>JAKCOX010000002.1:88311914-89596914 GCA_022605575.1 Laterallus jamaicensis coturniculus | reverse complement strand
CCTGTCCATATGTTCTGCTTACAGGGGGGCTGCTTTTTGGGGCGGGGGGGGAAGCTGCAGAGACTACGGGCACAGCAGCCAGAAGGCATTAAAAAACTGATGTGCAAGCCCTCCTGTAACACATTCAAAGAGAGGTCTGTCTCTTCTACAGAGAGAGTGGTGAGGGGCTGGAACAGCCTGCTCAGAGAGGTGGTGGATGCCCCATCCCTGGAGGTGTTCAAGGCCAGGTTGGATGGGGCCCTGGGCAACCTTGTGTAGCTCCAGGCCTGGAGGTTGGTGTCCCTGCCTGTGGCAGGGGTGTTGGAACTCTGTGATCCTTGGGATCCCTTCCAACCCTTGCCATTCTATATGGTTTATTTATTATTTGGACAAACCTAGATGCATTTTCACTGCGACAGACTCTGATCCCCAGCGCTGCGTCCGGTGCCAAGTGTCTCATTCCTGTTCCAGCCTCCTGCAGTGCAGGAGGGAGAAAGCTTAAACATTCCTACAACTAATGCTTTAGCTTTCATCTCAGCAAAACACAACCACACCTCCTTTAGAGCTGGGTTGTTGGGGTGGGTTTTTTGGTGTGTGTATCTCTTTTCCCTTTCATTCCTCTCTGAAAAACTGTATTAAACTGGAGGCAGGGAGCACTCATGGAAAATTTCAGGCAGAATGGTTCAAGCATGGCCAAGTTGTAAAGTAACTGGAAGCCTAAGGATAGAAAGGGAAGTGTTTGGCAACAGGGGATGAAAGGTGCTGTGGAGTATTCTTTTTTATTGCAAGCTCTCCTCTCTCTGATATGTTAATTGTGTTTTGTCTGATCCCTTGACAGTTCATTAATTTTTTTGCCCAATTGCAGGCTGTTGAGTGCAGATAAATTTCAGGCTATTATGGGAACACCCTAGAAATTTGTATAGAAAGGAAACTCTCTGTTTCCTGTATCATCCTTCTGGGGATCTTGAAAGAGTTCACAAAAGCCACTTAAGCAAACTTTCTTTGCTGGATAACGGAAGGAAAGGAAACTGTGAACAAGCAAACAACACTCAATTCCATGAGACAAGAGATACTCCTAGGTCATTAGAGAGAAAGTAAAGCCAATGAATGCAACACACACACACACAAAGTATCATGTACCCTAAAAATAAGGGGAAATTCTGCACTATTTCTGATCTATAAAAAGGTAAATGATGCCAACTGCTAGTGAGATGGGTGGTGGGATATCCATTCCTGCCATGCATGAAATCTTTATTCCAGTTTTTTTGTGGTTCTAATAATATATCACAGGCTGAGTTCAAAATGGTGATGGATCATGTGCACAGCTTCACTTTCTTCCTGTCTTTAAGAGCATGGTTGCCAGAGGTCTGCTACAACCAGCTGGGTAGTTTTTTATGTACAGCTTGAAAGCAAAGGTCTGAACAGCTGTAAATTTTCCTGGGGCTGGCTTCCAGCAGAGAATTTCGACAGAGCTCAGAGGGCTGGGGCAAAACACAACATCAGGTGTGCAGATGCCTCCAAGCCCTGGAAATACTGGGGACTCCAATTTATAGGCTTGTCCCTGAATTTTTAGCATTTTCTATGGTTGGTCCAACAGTTTGTCTCCCTTTTCTGACGACTTTTAAACCTCTTGGCTTCAGCAGAGGGAGATCAAAAATCACAGAGTGGATGAAAAGCTGGAAGTTTGTTAAAATAAGTGCTTAGAGGAGGAGATTTGCAAGTGGCTCACCTGGAATATGGATTTTGTGGCATTCAATGTGAGTAAATCTACTTGGTGGAGAGAACTTGTGCTTAAACCAAGGGAAAACTTCTCATTGAAGTTTGCAGTCAACAGCAAGGCACAGACCTATAGGAAGAAATAGTTTTGGGGAATACTTTCATTAGCAGTTCTCAGAGCAGGGCAGGGGGGAGGGAGTGAAAGAGAAGCAGTTACAGCAGCACGCTCTCATTTCTGGGAAGTGAAGTTCCAAACAAGCCAGAAGAGATGACATAAAACTGACATCCCCAAAAACACCACGCTCAGCCCTCTCAGAAGAGGAAGAGTTTCTGCAGCAGGCTGATTGAAGATCAATACGAAAGGACAAGGCCATCTGACAGGTGATTTCCAGGACTATCTAATAGGAGAAAACAAAATAAATTTCAGCTCAGTTCAATGCCCCAGAGTCCCCAAATAATCCTCTGAATTTCTCCATCACTCTTCCAACCACAGCCTCACCAAACCACACTGAGAGGTCGTGGGGTACAATGCTGCTCATTAGGGGTCAAAAAATGTATCACCAAAGGTAATGTCGTGGGCTTGTTGGGCATGTCAGGAGGGAGGTGAAAGAGCATCAGCAGGTCTCCTGTTTGGGTCTGACAGGTGATGAGGAAAAAAATGGGAGGTAGCTGGTACCTGCTCTGTACCTGTCGTATCACTGAAGAGAGGATTTCTGTCTCCCAGGGCACTGACTGGTGATTTTGGAAAGGCATTTAAGAAAAGATCAATTGTGAAAACATTTTTTCTGGCAGATTCTGCAGCATACGCTTCTGGTCTGACCAAAACCACTAACAGGGGGAAAAAATAGTGAGGAAAATACATGAAACTTTTGCCAGCTGGGGGGAAAAAATAATAATAAGGATTTTGTTTCAATTTGGAGCAATCCATTCAGGCCAGTTCTTGTTTAATTGGGGCTGCAGAGGGCCTTTGTTTGCAGAAATACAACTGATTACTTGACAGGAAAAATCCAAACTCCTCAAAAATGTTTCTCCTAGTCTCTTCTCAATGTTCTTTGCAGCAATAGTGCTTCCCCAGGGAGCTTATTAAACCTCCTAAATAACCTCATTGTTAGGAACTTTCCTCTCATTTTATTAACTTCTTTATCCTAAGTTGTAACCTCTTGAGTCTGCTCTCCAGGTTGTAGCTAATCTTGCCTTCTGTTTTCTTTCTGTGCTGTGGCCCAGGTGAGTGCTGACACATCCTTAGAGAGAGCATCCATCTGTACCCAGCATAAATACACTGCCAGTCCAGAAAAAATGGGCTGAAACACATTCAAGGAGAAAGGATCTTTCTTTCTACTCTGACATATTCATAAAAACCCACTAATACAAAACATTTGGTCCTACCAAAGCTGTCCTGGGTCTTTGAGGTACTTAAGTCATGAGCTTAGTCACCAGGGTCCCTTTGAAATTAAGAAGAGAAGCAGCTGAACTGATAAGATTGTCCAAATAGGAAGAGCAGCAGGAAAGCACATCTCTTACCTTCCTGATTCTTTGCTGTTGGCACAGTAGTTCACTCACAAAGCTCTACAAAAAACAGTGCCACATCCGTGTTACCCCTCCAGGAGGTTTTGTTGTAGCCTTATGTAGCCTTGCCTGGAAGATGGGGGAAGTGTTTGAAGAGGAGTTGGACTTGATGGTCCTTATGGGTTCCTTCCAACTCAGGATATTCTGTGATTCTAAGATGATAAAATTGCTTGGAAGGAACTGGAAAGTGGACTTTTCCAGTGTAGTGACCACTTTTTATAGGGGTCAGAAGTGAGAACTGGAGGGTGACTTACGTTTGAGTACTATGTCCAGCTCTGGAGTCCTCACCACAAGAAAGACATGGACCTGTTGGAGCGAGTCCAGAGGAGGCCTCAAAGATGAGCAGAGGGATGGAGCACCTCTCCTATAGGGAAGGGCTGAGAGTTGGAGAAGAGAAGGCTTAGGGGAGACCTCAGTGAAACCTTTGCCTGGTTTGGCAGGGGGGTTGGACCTGATAATCTCTTGAGGTCCCTTCCAACCCCTATGATTCTGTGATTCTGTACCTGAAAAGACACCTGCAGGAAGATGAGAGGGACTGCTTACAGCAGCATGGAGAGACAGGACAAGCTGTAATGGGTTTGAACTGGAAGAAGGTAACTGGATATAGGAAGAAATTCTCTACTGTGAGGGTGCTGAGGGACTGGCACAGGCTGCCCAGTGAAGTTGTGGGTGCCCCATTCCTGGAAACATTCAAGGCCAGGTTGGACTGGGCTCTGAGGAACCTGATCTAGTTGAAGATGGACCTGCTCATTGCAAAGGGGTTGGACTAGGGGACCTTTAAAAGTGCTTTCCAACCCAAACTATTTAATGATTCTCTGATACCCTGGGAGAGAAATAATTACGTGACCATCATCTGCCAGCATCCACAAGCTGAGGGAAGGGTTAGGACTGTCACATGAGCATCCACACTGTGCTTCAGGTAGAGGGACTTCCACAAGTCAAACACTGCATGGAAATTGATGACCAGAGTGATATTTGGTTCTAGGAAAAGGGAATTTCCTTCCTTCATAAACCTGTGAATTTGCCAGTTTTCATCAACATTTTGGAGGTGGGGGGAAAGAAAGAACCATAAGAAACCCCTCTGTATGTTGCTGGAGATTTTAATTCCCACTCCAATCAACTTTGGGCTTTGGTAGTGTACATTATTACTTTGTCAAAGTTGGAAATGACTTTCATATGAAACCCTTTGGGGCCTGCAGTTGTTTGGCTGTGTTTGGAAATCCAAGCAATTAGAATTAAAAAAGTATTCACCCAATTCATTGCAGTTTCTCAGTCACAACTACAAGAAGAGTCTGCTTGGGGTTATTCTTGAAACTTGGGTTGCTTAAGCCATTTAAATAGATTTCTATTTCAAACAAAATGAGAGCCAACAATTTCACAATTAAAAGCTCGAGGGCTATAAAACTTGGCATCACCTAAGACTCTTAACATTGTTTTTTATTATCTTAATCACCAGGTTCTTTACATACTAATTTTCCATCCCATTGCCAGCCAGTGCCAATCCAACTCACTTTTCCATCACCCAGGTGAGCGTTACTCATGTTTTCAGGGGAATGTAAAAAAAAAACCCCTCAGTATAGTCAGCACAACAGCCTCTATTTTTGTGACTGCTCGTGAGACCTTCTGCTAACACTGAGTCATAGTTGCAGAAGTCACTAGCTTAGGTGTAGCTCCTTCTGAGTTGTTTCCTAGGATTTTCCAAAAATACAAACAGTGGTGTTTTTTGCAGATGCAGTTTTCATGACACAAGGCTAAACAATTTGTAATCCTGTCTATGCTGGGACCCAGAATATTGCAAACACCGATGAGGGGGGTGTGTGTGTGTGTGTGTGTGACCGATTAAGCAAGGGGAGAGATGAGATAAATCACAACACGTGGTTGTAACAGGCCTTAGCAGAGCAAAGAGTCCTCCAGGAAGGTTGTAGAGGCTTCAGGTCCCACCTGGGTGATCAAAACAGACGTGCCCAGTAACACCTGCACAGATTAAATCCAGCTGTAGCTAAAAGGCTGCAAAACAAGGACACTGCGTGAATAGGGATAAATGCTCAGTTCACTACAGGTCATGTTTCAGTGTGCAGATTAAGCATTGTGACCAGATAAGAAGACTTTATTCTGCACTGGACTAGCCCAACTGGCTATATCATTCCATCAGCAGAAGGGTGGCCATCAGGGACAGGGAGGGGATTGTCCCTCTCTGCTCTGCCCTCCTGAGGCCCCACCTGGAGTCCTGTGTCCAGATCAGGGGCCCCCAATACAAGAGAGATGGGGAACTGTTGGAGAGGGTTCAGAGGAGCCACAAAGATGATGAGAGGGCTGGAGCACCTGCCCTACAAGGAGAGGCTGAGGGAGCTGGGCTGGTTCAGCCTGGAGAAGAGAAGGCTGTGGGGGGACCTCATTGCAGCCTGCCAGTCCCTGAAGGGAGCAGAGAAACAGGAGGGGAATCAGCTTTTTAAAAGGGCAGATAATGGCAGGACAAGGGGGATGGATTGAAGCTAAAGGAGGGAAGGGTTAGATTAGATATTAGGGAGAAGGTCTTTACAGAGAGAGTGGTGAGGGGCTGGAACAGGCTGCCCAGAGAGGTGGTGGATGCCCCGTCCCTGGAGGTGTTCAAGGCCAGGTTGGATGGGGCCCTGGGCAACCTTGTGTAGCTCCAGGCCTGAGGTTGGTGTCCCTGCCTGTAGCAGGGGGGTTGGAACTGTCTGATCCTTGGGGTCCCTTCCAACCCAGACCATTCTATGATTCTATGATATCATCTATAAATTAACCCATGAATCGTGTGGTTATGTGAAAGCACTAAGGAACCAAGATCTCTCATGTGAAACTTCAATAGAATTTGCTTTCCGTCAGGCTGCAGGAACCTGTGCAGCCAAAAAACTAACTGGTCTTTTCCCTGTACTTACCAGTCTAAACTGGCAATAACACTGGCCAGCTTTCACCAAGGTAAAGCTAATGTGAATGAGGTTATTTGAAAACTGTCTCAGACTTAAACAGCCTCCTGTACTTCAGCTTTTGTTCAGCAACAGCAACCTCAGAAACATCATAGCCATGGTTTAGAACCAGGCAGCTTGGAAAGAAAACTGACTCATCTCAGCTCATTGCCCGAGTGGAGAGAAACAGAAAGAGTAAACAGCACAAAAAAAACCCAAAATAGAGGTTCTGGTCTCCTCACTGCAAGCAAAGCAGTGACTGAACCAGTCCAACAGTTCTCAAATGCTGTCTAGCAGCATTTTAACTGCTCCTGGCACTTGAGTGAGGACTGAAAGCCACTGTTCTTGAAGGCCTGTCAAGTCATCCCTTGTCAACTATAAACTTCACCGGAGCTTAATTCCTCACAGCTTTCTTGTGAAGATAATTATAGCCCACATAAATTCAAGAGGCAGGATAATTTTTGCAGCTGTTAATACCACTTTTTAGCTGCGCAAACCAGGAAAATAATGATAGGGAGCTCTCACTCTTCGAGGCATGAGCTCATGATGAGACCTCACAAGTGGTGGAAGCAACAAACTCATCTCACAGCTTGTATTAATGTCTTTGACTCCAGGTTTCAGCCCAGGAGAAAGGCAAAGAGACCCCACATTTGCACCTCCCTGTTTGCTTAGGTCTGCTGGCATTGCTCTAAGGTGACATGAGCCAACTGGCTCCAGATGGGTAAACTTTGGGCACGGGACAGGGCAAAGGGCTGCATCATGCTCTATACCCACAGGTCCTGTCCAAAGCCATTTGAATCTCAGAATTCAATGTAAATTTTGGCTACCAGAGGCAATTTAAATTGACCAGCAAATCTGCCTGTCTGGGTCCCAGTCACAATCTCTTGCACACAGTATCCTGCTGTCCCTAAGACATTTGTCTGTATTTTAAAATACCTCTGGGCAGCATGCTGAAATCTTCATCCAACAGGCAGAAAACAGAAGTATCCCAACTTTTTAGTGGGGGGAAAGGAAGGGGGAAAAAAGCATCAAGGGCCATTTTACACTGCCAGTAAAGTTCCAGCTTAATAGCAGCGTATTTTTTGGGGGGGTGGGTGGGATGATGGACAAACAGCAGTTTCAAGCCCAGAGCAGTGGTTTCCCATGAGATATCTCACCCTTTGTGAGACACTGCCTGGGGATAAGGTACAAGCCAAATGTATAAAGGTTGAGACTCATTTTTCATGTCATGTTTACAAGTGTCCTGGCTGGGAGACCTCGCCGGGGCTTCTAGGTGCTCAGATTTGCTTCAAGTCTAGCCTCAGGCTTCCCAAACCCATGGCCACTCCCCATTAGGAGAAACCTCTAAGAGTTGGCTGTGTCAAACATAATTAAGTCTGAACGCAAGTCAAAACAATCCCGTGGGGGTTTTGTCCTTCCAGATGAAGAATCACCTTTTTCTTTGGTGTTTTAAGTCACAACTTTCAAGGGTTTAGCAGCAGCCTCATGAGGTTTGGATAATGTGGGAATCCCAGTGCTTCCTATAAAGCAATTCACACTAGATCTGAACACTGGCAAACAGTCAGCTAAATCCATTATCGCATGATAATGCTCAAACATTTCATTAATTCCTAACCAGCTGTCCTCTGCTCCCTTACCCCTTTCATCATACAAACATTTCTTTAACTGTCTGAGGGAGGGGAGAGGGAGGATCAGACGCAGCCGTAAAATTCCTTCACCCACTTTGCCTGCAGCAAGTTATTTCTTTTGACACGCATGTAAAATAATACTGGGGGTGTTGTTTGTTTGGCTTGGCTGGATGATAAATTTTCATAACAATTTTGTAAGCCAAGTACCTGCGAAATGGAGTAGAGAGAACAGCTCTTCGTGAGCCTGAGTCCAGTTAATCGACGTATCTCATTCAACAGGCACGAGACCCCCTTGCACAGTTTCTATGCGAAGAAGGAGGACACGGCTTTCAGAGCAGGGTATTGCTCTCCAGCATTCAGAGGTCCCGTAGATTTTAGGGGGTGTTAGCCCTTGGATACTGCATGCCAAATAAACCAGTGGAAGCAAGGATAAGTGAGGGATCAGTACTTTAGGGGTTTCTCCAACTCCACGACTCACAGAATGGAAACATGAGTAGTTAAGTCATGGGGCAATTTTACGGTGACTTCTGGATGCTTTCTTTAGGGAAAGCCCTTGCTGAAGTGCCTCAACTCTCACACACTGAGAGGGTTGGAAGGAGGAGAGGGACTCTGAACCACCTCCCTGCTGAGCAGGGACCCACTGAAGGCAGACCCTGCCAAATGCTGGGAAAGGAGGAACCTTGTGTCTCCAACCTCACCCTCAACTGCAGTTCAGAGGTTTTGCTCCCTGTCCCACAAAACGTCAGTCCCTCTCCCAGGCAAACGTAGCACACGTCTGGACAGCACATCAGTCTCTTGACTGACACTCACTTCTCCCCTGCCAAGACTTGAGGATCTGTTTATTTATTATGGGTTGAGTATTTGGAGTTGAGTAAGAACCTCAGAGGGAAAAGGTGGGTCTGCTTCCTTGGGTTTTTTTTCCCCCCACCCCCTCACTCTCATTATAAAAAATTGGATTTTTTTTTAAGCTCAAATGTTTGGTTTATGGAAAATTACTCTTTCCGCCTCTCAGCTCAGCTAAAAAGCTGATAGTTAACAACTCTCAAATGAAAATCACATGAGGAAATAAAGTGGAGAAATATCTGGACACGTCTGGACATGTTTGGACATTACCGGAACAGGTCTAAAATGCCAGGGCAAGGTAAGGACCATGCTTTGCAGGCAACAAAAGGACCCAAAAAAAAAGGATTTTTCTCTACATCCTGAGCTCCTTACTCAGGGATTTCAGTTGTGTTAGGGTCTTATATAAATTCCATTAAAGTATTTTCTCTTGCTACAAGTCATAAGACTTTTCTACTACTATAAATACAGGTATATTTTGTTTCTTCCGTGGAATAAACTTCGTTTTATTAAGCTATGCTACATACGTTCAGTTGTGATATAATGGATGTTGTTTTACTGTCAAGAGTAGGTGTTAACACAAGGCTGTCGTCAGCATGGTAGCTTTATCTTTACCACTTGGCTAATTAAGAGAATTATTTTGCCACATTCTTTTTTCAGGCAGTTAGCAACGTCGTTACAATATTTATAAACATCAGTAGTATGTAAAAAGAAAAACCAAACCCATCTTTCTAGGAGTAGACTTTGGGAATCCTCACCGGTATTTAGTTGTGCCTGATTATAGTGAAATAATAAGTGAAAAATAAATACATATTGGTAACAGCATTCTAGAATGAAAGATTCATGTCTCTTGTTGGTTTCTTTAGGGCTTGCAATCGTAGTAGTTGTGTTAGACTCAAGACTCGTCTTGCTCTTTAACACCACGTAGATGCGTACAGCTCTTCCATTTTGCCTTCTGTGGTTTTCCTTTTTCTTACGTCTGGCATGCTTCGTGGTTTGTTTATTCATGAGCCGCAGAGCAAGAAGTCCACAATAAAAAGAAAAATGAAGATTGTTTTGTAATAGATACTTAACGGCGTGTCAAGAAACAGAAAGGAATTACACTTAGGCTACTCTGCGTTGGTCAGGCCCCACCTGGAATACTGTGTCCAGTTCTGGGCTCCCTGGTATAAAAAAGACAGGGACCTTCTGGAGAGAGTCCAGAGAAGGGCGACAAAGTTGATTAGGGGTCTGGAACATCTCCCCTATGAGGAAAGGCTGAGTGAGCTGGGTCTGTTCAGCCTGGAGAAAAGAAGACTTAGGGGGGACCTAATTAGTGTTTATAAATATGTTAGACATGGGTTGCAGGGGGAATTGGCCAGCCCCTTTTCAGTGGTCTGTGGGGACAGGACTAGGGGCAATGGCTGTAAGCTGGAGCACAATAAGTTCCGCACCAACATGCAGAAGAACTTTTTCACAGTGAGGGTGACGGAGCAGTGGAATAGGCTGCCCAGGGAGGTGGTGGAGTCTCCTTCTCTGGAGATATTCAAGTCTCGTCTGGACGCCTATCTATGCAATATGAGATAGGGAGCTGCTTTGGCAGGGGGGTTGGACCCGATGATCTCTTGAGGTCCCTTCCAACCCCTAAGATTCTGTGATTCTGTGATTCTGTAACGTGCATTTTTACATGCCACTCGCACACTGCTTCATGTATCTCCACTTTATGCAAGTAATGAGTATGGAATACTACGCTACCCTGCCCAGTGCAGTCAGCACAATGAAAGGCTAGGAGATGTAAGGAATTGGGAATAAAAAACCCCAAATGTGCCTCTGATTAAAAAAAAAAACCCATGGTCTTTTACAGCACTGTTGCAGAGGGTGCCAGGACTATGGCTGCCATTGGAACTGAAGTGTTTCAATTCCCTGGGGCTTGCTGCATGTTGTATATTGAGTGTTGTGTGCCGTTGCACCATCACGCAGAGCTGGAGGCCACTGCTCGGCATGGCGAGCTCCATTAAAGCGCTGGGTTGGGATGTGAGGAGGCTCACGGCCTCTGTCCGGGCATGGAGCCGTTGGGAGGCAGGATGGCAGCTCGTGCATGGCGATACTTGAGGGAAAGGCGTCATTTTTCCTCATGATGAAGGAAAACTTGGACAATTTTGGGCCACAGCAGGTCAGGTAGGGCTGGGCGCCTGCTCAAGCGCTTTGGAAGTCAAGTTTAGGGCTGCACTTGGCTCAACTCTTTTGGGTGGGGGAGCGAGGGGCTCCGCGCCGTGTGCTGGCCGAGTTTCTGTGATTAAAAACACATCTCTGTGGGGACAGCGGTCAGGTGGCCGCCTCCAACCCCTCCACGGGCTCCTTTTCCGGCCAGGAACTCCCCTTCGGCCCCGGGAGAGGTGGCAGCAGGAACGGCCGCTACACCTGGCCCGACCCGGCCGCCGGCCGGCCGCCATCCCCGGCTCCCCTCAGGTGGGAGCGCCCCTCGCCCCTGAGGGGATGCCCCGGCGCCCCCGCAGCCCGCCCGCCTGTCACCCTAGCAACGCCCCCCTCCCTCCCGCCCGCCCGCGGCCTCCCCCTCTCCCCCCTCGGGCCCCGCCCCCTCGCTGCATATTCATGACCCCGGGCGCGGGGAGGGGGGCGGGGAGGGGGCGGAAGCGGAAGCGGGAGACGGTTTCCGAGGAGCCCGGTATAAAGCGGCCGCTGGTGCCCGGTGTCGCCCGCCGTGCTCGTGCCGCCGTGAGTGACCTCACCCCTCCCTCCTTCCCCCCACCCTCCCCGCCGGCCGCCGCGGCCACCTCCCGGCACCGCCGCCTCCCCCGCCTCACGGAGCAGGTCCCGGGTGCAGGGGGAGACCCGGGGGCAGGTAAGAGGGTGGGCGGGTGGAGGACCTCGGGAGGGCGGCTGGGGCGGGGGGGGGTGGCGGGCGGTTGAGCTGTGAGGGGTGAAGGGCGGTTGGGGAGCTGGGATGTGAGGGAGATGAGGGGCGGGTGAAGGGGAGGAAGGGGCTGGGGGAGATGGGTGGGTGAAGGGGAGGAAGGTGCTGAGGCTGGGGGGAAGATGGGGGGTGGGTGAAGGGGAGGAAGGGTTTGGGGGGAAGATGGGGGTGGGTGAAGGGGAGGAAGGTGCTGGGGCTGGGGGGGAGATGGGGGGTGGGTGAAGGTGAGGAAGGGTTTGGGGGGAAGATGGGGGTGGGTGAAGGGGAGGAAGGTGCTGAGGGAGATGAGGGACGGGTGAAGGGGAGGAAGGTGCTGGGGCTTGGGGGAAAATGAGGGACGGGTGAAGGGGAGGAAGGGTTTGGGGGAAGATGAGGGTGGGTGATGGCGAGGAAGGGTTAGGGGCTGGGGGAGATGAGGGGCGGGTGAAGGTGAGGAAGGGTTTGGGGCTGGGGGTGAGATGAGGGGTGGGTGAAGGTGAGGAAGGGTTTGGAGCTGGGGGAGATGAGGGACGGGTGAAGGGGAGGAAGGTGCTGAGGCTGAGGGAGATGAGGGACAGGTGAAGGGGAGGAAGGTGCTGGGGTGAGATGGGTGGGTGAAGGTGAGGAAGGGTTTGGGGCTGGGGGGAAGATGAGGGGTGGGTGAAGGGGAGGAAGGGGCTGGGGGGAAGATGGGGGTGGGTGAAGGTGAGGAAGGGTTTGGGGGAAGATGGGGTGGGTGATGGCGAGGAAGGGTTAGGGGCTGGGGATGAGACGAGGGACGGGTGAAGGAGAGGAAGGGTTTGCGGCTGGGGGGAAGACGAGGGGCGGGTGAAGGGGAGGAAGGTGCTGGGGCTGGGGGGAAGATGGGGGTGGGTGAAGGTGAGGAAGGGTTTGGGGGAAGATGGGGTGGGTGATGGCGAGGAAGGGTTAGGGGCTGGGGGAGATGAGGGGCGGGTGAAGGTGAGGAAGAGCTTGGGGCTGGGGATGAGACGAGGGACGGGTGAAGGGGAGGAAGGTGCTGAGGGAGATGAGGGATGGGTGAAGGGGAGGAAGGTGCTGGGGGTGAGATGGGTGGGTGAAGGGGAGGAAGGGTTAGGGGCTGGGGGAGATGAGGGGCGGGTGAAGGTGAGGAAGGGTTTGGGGCTGGGGGTGAGTTGAGGGGTGGGTGAAGGTGAGGAAGGGTTTGGGGCTGGGGGAAGATGAGGGGTGGGTGAAGGTGAGGAAGGGTTTGGGGCTGGGGGAAGATGAGGGGCGGGTGAAGGTGAGGAAGGGTTTGGAGCTGGGGGAGATGAGGGACGGGTGAAGGGGAGGAAGGTGCTGAGGCTGAGGGAGATGAGGGACAGGTGAAGGGGAGGAAGGTGCTGGGGCTGGGGGGAAGATGGGGGGTGGGTGAAGGTGAGGAAGGGTTTGGGGCTGGGGGGAAGATGGGGGGTGGGTGAAGGTGAGGAAGGGTTTGGGGCTGGGGGGAAGATGGGGGGTGGGTGAAGGTGAGGAAGGGTTTGGGGCTGGGGGGAAGATGGGGGGTGGGTGAAGGGGAGGAAGGTGCTGGGGCTGGGGGGAAGATGGGGGTGGGTGAAGGTGAGGAAGGGTTTGGGGGAAGATGGGGTGGGTGATGGCGAGGAAGGGTTAGGGGCTGGGGATGAGACGAGGGACGGGTGAAGGGGAGGAAGGGTTTGCGGCTGGGGGGAAGACGAGGGGCGGGTGAAGGGGAGGAAGGTGCTGGGGTGAGATGGGTGGGTGATGGCGAGGAAGGGTTAGGGGCTGGGGATGAGACGAGGGGCGGGTGAAGGTGAGGAAGGGTTTGGGGCTGGGGATGAGACGAGGGGCGGGTGAAGGTGAGGAAGGGTTTGGGGCTGGGGGAGGACGATGAGTGGGTGAAGGAGAGGAAGGGTTTGGGTTTGGGGGTGAGATGAGGGAGTGGGTGAAGGTGAGGAAGGGTCTGGGAGCTTTGGGGTAGGGAAATGTGAGGCTGCAAAGGAGGGAAAGGGATGAGGTGAGAAAGCGAGAGGAGAGGCGTGAGGCTACAGAGGTGGAAAGTCAAAAGGGTTGAGTTCTATGGTAAGGGGATTGGGCCAAAGGAGATTTGGGGCTGCAGAGGTTGGGAGGGGATGAGGTGTGAATGTAGGATGAGTAAGGTGCAGCTGGAGAGGCTTGATTGGGGTATCTGGGACAAGAGTCCCAATGAGGTGAACATGGGATGCGAACGAGGAGGCTGAGTTTCCCTTTGGCATTATGTTGGGTGGCCAGTATGCTGGAAGAGGACTGGAGTGGAAGTTGGAAATTAGTGTAGCTTTTCAGTCTATTAAACTTCACTGGTCTGCCATTTGAATAATTCCACACTTACTCTGTAACCTGATCTCAGTGCTTTACCATAAAACAGTGCAGACTCACCTTGGCTGATAGGATGGTGGGAGATTACCAAATGACTTGGCACTTAACTCCTAATTCTCCTGTGGAAGCAGCAGTTTTCCTTAAGATCATGTTATCAATGACTTGTAACTCTTAGGAATACCTTATTTTAGCCCCTTTAGCAGGTGCAGAAACTGTGTTTGACCTTGAAAAATATTCTCCCTGTGGGGCAGTTTTCTGTTGTAGTGATTGGCCTCCAGTATTCTTTATGTATAGAGGGAAAAGGGAGGGGAGGGAAAGATCCAGCCAAGGCTGACTTGGCACTGGGTGCGGTGAGTGAATCAATGTTGCTGGAGCTTGGCTAATGCAGTGAATTACAAATGGGAAAGGAGAGGAGAGATATTGCAGGATGTTGAATGTTGGACAGAGGAGGTGATTTTTTTTTTCCTTCAGGAAAGGAAAGACCTTAGGAGCAGACCTAGAGGGATAGGCAGCAGTCAAAGATCAGAGTAAGGACAGATAGCTGCAGTGCTCTGAGGATTCACCAGAAGAAATTGCACTGTATCCTTACTGGTCTGTAAAAACTGCTCTGGTGTGATCTGTGCCGTGCTCTGCTGCCTTGATCACACAGCACTACTAAAATATTTAATAAAATATGGCTTGAGCAGGCACTTCAGCTCAGAGAAAGCTCTGGTGAATATTCTGCTTCCCTCTAGAAGTCAGGCTTTTTTCATAATAACTGGCAGAAGTGGCTGTTGATGTGATTGCACTGTGACATAACTTGTGTATGCTGCCTTCCCCCATGCCAGTATTGCAGAAGATAAGGTCTTGCTTGGTTTGTTTAATGATTATACTGGATTCATTAAATGTTCAGCAGGCCTATTTTCCCCCCCCTTCCTAAATAAGGAAAGGAGTTTCAAATAGGGGATTAAGGTATTGAGTTGACACTCTGGCTGTAACTGCTTCCAGGAGTGCTTTTTACTGCACATTTGAAAAGCTGACACTACCTTAAGCTCCTAAAAATGCATCTAGTAGTCTGAGGCATTGAAAACCATCTGAGTTCTGTGTCTGTCAAAGGTGGGAGCAGCTGCTCTCTCAGAAATGAGAGCTGCATTCCTGTGTAAATGATACTAAATTGGGCATTTAAGGGAGTTTTCATGACAAAATCACAATTTCAGTGATGTAATGGATGGGATCAGTAGAACAACTTCTATTTCAGTTAGCTATATGTAATACCAGAGGCTGGTTTACATGGGTTGGCCCATACCCCTGTGAGCAAGGAAGTGATAGTGGTTCTTGTACTTGCTTATGTATAACTGATGCATCTTCAGTAAAACTGAAAATGTAGGGTTCTGTAGGTAACCTTCTTGCATAATGTGTGACCTCCTGTGGGAACCTGCTGCTCACTGGGAGCTTTTCCTTGAGAAAGGAACGAGCAGCTTCTGCTGACATGATCTTGTTTGGATGCTGTGGGGACTGTTTGCAACTGAAAGCAGTCCTGTCCCTCAAAACTGAGCTGTCTTGGCAATTCAGTCCACTTCAAGTACACTTGTATTGTCCTGCCTTAAGCTGACAAGGGAGGATGTTGACTTCTGGAGGTGTCCTTCATGAGTGGGGAGAAGGTGGTTAGACTGATGTGAACTTGCTCCTTTTGTGTCATGTTACAACAGAGTTCTTTAAGTGCAGTGTGTTCACCTGGCTCCTCAGTGGGGTGACACAAGTGGAATATTTATGTGGCTTCCAATGAAGCATGGTGTAACTGGCTGAAACAGTACACATGCTTGTATGTCTAAGTACATGTAAACTAAAACTCTTGTAGCCTATTTGAGGAGCTTTCTGAAGCCACTGCCTTTATTCTGCCCTGTAGAACTCTGAGGAGCTTAGAGGAAGAAGGCTGAATTTGGAACTGTCTTGCAAGGCTGTGACCTCAGAGGTTAATTACCTTTAAACTCACTCCAGTCCTGGATTCACTGACAGCTAGAAAGTTGGGTCTTGGTAATTTAATATTGCTGTGTTTGTGTGCTGAGGCTGGAATGTGTGGACTCTGCCTCTATCCCTGTATAAACCTGTTTTAGATGGATCATTCCTAAAAGCTATGTGAATGCTAACATTGGATGGTACCTGCAGAGTATTTCACCAGTGAGAAACCTTGGAGTCTAAATGTGTTTCCAACTGAGTAGCTTAGAAAAAATACTGAAGCTTTGAGAGGCATCCTCTAAATGTCTAGGAGGGGAAGCTGATGGCTGTAATTACCTACTAGCTGCTGTATTATGCCTGTAGATCAGAATGCAGTTGTATGTAACACTTTGGTACTTCCAGCAGACACTGATTTAAGCAGTAAACACTTCCTTTATGCAGTAGCAATTGATCTTGTCTAGTTTAATCTGTACATTCTGCCTGTGATGTATTGCTGTCATTCTTGGTTGAGTACCTCATGACTTCAAGCTTTAATTCCTAGAGTAGGTAGCCAGTTCTGTACCTCTCTTACAACGAAACAGTAGAAGCCACCCAAAAATATTCACATCAAACAATACAGTAGTGTGTCAACAACAGTGCATGTGCAGTGGTGCTGTGCTTGAGAGAAAAGCAAGCTTCACTTGCACTTCAGACTGACTTTAATGTGATGGTTAGTGTGAAAGCACTCTGAGCAGTGCTACTGGAGTTGAAATGGGGCTTTCCAGTTGATCTGCCAGGAGAAGTGCTGTGGAAGTGATGAAGCTGTCATGTGATGGAGAAGGAAGCTTTAGCAGCTTGTGGAGTGACTGGTAACACCAACTGTTTTGTGCTGCATTTGGGTTTCACAAGGGTCACTCCCATGACCTCTACCTGTTAATGCTTGCAGGATCCTAGGCTGTCACCTATTCCAGGCATAAGATTTATCAGAACTACAGACAGTGGCATAGCCTTGTGTGCAGTTGTTTCTGTTAGAGACAGTTTAACTGATTTGATAAATACTCTGTTAGAGTTCCAGGTCCTTCAACTTGCATCATGCTGTCAGCCTTACTAAACATCTTCCCTTCAGCAGTGTGGTTAACTTGGGGAAATAGTGTGATGATTGTCACTTGCCTTAATATACCAGTGCTCAACTGACAGGAGTGTTTGAAACAATACTTTTCTGAAGCAGAGCATTAGTCCTGTCTAGGAACTGCTTTAATGAGTCCAATAAACTTTCTAGCAGAACTGTGTACTTAAAATGCCATACAGAAACAGAAAACACAAATTGTTCTGGCTAACCCAGTTGCCAGAGTGCTGAGGCAGAATGCCTGCTGTCAGGATGAGTGACACCATGTGTGCAGCTCAACAGATAGCTGGTGTTTCAGTTTGAGAGTCACCTTGCAGATGAGGGATCCTGGACAGCCCAGAAACCAGACCTGGAAGCAGACACTGTGAAGCTCTGAGCTGTGAACTAGAGACTCAACGTGCTTTTGGTAAGCTGCTGCTTGTCAGGTGACTGTTTTTATGGTCAGCAGCTTATCAGTTACCCACACATCTTGCATTTGGGTCACAGCCCTCCTCAGAGTAACCACCCAAAACTTCCACTGGTAAAGGATATTATGTCCTCCAGCTGGGACTGGGGCGGGGGGGGGGGGGGGGGGGGGGGGTGTCTCTTGAATTGTAGCACTAAATAGCTATTCCTATCTCAAATAAACCTGTTATTCTGTTACGCTTCTGTATCTCAGTGTGCCCCTCTGAGTGGAATAAGATACTCTGCATGAAAAAGAGCTGACTTCATACTATTAAATCTAGACCTCTGAGAGAGTTGCCAGAGACTGAATTTGCCTGAAGTTAAAAGCTGAACGTTAGGCCTCTCAGCACTGGCTGTGTTTGAGGCAGGAGTGGTCTGTGTGCTGCAAACTGCCTTCTTAGGGAAACTGGCACACAGTAGCTTAACTAAAGCCCCTTAGTGCTGGTATTTCCAACAAGTGCTGTACAGGCATTTAGACTGCAGCTGGCATACTGCATTAGAACAACTTGAGAGGAGCAGCCAGGTTTTCTCATCAAACTTGCTCTTGGGCAAGTGACTCTGGCAAGCGTCAGGGCACAAGGCTTTTGTTGGGTAATGATTTTGTTTGGTTTAGGAGCTGCTTCTGACCTTGGTTTGGCTCTTGCTGGTGTGTTGTCTGCTCAAACATGAATGTCAATATATGGGGAGTTGGTCTCTGTAACATGGACAGCTAAACTCCTAAAACCCAGGTAGAGGAAAGACTTGCTTTCCAGGGCTGGACTATATAATTTATGAATGATACAGGCTGTTAAACTACTCCTTCTAGCTTTAGGATAACAGCCTAGCTTGACTAGTGGCCTCTTTTGCAGTGTTACATGAAGACTAATCTGGGGCCCTGAGGTGCCCTGGCAGTGGACTGAGACCTCCTTTCCTTGCAAGACTGAAATTGTCAGTTAATAGCTGCTTCTCATCTAGCAAAGCATAAAAGGGTAGGAAGTAAACAATGCTTAGCCTTAAGGAATAAACTGAAGATGCTTTTAAAAGTCTTCATGTGTTAACAGTGGCAGGAAAGTGTTACCTTGAATTGTTTTGCTAAACTGTCTCTGAGGTGGATTTTATCAATGTTCTGGGGAAAGCAAGGCTGGCACTCTCAGCAGAGCACAAGAGAACCTAGTTTCCTCATCTTGTTTTAAATGAGAGCTCTAATGTTTTTGTAACTGAAATTGAAACCAGTGTTATGCTGACCCTGCATATTTTCTATCCTCTGCTGGATAGCCTGGACTACTTCTGCAGGCAGTGTAGTTCATTTATTTTGGAGACTTGAAAACAAGCCATTATCACCCTTCAGTGCCAGATAAATAAATGATCTAACTGGGGGCTGAACCCAAAGTGATCTTTTACAAAAGCACAACTACATGTGACACTTATCTTCCTTCTGTCCTTGAATATATGATCCTGGACCACATCCAGAAACCAGTGGCTTAACCCAACAAGCAGTGACTACACAACAGTGCCACATAATTTCCTATCATCACTTACACACAGCAAGCACTCTTCCAGAATACACTTGATTGGAGTGCTGTTTAACCTATAACTTGCTGATCAACCATATGGGAGTACAAATAGGAACAGGAATCAATGATTTAAATAGTCTTGATGCTGGATCTTTGCTTCCAGGTGACAAGAACTTCAGGGTTTTGGGTGGCTTTTTGTGAGGAGGGAGAAGGCATGCATGCAGGGTAAAAATACTCCTCCCCTTTTACGAGGGGAATATCTGAGCAAGTACACTGGCCTGTGCAGTCTGGCTCTGGGTACTCCCAGAGGAGTGATCTGACAGTCTGAACTATTGCTCCTTGGAGTAGTGTGGCTGGCCAGCTAACTCCCAAGAGTTCAGAAAATAACCCAAAACAAATGCACAACTCGCTTCAACGCTAACACATCTAGTGCACATGTCCTGTCTGCTGTCTGAAATGTATCTGGGGGAGTCAGCTTGTGATGTTAGGTGCGTTCTTCTTGTTTTTCTTGGCTCTTGTTCTGTTCCTAACTTTGGTCTAGAGAGGGAAATGGCTTACACTTCTCAGTGCAGGAGCTAATCCTGATTGTTTGCAACATCATAGTGCTTCTGTGACTCCCACTGCTATTCACGTTGGTTGTAGCAGCCTTGGCTTTTTGAATGGGCTGAAAAGGGGAGTGATGTGAACGTTACTGTACCCTTCATGCTCCTACAGTTATTGCTGGCCTTACAGCTGGAGCCTTTTCCTACTGCTCTGTTTTCAAGTAACTTTTCCAATTCATTTTCAAGGTATGGGCTGTTCAAAAGTGCTCAGTGTGTAGCTGCAAAGCAGTAATCTCACAAACAGCTGGAGAAATGGCATTGAACCAGACAATGAGTGTCCTCTTCTGGATGGTCATTCTGGGGATAGGCTGTGTGACAATTCAGGGTGCCATGTGAGAAAAAGAAGTCTTGACTTTGTAGTACTAGTGGGATCTGTAATCTTTCTAAGCATATGAGTTGGACTGGAGTACTAGGTAAGTGTATCTACCATGGCCTTTCAACTGTGTGGTAGTAGTCCCTTGTTAAGCTACATATAAAAAGGTTTGGGCTCCCATACAATGAAGCTTGTGCTAGCATCTTCCATGGATGCCTATTTATCTAGTGGGCTTGACATTAAATTGTTACTAATTCTTTTACTAGTTAGGAACAATACTTGTGGGTAAGTAATGGTCTTTGGTGTGATGACTTAAGATGGAGACTTAGAGCTTTGTTTCAGGGTATTCTTAGCCTGTTCATGGCTAGATGTAATTAACCATTTGTCTATGTGAAGCCTAATGTTTCAGGGATGTTCAGTATAAACTTGACTGTACTCATGGAACAGATTTCTTTTCACCTTCCCACACCTGCACAAGTCACTTCATGGAAAGCCACACTTGTGGTTAGTGACCCCTTTTATTGTAAACTACTAAATATACATGTTCACTAGACTTTCAGTACATTCCAGAAGCCCAACACTCTGCATTATTTCCCTGGGCTGCACTTAGCAGCTCTCTTCCTTATTAACTATGCTACTAAATTAACACTTTTTCCAAGAGGTCAGTTCCAGTTCTGTGTTAAGGCTGGTTACTGGGTAACTGGTTGTAATGAATGTCTAAATTTTTCATCGGTACAGTAACAGGTACACTGTTCCTTTTAACTTCAGCTTTTCAGAAGCTTTTGGTCAACAGACTTGCTGCCTGGGTGGCTTTATAAGGAGCCTGTGTAGGTATCCTTCAGTGAACTTGACAACAAGCTGCTTTGGTTGAGGATCACAGCCTCATTCTGCCTACTGGGAATTTAGTAATTGATGTGTCCCTCATGGCTTCCACTGATCTTTGAAGTTTTAGGGACTTTCCCACTGACAAACCACAGGCTGATAAGTGGCCTGCAGTCAAACATCCCTACTAGAAAAAGCTTGAAATTCCTACCTCATTATTAAGTCTGGAGATATATGCCACAGCTCACAAGACACTTAAGTAGGGAAGAAGATTTCAGTATTGCATACAGAAACTGCAGTTGTCCAAATGATTTGGGAGATCTTCTGGGAAATGGGATGAGAAAGCTGTTGCAGTTCTGTGCTTCAAGCATCCTCAGTAAAATTGCTTTCTACTTGAAAAAATAGTCTGAATTAGAGGTGTGCTAGGAGAAATGTTGGTAATAGTTCCCAGAGCTTTAATACTAAAGGCATATTGTCTAATAAGGGCAGTCTAATGTTAATCTGTCTAAATACTTCAGCTCTGTATTTATAACCTCTCCATCTTGCATCTCAATTAGTGTGGTCAGTGTAGAAGTACTGTGCAAATGAAAGCAATGCTTTGTTTATCTCCAGCCAGCAGCATTTAGTTCATTAATATTACATCTACCTGTAACTTGGAAAATAAGTGGGAGCAGCCAGTGATGAATAATAAACAAAAATGGGTTCATCATTTTTCTTCAGTGCTGGACCAGCATTCTTCCTAATTCATACCTGGTGTGGTTATACCAGTGCCATTATAATGTTTCATTTTCTTGCTTACTGTTGATGTAGGGATTAAACAACTCTTGTCTGGCTAATAGTGGTATCTTTTCAAATAATAATATTGGCCAGTGCTTGGCTTTCACTGATGTTTTTGTTTTAAATATTGGACTAGACTTTGGGAGCAAGCTGGCAAGTCAAGGCTGGAAACTTCTTGGCTCGTTCTGTCTGATGAGGCAGGCAAGAGCTCAGGATTTTCCTCTTTATTTGTAGCTCTAGAGGGTGTTTGTGAGCAGCTAAGACTAAAGCCACACAAATCTGTCTCTTTGCATCTGAAAGGGTTTGAGCTTCTCAATGTGTTATCCTTCTGTCTTTGTTGGAAAGAATGACCAATGGGTATATAATATTTTTCTATCTGGGCTTGTAGTTAATGTTAGATCTGCCTTCCCCAGACCTTGAAGTAGAAGGTTAGGCACAGACCTAAGCTGCAGATTGTGCAGGGGAAGACTCAAAGGCTGTTTGAATGTAGAATTGCAACTTGGGAATTTAGGTATCGTTTGGCTTACATATTTAAAACAAAAGTGACCTTTTGAACTATGGTTGGCTTACTGTATGGTGATTTGTACTTCTCCAAAGAAGTTCATGGGTCAAAGGTCTGCCCATTATTTTGCAGAAATACATTTTTAAAGAGGAAATATGTTGAAAGTGGAAATCTGCTGTTGGAAGAGCAAAAGCTTACGGGATAAATGCATTTTGCTTAAATGAGAACAGGGATGTGGTGCCTTTGCTTTGTCTATTAAATATTGCATGGAACAGATCATGGAACAGATCCTCCTGGATGACATGCTGGAGCACATGAGGGATGAGCATGTGATCTGGGACAGCCAGCACGGCTTCACCAAGGGCAGGTCGTGCCTTCCCAATCTGGTGACCTTCTATGATGGAGTGACAGCATCAGTAGATAAAGGGAAGGCGACCGATGTCATCTACCTGGACTTGTGCAAGGCCTTTGACACAGTCCCCCACCACATCCTTATCTCTAAACTGGAGAGATGTGGATTTGGTGGGTGGACCATCCAGTGGATAAGAAACTGGTTAACAGACCGTAGCCAAAGGGTGGTGGTCAATGGGTCTGTGTCCAGGTGGAGGCCGGTGACAAGCGGTGTCCCCCAGGGGTCTGTCTGGGGACTGGTTCTCTGTAACATCTTTATCAATGACATCGATGATGGGATTGAGTGCACCCTCAGCACGTTTGGGGAAGACACCAAGCTGAGTGGTGTGGTCGACACCCTAGAAGGAAAGGAAGCCATCCAGAGGGATCTTGACAGGCTGGAAAAATGGGCCTGGGTGAACCTAATGAGGTTCAACACTGCCAAGTGTCAGGGGTTGCACTGGGGCCGGGAGAATCCCAGACATAGATACAGACTGGGAGAAGAGCTTCTTGAGAGTAGCCCTGCTGAGAAGGACCTGGGTGTCACAGTGGATGAGAAACTTCCCATGAGCCAGCAGTGGCTCTTGCAGCTCGCAAGGCCAATGGGATCCTGGGCTCCATCAGCAGAGGGGTGGCAGCAGGGACAGGGAGGGGATTCTCCCTCTCTACTCTGCCCTCGTGAGGCCCCAGCTGGAGTCCTGTGTCCAGATCTGGGGCCCCAATACAGGAGAGATGGGGAACTGTTGGAGAGGGGTCAGAGGAGCCACAAAGATGATCAGAGGGCTGGAGCACCTGGCCTACAGAGAGAGGCTGAGGGAGCTGGGCTTGTTCAGCCTGGAGAAGAGGAGGCTGTGGGGGGACCTCATTGCAGCCTGCCAGTCCCTGAAGGGAGCAGAGAAACAGGAGGGGAATCAGCTTTTTAAAAGGGCAGCTAATGGCAGGACAAGGGGGATGGATTGAAGCTGAAGGAGGGAAGGTTTAGATTGGATATTAAGGGGAAGTTTTTTACAGAGAGTGGTGAGGGGCTGGAACAGGCTGCCCAGAGAGGTGGTGGATGCCCCATCCCTGGAGGTGTTCAAGGCCAGGTTGGATGGGGCCCTGGGCAACCTTGTGTAGCTCAGGCCTGAGGTTGGTGTCCCTGCCTGTGGCAGGGAGGTTGGAACTGTGTGATCCTTGGGGTCCCTTCCAGCCCTTGCCATTCTATGATTGCAGAATGCAATATCAAGATAGTTCAAGTCTATTTAGGTTCTTAAAACCTAAGCCACTTAAGTTTTTATATACTTAAGTATATACTCTGCATAAATGACTATTGCTTTAATCAAATCTTTCTTCTCCCAAAAATTTGACAGGTGATTATTCAAAGAGTAAACACATTAGTTTATTGCATAAGTTGGTAATGTAATTGGAAAAGTAAAATGACTCAGCACTGTGTTCTCCTGAAAGCTGCCAAAATAAAATACAGCCCAGAAAAGCAAGCTACAATTTCATTAAAATAGGCTTCAACAACCCTTCACCCTGAGGGCTTCCTCACTCTGACAAATGACTAAAATGTACAATGTCAAATACCTCCATGTGCTGACCAGTAATTTACATCAACTTTAAGATCTTTTAGTCCAATACTAAATGTACTCTTGTTCACAAGCTGCAAGAACTGAGCAGTGTTCTCCTCTGCTTCCTGTGTTACTGGCAAGGCATGCAGCTACTCATGCAGCACACAAATGTCTGTGCCTTTGTAGAACCTGGTAGCTAGATAGCTGTACATGGCTGCTTATGACTGAAGGTACAAGAATAGCAAGGAGCAACCTCAGCTTGTAGAGCTGTGAGTTATGGCAAGGAAGAAATAAACCTGCTCTTTTATGATGGATAATAACACTTTTGTTGCTGATAACACATTCTCTACATGCTATAATCCTGGTTACACTTTGGGCCAATCATTACTTCTCTGATGGAGAGATTACTTCATGCTGTCCTTTCAATAGCTTTTACACTTGAAGCCTAGTGTCAAGGCTTTGTTTAAACAAGTATAATCTCATGCCCTTCAGACTCAGTCATGTCTTCTGTCTCTCATTCTTTCTATTACTTCCTCCCCCAGCTTTTTCTGGTTGGCTCAGTCTGTTTATCACTGAAGTGTTTGGGTTGAATGTTGTGCCTGATGAGGAGTCATCAGTCATGTGAGGTGATTGTAACCTCTAGTATAACACTAGGACAAAAGTAAGAGTATCTGCTTTCAACAGGCAACTAATTGAGGGTCAGCCTCTCTGCTATAATCCACAGGTCTTCCTGAAAAATTTGTAATCCCTTCTTTAGGCAATCTAACAGGAGCAGTGTGAGTTATTTTTGAATAAATACTTGCTATGTTTTTTTCAGATTGCCCTTTGCAGTCCTTACAGATCTGTTCAGCAAGCTTGCTCTTGGTGTATGAGTTTGATCCTTCTGGACCAACACTAGAAAGCTCTTGAAACTTAAAAGTATGATTTTGGGGTCATCTATCCTTCATAGCAAAAGCTGTGGAAGGTGTAGCATTCCCTGAAGTCCATCTGAATGCCCTACCTGCTTCTGTGGTGGTTTACTTTAAGGTTGCCAGAGCTTTATTAAAGGGATGCATGGCACCTACTACTGGTGGTTAATAAGACCTGTGAAATCCTACATAGCTGTTAAACTAGTAAAGTCTTCATGTTTTGGAGTAGGTTTTTTCCTGGGAGACCTTTTGAGTGACCAATTCCAGTTCAAGGTCAGTTCTAAAAGCCTGTAACAAACCAGAGAAGGCCTATAACAAGCCATCCAATCTGCCTAAGTGCTTGAAGCTTTTAAAAACTCTAGTCAAAATTAATGTCACCAGTCTGACCATGATAACTGCCAGTTGCACAGAGCTGCATTCACTTGATATTTCTTATTTGACTGCTCTTAACCTTATACTTATGCAGGTGTGATACTTCAGACCCTTAAGACTAGTAGGTACATCACTATATTAAAGTAACTCTTTGCTCTCCAAGGACTTAACTAAGTAGGTGGTAAAGTCTATAAACCTTGCAAACAGTGAGGGAACCCAGCCCAAAGCAGAAAAATACTCAGGGCAAATGTGCTGTCCCTTAACTCCCTGTGTGATAAATGGGTTTTGCTAGTTCTGATTTTAAAGAAGGGAATCTTGTGTTAATTGTCTTCATGGGAACTAGATTGGAAGCCAAGCCACTATCTTGTACCAGAAAAAACTGATAAGAGAAAATATTCAGTTAAAAGTAGAGCAGATCTTTAAAGAAATAGTCTGAAGACCTAAAACTCTCTTGAAAAGATGAGACTAGGTAATAGTCAGTATTCCTTCAAGCATGGCTTTGGTATTACAACTTCATTTCATCCCTCTGTAGGAATTACAGCTGTTGTCCTGTTTTCCCCATGGATGTAAGGCCATGAATTCCTCTGCACCACAGAAATGAACCATCCCTTTGTCATGTAAAACATGTCAAAAACACCGAACAGCTTCAACTAGGTTTATGTGTGCTCACATCATAACTTCTGACCTCTGCATGTCATCAGTGATGTTCCTTGCTTGGGTTGCTGCTGTGGGCAGTTGTCATCTCCTGGAAGACTAATATCAAGTCCATTTTGAAGATGGAGAAGTTACTGTATTGTAGCCAGTAGAAGCCACCAAGAGCTGATCTGGACTGACAGATCAGAGCTGGAAATGTAACATCTAAAATACTGTAAGGTCAGGCTCAGCTTTCCAGAGGAGCAGTGAATATTCTGTATCTGTTATACTTGTAGGATCAGATAACAGAATGAAATCTAAGATTAAAGCAAAGAGCTGAATGCCCTAGTTGTGGTCTGCCTGTTCTCAACAACTTCTGCTGAACCACAAAAGATTAAACCAAAGCGAAGAGTTGAGGCTAAAATCTTATACAAGCAGAACCAAACTGAGTACAAGTGGAACAAGATGAGGAAAAGTCAGTGGTGCAACCACAGACAAGCCTCATGGTGTGTGGTGGAGATCTATGTAACTATCTTCATGAAGCCTAAGATGTTATGTGTTATTACTCAAGAATGGTCTAAGAGTTACAGAAGGCTTCTGTCAAACTGATGCATAAACAGATAGCTTCAGTGAGTTAAAGGCAGCATTCATTGATCAGCTGTCAGTTTGGCCAGTTCTTCCTCTGATCTGTGAAAGCTGTACAGCCAGAGATGGAAACATCATAGAATGGCAAAGGTTGGAAGGGACCCCAAGGATCATAAAGCCCCAACCCCCCTGCCACAGGCAGGGACACCAACCTCAGGCCTGGAGCTACACAAGTTTGCCCAGGGCCCCATCCAACCTGGCCTTGGACACCCCCAGGGATGGGACATCCACCACCTCTCTGGGCAGCCTGTTCCAGCACCTCACCACTCTCTCTGTAAAAAACTTCCCCCTAATATCCAATCTAACCCTTCCCTCCTTCAGCTTCAATCCATCCCCCTTGTCCTGCCATTATCTGCCCTTTGAAAAAGCTGATTCCCCTCCTGTTTCTCTGCTCCCTTCAGGGACTGGCAGGCTGCAATGAGGTCCCCCCACAGCCTTCTCTTCTCCAGGCTGAACAAGCCCAGCTCCCTCAGCCTCTCTCTGTAGGGCAGGTGCTCCAGCCCTCTCATCATCTTTGTGGCTTCTCTGACCCCTCTCCATCAGTACCACATCTTTCTTGTATTGGGGGCCCCAGCTCTGGACACAGGACTCCAGGTGGGGCCTCAGGAGGGCAGAGTAGAGAGGGACAATCCCCTCCCTGTCCCTGCTGCCCCTCCTCTGCTGATGGAGCCCAGGATCCCATTGGCCTTGCGAGCTGCAAGAGCCACTGCTGGCTCATGGGAAGTTTCTCATCCACTAGAATCCCCCAGGTCCTTCTCAACAGGGCTACTCTCAAGCAGTTCTTCTCCCAGTCTATATCTATCACTGGGATTCTTCCAGCCCAAGTGCAAGCCACATCCCTTAATGCATGCTAGAGTAACTGTAAAGGTTTCTCTGAGCAGGATACTGCTGTTCACTCAATGAAAGTCACTTAGTGCATCTCAAGCTGTACATGGTATGCATTTTAAAAAAGTAGAGGAGATGCTCAGTGTCTTTATATTTACCTGACTAGTTCTGGGAGCCTGAGTTGAAGTTGTAGCTGTTATGTACATTGAAAATATATTTGTATATAGCAACTTCTCAGAGATGTCCAGTGATAGGGCAAGAGGCAACAGATGCAAGCTGGAGCCCAGGAAGTTCCATGTGAACACAAGGAAAAGCTCTTTCACGGTGAGGGTGACAGAGCACTGAACAGACTGCCCAGAGAGCTTGTGCAGTCTCTTCTGGAGACATTTGAAACCTGCCTCGACATGTTCTTGCATGACCTAATCTAAGTGATCCTGCTCTGGCAGGTGGGTTGGTCTAGATGGTTTTCAGAGGTCCCTTCCAACCCCTAACATTGTGATTCTGTGACTGTTTTCCTCCTCCTGAAGATGGCTTGCACTAGCTGCTTGTGTGTTTTGGTGTCTCTTTAAACAAAGGCACAAAACCAAACCTATTTTCTCAGGTCTTCAGGTTGCTACTTTCCCTGTCTCCTGACAGAACTTCCCAATGAGGGAGCTGGGCTTGTTCAGCCTGGAGAAGAGAAGGCTGTGGGGGGACCTCATTGCAGCCTGCCAGTCCCTGAAGGGAGCAGAGAAACAGGAGGGGAATCAACTTTTTAAATGGGCAGATAATGGCAGGACAAGGGAGAATGGTTTAAAGCTGAAGGAGGGAAGGTTTAGATTGGATATTAGGGGGAAGTTCTTTCCAGAGAGAGTGGTGAGGTGCTGGAACAGGCTGCCCAGAGAGGTGGTGGCTGCCCCATCCCTGGAGGTGTTCAAGGCCAGGTTGGATGGGGCCCTGGGCAACCTTGTGTAGCTCCAGGCCTGAGGTTGGTGTCCCTGCCTGTGGCAGGGGGGTTGGAGCTTTATGATCCTTGGAGTCCCTTCCAAGCCTTGCCATTCTATGATTCTAATGAGCTGGGGACTGCAGGGTTTATCCAGGGTAATAAATGAGGAAAACACTACTTGTTCTTTGATTCTAGCAAATGCACTCTTTGAGGAGAGAATCTGATGCCTTTCTGAGGATATTAGATGTCTAGTAGGATAACCTGCCAACTCAGCTGTTGTGCTAAAGTATCATGCTTCTGTATTTCCCTCATTGTCCTGCTCTTCTCATATGCTGCTTTCAGTGCCTGCAAGTATTAAAAGCAGCTCTACCTACAAAAATACCTGTGATACTATCTGACCACAAATTCATTCTGCCTCCAAGAATGGTCTGGAATGGTGCTTTAGCTGGTATGCAATTAGCTGTGCATGAAGAAATAACCACTAGATTAGCTTTGTTTTCTAAACAACCATGTTTGTATAGGCTGAACTTACAAACAGGCTGGTTCTGCCAGGAACCCTCTATAGAAAATGACAAATGTAATTGTTTTCAGTCTTACAACTAAATGATGGCTATGAACTTTTTACTTTAAATACCCTTTTTATGCAAAGAAACTTTGCTATTAGAAAACTACCTTCCAGTAGAAACTATTGCAAAAGTATTTTGTTCTTATAAACATTTAAGAAAATGCTTTAACATGTGTGAGATTGGGATAAGCAGCCTTAACCTCAGTTAATCATAGTGACCTCTAACAGAAAATGCTTGTGACACTATGTGCTTTTCAAACAGCAGTTGCTGCATTGTGGGGGAGGTTTTTTTTGGGGTAATAGTTTGTAAGGCCAACCAATATTCAAGTCAAATGTAGGTTAGCATCTCTACTGCTGTGGTAGCCCTGGCTGGCTTGCAACAAATAGCTATAGTGCAGCTGATGAAACCATTACAGTGATTCCTCCTAACCACTGTGCCCCTGGAAAATGACTCTGGGGGTTTACAGGGGCATAAGACTTATGCTCTAGATCATACAATAGAGCTTACAGTTGCATGGATGAGATCTGCCCTATCTAACAGTGCAGCTTTGTCCCTAAAGGGTTCCTTAGGTCATATATAAAGCTTCCCTTGAAGGATGGCAGCTGTATGTTCTGCAGCAAGCATACAGGAAGAGCTGATGGTCTGTCAGAGCATGATCAAATTGAATGTGACAGGACTAAACCTAGATTGTGGGATGTGTTTGCTTTTATTTTCCCCTGCCAAAAGTGACTGTGGGCTGTAAGAACTGTACTGATTGCACTGATGTGACAGTGGACTGTAGAAGTGCTTCAACTTTGGTACAGTCTCATCAGATAGTGGTGCACATAGATTGCTGTTGAAGTGGTATGGATGCTGGGGCTTGTGCATCCTATAAGAGGAATGTAGCTGATGGGCATTCCCAAATTAGGTAAAAATGTCAAATTCTGCCAGGCCTTTGCCAAGTGTTCCATTTGTGACTTTGTAGAACTATGAAAGAGGTCGGTGTCCTCTAAATATTTCAGCACTAGCAGGTCTTTGTGTATTGAGTCCAACTGCCAAACACTTGTAGCCTCTTATTATTTTAGTGTGTGTGTCAGTAAATATCTTATCCTGCCAGTTCTAACAGGGTTACAAGCTTGGGAAAACACATAACTAAAATAACACTTGTTCACAGTCCAAAATCAAAATATGTCCTATCAAGCTGCTCTTAAATGTGGCCACCAGCTTTCTGCAGAACCAGCTGTCTAAATCTTATTTATGCTCAAATTTCCTCAATTGAGTGGTTGAGAAATATACAATACTGGCCAAAGTGTTGTCTGTTTACTGCCTGTATTTCTCCTAGAAGGTGTATCAAACTGTACATTTCACCTGGTTTCCTTAAAGTACTGCTTGTGGAAATTCTTACCATGCCATTCTCAGCCCTGTGAGAAGGACCTGGGTGTCACCGTGGATGAGAAACTTCCCATGAGCCAGCAGTGGCTCTTGCAGCTCGCAAGGCCAATGGGATCCTGGGCTCCATCAGCAGAGGGGTGGCAGCAGGGACAGGGAGGGGATTGTCCCTCTCTGCTCTGTCCTCATGAGGCCCCACCTGGAGTCCTGTGTCCAGATCTGGGGCCCCCAATACAAGAAAGATGTGGAACTGTTGGAGAGGGGTCAGAGGAGCCACAAAGATGATTAGAGGGCTGGAGCACCTGCCCTACAGAGAGAGGCTGAGGGAGCTGGGCTTGTTCAGCCTGGAGAAGAGAAGGCTGTGGGGGGACCTCATTGCAGCCTGCCAGTCCCTGAAGGGAGCAGAGAAACAGGAGGGGAATCAGCTTTTTCAAAGGGCAGACAATGGCAGGACAAGGGGGATGGGTTGAAGCTGAAGGAGGGAAGGTTTAGATTGAATATTAGGGGGAAGTTTTTTACAGAGAGAGTGGTGAGGGGCTGGAATAGGCTGCCCAGAGAGGTGGTGGATGCCCCATCCCTGGAGGTGTTCAATTCCAGGTTGGATGGGGCCCTGGGCAACCTTGTGTAGCTCCAGGCCTGGAGATTGGTGTCCCTGCCTGTGTCGGGGGTTGGAGCTCTATGGTCCTTGGGGTCCCTTCCAACTCTTGCCATTCTATGATTCTCTTCCTAAATATATGGTATTCAGACTTAGAGATAGCCTGAAATCAGGGTGGTGATTTACCTGTATTATTGGCTGACCAGTATTCCTCTGGTATTCTTAGACTTATTAATTTTATTATTGGTCTTTGGATGGTCTCCATATTAAATCTTACTTAAAATATATGGGCTATGCATCATTGCTAGGTCAGTCAAAATGTTTATTTCAATAATTCAGGAACTAATTCAAAGAGCTGTACTTCGTGCCAATGAACATAAACACATCTGTCATGCTGGTATTTGGGACAGCCTAAAAAAACTGGAAAAGGGATCTGCTCAAGGGCTCTAGCTATATTTCTTATGCAGTGTGCTTTCCCAATGCTTGCTTGTAATCACTTGTGCTTCACAGGGAGGCACTGAAGATGTTTAACAAAGGTGCTGCACCATAAAGCTGCTGCCCTGACTTACAGCTGTTTCCTGCATTAGCACCACCTAATGCATTGCAGGCTGGAGGTGGTGTGGCTGAGAAGCAGCTCTCTTACTGTATGGCTTCATTAGAAGGGTGCCAGCCTCCTCCTTGCTTACCAGGGAGGGAGGAAGTAAGAAAGAAATAGCAAATGATCTCTGAACTCTTTTAACACCTCATCTCAGGCTGTGTTAGAATGTTTTCCTTGGCCCTGATGGTGGGAAGTTACGTGAAGCTGGGGTGGGGAGGTGGTGGAAGGGATCTCTCCTTTATGCTGACAAAAGGCAGCTTTCAGCAGGGATGCTGAATCAGTGTGAGCTCAAACTGCAGGTTAAGCTGAAAATTGACAGGCTAAAAGAGTTGGGTTTGTTCAGCCTGGAGGAGAGAAGGCTCTGGGGACACCTTATAGTGGCTTCCAGTACCCAAAGGGATGCACAAAAAGTGGGAGAGGGGTTTTTTTGAGGGCCACGTAGTGATAGGATGAGGGGAATAGTTTTAAATTGGAATGGGGTAGACTTAGATTGTGTATTAGGAAGAAGCTCCTTACTGTGAGGGTGGTGAGGCACTGGAACAGGTTGCTCAGAAGTGGTGGCTGTGCTCTCCCTGGAAGCCAGGTTGGACGGGGCCCTGAGCAGCCTGGTCTACCTAGAGGTGTCCCTGCCCATGGCAGGGGAGTTGGAGCTTGGTGATCTTTAAGGTCCCTTCCAGCCCTAACCATTCTGTGGCTCTGATTCTATGATGATGTTGCTTATTGCCAATGTATTGTAGTTATGATGCACCATAAGGTACATCAGCTCATTTCAAGAAGGCAAAATTAGAATATTTAGTGCAAGTTTACCAGTTACATATAGTTGTCTTGCTCTTCTCCAAAAGGCTTGTGATGTAAGAAACCTCCTTCTATTTTGGGGTTCTGCAGACTAATTATTTCCTCAGAATTAGTAAAATGTGGCCTGAACATAACTTCCCCATCTTTATTAGGGAATGAACAAAACTCTATGGATGCTTTCAAAAGCTTGCTTTAACACTTTTCTGAGATTGAATGATGGTAATGCATTTAGGGGCTGGTAATTGGAGATAATGCCAAGGAATTAGACTTGGCAGACATTAATGATATGCTAGAAGTCATCAGCTTATGAAGATCTATGCTGTGCTTTTTTGTCTTGCTCTATTGAATACCTTCTGTAACTGTCTAATGCATATTCTGGCAGTATTTGGGTTTCTTTAGCATTTACAGCCAGAAGAAACCAGCCTGCAGATCTAATTAGTTGAAATGCCAGTAAATGAAAATGAAGTATTGTGCTCTTCATCATAGGTACAGTAACATCTGTGGCTCTGCATATATAGACTAAATCAGTCCTGGCATGACTTTTGTTTATGGATAAATATTCATGCAAAACACCAGTCTCAATTTATAGTCTAATGCTCACTTCTTTGAGTAACTTTCAGGTGGTTGCACTGGTATTCTTCAGTTAGAACTGTAGAATGTGTAAGGTTGGAAGATGCCTTTAGAGGCCATCCAGTCCAACCCCCTGCAGTGAGCAGGGGCATCTTCACTAGATGAGGTTGCTCAGAGCCCCATCAAGCCTGACCTTGAATATCTCCAGGGATGGGGCCTCCACTGCCTCTCTGGGCAACCTGTTCCAGTGATCCACCACCCTCATAGTGAAGAACTTTTCCCTAATATCCAACCTAAGTCTGCCCTTTTCTAGTTTAAAACCATCACCCCTCATCCTATTGCTCCATGCCCTTGGGAACAGCTCTTCCCTACCTTGCTTAAAGGTACCTCTCAGGGATTGGGAGACTGTTATAAGGTCCCCTTGGAGCCTTCTCAACCCTAAGTCTCAGCCTGTCTTTGTATGAGACATGCTCCAGCCCTTGAATCATTTTTGTGGCCCTCCTCTGGGTGTTCTCCAACAGGTCACAATCACAGAATTGTAGGGGTTGGAAGGGACCTCAAGAGATCGAGTCCAGCCCCCCAAAGAGTTCTTGTTGTGCTGAGGGCTCCAAAGCTGGACACAGTTTTCCAGGTGAGGTCTCCCCAGAGCAGAGCAGAGGGGCAGAATCCCCTCTCTCCATCTGCTGGACACACTTCTTTAGATGCAGCCCAGGGTGCAGTTGGCCTTCTGGGCTGCAGATGCACACTGGTGGCTCATGTCCAGCTTCTCATCCATGAGAACCCCCAAGTCCTTTTCCTCAGGGCTGCTTTCCAGTACATCATCTCCTAACCTGTATGGATAATGGGAATTGTCCCAACAACCCAGGTGCTGGGCCCTGCACTTGGCTTTGTTGAACCTCATGAGGTTCACCTGGGCCCACTCCTCCAGTCTGTCCAGGTCCCTCTGGATGGCATCCCATCCCCCTGGCACATTGACCTCACCACTCAGCCTGGTGCCATCAGCAATGTCAATGTCATTAAAGATTAAACAGCACTGTTTCCCATGCTGCAGTCAGAACAGGCTTGGTGAAAGAACTTGCAAAAAAAAATGCTGGGGGCACTGATGTACTGATAGAATTATTCTTGCACCACCAGCCTACCTGAGTTAGACATTGTCCTTCCAGCTGCAGGAAGCTAAGGTTCTTCCAGTCAATCTACTTGATAGTGTATTAAGATGTTCTTTGATAGCCTTAATTTTGTTTTCTTCTGTTGTCCTACCTCATTGAGACTAAGGGAACAAATTTAATTCTGATGGGAAATAATTAAGTGTTCAACATGGCTTAAAGACTTGAGGATCTTTCAGCAGAACATTCCTCAGCTGGGGTATACTGAGCTTCTTCCAGACCAAAGTTTGCCTGTGTCTGACTAAATTAGTGCATTTTTCCCAGTGGAATCTGTTTGCAGCAGTGTCAGACCTTGACAGTGCACTTGCACACTGGTCTCATCTCCATCCCCATGAGTTTGAGCTGTTTATGCTTAGATGGTGACAAGGTTATTTTGGTTTTGAAAGTGCCTGCTCTCTTGCCCTTTTGAGGGTTCAAGATTTAGCTCATTTTTGGGGGTAAAGCCTACTACTTAAAAATCCAGCTGTCACAAAGCATGCCTGTGTCTGCTATAATGTGGAACTGAGTCTTAGCCCCTGTTTTACCAGGGACTGGTCCCAGCTGCTACACTTTCTGCTAGCTAGGAAAGCTTCTCTATTGCTATTTATGCCCATCCCACCTTAACTGTACTTGTTTATTAATGCAAATACATTAAACATGAGGGTAGTGTGAGCATATAAAGTTTTTTTTTACCTAGCAGTAAAATGAAAAGTATGTTTTATCAGATAATGCTCCCTCCCCAGTTTAAGAAAACCAAGTATTTCCTACTAAAAACAGCAGGAGTGGCGATTTAACAATGTAATCTGATCTAATATTAGCAGCAGCCTGTGCCTTTAGGGAGCACTATAATATTCAATCCACTGAATAAAGGCTCTCACATTAAATTCTGGATCCCTTTAAACAAAAAAAGGCTTCCCAGAATTGTTCCAGTAATTTCATAAAGACCTATGGTTTCCTATGTCTTTTTTGCAGCAACAGAATCAGGTTTGGGAAAGTTATATTGGGCCCCAAAATATAAAGAGTGAGGAAGTAGTGCTGTCTTAAGAAGATGACCTCTCTGATGTCAAGAGGACCAGCTTTAGCACCATTGTCATAAGCTTTTTATTCCTGTCATAGGAAGACAGGCTGAAAGAGTTGGGGCTCAGCCTGGAGAAGAGGAGGCTCCAGGGATATCTTGCAGCAGTCTTCTAGTACCTAAGGGGGCCTACAAGAAAGCTGGTGAGGGACTCTTGTAAGGGCATGTAGTGATAGGACAGGGGGAATGGTTTTAAATTGGAAGGGGCTAGATTTAGGTTGGATACTGGGAAGAATTGCTTCATTATGAAGGTAGTGAGGCACTGGCACAGGGTGCCCAGGGAGGTGGTGAATGCCCCCCTCCCTGGGAGTGTTCAAGGCCAGGTTGGATGGGGTTTGAGCTGCCTGGCCTACTGAGAAGTGTCCCTGCCCATGGAAAGGGGCTTGGAACTTGATGATCTTGAAGCTCCCTCTGAACTCTGACCATTCTGTGATTCTATGTCTGGGCAAGGAAAAAAAAAAAAACCATCAGGGCATCTGTCATGTCCTGATTATCATCTGTGACAGCATCACCACATCTTCCAGTGTGAGCTAAAATATTTATCTTGGTCAGTGGCCAAGTAAGCTGGAATGGGGTGCAAGGAGGTCATGAGAAAGCAAGAGGACTTCTAGTCAATGCCAAGCCTTATGGAAAGTAGTAGGTAGGAAACCCTGTGGATGAGCTAATATCTGCAGGGCTGCAGTTAGGAGCCTGTTTGTCAGGCATTAATTTCTGGGATTTATATGTACTGAGGAAATGGTGCAGCAAGTCTCCATTAACCCTTTCACAAGGATGTGGCACATGCATTTGCTCTTTATATTTTTACAGGGATCATTGTTTGGGTGTTTTCATGGATTTCTTGGGGGAGTTGATGTCAGCTGTTCAGCCTTTAGACTCAGAGGTGCCAGAATCATTTGCTTCTCTTAAATGAGTCTCTTCTTCAACAGTTATGCCCCAGTTTAACCACCTCTGCCTTACTGGTATTTAAAGACATCAACTGGATTACAAGGTGTGAAGAGGGCAGGCTGAAGTTTGTATTGCAAGAAGTGTGTGTGTGTGGGGGGGGGGGAATGCTGCTGCTTTGTGAGAGATTGCTCTATATTATCTTATTCTGCAGCACATTGTAATTAGACTTCTTTCCCCTCCCAGACCTTGCTTCAGCTGTAGCATCAAATGTAGGTCATGATGCAAAAGCATTCTGGTTCCAGTGGCTCTTTTGGTTTTGGGGGTTTTTCTGTTTGGGGTTTTGTGTTTGTTCCAACCAATCTGAGGTTTCAAGATGAACCTGTTAAAAATAAATAAAGCCTTCATTTTGTGTGAGTTGTGGGGTTGCTTAGGGATGGTATCCTTGTAGAACAAGCTGGCTTAATGCTGTTGTTTCAATGCTTTTGATTACCTCAAGTGATGGATTGAATGTTAGGACATGTCAAATGTGATTCTTTATTGCACCCAGTTAGCCTTAACCTTTTTCCTTTGACAGGCTCCAGTGATTCAAAACAGGTTAGTCCAGTTTAATGTAAGACAGCTTGAAAATTAGAGGTCAACTTTTGGGATCTGGAGTAATGTTGCTCACATATGTTAAGTAATATGGGGTATAATGGCTTTTTTCAAGTAACTTATAAACAGCTATTGTCTTCTGCCTCTGATAGGGCTGATACAGTTCTGCTTTTAAAAAGCAGTAGCTAAAAATCTGTGTGTTTAAGACTTTTCATAGTTAGTTGGAATTTAAACAACTGTGTGTATTTAACTGCTGCCTTTGTGCACCCAAGGCCTCATGCCTCACTACATGATGGTGCTTCTAGAAAGTCACAGGGCTTTTTGAGTCTAAACTTTTAGGAAGAAACAATGTAATCAGACCATGGGAAGGATACAGCCCCTTTGCCTTTGTTCAGCTGGGCCAAAAAGCCCAGGTATGTCTTCTAGGTGGTTTTCTTCCTACTGCAGTGGCTGAACACTTCGGAGGGCCAGAGAAATGTCTCCTGTGGCCAGTTTTGTTACTATAAACAGCTGCTAATAACTAGCAACAGAGCTGCAAAACAACTGGGGAGGAAATAGCTGCCTGTTGGCTAAGCAAGTGGTATTCTGCCCTGCATCTGGCAAGGGCTAGAAGGCAGAATACATGATAGTTCTCTTGGCATGACTGAAGATCCTCCTTGAAAAGGAGGTGTCTTGAGCTGGGCAGGTGAGTCTGTTTTTTGACCTTGTAACTGCAGGACTCCACCACCAGCTTCTTGGTGCAGTTCCACCCTGGCTTTGAGTACTGTTAGCCAAAGCCATAGCTCCAGCTGCATCTCTTCCTCCCCTCTCCCACTGTGTTGGTGATGGATCCGTGCAGCCATGCCATCAGATAAAACCAACCTGACTTTAGAAGGGATCTTCTTGGGGGTGTTTTTTGTCAGCTCAGCTTAGTTTTCACCCTTGACTGGTTGCACTGCCTGGTTCAGACCCTGTGTCTGTGCAGGAAGGGGGTGGGAGTAAGGAACCTCAGGCAAAGAAAAGGAAGAACAGACTCCTGCTTTTAGAGGAAGTACTTGTTTATGCCAGCTTAAAGTGATTGGGAAACCTATACTGTAAGCAGTATAGTAAGCTGGTATTGTGCTTTATGTGATTCCTATGCAAGCAGCTGACTGTAAACCAAACTAGCCTTGCTTGCAGAACCCTAGGCAAAATCTAGTTTGCTGTTATAATTTGAAGCTGTGATCAGCCTTCTGCCACAGGGAGTATTTATCTGGTTTCAACTGCTGCTACCTCTGTACTAGAACCTACTCTCCCTGTGACAGTTCTGTAGAACAAAGTTAATTGTGGGGGAGCCATCTGCATGGATTCAGTTGGGTTGCTGCCTTACAGAATTGTTTGCAGTGTATTTTGAGAATCAGATTTTTGATGTGGGGTAGCCCTGCTTTTGCAGAGGGATGAAGGATACCCTCGCCTTTAAGGGCTGCTCTTTCAAAGCCACATGCTGTTGCTCTGGTGTGGTGGAGCACCCAGAGGATTTGCATTCAAAACATTACTAATTATCCTTGGACAAATGCCATTTTACTTTAGAAAAGGCACAAGTCCAAATGATGTATCACTCTGCAAGCCAGTCTGATGCTGAAGAACCTAATACCCATTTTGTATTTAATTGTAGATGGAATATTAAGTGGTGTTTGTCTGCAACACAGGAGTGGAAGTGTTCAGCTGAACCCTTAGTCTGAGGAAAGGCCAGATAAATCAGAATGCCTTTCTTTCCAATGCTAATACTAAGACTTTACAACTCAGTCTAAACTTTTATGAGAGATAGCCAGCTTAATTGAAAGCCTTAGCAAAAAACAACTTGGCAGAAAGAATTTAAGCATTTGACCAATAAACTGAATGATTGGACAATTATAGGCTGTCCAGCTTAACATAATTCACATGTGAAATAGTAAGGTCACTCCTGTGTGTCTGGAATGTACTCCTTGAACTGAAGGAGGATGAAGTCTAAAAGGAAAAAGAAAAAATAGTATCTTATTAAACTGGCAGCTACTTTTCTCTTAGAATTCTTTCTTCCAGCCAGCTGTTTGAAGATTTCATGAAACAGAAGCACACCTGCCTTACTTTGTTTGCTTTGTCATGCATAATGTCACTTAGGATCCAGTGACAACTATGACCAGAATCATGACAGCCTAGTTGAGGTCTGTAAGAACTGGTTCTTAGCTGTTTCCCCTTTTGATGTGAGTGGTAAACAATGAAAAGACAGTGCTGGCTCAAGGTGTCTCTTACTGTTCTGTGTCAAAAATGTAGGATCCTTGAGCTACAGTGTTTCCTACATTGCTAAGAAACAATTCCTGTGGAGTGAAGCTGAATGTAGCTCTTTACTGTGATCTGAGGAGACTTTGATCAGTCTGTATATTTGCATGTAAATGTAATGATAATAAGAGGCAGACTTTGAAGAGAAGAAATGGCTACATAAGTGATTAGAAGTTAATACAATAAACTTTAAAGACCTGGATGAAAGGGGGGGTGTATAGCCAGCCTCTACTCAATTCCATTCTTATACAATCATAGAATGTGTTAGGATGGAAGGGACCTTTAAAGGTCATCTAGTCCAACCCTCTGAAGTAAGGAGGGACATCTTCACTAGATCAGGTCTCTCAGAGCCCCATCAAGCCTGACCTTCATGTCTCCAAGGATGGGGCCTCCGCTGCCTCTCTGGGCAGCCTGTGCCAGTGATCCACCACCCTCATAGTGAAGAACTCTCTTCCTAATATCCAACCTAAATCTCCCCTTCTCTAGATGAAACCCCTCATCCTATTGCTCCATGCCCTTGTGAACTCTTCTTCCCCAGCTTTCTTAGAGGCACCTTTCAGGTACTGGAAGGCTGCTGTAAGGATCTCACAGCCTTCTCTTCAATCTGAACAAACCCAACTCTCTCAGCCCATCTTCATAGGAGTGGTGCCCCAAAGCTGGACACAGCTCTCCAGTGAGGCCTCACCAGAGCAGAGCAGAACAGCAGAATCACCTCTCTTGATCTGCTGGCCACACTTTAGATGCAGCCCAGGATGTGGTTTGCCTTCTGGGCTGCAGATGCACACTGGTGGCTCATGTCTACCTTTTCATCCACAGGTACTCCCAAGACCTATTCCTCAGGGCTACTTTCAAGCACATCATTTCCTAACCTTCCCTTTATATCTCTTTGTTCCTTTAGCTATTGAACAGTGAACAGAACTGTTTCCATTCTTTTTGGATTGCTCATTCCAGTTCTAGGCATGCTTACTTTTTCCCTTCAGGACTTAAGGTTTTGTAACTAGTGCACACCTACCCTGTTGAAATGAATTTTCTTGCACTGTGGTTGCCTAATGGCTTCAGAGGAAGAAACCTCTCCTAAAGAATTTACATTTTCTCATGGTATGTTGAGTTGGGGCCATATAGCTGTAGCTACTTGCCAGGTTTTATTGCTGCTTAATAAAGTACATATGTGACTAAACTATGGAGTATGCTTCAGGTGAAGTTATATGATTTGGCACTGGTTCAGCAAATACAGTTGCTTGTTGAACAGTACATTCCTATTCCTTGTAAACAAGAGGTATCTGGAAGCATGCATTAAAAATAATTTGAGACTGAAGTGATTTGGGCAGGATTGCTGGTAACCCTGTTTATTTTGGTCTTGAGGTGTGTATTGCCAGTCTTCTGACCTCCAGATGATATCGCAAACGTAAAAACATTGTCAACCTCTAAGTCTTAAACTTACAAAACAGGCTGGGAAGTGTGGTAGAAGTCATTTGCCCAAGGCAGTGTGTTGCATAATTGTCTAGCATGAGCTTTTTGTGGACCTCTAGCATCTTTGTGCTTGCCAGGGAGAAGAAAACCACTGAATTTTGTGGACAACAGATACAACTGATACGTTTTCTTTGGAAAACCTTGGAGAAAGGCACTAATTTTCCTCTGGCTCTTTGATTCATGTGCTTTGTCTCTGAACACTGCCAATTTGAGGCATAGGATCATTGAGCTACAGCCTTGTCCAGTCTGTAACATGTCTTGTGCTTCACATAGTCATGTTATGACTTATGCCTAGATGGAAGAGGGATAGTAAAACTGATAAGATTACAAGCAATTTGCTCAGCTTTTATGAAACTTTGCTTACAGATTAGTTTTCAGCATATATTACTTGCCTGTTTTGTTGAAATATTAACTACCACTTAATAGGCTTTGTTATTGTTGCAGTGTGGCCAAAGGTCAAAGCAAAACATGCAATTAAGCTGAAGAGCCAGTGTAATGAGTCCCCTCCTCCCAGATACACTTTGCAAAATCAGGAATAGTTCTGTATCTAAACTTTTCATACCCAACCTCTGTACAACACCAAACATGAACCCTTTTCCATGGCTGAAATCCTTTGTTCTGCATCCTTATGCTCTTGGCCATAAAAATGTCTTTTAAAACTTTATGGGAAGTTTGGAGCAAGTCTGTGGGAGAATGGAAGACGTGGTCTCAGCTTCCTGAGACTGATTCTGTCTTGTGCCAGCTCAGGGTTTTAAAACAGTGGTGGGTCAAGAACTGGCTGTCAGACCGGGCTCAGAGTTGTGATCAGTGGGGCAGAGTCTGACTGGAGGTCTGTGACCAGCGGTGTTCCCCAGGGCTCGGTGTTGGGTCCAGTCCTGTTTAATATCTTCATTGACGACCTTGATGAGGGAACAGCACCCACCCTCAGCAAGTACCTGATGATACAAAGCTGGGAGGGGTGGGGGGGGGTGGGGGGGGCATCAGGAGGAGTGTGGCCAGCAGGTGGAAGGAGGTGATCCTCCCCCTCTGCTCTGCCCTGGTCAGGCCCCACCTGGAGTGTTGTGTCCATTTCTGGGCTCCCTGGGATAAAAAGGACAGGGATCTCCTGGAGAGAGTCCAGAGGAGGGCTACGAAGATGATGAAGGGCCTGGAGCATCTCCCCTGTGAGGAAAGGCTGAGAGAGCTGGGGCTGTTCAGCCTGGAAATAAGAAGACTGAGGGGGGACCTAATCAATGTTTATCAATATCTTAAGCATGGGGTGCAGGGGGAATTGGCCAGCCCCTTTTCTTTGGTCTGTGGGGACAGGACAAGGGGCAATGGCTGCAAGTTGGAGCACAGGAAGTTCCACACCAACATGGGGAAGAACTTTTTCCCAGTGAGGGTGCCAGAGCCCTGGGACAGGCTGCCCAGGGAGGTGTGGAGTCTCCTTCTCTGGAGATATTCAAGACCCATCTGGACACCTATCTGTGCAGTATGAGCTGGGGAGCTGCTTTGGCAGGGGGGTTGGACCCGATGGTCTCTCAAGGTCCCTTCCAACCCCTATAATTCAGCAAATATTTAGTGTAGCTGCTCTGTGGTGGGTGGTCAGGAAGGTACAGTTGGTAGGCAAACAGTTGTTCTGAAACCTTTTGCTACCATGCCCTGCACCATCTGTTTGAGGAAGGGATGCAAGCTCTCTTGGTACCTAGTCTCCTTGAATGACAGACAAAATAGAAGCTTAGTTCATCACTGAAGAAACATGCCAACATCATTACCTTTTAAGGTGGACTCCTTATGCCATGACATCTTTGAGCCACATGAGTAAAGGGAATGTATTGGAAACTACCATGGATATTCAAATACTGCAATTAAAATTATTGTCAATTAAGGTCTGGCTTTACTAGCCAACCAATTGTGCAGATGCATGGGGAGTATGGCTCTTTTGGGTATTTGAATCCAGCTCCTCTTTAGGAGTAAACTCCATTTACTTTGGAGTTCTTTGCTGCAAGAAACCCCCACCCTGTAATATTTGCTTTCAACAGGTAAATTCATCTCCCTTTTCAGTAAGGAAGAATGCCACCATTCAAACTCACCAAACTCAAAACTAACTTGAAGAAAAAGCAGCAGCAGAATCTGGATTGGTTTAAAATGAATATGAACACAACCTAGCAGCACTTATGAAAGAACTGGATGACCTTTGAGAAGCTCTTGTTATTCTCTGGCTCTTGTATTAGATATGTGCTTGGAGTCAGATGAAAGTGCCTCAGGAAAACTAGTGCTCTGCTTACCACAAAATTGGCATAATGGAACAGTAATTCCCTGTTCCTTCAGATAAAACCTGTCCATTGTGCCTCTTGCTGTTGCACTTGAATACTGTAACTGCTTTTTCTGGCATGTTTAAAATATACTGTTCTTATCTGTGTCAATTACAGCTTCAAAGTCTACCTCCATCTATCATCCATTACTCCTGTCTCTTAAATTATCTGATCGCTCCCCATCATCTCCCATTTCAAGAATAACTTTCTCAGCCATCCCTTAAGACTCCTGCTCAAATGGGATAAATCTCAGACATCCACTTTTGTCTTACCTCTTTATCCTTTCCAGTGACAAATGCTCCCAGCCTGGTGTCATCCTGCTTCTGTATGCAGGCTCCCCCAAGTGCATCATAAAACGCTGTGGTGTAATATCTTCATCTCTGTTCCTTGTTCTGCTACCCTGGAACTGTATTTTAAATGAGGTGTTGAGGGAAATGGAGTTAAATCCTTCGTAGACAGTGACAGGAGGGGGAATTAAGCATAAGAAAACACAAGAGACTTCAAAGCCATCTTGCACAGGAGGTATTTCTGACTTGGATTGCAACCTACACATTCTGAATTACTTCTGAATAATAACTGATACTTTTAAATTCTACAAAGTGCAGTTTTGCCTGAGTTTGCCAGCAATTAAACACTGTGTTACTAATTGATAATTAAAATAATGGTTGCTACTCTAGAACCTGTATTTTGTAGGTTTTACTTACCCAGAATTTATGAAAAGTAGGTGTGCTTTTTACTTCATCTTTTTCAATAAACTAATAGCCCTTGAAAGATTGAACTGAAACTTCAGACACTAAATCAAAGGAAAAGAATCCCACCCCTTCCTTAAGAGTTGAATGCTGTATTAACTACTGAAGGAGGCAAATGAACTCTTGATGTGTACATAAGGTGGCTAGCAGAAAGAAAAAGCTGTAAAGGAACAAGGTGCTTATGAAAAACTTGAATAAATACCTGTCTGTGCCATAATTCAGTAACCTGAGGCAGTGCCATCTCAACTCCCCCATTAATTCTGAGTGTGTAGATAAAAAGGACTCAAGCAGGCATTTGTTCTGAGCTATTTAATGCTTATAGCTTAAAACATGGAACTTTAATGCTCTGCTTATAGCACTTGTGTTCAGTAAGCTATTTCAACTTCTCTCCTGTGATTTAAAGGTTTGAGTAGCTCAAAAGCAAATTATAGTATCAGATTATTGAGGTGAACAAATCTGAGAGCTCTGGGATCTTGGGGAACCTGGCAGGAGAAAAAGCCCAGACCAAAAAAGATGCTTTTGAGTGGAAGAATGAAATACAAGCAGTAAACATGCTGAGGGTACAGTACAGCTTGAAGAGGGTGCTGACAGGAGGGAGTGCTCAGGATGCTGTTCCTATGCTGCACTCTAAGCACAACAGGTATTGTCACATGTCATCTTAAGGCTGGGGCTTTTTAGGGTCATCACTTAAAGCTTTATGTGCTAGCTCACTGCAACTGAAGGGGCAATAAACTGCAGTGTGGGGAAGATTTAGGTGCCCTGAGGGGTTTTGTACTGGGATATACTGGGATACAAGTTCAGTAACACTTCATGGGTGTGAGTATGCATCCTTCTGGTTCAAACGTGATGTAATCTGGCTTGGTAAAAAGTGCCTTCCTTTTTCCTCCTAAGTGCTTAACCTCCTTTTGATATGGTACAGTATCTGTGTCTGCTTAGACTTTGTGGCTCAAAGGATGGGGAAATACAGGAGAAGTCTTAAATGCTTGGAATATATTTTAACAGTTTTAATGTGTGGTGGAAGATGCTGTACCATTCTGCTTTTATAGGCTCCAGAACCCTCATAAGATGTGGGAGTAAGATGCTCTGAAGTGTAGAAGTATAGATGTACACAGACACTCTGTATATATTTATTCATTAAGTTTAACTAGGAGTTCTCAAAGTTGCACTCCTAATGGCTTAGTTTTTACTTATGTTTGCTTGAGGAATATCTTTAAGATTGGTGTAATGGTTACTACAAAGTAACTGGTAACTTCCAAAAGTGTAAGCAGAGTTGTGTGGTCAGTGAGTAAATGGTAATTGATGAATCATCTTCCTGGCATAGTGTTAGAATATCCTATGCTGTTTCTAAAATGCAACCTGCATTAAATTTCCCAGAACTTAGTTGTGTGCTCAATGGTCTGAGGATCTGGCAAATACACTCACATATTCTTCTGTGACTTCACATAGGACTTCACAAACTGGAGGACCTTATGACTACAGTTAAGCATCATTTAAACAAGGAGCAATTACAATTCAATGGAAAGTCAAGGGGTAGGAGGGAATGTAGAATACAAGACCCTACACTAGGCAAGGACAATAGAAAGCATTAAGCAGGAAATAGGGTATATGGTTGGGGAGGGGGAAGGCACAATATCCTGAAAAATGCTATTGAAATTTTTAAATGCTTGCTTTTTTGTTGCAGATTAATCAGCCACTCGATGGGGATTAACAGTGGAGCACCTCTTTGTGTCGCCTTTCCACCTCTGTGTAGCAAGAAGAACAACTTCAGCACTTCTTCAATAATAATTATGAAACTGGTATTAACTGAATGGCAATTATGGATTTTTAACTCTAACTTACAGTAAACCAGCAAGCCATATGTTGAAATTCCTACCAAATAGCTTTCCCTTCTTAATGTCTCATATCTATCCAAGAAGTTGCAAGATACCTGTTTGTACAAGAGGAATATAAGCATTATTTGCCTGAGGAACAGAAGCTGAAAGAGAAGATAACCCTAACTTGTTTGTGGAGTTATGGTAGTGTTATTTATATAGATATAACAAATATATATATATATTTTTATGGTAATGAAAATGGCTCCCCAGAATGCTGACTCGGAATCTATGCAAGTTCAAGATCTACCTGTGGCACAGCTTCAGAAACCAGAAACCAAGGAGAATGAAAGTAGGGAGGAGACCATCAGTGAAGGATCCATAGACCGGATACCAATACGCCTCTGGGTGATGCATGGTGCAGTAATGTTTGGCAGGGAATTTTGTTATGCCATGGAGACAGCTTTGGTAACACCTGTATTGTTACAAATTGGTAAGTAATTCTCATTTCTGTTAATCAGAACTTTCTCTTTTTTTGCATTGATTGAAGATCACCTTAAGGGAAGCCAACTAAAAATGCCCAAGGTAAAAAGGGTTTGGGGTTTGTTATTGACTGTGCCACAGATTCAATTGTGTGTGGAGGAATTCTAGATGCATTTCTCTTTTTTGTCTAATACTGCTCCCCTATGTAAAAAAACCTTAAACCTAATATAATTTTTGAGTTCCAGTATAAAGCTAGCAACCTCAAAGCTTCTAAAATTCTTCAGTAAAAGTGTCCTAGAAACTAGAAATAACATGAGTTTGTAAAGGATTGCAGTGAGGCTGTCTTCTTTTATGAAGAATTGCTTAATGTTACAGTACTTCAGAATAAAGTTAGATAAATGGGCTTTTCTAACTACTATTGAAATACTGCATTTATTTCAAACCATTAGTGAGTCTTGTATTATGTGACTAATCTTTTTATAACATGTAAATAAATATGAATAAACCATGATACTAATAGCTTTAGATAATGATGGGGGGGTAATGGGGAGTGGGATATTAATACAGTGTTAAACTTGGTGGTGAGTACTGTAATTAGGCTTCCAGCAAACAGAGGGAATTAGCAGCATTTGCTATTACCTTTATCAAATCCCAAAAATCATGTTCTCCATCAGATAGGAGAAAATATTACATGAAACTGAATGGAAATGCTGACTGAGTGTGGTGTTGACTAAACCATGTGTGTACATCAGAAGTGTGTATATATAAATATATACATGTGTTTGCTAACTCTTGCTTTGGCTCATACATGCCTTTGTGCCTTGTGCTCAGTCCTGGCCAGATGCCCTCAACAACTAGTGTAATGTTCATGGAATACAATTTCCAGCATTGTTTCAAAATGTCAAGGTTAGCCAGTCAGATGAAGTGCCTGTACTCCTGTGTTTGGTAGGACAAGGAGACATGAGATGGAACTCATGAGCATGCAATGCACAGGTTCTTTGGTGCAGGCTTCCAGTAGTTGAAATGGCTAGGTGGTTTATTTTGAATCAGCAAGAGGGGGTCAATCAGTGCACTTAGTGCCATGAGAGATGCTGATGGGTTAAGTCTCTAAATTCTTCTTGAAAAATAACTTTCAAAGCTCATCAAATGTCCCTTTTAGATTTCCTGATGAAATAAAGTAGTTTATAAGTTTTCCCCAGTAGAAGCTTTTGGATCAGCCTGGCTTCCTGAATAAAATAAGTGTCCATACCTTGGTTTTGAGGCTTTGTCTTTTGGGTAAGTTTAGAGGTTTTAACTTGTACTACCAGCTTTGGTTCAATTACTGTCTACCATGAATGTAAAATCCTTGCATCCTGCTCTGCCTGGAGAAGACTCCCAGTTTTGTAAGTGACCTGTACCTTTTTTGTTCACTTTATTGTTTGTGCTGGCACTTGGCTGTTTAAAATGTATAGCTGGCTAAGCTGACTTTACCTTACCATAGAGTTAAGGTCAGACAGTGTAAATAAACCATCCTTTTAATTACTGACTAGTCTACTAGTTTACATTTCTTTTGTGAGCTCTTCTAGTAGATCTGTTTCCTCCAGATAATTGAGAAATATCTCTTCCTTCCCTAACCCCAGTGATCAAAATAACATTGGGATTTGGGGGAAGGGAAGAGAAGAGCTCTTGCTTCTAGAAAAGCTGGCAAATTGACAAAGCTTTATGAAAGGCTGTGGGGGTGCAATGATGTTTAGTGCTGTGTATAGCTAAGAACTGGGGGGAGCTGGTTTCAAATGGTGGCACTCAGGGAACTGATTGGCTTGTGTTCCCTCAGCAAGGGGAATAAACAATGATGGATTCACTGAAGGGTTAAGTTATTCACGGGTGACTTATCTAGCCTGTTTGGCAATTACTTCTTGCATGGCTCTGTTTACCTTTATCAACCTCAACATCTGTCTGCCTCAACATGAGCTATATTTATTCCTCACTGGAGGGGGTTGCATGTAGCTGTCAAATGGCTCTATTATTCCCTCTTGCTTCTCTTGGTAAAAGCAGTGCTCAGTAGTTTTCTGTGAGGTTACATTGGCTTGAGAAACTATTTGTGAGAAGTGGCACCTGGGGAAGTGTGGGGAGTCAACCAATTATCTTGTAAGAAATTGAAGAACCAGAAGCCTTTTGGATATGCAAAAAATTCTTCCTTACAGATGTATCTTGAGTAGTAACAATTAAGCTTTGTGGGGTGTGCTTGCATTCTGGATCTCAGAAAGCTTTGGTCACTGAAATCTGAATCTCAGAATGCACTGGGTTGGAAGGGACCTCAAAGATCTAGTTCCAACCCCCTGCCATGGGTAGGAACACCTTCACTAGTCCAGGTTGCTCAAAGCCCCATCCAACCTGGCCTTGAACACTGCCAGGGATGGGGCTTTCACAGCTTCTCTGAGCAACCTGTACCGGTACCTCACCACCCTCACAGTAAAGAACTTTCCTAACATCTAACCTAACCCTGCCCTCTGTCAGCTTGAAGCTGTTACCCCCTGTCCTTCCACTGCACTCCCTGGTGAACAGTCCCTCTCCCACTTTCCTGTAGGAGATGGTTATCAGATACCACCACTAAAACCTTAGGCATGTTAGTATGAGGTTACATACTTGCTGTTTGGTGGTATTTAACTTTCCTTGCTGCTGGTGTACCCAGGATGAGGTGGAGTTATGATTTGGCAGGTGAATGACCTGTCCTATCCGTTCTATAAGCCACAAGTTATCAGCAGCTGAAGGAGAGTCCTTCAGAGTATCCCTTTCCAATCTGACACTGGTTGAGTTACTGATGTGTTTAAATTGCTGCAGTTTGGAATTCTTAACAAAAGAACTGAAAGCAGCTGCTTGGATCGATGGAGACTGTGAATTGAAGAGGTCTGGAAGTGCCAGAATTGGCTGTACCCCATCTGAAATAAGTTCTGATTTGTGACTGTCTTTATTGCTCTGTTTAGATTGATGTTGCATTGCCTTGTCAGAAATGCAGCTACAAATCTGTAACAGCCTTGTAGTCATAACTGGGCTTTAGTAGCTTAGCAACCAGAACAAGCCAAATATATGACATGGGTTTTTTTTTATTCTAACTTGCTCTTTGATTTCTTGCTATCTGCAGCTTAATTCAAAATGAAGCAGCTATTGTGTTTAGAAGAATTCAGGGGATAGAAAAATATGACAAATATGAGAAGTGGCAGAATGGCTTCAGATGAAATTATTAGCTGGCACTTCTGCAAGTTTAGATCTGGAGAAATCTTCATTAACCTTTTTTAGAGACCTGCTCAATCAGCAGTTCCTCTCAGCCAGCATTAAAACTGCTAGAAAAGAAACTCTCAGTGCCTTCAGCACTGTAGGTTTACTTGTTCATCAGTCCAAAGGTTTTGAGCCTTTCACTGAGGGATTTCATGTTGCACTTGGTTCTGTGTAGTACCACGACTGTTACATAAACTCCACAGGAGCAGGATGAGAGCTTTGTCTTCACGTGGCTCTTCATGCTGCTGATCTAAGAGATGTAATTAAAATCCCTGCTACTATTTATAAATGGCTGTATATTTTCTTCATTAAACTTGGCACCTAAGGATTAAACACTTAAAACTACTGCTTACAGGAAAATTTGGGTATGATTTCAGTTATTTTGCAGGTGATCCTCAAAAGTGAGGAGTAACAAAGGTATGGCATGAACTTGGAGAAGCTGTTAGTCTTCTTGAAGAAATTTGTTCAGTGAAATCACAAAGCATGGCTTCTGTTAACCATTAATAAATAACATAATTTGGTTGTTTCAGTTGTAATTCAAACAATTTAGGTTAATGCAACTGGCCAATCCCTTTTAGTTCTGAGAAGTGGGACCTATGTGTCCCATACAGCATAAAAATCATTCTGACTTGGAGTAGCTGCTGCTGTCAGTATGGAAATTGCTCTGACTAATGAGTAATAGCTGTAAACAAGAAGCTTCATGGTTTATATTTAATATGATAAAAGCTTTGCCAAGCCTTTCCTGTTCCTTTAAAAGATCTTTCCAATGCTATTGAGTGTTTTATGAGCAGTTAATAAGTACAGAAGTGATTGTCAGCACCAGAACTGTGCCTCATTCCCCTGAATAAATGAAATACATTACACTAGTGCTTTCAAAAAGAAACTGCCCATCTACATAAGGAAAAATGTGAACTGCTTACATGTGCTGCTTACCTTTAAAGTCCCTGAAATTCAGGGGTGGGTCTCTGGTACAGTGCAGGAATAGCCTTGATTTCTAAGCACTTCATATCTGAGTGCTTCTGGCATGGCTTTGTTTTGCTGTGAGGTAATAGGCTCTTGTAGTGAATGTTGGTTAGTCTAGCATTAAATATTGAAGTTGGTTGTGTTAAGCTTAACCCTGAGCATGCTGTCCTTAGAATCACAGAATGGCAAGGGTTGGAAGGGACCCCAAGGATCATAGAGCTCCAACCCCCCTGACACAGGCAGGGACACCAACCTCAGGCCTGGAGCTACACAAGGTTGCCCAGGGCCCCATCCAACCTGGCCTTGAACACCTCCAGGGATGGGGCATCCACCTCCTCTCTGGGCAGCCTGTTCCAGGACCTCACCACTCTTTCTGTAAAAAAAACTTCCCCCTAATACCCAATCTAAACCTTCCCTCCTTTAGCTTTAATCCATCCCCCTTAATCTGCCATTATCTGCCCTTTTAAAAAGTTGTTTCTCTGCTCCCTTCAGGGACTGGCAGGCTGCAATGAGGTCCCCCCACAGCCTTCTCTTCTCCAGGCTGAACAAGCCCAGCTCCCTCTGCCTCTCCTTGTAGGGCAGGTGCTCCAGCCCTCTCATCATCCTTGTGGCTCCTCTGAACCCTCTCCAACAGTTCTACATCCTTCTTGTATTGGGGGCCCCAGATCTGGACACAGGACTCCAGACGGGGCCTCAGGAGGGCAGAGTAGAGAGGGACAATCCCCTCCCTGTCCCTGCTGCCACCCCTCTGCTGATGGAGCCCAGGATCCCATTGGCCTTGTGAGCTGCAAGAGCCACTGCTGGCTCATGGGAAGTTTCTCATCCACTGTGACACCCAGGTCCTTCTCAGCAGGGCTACTCTCAAGAAGCTCTTCTCCCAGTCTGTATCTATGGCTGGGATTCTTCCGGCCCCAGTGCAACCCCTGACACTTGGCAGTGTTGAACCTCATTAGGTTCACCTGGGCCCATTTTTCCAGCCTGTCAAGATCCCTCTGGATGGCTTCCTTTCCTTCTAGGGTGTCGACCACACCACTCAGCTTGGTGTCATCCCCAAACGTGCTGAGGGTGCACTCAATCCCATCATCGATGTCATTGATAAAGATGTTACAGAGAACCGGTCCCAAGACAGACCCCTGGGGGACACCGCTTGTCACCGGCCTCCACCTGGACACAGACCCATTGCCCACCACCCTTTGGCTACGGTCTGTTAACCAGTTTCTTATCCACTGGATGGTCCACCCACCAAATCCACATCTCTCCAGTTTAGAGATAAGGATGTGGTGGGGGACTGTGTCAAAGGCCTTGCACAAGTCCAGGTGGGTGACTTCTTAGGCAGTAGCACTAAGGAATAGTATTTCTGGGAACTACAAATTCAGTGCTAATTAATAGCTCAACCTTTCTTTTACTAAAATCTAACCAGAGAAGAATACCACAGATTTTTTGTTTGTTAAACTTACTCATTATATGCTTTCAAATCAGCAGAATATTATAGTCCTAAAACACATTTCCTATGTGTCCCATACATGTAGGAAAAGTTGGGGATTTTGGCTATCACCTCTCACTTCAAGAATTTAGACATAATATCTCAGATAACTTATAACATTCAAAATTACTCCAGTATAAAGCTTAGCAGGCTGTGCTTAAAGGGTCCTGAAATCTAGTTCATGTGAAACTGCCTGTATGGAAAAAAGTGTGTTTAAGCAATAATTCAAACTGCTGATTCTGAGAAATCTCAGTGGGAGCTGAGAAGCCATTTTCCTGAAGAGATTTAATATTACAGAGTTAACTGGTTGTATGAGGTAGAGTCTCCTCACTGATATTTAGCGTTGATACCTGTCAGAGAAGAATGCATGCAGGTAAAGAGGAGGCTATAGAGATGTATTTAGAACCAAGCATGAAATGCTACAGATAAGTTAGTTTTTAGGGATGTTTCTTCAAAGGAATTAAAGTATCAGCTGCTCACTTGATTCAGTATGGAAAGTACAGTCTTCCTAAGGCTAAGTCTGAGATCAAAGAAACCTAAAAACCTTCAAGATGTGGTGGGGAGAAGGGACCAGAGGGCTTGGATGAGCTTTTAAAGGCTGCCTGTAATTCAAATGAAAAAAGCTGACTGGCTGAAAAAAACTCTTGCAGCTGAAGATGCTCAACATAAAGCAGTTCTGACTTTATTTCAGCTCAGAGTTTATTCCTCAGTCCTGGAAGAGGTTATGCTTATGTTAATGTTCTAGTTATTTATTACAGACTGTGACTGTAGAAAGTCATGTCTTACAACTCGAGCTGTGCCTTGCCTTATTTTATGTACCAGGAAGAAACTGTTTGAGTTGCTGTCACCTGCTCTTTGACTCCTGAAGTTAAAATCTTGCATGGTCCAGTTGCATCAGGGCTCCCAGGCATAGCCACGTTTGATCCTGATTGCAGGATCTGAATATTAATGGCTTAAGAGCTGACCTGTCCCAAAAAGGACTCTAAGATGACCTCAGGACAAGAATTGAGTTTACAGTGGATCCAGATAGCCTATAATAACAAACATTCAGCTTGTTTTAGCTTTGAAGTTGGTCATGATTTCCATGATTGCTAAGCCATGTAAAAGATCATGTAAATCATGTAGATCACTTGTATTCAGATCTCAAGTGATAGAATGCATACAACTGCAAACACTGTGCCAGAGGCATAGGTTAATTGCCCTATAAAACCTCCCCACCTATCATTTTCAACTTACTAATTGTATGCCCACTAAGGGGTTGTGTAAGACTAACTTCACTGTGCTTCTCTTTACCCAACAAGCAAGTCAGGAAGGCTTCCATATCATGGATCACTGTTCTTGGATACAATACCTTTTGACCTCAAATAGCAGCACAGGTTTTTTTGGATGCACGTGGTCCTTGGTGGAAGCTTTGGTTCAGGATGCATTTAAGCCATGTTCAAAACAAAAAGGTGCTGTGCAGCTATTACAAACTTGAATCCTGGGGGCAGGAGGAGCTTCTGCTTTATCATATCAAGGCAAATGCCACGTGGTCTGGCTGTTGTGCAGTGACATTAACTTAGAGGGGGTTTTATATCAGGTAACACTGAACCTGGCCTTCAGAGGCACAACTGATAACACGTGGCCAGCTTTCAGCTGGGGTAACGTGAGCATTTCTGCTGGCTTTAGCATTGTGCAGGCTGGAGGACTTTGGCTACAAAGCTGTACTGGGAAAGGGAAGTTGAGCATGAAGGATTTCAGAGCCTTCTCCCATAGCATCAAACATGTTTCCTGTTACTTTAGCAGTAGGTAACTTTTTTTTGTTCCCTTTTTTTTGGCTGAATAAGTTCTGCTGAAGAAGCTGCTTCTAAAAATAAGTGTTGGACTTGCTCTGGTGCTGTTTTCTCCTATTCCAAGTCTTTAATAGAAAGTCATTGACCTTATAACTGTGTATGGTGGGAATATTAATACTTTATTCAGAGATTTGCAATAAAAATTGTGTGAAAACACTTCTTTGAATCCTTAGAAGTTTTCTTTCTGAAAGCTTGATCTGAGGTTAGTGTGAGTGAGCATGTATGATGCCCAGGAAACACTAATGCATCTGAAAACTGGACCAATAGCAAAATCATGCTGCAAGACAAAGCAAACTGTATGAAAATGCAGACTGTCAGCTCTTATAAAAGGATTAAAAAAAACCCAATTTTAATTTTCTTGTCACTTCTGTTCTTAAATTTTTTCTGCAGTGATAACATTTTAATCTGATTTGTGGGAAGAGCCTGAGGCCTCCCAGAATAATCACTCCCTAGGAAGGAAATGGACGTCTCTACCCTTCTGTAGATGCTTCTTTCTACCAGTAAATCTTCCCTGTCAAGAATCCTGCTTCCTTTTGTATCTTAAGTAGCCAAAGTTTGAGAAGTCAAACTCTTTGAAATGACTCAAGAATAAACTTTGTCTGAGATCTTCTTTCCTAAATCTCTTAAGAAGTTTTGCACCAAGGAGTTCTAGTAAAGCAGCAGAAATAAGGACCAGTTAGGTGGTAAACTGGTTATGGGGCTATTCAACTATAAGCAGACTTTCTAATTTGCATGTCAGCCAATAACTCTTCCATGTTCTTTGATTTTGTTGTAAATGTGTCTATTTCTCTTACTGAATTGTCATTGAATTGTCTTACAGTTCTTCCCATGCATTGGATTGTATTGCTATAGCCAAGACAAGCCTATAGCTTTCCTTCTGCTTTCAAGGGCAGCTGTGGAGTAGAAAGGGGCACATACAGGACTTGAACTACTGGATCCCTGTGGTTTTAGTATTCCCTTACTAAGTTTTCCTGTAGGTTGTTGGGAAGGGATGGGAGAAATAGGGGCAAAATTTGGCCTCCTGAAGTTGTGCTAAAATGTAGTTTTAAACATGCACCTTTACCCAACCTCTCTCCTTCTAAACCCTTCCTCTTAATCTGCTTTCCACCCACATACACTCTCAGCTGAATTTTAAAAGCCCACATGTTTTTATATTTCTGTCTAAACACCCTCTAGAAGGAGATGTCAGAAGAACCCAGGTATGCACAGTGGCTGCTTGAGTTTCAGGTTTCTGCTCAGAATTTGAGTTTGACCCTCACCTGTGACTGAGAGGTAATTTTACCATAGTGATAACAGATGAAATATGATAGTGTTTCCATGTTCTTTATTACAAAGTAATTGCCACCAGGGTGATTTTCCTGTAGGCTATTTCCTGTTCTTTACTGTCAAAAGAAACCTTTCCTCTTCTCCCTGGACTTCTCATGGTGGAGACTTGTGGATGCAGAGCTGAGGTTCAGGTGCCTGGCTGTTAAAATTTGCATTTCTCAGGTTCAAGTCCATGGGTTTACATTGAATGTAGATTGTGAAACAGGTTATGAAAAGGGAATGGCTGAGAACTCCCTAATGAACAAGAGTTTTACTTTTCAAGGAAATGGAATTAAGGCCACTTTTGAAATGAGGAATGCCAACAGGCTCTTGCCAAATCACGTAATCCTTAACTAAAGCTTGCTTCAAGAGGATTGTCAAAGCTGCAGCCCCTTAAGCTCTATTCTCCTCTGAGTCTCCTGTGTGCTTGTTGAAACAGTATTTCTGTTGTGATGCACCCTCTGGGACCCCATTTTAATAATCTTCTAACCAAACAAGGGTTGAGAAGGTTTCATATATGCTTCCTGCAGGCTATTTTCAAGACATTATTGGAAAAGTTTTGAGGTGATGATTCAGCTTAATAATATTTAATGCAAGACCATTTAAACAGGGGGGAAAAAACAGGTCATAGATTTTATTTACATTAGTTTGGATAAATCCCTGCTAGCTCGTATCACTCCATAAACATATTCCCCTCTCTGAAGTCCTGAGTAACAGTGCATACAAAGCAGCCCAGATGCAGACTTTTTTCCATAAATAAACTCAGCAGTGTATTGCATTTAACACTTGGTGATCTTCAGTTGGAGCCCTGTGGTGTGCTCTCTGCAGTATAGTAGCTACAGAGCCTGTAAACTGAATAGGACATGGGTTTTCTGCAGAAGTAAAGTGGGTTCAAAAGGATTTCATCAGACAAACAAGCATAACTTGCCTGCCATGAGAATGACCTGAAAGCCTGAACTCTCCAGAGGAGGAAGATGAGTAGGTGGTGATGGGGAGGGACAGGCTTTTTGCTGGGGGCAGTGATGGGTAGGTAGTGGCTGGCAAGAGCACTCGGGTGTTTAGTGAGTGCTGCTAGACGTGGTAGGTGGTTCTACTTGTGCTTTGAAGCTCAGCAGATATTGAGGCCCTTTACTGGCACTTATTTGTACAGAAGCATGTAATCTGTGTTCCCACTGCTGCAGAGGATGTCTAGCAAACAAGGTTTCCTGCTTCCAGTCTCTGGAAGCTGCATCACTTTGTGTATAACAGCATAAAAGCTCCTGAAAGCAGGTCTTCTAAATAACTTTGCTGTCACTGTAGCATCCATCTTGGCTGTTCCTGTTTCTCCTGGATCCCTTTATAAAGTAGGTGCTTTATGAAGTTTTTTCAGCCTTGTAATGCCCCATGTCCATGCAGTGGTGTGAAAAGTAAAGGTTTGGATGCAAATACCTTGGGAATGGGTCAACAGGAGGAATCTGAGTTTCTATGAGAGGGGGAATGGTGACTGCTCTGTTTGGGGATGGAGCTGATTGTTTGCCCTGGGTACCCTAGGAGATACAGGTTTACCCTTCAGGGGCAGAGCAGCTGAACACTGATACTTTTCTTCATCACTACCCCCAGATTACAAAGTAAAAAGCATTTTAGACAAGTAAAATCTACACTTCAGAGACTGAAATATCTGGAAGTCCAAACTGGGCCCAGTAACATCAAGACAGATGTTACTGTAACAGCCAGTCTTTAGAAGCAGCTTCCATGCTCTGCTTCAAGAAGCCTTTGCTCTTCAGAGGAAGACTCCTTTGTCCCACAGCAGTGCTGGTAATGGAGAACTGCAACTAAAAAGATCAGTTGCTGCAGTGGCCTGGTTCTGTCCTTGGTGTTGGTTTTATCTTTGGCAAGGTTCCACCATGAGGCAGTGCAATCTTTTAATATGCTAATACATTCTGTATAGTTTCTATTCAGATCATCCTAACCTTGAATTTATATCTTCCTCTGGATCCTGATTTATGTTTTCTCTGGCTCAAGTTGTAAGCCGAACAGAATCATTTGGGGTGTGTTCTCATGTATAGAATGTTTAAAACCATGAATTTCTTCCTTCTCTCAGTTGTGCTGCTCTTTAAACAATGGTCATTCAATAAGTCAGTCTATCAGAATAATTTGCAAATTCAAAAAATATTCCTCTGGCTTGAAATGAACTCCTGAGCTGGAGGTGTTTAAATATCTCTTAGGAGAATGATAATCTAGGCATTTCTGGAAATCAAAGCATTCCTGTGGACAGTGAGGTAAGCTCACACTTCAGAGTTCAGATAGGTGGCAGGAAAATGAATATTAAATTACATATTCTAAAATTAACCCTAGACTTTGAAACCTAAGGAGAAATCTTGAGGAATCTAAACCTGACAAAATGCCTCTGGTATTCAGATAAATAATTGTTTACCCGAGTAGACTGGCTGGAGGGGATAATGTTGCAGCATTCACTGTTTTCCTTGCCTGATTTGGAAAGTCAGGCATAGTTGTCTTTCCAAGCCAGGCATTTTCTGGCAAGGAAGAATCATTACAGGCATACCTGCTGTCAAACATGGACTACATCAGGTGACTTGAAAATGATTGTTTATCATACTCCAGTGCAGATTACACAATGTATATGGTGATGGGATGCTGCTACAGCCTCAGAAACATCTGATCTGGGGGGTTGTTCCAAGCTACATCAGAAATGAAGCACAGACACACTGTGCTCTGCTAGTTCTTTCTCCTTTTGAGTCATTATTCCATAAAACTGGACAAAAACAAGTTTCTGGTTGCTAGATGTCGGTGTCAGTTTATCACCTCTGCAGTGGTTCTGCACTGAATCTGCCTCGTTAGGAAATGTTCTCATTAAAAAGGTTTGGGGTTTTTCTTCATTAGGGGATGTGTTTCTAATACTAATGCCTTTCCAGCACAAATGGAACCATGCTTACTTTATACTGACTTTAAATGAGAGCAGGGGGAAAGACTCTGTCATCTGTCTGAAATGAAAATTGAATTAAACTCTTTCTTTTTGGGTTCAACAAATAGCTGTATGTGAGGATTACAGACCTGAACTGAGCACAGCAGTGTTGACACCTCTTCCCTAGAGATTTTCTGGGTCCCCCAGGTACAGACATGCTCTGCAGCAGTGGAGAAGCTGAAGGGGTGTGTGTGTGTGTGTGTGTGTGCTTTCAGTATATTTGGAGATGGAATGAGAAAATAAGATGATGTAATCAGCTAAAAAGCTGAGGGTGGCTCTTTCTCTGTAATTTAATTAAGGAGCAGTCTTAACTGCTCCCTCCTTCTCAGTAGGCAAAGTCATGGGTCATAAATCTTGTGCCAGGGACTCCCATCGGTTTGGAGAGCAGTCAGCATGTGTGAGAGGTTAAAGGAAGGGGGAGGTTATTTTTCTGCGCTGTTCCTATTTCTACTGGATCCCTTTATCCTGGATTCCTACTTTGTTGACATGGCAAATGTGTTTAAAGTAAGTTTTTGAGATGTAACCTGCAGGAGAGGGGTTTGGGGCAACTTCCTTTCAGATTGAATTTAATGGTCCTTTCACATCTTGACAATTATTTAGGCATTAATATTAAATATTAGATGTTTCCTTTTGTTGGATGGCTGAATAATGCTGTTTCTGACTATACCTGTAACTCATATATAATTAATTTCATTCTTTTATAAATTAAAAGGAAAAGGTTAGAGTGATGCCCAGTCAAACTGCTTTTCAGAATATGACAAAAATATGCCTTGAGTTGTTTGGAAAAGAGTTCTGTTCTACTTTGTCCCCATTAGGGCTAAACTCTCATAATTTGCACATTTGGAAAGGGAATGACTGCTGCCTTACTTGGTGGGGTGCTTCACTTGTTTAACTTCAGATTTTATTGGTCAATTTATCCTTCCATGCACAGCCTCACTGATTGTGAAACACAAGATGTGTGAGTAAAGGCTGCCCATGAGAGCCTATGGTAAGAAGTCTTTTGTCTTGTGTGATTACATTTTATTGCAAACTATCAATTCCACTTATTTGGTGCAAAATGACTCCATGGATCTTGTTATCCTTCACATAAAAACACAAGTCATAGAATTTTTAAACAGCTCAGGAAGGGTGGGGGAGCTACTCCTCTTGAGATGCACTGTGTTATTTGGAGTGCTGCCTGAGAATTAGGGGTCAAGTTCTGCTGTGGTTACCAAAATTTCACACAAAGTGTGGACAACTTAATAGTGTGACCCTGAAAGCACAAAACACCAGGATCAAGGTTTTTATATAGCTAGAGTTTTGAAGACTTCAATGTGGAAGCAGCCCTGCTTTTAAATCTCTCCTCTATGTGTGTAGAAGGAGTTTCATGGAAGTCAGTGTTCCAGAGTTTATAGAAGGTGGTGGGTAGGAAGGTTTGAGGCAGGCTATGTAAACACCAAGGCTGTCTTTTTAATTACTCCCATCATTTCATCTGAGAGGGTGGTTTTCTGTAATGCAAGGCAGGCAGTTGGGAGCATGAATAGAATCATAGAGTCATAGGGGTTGGAAGGGACCTTGAGAGATCAACGGGTCCAACCCCCCTGCCAAAGCAGCTCCCCAGCTCATACTGCACAGATAGGTGTCCAGATGGGTCTGGAATATCTCCAGAGAAGGAGACTCCACCACCTCCCTGGGCAGCCTGTCCCAGGGCTCTGGCACCCTCACTGGGAAAAAGTTCTTCCCCATGTTGGTGCGTAACTTCCTGTGCCCCAACTTGCAGCCATTGCCCCTTGTCCTGTCCCCACAGACCACTGAAAAGGGGCTGGCCAATTCCCCCTGCATCCCCTGCTTCAGATAATTATAGACTTTAATTAGGTCCCCCCTCAGTCTTCTCTTCTCAAGGCTGAAAAGTCCCAACTTACTCAGCCTGTCCTCACAGGATAGATGTTCCAGGGCCCTAATCATCTTCGTAGCCCTTCTCTGGACTCTCTCCAGGAGATCCCTGTCCTTTTTATCCCAGGGAGCCCAGAACTGGACACAATACTCCAGGTGGGGCCTGACCAGGGCAGAGCAGAGGGGGAGGATCCCCTCCTGTGACCTGCTGGCTACACTCCTCCTGATGCCCCCCAAATATGCACCCCAATAGCTATAGAGGAGGGAGGGGAGGGAATGCCATGATGGGATGCCCTCAGTTGATTCAGATTGTATGATAGTCCTTTTTACTGGCATTTCTATCACTAAAACAACTGGTGAACAGCAGTGTCTCTTCTAGGAGTGATACTCTACACAGAAAATCATCCCTGCAAACCACAACCTGCAGCTCATTCTGTGAAGCAAATAGGAAAAGCACTAATAGGATTTCTGTTTTGCTTGATATAGCCACATGAGGAATTAACCTCAATAAAGGCAGGCTGCATAGAGGAATGCAGTTTCTCTTTAGGAGCTTAGCATGGGTTACATTCAAAATACCTCTGGTTGGGGTTTTTTCAAGTATACAATGAATAATGGCTTAGAAGAATCAGTGTGTGTGGTTACATATAATTTAGTGAGACGTTTAAAATAGCAAAGAACTTAGAATGAATGCACTATTACAGTTCTTTGCTGACTTTTAGCTGGTTGGGGCCTCCCAATAGCACAGTTGTGATAAAAACAATCACAGGCAGACTGTTTATTCCTATCATAAACAAATCTGTAGTCCTAAAGAGTTTATAAAGGCCAGAAGGTTGGTTTGGAACTGAGGTAACAATTAACAATACACCTTTTGTGTAAGCCTGTAAAGGGAAGGGTGGCTTTTTGGGAGGCTTTGACTATTGAAAAGGGGAGCAAAGCACTTTGAGACTACATGACATGAATCACTTACAGAGTGTAGGTAGGATCAATTCAGACTACTTCTTTTCTCCTCTGACTAGTTCAGGCATTTCTAGCTGGAAAAACCAGCTTTGGGAAAGCTTCTGTGAACTGCCTAAAATGTTTATTAATGATAATAATTAGGATAATGGTATCCTGGCTTGTATCAAAAATAGTGTGGCCTGTAGGTCTGGGAAGGTGATTGTGCCCTGTACTGGGCATTGGTGAGGCTGCACCTCGAGTGCTGTGTCCACTTCTGGGCTCCTCACCATGAGAAGGACATTGAGGTCCTGGAGCGAGTCCAGAGAAGGGCAACCAGGCTGGGGAAGGGGCTGGAGGGCAAATCCTGTGAGGAGCAGCTGAGGGAGCTGGGGGTGTTCAGCCTGGAGAAGAGGAGGCTGAGGGGAGACCTTATCACCACCTATAACTACCTGAAGGGAGGTTGTGGAGAGGTGGGTGATGGTCTCTTCAGCCAGCTGACAGGAGATGGGAAAAGGGGAAATGGCACAAAGCTGCACCAGGGCAGGGTCAGATTAGATGTTAGGGAAAAATTCTTCCCTGAAAGAGTTGTTGGGGCCTGGAACAGGCTGCCCAGGGAGGGGGTTGAGTCACCATCCCTGGATGTGTTTAAAAGATGGGTAGATGAGGTGCTGAGGGATATGGTTTAGCATAGGATGGGAACAGTTAGACTTGATCATCTTAAAGGGTGTTTCCAACCTTGTGATTCTGTGATTATATTTTTCTGTGTGAGATCAGATAGGGTAATTACAGAAGGAGCTGCCTGTACTATTTATTGACCCTTAAAAGGACTATGCAAATGTGATCCCAGCTGCAATTTAAAGATCAACTGTCTGGTCAGTAATCCAAGGGAAGATGAAGGTTCTCAGGTGGTATCTACAGGGGTATGCCTGCCCTACAAAGAGAGGCTGAGGGAGCTGGGCTTGTTCAGCCTGGAGAAGAGAAGGCTGTGGGGGGACCTCATTGCAGCCTGCCAGTCCCTGAAGGGAGCAGAGAAACAGGAGGGGAATCAACTTTTAAAAGGGCAGATAATGGCAGGACAAGGGGGATGGATTGAAGCTGAAGGAGGGAAGGTTTAGATTGGATATTAGGGGGAAGTTTTTTACAGAGAGAGTGGTGAGGGGCTGGAACAGGCTGCCCAGAGAGGGGGTGGATGCCCCATCCCTGGAGGTGTTCAAGGCCAGGTTGGCTGGGGCCCTGGGCAACCTTGTGTAGCTCCAGGCCTGAGGTTGGTGTCCCTGCCTGTGGCAGGGGGGTTGGAGCTCTATGACCCTTGGGGTCCCTTCCAACCCTTGCCATTCTATGATTCTATACAAACTAAAAAAAAACCCACCTTCTTGAGTCCCTGTTTTCACATGGCTTCCCTGTGTGTAGCCAAACCTAAAAACTGGAAGAGGATGGTTTTTCTCTCTGTGCAAACACAAGCCCCTTGCCTTTTACTCTGCTGGGTGTATCTTCTTACATGTGCAACTTGAGGCTGGAAATGAACTGTTTTCTTTGCCCCTGCAATTCGAGGACACAGATGTTGTGCTGACCCTACTCTCTGCCTGGCTGCCCACTCAACAAAAAAAAGGGCTTTTTGGGGCTACCTCCAAGTCTGTCTGTCTGCTTGCCATTCTCAAGTCCTGTTCCTGAATACACTGACCAGATGCCATGCTGGGCTTAGTATATGCTTAATCATTTGCTTGGTGGCATGAACTGGATCATTTCTGGTTTCCTGGGGGTTGGTGGGGTAGAACAGAATCAGGGGTAGAACAGAATCACGTAGAACACATCAGGAATAAACTTATGCAGTGAAGGGGAGTTTAATGTCTAGGTGATGCCTTAGAAGAGCATGTTTGCTGTTACAGTATTTTTAATGCCTTGACCTTGAGCAAGTCTCATAACTTAGGTTGTCCTAGACATGTTGTTCATCTTATTAATGTTTATAAATACCTCAAGTGTGGGACACAAGGGGAGATAGCCAGCCTCTTTTCAATGGTCTGTGGAGACAGGACAAGGGGCAATGGCTTCAAGTTGGAGCACAGGAAGTTCCACACCAATATGTGGAAGAACTTTTTCCCAGTGAGAGTGACAGAGCCCTGGGACAGGCTGCCCAGGGAGGTGGTGGAGTCTCCTTCTCTGGAGATATTCAAGACCCATCTGGACACTGATCTGTGTGGCCTGTCCTAGGGACCCTGCTTTGGCAGGGGGGTTGGACCTGATGATCTCTGGAGGTCCATTCCAACCACTACGATTCTGTGATTCTGTGATCTTGTCCTTGCTTATTTACACGAATCATGCTTCTACCTCCCCTTGAGGTTTGCTTAGAGCAGTGCAGAAGGGCCACTAAAATCCTCACGTTGCAGAGCAGCACAACCCCAGAGAGCCCAAGCGCAGGCTCAGGCTGCACCCCTTATTGAACAGGTTCCCATTAAGTGAGTGTGAATTTAATTGAAGACTGGTCCTTAAGCAGAACAGAAAAGTTGTTCATTAATGAGATTTGTTTTAGGGGGTGGGAGAGAGTCAGACCAGGTTGGGTTGAACACCCAGATTTAACAGTTGTTAAAGTTTGACTCTACTTGGAAGAAAAACAGCAGGTGTTAACACCAGGTTTTGGTCAGGATTTGATTAAGTAGATGCTTATATTCTGGGGTATTAATGTGTTAATTGCTGCAACAAAAGCCCCACTGTTGATTAACAGACCAGGCTTGCAAACTGGTGCTGAAAGATTTTCTATTGTATACGTAAGAGCCTCTGGAGTTTGGGAATTTTAAAGTGTATTTGAGCCTAAATGTGTCTGTTTATAAATCTGCCAATATTCTAGAGGTAGTGACGAATAACCCTATTGAGCTTTGGGTAAAGTGGGATGCTGCATGTCTTCAGGCAACACATGTCACTGGAATTGATGTCTAATCTTGCAGCGAGACGGGGCGGTGAAGTGCTGCAGTGTTACGTAATGAGCGCAGAGTCAAAGTGGGGCATCACGTACAGCTGATGCATTTTAATTACATCCCGTCAAAAGCCAGGGCAGGGATCAGTGTGGCAAAACAGTTTATTGATTGCTGCATTCATATACGTGCCTGCATACGTTTAGACACTTGTGAGTGCTGGGGAACGGGCGCTAGCGCGGTTGCGTGTGACCTTTGAGTCCTCCTGCATCTGCAGCTTGCTTAACTGGCCAGCAACAGGAGGCAGTGCTTGCAGCCTGCCAGTAAATAAGTTGATGTTATGAAGCTAGTAGTTATCCTGATATTTATATTTACTGGTGTATATACTGATATATTTACTGGTGTATATACTGATATATATACCTCAAGTGGTTATACTGATACATATGAGGAAAGGCTGAGTCAGCTAGGACTGTTCAGCCTAGAGAAGAGAGGACTAAGGGGGGGGACCTTATTAATGTTTATAAATATCTTAAGCATGGGATGCAGGGGGAAATGCCCAGCCCCTTTTCAATGGTCTGTGGGGACAGGACAAGGGGCAATGGCTGCAAGTTGGAGCACAGGAAGTTCCACACCAACATGGGGAAGAACTTTTTCCCAGTGAGGGTGCCAGAGCCCTGGGACAGGCTGCCCAGGGAGGTGGTGGAGTCTCCTTCTCTGGAGATATTCAAGACCCATCTGGATGCCTCCCTGTGAGATCTGTCCCTTCAGGTCCCTTCCCCTCTCCAATGTGGGATCCCTGGAGAGAAGGTCCTCTCTGAACATCTCCAACATGGGTCCTTCCCACAACTGCAGTTCTTCATGAACTGCTCCAGCGTGGGTTCCCCATGGAGTCACAAGAGTGAGGGTGCCAGAGCCCTGGGACAGGCTGCCCAGGGAGGTGGTGGAGTCTCCTTCCCTGGAGACATTCAAGACCCATCTGGACACCTATCTGTGCAGTATGAGCTGGGGAGCTGCTTTGGCAGGGGGGTTGGACCCAATGGTCTCTCAAGGTCCCTTCCAACCCCTATGATTCTGTGATATGAAAAGTTGAATACAACCTGTGTTTTTCTGGGACTGTGAAGGAAGTTCTCAGCCTTTTATTTGATGTAAACACCTTTTGTTATATCCCTACAACTGCTCTTCTGCAGAGGTTAAAAGGAAATTTTTTATTGCTGCTGGTTCAGCATACTGGAAGTTGCATCAGATTTAATCTGATTCCATTGCAGCTCGTTAAGCACTGTGATGCAAATTTCTTACTAGTGTCAGAGCTATATCAGTTTAAATATCAGTTAATAAGTGAGAGAGGAAGAAAAGTTTAAAAACAAGTTTCCCAAGAGCCAAGAAGGACAGAACAGATAATCTAGAAAGCTCCAGTGAATTGGTTTCAGCAGTCGATAGGAGCTCTTGGCAATGCCCTTGCCCTCTCTGGAGCGTAATTACCTGCTGCAGCTTGGAGAAAGCTCATTTGGCACTCTGTGTTTTGAGTATGAAAGGTTTGGCTTCTGGCTTAAGTAAACATGGTGCACTTCACTGGTCCTGACTGTACCTTGGCAAAAAAAGGCTATCATTTTGGTCAGGATATTGTTCTGTGCAACCTATAGGGATCGCTAAGCATTTTTGCTATAGAAGTAATTAACTCCTCAGGTTTTTTCCTCTGAGCAGGGCTCTTGATGAGTCCTTTCCAACTCCAGGTATTCTATCTGTGCTCCCTTCTCTTCAGCACAAGGAGGAGTAGCAGCTAATAGTGGCATACCTGTCTATTAGCAATTGCTTGATATATTGGTTAAGAAAGTAGGAAACTGGATTGTTCTAAGGGCACTAAGCTAGAAATACTCTTCTACCTGAATTACTACGGGTTACTCCTCTGTAAGTAGGGTAGTGGGAGGGTTAGAAACTTTAAAATAAATCATTAAAGCTTTAAAAGCTTTACTTGACAGCATTTGTGATCACACTAAAAGGAAAGCCATGCTTGCCTGCCTGCAGATCTGTGCATGTGTTCTTTCTCTGACGCTTCAGCCTTCAGCTGTTCTCAGGCTTTCGCTTCCCCTCTCCCCCTTCCACACATACCTTTGGCTCGCTGCTCTCAACATACCCTTCTCTTTCCTGACACAGCACCATAAAACTGGGTTATAAACCAGAAATTGTCAGGAAAGCCACATAAACCTTTCTACAACTCTGGCAGAATGGCAGTGCAGCAGCAGAGCTTAATGAAACACTGATGACTCCCCCGGTTGCCAAATATGAGAAGGGGAGGACAGTTGTATGAGGTTGAGAAGGAATAATTGAGCTGAGACAGAAAATAGGAAAAGGGGATGATGAAATCCTTTGAGGCCTGTCAACTTATTTCCTTAATTCCATTTTTTTTAGAGGTGTTACTGAACCCAACAGGGTTGGTGCTGGCATGCTATTGCACAGGGAATTTCAAAAGCTGTTGCGGTAACGAAGGGCAGAATGGTTTTGTGGGTAAGGAGGTAGCGCTCCTCCACAGCTTAAAAACACCTCCAGGCCCCTGTATGTGAAGCTCTGCAATAGTATTTCTGTACTGAAGCTGCTGGAGAGCAAATACAATGTTTTATTTTATTACTAACCCCAGGTTTAGCTGTTGCTCTTCCAGAAGGAGTGGCTCTAGTCTAGTTGTAGGCATGGTATGTAGTAGTTGGTAGTTTCCCAATTTTTGGAAACTGTTTCCACTCAAAAAGTGTGACTTCTTTGCATCCAGCTACAAAGGAAACTTCAAATTTGAAGCACAAGTTTTAAGGAAACGTTGGACAGTTTCTCCATTGTTCCTAGCCTAATTTCATCCTTTAATACTCCTATTAATTATTTGTTCATAGATCTCAAATCTAGATCAATCTTTCAACTATAATCTTGTCCTTAAGACAGGGAGTGACTAAACCAGAAAAGCAGGTGTGTTCTAAAGGTGTGAATCTGCTGTAAAAGTTTTGGATATCACAGCAGTGCAGGTAGGAAGAAGGACATGGTGGTCCAGCCCTATCCCCTGCAAAATGTCTCTTTGGTCCTCTCCCCTGCGAAGAGAGGCTGAGGGAGCTGGGCTTGTTCAGCCTGGAGAAGAGAAGGCTGTGGGGGGACCTCATTGCAGCCTGCCAGTCCCTGAAGGGAGCAGAGAAACAGGAGGGGAATCAGCTTTTTCAAAGGGCAGACAATGGCAGGACAAGGGGGATGGATTGAAGCTGAAGGAGGGAAGGTTTAGATTAGATATTAGGGGGAAGTTTTTTACAGAGAGAGTGGTGAGGTGCTGGAACAGGCTGCCCGGAGAGGTGGTGGCTGCCCCATCCCTGGAGGTGTTCAAGGCCAGGTTGGATGGGGCCCTGGGCAACCTTGTGTAGCTCCAGGCCTGGTGGTTGGTGGCCCTTCCTGTGGCAGGGGGGTGAAACTGTCTGATCCTTGGGGTCCCTTCCAACCCAGACCTTTCTGTGATTCTATGATTTTTCCTGATGTATTCAGGGTGGGCTGCAGCTGACTTTTCCTAGTAGCTTTGAAAAACAATTTTCTGCACTTTCCCTTGGGATATTAATCCTTTGAAGTACTGTGCTTCTAATTTCCCTATTAATTATTCTCTTGACTGTCACTTCCAGTACCAAACCCCATTCAAATGGGGGAATTGTGCTGTATCCCTCGCTCTCGTGTCCCACAGCTCAGCCCTCTCCTCACTTCGTATCATCCAGAGCATTGGCAGATGCACTGAGGGAGACTGAGAGCCCAGCACTCCCACCTGTTATGCAGACATCCCTGCTGACAAGAGCTAACCAGGAGAACAGGAGGGGGAAGGAGAGGATAGACTTCTTGCAACTGGGGGATATTTTTGTGTTCCAGAAAAGTACATTCAGACTGCAGAGCACACGTACTCCTGACTGTAAAATGTATATAATGTGCTGACAGCTTGTGAATGTTGCAGGCTAAGCAGAAGAGCTCTTATTTGACAGGCACAAGAAGAATTTCAGGATGTGAATTTTACCAGTGGGAAGATTTAAGCTGCAGTTTTGATACTGCTCCTATTTTCTGTGGTGTTTATTGCAATAGGTCATTTCTGAGACACCGAGTGAGGAAAGATGCCTGATGACCTGATAGGCTATCATTTCTGTGTAGAAAGCCAGCAGCAATTAAAAACCTCATCATGCTGATTTCAGTCAAGTTCTTCCATCTGCGTGCCTGCAACCAAAACGATCACACATGCTGGTCAGTGTCATTTTCCTCCACTGTTGTTGTGCAATTTGCAGCTTGTTAAAGAGTGGCTTCTGAACAAGTTCTTGGCTTGAGCAAGCGTTGTCTTATCACACAGGCTGGGCAGGCACAAGTTGAAGAACAAATTGTTCACATAAAACCCAAGTCCAGTATTGGCATTCCTTGCTTCCCACACCAGCAGCTGTAAGATACTGTGGTGTTAGGGGTGCAAAGCAGAGGTCTGCTTGTTCCTTACTATATCAGACTCGGATGTCTAGAACTTCTTAAAAGCTTTTCTATTTCTATTTCCTTCTTAAAAGCTTGTACTCTCACTCCTCAAAATGGCATCAGTCACCAGGAGAAGTTACTGTGCTTTGAATCACAGAATGGCAAGGGTTGGAAGGGACCCCAAGGATCATAGGGCTCCAACCCCCCTGCCACAGGCAGGGACACCAACCTCAGGCCTGGAGCTACACATGGTTGCCCAGGGCCCCATCCAACCTGGCCTTGAACACCTCCAGGGATGGGGCATCCACCACCTCTCTGGGCAGCCTGTTCCAGCCCCTCACCACTCTCTCTGTAAAAAACTTCCCCCTAATATCCAATCTAAACCTTCCCTCCTTCAGCTTCAATCCATCCCCCTTGTCCTGCCATTATCTGCCCTTTGAAAAAGCTGATTCCCCTCCTGTTTCTCTGCTCCCTTCAGGGACTGGCAGGCTGCAATGAGGTCCCCCCCCCAGCCTTCTCTTCTCCAGGCTGAACAAGCCCAGCTCCCTCAGCCTCTCTCTGTAGGGCAGGTGCTCCAGCCCTCTAATCATCTTTGTGGCTCCTCTGACCCCTCTCCAACAGTTCCACATCTTTCTTGTATTGGGGGCCCAGATCTGGACACAGGACTCCAGGTGGGGCCTCACGAGGGCAGAGCAGAGAGGGACAATCCCCTCCCTGTCCCTGCTGCCACCCCTCTGCTGATGGAGCCCAGGATCCCATTGGCCTTGCGAGCTGCAAGAGCCACTGCTGGCTCATGTGAAGTTTCTCATCCACTGTGACACCCAGGTCCTTCTCAGCAGGGCTACTCTCCAGGAGCTCTTCTCCCAGTCTGTATCTATGGCTGATTGTATCACAGAACGTTAGGAGTTGGGAAGGACCTCAAAAGTTCATCTAGTCCAACCCCCCTGCCAGAGCAGGATCACCCAGACTAAATCACACAGGAACACAGCCAGGTGGGTTTGAATGTCTCCAGGAAGGAGACACCCTCTCTGGGCAGCCTGTCCCAGGGCTCCATCACCCTCACAGTGAAAAAGTTCCTCCTTAAGTTCACATGGAACCTCCTATCCTCCAGCTTGCACCCTTTGCCCCTGGGCCTATTGCTGGCCTGTATCCCTTCCCTGTTGGTCAGAATTCCTGTTTCAGTCCAGAAGTTAGAAACTGGTGCAGTAAACTCAATGTAGGGTGCTGCCTGTACTTCAATACAGTGCTCAGACCACCAGTGGAGTCTATTCCAGTGAATCAGTTCAACATCTATTGGCTCAGGTTTGGGGTTTTTTTTGGCAGCCCAGAGCCCCCCACAAGTTCCAAGGGAGATAGCAAGAAGCAAAAGGATTTGTGGCTGTGGTTTCATGGTGATAGTTGTCAAAATAGGTGCATGACTTGTTTGCAGTTTTTCTGTGAGACCCAAATGGGTGGCAACTCTGTGTTTTTATTTTAAATATAAGAGAATGAGCTACCAGAGTTCCTTTATGAAATGACAGCAGCTGCATTCTGAAATCCCTGGTCCTCATATAGATACTCCCAAGGGTCACATGCTTGTTTGCAATGGTATCAACAATTTTCATGTAACAAGAATGAAGAGCAGATAGTGGGGTTCTAACTTTCTCACAGCTTTTTGACAAGCCTTGCTTTTCCTTGCTATACCCTTTAAAAAGATCCAGCCTAAACAAAACAGCTTGTGGAAGCAGTGCATTTCTAAACAGATCAATGTGGAATATTTTTAGCCACACACAGTGTTTTATACAGGGGTGAAATCTGTGGGATATGAAGTGTAAGAAGCTTGTCATGCCTGGTAGAGGTTAGTTGAGAAATTTGTATGGTGTTTACTTGAAATGCATAAACAAGTCTTTAGGTGATGATTTCTGACAAACGAAAATAGGAGTTTAGCATCCTATTCCCATATCAGATCTTATTGTTAAGCTTATAAAGAACTATTTCCACACACACACATACCTCCCCCCCCCCCCCCCATAGAACTTATCAAAAAGAGGTTTTGAATAGAAACTGCTGCATGTGACTTAATCTCTGTTCCATGTAACTCGTGACCTCACGCAGCCCTCAGACTGATGGTGACACAGTGAGCATTTCCTGTGAACCGTGAGCCGTGCTGGTCCCACTATTGTTGGGCACTTTTTTTTTGTCTGGGAAAAAACAAACCCTTATTTACTAGAAGCCCAGTGTCCTGTTTGTTTGTAGCTGGCTGGGAAATGCCATATTACAAGGGTCTCAGTGGCAGGCGTCGCTGCTAACACAAGCTGTTGTTGTGTTTTGCTCTTTCTCACTGATTTGTATGAGACTTCTGGGTCTGCCTTGTGACCTGCTCCACATTCAGTTCACGGCACAAATACCAACCTTGTTTATCCAATATGCTTTTTTTTTTTTCCCCCTCCTTGGTGTTTCCCTCAGATTAGCTGTCAGTAAAAGGCTAAGTAATAATCCTCCAGTTATTTTTTGCCTCCCCCCTCAAAGAGGCCACCAGGTTCCCTTTCCAAATCGATGGATGGTGGTTTGCTCTCAGAGCTGCTACCTGGCAAGGCAAGCGTGGCGGTGGAAAGTTACAGACAAAATAAAGGAGCAGCCTTAAACTCGTAATGGGATGCAGCTGCTTTGGCCTTTGAGTCTGCCTGTGAGTCTGAGCAGCCTCTGGTAAAGTACTTTCTGCACAATCCTTCTCTTGGCCATACAAAATTAGTCCCAGCCTTGTTACAGCCTGTTCCAGGTGGGTATCGCTGTACTTCGTAGGGCTGTGAAGATGATGAAGGGCCTGGAACGTCTCCCCTGTGAGGAAAGGCTGAATAAACTGGGACTGTTCAGTCTGGATAAAAGAAGATTAAGGGGAGACCTAACTGGTGCTTACAATTGTCTTAAGCATGGGATGCAGGGGGAATCAGCCAGCCCCTTTTCAGTGGTCTGTGAAGACAGGACAAGGGGCAATGGCTGCAAGTTGGAGCTCAGGAAGTTCCACACCAACATGGGGAAAGGCTTTTTCCCAGTGAGGGTGCCAGAGCCCTGGGACAGGCTGCCCAGGGAGGTGGTGGAGTCTCCTTCTCTGGAGATATTTAGGACCCATCTGGACACCTATCTGTGCAGTATGAGCTGGGGAGCTGCTTTGGCAGGGGGGTTGGACCTGATGGTCTCTTGAGGTCCCTTCCAACCCCTGTGATTCTGTGATTCTCAGCAGCTGGGACATTTTCCATTTGGCTGTGAGAGGTTGTGGTGAGGCAGTCGTATGGCTGACAGGCTTACTGTGAGGAACTGCCTTGAAACCTAGTCGAAGCCAGCATCCATGCATCTGTTCTGCACGTCAGAGACTGGATGCTGCAGGGCTGCTAGCTGAGCGCATCACTGTAGCCAAGTTTATTTGAGATACCTACTGCACTCGAGTCCCTGCCACTAGATGGGGGTAGCAGAAGGAATTTGTTGGTGTCAAAATATTCCCTTTATCTATTTTTGCTCATCATCATCTTGTCCTGTCCTGGATGCCTTCTTAACTGTCTTCCCATTTTAAAATCCTGTATAAAATGCTGAGGTTCTGTAGGTGCAGCAGCATAGATGTACACACATACAAAAGTGGGATAGGTAGCACAGTGCCCTTTGCAGATACAGTTCCTATAAAGTGTGGGTATTGTGCCTCATTCTTGTGAGGCAGCAAACCTGGGGGGGGGGGGTGTGGGGGGGTGGTGTTCATATACATACACAAAATCTCTAAGTATTTCAGTTTTCAGTTGTGTTCTTTTGCTTCTACTGCCAAATCATGCACACCAAATTGAATATACATATTGTGTGAGCAGGCATTCAAGTTACTAAAACCACAACAGCCTCTTTGAAGGGGAAAAAAAATGCATTTTGGGGTTGGAGTTCTTGTCTGACTGGAACATCCTTCTTTATATCAAGACATACAGTACTAAAGCAAGTCCACTGTTGAAATTCTGAAGCTCCTGTAGACTCTGGCTGTAAGAAGCTTATGAATTTCATGAAGAACATCACTTTGAAGTCTTGTTTCATGGGACAGTGAAGGGCAGTGCTCAGTGCCCTGTAAGGCTGTATCCTGGAAGACCACTGGTAGCTCTGCAATAACCTGACTTTCCAGCTCCAGTGCTGAGTGGAGACATCAGTGAAGACAACTAAATCTACACAGAGAGAGAGAAGGTGCTTCTAGGCACCACGACTGTCTGGCAGATTTTTGGTTGGCTGGGTAAAGTACAGCTTATCAATAACACAGCTCAGCTTTAAGGTCTAGAAAGCCAATGCAAAAGGAAGTTTTATCACTAGAACAATTGCTCTGCCTGCCCATACACTGGTCAGGTGAGGAATTTGCTGTCTGTCAGACAGGTACAGGAGGCTGTTCTTCTCCCAGCAAAATAATATCATAGAATCATAGAATTCTATGATTCTATACATTCTTCTGTGCTGTTCTCTTTTAGCTTGCACATGCACCAGCTTCTCACCAGGAATCTTCTCTAACCTCAGTAGTTTTCCACTTGAATAACCAACTAAATTCTAATGTGATGACATCAGTGTTTACATACTTATGGAAAAGAAAAGTCATATGCTTCACTTAAATGGTAACTTTTGAATTCTACATAACTATATAAAAAACATATATGATTTTTATAAGCTGCCAGTGTACACTTGATCTGTAATTTATAAGACCCCCCCATCACTTAGGATATGGAAGTAACCCTATAGCATGACTCCCTAGCAAGAGCAACAGCAGGTTGTGCTGGTCTTGATCATTCCTACCATTATCCAATCTGTGGGAATTGCTCATATTTCACTTGCAAGTTATCCCTTTCCTGTTTACTTGGAGGAGCACTGAAAGCTTTTTAGAATTTTTTTTTCCCTTCCCATTTTTCTTGGCATGGGGCTAGTAATTCTTCTATAGATCTTTATCCTGGCCTCTTTTTCTAAAGATAGATGTTTTGGCCACTAAAGGGCCCTTAAATAAATAAATAAATATCCAAGTGGTTTGTGGATCTCCAAACATAATGTTCTTGGTTTTTTAAGTGGCCTTTTTACCCTTCCATAAAACCTCCATCCCCAGCTCTGCTCTGAAACCCTTGAGATTCCCTATCTTTTTGCTAAGTAAGCCATTTTCAATGTAAATATTTGGATAGAGGCTTTTATTTAGAATACTTAGCTGTTAAGAAGACTGCCCTTTTCAATCAGTGAAAATAAAGCCATCAGAAGAAAGCTTTTCAATCTCTCCTGCCTCGTACAGGGAAAGATAAGACTCCCAAATTGTAGGCATTTAACAAAGGTTGGGTTAAAATCCACCCCCCTTTTTCACCTCCCCTTTCTTCTGCTGTCCTGTCAAATCAAACCAGAGTGCAGGCCTTCATCTGATTGTGAGTTATTACAGGCAAAGTTTGCCTTGAAAGTATTGAATTCAAAGTAACACAGGCAGTAAAAAAAATAAAATAATCAGTGTTTCTTTTTATTAATCTTAGGACATTTTTATGGCAGTTGGGTAACTGTGGCTATAAACCATCCTCCCCCCTTCCTTCCATGGGGCTGATTTTATAGTGGAAGGAAGAAATATTTGTAAATGAGTTTTAAGTCTCTGCAGAAGTCATCATTCCAAATAGATGAAGTGTTTCCATAACTTTTTTATTCCTAAAATGTGTACATATTGCAGAGGAGTGCTCTTGTAGGAGACAGACAGAAGTGATGGTCAGAAGGACAGAGGGATGGTGAGCTGTGCAAGCACCTCGTGTCCCTGGATGTACACTGATATCCTTTCTCCTTGTTGCTTCTGCTCATAGTCTCTACAAGGAGAGGCTGAGGGAGCTGGGCTTGTTCAGCCTGGAGAACAGAAGGCTGTGGGGGGACCTCATTGCAGCCTGCCAGTCCCTGAAGGGAGCAGAGAAACATGAGGGGAATAAGCTTTTTAAAAGGGCAGATAATGGCAGGACAAGGGGGATGGATTGAAGCTGAAGGAGGGAAGGTTTAGATTGGATATTAGGGGGAAGTTTTTTACAGAGAGAGTGGTGAGGAGCTGGAACAGGCTGCCCAGAGAGGGGGTGGATGCCCCATCCCTGGAGGTGTTCAAGGCCAGGTTGGATGGGGCCCTGGGCACCCTTGTGTAGCTCCAGGACTGAGGTTGGTGTCCCTGCCTGTGGCAGGGGGGTTGGAGCTTTATGATCCTTGGGGTCCCTTCCAACCCTTGCCATTCTATGAATTGCTTTTCTCAATGAATGTTGGAATATTGAGTCTCTTAATTATATGCATTGTACTTTAAGGTTGTTTATTGATGTAAGGTAGGATGATGCCTGTAACCCTAGTACTGGAGCTCTTGCTGGCCTTCATCTGTGTTTATTTAAAGTGACTGAATGATTTACTACAAAACCTTCCATACCACTCGTGCTCACTGATGGATGAGCTCCAGTGAGATGTCCCAGCTCATCATTCACAAGTCACAACATCATTCCGAAAAGCAGCTTCTGTTCTCAACACACAGCTCTCTCTCTGTTCCATGACATCAAATTACTGTAGATGCTCTTGATTGATCTTTATTGTAGCAATGAGAGTGGTTGAGCTACAGCTTCTAACGTCACTTGAAACAGGCTCACTGCACTGACTGGGCATCATACAACAGCAACTGCTGATGCATAACTGCTGCCAAAAGGGATGGCTCTGCAGTGGCAAATGGGGTGAGAAGCCACACATAGGATATCTGTGTCCTGCAGAAAAATCATTCACCCTACGTGAAGATAGTTAAGGGTCTACGAAGATGATGAAGGGCCTGGAGCATCTCCCCTGTGAGGAAAGGCTGAGGGAGCTGGGGCTGTTCAGCCTGGAGAAGATTGAGGGGGGACCTTATTAATGTCTGTAAATATCTCGTGTGGGATGCAGGGGTCTGTGGGGACAGGACAAGGGGCAATAGCTGCAAGTTGGGGCACAGGAAGTTCCACACCAACATGTGGAGGAACTTTTTCCCAGTGAGGGTGACACAGCCCTGGGACAGGCTGCCCAGGGAGGTGGTGGAGTCTCCTTCCCTGGAGATATTCAAGACCCATCTGGACACCTATCTGTGCAGTATGAGCTGGGGAGCTGCTTTGGCAGGGGGGTTGGACCCGATGATCTCTCAAGGTCCTTTCCAACCCCTACAATTCTGTGATTCTGTGATAACTGAATAATACCATATCTACAGTTGAGCTTTGCTTGCCTTGAACCAAATGTTTCCTTGGTGCCATTGTTAATTTTTATTTTTTTTTGAAGCAGACCCACCCCATCTGTAAGCCAGCTCAGGCACTGATGGATGTTACCAACCTGGAGCAGGTGGGGGTACCAGTCAAACAGGCAGTGTCCCAACCTGCTCATGAGCTTGGGAAGGCTGTTGAACTTGATGAATCACAGAATAGTCTGGGTTGGAAGGGACCTCAAGGATCACAGAGTTCCAGCCCCCCTGACACAGGCAGGGACACCAACCTCAGGCCTGGAGCTACACAAGGTTGCCCAGGGCCCAACCTGGCCTTGAACACCTCCAGGGATGGGGCATCCACCACCTCTCTGATCAGCCTGTTCCAGCCCCTCACCACTCTCTTTGTAAAGAACTTCTCCCTCGTATCTAATCTAAACCTTCCCTCTTTTAGCTTCAATCCATCCCCCTTGTCCTGCCATTATCTGCCCTTTTAAAAAGCTGATTCCCCTCCTGTTTCTCTGCTCCCTTCAGGGACTGGCAGGCTGCAATGAGGTCCCCCCACAGCCTTCTCTTCTCCAGGCTGAACAAGCCCAGCTCCCTCAGCCTCTCTCTGTAGGGCAGGTGCTCCAGCCCTCTAATCATCCTTGTGGCTCCTCTGAACCCTCTCCAACAGTTCCACATCCTTCTTGTATTGGGGGCCCCAGATCTGGACACAGGACTCCAGGTGGGGCCTCATGAGGGCAGAGCAGAGAGGGACAATCCCCTCCCTGTCCCTGCTGCCACCCCTCTGCTGATGGAGCCCAGGATCCCATTGGCCTTGCGAGCTGCAAGAGCCACTGCTGGCTCCTCTCTGTCAGCCAAGACATCACCAAGCAGTTGGCTAATCTAAGCATGAGGTAGCAGTTGGGCATGGTTGGTGTGAGAGCACAGGCTGTGTGGGTTCAGAAGAGGCAAGTCCTTCCTTTAACTTTCTACTCCTCAAGGTGTCAGTTGTCTGTAGCCAGTTAATTAACCAGAGTTAAATCACATAAACCTTGGCCTCAGCCCTGGACTTTGTATCCTGATGGTGAATTTGGTTATTTATAGGAAGCTGTGGGCCAAAAAATGTCCTGTTCTCCTACCCTCTCACTGCAGAGCACACCAGTCTCAGAAAAATGTGGGTTCTTTCTGTGAAGAAGTCAAGATTTGGTGGCACTTGAAGAAACAGCAAGTGATTAGACTTCTAAATTTGCCTTATAGACCTTTTTGGGCAGGGACTGGTATAACCCTGCTTGGTCAGGGATACCTCAGGAACAGGGAGCATGTGGTACAGGTTCATGTCACCAGCATGAGATGTGATTTTGAATAATAAATGATTTTCCTTCCTAGGCTTAAAGACACAGAGATTTTCAGTCTTGGCATCAGTTGGACTGCAAGAAATTGATTGTTGTGGTTTTAATGCTTTGCTAAAAAACCGTGTCGAAGCGGTTACCTGACCCGTGCTGGTAAATGGAGGAGGCACATCTCAAAGGAACTGGATTCTGCTGCTCTTCTAGGCCAGTGTGCCATCTACAGGCCGTTGCTCTCCATGCTGGAGAGGTGTCAGCAGGGCGCTGGGGTTTGCTTTCCTTCTCCAGAAGTTGTTTATAAAACAGGGTTGGTTTTCTTCCCTAGGTAAATATTACATAGTAAATCCAATTTGTTTCCATGGATTGTCACCCAGTTCTGGGGGAAAAAGCAAGGACAGAGATAAGCCCCCTTGGATTTCTCTAGAGGTTAATGGATGCTTGTTTTTTCTTTTATTATCCATTGTTCAGTTTTATAAGTAAGTATTTTGTGCTTAAAAAGAAAACATTTCATGTGACAAATGAAATGTCGAGTTCTGTCTGTCATTCTCAGTCCATTAAATATTTAATAGCTCGTTATGTTGATCTTAGATGAATAGTACCACCACAATATTCAGCTCTTGTTCAGTGTTAAAAGTTCTGCTGGAAAGGGGATATGTGTACATGACAACCAAGTAGCTTTCCAAGCATCCCAGGGATCTTTGATCATAGCCCACAAATGCATAGAGGATGCAGTAAAGCTATTTGGCTTCTACACAGCACACCTTGACTGCTACTTCTTCAGGGAGGCCATCCTCAGCGACCCCTGTCCAAAAATATGGTGCACCCAGCAGATTTCAGCACTACTCATTTAGAGGTAACTAAACTAGACTAGTGATTCCACCAGTATGTTAAATCCACCTATTGTCACCTTTTTATTGTCCAGGTATTTGAAAGAGAGGTGATGTGTGCTTCCCTTAGCTGTTCTTCCGACTGTTGTTAAGAAATCTGAAGTTGTTCCTTTGGAAGAGAATTTACTATAAGTAAATTAGAGTTTTTAAAAAGTGCCTAAAGTGAAATGTTTGGTGTGTAACACATAAACTTTAAATCCATTTTTTCTCTTTCTTTTAGGTCTTCCTGAACAATACTACAGCCTCACTTGGTTCCTAAGCCCCATCCTGGGCTTGATCTTCACTCCGCTTATAGGTTCGGCTAGTGACCGCTGCACGCTGAGCTGGGGCCGCCGGCGGCCTTTTATTCTTGCTCTCTGCATTGGTGTCCTCTTTGGAGTTGCACTTTTCCTTAATGGCTCTGTGATAGGTAAATAATGAGGAAATCACCTGTGTATGTCACATGCTAATGTTTTACCTTAAGGTTTTTATGGAGGAAGTAGAGGTAACGATACGCAGTTGGCTTATCTGACACACAGGACACTGCGCTGCCATCCAGAGACCTGGCCAGGCTGGAGAGCTGGGCAGGGGGAAACCAGATGAGATTCAACAAAAGCAAGTGTAAAGTCTTGCACCTGGGGAGGAACAACTGCATGTATCAGTACAGGCTGGGGGTGACCTGCTGGAGAAGAGCTCTGTGGAGAAGGACCTGGGGGTCCTGGTGGGTGACAGGTTGGCCATGAGCCAGCAGTGTGCCCTGGGGGCTGAGAGAGACAATGGGATCCTGGGGGGCATCAGGAGGAGTGTGGCCAGCAGGTCAAAGGAGGTGATCCTCCCCCTCTACTCTGCCCTGGTCAGGCCCCACCTGGAGTGTTGTGTCCAGTGCTGGGCTCCCTGGTATATAAAAGACAGGGATCTCCTGGAGAGAGTCCAGAGAAGGGCTACGAAGATGATTAAGGGCCTGGAGCATCTCCCCTGTGAGGAAAGGCTGAAAGAGCTGGGGCTGTTCAGCCTGGAGAAAAAAAGACTATGGGGGGACCTTATTAATGTCTATAAATATCTTAAGGATGGGGTGCAGGGGGAATTGGCCAGCCCCTTTTCTCAGTGGTCTGTGGGGACAGGACAAGGGGCAATGGCTGCAAGTTGGGGCACAGGAAGTTCCACACCAACATGCGGAGGAACTTTTTCCCAGTGAGGGTGCCAGAGCCCTGGGACAGGCTGCCCAGGGAGGTGGTGGAGTCTCCTTCTCTGGAGATATTCAAGACCCATCTGGACACCGACCTGTGTGCCCTGTCCTAGGAGCTGCTTTGGCAGGGGGGTTGGACCCGATGATCTCTGGAGACCCCTTCCAACCCCTGCAATTCTATGATCTTCTGCTTAGCGTTAAAATAGGTAGAGATCTCCTCAGCATGGCATCTGAGCCATCCATCCAGCTTCCCAGTATTTTACCCATACTGGAAACCTACCACCCTGCACTGAGTATTGTGCAATCCCAGCTGTTAACTGGGAATAAGCTCTTATTAATACAATTGTTGCCAGTATAATGTTAGCAGTCGCTGAGAGGGGATTTGGTCAATCCTTGACATGGGAAAACTGTAGCAACCTGTTCACAGGGAAATGTTTCCTGTTGTGATCCATTTTCCCTTTAATGCATATCTGGCAACACATCCTGTTTCCAGCATTATTTCAAAAATTATCTTTTCACTTTTTCTTGTGCTTTTCTTAGACCTGGTATTGAAACAGTCCAGAACACAGTTAATATTTTGTTTATCAAAAACTATGTGGGAAAATAATTTGTCCTGAGCCCCCATCAAAGCTGGTAAAAATAGTTTCCCTTGAACATAGTTTACTACTCAACTTAATCTACAATCTCTTTGTAAGTTTAGTGTAGGAGAGGTGACAGCAAGTAGGTTTATTAGGAAATGTTTACATCATGGTTGGACTGATGCAAATGAAAGGAACTTAGCACCTAATAATATCCTCTTGGCTCTGGCTCTTCTTTTTTTTTTTCCTCCTAGATGCAGCTCTATTGTGAAGAAGTTTTACTAATTGAGGGAAACGAGCAGAACATTACCTTGGCTCAGCATGTTAGCTTTGTTAAGCTAGACTGGGGTGCCATAGGATGCTTTTCTATTCTCTGCAACCTGCAGTGGACAAACTGTTCAGATGAAGGTTATTTAGCTTGTGTTTTGGCTTGTTTTTTAATTTACCTAAGCAATAAATAAGAATTACCTATTATTAATTGCCTAATATTAATCTAATACCTGAAAGGTACCTGTAAGAAAGCTGGGGAGGAACTGGTCACGAGGGCATGGAGCAATAGGATGAGGGGTGATGGTTTTAAGCTTGAAAAGGGGAGATTTAGCTTGGATATTAGGGAAAAGTTCTTCACTATGAGGGTGGTGGATCACTGGCACAGGTTGCCCAGAGAGGCAGTGGAGGCCCCATCCCTGGAGATATTCAGGGTCAGGCTTGATGGGGCTCTGAGTGACCTGATCTAGTGAAGATGTCCCTGCTTACTGCAGGGGGGTTGGACCAGATGACCTTTAAAGGTCCCTTCCAACCTTACACATTGTATGATCCTTTCTAATTATTCTAATTCTTCTTATTATTCTAATTATATGAATTGTGCTCAGCTGGTATCAATTGTACTTTGCAGTGGTGTCTCCAAGAATTATTCCTCCTTGTCCAGACACATGAGTGATTTTAGATTGCAGCCCTCTCACCAGATTTGAGTTGACAGGAAGCTCTGCCTCTCACAGGGAGGTGGTGGTCAGTGGCCATCGATCCTGGCAAGCAAAGCTCATAAGGAGTTTGGTTTATTTTGAAGGGCAACCAGATCTAGAGAGGGTGTCCCTGCCCATGGCAGGGGGTTGGAACTAGATGATCTTCGAGGTCCCTTCCAGCCCAAAGCATTCTATCTCACCTTCTAATAAATTAGCAGAAAATACAGTCTGATTTTTCTCTAAATCTTTGTTACATAGTAATACAGCCTATTGAAGAGCTTTCTAGAAAACCTGACCTTTCCACATACTCCAGTGCAATCAATCTGCTTTAAAACACAGATGTTACTTCAGTGTGTTTATTACACATCCAATCCTGGGACGTGGTTGTGGTAGATTTTGGACAAAATACATCTTCTGGAAAGCCCTATAAACCCTGCTGTGCCTCCCCCAAGGGAGCCTGGAGCAAACTCAGCTGATGAGTGAGCTATTTCATGGTCTCCTCTAGACCCATTCCATACTTGGAAGAGAGAGATTTGCCACTAATTCAAGTTATATCAGTGTAAGACAGTACTTGAGCTACTATCTAGAGTAGATGCAGGAAAGGGCCTCATTTGTAGTAAGATCTCCTTCTAGATGGACTTTCATCAGCTGCCTTCTTCCCACTTGGTGTTCACACTTTCCTATCCTTAGTCTCCAGTTCCTTGCAATCCTAGTGCCAATTTGGAGGTAAAGGAGATGCAGCAAAAGCTGAGGTGGTCATCATATCATAGCCTGTTTCATAACCTGCCCTCTGGCAATAGGAGTCATCAGGAGGGGAACAAGGAGCACAAGAACATGCTAGAAAGGTGCTTTGCTAATCCTAACAGTAAGACAACCATATTCTGGGAGAACAGCTGTGTATAGGATCTTACTCAACTCTTCTTCTCTGCACTGTATGCACTGTGCAGAAGAAAAACCTGAAGCCCTGACACTGTGTTTCCTGCTGTGAGATTCAGCCAAGTGTGGAGTGAGTCCAGAGAAGGGCAACCAGGCTGGGGAAGGGGCTGGAGGGCAAACCTTACAAGGGGCAGCTGAGGGAGCTGGGGGTGTTCAGCCTGGAGAAGAGGAGGCTGAGGGGAGACCTTATCACCACCTACAACTACCTGAAGGGAGGTTGTAGAGAGGTGGGTGATGGTCTCTTCAGCCAGGTGACAGGAGATAGGACAAGGGGAAATGGCACAAAGCTGCACCAGGGCAGGATCAGATTAGATGTTAGGGGAAAAGTTCTTCCCTGAAAGAGTTGTGAGGGCCTGGAACAGGCTGCCCAGGGAGGGGGTTGAGTCACCTTCCCTGGATGTGTTTAACAGATGGGTAGATGAGGTGCTGAGGGATATGGTTTAGTAGAGGACAGGTACTCAATCTCAGACAGAGATTGACAGACTCAATCACAAAGGTCTTTCCCAGCCTGGTGAGTCTGTGTTTGATGTTGTTCAGAGGATTTGGTGTAAATGAGGATTGAATGTGCAGGAGTCCCAGCACTTGAGATTTAGCTGATACTTGGTGGCTTCATCTCTCTCCACAGTCATTTTCATCAGTTACACTAATGGTTTTATCAGAGTCTTGTAAAACCTTAAATCTCTCTGATTCAAGTCATTGCTGCTTTTGTCAGTGGTTCATTTAATGAGCAATTATCCAGCTACATACTCAGGCTGCCTTTCTACTCTGGAGGCAAAAAGCATTTCAGCCCATCACTTATCAACGGAAGCTGACTGATGGTTTTTGCAATGCAAAATGCCTTCATGTTGCTTCATCCTTAGAGGTTTTGCTTATAAAAGTCATCTAGAAAACATGAATGTTTCAGAAACACAAAGAGTGAGGGGGTTAAATGTCACTTTATGCCATTGTGCTGCTACCCTTACATTAGACATCGTGTCAGCAGTGCTGTCAGCAGTGTGGTTACCTGTCAGTGGTAGATGAGGTGTGACAGTTTGGGTTTGGATGCTTTCCTCTCTCCCTGTGGCTGTCTTCTAGAAAACAGCATTTGAAGGGAAATACATGTGAGGAACATGAAATAACATCCAGTTATCTCAGAGGCTTAAGAGATAATTTCTAAATAACATCTTGAAAAGGAAATGTCAGTCTTGCAATGTAAAACACGATCTTTGCCCCAGTCCTTCTGTGGAGCTGTGCCAAAGAGTTGAGGTTGCAGTTTTCCTCTGTAGAGCAATGCATCTGGTGGGTGTGTTGGTCACCTTTCTCTTCAGGGGTTAAAGTTGCTCTTAGCAGTTCTCTCTTTTTTGAGTGATATGCTCAGATGCCTCTTTCATTTCCCCTCAGGTCTGGCTATCGGCGATGTCCCGGACAAGCAGCCCATTGGAATAGTTCTCACAGTGCTTGGTGTTGTGGTGTTGGACTTCTGTGCTGATGCAACAGAAGGGCCAATTCGGGCCTATTTGTTGGATGTGGTGGACAGTGAAGAGCAAGACATGGCCCTTAACATCCACGCATTTTCAGCTGGTATGGAGTTAGTTGATAGTTTTTTTTGGCAGTTGTCAGGTCTTCCTGATGACTAAGGTGTGACTGAAGTGATTTTTTTTTTCCCCCTGAACTCACTTCTCATTTTTCCCTCTTCCACAGGTCTTGGAGGAGCAATCGGTTATATGTTAGGAGGGCTGGACTGGACACAGACCTTCTTGGGTGGTATCTTTAAATCTCAAGAGCAAGTCCTTTTCTTCTTTGCAGCCATTATTTTCTCTGTCTCCGTTGCTCTCCACCTTTTTAGCATTGAAGAAGAGCAATATAACCCCCAGCAGGACAGGATCGATGATGAAGGAGACACACTTTCCAGTGTCAAGTTCAGCGGTAGCCTCCCCCCCGTGAATCGACTGAATGTAATCAGTGAGGAGGAGCCCTATGGAGGCTCGATGTTCCACGACGAGGTTCAGTCAGAGCATGATCTCAATTTGGAGTTCCTTGAGGTGAACATTGTAAGAAGTAAGAGTGACTCAGTGCTGCACATGCCCGATGCTACGCTGGAAATCGAATCGGAGCTGCTTTTTCTGCACGACATCGAACCCTCCATTTTTCAGGATGTTTCCTATCCAAACACTCCCCACAACACAAGCCAAGAGATCTTGAAATCCAAACTCAACCACCTGTCCGCTTTCCTCAGGGACAATGAGAAGGAGGAGGAGATGTTGCTCGATAATCGCTTGAATGAAGACAAAGTCCCAAACGTCAACGGCTCCCTACCAAAAGAGTTCCTCAACGGACACGCTAGAATAGGCATGAAGCAGTCCAGTACTTCCAACTCCATGCGAAGGAGGAGACACATGTTCTACCGGCAGCCCTCTTACACCTTCTCCTACTACGGCAAGATCGGCTCCCACCGCTATCGCTTCCGTCGGGCCAACGCCATCGTCTTGATCAAGTCCTCGCGCAGCATGAACGACATCTACGACATGCAGAAGCGGCAGCGACAGAGGTACCGGCACAGGAACCAGAGCGGCACGACGAATTCCAGCGGGGACACGGAGAGCGAAGAAGGGGAAACCGAAACCACTGTCAGACTCTTGTGGTTGTCCATGCTAAAGATGCCGAAGGAGCTGCTCAGGCTGTGCGTCTGTCACCTCTTAACGTGGTTTTCCATCATTGCTGAAGCTGTGTTCTATACGGATTTCATGGGTCAGGTCATCTTTCAGGGTGATCCAAAGGTAAGAGAACAGTAGCCATTGGCCAGCCAGAGTCCCCTGGTTCTGAGATGTGCTCATTGCAAGAAAGCGGCTTTGGACAGAATCACAAGGTTGGAAAAGGTCTTTAAGATCATCAAGTCCAACCATTCCTGTCCTCTGCTAAACCATATCCCTAGGTACCTCATCTACCCTTTTTTAAACACATCCAGGGATGGTGACTCAACCCCCTCCCTGGGCAGCCTGTTCCAGGCCCTCACAACTCCTTCAGTAAAAAAATTGTTTCTAATATCTAATATTATTTTTCTAATATATTTCAGTAAAAAATTTGTTTCTAATATTATTTTTCTAATATCTAATATTTCTAATCTGACCCTGCCCTGGCACAGCTTTATGCCATTTCCCCTTGTCCTATCTCCAGTCACCTGGCTGAAGAGACCATCTCTCATCTCTCTACAACCTCCCTTCAGGTAGTTGTAGGTGATGATAAGGTCTCTTTATTTCTTGCAGGCCCCTTCTAATTCCACTGAGTTACATGCCTACAATGCTGGAGTCCAGATGGGATGCTGGGGACTGGTAATTTATGCTGCTACTGCTGCTGTTTGTTCAGGTAAGACAACCCATGGCAGAATGCACCTCACACATGCACTGCAAGATCAAAATAGATCTGCTTCAGTTAGCATCCACCTCCTTTGGGGAGAGGGGGCAGAATATTTTTGAAAAGCATTTCATATGGGCAGAAGGGGAGAGGCTCCTTGAAGAATGTTTAAAGAGAGAAATTCTTTCAGATGGAGCTGTGGAAACAGAAACAGATGAGTTCCATGGCAAAAGCACAACAATATAGCAAAGGAGGTTAAAAAGCATTGAGCTACTCATCAGGAACCTAAAATTATGCTTGTTAGAAGATTCAGGCATGTGTAAGAGGGTTTGCACAATGACTTTGAAAATCAAAAGTTATAAATATGTATTTCTGAAAGTGTCTTTCATGCTCTCTAAGAACAGATAAACCCACTACAGGCAATTTAGGCTTGGAATACAGCCTCTGAAATGGACAGCTTTTGCCAAACTTAAATTCTGCCTTTTGCAGCACATCTGCACAGCTCAGTACCCTGGGGACTGCTGCTTTGTGGAGATGTCAAATTGAAGTTGGGGTGGGCAGCATCTTCCTGAGCTCAAACTGAAATGTGGCTATAAACACCTGGTTACCTGGTCACCTCATTTAGCAACTGCACTTGAGTTAGACTCTGCTCTGTGCTCAGTGTACCCACACTGATAATGTTAATGAACAGGCAGAGATAATCACAGAGTCGTAGGGGTTGGAAGGGACCTCCAGAGATCATCGGGTCCAACCCCCCTGCCAAAGCAGCTCCCCAGCTCATACTGCACAGATAGGCGTCCAGATGGGTCTTGAATATCTCCAGAGAAGGAGACTCCACACCCCCTGGGCAGCCTGTCCCAGGGCTCTGGCACCCTCACTGGGAAAAAGTTCTTCCACATATTGGTGTGGAATGTCATATGCTCTAACTTGAGGCCATTGCCCCTTATCCTGTCCCCACAGACCACTGAGAAGAGGGTGGCTATTTCCCCCTGTGTCCCACACTTGAGATACTTATAAACACTGATTAGGTCCCCCCTCAGTCTTCTTTTCTCCAGGCTGAACAGCCCCAGCTCTCTCAGCCTTTCCTCACAGGATAGATGCTCCAGGCCTTTAATCATCTCCGTAGCCCTTCTCTGGACTCTCTCCAGGAGATCCCTGTCCTTTTTAAACCATGGAGCCCAGCACTGGACACAACACTCCAGGTGGGGCCTGACCAGGGCAGAGCAGAGGGGGAGGATCCCCTCCTTTGACCTGCTGGTCACACTCCTCCTGATGCTCCCCAGGATCCCATTGTCTCTCTCAGCCCCCAGGGCACACTGCTGGCTCATGGCCACCGTGTCACCCACCAGGACCCCCATAATGAATGGACCAAGTGGCCCATGATACATTTTGAGTCTCAGAGCACTGAGTTCTGCCTCAGGCTTGCAGCATGGTTTAGAGCAGATTTGTTCCCCAGTCTCTGACGTGACGATACCTCCTTTTCCCAGAGAGGGCTGAGCCCTGCAGATAGGAGAAGCCAAATGTGTGGTGAGCATCCAAGTCCTCAACAGCTCATCGAGCTGTCATGGCCTCATCAATACCATAAAGCCTTCCTGAGTATACTGATTTTTATGTTTTATTCTTCAATTCTCCAGCCTTGTTGCAGAAATACTTGGACAACTATGACCTTAGTATAAAAGTCATCTACATCCTGGGCACGCTGGGTTTTTCTCTTGGCACTGCAGTGATGGCTATATTCCCCAACGTGTACGTCACCATGATAATGATCAGCACCATGGGAATAGTCTCCATGAGTATCTCCTACTGTCCCTACGCGCTTTTGGGACAATACCATGAAATTAAACAGGTAGGTGGAACATTCTGACTGTTTTAATCCAGGCTTTTGCATTTCTCTGGAGGTCAGGGTGGCAGGATGGATTTGTTCAATCCCCTTACGTGAGGGAATTGCTTTGTTGGGACGTGTGCCAAAGCCCAGAGTCATCCTTGATAATAAACAGCAAGAGCTGCTACTTAAATCAGCTGGAATTAGCATCAACTTGGCTTGGTGGGGTCATGATTGTTGAACCCTGTGCTGAGGTGTAACAGGATTAGGGTGTAGATGGAGAGCTGAAGTAACAATTAGAGTATTTACTGCATACCTACTTGTTACTACTGTTTCTAACCTGTTAGGTCGTTACTACTTGGGTTCTTCACCATCTTAGGTAGTGAGGTGAGTCTGGAAATGTAGGTTTGGGAAGATGTAAGGCAAAAACTGATCATGTTGGAGATGAGGACAGGTTTGCTTTTCACTTTTTAGCACTGTTACATTTGGATTATAAATTGCAGGAGGATTCTAACATGTTTCTGCATTGGAATTTGGAGGGGATTCCTTTTTGTAACCATAAAAATAGCTTCCACCAATAGTGTCATCTGATTTTTGTTTTACAAGACCTAATCCTGGAGCCAATTGCCTCTAGGAGTGTCCCAGTAAGTATCTGCCTCTTGGTGCAAGATTAGGAGGCCGTGAATTACAGAATGTTAGGAGTTGGAAGGGATGTCCAAAGATCATCTAGTGCAACCCCCGTGCCAGAGCAGGATCACCCAGACTAAATCACACAGGAACGCATCCAGGCTGGTTTTGAATAGCTCCAGAGAAGGAGACTCTACACCCTCTCTGGGCAGCCTGTCCCAGGGCTCTGTCACCCTCACAGTGAAAAAGTCCCTCCTTATATTCACATGGAACTTCCTGTGCTCCAGCTTGTGCCCATTGCCCCTTGTCCTGTCAGACAGGGGCTCTGTCTGCCTGGCTCTGTCCTCCTGACCCTCACCCTTTACATATTTATAAACATTAATAAGGCCACCCCTCAGTCTCCTCTCCTCCAAGCTAAAGACACCCAGCTCCCTCAGCCTGTCCTCATAAGGAGGGTGTTCCTCCCCCTTAATCACCTTGGTGGCCCTGTGCTGGGTGAGGAGGCTGTTGCTCTGCACTTGCATACCCTGCGCGATGCACGAGGATGGTGTGGAGTTGCCCACGTGGATGAGAAATCTGAAGATGGGTGATCCTGAAGCATCTGCTGTCATCCTTTGTTTTACCTCCTAACCTGTTTCCTGTCTTTTTGCCAGTACATTCACCACAGCCCTGGGAACTCAAAGCGAGGATTTGGCATAGACTGCGCTATTCTGTCCTGCCAGGTTTACATCTCCCAGATCCTCGTGGCCTCTGCACTGGGCGGTGTGGTGGATGCGGTCGGCACAGTCAGCGTCATTCCCATGGTGGCTTCAGTGGGATCCTTCCTGGGGTTTTTGACAGCTACCTTCTTGGTGATTTACCCCGAAGTCAACGAAGAGCCAAAGGAAGAACAGAAAGGACTAGGTCCTCCAGAGACAACCGAGGGCAACGGCACGACCGCGGAGAAGCCGACTGTGCTGAAACTCACCCGCAAAGGAGCTTCTGTCTCAGAGCTGCAGAGCGAATCAGCTGTGTGAGGCCCATCATTTCCTTGTTCACCCACATTCCAGGGAGGGCAGGTGCAGGATCAAGAACTTTTTTCTTTTCTTTTTCTTTTTTTTTTTCCCCTTCTTTTTTTTTTTCCAGGAAAACAAATTAGGATCTTCACTACTTGTAGCTACAATTGCAGAAGAAACAGCAGTGTAAATGAAACCCTGTAGTCCTTACCATAGGTTTGAACAGGTAGCTCTGATGCTAATTGCTTTCTCTACGACCTAGAAACATCATTTTGGAACACTTTTTTTTTTAATTAAGAATACATTTAGATTTCAAATAAGTTTTATTAATCTGCATGAGACTCACAGTGTATACAGTTAGCAGTTAGAAAAATTAAATTCTCAGCTGTTTTTTTCTGTTTGTTTTTTAAAATAACTGCAAAATGGAAGCTGACTTCTAGTCTCTTGCTGTATCTATTTTTTTTGTCTGAACATTTCAGGTTTCACGGTGTAATCGCTGAATCCAATGCTTAAGGCATCTCGAGCGGTTGTTTTGGGGAGCATGATGTGATTGGTCTGACAGCTACAGCGCTCTTCATGTTTAATTTTTGACTTTATGTTAGTGCAAATACTGCAGAATGGGTTTTATTTGCTGTTTTCAAGAAGGAAACAAAAGCAATTAACGTGGTTTCTGAAGAAACCGCGGCGAATCCTCTCAGTCGTACTGTACAAGAGCTACTCCTGAGTCTGCTGCTTGTCAGGAGAGGGTGACATTTGGGGTAGGTGGAAGGAGCAGCAACTGGGAGAGGTGACCAGCGCTGACAGGTTCTTTTTAATCACAAGTGCTGAATATTCTGAATGTCCTTGGAATCCGCTGTGACAATTTGGAGCTGGGTGTTTTGCGTGACGGTGAATTTGGGGTGTGGGGGGGCTGTGTGTGTGTGTGTGTGTGTGTGTGTGTGTGTGTGTGTGTGTGGTGGGGGGGTTTCTTGGCAATTTAAACCTGATCATCTCTGGATGAAGCTGCTGTGGAGAACAAAAAGGCATCTCTTGGGGTCAGCTTTATGGGAAAGGGGGGGAGGGGGGGCGTGTGAATTCTCTTTGGTAGGGAAAGGAAGTTGTTGATTAATTGCACTTTTTAATGAGCCTTTAACCTCCTGGCTGGGAATGCAGCAGCCAAGGTAAAGGCACAGTGTCAGTAGAAGAAGGTAAAACCCAAGGCCTACCTCCATCACGTTACGGCATCGTCTGTGTGTAGAAAAACCTGGGTCACAAACAGGTTTTAGGCCTTAAAATTCAGTCCCTGAGCATGTATTGCTGCTCCTGTCCCTGCTCTGGAGGGATCATAAGCTGAAGCTCTTCCAGTGTGGTCAGATCAATCTCCATGCCCCTTCCCTTGATGCAGGACACAGCTGCAAAGTGCAAAGACGTTTTTTTCTCTGTGAAGAGCTTGAAAGAGTTGTGCTAATCTGGTCTCAGAATAGCCTCTGGATCGCTCCCAGTGTGCCCCAATCCACGGGCAGCCAGAGCTCAGAGATCCAACAGCCTTTTGAAGCAACTTTAGTAACCAAACTTCTGTTTGTCCTCTTAGACAGCTGTGTTTGTGATGCTATTGACTCATTTCTATATGGACCTCTGGGCTGCTGTCACTCCATGTGCTCAACAGCCACATCACAGCTCGGTGTAAAGATTCCTGCTGCCTCAAACCTCTCATACTACAGTACTTTAAGATGCATGTGTAAATCATGCTGCAATATATAGTCAGTCAAACAAAGAGTATATATTTCAAAGTGAAAAAAAAAAAAAAAGCAGTTTTTTTTAATAAATTACTTGAATTGTCAATGTATTTAAGAAATGTATGTTCTGGGATGGTTGAAGTTAACACACGGTCTTGGTCTTGGCCAGCATGGTTGACAAACTCCTGATGGCATCTGTGGGTTTCGTAGCTGAAGGCTTTTGGTTGGTGACAGTGTCCTGTGCTATCAAGGGTGACAGTGTTGGTTTTAGGCTGGTGAGATGGCCAAGCACTAAAGTACATGGAATCCCACAGGACTTGGTGGGTTTTGTCCAAGTGTCTCAAGAAAATCTTTTTTTTAAAAATATTTTTTTTCTTTTGTTTCTTTTACCTTCTTTTTTTTTTTTTTTCTCCATAAAGTCAATATTTTTGGGGTTTTTTTTTTCATTTTGAGCACGTACTGTGAAGTGTGTTCAGACAGGGGACTGATACTACTGAAGAATCCATGACCTTGCTGAAGAAATCAGTTGTGAGGAAAGACTTTTAACTGAACTTCTGCCGTGAATTTTATCATCTCAATTCTATTTAATATATATTCTGGTAGTGTTCATGTGTAACAGAGAGGAGTGTTGTACTTCACCCTATAACTGGCATTCATACACATGGAGTTAGACATTTTAAAGTGGCTTTAATCATTTCTTTCACAGAATCACAGAATTGTAGGGGTTGGAAGGGACCTCGAGAGATCATGGGGTCCAACCCCCTTTCTCAAGCTCCTTGAAGAGTCTGCTTTTTGTTAAAAGGAAACCATCAGATACTCCTTATTTTGATCACTTCTTTCTGGAAAGATTCTTCTCCAGTTTAATAACCTGCATCTTTTGGCCAGTGCCAGCCTCCCACACTTTTCCCCATGACTTTTGGGGATCGGTGTGGTCTCAAATCACCATTACTCTTGGTAAGCCAAGATCTCCAGCAGCTGACCAAGGTCTAGCTGTGTTGAGGGAGGACAACTTGAAGCTCCCTCTCACTTTGGGCTCAGCAGAGGGAGCGTGAAACCATGTTGGGGGTGAGCTCAGGCACATTTGTTTAGCTCTCAGTCAGAGGAAAGGTGAGGAGGGAGGAAGGATGGTTTCAATCCAGAGGGTTTCAATCAAAGGCAGGGCAGTTCCAGTTTTGCCCCAGCTAACGTGTGGCACAGCCTCATCTCTAAGGATTGCATGCCAAAGGTCTGTATTTGCTGTTGTTTATGGGGCTGTTTCATTACCAACCGACTGTGCACGCGGCCTTGTAGCAGGAAGCTGTTTCCCTCCCCTGTAAAGCTGAAGGAAATAATTACCCATTGTAAACCAGCTGAAGTGTTTGTAGTGCTGCCAGGAGAATTAACTTGGGGGAGCCCCTGCCAAAGCATCTCCTCCTGTACCTTGGCCAGCTGGTGAAACCGCTGCGCTGGCTTCCCCTCTGCTCACTGGTGAGGGCTCCCGAGGTCTTTCATAGCAATGCTTGTTCTTGGCTTTGGAGGAGTTTTCTTTCTACTTCTGGGAGTCTGCTTTGACTTTGGGAGAGCTTCTGCTTCTTAGGGTAGAGTGGGCAAGGATTTCTTTCTTCCTCACCTTATCTTCTTGATGCAGAGATGACTTTATTATCACGATTAAGAAGTAGTAAGATTCCATGTGTTTATGGCTGAAGTGTGGGAAGAGAGACTTGAAGGAGCTTTATTCCTGGTGACAACACACATCATTTATCTTTGTCAGCACTACTGTATAGTCACATTCATCCCACATTCTCCAGCTCTTTGGACCTGTACTGCAGTTGGCTTAGGCTTTAGTGGTTTCATTCTGCGTTGCTCTACACTGTAAAACATCCTCTGCTGCAGTCCTTCTGGTGACATGTTAACACCTCAGACATGAGATGTGGTTAGTGCTCAGATTCTCAACTGCTGGAGTTGCCAACTCCAGAAGAATTCCACATGAGCAGAGAAGCTCAAACTTGAACCACTGGGAAAGGTGTAGAGTGGATTTTGTATCCCTGGGTTATTGCAAGAGTCCGGCTGGATCTGTGCTGTTCGCAATCCGAGGCAATTTCAGCCTCCAGAAGCAATAATTTCTTAGGAATGTTTCTCTTCCTGCTGGATAGATGACTTTCACAGAGATTTATTACCTAAACAGCCTTTTAATAAGGTGGATCTGGTCATTTGCTAGCGCTGGCAGAAGGCAGTTATGGAAAGATGAGGGTTGTTCATCGTCAGTTGGGAGGAAGCCAGTAAATCCAGCGGGGTTAGTGCTCCTTGAAACACACCATGTCCTTTTCCCCTCTCACGTGGAGCCTTTTTCTAGACTCTGGAACATTCCCAGTGTGGTGGAGTGAAAAGGAGGCAGCTGTGAATTCAGCCTCCTGCTTTTCTTGACCGTGCCGATGCTGACACACGGACCCTGGGATGAAACAGGTTTTCCACAGAGGCATGGAAGCAAGGGCTGAGCCTTTCTCTTGCCTTTCCCATCAGATCTGAATTCCCCAGCGCTTGGAATGACAGTGAGAATGACAATGAGAATTGCTGGGTACCTCACTGAAACCTCAGTTCTGTTGTTAGAGGTTAGGGGTTTGGGGTGAGCTTGGCCTTCTTCCCACACCCACCATCAAAGGCAGGATGCTCATGGCTACCAGGGGGTCTTGCAGCCAGGCTGGCTGAGGTCATGTTTATAAATACAGGTGAAGAAAGACACGGCTTGTTCCTGGGAGAGCTCCCTCCATGTCCAGGTAGGAGATGAGTTGTGTGAGGGCTTCCTTAGAGGTGCACCACAGGGGTCAGCGGTTGTTTTTTTGGGAGGCGCTCACCTTTTCAGTAGAGAGGTTGTGCAACACTCAGGTTCAGTCCCTGTGAGGAACTGTAGTTCAGTCACTGAGAGCTGGGGGGTTTTTAGGAGCGTGTGTGAACATGGATTGGTGTGTACATACATTTATATACACTCTGCTCAGGCCAAAATCTCTTTGGGGGTTGTGTGCTCTTCATCAACCATACTCAACCACATGGCCAACTGAGTTCTTCCAGCTTCCCCTCGTCCTAGTCCGAGGCGAGCTGAGCTCAGCTCTAAACATGTATCCTATTGGAATGACTCAGTGAACTCCTGCATGATCCTCCAAGCACATGCAGCAGCTTCAGCAGCTGAAGTTGTGTCTTTGTGAAAGACAAGTGGGGTTGGTTTGCAGCTGTTTGGTCCTCCTTCCCTTTCGCTGGGCCAAACCCATGTAAGGAGCACCAAATGTTGCACAGGAAGGTTGGTGGTGACTGTGTGGAAGAGAAGAAAACAAAATAAGAAGAAAAACAAATACCAAATGTTCTTTTTCTTTGCAGAAAACTTTCTGGTTACAGAGAGTCCTCTTAGCTGTTAACCCTTCCTTAAATGACAAAGCTGAACGTTTGTAAAGTGTGTTGGAAATGGTGGTTTTTTAACAAGAACTGGAGCTACCCAAAGTTTGCTGTTCCTCATGTTGCATCTGGAAGGAGCTGTGGGCAGAGCTGAGCTGCAGAAGCTCAAGGCTCAGCAGCCCCAAGAGTTAGGAAAATGTATTAGCATCCAAGAAGGCTGGATTGCCTGTTTATTACAGCACACTAACTGCTGGTTAAGGTGTTCTGGGGGGTTTTTCCCCTCTAATTTAAATTAAGATCACCTCCTGGAACCTGGTTTTATTGGGTTACTCCAATCAAACAAACAGCCCTGTGGCTCACCTGTCTCTCTCAGCTTTAGCTTTACTTTTCCTCTCCCTGGGGAGCAGTGTGGACTGTGATGGGTGCCCAGGAGGGACAAACCCTCCCCCCCCTTCCTAAGGAAATTTTAAAAGTAAAAAGTTAAAATGGAATTGAAACATTAAAAAAAAAAAAAGAAAATTGAATTTAAAGATGAAAAAATGAAAATTGAATTTCAAGATGAAAAACTTAAAATTGAATTTAAACATTAAACAAATTTAAAATTGAATTTAAACATGAAAAACTTGAATTTAAACATTAAAAAAATTTAAAATTGAATTTAAACATGAAAACCTTGAATTTAAACATGAAAAATTAAAATTGAATTTAAAGATGAAAAACTTAAAATTGAATTTAAACATTAAAAAAATTTAAAATTGAATTTAAACATGAAAAACTTGAATTTAAACATTAAAAAAATTTAAAATTGAATTTAAACATGAAAAACTTGAATTTAAACATTAAAGAAATTTAAAATTGAATTTAAGCATTAAAAAGTGTAAACTTGAATTTGAACATGAAAAATTAAAATTGAATTTAAACATGGAAAAATCGAAATTGAATTTAAACATGAAAATATTAAATTTGGATTTAAACATTAAAAAAATTAAAATTGAATTTAAACATGAAAAACTTGAATTTAAACATTAAAAAATTTTAAAATTGAATTTAAACATGAAAAACTTGAATTTAAACATTTAAAAAATTTAAAATTGAATTTAAACATGAAAAACTTGAATTTAAACATTAAAAAATTTCAAAATTGAATTTAAACATGAAAAACTTGAATTTAAACATTTAAAAAATTTAAAATTGAATTTAAACATTAAAAAAAATTAAACTTGAATTAAACATGAAAAATTAAAATGGAGTTTAAACATAAAAATTAAAATTAATTAAAACACGGGAAAATTAAAATTGAATTTAAACATTAAAAAAAATTAAAATTGCATTTAAACATGGACATTTCAAATTGGTTTAAACATGAAAAATTAAAATTGATTTAAACATGAAAAATTAAAATTAATTTAAACATGAAAAATTAAAATTAATTTAAACATGGAAATTTCAAATTGGTTTAAACATGAAAAATTAAAATTAATTTAAACATGGAAAAATTAAAATTAATTTAAACATGGGAAAATTAAAATGGAATTTAAGCATTGAAAAAAATTTAAAATTGAATTTAAACCTGAAAAATTAAAATTGAATTTAAACATTAAGAAATTAAAACTGAATTTAGGATTTAACATTAAAATGTAATTTTAAAATAGAAATTGAATTTAAAAATTAAAATATGCATTTGTAAATAATTGAATTAAATTATTTTAAAAATTAAACCTTTTGATTCCCTTGTGACCTGCCAAAGCTTTAGCAAAACCCCAGGATGTGGCTTCGCTTGATACACTTGGACACGTTTGTGTTTTGAATTCTGCAGTTGAGTGGGAAGCCTTTAACCAAACCAGACATCACTTTATTTAGTCTGCACCAAGTCAGTCCCCAGCAATACCCAAATCAGCATAAATAGACCCCCCCAAAACCCCCCCAGCCAGACTTTTCTCTCAACAAATTGGCAGTTCCATATTATTTTTTCCTCCTTGTTTTCTTCTGATGTAACATGAACACTAAGCCCTTTTGGTAGCCAAATGACCAGCTTGTTTTAAATGCCTCCTGAAAGCTCTGTGTGTGTGGCATCTCAGAGCTGGAATTTAAAAAGGAAAAAAAAAAAAAAAAGGAAAAAAAAAGGAAAAAAAAAGAAAAAAAAGAGAGAATATTTAGTTCCTTTGTGAACTGGCCATATGACAACTACTTTTTTATCAACTTATTAAGTTGGGGCACTATAATAGCTCTTGCTGAGTTTAGCAATGTTTATAAGCATGTGTTAAACACATAATGTTTTAAGTTTTATGAGGAAAAAGGGATAAAGAAAAGTGGTGTCACAGATGAATGCTTGAGTGAGTAGATGGCATGGTGTATGTGTGGGGTTTATTTCTACACTGTTGAGCTTATTTTCTGTTTTAAGGTTAAAAAAAAAAGAGATTTGTTGCATGAGAACTGTTTTACTGTGTTCTGCACTTTCTGTTCTATATTTTTTTTTGTATAATCTTTATTTTTTTTTCCCATTTATGCTTAGAAATGTCAAAGAAATCTCGATTTAGAGCTGTTCTGCTCCAGGAGACGTTGTGTTCCGATCCCTTGTTCTGAACTTCCATCTTAATAAACATTTCAGTAAGAGTTGGTGACTGCAGTCCTGTGGTGTGTGAGGGAACATGAGGGGAGCTCTGCACAGGGGCAGGGAGAAACCAGGTGACATTCAACAAAAGCAAGTGTAAAGTCTTGCACCTGGGGAGGAACAACCCCATGTATCAGTACAGGCTGGGGGTGACCTGCTGGAGAAGAGCTCTGTGGAGAAGGACCTGGGGGTCCTGGTGGGTGACAGGTTGGCCATGAGCCAGCAGTGTGCCCTGGGGGCTGAGAGAGACAATGGGGTCCTGGGGGGCATCAGGAGGAGTGTGGCCAGCAGGTCTAAGGAGGTGATCCTCCCCCTCTGCTCTGCCCTGGTCAGGCCCCACCTGGAGTGTTGTGTCCAGTTCTGGGCTCCATGGTGTAAAAAGGACAGGGATCTCCTGGAGAGAGTCCAGAGAAGGGCTACGAAGGTGATTAGGGTCCTGGAACATCTATCCTGTGAGAATAGGCTGAGAGAGCTGGGGCTGTTCAGCCTGGAGAAAAGAAGATTAAAGGGGATGTGATCAATGGTTATAAATATGTCAAGTGTGGGACACAGGGGGAATCAGCCAGCCCCTTTTCTTTGGTCTGTGGAGACAGGACAAGGGGCAATGGCTGCAAGTTGGAGCACAGGAAGTTCCACACCAACATGTGGAAGAACTTTTCCCCAGTGAGGGTGCCAGAGCCCTGGGACAGGCTGCCCAGGGAGGTGGTGGAGTCTCCTTCTCTGGAGATATTCAAGACCCATCTGGACACCGACCTGTGTGCCCTGTCCTAGGGAGCTGCTTTGGCAGGGGGGTCCTGATGCTCTCTCGAGGTCCCTTCCAACCCCTGTGGTTCTGTGACTCTGTGGCCTCTCGGTGAGGCACCTGCAGGGCAACAGAGATGACATTCCCTGCTCCAGACCCAGTGCTGCTGCTGCTGCTTCTCCTTGTCCCTGAGCTTCACAAGACAAACAATAATCACTTGCTTCCCAAAGCTTCATTAACAGCTCTAAAAACAGTCCTATCTAGTATTGGCTGACAACCCAACCAAAGAAGTGCTGCAATGTGCAAATGCTTGGTGAAGTCACCTGCCACTTGGAAGGTTCAGGTGTGAACAATGAAGGAGAACTGATGGAGGAGCAGACAAACAGTGTGTGTGTGTCCCTGGCTGCAGACTGCTCTTGCCCCAGGTTGCTCTGACCCAGTCCCATGAGGAGATGAGGGGTGTTGGGCTGTCACCAGCAAAATCCATCTGTCACGCTGTGACCACGATCAGTGCTAGGAATGAGGGGCTGGATGTAGGAGCTTCCTTTTGAGTGGCCACCAAGGGTCTCTGGCTCTTGCCAGAGCTAGGGCAGTCTGTTTTCTCTCTAGCAGCTGGTGGAATGCCATGTTTGGGAGTTAGGAGGAGAGCAGTGCTGGTAACAGGGATGGTTCAGGTGTTGCTGATCAGACAAAGACTTTTCAGCTTTTCATGCTGCCCTTAATGAGAAGGTGTCAGAGTGGGGAGAGCTGGGAGGGGACACAGCCAGGACAGGTGACCCAAACTGGCCAAAGAGGAGAAGAGAAGGCTGTGGGGGGACCTCATTGCAGCCTGCCAGTCCCTGAAGGGAGCAGAGAAACAGGAGGGGAATCAGCTTTTTCAAAGGGCAGATAATGGCAGGACAAGGGGGATGGATTGAAGCTGAAGGAGGGAAGGTTTAGATTGGATATTAGGGGGAAGTTTTTTACAGAAAGAGTGGTGAGGGGCTGGAACAGGCTGCCCAGAGAGGTGGTGGATGCCCCATCCCTGGAGGTGTTCAAGGCCAGGTTGGATGGGGCCCTGGGCAACCTTGTGTAGCTCCAGGCCTGAGGTTGGTGTCCCTGCCTGTGGCAGGGGGGTTGGAGCTCTGTGATCCTTGGGGTCCCTTCCAACCCTTGCCATTCTGTGATTCTGTGATTTCATGCCAATTACACCATGCTCAGCATAAAGGGGGACTGGTGGGGGGAGTAGGGCATGGCTCCAGGACACACAGTTTTGAGGGCAGTCTGGTTTTTGGGACAGCTCTGAGCTGTACAGCCTGAGTTCTGAGGTTTGGTGAGACACAGTGCAGTGTCTCACCAGTTCTGTACATTTTGCTGTAAATTCCTGTTACTGGTCTCTCTATCTCTCTGCTGGCCAAGGAAACTGTCCTCATCCCAGCCCACGAGGTCTGCCTTTGGTTCTTCTTCCCTCACCCTTTTGCCCCCCACCTCCCCTGCCAAGAGAGCAGCTGGGTGGTGCTCAGCTCCCTTCTGGGGGCAAAACCAGGACCCCATCCCAGCAAGGAGGGTCACATCTTCCCTCCTTTGCCAGCACATTGGCCTTTTCTAGTGCTGTGGGATCTCTGAGCAGGAGGAGCTGGTTGAGTTTCAGGAGGAAATGGGATCAGGCTTTATTTTGAAACCAAATCTGAGCCACTTCCAAAGAAACCAGTTCACATCCACTCACTACTGGGGCACCGTGGGTGGCAAGAGAAGGGCAATCCAGGGGGATCTCTTCCTGGGATCACAGGTGCCAGCTGACAGGGTTCAACGTGCAGCAGGGAGGTCTCCACTTGCCCTGCTTTCATAGAATCACAGACTGGTCTGGGTTGGAAGGGACCCCAAAGATCGACAGTTCCAACCCCCCTGCCACAGGCAGGGCCACCAACCTCAGGCCTGGATCTGCACAAGGTTGCCCAGGGCCCCATCCAACCTGGTCTTTGGGTGGTGGCAATTTCTTTGGCAGGTTTTCTCTGTGGCTTCTCCTGAAGGCACATGTCTGGAATCAGTGGCAGCAGCTTGGAGAGATCAGTGTCCATGCAGTGCTGGGTTCAGCACTCAGCTGTGCCCTTTTCTCACTGGACCCGAGGCTCAGTGCCCACCAAATCTGCTCTATCACTGCCCTCATCTGGATGGGGAGAGGAGATACAGTCGAGATAGGAAGAGAGACCCACCCCTCCCCTGCTCCCAGCTTAACTTTACTCCCCATTTTCTCTACCTCCTCCCCATGAGTGGCACAGGGATACAGGGAATGGGGGTTGCAGGCAGCTCATCACACTTCTCTGCCACTCCTTCCTCCTCAGGGGAGGGCTCCTGCTCCAGAGTGGGTCCCTCCCATGGCAGTCCTCTCCACGGCTGTAGTTCTTCACCAGCTGCCCCACTGTGGGTCCCTTCCATGGGGTCAGACCTTCAGGAGCAGACTGCTCCAGCTGGGGCTTCCCACAGGAAAGGTGACATCCTACTTTAGGCATCCCCATGCTCCAAATTTGGGGTCCTCCACTGGATATCTGCTCCACCATTAACTTCCATGGGATGTAGGGGGACAGCCTGCCTCCCCATGGTCTGCACAGGCTACAGGGGACTCTGCTATGGCACCTGGAGCACCTCCTCCCCCCTCCTTCTTCAGTGACCTTGGTGTCTGCAGAGCTGGTCCTCTCACCTCTCACTCCTCTCTCTGGCTGCAGCTGCTCTTGGTGAGGGTTTGTTCCCCCCCTCTGAACTCTGTTACCCCAGAGGTGCTACCACCACTGCTGCTGGGCTGGGGGCTTGGCTAGTGGTGGGTCCCTGTTGGAGCTGCTGCCACTGGCTCTGCCAGACATGGAGGAAGCTTCTGGCAGCTGCTCACAGAAGCCTCCTCTGCAGCCTCCCCCTCCCCACTACCAAACCTTGCCACACAACCCCAGTACATGAAGGGAGGAGTGGGCACACAGCCCACCATAAAGCTGACTTCCAGCTCAGGCTTTGAACTTGCCTTTTCACCAGCACCAAGGGGAGCCTGTGGACCCTTGTGTGGACCAGGGAAGGGGCCCTTCAGCTACCTACAGAACAGTGGAGGGCTGTGCTGCTCTTGGCTGGGATGATTTGCTCCCCATAGCTGGGGTGGGGTTACTGTGAGGTGTGGGGGAAAGGAGCAAGTGTCTGCATGGTGCTTGGTTGCTGGTTGGGGTTTAATGAGGGCAAGACTCTGCTCCCCATCTCACCCCACTTTGCTCAACAGAGCCCTGGCCACTCATCCTCACCCCAGGGGCCTCTCCCCACCTGGCAGAACCCAAAGTGAAGTGGGGATTAAGTGGCAGGGACTGTCCTACAGCCCTGCACTAAAAGGGAAGAGGCCAAAGGGAGGGGAAAGCAGCCAAGAAACCTGACCCTCCCTCAGCTGGGTTTTGCAGGGAATGACCTGGAGCCCCTCTCTGTCCATGCATCTCCTCCCCCCTCTCATGTGCCAAGCAAAGGGGGGGACAGGGCAGCCCTCTGCCGCCTTCCCAGCACTGCAGCAGGATGTGGTTGGGGAAGAGCAGTGGGAAGCACAAGTCTCCCTGGTGCTGCTGTTCCTGGCAGCATGAGCCCTGGCTGGAAAGGCCATTGCTTGGCTCAGGAGACATGAGGTATCTGGTCCTGGGAGTGGGACACTGTGACCCCCCAGCCCAGCCAGGGGCACCTCAGGGTGGGAGCGAGGTGCTGGGGCTGGGCTGACCAGAGCTCAAGGAGGGAAGGAAGGGTGAGGACAGAGGTGTCACTCCCTGAGCAGCTCCCAGTGCTGCCCCTGCTTTCCAGTCTGCACTGAGGATAAAACAGCCAGCAAAACCAGTATCTTCCCTGCCCCCTTCCCAGCTCCAGACTGCCCCAGTAGGGTCCCTCCCTGCTGTTCTCAGGCTTTGCCTCTCTCCTCTCCTGGGGATGTGGGTGGCATATGTCCATCACCAGTCCTCAGTGCTGGAAGGGGAGTTAATGCCACCTGCTGCCAAGGTATTTACAGAGCAGGACCAAGGGCTGCTTGTCACTGCCTCTGCGTGGCTGCTGCAGGGCCAGGCCATTGCACACGCTGCCTGGCTGTGCCCACTCCAGCAGCAGGCAGAGGTGGAGACCTTGTGAGCCCCACTGCTGCCCCTGCCCAGCAGCTCCAGCCTTGCTGCATGACACACTCGTAACCACAGAGCTCAGTGGGGACATGGGATGTGCCTGGGGGGTGTCACTGTCTTCCAGGGGGTGACAACACAAGCACCCACCCTTGAGTGGGGGTCCTGTGGGGTGGGCAGCTCTCCATACCTTAAGAAGGGGCAGGGGACAGCCACCCACCAGGGAGCCAGACCTGGAGGGCCAGCACGATGAAAGGAGAGCTGCAACAGGACAGTGGTCCAAATCCTGGGGCTGAGGGTGGTGGGGCCCAGCTCCCAGCTCCCAGCAGGCAGCATTTACCTCCTTTTCTGGGCCTGGGAGGCTACACTGGTGCAGGATCATCCCTGTCCGGACACCTGGGGTGGCACAAAGGCCACCCACTGCTGAGAGCAGAGAGGTAAAGTGCTGAGGCACTGGGGTAAAGCACCATGTGGGGAGAAGCCAGACATTTGGGGGAACCCTGCAGCTTCCATCCTACCTCAGACCCCCAAATGGCAGCTGACCCCTTCAGAGCTGGGACACACATCAACACCACAGGGATACTGACAGCCATTCCTTGGGGTGTGCTGCATCCCTGGGCAGTCATGAGCACGGGGAAGGCAGAGGGAGGGGCTGTTCCTTACCCCACAGCATGGCCCTGTCATGGGGAGCTCACAGCCAGCACAAGACAGCCTGAAGGTCCAGGCAGCTACTGCCTCCTCCTCCTCCCTCCTCTGCTGGGCTATTTCTAGAAGCAAACACTGCCATCCCTTGGTTTGAGCATCACAGAAAGCCTCAAGCTGGAAGGGACCCATAACGTGCTGTGCCCACACCAAGGACTCCCAGTAAGCTCCAGAAATGTTCTGGGCATGTTTGTGTCCACTGTGTGACATTCCTGGCTGATGCCTGGGAAGTTAAAGTCACCCTTAAGGACAAGAGCAGCTGATCTCCAGAGATATCCCTGAATTCCTTATGGAGTAACTCACTGGTGACATTGTCCTGGCTGGGAGGTCTCACACCTGGCTGAGTAGATTCCCACAACAACATCTGCTTCACTTGTTTCCCCTTCTTCCTTACTGAGGCTCCCAACGGTGTCACCACCACCTGTAAGCACCACACAACCCCTCCCTCACATACAGCACAACCACAAGAGAGGCTGTGGAAGCCCCATCCCTAGCAGTGCTTAAGGCCAGGGTAGATGGGGCTTTGGGCAATGTGGTCTAGTGACTCATCTAAGGAATCCAGAGATCATCTAGTTCCACCCCACTGCCATGGGCAGGGGCACCCTCCACTAGCCCAGGTCACAGAGCCTCACAGCAGACTCACAGTTAGGAGGGAAAAAAACCACAAACAGCCACTTTTTGCTGCCAGAGAAGGGAGTGAGAAGGAGTGAGAAACTCTGCAGACATCAAGGGCAGTGAAGAAGGGGGGGGAGGAGGCACTGCAGGCACCCAAGAAAAAGATTTCCCCAGCAGCCCTTGGAGAAGAGCATGGTGGAGCAGGCTGTCCCCCTGCAGCCCATGGAAGATGATGGGGAGCAGAGATTCCCTGCAGCCCACAGAGGACCCCATGGCAGAGCAGGTGCAGGCACCTCAAGGAGGCAGTGACCTGCTGGAAAGACTGTGTATGAGGAGGATCCTGGCAGGACCTGCAGCCCATGAAGAGAGGAGCCCACAGGGGAGCAGGTTTGCTGGGGGGGTTCTTGTGACTCCATGGGGAACCCACACTGGAGCAGTTCATGAAGAACTGCAGCTGTGGGAAGGATCCATGCTGGAGATGTTCAGAGAGGACCTTCTCTCCAGGGATCCCACACTGGAGAGGGGAAGGGACCTGAAGGGACAGGTCACACAGGTCAGCATCCAGATGGGTCTTGAGTATCTCCAGAGAAGGAGACTCCACCACCCCCCTGGGCAGCCTGTCCCAGGGCTCTGGCACCCTCACTCTTGTGACTCCATGGGGAACCCACACTGGAGCAGTTCATGAAGAACTGCAGCTGTGGGAAGGATCCATGCTGGAGATGTTCAGAGAGGACCTTCTCTCCAGGGATCCCACACTGAGAGAGACAGAGACCCACACCAGAGCAGGTTTGCTGGGAGAACTTGTGACTCTCTGGGGGACCAGGCTGGAGCAGTCTGGACCTGAGACTAAGAGACATTGTGTGATTCTGTGACTGCACCCATAGCAGTGACCCACACTGGGGCAGCTGGGGAAGAGCTGAAGCCCCATGGGAAAGGACTCCTGTTGGAGAAGTTCATGGAGGACTGTCTGCCTTGAGTGGGACCCCACACTGAGCAGGGGAAGGGGGTGAAGAATGCCCCTGCAGCTAAGGAGGAAAACAACTGGTGAGGAACTGACTGAAACTCCCATCCCCATCCCCCCCATGGCACCTGGGGGTGGGGGCAGGTGCTTTAAGATCTGGTTTTACCTCTCATTACCCAACTCTGGAGTCACTGGGTGTGCAGTGTAATAAAGTAGAGTTTTCTTTCCTCTATGCTGTGTTGAGTCTGTTTTGCCCAAGACACCAATTGCAGAATGATCTCTCCCTGTCCTTATTCCACTCCTGAGCCTCTCAGGATCTATTTTCTCCCCTGTCCAAATGAAAAGGGGAGTGGTAGAGACTTGGGGGCCATCTGGCCTCCAGCCAGGGTCAAACCAGCACAGCTGTGTACTGGAAACTAGGCCTGGCAATCTCTTATTAGGCATCATGGCCACTTTCTGGAGCTCTGAGGACCACTAAGGACCTGAGGATCCCCTCCCACCACCATGGGAAGTAACTGAACAACCACTGAAAACCAAACAAAACCCTGCAGTGCTGGTCCTGTGGGCTTGTTTCCACAGCTGCAGGTCTGGAGAAAAACTAGCCAGTAAGTGAACACATACCTGAGCCTTCACCTCACACCAGGAGAGACAAACCAACATGCTGCTGTGCTCCTCAAGTCAGTTGATTTGGCCTTGCTGGTCCTCCTGCTCTTGGGTTAGTTTTCTGGAAGGATCTTTGTGTCTCAGGGTTTGGTCTTACATGGTTGAACTCCTCTCCTATACACTCTTGTTCAACAGCTGGCATTAAAGAAAGTGGTGGATTTAAAAAGGAGCTACCTAGTCAGTAAATTATGTGCCTATTCAATACATTACTTTGGATCTTTAATCAATAAAAGGATTTATAAGCATAAAAATGTGTGTTTGCTAGTTCTGTCATCTGACATTTGCAGACAAGCTGGGCACAAAGCAGCTGAGAAGGCAAAACCAGGTTTAAAAAGTCTGGTAGGAACTAGGATCAGTGAAGGCAAATGACAGGCAGGTGGCAGGGTGGTGTAGCTGGGCTCACCTCTGCAGCAAGGGCTTGTGTGTCACTGTACAGGGAAATCTTTTCATTCAGGACATGATTTATTTCACTTACTGCTGCTGGCCAGAGAGCTGCCTGGGGAGGAAATGAGGAACCTGAAAGTTACAGATGAGGGGCTCAGAGGAGGACATGTTACCAGCAGGAGCTGGTTTTAGACAGGAGAATAGGCAGAGATTACAAAAACCCCAGCCCCAGGCAATTACTCTCCATAATACACAGACAGGATGCAAGTCAGTGCTAAAAAAATCCCCATTCTTGGATTGTGCACTGAGTTACACAGGAAGAACAAGGCACAGAGAGAGGTCAGAGTATCAATATAGTGTTTAATATACTTGATTTTTTTAAAAAAAACATCTAAAAAGGTAAAATTTCAGTTACCATCTGATAATAAAACTTATTGTCAGCACATTGAAAGAGTTAGAAATAATACATGGAGTATATTCCCCCAAGTTTGCACGTTGATCAGGCCTACACTGGTTTGTATTGACTAACAAAAGTAGCAGCCCCTCTTTTCCTTTCTATTTACAAGACTTTAAATATTGTTTTCCCACTTTACTCAGCACTGATACACATAAAACTATTCTGCATAGATTTGTTGTTTGGGTTGGAAGGGACCTCAGAGATCATCTAGTTCCAACCCCTCTGCCATGGGTAGGAACACCCTCCACTAGCCCAGGTTGCCCAAAGCCCCATCCAACCTGGTCTGGAACACTTACTTGTTGATAACTGGCATTGAAGAGGCCAACATACATCAGAAAGTGATAAGGGAGCACTGATCAGGAGAATCTTCTAGATTGCAGTCCAATGATGCTTGCTTCAGTAATTAAGGAGTAGTCTGATGACTCTGGAGTACTTGAAACAGGTTCTAGCCAGAATAACAGCAGTTCCTCCCATTACACAAATGGCACCTGAAGACAGGACTGGCAGAGGGGTTTTTTTTGCACAGTAAATAAACCAAAATGTTCCTTCCAAAAGCAGGTAGAATATAGATGGAATTTAAATAAATTAAAGGACAAAAAAAAATATATATAATCAGTTTCACAAACTGTTAGAAATGCCAAGTGCTGTGTGTTGTTTTTAAAAGGAAAAAGAAGTTTAAAAAAGTAAAAACAGTCCTTAAGAAGATCCAAGTATCTTGTTTCCCCAGCAGGGAGCTTTCAGTGCCACCAGGGAAAGGCTGTCTGTGTCTACATGTTAAATGAGACAGCACCATAAATATACATACAGGGGTAATGGACAGTCTTCCCAGCTAAATGTGGCTGCTAGTTCAGAAAGATACTCAGCATTTACAGTAACTCCATCAAAACCCAACACCACCACTTAGGGCTGTACAAAGGAGAGTATCTAATCCTGCTTTTCAGGCAACCCATCCACTGCCCCCAAAAAAATGCTCTCCAGTGGAATTAGCAGCCTGGCTTTGGCTCTCTTGATGCAATGTGTAGCACAGCCTATAACCCTGACCTTCCACAAGGCCAGACAGCACTCCTCCCTTCACATTTCAGTACAAGGTGCAAGAAGAGATTCACTCCTACTTCAATTTGCTACAACAAAACTGGTGTTAAACTAACTCCATAAATAAAGTAAAATAACACTGATGGGTGGTTGAAATATCTGCAGAATGCTGGAGTAAACCCAGCCTGAGGTTTGCACTTCTTTCCAGCACAGGTAAGAACTATTTGGAAGAGTTTAACTACTCAGCTTTCCAAATGGCAATCTTCCCTTCTTCTTTTCCAGAGCCACTGAGGATGTATCTGTCCTCTGCTGAGCACAGTGCCTTCACTGTATCAGCATGACCAACCAGCTCTTTCTCCACAGTCTTTTTCTCAGCACTGATCACATATATCTTCCCCTTGCTTTTGCCTTGTGATCTTCCACTGCTGCCAATCCACATCTGGAGTGAAAACAAAACCCAAAACCACAATAATTTGCAATACTTTATGTTTCAGTCTAGGGACAGGTGAGTTTTGCATGCCACATTGATAGAGCAAGGTTCTCTCTTGCTACAGAGAGAGTGGTGAGGGGCTGGAACAGGCTGCACAGAGAGGGGGTGGGTGCCCCATCCCTGGAGGTGTTCAAGGCCAGGTTGGATGGGGCCCTGGGCAACCTTGTGTAGCTCCAGGCCTGAGGTTGGTGTCCCTGTGGCAGGGGGGTTGGAGCTCTATGATCCTTGGGGTCCCTTCCAACCCTTGCCATTCTATGATTCCATGATTCTGGGCTGTTCTGTTCCCTGTTAAAAGGAGACACTGAGAATTTCTTAAATAGATATGTATCTGTTGGAGTTTATGATCCCTGATACCCCTCAGCCTCTTCACCTCCTCCCAGAGCTCTGTCAGTGAGTAGTGGAGTTCCTCCCCCTGGGCACACCTCCCAGGGGTGTAAAAGGGGGGCCCAGCAGGCAGCCTGGCACTGGGGTGGCTGTGTGTACCAGAGCTCTGTCTGGGGAGCTGTGTCAGTCATGGTGGGTGCACAGCTTAGAGAGGCCATGGCCTTCTGCTGAGTGGATACCACCATGTGCTGCTGGAGCTGGCAGAGTTACAGCACTCTAGCTGTGCCAACTCCCACAGCCTGTTTGCCCACCCTGGGGGCTTCCCTGTGCATAGGCCTGGCTGCCATGGCTCCTGGCCTCAATCAGATCTCCTCAGCTGCTCTCCTGTGAGCTGTGGGTTCCTGGTTCTCTCTGTACCCTTGAGGTTTCTCCAATTCAGGAAACCCCCTGTACACCACCCTAGAGCACTCTGCTGCTGATAGTGCCAGCACAGGAGCTGTTCACCTCAGCAACTTGACTTGGCTTTGGTTCCACAGACCCAGTGCAGAGGGTAAGAGGGAAAGTGTCACTTCACCACTGTACAAACCACAGCAGCACACCTGTATCTGTGTGCAGCTCTGCCATCTGCACTGTGAGATCAGAGAAAAGCCAGGCAAAAAAAGCTAGAACCATCAAGAGAAAGAAGCAGCTGTAACAAAGCCAGGACTCCTCAGGCTGGAGAGAAGGCAGCTAAGGAGGGGTCCCATTAAGGTTTAGAAAATCCCCAAAGTGCAGATGAACTGACTGGCTGTAGAAGCTTTGTTCAACACATCCTGCAATTGGAGAAGTAAGAGAGATGTGTGGAGCCACCAGTAAGAGTTCAGTTTCACACAGAAGAGAGTACTTCTCTGTACTGGCAGTGGCTGGCAGTGAACTTCTGGAAGCTGCTGCCAACGGAAACTGTGGCACCAGCAAGTTCAACCTGTGATCAGATTCACAGAGACTGGGCCCAAAGCTAGAAAATGGAAGACTGAGGTAGAGCTGCACACTTGAGCACCCCTAAATAAGAACCATGCCCCATCCCTGGAAGGCCAGGTTGGATGGGGCCCTGGGCAACCTTGTGTAGATCCAGGCCTGAGGTTGGTGTCCCTGCCTGTGGCAGGGGGGTTGGAGCTGTGTGATCCTTGGGGTCCCTTCCAACCCAGACCAGTCTGTGATTCAATGATTCTAAGGGAGCTTAAGGGGAATGCACTGAAGACACAGGCCAGTTTCACATGCTCTCCCTAAAACAGCATTGTTACTGCCATCATTAAGGGGCAGATTCCAGGGTCAGATGCACGTGGTCTGTCAGGGCAGAACAGCTGTGGTCTTCACAGAATCACAAGGTTGGAAAAGACCTTTAACATGATCAAGTCCAACCATTCCCCTCCTATGCTAAACCATATCCCTGAGCACCTCATCTACCCATCTGTTAAACACATCCAGGGATGGTGACTCAGCCCCCTCCCTGGGCAGCCTGTTCCAGGCCCCCACAACTCTTTCAGGGAAGAATTTTTTCCTAACATCCAATCTGACCCTGCCCTAACCTGACGTGACCCTTCAGGTAACTGTAGGTGGTGATAAGGTCTCCCCTCAGCCTCCTCTTCTCCAGGCTCAACACCCCCAGCTCCCTCAGCTGCTCCTCACAGGATTTGCCCTCCAGCCCCTTCCCCAGCCTGGTTGCCCTTCTCTGGACTCACTCCAGGACCTCAGTGTCCTTCTGATGGTGAGGAGCCCAGAACTGGACCCAGCACTCGAGGTGCAGCCTCACCAGTGCCCAGTACAGGGGCATCTTCTTGAGCATCATTCTGTACAGAGCAAGTACTTGCTGCTGTGCATTAGCAATGTGTGCCAGCCAGAGAGCACCCTGGACATGTCATGCAATTGGTTTTGTCTCAGTTTTCTTAGAGACAAACAGTGACTTATTTTTAATTAAAGCACTTAAGAGCCAGCCTGTGGCAGGTGACCCAACCAATGCAGTTGTTAGCCCTTACCAGGCTGCAAGTTCATTCTCATTAACTACAGTTCTGTGTAGATGAGGAGTATAGGTGCTACAACTACTAATCAGCCTCCAGGCTTCCCCTCAGACAGCAGAGGCTGCTGAGATGTTGGCAAGCTGAAAGATGGCACATTGAACACTCAGGTTCAGGACATGGATCACAGAGGGCTATTTTCTAGTCATTCATTTTGTATCAGTGAGTTGGACTATAATGTTAGTTAAAGTGGAGCTGAGTGAGGAATAGGAGGAAAAGGAAGAAGGAGAAGAGGAAAAAGAGAGTTTAATGCCTTAGGGTTTTCAAATAATGCTCTAACTCCCTTAAAACAGGGCTTAAATCAATCACAGAATTGTTGGGGTTGGAAGGGACCTCAGGAGATCATTGGGTCCAACCCCCCTGTCAAAGCAGGTTCCTACTGAACTCATCTCTACTTTGGAGGAAAATATCTCAAAAGGGTTTCTGGTTTCAGTTCACAAATCTAACCAAGTGCTGAATACAGAGAGAGCTTCTCTGTTTTGTTAGGCACCCCATGGGAGGTATTTCAGAAAGGTAATTCAGAAAGCTGCTTTTCTAGTAGAGGGATATTAGCTGTTCATCTGCAAATTAACCCCAAACCTGTCCAAGTGGTATCACTACTACAACCAGTCACTGCCATGCAGACAGAGCAGGTACACAGCCTGAGGCTGATAATGATGGGGTCACAGACACTAAGGTAGGGAGCTGTTGGCTCCTTTGGTCTCTGTTGAATTCAGAATGTGGTAACTAAACAGGAAAAAAGGCACCTAACAAAACAGGGCAGGTAATTGGCATTTTCTGTCTATCTACTGATCTTCTCCAAGGCTTGGACTTAGGAGCCCTGAGATTAAAGAGCAAGGGACCTAAACTTCCCATTTCTATGGTTCCCTGAAAATGTCAGTGTTTAATTACTGATGAGGCCTTTGGCTTGATAGGTATTTTGGGGTGTAGCTATAACAGCCAGTTGGGTTCAGCAGTCATTAACTTCTCTGATTTCAAAGAGGAATCAATGTTTCAAACTAGCAGGTAGGGAAGCTGACTAAGGTCAGCCCAAAGAGCTGCCAACAGACAAAACTTAAGTATAGAATCAGAGAATACCTTAGGCTGGAAGGGTCCTTTAGAAGTCACCTAGTCCAACCCCCCTGCAGTAAGCAGGGACATATGCCCTAGATGAGGTTGCTCAGAGCCCCATCAAGCCTGACCTTGAATATCTCCAGGGATGGGGCCTCCACTGTCTCTCTGGGCAACCTGTTCCAGTGATCCACCACCCTCATAGTGAAGAACTTTTCCCTAATATCCAACCTAAGTCTGCCCTTTTCTAGTTTAAAACCATCACCCCTTGTCCTGTTGCTACATGTCTTCATGACCTCTTCTTCCTCAGCTTTATTTTAGGCACCTTTCAGGTACTGGAAGGCTGCTATAGGTTCCCCCTGGAGCCTTCTCCAGGCTGAACAACCAAAACTCTCTCAGCCTGACTTCATTGAAGAGGTGCTCCAGCCCTTTGATCATTTGTGTGACCCTCCTCTGGACGTGCTCCAACAGCTCCATGTCCTTCTTGTGCTGAGGGCTCCAAAGCTGGACACAGTACTCCAATGAGGTCTCCCCAGAGCAGAGCAGAGGGGCAGAATCCCCTCTCTCCATCTGCTGCCCACACTTCTTTTGATGCAGCCCAGGGTGCAGTTGGCCTTCTGGGCTGCAGATGCACATTGGTAGCTCATGTCCAGCTTCTCATCCATGAGAACCCCCAAGTCCTTTTCCTCAGGGCTGCTTTCCAGCACATCATCTCCTAACCTGTATGGATAATGAGGATTGTCCTGAGCCAGGTGCAGGACCCTGCACTTGGCTTTGTTGAACCTCATGAGATTCACCTGGGCCCACTCCTCCAGCCTGTCCAGATCCCTCTGGATGGCATCTCATCCCTCTGGCACATTAGGAAAGAATTCCACAACAGATTAAAAAAGTCCAAATGTCTCTCACCTGATTTTTAACTCTTATCATGCAAGTAATCTCCAAGCAATCTTGAAGATGAATCTTTTGAGGCACACTTGAAAGTTCTTTGGTGTTCCAAACATACAGGTCACTGCTCCCTGCGTAAGAAGCCCACACTTCATCTCTCTGAAGGAGAAAAAGATGTTTAACATGAGGATTGCTGACAAAAAGTATATTGTGAGAAGTAACTATGGCTTGTAATGCTACATAGTCATGCTTCCTTTAAATTCCATGAACAGTTTAAATGTAATACCTCAGGAAAGAGCTGGAAGCAGAGAAAAGAGGAACACACATCCTTCAGGTGATGCTCGATTTTCATCTGCAGCTGAAACTCGTGAGTTGACACTACAAGTATGCAACTTCCAGTACCTTCAGGATCAAAGACAAAGAGTTAGTAACAGAAGTGACCCCTTCCTCCATCTCTGTAAACCATGAAAAGGCAAAAGAAAATGGTTAATATTTTAATAACTAACATTTTAATAAATAACAACTCTCTTGTGTCTCAATCAAGAGTGAAATCTTTGAGGTCTTTCTTCCTGGTTTCCAGAGTATCTGTCTTTCACATCTGTGCTTTCTCCAAATGCTGGCTGCTACCCTGCAGTGCACACACCTTGGAGCCCAAAAAAGGTGAGAGAAGAAATAAAGGCCTAAAAATTAGTTAGGTTCCAAATGACACAATTATTTTTATCTACAGGCCTGATTTGAAGTGTTAAGAAGTCAACAGGGCTGAATCCTCACCCCACCACAGCAGTGGCCACTGCCCACAGCAGGAGCAGGAACTTCCCAAGGCTCTACCTGCTTTCTGTAAAGGGGTGTTGGATCCAGGCTCACATGTATGGCAGCACTGAGAATCAATGCAAATTCCTTGAGCCAGTCACCATTTATGAAACCACTTCAGATTTATGAAACCACTTTAGATTGGATATCAGGGGGGAGTTTTTTACAGAAAGAGTGGTGAGGTCCTGGAACAGGCTGCCCAGAGAGGGGGTGGATGCCCCATCCCTGGAAGTGTTCAAGGCCAGGTTGGATGGGGCCCTGGGCAACCTTGTGTAGATCCAGGCCTGAGGTTGGTGTCCCTGCCTGTGGCAGGGGGGTTGGAGCTTTATGATCCTTGGGGTCCCTTCCAACCCTTGCTATTCTATGATTCTATGATTCAAGATGATGCTCTATTGTAGCACAAAACTCTGCTTTATTCATCTGAACTCCTACAGAGGGGATGATACATTTCTAGAAGTGGCCAAAATGCAGGTCAGGGGATTACCAAATCACACCAACACTGTTAAATCCAGCTGAAACACCAGACAATTTAAAACTGCTGTTGCCCCTCTGAACTTTAAAAGGACTTTTCAAAGACTTCCATTCCCATTTACAGGCATTGCCAGGGGAGGCCAGACACAGTGTAGCCAGTAGCCATACCCCCCAGGAGTGATCCAAGCCTGCCATCTATGTAGTCAAGTGTTCTAGAGGCCTTACCTACAGAAAACTGCTTCAACAGCCTATGTGGAGAATGGGGGAAGACATCATGTATAAATAAGTCTGAGTCTGAGCTCCATGTATTGTTCTGTCTAGTACAACAGTAGATAAAGATGTCATTTTATTTTAAATGTTTTTAATTATTTGAGGACTGAACTTACAGCACCACAGTTGGTCATTATGAAGCTTGATAGAAGTGAGATGTTGGCAGGGCAGCTGAGAGGCACGGATAACTTTCAGAGTGCTGATGTTCCAAGCAATCACTGTTCCATCTAAACTGCTTGAGTATGCTTCACTGTTGGTACAGATTAAACAAAACCAGTAGCAATAGTGGTGTGTGATCATGTTCAGAGCAGAACATGTGCACACAAGAGACTTGCTTGCAAAGTTAACTGATTTTACAGTAAATAAATGTTCTTTATTTCAGAGACTGAGAGACTAAAGCACAGCAACCAGGGTCAGATTAGATGTTAGGAAAAAATTCTTCCCTGAAAGAGTTGTGAGGGCCTGGAACAGGCTGCCCAGGGAGGGGGCTGAGTCACCATCCCTGGATGTGTTTAAAAAAGGGGTAGATGAGGTGCTCAGGGATCTGGTTTAGCATAGGACAGGAATGGTTGGACTTGATGATGTTAAAGGTCTTTTCCAACCTTGTGATTCTGTGACTGAGCCAGGCTCTTCTCAGTGATGGTCAGTGACAGGACAAGGGGCAAAGGGTGCAAGCTGGAGGACAGGAGGTTTCCTGTGAACTTAAGGAGGAACTTTTTCACTGTGAGTGTGACAGAGCCCTGGGACAGGCTGCCCAGAGAGGTTGTGGAGCATCCTTCTCTGTAGACATTCAAAACCAGCCTGGCTGTGTTCCTGTGTGATTTAGTCTGGGTGATCCTTCTCTGGCAGGGGGGTTGGACTGGGTGATCTTTCGAGGTGCCTTCCAACTCCTAACTTTCTGTGATTGTTCCCAATAGAAAATGGGCTGCAGCCCACAGGACTCCAAGGCTAGATACTATTGTTATTTTAACAGCAACTAATTAGACTGCTTCAATTCTTTGAAGCACTGTAAAAAGAAACAAGTGCTTGTAGCAGATGACTCTCTAAGGGGCACTGAGGCACCCAACTGCAGACCCAAGTGGGGGTCAGGAGAGGCCTGCTGCCTTCTGAGAGCTAAGATCCAAGATGTTACTGTTACTATTACTCTTCTGTGTGGGCCTAATGTCCCCTCAAGCTGGAACCTGGGCAGAATCAAGGAAGACTATAAAACCCTGGGGGTGCAAGTGAGAAATAGTGGTACCCAAGTTACCTTTTCCTCTGTTTTACCAGTTGGAGGAAAGGGGGCAGCCAGAAATAGCCTTAAAATGCAAATTAACTCCTGTAGTTGAGGGGAAGGGAAGGAAAAAGGAGTGGCAGGCTTTTGCAGCCAAAGAAAGGAGCAAGAAGATGTAAGAAACTCTGCAGACACCAAGGTCAGGGAGGAGGCACTCGAGGCGCGGGAGCAGAGATTCCCCAGCAGCCCTTGGAGAAGAGCATGGTGGAGCAGGCTGTCCCCCTGCAGCCCATGGAAGATGATGGGGAGCAGAGATTCCCTGCAGCCCACAGAGGACCCCATGGCAGAGCAGGTGCAGGCACCTCAAGGAGGCAGTGACCTGCTGGAAAGACTGTGTATGAGGAGGATCCTGGCAGGACCTGCAGCCCATGAAGAGAGGAGCCCACAGGGGAGCAGGTTTGCTGGGGGGGTTCTTGTGACTCCATGGGGAACCCACACTGGAGCAGTTCATGAAGAACTGCAGCTGTGGGAAGGACCCATGTTGGAGATGTTCAGAGAGGACCTTCTCTCCAGGGATCCCACACTGGAGAAGGGAAGGGACCTGAAGGGACAGGTCACACAGGTTGGCATCCAGATGGGTCTTGAGTATCTGCAGAGAAGGAGACTCCACACCCCCCTGGGCAGCCTGTCCCAGGGCTCTGGCACCCTCACTGGGAAAAAGTTCTTCCACATACTGGTGTGGAACTTCCTGTGCTCCAACTTGCAGCCATTGCCCTTTGTCCAATCTCCACAGACCACTGAAAAGGGGCAGGCCAATTCCCCACAGTTTGTCAAATTTTTGTTGAGTTTGGACACAAATAACTCAAAATTGTTTTTCTTTACTACTGCACCTGAGAAAATAAATGATATATATATTTTATATTATCTTTTTTTTACATCTGTTGTCTTCTGAAAACCTTTTTCCAGAAGAATCCAACAATACCTAAGCAAGTTCTCCCTGAAACCCAGTTACCACTGCTGATCTACTGCCAGAGCTACATCTGATGTTTGCTCTGGCCCAGGAGTTGCTGCTCCCATGGAAAGATGACAGGTGGAGGCCTCCAGCCTCCTTCCCCATGCTACCAAAGCATTTTGCTGGAACAGCACATTAAATGTATTATTTCTCTTAGGAACAGGCAGGAAAAATCCAGAAGCATGCTGTATACATCTAGTCAATGATGTGCTCAAAGCAAAAGATGCAGTGTTCCATAAAATGCATCTGTGTTGATTCATCATTGGATGCTGCCAATTACTGACTGCTCTCATCATTGTCCAAATAAGCATTCCTTTATCTTCTTTGTTCCAAAGTACATAATGTGCCTTCCTTAAAAAGGAGACTCTCAGTCTAACATATACAATATGGGACCCACAAAAATGGGCTAAATAAAGCCTTGTGTTAGCAGCATGAGCACCCCCTCCATTTAAAACAATAAATTATTCCCAACATCTGGGAAAATCAGTCACTGGTTTCCTACATGGGCTCCTTTTCCTTGGCCACAAGTTAACTTTTTGCCTTTGTTTCAGTGAAATAATCAAAGCACAATACTGTATCCTTTGGATCTTTAACTAGGCCTCTGCTCACTGCAGGCCAGCCTCTGCTCACTGCAGGCCAAATCCTCTAAGCTGGTAAATATTGTTTTAGCTACATAAAATGGCTTTTTATTTAACCACAGGAATATTCTCAATATGTCCATGATTCTTCCAGTGGTACAGATGTCCCTCCCATTTGTATATTTATTTTTAAGAAGGAAAATATTCATTAAACATACCTGGGTGTTCCATTCTTCTTGTCCACAATGATATCTGTGACATCAGAACGATGATCATTCAGCTGCTTATTACAAGACATACTGTGGGTGTTGATTATATAAATAATGGAGTCTTGAGAACCAATCCACACTTGACTCTGTTCTACCATGATCATACAAGTCTGGGGGAGAAAAGCAGGATTAAGTAAGATCTAGAAGAAAAAAAATCACTCTTTAATGGAACATGGAAAAAAGCTGTATTAAGATGCTACAGTTTTCTTGTGATTACAGTAAGAAATCAAGACTTGGCACTCCAGGATTTTATCTGTAAATAATGAGAGGATAAATCTCTGAGCTTACTTTGTCCTTCATTAAATAAGATTAAGACTGTATCTTGGTAACTGACTCAAAGCTGTGTTTCCTGGCTCAAACAAAGCTAAAGTTAAAAAGAGCATCAGAGGAAACCACAGAAGTTAGGGTATTTCTCTCTTCTGGACTGGAAACCATCCCAACCATCTGATATAAACATACTTCCTACTTCAGCTAGAAGTGGTGTGAAAGAAAATATTGCCTTCTCCTCTACTGTCTCCAAAATGTCTTTCTCTAATTCAGAAGCTCTTCAGTTCTCTCCCTCCTGAGTCCCATCAGTTCCAAACTTTCCTCCTCTTTTCTTTCTCTTTTTTAGAGCAGATCAGCATCCAACTCTTCTCCTAGATTTCCATCTTCCCTCCATCCAGCTCCTCAGCAGCAGCTTTAGCTCTCTCTGACCCTCTCCTACACCCATCCAACAGTGATGTTTCTCAGCTTGCATACAAATAACTTATCCAGTCTCTTTTCCTGTGTGTTCATCTGCTGCATGTTTTTCACTCCATCTGTAGCTCTGAATAAAAGCTCCCCCTTTCATTCAGAGAGGTGGGGTTTTTATAAGGTGGTCTTTCACAAACAACTCTTTAATTTGCTGGTTGAGTCCTCTTCTTTTAGAGCATGACCACTGCATCAATATCAGCCACTTGGCTTCCTTACACCCACAGTTTCTAGTTCTTCAGCACAGGTGATTTTTCACCTATTCTTAGGGCTTCCCTTCCTATTTTCCCTTTATCTGATTCTCTTACTCTTTCTCTTTGACCACTTAAAACCTGCCTTCCTGCCCCAAAAACCCAGGCCACTGGACCCACAGACCCTCCAAATACCACTTCTCACCAGTTGACTTGATTCATTATGAATCAATTTTCTCTAAAATTCTTCCTTTTTCTCAAAAATCTACATTCCTCCAAGTTACTGAAGCCCAAACAACTCAAGTGTTTTTCTACAACTCTGATGGAACAACAGTGATTCAGGTTCACAGAGGCTACAGCAAGAAAAGCACCAAGCTAATGCAGCAACTGTAATGTGTGTCAGTCTTTACCAGTTTAGAGTGGCCTATTTTGAAACAGTGTTGTTGAATAGACCAGGTAGATGCATCAAAGACCACCACTTTCCCCTCATTTAAAGCACACCATAGTTTTGGATGAGCATTGCCAGGTCTTTCTGAAGGGTCAAGATGCCCTAGAAATAAAGCAGAAAAGATGAGAGAGGTAAAAGAAGATCAATTACTTTTGGAGACACATGGGGAAACCATTATTATATATAATATAATATAAAGCAGAGCAGCTTTCTAACAAAACACATCTGTGCTCTGGAACTTGCATCACCAGTTAATGAGTGACACGGTTTTCACAATGAATTTGTGTTTGTTCTCATCTCTTTCTTGATGATTTAATCTTATGCTTCAAAGTTACTCAGAGCAGAGACAGCCTTTTTCATGGATGACTGTGTACTTCACTAACTGGGAGGCTTTTAAGCTCTATGAAATACAACTAATAAATCCAGTCCTTCTATCTCTTCTATCAGAGCTCCACTTAAAAGCTTCATACTACTAAGAAAGAAGAACTGAACCCACCACCATCCACACAGAGTCTCTTCTACCCACTAACCCTTTTGTCTCAAGTTGCCCAAACACTAGGAATTATAGATGAACTCACATCAGAAACTAGTAAGGTTATGATATTAAGAGTTATGAACGTGTTATCAACTTCCAGAACACATCTGCTACCTAAATTCATGCCCATTGCACACAGTCCTTTACATTTCTTTTTTTTTTCTCCTCTTTTTTTCTTTGTTTTCCTTCAATGCTTTTTGAATTGGTCAGATATAGATGTGCCAAGTATCACAGAAAACCTCACAGGGAAACTGATAATGGTTTTGGCAGGGATGGTCTTAAACTGCATGCATTGGGTAGAAGGTTAGATCACTATACAAGGAGAGTCACTGGACACGTAGAGCTGTTGGAGAGAGTCCAGAGGAGGCCACAAAGATGATCAAGGGGCTGGAGCACCTCTCCTATGAAGACAGGCTGTGAGAGTTGGGCTTGATCAGTTTGGAGAAGAAAAGGCTCCAGGTGGACCTAACTGTGGCCTACCAATATTTAAAGGGGTCCCATAGGAAAGTGGGAGAGGGACTGCTCACCAGGGAGTGCAGTGACAGGGCAAAGGACAATGGCTTCAAGCTGAAAGAGGGCAGGGTTAGATTAGCCATCAGGAAGAAATTCTTTACTGTGAGGATGGTGAGGCCCTGGCACAGGCTGTCCAGAGAAGCTGTGGAAGCCCCATCCGTGGAAGCGTTTAACGCCAGGCTGGATGGGGCTTTGGGCAACCTGGTCTAGTGAGGGTGTCCCTGCCCATGGCAGAAGGTTGGAACTAGATGATCTTTGAGGTCCCTTCCAACCCAAAACATTCTATATAGGTCTGTCTGGGATTTCAGCAGGTGGTAACTATTCCCTGCACTGTGGTTCAACCAAATACCCCTATATGACTCTACTGAAAAATAAGGGGGGGGAGGGGGGGGAGAATATTGATCAACAATAGAGCATCATTCATCCACCCTGCTCAATAAATGATGCAGAGCCTTAATGAGGAATTGGCACATTAACATGTAATTGAAATCTATTATAAAGCACACAGGAAGACAAATTAAGACAGTGAAAGCTATGCCTTGGAGGACCTCAATATGCAATATTACTTTTTAAATGATTTTCTGGTTTAGTATTCAACACACAACCAAAGCATGTCAGACTATGAGAAAGATCAGGCAGGTATAGAATCATAGAATCATAGAATGGGAAGGGTTGGAAGGGACCCCAAGGATCATAAAGCTCCAACCCCCCTGCCACAGGCAGGGACACCAACCTCAGGCCTGGAGCTACACAAGGTTGCCCAGGGCCCCATCCAACCTGGCCTTGAACACTTCCAGGGATGGGGCATCCACCTCCTCTCTGGGCAGCCTGTTCCAGGACCTCTCCACTCTTTCTGTAAAAAACTTCCCCCTGATATTCAATCTAAACCTTCCCTCCTTCAGCTTCAATCCATCCCCCTTGTCCTGCCATTATCTGCCCTTTTAAAAAGTTGATTCCCCTCCTGTTTGTATGCTCCCTTCAGGTACTGGCAGGCTGCAATGAGGTCCCCCGACAGCCTTCTCTTCTCCAGGCTGAACAAGCCCAGCTCCCTCAGCCTCTCTTTGTAGGGCAGGTGCTCCAGCCCTCTAATCATCCTTGTGGCCCTCAAATATATAATACCAGGTGTTAGGAGATAACATGCTTTATAGGCTAATTAAAGCTGGGCTAGCATAAAGAAAGCAATACATCATCTTACCTGGTGTATAGAGCAAGACATCTATTGCCCGTGGAAATGTCTCACCAGCTGAGGGGTTGATCTTGTGCTTTAATGTCTCTGAAGTTGTTTTGGGGACCATCATAGGCACTAAAATAAATTTTTTAAAGGTCACAAAGCACACACTTAGGCCTGAAATAGATCTGCAATTCTTCTTCACAGTTCTACACCATTTATTTACATTTCTCACTTTTCTTTCCCTCTAGTCTTAGCTGAGTAGGACAGCCCAGATTCCATCTGTATGAATCCTGGTAGCAGAAGCACACATCCAACAGCCAAGTTGTCTGAACAACCAAAACAAGAACACATCATCCAACATGCAGGCATACATACCAACTGAAGTTCTGATGAACAGAAGGAAAACCAACCCCAAACCCTAAGCCTTTTATTAATCCTACTTCATAAACTGTACCTGTGACAGTCAGACTAGCACCTTTTTCTGTTTCTAAAGATAATCAGTTTGAAAACCAGAATATAAACAGAAAGAGCTGAGACAGCTGAGGCAACAGCAGCAGGCTTGGTAGCATCGTGATGTGACTCACCTTCATTTTTCATCCTGTCAAAATAAGACAGTTTAGAGGCTGCATATATGGTTTTGGAGGACTGCAGGGCACCAACCACAGCATCCATCAGGAGAACATTTGTCAGTGCTTGCTGAATATACTGAGGATCCTAAAGACAAAAGTCTTGCTGTAGTTTCTCTCTCGCTCATTATTCTTACAAGTCTCCATGTTTAACAATCACAACGCACGTCACGCTTCGCACAAGCACTAGCCACCTGCTGCCCTGCAGCATAATTCATCCTACTTGCAGTCCAACCCCACTCCCACATCATGTTCCACTCCCAAGCAAGGTCACAGAGCAGGGAACCATCATTCATTCATCACACTGAGAGAAATATTTTAGGTCTGGCACAATCTTGATACAGGATGTGCAAACGAAACCATATGAATGCTACTGATGGAAAACATACAGCAGGCTCAGGATAGATCCACATGTGCAGGCTGCATTTTGTGGAAGAGGACTCATTTTGATTCACCTTGGCTAAAATGATTCAAATCCTTGCTGAATCATAGAATCACAGAATGGTCTGGGTTGGAAGGGACCCCAAGGATCATAGAGCTCCAACCCCCCTGCCACAGGCAGGGACACCAACCTCAGGCCTGGAGCTACACAAGGTTGCCCAGGGCCCCATCCAACCTGGCCTTGAACACTTCCAGGGATGGGGCATCCACCCCCTCTCTGGGCAGCCTGTTCCAGCCCCTCACCACTCTTTCTGTAAAAAACTTCCCCCTAATATCCAATCTAAACCTTCCCTCCTTCAGCTTCACTCCATCCCCCTTGTCCTGCCATTATCTGCCCTTTTAAAAAGCTGATTCCCCTCCTGTTTCTCTGCTCCCTTCAGGGACTGGCAGGCTGCAATGAGGTCCCCCCGCAGCCTTCTCTTCTCCAGGCTGAACAAGCCCAGCTCCCTCAGCCTCTCTCTGTAGGGCAGGTGCTCCAGCCCTCTCATCATCTTTGTGGCTCCTCTGACCCCTCTCCAACAGTTCTACATCTTTCTTCTATTGGGGGCCCCAGATCTGGACACAGGACTCCAGGTGGGGCCTCAGGAGGGCAGAGTAGAGAGGGACAATCCCCTCCCTGTCCCTGCTGCCACCCCTCTGCTGATGGAGCCCAGGATCCCATTGGCTTTGCGAGCTGCAAGAGCCACTGCTGGCTCATGGGAAGTGGGGGGGTGTGGGTGGGCAGGGAGCAGAAAAGATTACTTAGCTATTGTTTGCTGAAACCTAGAAATTCTCAGACTGATGCATGAATTCTTTAGAACAGAGAGAGAACTCACATACTTCATACTTATTTGGTTAGAAATTCCCATGCTTGTACCTTGTGATCATCTGCCATTTTCTTTCCAGCCCACATTTCTTTCACTATCAGGTACCAGAGATCACACTCAGTTTTAAGGTTAGCTTCAAAGGCTTCTTTTTTAGATAATGTTTTAATCCTCAGAGTAGGTATTCTCAAGAGAAGGAAAGCCACAGTCGTGCTCTTAACATCCTGGAAACGTAGGGAAACAAAGGAAGTTAGGAAGATACAGTATGCAGTCACAGACAAGGTACAGTACTCATCCTATAGGGCAACTTTCTCTATAATTACTGCTAATTGTTTCACTTGTCCTTACACCATTAAGCAGAAATTGTGAATGTCAAACAGCATCATACAGACTTGGCTACACAGAGGGTACAAGCCAGTTCACTGACACCACAGTCAGGTAAGAACACTTAATGCTCATGTTAATGAACTTCTCTAGCTCTGTATGCCATGTGCTGTGCTTTGTGCCTCTCTGTATGTCTAGAGGTTATGACCTCTAGATGTTTAATCAGTAACATCCTAGCACCTAGCAAACTCTACTACACCAGCTCTGAACTTCTTGGTCCAAAGACCCAGAACTTTATCTAATCATTCATAACTTACTGACTGCAGAGGTGATTCCTCCACCCCTTAATGAAACTCTAAGTTGAGAGACAGCTCTCACAGCAGAATGGCACATTCCCTATATCCAGAAGCATGCAAGAGAAGAGGAAGTTACTTGAGGCTCACCTCTATATCCCTGAAAGCAGCAATCTGTACATAGCCAGGATGTCCTCCTTCAGTCAACAGGAACAAGCGTTTCTGAGTCAGAGCTATTTTTCCTACACCATAGTTTGTTTTAACTGAGCAGGATAACTTGTAGACACATTCATTTTTATCTAGATGCTCTATTACAGCTGGTGGCAGATTCACCTCTTGAGCTTCTGCTTCAGTTTCTTTCCAGTAGTTGTAGAAATCCCTGAAGGTTTCAGGATCGATTTGTTTCTGATGTCCTAAAGATTTTTAAAACTTTGATTACTGGGAGAAATAGTTACACATGGTTACACAGAAAGACAGCTTGAAAAGATACTACCTTTCAAATTCTGCCCTTAACAGTATAATGGGTGAGGTGCAAAAACTGCAAAAAAATAGGGCTGGAAAACAGTTAAGAGTCAAAATTCTTCTCCTGTGGTCATAAGGTTCACAGAATCACAAGGTTGGAAAAGACCTTTAAGATCATCAAGTCCAACCAATCTCATCCTATGCTAAACCATATCCCTAAGTACCTCATCTACCCATCTGTTAAACACATCCAGGGATGGTGACTCAACCCCCTCCCTGGGCAGCCTGTTCCAGGCCCTCACAACTCTTTCAGGGAAGAATTTTTCCCTAACATCTAATCTGACCCTGCCCTGGTGCAGCTTTGTGCCATTTCCCCTTGTCCTATCTCCTGTCACCTGGCTGAAGAGACCATCACCCACCTCTCTACAACCTCCCTTCAGGTAGTTGTAGGCAGTGATAAGGTCTCCCCTCAGCCTCCTCTTCTCAAGAGAAGATAGCAGATCCTCTGCAGATAGCCTAGAACATAAGTCCCGTGCATCTGGCATCCTTCCTGCCACCCTGCTCTACAGAGAGGTAGTGCCAGTGTTGCCTTTTTAAATTCATGCCAAAAATTCAGTCAGCCAACAGGAAAGGATTTGTACTTCCCTACTTAATTGATTACTTTTCATCATGATTTTCCAGTTCTTTCTTCTATCAACTGCTACTATATCACATACTTACCAACCTGACATAAAAGCTAAAGTTAAAACAGTTAAAGAGCTCTGCAGTAGGTATCCCAATTCATTAATTACTCTAAAAACGTGTTTGGACAGCACAATCTCAAACACACAATGTCTTGCAGGATGTTTGCTCCCTCTGGCTTCAGAAAGTCTTGTTGTAATCTTGCTATTTTGGTCAATGTTTAATCCTTCGGGGCCTCAAAATGTTAACTTAGCAGAGTAACTAGGCACAGAAAGAGAGCTGAGCTGTGGTCTATAAAACCACTCTTGAACTATGCTTTCAGCAACCAATCATGAGATCCAGATCTTATTCAGGAGAGAAGAAAGTTCTCTCAAATATAAATAGAAGCTCTACTTTTGCTGTGATGACCACCCAAGAGGAATTTAACTGTAGCTACTTCAATTATGGATTTTGTTAGTTTGTTACTCCCTGCAGAGAAGGACTTAGGGGTGCTGGTGGATGAGAAGCTCAACATGAGCTGACAGTGTGTGCCCACAGCCCGGAAGGCCAACCATGTCCTGGGCTGCATCAAAAGGAGTGTGGCCAGCAGGTTGAAGCAGGCAATTCTGCCCCTCGACTCCACTCTTGTGACATGCCACCCAGAGGACTGCATGCAGTTCTGGAGTCATAGGGACACAGAACTGTTGGAACTGGCCCAGAGGAGGATTATGAAGATGATTAGAGAGCTGGAGCACCTCTCCCATGAAGACAGGCTGAGAGAGTTGGGGTTGTTCAGTCTGGAGAAGAAAAGGCTCCAGGTGGACCTAACTGTGGCCTACCAATATTTAAAGGGGTATAAAAAGGACAGGGATCTCCTGGAGAGAGTCCAGAGAAGGGCTTCAAAGGTGATTAAGGGCCTGGAACATCTATCCTATGAGGAAAGGCTGAGAGAGCTGGGGGTGTTTGGCCTGGAGAAAAGAAGACTGAGGGGGGACCTAATCAATGTTTATAAATATCTTAGACATGGGGTGCAGGGGGAATTGGCCAGCCCCTTTTCAGTGGTCTGTGGAGACAGGACAAGGGCCAATGGCTGCAAGTTGGAGCACAGGAAGTTCCACACCAACATGGGGAAGAACTTTTTCCCAGTGAGGGTGCCAGAGCCCTGGGACAGGCTGCCCAGGGAGGTGGTGGAGTCTCCTTCTCTAGAGATATTCAAGACCCATCTGGACACCTATCTGTGCAGTGTGAGCTGGGGAGCTGCTTTGGCAGGGGGGTTGGACCCGATGGTCTCTCGAGGTCCCTTCCAACCCCTACAACTCTGTGATTCTGTAATAGCAGCTAGGACACCCGTATATTCACTTTACTCACCATCTAAGCCAAAGCAGAACTGCACACCATCAGATCACAAAATACCTCACCTGCACAACCATGTGTAAATTGTGTGCCCAAATAAGATTCCTTGTCTTTGTTGTGGTTGCAAGTATAGTATACATTAAATCTATTCTCTTTAATTACTCAGCATTGGTGAGGCTGCACCTTGAGTGCTGTGTCCAGTTCTGGGCTCCTCACCATAAGAAGGACATTGAGGTCCTGGAGCGAGTCCAGAGAAGGGCAACCAGGCTGGGGAAGGGGCTGGAGGGAAAATCCTCTGAGGAGCAGTTGAGGGAGATGGGGGTGTTCAGCCTGGAGAAGAGGAGGCTGAGGGGAGACCTTATCACTGCCTACAAGTACCTGAAGGGAGGTTGTAGAGAGGTGGGAGATGGTCTCTTCAGCCAGGTGTCAGGAGATAGGACAAGGGGAAATGGCACAAAGCTGCACCAGGACAGGGTCAGATTAGATGTTAGGGAAAAATTCTTCCCTGAAAGAGTTGTGAGGGCCTGGAACAGGCTGCCCAGGGAGGGGGCTGAGTCACCTTTCCTGGATGGTTTTAACAGATGGGTAGGTAGGTACTTAGGAATATGGTTTAGTATAGGACAGGAATGGTTGGACTTGATGATCATAAAGGTCTTTTCCAACCTTGTGATTCTGTGTCATTCTGTAATTATCCTAATTAAGCAAAACCATCTATGAAGCTCACATATTGTCACTTTTTAGAGGCCCCAAGAAACGTGAAACACTAATTAAGAACAACTAGAGCCAACATTTTTACTTTGGTTCATATGAAAAATGGTTTGAAACTGTCACTGTGCCAACATAGGGGGGGAACTGAAACCAGATCTTCTACTCACCGACTGTCAGGGCATCAAACAACCGGTGTATGGTGTCTAGATCTTTGACAATCCCAGACTCCTGGATTCTCTTCACAAAATCATCCAGTTGCATGTGAGTTTTGGGCAATTCAAAGTTTTTTACCCGATCATCTATTTTCAGAACTTCTCTTTGTTTCTCCATCACTCGACTGATTAGCTTCTTCAGCTCAGGTTTGCGGTCTGCTTGAGAACGCTCAGCAGGAGGCATGGTTTCAACTATTTTTCTTACAAGATCAGTAGGGAAAATTCTTAAGTCTGTTTTATCTAGGTTCTGAAAGTCAGAAAGTGCATTCAGTAGTTTCCCTTGCATCAAACTAATAAGTCCCCGGAGGTAGAAGTACCTTGCCAGCAATGCTGAGTTATCAGGAGGTAAGGTATTTATAGCTTTACTAAGGTGGTTGAAGAAGTCTGTATAGTAGGAGTGAACACACTGGAACATCAGAGGGAAGTGAATTTCTGGGAGTTTGAACATACTGACTGATTTGGAGGGCATTTTCACAGCTAAAAAAACCAAACAAACCAACAATACATTCATTAGTGTAAACAGGGAGTTAAAGTGTATCTACAACTAGCAATACTAGAAAAAAAAATCAAATCCACATCACAAGAAGCAGCAATTATACTGCATGAAATTCAAGTACCCTTACCCTTGTGCTAGAGACACCAATATGTTTCCATGTCCATCCCCTTTTAATCAGCATGTTCCCTAATCTGATAATATCAATTTTGGGAAAGAAAAAGGGGGAAAAAAAAAAAAAGAAAAGAAACACACACACCCCCCCCCAATGCTGTTTCTATAGGCTTTATTAAACAGGGATAACCCTAAAAGCCTAAGTCTAAATTTAAAGGTATTAGAGAAGTAGTGAGTAAGGACTGTGCGTCGTTTTGGGCACCACAGTACAAGAGGGACACAAAACTACTGGAGAGTGACCAAAGGAGGGCAGTGAGGATGGGGAAGGGTCTGGAGGGGAAGTTTTATGAGGAGAGGCTGAAGTTCCTTAGTTTGTTCAGCCTGGAGAACAGGAAGCTGAGGGGAGACCTCATCACGTCTGTGGCTTCCTGATGAGGGGGAGCAAAGGGGCAGGTGCTGATCTCCTCTCTTTGGTGACCAGTGACAGAACCCAAGGGAACAACAAGAAGCTGAGACAGGGGAGGTTTAGGTTGGATGTCAGGAAGAGGTTCTGTACTGAGAGGGGGGTCAGGCACTGGCACAGGCTCCCCAGGGAAGTGGTCACAGTACTGAGCTTGACTGAGCTCAGAAGCATCTAGATGACGTACTCTGTCCCATGCTCTGACTTGGTTGGTCCTGTGTGGAGCCAGGAGCTGGACTTCATGATCCATGACTGAACACAGTTACTGGCTCAGGAAGCGATTCTCCACTATCCCTATGGTGACCAATCAGTTTTTTGTAGTACAGTAAAACTTAAGAGCAGGCTCCCAACTGATTTAACATGCAAGAGGAAACACAGACAGGCCCCAACTCAAAAGGACTTTGCTCACCATTCCCTTCCAGGATCTGACACTGTTTCTGTGAAAATTATTCAGCGATATCACCCAGAAAGACAACAGAAAAAACCACTGTATTAGTTCAACACATTCTCCCCTTACCAATGCCTGTTTCTATTCTTCGAAGTGAGGAATTTCTAGCACGGGACTCTGGCAGCTTGATATCTTGCAGATTAGGCATGCTGATTACCATCCGCTTACTAATCATGTACTGTGGATTAAATCGTTTATAAGCCATTTTCTCCATGGTCAGTCTTCTAGGGGTATGAAACATGGAGTTTAACCTGAGAAAAATAAAACCAACATAGAAGTAGTTTTAAAACTCATTATATGTATACACTAAATTACAGAATCACAGAATCACAGAGTTGTAGGGGTTGGAAGGGACCTCGAGAGATCATCGGGTCCAACCCCCCTGCCAAAGCAGCTCCCCAGCTCATACTGCACAGGTCGGTGTCCAGATGGGTCTTGAATATCTCCAGAGAAGGAGACTCCACCACCTCCCTGGGCAGCCTGTCCCAGGGCTCTGGCACCCTCACTGGGAAAAAGTTCTTCCACATATTGGTGTGGAACTTCCTGTGCTCCAACTTGCAGCCATTGCCCCTTGTCCTGTCCCCACAGACCACAGAAAAGGGGCTGGCTGATTCCCCCTGCATCCCCTGCTTCAGATAATTATAGACATTGATTAGGTCCCCCCTTAATCTTCTCTTCTCCAGGCTGAACAGCCCCAGCTCTCTCAGCCTTTCCTCGTTAGGTAGATGTTCCAGGCCCTTCATCATCTTCATAGCCCTTCTCTGGACTCTCTCCAGGAGATCCCTGTCCTTTTTACACCATGGAGCCCAGAACTGGACACAACACTCCAGGTGGGGCCTGACCAGGGCAGAGTAGAGGGGGAGGATCACCTCCTTTGACCTGCTGGCCACACTCCTCCTGATGCCCCCCAGGATCCCATTGGCTCCCTTAGCCCCCAGGGCACACTGCTGGCTCATAGCCAATACAATTACACTGTCAATTGACAATCTCAATAGCTATGGATGGAGATGTTGCTACCAATCTTTTCACAGAATTATAATATTGGAAAAGACCTTTAAGATCAAATCCAGCTGTTCCTGTCCTATGCTAAACCATAACCCTAAGTACCTGATCTACCTTTTTTTTAATATAGCTTTTACAGTAATCTTAAGAAAATGGCCTGTGAATTATTCATAATCTTATTTATAGATGATCTGATCTCACACCAATAGAGTCAAAAGGACTACCATGGATATCAAGAGAATATTCAAAGTCATGGAATCAGAAAATTTTTTTACTGAAAGAGGTGTTAGGGCCTGGAACAGGCTGCCCAGGGAGGGGGCTGAGTCACCTTCCCTGGATGTGTTTAAAAAAAGGGTAGATGAGGTGCTCAGGGATATGGTTTAGCATAGGATGGGAACGGTTGGACTTGATGATCTTAAAGGTCTTTTCTAACTGTGTGATTCTGTGAATCATAGAATTATCACAGATGGAAAAGAACTTCAAGATCAAGTCCCACCATCAGCCCTACACCACCATAACCCCTAAATCATCTCCCAAACCACCCCATCTACCCCATTATTCGAACACCCTAGGGATGGCGATTCCACCACCTCCCTGGGCAGCCTGTTCCAATGCTTCACTACTCTTTCAGTGAAGAAATTTTTCCTATTATTCTATCTGAACCTCTCCTGGTGCAACTCAAACCCATTCCCTCTTGTCCAAAATAAGGAATAAGGAATGAAGAAACTTTACCTATCTTCTTCAGACTGGGTACTCAACTCAAGCCGAGCGAAAGCATCCATCTTTCTGTTCAGGCGAGCTTTAAGAAAAGAGTGAAACATGTAGGTCTCTAAAACCTGTGAGATACAAACTGGTTAACAGTGGAACATTTACAAATTACACTCTTACCAGCATTTTTGCTCATTTTTTATTACTTTTACATAGGCAAATCTAAGAACTTTCAATTTAGCAATCACAGAAACACTTTTTTGCAACTTTCAACAATAGAAAACCAACTCACATTCTGTTTACCTTCTGTACTTCATGTTATTTGCTTAGGAGCAAACAGTAATCTCAGACTGTCCTCCAAAAGATGAAATCAACCAAAAAAAAGAGGATCATAGCATCATAGAATGGCCTGTGTTGGAAGGGACCCCAAGGATCATAGAGCTCCAAGCACCCTGCCACAGGCAGGGACACCAACCTCAGGCCTGGAGCTACACAAGGTTGCCCAGGTCCCCATCCAACCTGGCCTTCAACACTTCCAGGGATGGGGCATCCACCACCTCTCTGGGCAGCCTGTTCCAGGACCTCTCCACTCTTTCTGTAAAGAACTTCCCCCTAATATCCAATCTAAACCTTCCCTCCTTTAGCTTCAATCCATCCCCCTTGTCCTGCCATTATCTGCCCTTTGAAAAAGCTGATTCCCCTCCTGTTTCTCTGCTCCCTTCAGGGACTGGCAGGCTGCAATGAGGTCCCCCCACAGCCTTCTCTTCTCCAGGCTGAACAAGCCCAGCTCCCTCAGCCTCTCTCTGTAGGGCAGGTGCTCCAGCCCTCTGACCATCTTTGTGGCTCCTCTGACCCCTCTCCAACAGTTCCACATCTTTCTTGTATTGGAGCCCCAGATCTGGACACAGGACTCCAGCTGGGGCCTCAGGAGGGCAGAGCAGAGAGGGACAATCCCCTCCCTGTCCCTGCTGCCACCCCTCTGCTGATGGAGCCCAGGGGGGTGTGGGTGGGCAGGGAGCAAAAAAGAATATTACTTATCTATTGTTTGCTGAAACCTAGAAATTCTCAGATTGATGCATGAATTATTTAGAACAGAGACAGAACCCTGCAGTCCTCTCTAGGCTGAACAAGCCCAGCTCCCTCAGCCTCTCTTCACTGGGGAGGTGCTCAAGCCAGAACAGAGAGTTTTAGCTACTGAAGTTTAAAAGCCTATTTTCTGCCTATAACTAAGTGCTGCTAATATTGCCTGTGGTTTTGAATAAGAAGTTTGTGGTACTTTAACATTATGTCATCCATCTGAAAAGACAAAGGAATAATCTTTTCTCCTGATAACTCCTGAAATTGTTCCCTGCTCAGGTAATTACCATGATGTCATCCAGAAATTGTTTCTAAAAGGTCAAATTGCTACTTTTAGGATAGAGGACACCATAAAAAAAAAAGCCAAGAGTGAAGAATTGAGCATACAAACAGGAGGGGAATCAACTTTTTCAAAGGGCAGATAATGGCAGGACAAGGGGGATGGATTGAAGCTGAAGGAGGGAAGGTTTAGATTGGATATTAGGGGGAAAGTTCTTTACTGAAAGAGTGGTGAGGTCCTGGAACAGGCTGCCCAGAGAGGTGGTGGATGCCCCATCCCTGGAGGTGTTCAAGGCCAGGTTGGATGGGGCCCTGGGCAACCTTGTGTAGCTCCAGGCCTGAGGTTGGTGTCCCTGCCTGTGGCAGGGGGGTTGGAGCTCTATGATCCTTGGGGTCCCTTCCAACCCTTGCCATTCTATGATTCTATGATAATTAAACAGAGTGGAAAGCCACTGTCTCCCACTGCTGCAATTCAAAGCATGATGAAAGCTAAGATTTGAGGCAATACACCATGTGTGCTATGTAAATGTTAGTTTTAGCATTGGGCTCTTACTATTGTTTGAAAAAAACAATTTAAAAAGTTCATCAAATGCAAACTTCAGCAGAGGACAATATTATTAGAACCAGGAAACCTGTCAGTTTATACAGCCTCCAGCCTTTCCAAAATTCCTAACAGATAGTTCTTTCAATGTAACTATGAAAAATTACTTTGATTAATAATATATTCCAGAAGCTTGGCTAATGTTCCCTTGTTAGCTTTGGATTATCACAGGACAAAAAAACCCAACTCACAAACCAAAATAACCACCCAAAACCCTCCAATGATCAGGTATCAGAGTATTTCACAAGGGCATGTATCAATGGGATGAGGGGTGATGGTTTTAAACTAGAAAAGGGGAGACTTAGGTTGGGTATTAGGAAAAGTTCTTCACTGTGAGGGTGGTGGATCACTGGCACAGGTTGCCCAGAGAGGCAGTGGAGGCCCCATCCCTGGAGATATTCAAGGTCAGGCTTGATGGGGCTGAGTGACCTCATCTAGTGAAGATGTCCCTGCTTACTGCAGGGGATTAGATGACCTCTAAAGGTCCCTTCCAACTTTACACCTTCTATGCTTCCTTGATTCTATTTCTACGATGTCTTTTAAAAAATCAAATGATAATGATTCCTAAGTAACTAGGTATTCTGAAATTAATGGAAACAGTTTGCCAACAAATAGGTCATCCTTACTCAAGATGCCTCTTATCACTCTGTTTGCACAGTACCCCCTCAAATGGCATCTACAAAAGCATTAGGATTTCTGCTTTTAATTACTTCTCCAGCAGGTGGCATGTGTTGTTGGCAATGCACACAGAGGAGACCACAAGCTGCAGGAACTGAAAAAGTCCTTTCTAATGGTTTTTGGAGTTCTCATCATGTAATTCCAGCTACCACTGGTAACTACTCCATATTGTGTTATCTTCTAAGATTTACCTGAGAGCAAACCTGCCACTGTGTTCATTATTATTCAAGTGAATCAACTGTTCAAAGGTCTTTTTTAATGTGCCCATTCAAATTTTAAATGAACTTTGAATTTCAATTCATAAAAGGATCAGAGGGTTCCAACCCCCCTGCCACAGGCAGGGACACCAACCTCCAGGCCTGCAGCTACATAAGGCTGCCCACAGCTCCATCCAACCTGGCCTTGAATACCTCCAGGGATGGGGCATCCACCACCTCTCTGGGCAGCCTGTTCCAGCCCCTCACCACTCTGTAAAGAACTTCTCCCTTATACCCAATCTAAACCTTCCCTCCTTCAGCTTCAATCCATCCCCCTTGTCCTGCCATTATCTACCCTTTGAAAAAGCTGATTCCCCTCCTGTTTCTCTGCTCCCTTCAGGGACTGGCAGGCTGCAGTGAGGTCCCCCTGCAGCCTTCTCTTCTCTAGGTTGAACAAGCCCAGCTCCTTCAGCCTCTCTTCATAGAGGAGGTGCTCCAGCCCTCTAATCATCTTTGTGGCTCCTCTGAACCCTCTCCAACAGTTCCACATCTTTCTTGCATTGTGGGCCCCAGACCTGGACACAGAAATAGTACAGAAACACTCTGCACCTCTATAGAGTTTCAAGCTCAGCTGAGTATGTAATAAGCTGAGTGAGAAGAAGGGCTAAGAAAAACTAAGTGGGGATTTCAGGTTGGCCTTCAGCCTCCAGCACTACTGGGCCTGGCCTGAGGCTGTGGACTAGTTGAGTATAACTTCACAGGCTGCACCAGCACATAAAAGCAAGCTACAATTACCCTTCCTGGTAAAGCACATGTCCCCCAAATTAACCTCTGTCCCACAGGCTCTGTCACAGCGCAGGCCCCAAGGACAGCGGTGTCACTGGTGTGCTCAGAGCCTGCGGCGTGCCTTGGCTGTGACGCGCTGGGGGAGGCAGGCTCACGGCCTGGAGCCAAGCAGGTCACCAACTCCGTGCCCTGTTGCTCAGGCTGCAGGTAAAGCAGGTGCTTCAAGGTGTCAATTAAGCTCCCTTCTGCTGTGCTCACAGGCTTCCTGAAAACTCCTGTCTACGTATGGGCTTCAGTCCAAACAGTTTGGACAGGGGCCTGTGTTTAAAACACAGTTTAGATGTAGCTTTACTGAGCATCTGCCATTGGTTAACTACACCCCTGAGGACTTGTGTTTGCTGTGGAATCACATGGTATCTTGCTCTCCAAAATGCTACCTCCTATTTTCACAGAATCACAGAATGCTCTGGGTTGGAAGGGACCTGAAAAATCATCTAGTTCCAACCCCCTGCCATGGGCAGGGACATCTTCACTAGACCACGTTGCCCAAAGCCCCATTCAACCTGGCCTGGAATGCCCCCAGGAATGGGGCTTCCAAAACCTCTCTGGGCAACCTCTGCCAGTGCCTCACCACCCTCACAGTCAAGAATTCCTTCCTAACATCTAACTTAACCCTGCCCTCTTTCAGCTTAAAGCCATTACCACTTGTCCTATCCCTGGTGAACAGTCTTGTCCTATCCCTGGTGAACAGTCTTGTCCTATCCCTGGTGAACAGTCTTGTCCTATCCCTGGTGAACAGTCTTGTCCTATCCCTGGTGAACAGTCTTGTCCTATCCCTGGTGAACAGTCTCTCTCCCACTTTCCTGTAGAACCCCTTTAAGTATTGATAGGCCAATTTTGTCTGTTTACAGTAAATAAAATAATTTTGGGAAAGCTAATGCAAAAGCTGATGGTTTAACAATACCATACAGGCAAAACTGTGACCATTCTATTTTATTTTTTACTTTATTCCCAAAATACAGATTAATAACAGAGAATCACAACGTATTTAACATTGAATTTACCTTTTTGTAAAAGGGCTGGTCTCCAATTGCTCTTGTTTTCAGAAATTCTTCACTGTTGAATACTCTGTGTTCATAATTTAGATGGTCTTTTACCTCCCTGAGACAAGAATAAATACATAAATATGCTTAAATACATAAATATGCTTGCAGATTTCTCAGTGAGTTGTACTTTTGCCATAGCAGCAACTCACTGGCACTACTAGAAATATGCAGAAGGCAAAACAGAAATATGCTGCAGCATGAGAAGATAAAATAGAATTATGCTGCAGCATCAAAAGGCAAACTCAATTTTAACAGATAAGCCTGAGTTAGTGAATCACAGCAAAAAAATGCAGGCTCTTATAAGAGGTAAGACAGGTTACCTGCTGCTGCTAGCACTCTGAATCAGCAAATTCACTGTGGAATCGATTTTAGTAACCCACAGAGGAGAATCTATAGATTTAAGTCATGACTCATGCTCCAATCCTGGGATTACATTTACATATGAGGTTCCTAACATGCATGTGAAGTATTACAGATTACATCATTTTTTGCTGCACTCTCAAACTCTGCTCATAAAGCTGGCAATAACTGGAAATTGTTTTAAACTAAAGAGAGAGAACCACTGAAATAAAGTGAGATAAAGGACCAGACACATATTTTAGTATATGCATGGTCACAGTGGGCAGCAGAGGCCCTGAACTATCCCTGGAAAACCAGACCTCAGGAGCAACTTCTGTGCCCTGAAGGTGAGACAGAAGAAGTTGTTTCAGAAGCAGAAAAATGAGAGTTTTTCAGAAAAAAAAAAGCTGTTCTCAGACTGAAGTCTGTGAGTAAAATATGCTAAGTTACTTAAGCTGTATAAGTGCAAGTGGCTAAAATCAGGGTTCCTTAAATCACATCTTATTTCAGCTACTCATCCTGGGTATTGAGGAATCAGGAATTCCCACCTAAACATGTGAATGAAGAAGACAAGGTGGTGAGCTACAATTTGAAAGCCAGCACAGGAGGGGAATCTTGTACCCATGCAGAGAACTGACAGGTCTATGCAACACTTGTCATTCATACATCAGGGATAAAAGTCCAGCAACAGTTTATCAAGCCATACAGGTTCAGAAAAAAGACTGTTGCAAAGTGATATAGTTCTGAACAATCACAGAACATTAGGAGTTGGAAGGGACCTTGAAAGACCATCTAGTTCAACCCCCCTGCCAGAGCAGGATCACCTAGACTAAATCACACAGGAACACATCCAGATGGGTTTTGGATGTCTCCAGAAAAGGAGACTCCACAAGCTCTCTGGGCAGCCTGTCCCAGTGGTCATAATTTAGCATTGTTTGTTTTAAAGATGGAACCTCCACACAGACAGAAACACTACAGTGCTTCACTGAAGACAGAAGAAACTGGCAGCATAATTGCATCAGAGATCTACTTTCCTTCACTCGTGGATGCTGGTAGGTACAGGATTAGAAGATAGAAGAAACAAGGCTGAAAAAAGAAGAAAGAAAGTTTGAAGGAGAAAGCAGGCAAGACAAGAATCAACTCCTTTGCAAAATATCTCTTAGAGGACAAAGCCTCTGTTCGTTTTCAGTACCAAAGCATTTAGTGCATTAGAGTTCAAGCTGTTAGCAGTAAAATGCACTTCCCCTCATCTTTAACTGGAACATATTGTTGCCACATACTGAAAGCCACCAAATCCCACAGTGGTAGCACATAAAGTTGTAAATGCATTTTATTTTCCTTATCCAGCTGTGCTAGCTGTAAGTCTATCCTCCACACTCAGCAGCTACTGCCTCCCTGGAGGGCCCAGCCACTTGTATGAACACAAGCAGGTTAACAGAGACTTGGTATCTGGATGGTATCAATTAACCCAGCACCTCCTGACTGAAGCTGTTATGGAGCATTCATATGAGAAATTCATTAGCTATTCAAAGTAAGCACCATCTCCAGCAAGAGGCAGCAAGGAATAGCTGGGGATGGATAACTGCTCAACTCTTTGCAGACCTCTGTCCAGATTCTTTAGAAATACTATGCTGGCAGTTTCATTTTCATGGCTGTGTGATAGTATCTACATAAAAAGAAGTGAAATGTATGCAAACCAAAAAAAAAAAAACCCCAATCCAAAATCCATCTCTTGTTGGGTTTTTTCTCTTAAAAAACCCCAAACCCTAAAATGTCAGTCCCAATCACGCCCAATACCCAGAATGGCTTGTGCCAACACCGAATTCTTGAGCTTAAACAGCTGCTCTCCCTCCATTCTCACGTGGTCACACTCTCCAGATCTCTCATCCCTTCTCAGCATTTGGTCAGTTCCCATCCCCAGGTGTTCTGAAGTCCTGGTTTTGCTACCTTGTCCTGTGTTTGAGTCAATTTTCCTCTAACAAGAGCAACTGAGACTCTGTCAATATACAAACTGATACCCCTCTACCACACCTTAAGCTTTTACTAAGTACAAAATATGAGGCCTGCACTTCTCTTCCTAGAGTCTTCACCAAAAGACATCCAATTAATCACAATTACAAAGTTTTAAGGTGTCCTAGCAATGTCTATGTACCCAAAGAGATTAATTACTGATATTCCATCAGGCTAGCAGAACCTCCTTCTCATATTCCCTCACAAAACTTAAGAAAAACACCTACAACATAAGACAAAATATTTTCAGAGACAGTGGAAGTGTTTTAACCACTACTTTAGGCTCTTATAATAAAAAAAAATACTCTACCCACTCACCTGAAGATATTAACAATTAACTGCAGAGTCATTTGCTGAACTTCTGTATTCAGTTTCTGCTGCCAAGCTCTGCGGCGCATCTGGAGCTCGCTGAGATCGGTGCTGGCTCGGAGATGGCAGAGCTCTAGATCATAATGCAGCTGAAGACTCTCCACTCTACACAGAGAAGACAGCTCTCAAGTTATGCTCTAACACCAACAATGGTTCTTCTACCTTTTAAAGAGAAAGTCTTCATGCATCTTACAGCTGGAGGAAGTGCAAGATCCATTTGCAAGTGCTGACAAGCCAAGAAGATTCCTGGAAGTCCTACTAGTAGGTGTAAATCACAGTGCACTCAGTCTGCTGGGTAAAGGCCAGCAAATTTCAGAGAACAATTAATATCAGTGTTTAAAAAAAATCCCAACAAGCAAGCATTCCAGGTACTGAAAAAGAAAACAATTATAGTAATGACTGTCTAAAGTCACCTGTTTATTACTTTATAAAATTTTTCAATTTTCCCTTATCAAATACAGTGGTTTTATATTAATAAAAGTTAAAAATTCATCATAAAAATTTAAAAACTTAAGAGTGTCAAGCATGATTTAAACACAGCTTCAATATCTTTTCACCTTTTAATGAAAGTTTCTGCAGCTTGTGCTGGAACATCTGGAATTTCAGGTTCCTCTTTAGCCATTTTTGAATGTGTAATATCTCCATTATCTATATTAATTAGAATTAAGTCTTCAGTTTCCTTTTAAGAATAAAAGAAATACTGTAAACATACTCATATTGTAATAACATTTACTTCTTTCTGTACTCCTCAGACAATGAATTATTTCAGCAAGAAGGCAAACCAGCAAAGGATTGATTCTTTTCCCCCAACTAGAAGATCATACACATAACTAACCAATTACCAAAAAAAGTCATTAATTAATAGATATTAATCTCAGTAGATAAACATTTGGTTCCCTCATACATTTGGTTCCCTGATATACACTTCATGTAGTATTATTACTGGATGTCTAAGACCACCCTTGAAGTGGTATACATTATGAAGGTATGTATACATATACAAAATGTATATGTATACAAAGAAGCTTCTGGAAAGCTTTCTGTGTTTCTGTTCCTGTGTGATTTAGTCTAGGTGACCCTGCTTTGGCAAGGGGGTTGGACTAATGATCTTTTGAAGTCCCTTCCAATTCAGAATCACCTCCCTCAACCTGCTGGCCATGCTGTTCTTGATGCAGCCCAGGACACAGTTGGCCTTCTGAGCTGCTAACACACGCTGCCGCTCACATTGAGCTTGAAATCAATCAGCACCCCCAAGTGCTTCTCCTCAGGGCTGCTCTCAATCCATTCTCCACCCAGCCTGTAGCTGTGCTTGGGATTGCACAGATCCACACACAGGACCCTGCACTTGGCCTTGTTGAACTTCATGCAGTTTGCATGGGCCCATCTCACATGACTACAAACCACCTCACCAGTCTGAGGGGAAACCACTGTACAAATGACACACAAGTACAAGTTTTGCCCAAGTGAAACCTGCACTCACAAAGATTATTATATTATCCTGCAAAGAAAAGAAAGGTAAGGGATATAATAAATAACAAACTTTATCAAGGGATATAATAAGTAATAAACTTTATTCAATAAGCCAGGGCTCACATCAGGATGGTTCCATTGCTTTTCATTTCTTCACTTCTCACACACCTAAATAAGAAAAGCAAGTTTCTAGATGCAGGTGAACAAGAAGAGGGGTAACAGTGTGAAACATACCGTGCTAACTTCTTCAAAATTATCAATGTGACATCCCATAAGAAAGGTTGTTGGGGCCATTACAAAATCCAGCATTTGACAAGATAGAAGAGGCACAAAAGTGTGTTGCCACTGAAGGGGATGAAGGTACAGCATGAAGCACTCAGCAACGAGTGTCAGCAGAGCCCAGTCAGAAGAGAAGAAAACTATTCGCTGCTCTGTCAAAATACATGTCATAATCTGGAAAAACAAACAACCCCAAATGCTCAGTGTTTCATGAAGAGTTATATGGAAAACATACAAAACACATGCAAGAATTTCATCTGCTTGCAAAGCTCAGCCTGACAAGATCTGTTTTCTAATAGCTACCTCACACCTTTGGAAATTGAAATAACATCCACTGAAGGAGTCTTACATAATTAAGAGGAGAGGAAAGGAGAGAAAATTTAAGTGACACTGGAATTCAGTGAGTTTTGCCACCAATGTCACTGAGGTTAGGATTTAGCTGGAATTATTGAGAGACCTCTCACCTTTCTTCACAGAACTGCAAGGTTGGAAAAGACCTTTAAGATCATTGAGTCCAACCATACCTCTCCTCTGCTACACCATATCCCTAAGTACCTCATCTACCCATCTTTTAAACACATCCAGGGGTGGTGACTCAACCCCCTCCCTGGGCAGCCTGTTCCAGGCCATGACAACTCTTTCAGTGAAGAATTTTTTCCTACCATCTAATCTGAACCTGGTATTAGACTGATTAGATGGTAAAATGCCTGTAAAAAGTACCCAGATGAATAATATAAGCAAGCCTTTCTTTGCTGATAAGCACAGAGACTGTCTAGGGTTCAGGCATCTCAGCTGAACAGCTATTCAAGACTCAAGCTGGTCACATTCCTTACAGTGCCACTGGAGAGCAGTGTTTTCACAGAGCAATCCAGGAAGCTGTCTGGAGATGTCCACCCTTTTCCACTGGTAGAGAGGAACTCAAAGGCACCTAAACACCAAACTCAAGTTTGATGCCTCAAGTTAAGTGGGATGAATCCCAGGCAAGAGCACCTGGGCACCTGGGCACAGAGCTGCTCACACACAAACTCCATGCTCAAGATGCAGAGTTGCACAGGACCATTTAGGATTTTAGATAGTTTTATTCATAACATGCAGATGCAGGCAGAAGCTCACTGGGTGGAAGAGTGGTCATATCCAAAAATAACTCAGCACTGCCTAGTCTCAAGATTAAGGAGGTTCACAGTCATCCCTGGAAAGAGACCTACAACCTGCTCATTTTAGAGGAAGAGGCACCAAGAGCTTGAGCTTTAACTTCACAGGTGGCCTTTGAGCAGGGAGTTGGGTCAAGAAACCTACAAAGGATGCTCTGAACCAAAATTACTGTACAACTCCACAAAGCATTGAAAAATATCTTTGCAAATGGCTTTTGGTATTTTCCTAGCTTTCCCACAACATTTCCACTTTATTTACATGAGAACACCAACTGTTACCAATCTATCCTCTCTTTGAGGATGCTCATATGAGCAGGATTCTTATGAATCATATAAAAATGCATTTTATGGTAATTCAAAATAAAATCTCTCAATGAGCTTTTTTAAAATAGACATTAAGAAATTCAGCACCTATTACTAAACCACAGGAGAAAGAAATCCAATACACCTTCATCTAATCTGGTTAAATCAGAACAAAATATTTTAATAAATTCCTGGGTTTATAATGAGTTTTTGGATAATAAGCATATTTTTTTTTAACCACTAATTACCAGCACTGTAAATCTCTAATACATTTTCAAATATCAGTTAGTTTTACCTGAAGCACCTGCTCTGGCTTGAAGCACAGCAATGGAAGATGAAGATCCAAGTCAATAATTGGACTGTCTGGATCTTCTCGTGAAGGAATAATTATTTGAAGTGGTTTCATATTAAATACCTGTAATAACAGATGTTTTCCATTTAATTCTTCATTAAAACATCACTACAACAAATTTCTTTCAGATTTTAATCCCAACTACAAAATATTGAGAGCAAGAAGATAGATATTTTTATCCTGCAGAACACTGAAATAGAGAGGGAAATATTAAAATATTAGCTTGAATAATAGCTTGAAATATTAACACTGATTTGTTTTCCTTTCATTCTTGTAGATTATTTAGCCAATGGATTTAAATATATATATATTATTTTAACAGAATTAAACTTGGTTTGTTCTGAGCATAAAATAACAGAAATTAGAATCAAAGAATCATAGAATCATAGAATGGCATGGGTTGGAAGGGACCCCAAGGATCATAAAGCTCCAACCCCCCTGCCACAGGCAGGGACACCAACCTCAGGCCTGGAGCTACACAAGGTTGCCCAGGGCCCCATCCAACCTGGCCTTGGACACTGCCAGGGTTGGGGCATCCACCACCTCTCTGGGCAGCCTGTTCCAGCCCCTCACCACTCTTTCTGTAAAATACTTCCCCCTAATATCCAATCTAAACCTTCCCTCCTTCAGCTTCAATCCATCCCCCTTGTCCTGCCATTGTCTACCCCTTTAAAAAGCTGATTCCCCTCCTGTTTCTCTGCTCCCTTCAGGGACTGGCAGGCTGCAATGAGGTCCCCCCACAGCCTTCTCTTCTCCAGGCTGAACAAGCCCAGCTCCCTCAGTCTCTCTTTGTAGAGCAGGTGCTCCAGCCCTCTAATCATCGTTGTGGCAGATTTCTAGATACAACTGAGAAATCAAAAGAACTTATAAAATTCATACAGGAAATAAAAAAAAAAATGAAAATAATAACTGAGTGTAGGTGCTCCCATTAAGAAGATAGAACAAGCCAAAAAGAATTAGCTCTTTCAATGGTTCAAATATTCCAGCTCAGCTCTCTGGGAGCCAGATCCTGCACGTGCTGCATATGGTTTAGCCAATCATGCAGACAATTACCCAGCTATCCTGGTTTTGCTCTGTTCCCAATCACTTGTCCTAGGGTCTTCACAGAAAGTAGGTAAGAAGTCCATGGCTGAACTCCCACACTTTGTTCAGCCTGGAGAACAGGAGGCTGAGGGGAGACCTCTTCGCATCTGTGGCTTCCTGATGAGGGGGAGCAAAGGGGCAGGTGCTGATCTCCTCTCTTTGGTGGCCGGTGACAGAACCCAAGGGAACAATAAGAAGCTGAGACAGGGGAGGTTTAGGTTGGATGTCAGGAAGAGGTTCTGTACTGAGGGGGGGGTCAGGCACTGGCACAGGCTCCCCAGGGAAGTGGTCACAGCACTGAGTTTGACTGAGTGGATACACACAGTCCCATGTTCTGACTTGTCTGGCCCTGTGTGGAGCCAGGAGTTGACCTTGATGACCCTTATGGGTCTGTTTCAACTCAGGAGATTCTAGGATTCTTCCCAAAAGAGTATTAAAAGTGAAACAGCCTGTACCCTGGACACTGTTATTTCATAGGCTTCGGAGGGCATCTCCCCTATGAGGACAGGCTGAGTAAGTTGGGACTCTTCAGCCTTGGGAAGAGAGGACTAAGGGGGGACCTAATTAAAGTCTATAATTATCTGAGGCAGGGGATGCAGGGGGAATTGGCCAGCCCCTTTTCAGTGGTCTGTGGGGACAGGACAAGGGGCAATGGCTGCAAGTTGGAGCACAGGAAGTTCCACACCAACATGTGGAGGAACCTTTTCCCAGTGAGGGTGCCAGAGCCCTGGGACAGGCTGCCCAGGGAGGTGGTGGAGTCTCCTTCTCTGGAGATATTCAAGACCCATCTGGACACCTATCTGTGCAGTGTGAGCTGGGGAGCTGCTTTGGCAGGGGGGTTGGACCCGATGATCTCTGGAGGTCCCTTCCAACCCCTACAACTCTGTGATTCTGTGTACTTATGATGCATAACCTTCTTTTCAAAACTCAGGTATTGACATCAGTTTTATATCAGCAAGTAAAATCTCTGACCTGACAGTGAAGAATGTCCCCCAAGTTACAGATAAGAGCATCTTATTACTTCATAACATATAACATTATAGTAATTATGAAATTCAGCATCAGTAATTACCAAGTGGAGTGGTCCTGGTGGTGGGCTGGGTATCAAAAATAATTTTGCTGCAAATTCTTTTATGTGCTCCTCAACATCTAAATCCTTGAAAGGTCTCAGTTGCACCAGCAAGCTGAAATTCAATTACAGAAAATGACTTACAAATAGTAACATGCAAACAGAAAGAAAAGCCTTTTTGTTGATAACCTAGAATAAAAAGAAAATTAAAAAAAATATCAGGAGCAATGAAGCTATTATTCCAGTTAATTGATTTCTAATTTATTAGATTCTTTAGCAGCTCCATTTAATTTTAATTATGCTGCTATGTCAGAAACAGGGGTTTTTTTACTTCCATGCATCATATATATCAGAGGATGCAGATGGCACACTGCACCTTATGATGGCAAAGAAAACCTAGAGGTGAGATGCAGCTAAAGGAACTGTCATACAGAGAGTGCTTGAGGAACAAAACACCCACAGCTGCAACACAGTGGTTCTCCCACCCCAAGCATCAGACTTCAGCTCTGGATGGAAAACAACATCAGATGGGCTTAACTGCACAAGAATACAAAGCCAGAGTGATATTTAGGGTAAAGCCTAGGCCTGCATGAACACTGCTCTTTGCTATTTACCCTACTCAAAGAGCAAATACAGTTGTGCAAACCTATAAAATGTTTCTATTTTGGAACTGTGTTTCCCTAGTTGTGACAACAAAGTCAACAAAGGTCATGGGGTTTATATTATATGTCAGATTACCTCATGAGCATTTAAACATACACATTATTAAGACTGAAAGCCATTAAGCCCAGCAGCATTTCTGAAATTTAGGTATTTTATAGTCAAAAAGGGCATTTTGTTCAATATAAGATTCATATGGAAGTTTATAGGCAAAAACCCAACAAAATCCAAACCTTTACAAGGTGAGAAATTTAAGCCTGGAAATCTCTACATACAGAAACCAGGAACATAATAGGGTTGTTTTACCCCTTGTGGTTTTATTTCAGTTTGCAGTTTCACTGGTTTCCTGCAGAAGAACACATGCTCTTCAGGAAGTGGTACAGAAAGCAACTCAATAGGTCAAGAGATACATAAGAATGCAGGACATTTGTGGATGGTATTTGATTCCTGAGTAGTAATATTCTGCAATATATTTTTGAGCTTCTAATTGGATTAACAAGACATTTAAGTTTACTAAATTCACATTTAGTGCCCTGAGCTGAGTACTAGACCATTACACATATCCCCCAAAACCCATCAGTGTCCTGGTTCTGGCCAGGCCAGAGTTCATCTCCCCAAGCAGCCAGCACAGGTGAGCTGAGTTAGCCTGGGCTGTTTTCCACACCACCTAACATCAATCCCCCAGAAAAGGGGCTGGCTGGAGAGGGGTGCCCCTGGGTGCCTCAAGGGCAGTCTGAGAGTGGCCAGGGTATTGGGCCAGTTCCCCTTGTGCAGTACTGTGTGTTGCTGTCAGATTGGTAAAGTTATCACTGGGTGTGAGTGTGATTTGCCACGGGCTGTTACTGTCCCCCTTCAAACTGTCCTTTATCCCAACCCACAGAGGCTTGCTCTGGTTCTCCTCTGTGAGCATTGTGGGGTGCTCAGCCACTGTTCAGGGCTGAACCACCACAATCAGCTATTCAGAGGAGGCAGGGGTAGGGGAATTTAAGAATTATTAACAAAAATTAGACAGTGGAGTCCTCAATTTAAACAAAAAAGCTGTCACAGTAAGGCTTTAGATCTGGCCTAACAGCATAGGTAGACCTGTTGTGTTGGGTTTTTTGAGGCAGAAAGCATGTATCAACACATTCAGTAAGTAAATGTTAAAATAAGAAACAACCTGACCCTGATGCTGATAAAACATTAGATGTACAGAATCATGGAATGGTCTGGGTTGGAAGGGACCCCAAGGATCATAGAGCTCCAACCCCCCTGCCACAGGCAGGGACACCAACCTCCGGGCCTGGAGCTACACAAGGTTGCCCAGGGCCACATCCAACCTGGCCTTGAACACCTCCAGGGATGGGGCATCCACCCCCTCTCTGGGCAGCCTGTTCCAGCCCCTCACCACTCTTTCTGTAAAAAACTTCCCCCTAATATCCAATCTAAACCTTCCCCCCTTCAGCTTCAATCCATCCCCCTTGTCCTGCCATTATCTGCCCTTTGAAAAAGTTGATTCCCCTCCTGTTTCTCTGCTCCCTTCAGGGACTGGAAGGCTGAAGAACCCAGGGTAAGAGCTCCCTAATCACTGCTATGTCCCATTAATGCAACATAATAGGAGCTGACAGCTCTGTACTGCAAACCTGGGCTGAAATAAATGAAGCAATCTCTGAAACATTAAAGCAGAGAGCTAAGAAGTTTATGAACCTCCCATTATCCCTATTAACTGTGCACAGGCAGATGTTTCAGACAGCAAGAACATCTAAGAATAGGTCCTTTGTACCGCCACGAGGCTGTGAGCTATTTGCACACTTGCACCTTTTCTCAAGGCAGATGAAAGGACTAATACACAGGTTGAAAGATTTCCTGTTTGAATGGAGCCTATTCACCCATCCAAGGCTGGAGTTCACCCAGAAGGAGGTTATTGCCAGGAATATTTCACTTTTCACCTAGTGGAACACGTTGAGGTAAAACTACCTGTGCCAAGTGCCAAAACATCTCCATTTAAAACTGAACCTTTTCAAAGAATGATGTAGAATGATCCAACAGCCTCCATGCAGTGAAACATTCTAAGTTGACATCTGTTTGCTTTGGAGAGAGGCAGGCACACTCCACTCAAATTGTTCTGAATGTGGAAGCACTGCATGCTAGTGGTATGTGAATTAGTTATAGAATTAATTCTAAGGAATATGAAGACCCTCATTATTATGAAAGTTGGCAAGCTGCTTTTGCAGTTCAAAGCACCTACATGGATTTATAGTTCAGCCTTTGTGGCTCAGCCTGCTCTCAGTTTTCAGTTGTGATTTCAACTCTAATCTGCCATTTCAAAAAGTTTAGGAACCCAGATTTTATCTGGGAATTGTAATGACAATAAAATACCTTGGAGGACTCTTCTGAATGACAAGTACCACCCCCCCCAAAAGCAATACTGTGAACTGCAAGTGTTGGAGAGAATAAGCTATGCACAGCAGGTTTCCAGAGGAAAATGAAATCTCTGGCTGCAATAAGGTCCTGAGTGGAAGCAGAACATCTTTAAGATGCTCCTTCAACATCATACCTTCAGTCACAAATAGTATTTCATAGAATCATAGAATCACAGAATGGCAAGGGTTGGAAGGGACCCCGAGGATCATAAAGCTCCAACCCCCCTGCCATAGGTAGGGACACCAACCTCAGGCCTGGAGCTACACAAGGTTGCCCAGGGCCCCATCCAACCTGGCCTTGAACACTTCCAAGTACAGGGCATCCACCACCTCTCTGGGCAGCCTGTTCCAGCCCCTCACCACTCTTTCTGTAAAGAACTTCCCCCTAATATCCAATCTAAACCTTCCCTCCTTCAGCTTCAATCCATCCCCCTTGTCCTGCCATTATCTGCCCTTTTAAAAAGCTGATCCCCCTCCTGTTTCTCTGCTCCCTTCAGGGACTGGCAGGCTGCAATGAGGTCCCCCCACAGCCTTCTCTTCTCCAGGCTGAACAAGCCCAGCTCCCTCAGCCTCTCTCTGTAGGGCAGGTGCTCCAGCCCTCTCATCATCCTTGTGGCTCCTCTGACCCCTCTCCAACAGTTCCACATCTTTCTTGTATTGGGGGCCCCAGATCTGGACACAGGACTCCAGGTGGGGCCTCAGGAGGGCAGAGTAGAGAGGGACAATCCCCTCCCTGTCCCTGCTGCCACCCCTCTTCTGATGGAGCCCAGGATCCCATTGTCCTTGCGAGCTGCAAGAGCCACTGCTGGCTCATGGGAAGTTTCTCATCCACTATGACACCCAGGTCCTTCTCAGCAAGGCTACTCTCAAGCAGCTCTTCTCCCAGTCTGTATCTATGTCTGGGATTCTTCCAGCCCCGGTGCAACCCCTGACCCTTGGCAGTGTTGAACCTCATTAGGTTCACCCAGGCCATCTTTCCATTAGTTCTCATGAAGAAAGGGCTATATGCTAGAAATAGGTAGGGTTTTTTTCTACCAAGAAGTCTACCAGCAAGTGGTTTCAAATCCCCAGACTTGCAGAATGACTAATGAGGTGAAGCATCCTGCCAAACACCACTGAAGCATACCAAGGATGCAAGTGGGCTGGTGAACATGTTATTATTTAAGTATGTGAGGACCTACTACTTAAGTCAATGAAAACATTTAATTAGATCAGTGGTCACCTCAATACTGCTAAGGAATCCAAAAGGAAAATAGCTCCCTTTCTGGCTTACAGAAAAACAATGTGAGTGTTTTGCAATGTTACAGCAAGCTGAAACATCCCCAGCTGTAGAGGGCCCTGTGCTTACACCATGAATATGAATCCTTTTATAAAGGCTGGATGAAAACAGTAGAGCACCACAGCTCAGGTGTAGAGCTGAGAGAGTTCCCTATGCAGTTAAACATTTCCTTAAGATTTGAGACTATAAAAAGGCAGCAAATGAATCAGCTCCTGTAGTGCTTAATGGCTGATGCAATTCATTTAAACATAACAAGTGGAAAAAGTGATCTGGGCAGGAAAGCAGAAAGGGAAAAAACATTTCCTTTTTATTTTACTGATCATCTCAGTATTACACTAGCCTGTGAATACCTAGTTCCCATCAAATAAAAGCTCCATGTCCATATTAAACCCCTTTACTAATGAAAAATGACAGCAGAGGTGACATGAACACTGTCAGTTGTGTGTTCACTCATATTTCAGGGCTGCCAGAGTGACTTAGTTTAGATAACACTGCTTTTTTGGAGGCAACATTTGAACAGCCCATGAGGAAGGCACTGCTTTCTTCTCCAGGGATCTCTATGTAAACCAGGGAAAACCAGTCAGTGCTCCAACCAGCTCCAAGCCCACAGCACTGGGAAGGAGAGGTGCATGGCGTGGGGAAAGGAGGGCTCTGGTCTCATCCTGGTATGGAGTCAGGTTAGGGGCTAGGGATGCACCTCAGCTAGTTAGTGCCCAGGAAGCACATTTCTGCCAGCTCATCTGACCAGCTTATTGACCATGGGCAGAACAAACTGGAAGATTCAAACTTCCACCTAGAACCCTAGGACATTTCAACTTAGGTATAAGAAACAAATATCTACAGAAGGAAAACATCTGACTTCAAATACAACTCTGGAAAGCCTGACTGGTATTCAGTGGGAAAAAAAACCCAAAAAAAACCCTCTTTTACCATTGGACCCAGAAACTGTATCCTGGGCTGCACTGAGAACAGTGTGACCAGCAGGTCAAGGGAGGGAATTCTGTCCCTCTCCTCAGGTGTGACCCACCTCAAGTTCTGTGTCCAGTACAAGAAGATACTGAGCTGTTGGAGCAAATTGAGAGGAGGGCCATAAAGATGATCTGAGGGCTGGCTGGAGCACCTCTCCCATAAGGAAAGGCTGAGAGAGTTGTAATTGTTCAGCCTGGAGAAGAGAAAGCTCCAGGGGACCTTACTGCAGCCTTCCAGTATCTAAAGGGTGTCTATAAGAAATCTGGAGATGGACTATTTACAAGGACATGTAGTGACAGGACAAGGGGTAATGGCCTTAAACTGAAGGAGGGGAGATTTAGATTGGATATTAGGAATAAATTCTTCCCTATGAGAGTGATGAGACATTGGAACAGGTTGCCCAGAGAAGTGGAAGCCTCATCCCCAAAAGCATTCAAGGCCAGGTTGGATGGGGCTCTGGACAACCTGGTCTAGTGAAGGTTTCCCTGCCCATAGCAGTGGGTTGGAACTAGATGATCTTTGATGTCCCCTCCACCCCAAACCACTATGATCTGCAAGTGAAAACTACCCACAGGCTCCCTGATAGAAGGAGGTTTTAGTCCAGTTCAGCATAGAAGCACACAGATGTTAACTATTTAACAATGAAGCAACACATTACCTCAAAATGACTTAAATTACTAAATAAAAAGATAGACCTGTGTTCACTTATCTTAGAACTTTTTTATGTTGCAGAGTATTTGAGTGTTTCTAACTGGTGAAGTACTCTGTATCCTAAGATTATCTCTCACAGTTCTCTGACAGCCAAGAAACCACTGTACTCCCTCAAGTAACTTGAATTATTTAGCTAAAGAATAACTGAGCTGCTTATCAATACACATATTCATGGTCTCATGACATTTATTTGGTACATCATGAAGAGATTTTTGTACTTTCAAAGTGATTTTCACCAGTGTGGCAAAATTACAGTTAACCCTCTGCCAAAAAAACCCCCAAAAAGACAACCCCCCCCAAAAATCTTTGGGAAGTCTTTTTCCTACAAATCAGTGTTTTCTAAACCACAAACAAAGATAACATCCTAACCTTCTTGATACTTGGAGCTTGGCCTTACTGTCTGGGTAACAGTCATATCACATTTCTTCTTTTCCTCTCCCACATATCTCACACCACAACTTAAAACTAATGCCAGTACCAGGATTATACAGCTATCCTGTCCACAGCCTGCAAATTCCTTCATCAAAACCTGCACAGTTATTTCTTAGAGGAACACACAGGATTATAAGTCTTACCAAGAGAGACAATCCTTGAGAGCATTAAAATAAGGATATCTGGATATAACACAAACAGCAAATGGCACAAAACACACAGGCATCTTCCCAGTCTGCAGAGATTCCAAATGGGCCTGCCCATCTGAGGAAACACAGCCATCCTGCAAGAAAACTACAGATTAATGTGCTTATGTTGATCATGAATTTATGGCTGTTATTTTTTTTTGAGAACCACAGAGATATGATATCCAATTCCCTCTAAATTTCAAGGGAATTTGGATGCCTGTCTCCCTTAAGCTCTTCAGAAAAACATCAGCCTACAAGACTTACACACAAGTATGAAAAAGAATTTTAGCACAAAAGAAATTTAGAAAGAACACAGTACATAATCACCAAAAATGATGTCCAAGGGACAATGACTGCTCCTAAATAGTCAAAACTCCTAATTGAAATCCCTAAGTTTTTCCTAATGCAATGATGTTCCAATATAATTAATTTACAAGGCAATATAAAGAATGGTTTGGTCTGTATTCCTACTAGCATAAAAACTTATCTGTTCACTGGTTTCATAAATTAAACCTGACATTATTCTCAAGTGTGTTTTGTTTTATTTTATATCTTGTAATATGTGTTAATAAAAGCATGAATTAAGTAACATACTTGCATAGGCTGGTAGTACTGTGCAACAACACCGTATGTTCTGTTACCACAGACATCTGTGAAGACCAGGAAATGAATGTGGTCCTCTTTTGATTCAGAAGTTACATAAAGTCCTCCTGCAATGAAGGCAGAAACCTCTTTTTAAGCTCCATATTTAACTACAGCTGCTTGAAAAATGATTCACAACAAATACTGTAATTTTCCACTTAATTTCAAGAAGAATCTCTCACATGCACATATAGAAGGAACCTGCTTTGGCAGGGGGGTTGGACTTGATCTCTTGAGGTCCCTTCCAACCTCTACAACTCTGTGATAACTCACTTGATCTAAGTGTTGTTACAAAGGCTGTAAGCTGCTTGTTTCTGAAGAAGCAAACTTATTAGATAATTATCCTCAACTGTAACTGGCAAAATACAATCGATGAGTTTGGTTCACTTATTTTTTCCTTTCAAGAGATTTACAAGGTTTGCAATGGTGACATGCAGATTAAAATTTCTGCAGCTAAACTTGGAGGAAACAGCCACTACTTGAGGTGTGCATCAAATGAAAAGTGAAAGAGTACTCAAGTCATTTCAGGGAGAAAAAGAGAATTTTTAAAGTGTTTGCACATATGCATTTCACTCAAACCAAGATTTCCCAATGAGGGCTAAAGTGACTTTTGGCTTCCCCTTCTTGCAGGTGTTGCCAATAGATCTGTTTCACTGAACATAACCATACACTGACCTGCTCACAAGCAGGCCCATTTTTTATATTGTGAAACACAAAGAGATAGAGAAGGGGATCACAAACAAAATAAAACAGATTGTCCTATGGGTCAATAAATATATATCAAATCAATTCACATTAAGAAGTGGGAAGCCTACTGTACCTGGGAAGCATAGCTGTGGCAAACCAATAAGATCAATGTCCTTGGGAAGAGTAATATCTTCAGTGTCAGGTACCTTCTGCTCACCATTGAGACTCTTGAGGTTTTCCACCTTTGGTCTCTCTTTTTTCCTTCGGAAAGACCGGCGTTTGCTTTTATTCAGGTTATTACCAGCATTAGTCACCTGAACATCATCTCTGCTGATAAACGGGGGCACAAACACAGAAAGAACTTCTGGATCAAGGGGAGGAAGATTTTTGAGTCTTCTTGGAGTACCCTGTTTAAAATAAATAAATAAATAAAATTACTACATTGACACTTATCCTGATAGAATCATAGAATGGTCTGGGTTAGAAGGAACCTCAAGGATCATAGAGCTCCAACCCCCCTGCCACAGGCAGGGACACCAACCTCAGGCCTGGAGCTACACAAGGTTGCCCAGGACCCCATCCAACCTGACCTTGAACACTTCCAGGGCTGGGGCATCCACCACCTCTCTGGGCAGCCTGTTCCAGCACCTCACCACTCTCTCTGTAAAAAACTTCCCCCTAATATCTCACCTAAACCTTCCCTCCTTTAGTTTTAATCCATTCCCCCTTGTCCTGCCATTATCTGCCCTTTTAAAAAGTTGATTCCCCTCCTGCTTATAATCTCCCTTCAGGGACTGGCAGGCTGCAATGAGGTCCCCCCACAGCCTTCTCTTCTCCAGGCTGAACAAGCCCGGCTCCCTCAGCCCCTCTCCAGAGGGGAGCTGCTCCAGCCCTCTAATCATCTTTGTGGTTTATTTAAACCATTTTTAGCTCTGTTTTCTCTCTACCCCTACAATTGTGGATTTAGAATATATTGTTCTTCTTCCTAAATAAGTAATTTTTCCTTCTAACTTCTTGCTTTACCCATGTTAATGCAAGGGGAATACTTTGGACATTTTCAGTAGGCAAAGAATCAGTCTTCATCACTGAAAACACACCATATCAATCCTATGCCTTTGGCATAAGAAAACAACTATCAAATACAGTATTTCCTACTTTGAAGTGTTATGATATACTTAAGCTGTACTTAAAATAAACACCAGTAGGAAGAGAAACCAGGCAACAAATAAATGAAAACAAAGAAAACCAGCTGAACTCCCTAGATAAGACTTTGTTCAACTTTAGTAAAAGTTATTTTAGTTCAGAATAACCTCTACAGGAAAAAAAAAAACCCACAAAGACCACACAAATAAAAACACAACCTTTCACAAGATAACTTTTAACTTTCTAAGGCAAGAAGGTGTAATTAAAAACTACAATCACTTCTATAATAAACACAACTTCAGGACACTGTACAACATGAAGCCATGAAACTTTCTCCATATCCTGTTGACTAAGTGGAAGAGGCATCCCAAGAGCATGTCTGAAATGACATTTTTTGAAGGCAGCTTTGTCAAGAAGGACTGCACTGAAAGGCCTAGCAGCCTTGCTATGAAAAAACCTGTGGAGGAAGCAATCAGAAGAAGCCATTTCCTTGTACTTGGGAGCACTTTTTGTATTCTCCACCATGGAGTAGGGACTAATTGCTACATTTTCAATTACTCCACTGCAATTTTAATTCCTGCAAGGTCAAAACAGCAAGTAAAAGCTTTATTTAGTCAACGGATATTTGGAAACAGGAAAGGCAGGCCTCACTGTGGCTACAATGCTGGTTTGCTTTCAACTTTCTGTTAACTGATTCAAAGACAGATGAAGCATAGATGCTGCTTTTAACTTGATGCATCAGGATTATTTGTAGTGAAGTTATTTCTTGCAAACCAGTGTTGGTGTCTCTCATAATTTCCCTACTCTTTAAAATAGCTACAACATACAAAGCTTTATTGCTTCACTGAAGCCAATCTTCTGCCATCCAAGTTTTGGAACAGAAAGTCTCAACTTACTTCTTCTAGTAGAGGAGTCCACCAGAAGTCTTCTTGACATCTGAGCACTACATGAACACTGAGAAGGAATGCTTACCTTCATGATGTTTTAGTTACTGAATCTTAAGATTCATCATGCTCTATAATAATATAGGGATAGAATGATATAGGGATAGAATGATATAGGGATAGAATGATATAGGGATAGAATGATATAGGGATAGAATGATATAGGGATAGAATGATATAGGGATAGAATGATATAGGGATAGAATGATATAGGGATAGAATGATATACAGATTCACCATGCTCTATAACAAGATAATTGAAGGAAAAGTATAAAAATAAGAAGTGAAAAAACCACTCTGTTAATGAACAGAGTCTGAACTAGAAAGAAGTTAGACTGGAAAAGATAAAAGTTCAGATAAGTATCCACTAGGATAATCAAATGACAGCAATGACTTTTAGAAGCAGGTTACAAATTGGGGTACCGTGTGCCATATCCTGTCATGCTAAAAACTTCAAGCATCATTTTCCTGAGCTGGCAGCTGACATCCATTTCATGGGAAGAAACTGGAAATGCAGATAAATCCAACATGATCGCTCTCAAAATAACACGCAGGCAAACATTTCAGAAGGAAATTAAGAATTAAGGCTCAGCCCTGAGGCTTGTATGCAGGAAAAAACACAGACCTACTCAAACAGGTACAATCTTAACTTGGCAGATTTGCCCTGCAGAGGCTTTCAAACAAAGTTGCTTTGACAGTGCAATCCCTGTCTGACATTTGAAGGGATCTCTGAGTTACAAAGGGCTGGATGACAGGCAGCAACTTAATAGCCTCAGAGTGTAACAGCTTCTAAAACAGCGGGGCCTTGATGTCTTGAACTACAACAGAGACATTAAACACCTTTTTTTTTCCCCTCTACAAAACAGCACTGTCAGCACTGTCACTGTCCCACTGACTCAGTCATCAGCATTCAAGTCAGCTCTTATTATCATCCACGGCCAAAGTCGGATTTTCTTACCCTTTCAGGTCAGGGAGAGTGAACAGGCAGCAACAGAACAATGTTCCCTTGTTTCCACGATTCTTTGGACATTTTCTGTGCTCAGCTTCTACTGTTACTTCTTCCTTTTGAAATGCTTTTCACTATCAGGCACCCTTTCATCATACATAGCTTCCTATAAACACTAATGCCTTTCCTGTAACTCTGCAAGATTCCAGAAATCAGGGATTTTACTCCATCCACATTTACTAATAATGTTCCTGTAAGAACTGTGACATAGAGGACATGGATAGGAGACAGACTTTTTAGAATCACCACACTATTTCAGACACAAACAAGAAGTAGTGTGTTGATCCAGAGGGATCTTGACAGGCTGGAAAGATGGGCCTGGGTGAACCTAATGAGGTTCAACACTGCCAAGTGTCAGGGGTTGCACTGGGGCCGGAAGAATCCCAGACATAGATACAGACTGGGAGAAGAGCTTCTTGAGAGTAGCCCTGCTGAGAAGGACCTGGGGGATTCTAGTGGATGAGAAACTTAACATGAGCCAGCAGTGGCTCTTGCAGCTCGCAAGGCCAATGGGATCCTGGGCTCCATCAGCAGAGGGGTGGCAGCAGGGACAGGGAGGGGATTGTCCCTCTCTGCTCTGCCCTCATGAGGCCCTATCTGGAGTCCTGTGTCCAGAGCTGGGGCCCCAATACAAGAAAGATGTGGAACTGTTGGAGAGGGTTCAGAGGAGCCACAAGGATGATTAGAGGGCTGGAGCACCTGCCCTACAGAGAGAAGCTGAGGGAGCTGGGCTTGTTCAGCCTGGAGAAGAGAAGGCTGCGGGGGGACCTCATTGCAGCCTGCCAGTCCCTGAAGGGAGCAGAGAAACAGGAGGGGAATCAGCTTTTTAAAAGGGCAGATAATGGCAGGACAAGGGGGATGGATTGAAGCTGAAGGAGGGAAGGTTTAGATTAGATGTTAGGGGCAAGTTTTTTACAGAGAGAGTGGTGAGGGGCTGGAACAGGCTGCTCAGAGAGGTGGTGGATGCCCTGTACTTGGAAGTGTTCAAGGGCAGGTTGGATGGGGCCCTGGGCAACCTTGTGTAGATCCAGGCCTGAGGTTGGTGGTCCTGCCACATGTGGAAGGGGGGTTGGAGCTCTATGATCCTTGGGGTCCCTTCCAACCCATGCCATTCTATGATTCTATGAAACCACAGATCTCAGCCTTGATCTCATTCTTCTCTTCCCATCACTGAAGAAATAAATTTCATTTTGAATGTCATGAAAGAACATGGCTTCTTAAAGGAATAATTGGGCATATGAATCTTCAGAAAAATTAGGTTGGAAAGGACCTCTGAAGGTTTTAGCACAAACCTTTGCTTAAAGCAATGATAACTTTGAAGTTAGATCACATTGCTCTGGGTCTCACCAGGTCAAGTTTCAGAAATCCCTAGGAAGAAGATTCTTCCCTTCCTTGTGCTCCAGCCCTAATATAGTTTAGCTGCTTCTGGTCTCATTCCCATTTGTCAGTGGTTCTCTGCTATCAAGAAACTCAAATCTTGGACAGTATTCACAATGTTACCTCAAGAGTGTTGATTAATAATAGTAATAATCCTTTCCCTTTGCCTGTGAGCTAAGGTCCTGATGATGTGGGCCATTACACAGTTACTTTACGTTGCCACAAGCACACACTGCTGACTAATGCTCAGCCTGATCATACCTCATTTCTTTTGCACAGTTTGACACCCAGGGGATATTACAGAAGGTGGCAAAAATTGGTTTGGGTGTTATGTCTGCATTAGCAGGGTCGGAGAGCAGGATGCAGACACAGTAAGACACAAGATCTGTATCACTGACTGTGGTAGGTAGACACAGAACCCAACCAAACCCCAGTGTTATAGCTGAAGATAAGGGAAAGAACTCTTATCAAAGATGGCTGTATGATCTCCACTATCATACATCTCATTCTTACAACATATATGCTTCCAACACTAAAAGATAATATTTAGCTGAAAGTGGAGGCCTTTGATCTCTCCAAATTGAAATCTCAGAGTGACAAGTATCTTGGCAACAAGGACAACTGATGGATGACAAGCCAGAAACTTCTGTTTCAAGAGCTTCAGTGCAAAACTGTGTATCTTTTTCCTGGAATCCCCAATGACAATAGATATGTTATATAAGACTTTTCTTACTTTGGGAGTGGGTGATGTCATGTTTCTGCTTACTTCATTTACTTTATTACTCCATACTGCAATAAAGTTAAGAATGCACAAACACACTTTCAAGACCAAGACTCGAAGCACTGTTAAGATTTGTACCATGATGTTTAATAAAATCACAGAGTGGTCTGGATTGGAAGGGACCCCAAGAATCATAGAGTTCCCAACCCCCTGCCACACGTAGGGCCATCAACCTCCAGGCCTGCATCTACACAAGGTTGCCCCAAGCCCCATCCAACCTGGCCTTGAACATGGCCAGCGAACCTGGCCAGAGAATGGGGCATCCAATATCTCTCTAGGCAGTCTGTTCCAGCACCTCACCACTCTCTCTGTCATGAACTTCCCCTTAATGTCTCGTCTAAAGCTTCCCTCCTTTAGCTTCTATCCATTGCCCCTTGTACTGCCACCGTCTATCCTTTTACAAAGTTAATTCCCCTCCTGTTTGTATGCTCCCTTCAGGGACTGGCAGGCTGCAATGAGGTCCCCCCACAGCCTTCTCTTCTCCAGGCTGAACAAGCCCAGCTCCCTCAACCTCTCTTCATAGGGGAGGTGCTACAGGTTTCACCTGTAAATATCATCAGAGATCCAGTGTTTTCCATCTAAACGTTCTTATTTTCTGTCGCTAGGATCTCTTGCTTCTATATTTACCAAAACATGACACAAAACACATTCCACCATTTCCTCATGTAGATAACACAGAAGGAAAAGGAAGTGGAGCAAATCTATGAACTTGCCCTAAGACAGTGAATGAAATCCCTGTGGCGTAACAGCTTGCAAAGACGTTGTTATAGTTAATATTGACAGGCATAGGGACTGCTTTCCTTTCTGTCACTCCATTTTATACCTTGAGCAAAGAAACCATTCAGAGCGCACAGTGCAAACAGACTATGAAAATAGCTTCTACTTTTTGTGGCCAGTTTTCTATTTGCTTCAAAAAAAAACCCCTCTAAAACAATTAGATCAAACCCAGTGGACTGGAATAAAAAAGAAATTATCTTTCTTCTGGGTTTCCCTCTCATGCAGCTTCCTAAACAACATGTACACAGCGATTTCAAAAGTTCAATAGTGACACTGACAGCACAACCACTTCCCCAGTTGGCACGTATGTAGGCATGAGATCCTGGAATCTGAATCTCTGCTTCATCACTATCCCTTAGGAAGCTGACATCAGCAGCGCAGCCTCCCGAACCAGTGAGCAGCAACAAGTTTAACAAAGGCTTCTTTATCTCCTGCTAGTAGAGCGCGCAATCAAATGCGAGTTCAAGCAAGAGAACTGCGATCCCGGGGAGCAGCTCGGATTTTCCACACGTGCTGGCAGCGCAGCTACCCCTGCAGCAGGGCAGGTCACGGGGTATCTAACGTAACCCTCAGCACACCTCAACAAAGCGAAATCAGGAAGAGGGCTTTAATTGTTAAGTTCCACGTTAAGTGGCTACGGTCATAAGCAAATCCTAAACCACATATTCAAAGCAGAAACCAACCCACCGGCTTGTGCTGTACCTGAATGGCGCAGCTTGCGCCACACTGAGAGCACGGAGCCCCATCTCAATCAGGACCTGGGGTTGTCCTAAGGATATAAGATACAGAGTGGTTTTTCCTGTGTGTTAGATTGGATATTAGGGGGAAGTTTTTTACAGAGAAAGTGGTGAGGTGCTGGAACAGGCTGCCCAGAGAGGTGGTGGATGCCCCATCCCTGGAGGTGTTCAAGGCCAGGTTGGATGGGGCCCTGGGCAACCTTGTGTAGCTCCAGGCCTGAGGCTGGTGTCCCTGCCTGTGGCAGGGGGGTTGGAGCTCTATGATCCTTGGGGTCCCTTCCAACCTTTGCCATTCTATGTTTCACTTGAATCTCCAACAGAATCCGGGAAATGGGGTATCACCAAGTGAAGGACTTGCACCCTTCAAGCATTTTGCTGTCCCTGCTTACATAAAGCCCCACTGCCTCCTTCACCAGATCCTTGAACAAGTGTCATTGCTGAGCCCTGCTACCAAATCACCCCTGTGTCCTCTGCGGATCATCTCTCCCGTCACAACAAGCCGCCTGCTCTACCCGATGGCAACAGCAACAGGGCAGCTCTGTAGCTTTACTCGTCTCCGTAGGGGTGAGAGAGGCCCGGCCAAGGAGGAGCTGACCCGGCAGAGACCCCGAGGAGAGAACCCCGCTGACAGGGGCTGCCTGCCCGGCGGGCAGCGCCGCTCCCGCCCGCCCCGCGCTCCCCCACAGCCCCGAACGCCCCTCGCACCTGGAGGAGAGCTCTCACCCGCTCCCTGGGCACACCGACCAGCAAGCAGACCTCCAGCAGGCCCGACGGCAACACGTCGTCCATGGCACAGAAGGGACAGAGGCGGCCGGGACAGTGGATTGGGGTGACTCCCTCCCGCAGGGCCGCTCGGCCCCTCCCCGCGGGCCGGACAGGGCGAGAGACGGAGCGGGAGAGCACCCGCCCGCTCTCTCAGCACAGGCAGGCAGCCACAGCAGCCCCTCCTCAAGGTAACACGCGCTTTGATTGGCTGCCTCTCCCGTCGCTCTGCGCACCGGCGGCAAATCAGAACTCAGCAGCCGTCTGCGGCGGCTTCGCGGGCCAGGCGGGGGCGGGGCGCCGGCCCTTCCCGCCCGGTGGAAGGCGGGTCGGGTGAGCTGAACCCTTGAGGCACCGCCCGCTCAGGGGACTCCCGGCGCGTCGTGGGTCGTTGGTGGCTCTCTCTCTGCCTCACCGGGAGAACCCTTGGGGGAAGACGCTTCCCGACCCAAGGGCAAGGTCGTTGTTTACTCCCGGCCAGCCACAGGCTGTTTTCCCGGTGTCCCAGAAGGGCAGAAGCGCCTGGGGGCTGCCAGGCGCTTCACAGAGCTGGGTGAAGTCATGGTCTGGTGCTTTTATAAGTGGAGCCATTCCCGGGTGTTTGCTTCAGGTGACTCAACGGGCTGTGTGGCTGCCACTAAATAAGAGTCTAATATTTATCATGGGTCATAGTTTCAGTGAACTGTAAGCATGGAGCTGATTGCAGCCTGCCTGGTGCTCTCCCTTCCAGAGCACGCTGGGTTCTCAGCGGAGCTGCCCGCACAGCAGCGAGACTCACAGGGGACTCCAGAGCTCTTTCTGGAACTGTTTAGATAGACAATGAGTCACTCACTACATATCAGCCCTGTGTAGATCTTCACTGAGAGAACTGTGTTTCCTCTGGGACTGAAAAAGCACTCGAAACTCTTAAGAGAGCAGTTTCTGTGAAACTGAAGGTATGGTCTGTATTTTCCTCAGAAAGTTGGGTTGGTTTTATCTTTTTTTTTGTGGAGCAGTGTCCATGTGTTCTAAATGCAAAAAGAATAAAACCCCAATATATGCAAAAAAAACCCCAAACAAACCCAATATAAACGATTCCAGTCTATCACGAGTTCGGTCTTCAGAAGAGACTTCTTCAAAAAGTACAAAGAACGTCAGAACACAAGGTGTGGGCTTCGTGGGGGTTTTAGCTGAGTTCTTGTGGTGTTGAAGCTCAGGAATATACGGCCTCTGGTGCCCTCAGCTTACTTAGAGGAAGTGACAAACATGAAACATAGGAAACTATGTTTATTTAGCACTGACTAGAAGAAAGAAGTTCTTGAAAACCTGGAAGTTCAGGGATTACTTCTTCAGAGTGACAGAAAAAGATCGTAGGCTGAGAGAGTTACGGTAATAAAATTTAAGGTCATAGACTCATAGAATTGTAGGGGTTGGAAGGGACCTCCAGAGACCATCGGGTCCAACCCCCCTGCCAAAGCAGCTCCCCAGCTCATACTGCACAGATAGGTGTCCAGATGGGGCTGGAATATCTCCAGAGAAGGAGACTCCACCACCTCCCTGGGCAGCCTGTCCCAGGGCTCTGGCACCCTCACTGGGAAAAAGTTCCTCCCGATGTTGGTGTGGAAATTCCTGTGCTCCAACTTGCAGCCATTGCCCCTTGTCCTGTCCCCACAGACCACTGAAAAGGGGCTGGCTGATTCCCCCTGCATCCCCCACTTCAGATAATTATAGACATTAATTAGGCCCCCCCTTAGTCTTCTCAAGGCTGAAGAGTCCCAACTTACTCAGCCTATCCTCATAGGATAGATGCTCCAGGCCCTTAATCACCTTCATAGCCCTTCTCTGGACTCTCTCCAGGAGATCCCTGTCCTTTTTAAGCCATGGAGCCCAGAGCTGGACATAATACAGCAGGTGGGGCCTGACCAGGGCAGAGCAGAGGGGGAGGATCACCTCCTTCCACCTGGTGGCCACACTCCTCCTGATGCACTCCAGGTCATGAGTGACTGTTAAAAAACATCTTGTTTAAGATGTGTGACCCAGGTCACAGAATCAGGGAGATTCTTGTATTAAACTTGTAACTTTTGGCTGACCCCATGAGTTCCTGCAGTAGACATTACTAGCAATCACCATTAAAAGTTAGGTATCTTATTTTTAGCTTCACTGTTTAGCTTAGTGTTTTGCCACTGGATCGTGTTACCATTTGCATGCTGTGATTCTTTACTATGACAAGATGTCTCTTCACAGAGTTCAGGTTTATTAATCTCAATTTCAGATGTTATACAATTCATACATTTAAAATTTCTTAGCACTTAGGTACATCGTTTCTCAACATTTTCAAATTTATCCGATATTCTTTTTTAATTATGTACACCAGAATTGCTGAATTTACAGCAGCAAGTCATGTTGCTATTGCTAACTGATATCCCTGCCTAATTGAAACAGAAAGACCAATAGATGAATCATTTAAAAAGGGTGTAATGTTTAAGTGGTTATCCACTGCAACCCTGCATAATTCTCTTAGGGTTATTACTTCCAACACAACAGTCCTACATCTTACATTCATTGATCAATGACTATGACCTAGCATTGTACCACATTAAAAAAGACTTACAAATTAACTGAGGCTATCAAGCAACCCAGGTCACCCTGTAGTTAATTAATCTGTATCATTAGTTTCTGATTTTGCTGCTGTCTGAAGTGATGAATACTGGATGATTCTTGTTCATAGTTAATGTAGCTCTCAAAGCAAGGATATGGTGAAGTTATTATCAAAACAGAACTACAAGGTGACAGGTACTAATGTGAATTTGACATCTCAAGAACTCTGAAAGTAGGAAACCTGCTACATGGGGTCACTGGTAAGAGACAAATTCATTTGCATAGAAAAGAATGCCCCTGCTATGTAAATATTCATGTAGTAAGTCAGTTTTTCCTGGGAAAAAATGTAATATGAGGAAGAAATGTCGGGTTTTATTAGTTTTCTTTCTGTTAGATCACAAATACAGTAAATTGTTTGTTAACTATCTGTTATGATACTTGGCTGCTTAGAGTTATATGCAGAAAAAACTGCTGATCTTGATATATGCTCAACACAAGTAAAGCTTTATCAGACCTGGGGGCTATATCTGAAAGATTAAAGATTCCCTTGACATAGAAATCTAATTCAGCTTCCCAATAGGGTAATTATGTTTTAGCTAGACTACCATTGTTAAGAGAAGAAAATCATTTTAGAAGCCATGTGTTTCTTTGATGCAATCTTTCTTATAAAATATAACCTACCTAACCAATGAGAAGCCTTGAGCTGGGTTCTAGCTTTAACAAGGCCAGCTTCAAAATCTTATGCTCACTAGTGATATGATACAGCTGAAAAACCTTCCAAAATCATCAGCAAACTTCTACCCTCACCTCTTCTGAATTACTGCTGTAAATTAGGAATGATGAATGGGATTTGTCTGGCAATGATGCTGTAGACCACATGGAAATGGTTGAGTTGCTCTCCATCAACCCTGAAGGGAACTCAGAACAATCTGTTGAGTTGTTGATATCTACACCTGCAGACACCTCAGTCTGGAGGGATATAAAGCCAGGTGAAGAATGAAATCAGGACCCTGAGTTTTAAGAGAGCAAACTTTTGGTTGTTTAAGGAGGTAGTGAGTGGGACACCCTGGGAAACTGCTCTCAGGGACAAAGGAGCTGAAAAGAGCTGGTAGCCAGTGAGATGCATCCTGGGGTCCGGAGGGAACACGCTGATGTAGCTGCCAAGTCACATTCCACCACACTTGAAAAGTCATAGCAGTTTGGTGAGGTTCCCAGTCACTGAAAAAAAGAGAAGCATCATGGCAAGTTTAAAAAAAGGATAAAAAGGAGGACCCTAGGATCTACTGAGCAGTCAGCCTCACCTCTGTGCACAATAAGATCGTGGAGCAGAGCCCCCTGGAAGACATGTTGAGATACACAGAAGACAGGAAGGTGATTAGGGACAACCACAATGGCTTCACCAATGGCAAACTGTGCCTCACTAATCTGGTACCTTTCTAGGATGGAGCAGCTGCATCAGTGGACAAGGGATGAGCTGCTGGTGTCATCTACCTGGACTTGTGTAAGGTCTTTGATATGGTCCCATACATTATCCTTGCCCTTAAATTGGAGAGATTTGGGTTTGATGGATGCTGGGCTTGTTCAGCCTGGAGAAGGCTGTGGGGGGACCTCATTGCAGCCTGCCAGTCCCTGAAGGGAGCAGAGAAACAGGAGGGGAAATCAGCTTTTTCAAAGGGCAGATAATGGCAGGACAAGGGGGATGGATTGAAGCTGAAGGAGGGAAGGTTTAGATTGGATATTAGGGGGAAATTCTTTACAGAGAGAGTGGTGAGGGGCTGGAACAGGCTGCCCAGAGAGGTGGTGGATGCCCCATCCCTGGAAGTGTTCAAGGCCAGGTTGGATGGGGCCCTGGGCAACCTTGTGTAGATCCAGGCCTGAGGTTGGTGTCCCTGCCTGTGGCAGGGGGGTTGGAGTTCTATGATTCTTGGGGTCCCTTCCAACCCTTGCCATTCTATGATTCTATGATTCATAGGCAAATAAAGAATTGGTTGGATGGTTGCATCCAAAGTTTTGTAATCAATAGCTCAGTGTCCAAATGGAAACCAGAAACAAGCCATGTCCCTCAGGGGTCCACACTGGGAGTGGTATTATTTAATATCTTCTTCAATACATGGTGGGTTTGAGGACACCCTCAGCAAGTTTGCAAATGACAGACACCAAACTCAGTGGTGCAGTTGGTCCACTTGAAGGAGGAGATGCCATCCAGAGGGACTTTGCCAGGCTTGTGGAGTGGGCTTATGTGAACCTTCTGAAGTTCAGCAAAGGCAAATGCAAAGTCCTGCACCTGACTCAGGGCAATCACTCAGTGTCAGTACAGACTGAGTGATGTATGGAATGAGAGCAGCCCTGCAGGGAAGGACTTGGGGATACTGGTGGATGAAAGACTGGATATGACCCAAAAATGCATGCTCACAGCCCAGAAAGCCAACCATATCCTGGCCTGCATCCAAAACAAGTGTGACCATCAGGTCAAGGGAGACGATTCTGCCCCTCTATTCTGCTCCTGAGACCCCACCTGGGGTACTGTGTTCAGCTATGGGGTCCCCAGTACAGGAAGGATATTGAGATGTTGGAGCTGGTCCAGAGGAGGGCCACAGAAATGATCAGAGAACTGCAGCACCTCTCCTTTGAAGAAAGGCTGAGAGAGTTGGGCTCCCGGGGGCCTTACTGTAGCCTTTAAATATATAGGGAGCTTATAAAAAAGACAAGAGAGACTTTTTATTAGGGCATGTATGGACAGGACAAGAGGCAATGGGTTTCAACTGAAAGGGGGTAAGTTTAGCTTGGACATCAGAATTTTTGAACCATAAGACCAATGTGACACTCGAACAGTTATCCAGAGAAGTTGTGGATGTCCCATCCATGAAAGAGTTCAAGGTCAGGCTGGTCAGAGCTTTGAGCAACTGGATCTGGTGAGGGATGTCCTTGTTTGTGGCAGGGAGCTTGGACTAGGTGACCTTAGTGACAACAGATGAGGAAAAGGCTGAGGTTCTCAACAACTTTTTTGCCTTGATCTTCACTGATGATGTCTCTCCTTGCTGGTCTCAAGTTGATGGCCCACAAGATGGGGACTGGAGAAACAGAGTTCCTCCCACTGTAAGTGAAGATAAGGTTCCTGACCCTGATAAGATGCATCCCAGAGTCCTGAGGAAAATGGCTGATGCAGTTGCCAAGCCATTCTCCAGGATATTTGAAAAGTCATGCATCCCTAGTGACTGGAAGAGAGGAAACAGCACAGCCATTTTCAAACAGGGTAGGAAGGAGGAACCTGGGAACTCCTGACCTGTCAGCCTCACCTCTGTGCCTGGGAAGATCACTGAACAGATCCTCCTAGAAGCTATGCTGAGGCACATGGAGGACAGGGAGGTGATTTGAGACAGCCAGCATGGCTTTACTAGGGGCAAGTCCTGTCTGATCAATCTAGTGGCTTTCTACAATGGAGTAACTGCATCAGTGGATAAGGGAAGAGCTACAGATGTCATCTATCTGGATTTCTGTGAGGCCTTTGACACAATGCCCCACAACATCCTTCTCTCTAAGTTGGAGAGAGATGGATTTGATGGGAGGACTGTTCAGTGGATAAGGAATTGGCTGGGTGGTCACATCCAGAAGGTGTTGGTCAATGGTTCCAAGTCCAGATGGAAGATGGTGACAAGCAGAGTTCCTCAAGGGTCTGTGCTGGGATATATGCTGTTTAATATCTTTATTAACCATATTCACAGTGGTATTTAGTGCACCTTCAGCAAATTTGCTGATCACACCAAGCTCAGTGGTGAGGTTAATGTGCTAGAGGGATGGGATGCCATCCAGAGGGTCCTTGACAGGCTGGAGAAATGGATGCAGGTGAAGCTCATGAGGTTCAACAAAGCCAAGTGCAGGGTCCTGCACCTGGCTCAGGACAATCCCCATTATCCATGCAGGTTAGGAGATGGTGTACTGGAAAGCAGCCCTGAGGAAAAGGACTTGGGGGTACTCATGGATGAGAAGCTGGACATGAGCCACCAATGTGCATCTGCAGCCCAGAAGGCCAACTGCACCCTGGGCTGCATCTAAAGAAGTGTGGCCAGCAGATGGAGAGAGGGGATTCTGCCCCTCTGCTCTGCTCTGGGGAGACCTCACCTGGAATATTGTGTGCAGTTCTGGGCCACTCAGTTCAAGAAGACCATGGAACTCCTTGAAAGAGTCCAGTGCAGGGACACCAAGATGATTAAGGGAGTGGAACACCTTCCTTATGAGGAAAAGCTGAGGGAGCTGGGTGTCTTTAGCTTGGAGGAGAGGAGACTGAGGGGTGACCTTATTGATATTTATATGTAAAGGCTGAGAGTCAGGAGGACGGAGCCAGGCTCTTCTCAGTGATGGCCGGTGACAGGACAAGGGGCAGTGGGCACAAGCAGGAGCAGAGGAAGTTCCACATGAATATAAGGAGGAACTTTTTCACTGTGAGTGTGACAGAGCCCTGGGACAGGCTGCCCAGAGAGGGTGTGGAGTCTCCTTCTCTGGAGCTATTCAAAACCAGCCTGGATGCATTCCTGTGTGATTCAGTCTGGGTGATCCTGCTGTGGCAGGGGGGTTGGACTGGATGATCTTTTGAGGTCCCTTCCAATTTCTAACGTTCTGTGATTGTGTGACTGAGTCTTCAACACTTAACGTGTTCCCTCCCAAAGGAATTGATAACAACAGTGCTGAGGTGAAGCCAAGAAAGTAATTTCTCTTCCAGAACCTTTAGGACTGTAAGCTCTGAGGTGCCTAAGTGACTTAAGGAGTTTCAAAATATTATTAGTGGGCATTTTCTTCCAGTGACAATTTTTATTCATACTTGTGCATCTTCTCCAGTGGATCTGAGGGCGATACGTGGGCTGACTCTATGCTTCATACATGACCTCTTGCAGAGTTTCACCATGATGTGTATAAGGATTACAAGAGTTTCCTTTTGACACCAAACGTTTCTATTCTGCAGGTTTATTCATATGTTGCTTAGTTCAATACCCTCTCTCTGGTTTGTGATTAAGGTGGTTGCAAAGCACTGTCTTGAGGTGAGAACTGAAACTCAGACCACTGCTTCCTCCCACTACCTGGCTTACAGGAATACATGGTTCTGTGACTGTGCTGAGTGAGATTGCATAGATAGGAAGGCTTTATTCTGCTTGGTAAGAGCTGTATGCTCTAGCTAAAGACAGGAAGTACAGCATGAAGTATGCTGCTTGAGCACACAGTTCTTACCAGACAGAATATGTATCAAACAATTCTTTGCAGTCTGTAAGCCCATGAAAAAACATTGCAGCCCATGATTTTAAATCCTTTGTCTTTAGAGAATCACAGAATCACAAGGTTGGAAAAGACCTTTAAGATCATCAAGTCCAACCATTCCTGTCCTGTGCTAAACCATATCTCTCAGTACCTGATCTACCCTTTTTTTAAACAAGATCATTCATAGGGGGAAGGATTTGTTTTGAACAAAACTCAGGGACTCTGCTTTATGTATTATTTCCAACTTCAGCATTTTTTTGGTTTGTATTTCTTCTTCCAAAATAATAAAGCAGAAGAATTCCTTGAATCATCAGAGCTGAATCTTTATTGGCAGATACAATATTTTTTTCATTGCAGGATAATGCACTTTCTAAATTTATGGTGATATTAGCAACCAGGCAACCACTTGGTAACTGACTATGCAAATTGAATCACTAGTTTCAAACTAGAGCTCTGCACAGTCTTCAAATTAATCTCTCAGTGTCTCAGACATTTATTCCCATTCTTAATAATGCTACAAAAAAAATGACTATGAGAATTCTTTATTGTCCCAGGTATTGCCCAACTGGGTGCAATGACTTTGACCCCCAAATTATTCTATAAGAGGTCACCAGTTTCAGTGTAAATGTATCAGGGGTGAAGGAGGACAGGTCAAGAATCTCTGTGGCTATTAACAGTTCCATTTGCATCTTCTTTCCTTTTTACTTGGCTTGTCTGAAGAGAGATCAAGCTTGTCTGATTTGGGCTGCCACCACTTACTGTATAACTGAACACAACTTTTGTTGCAGCATTAACAGTCACTAAGCATCTCTCTCTGTAATGAATCTCTTTTCTGTTTCCCCGACCTTACAGATAAATGCCAACAGGAGACCAGGTTTCACAGTGTGTCCCCAGATGGGATTTGTATTCACCAGGGATTGTACCTGCCCATGTAATGGAGAAGTCAGTTACTGCTATTTCCTCAGTTCTCAAGCTATGGTAAGTTACCCCCAGTTCAAACTCTTGTAGGAAAACACAGCCATTAAAGCTCAGGTGCTTGTGATGAAAGGCTTTCTCATGTTTCTCCTCCACCTCTGAATGGGGTAGGGCAAATAATAAAACCAGGTAGCAGTGTAGTCTGCCATTTCACCCTGGGAATGCTCTTAAAGTACCTAAAGCTGGTGCCTCTGCCCTACCCTACAGTATAGACGTTATCTTAGAGCTGTCAATAGCCATCTTTTTAACCTGCAAAAATACCAGATTACCTTGATATACCACATGCAGATTAATTAATTACCTTAATGCCTGCCATCTCCTTTTAAATATAAAGAGAGATCAAGCCATGCTGTGAATGAGAGTAGGGTATGGGAGGGAGAGAAGGGTGCCATAACCACATGTGCAGCTATGTTGTGTGACCTGGTGTTTGTGCTCCACCAGGGAGGGAGAGTGCTAATGGGGAGAATAAAGTCTCCTTACCCCCATTGTCATCCCATCACCTAGCAAAAGCTTCTGCAAAGCACTGTAGGATAATGATATGCAAGACTGAGATAAAGACATTGATAAACTGGAACAAATTCAGTGGAGAGCTGCCAAGATGGTCAGGGCTGAAGCACTTGCCCTGTAGGGAGAGTTAGGCAACAGACTGCAGAAGAGATATCTTCAGGGCAGCTGATAGCAACTCTGGTACCTAGAGGGAGGTTATCAAGAGGACAGATCCAGGCTCTTTACCATGTTGTGCAGCCAGAGGTGGAGAAACAAGAGTCATAAACTGGAACAGGAAGTACTGATTGCATCTAAGGAAAACAGTTTTCATTTGAGAGTGGTTGAGCACTGGAGCAGTGGCCTAGGGATGTTCCATCTCCATCTTTAGAGGTTTTCAGGAAGAGACTGAATAAAGGCTTGAGCAAACTGGCCTGACCTGACAGCTGACTGTCCTTTGAGCAGGAGGTTGGACTAGAGGTCCCTTCTGACTTGGGTGATTCTGTCATTCTCAGGCACTCTGTGTTCAAATACAGCAAGAGGGTTAAAAATGTTTATGTGAAAGAAACAAAATGTTAGAATTCCAGTCAACCAAGCAGGGAAAATCCTCAGCCAGTTATACAGTCAATGACCTTTCAATTTAACACTTTTTTTTTGTGTGTGTGATGGGATAATTGAGACTCATGGGAATAGCTTTGGGTGTAAATGCAGTACTTATCCCTCATCACCTCTATATTTCTGATAAGGAGGCTGGCTGCAGTTTTATTTTCCTGAGAAAAAAAAAATTCTATTGAAAGTCCTGGGAAGGGAAAAATAAAAACCAACTGAGCTTTATCACAGCCCCTGCATCTAGAATAATGTAGCAACACTGAGTTGTCATCTCTTGGCAAAGAACCAGAGTAATGTGAGTGCTCTGAATATTAGGAACACTCTGCATTGTAGATGTGAGATATTCCTGGGGCTACAGAAGAGCATATTCCTGAATGTAATCCCTCTAGGGGCAGTTCTAGCAATGTTTTATTTATGTGGGATACATAACATGCCCTTCAAATCTGACTCGCTTAACATGACATTTATTTTACTTCCAGTTCTTTACCATCTGCCACGATCTCAGACAGGCAAGAAAGACTTTTATAGTTTTGCAGCTGCTTTTACAGTGGCATTAAGACTTCATTACATTGATCCTTTCACTGCAGTGCTGTAAAAGAATCATAGGATGTGTTAGGTTGGAAGGGACCTTAAACGTCGCATCTAGTCCACCCCCCCTGCAGTGAGCAGGGACATCTTCACTAGATCAGGTTGCTCAGAGCCCCACCAAGCCTGACCTTGAATGTCTCCAGGGATGGGGCCTCCACCACCTCTCTGGGCAACCTGTTCCAGTGATCCTGCCATCCTCATATTAAAGATTTTTTTCCCTAATATCCAACCTAACTCTACCCTTTTCTAGTTTAAAACCATTACCCTTTGTCCTATTGCTCCATGCCTTGTGAACAGAAGTGCAGATGAAGAATTACTGAAGTGGTGGGACATGAGAGAGGAGAGGTCAATTAATGCACAAAGATAATCAGATACAGAAACTAAAATTTCAGATAGAATGGGGTTTGTGTAACAGCCTCTTATATACATCAAGCTAAGAAACCTTGAAATCCCTAAGCACAGATATCATAATTCATAACTACTTTTTTAAAATAAAGTAAACTTGGTTTTGTCCCTGAAATGTGAAGAATCTCTTGGGATGCTTCACTTTGTTCAGAAAAGATCTATCAGCAGTTAGAGTTGTCATGGCCTGGAACAGGCTGCCCAGGGAGGGGGCTGAGTCACCACCCCTGGATGTGTTTAAAAGATGGGTAGATGAGGTACTTAGGGCTATGGTTTAGCATAGGACAGGAATGGTTGGACTTGATGATCTTAAAGGTCTTTTCCAACCTTGTGATTCTGTGATTCTGCTCAACAATAGCACAGCATAGTAAACTTTACCAGTAATTTATGTTAGCTAAGAGAAACATTAAAAGCTAAATGCTTTCCTTTAGGGTCTTTTTGTAGCTGCCCATACAATCTTCTATAAGCTTGGGAACTGCTTAAATGTGATCAGGTTTCTAAATACACACATTACAAGGTGGTTAAAGAGCATGAGTCCAAGTTTGGATCCAACCAGAATACCAAACAGTTGTATTTTCCATCTAAAATAACTAAGTGCCCTCAGTTTATCCCCACATATGCAGTAAGGCAGCATGGAGAGGATATTCTCTATAGCAGTCTGATGTAAACACAGAACTCAGACAATCTGTGGGCACTATGGTTATGTATAACATGAGATGATTCTAACCACAGAATGGTTGAAAACTGTCTGTGCCATCAGGTTCAAAGGGCTCTGCTGAGCAGTTTGAAATCTGGCAGCTGGTTATGAGTAGCATTTGTAAATATTTGATACAGGGGCTAATAATACATAGCATCTTCATCATGAGTGTGGACCCTGGGATGAAGGGCAGCCTTAGCCATGCTTGTGGATGCCACTCTGGGGGCAGAGGTTGGTATGCTCTGGAAGGGGAGCCAGAAGAGAAGATTAAGAAGAGGAGATTCACCTGAAGAGGGGTTATAGAGTAGAGAGGCAGTGATTCTTTTCAGAGGTGCACAGTGGGAGGAGAATAAATGAAAGTTGAAGCAAGGGTTGATTATAAGGGAAAAGGTCCTCACCATGAGAGTGATAATGCACTTGGGCAAGTTCCCCAAGGAGGAAGTGCAATCACCTTTGGAGATGTTTGAAACTTGGCTGGATGAGGAGCAGAACAACCAGAAAACATTGAAGTTTATGCTGCTTTGAGCAGAATTGGACTGGAGACCTTTAAAGCTCCCTTTTAAACAACATCTCTCTTTGATTCTAAAGTTAAGGCTATATTGTTTTCCCTGCAGCTCAGGGTCCTTAGAGATTTAAAAGTGCAGCAGACAAAGTTCAACTGTTTGTATAGCTACATATTTCATATACTTTTAGGTGTACCTCTGTATCACTATAGAAGCATAGAATGGTTTGAGTCTGAAAGGACCTTAAAGATCATCATCTAGTTTCAACCCTGGAGCCTTCTCTTCTCCAGGCTGAATAAGCCCAATTGTCTCAGCCTGTCTTCACAGGAGAGGTGTTCCAGCCCTCTGACCATCTTTGTGGCCCTACTCTGGACTCCCTCCAACAACTCCATGTCTTTCTTCTGTTGGGGACCCCAGAGCTGAGCACAGTAATCCAGGTGGGGTCTCACTAGAGCAGAGGGACAGAATCACTTCCCTCAACCTGCTGGTCACACTGCTTTTCACACAGCCCAGGATATAGTTGGCTTCCTGGGCTGCAAGCACACATTGCTGGGTCACACTGGTGGAACTTCTTAGCCACCAATACCCCCAAGTTCTTCTCCTCAGGGCTCCTCTCAGTCTGTTCTCCACCCAGTCAGTAGTTGTGCTTGGGATTGCACCAACTCATGTGCAGGACCTTGCACTTGGCCTTGTTAAACTTCATAAAGTTTGCACAGGCCCAACTCTCAAGCCTGTCAAGGTTCCTCCAGATGAAATCTCTTCCCTGCAGCATACTGACTGCACCACACAGCTTGGTGTTACTGGAAAACTCACTGAGGGTGCACTCAAGCCCACTGTCCCTGCCTCTGACAAAGATGTTGAACAGTGCCAGTCCCAATACCAAACCTCAAGGAACACCAGTCATTAATGATCTCCATGTGGACATTGACCACAACTCTGTGTGTGTTACTATCCAGTCAATTATTTATCCACTGAGTTGTCCATTCATGAAATCCATTTCTTTCCAGTTTATCCATTTCTTTCCAGGCCTGAGGTTGGTGTCCCTGCCTGTGGCAGGGGGGTTGGAGCCTTATGATCCTCGGGGTCCCTTCCAACCCTTGCCATTCTATGATTCTATGACATCTTTGTATATCATAGGCTCCAACCTCCCTGCCACAGGCAGGGCCACCAACCTCAGGCCTGGATCTACACAAGGTTGCCCAGGGCCCCATCCAACCTGGACTTGAACACTTCCAGGGATGGGGCATCCACCCCCTCTCTGGGCAGCCTGTTCCAGCCCCTCACCACTCTTTCCGTAAAAAACTTCCCCCTAATATCCAATCTAAACCTTCCCTCCTTCAGCTTCAATCCATCCCCCTTGTCCTGCCATTATCTGCCCTTTTAAATGTGGTAACACCTCTGGTGTAGACAGGCTGTCATCCATGGACTGGTCTTACACATCCAGAGCCTCTTTTACAGAGGCACCTGGGAAGGCAAGGAGGGGATTTGCCTGCAACCCCAAGCATGGACCTGTCTCCATTCACTCCTTACTTGAAGCTGCTGCCTTCATCCTGGCAGGGGCAGGACACAGGGTCCCCTTGATCTTGGGTCCCTGTCTCATGGAGGGCAGAGCATGGCTCCACCAGTCTCCCTCTTCTCAGCCTCCCTGATGCTCCTGACCCTTTATATTTCCTCTTGTGGCTCTGCCACCAGGCTGAGCAGATCATCCCCTGGTCACCCCTCACACCGCCGTTGTCACTGCTGCCATCCATTCCCAGGGACAGGCTCTGGCACTGCCTGTTCCTGAGGCCTGGGGGGCTGCATGTCTTCCTGAGAGCTCTGTCTGGGTTGCCACATCCATTCTGGTGAGCTCAGAGGACAGACAGAGCTTTCTGCTGGGTGGATACCACAGCTAAACTCCATCCCAGAGGGTGATGACGCCCATGGAACTCACCTGGGAGGGTGACCAGGTCCCTCCTGCACAAGCCGCCGCACCACGCCCTGGCTGACGCCAGGCTCTGTTTGCCTGCTCTGGTCACAGTGCTCCAGGTTGCTTGTGCTGCTCAGGCAGCTTTTTATAGGCACAGGGGTGGCCACGCTTGCTCTGGCCCAGGCCTTGTCAGCACCTCCCACCAGAGCTGCCAGCTTCTGGTGGATCTCTCCACACCTTCAGCATTGCCCTTCCTCAGGAGAACTCCCTGTGTGCCACGATCTGCTGTGGGCCAGGCTGGCACCAGAGCAGCTCCCCTTGGCAACCGACTGCTGGATTCTGTTTACACTGTGAAGGAAATATACTTAAATATTGCCTGACATGTCAAATATAGCCAGCCTGGCACGGGTTGCTGGGTCCTGTATGACTGAAACTGGTCAGAACGTAACTTCTCATAAATAATTAACTCCATTTACAGCATCAAAACCCCTGATTTGCATGTGGCAACATCTGCCAGGAGAGCAAATACACTCTGCAGCCACAAGCCAAGGAGGCTTCTGCATAACAGACTATATCAAAAATGCAGTAGTACCAACACCCCCCCCAATAGTCTGTGCTTATTTTCCGTGTTGCACTTCTCCTAATAGTTAAAAAGGAATAAAATTGCCAAATTTGGGGTTGGAAAACTTAATTGACAGTGTCCTTCTCTGTATTGTTTTCTGTGGTTCTTGTTTATTCCTTCTAATAGCTGTTTTAGTTTTCTGTAGTGCATCCAGTTAGTTGTGGAGAGACTCTCTCACCTACAAAGGTAAATTATCCATCAAAGGTATTTTAAGAAATAATTTAGGCTTTCTTTTCTTGCACAGCTGCATCTAGTGCTGTCTTTCCCCATTCTGATTTCTCTTCCCTTGATATTTGGAGATTTTTTCAGAGTTGATTTACCTGAAATCTTCAAATCTTTTTATTAGAAGAAAACCACCAAAATAGACGATTTCACCTTGGTGTAGTAACAGAACCTGATATCAATGGAAATTACTGAAAATGATAAAAGTAGGTTTAACATGTGTCCAATTAACTAGTGTCAGAAAGAGCAAACCATTAATGATGACTCTGGCCCTCCACCATTAGCAAAAGATGGTCCTTCTGAAGGGTGGCTATTAATTTCCTGTGTTTGTAGAGCACACAGGTCAATACCCTGGTTTGATCAGCTGGCAAATGCTATTAGAATATATTACAGGAGTGCTCCTGGTGATTGTCAATAAAGAGAGGGGGTTGTTTTATCAAGAGCTGTGAATGCAAAGGCAGTTATTGAATTCTGGAGTAGGAAAGCAGTTATGTGACTTGGGAAAGCTTCCTTTTAAGAGAAGCAGTGACTTACAAAACACTGCTCATAGCTTCTGTAAGATTGTCACCAAAGCTGTTCACCTGCTGAGAGTAAATGATGTCATATAAACTCACATCAATTTTTTACAGCTTGTTTTGAGCTGGTGTTTTTTTAGAGCTTGTATTTTTCATATATTTGTATGAAAAACTAAAAAGACATACAGCTCAAGCTAGAGTTGGAAACAAATTTGTTAATACTTCCAAAGAGGACAGTATTAATTTCTAAGTCCTGGCTAAAAGAGACAGACTTCTCTTGAGTTCTCAGGTTCTGCAGACCAAAGGCTTAAACTGTTTTCTTAAAACCTACATTCTCTTTATGCATTGGCAAGTTCACTTGCTGAATCTTTTCTAAAATTAAGCCTCCAGCCCTCAGTTTCTTCTTCAGGATAAAACCCACACAACTCATTATTGCATTGCAACTTTAGACTGTAAATGCCTCAGGGTAGGAGGCATTTCCCTGGGTGTGGTACAGTTACTCTACAGAGCAGGGCACTGATCCAAGGCATGTGGATAACAGCACGACAACAATTACTAATTGCTTGCTGCTATTTCTTTGTTGAAGTCCTGCCATTGTTTTAGAAGAGAGCTGGTTTACATCTTTCACCAAACATGGCTGAAAGTGTGAAATAGAAAGTGTGAAATACATCATTCTGCACAGCCCATATCCTCTGGAGAAGAGGAGGCTGAGGGGAGACCTTATCACTGCCTACAACTGACAGGAGGTTGTAGAGAGGTGGGTGATGGTCTCTTCAGTCAGGTGACAGGAGATGGGACAAGGGGAAATGGCACAAAGCTGCACCAGGGCAGGGTCAGATTAGATGTTAGGGAAAAAATTCTTCCCTGAAAGAGTTGTGAGGGCCTGGAACAGGCTGCCCAGGGATGGGGTTGAGTCACCATCCCTGGATGTGTTTAAAAGAGGGGTAGATGAGGTACCTAGGGGTATGGTTTAGCACAGGACAGGAATGGTTGGACTTGATGATCTTAAAGGTCTTTCCCAACCCTGTGATTCTGTGATATTGCACCAAATAGAGGTAACTTTTCAAGCATGCTAGGAATGTGTAGTTGGCACAACCATGTCAGGCATACCCTGTCAGGCCTTTCTTCAGGCAGTGCAAGTTGCTCATAGGTCAAAAAGCTGACCATAAGCTGATATAATCCATGTCTTTAATGACCAGAGTGCATACTTCTAGTAAAAGATGTTTCAAGAAGATTTGTTGTGTCTTTCCTCAGCTATAATTATAAGAAAGAAGCATTATTTAATTATGAAAGCACATTAGTGGAGTTCACTAATGAATCTATGAGGAGATTTTCCCACCAAGGCTATTCTTTAATTCATATTCCCCTGGTTTTCCTCCTGGATTTTTTCACTGACAGTGATTTGCTGTGAATATATTGGAGCACCAGTAGAGAGCTGAGTGACTTGAACAAGACACAATCACCTCTTCATAATGATATGCATGATTACCCCTGCAAATCATGCAGTTATGATAAAGATTTCAACTGAAAGTGATTTATTTATGTAGTGTCCAGAAATACTCAGTCTCTTGATGTGGAGCAAAACCTGAATTGAAGTCTTTATACAGTTACTGCAACAAGATGAATCTGAGTTAATCAGGAAGGAATCAAAGAGGAGTCCATAGGAGGGCAGCAAAGATGATCAGAGGGTTTGGGGCGCCTCTCCTATGAGGACAGGCTGAGAGAGTTGGGCTTGTTCAGCTTGGAAAAGAGAAGGCTCTGGGGAGATCCTACATCAGCCTTACAGTGCCTGAAGGGGCCCACAGGAGAGCTGGAGAGGGACTGGTTACAAGTGCATGTAGGGACAGGACAGGGGGGAATGGGTTTGAACTGAAAGAGGGTAGATCTGGATTAGATATTAGGAAGACATTCTTTACTGTGAGGGTGGGAAGACACGGGCACATGTTGCCCAGAGAAGCTGTGGCTGCCCCTTCCTCAGCACTGTTCAAGGCCAGGTTGGATGGGGCCCTGGGCAACCTGGTCTAGTGGGAGGTGTCCCTGCCCATGGCAGAGAGCTTGAAACTGGATTATCTTAGAGGTCCCTTCCAACCCAAACCAATCCATGATTCTATTAACAAGGCAGGGCTAAGAAAAGTGCTACAGGGTGCTCTGCTGCAGTATATATTTACATCATGGTTTAAAGGCTGCATTTATTTCAAAATGAACAGCTTTGAAAAGCAGCAAATTTTATTTTGGAGAAAGCAACCCTCAAATTGTGTTTGTGAGTGATCTGGACCTATCTCAATCTTGTGAAATAACAACAGCCAAGCCTTCTGTTTTTCAGCTCAGACAAAAAGCAAGCCTTAAGCATAAACAGTACAAAAGCTTTGGCACTAAGCAGAATCTGTAATTCAGCACTGAGGCAGCTATTGAATCCCTCATATGATATTTTTGTATTCTGATATATTTTTCCTAACACCTAGATACCCCATGTGGGCTTGAAACCCCACTGATGCTTGGTGCCCTGCAGACCTATGCCATAGTATTTTCTCCAAAGAGCTTACAGAACCAACAGTGAAACACCATGAGCTTGTTTTGTCTTTATTCTCTCAGGACAGATGGTGTTCAGTTCTGCTAAGTTAAAATAAATATCAGAGCTTAAATATAACAGCTACATTCTCCAGGCAAGTGATTGCATAAATATGCAGAATTTGCAGGCTTCTTTTTGTATTAATTCTGAGCACATCTCACATCTCAGGCAATGTTTTTCCCTTACTATCCTTTCATTACTACTTTCATTTCAAACAGCAAAGCCAGTTTCAGACACATGGTAACTCTATGATAGCAAAATGTCCATGGCTACCTCTGTAGTCTGTGGCAGAGCTCTGAAATCTGTGCTGACCCCTCCAGCTGCTAGCAAGGAAAAGTGAGGTCTAGATGAAGATTCAGAGGTTGCAGGCACAACAACAGTTACAGGTACAATACAACAGTTACTGACTTCTACTTTCCCATTCTGTTCAGGCAGAAAGAGCAAGCCCAGCTCTTCATGGGTTTCCCATGAGTTTTCTAGCTTAGGTCTTCTTTACCTATTCATCTCATTTCCCATGCCAGGAGGAGCTTAGGCTCAGCCAGGCACCTGTCCTCACTTCTGAGGATGACATGTTTCAGGTTGCCTGCACTGACAGCATCCCTGAATGATCTGTACCTGGAAAAACAGGGTTTAAATGTATCCTCTGGTTTCAGTGCTTAACATTTGCTCAAGTAGCACTCACCCTGTAGCTACAGCACTGCTCTGAAGCACCATGGAAACACCCAATCAATCATTTTTTCCCCTTTTGTCATGTTACAAGAGAGTTTCTGATTCTCAGTGAGGGTGCACACAGGGTGTCTGTGAAAGAAAAGGGTCAGGAAGGAGGCTGAGGTCATCAGGTTTTTCAGTTACACGTGGTTTCCTCTGCAGACTGCCCAACCTTTAGCTATGGAGATCCAATTGGTTTCTGCAGAATTCATTAGTGTTTGCTCTGCAGTGCTACCTAAAGCCATCAGGATCCAGACTTTGCTAAACATAGTATAAACTCGTAGTCTTTGCCTAAGGGAACATTCACTCTCCATCTTTCCTCACCCTCATTGCATATTCTGCCCCAAGGCAGAATGGAAGCAGTTAGCAGGAGCTGTAATGATGACTGCTGTTATGTGAACACTTCCCACTGCAAACTGTGCAGATGCCAATACTGATTTCTCTTCAAACACGGTACTAATTTCCTGGCATTCAGCTGGCTAAGTCTGAATTGCAAACTAGGCTCTAGTCTCCACTCTTGTAAGCATCTACCTGTTCAGTCTGTCCTCCTTTTTAAGTGACAAAGAGAGGTGGTGAAATTCCTGCCCAACCTCCTCTCATCTCCATGTGAGCCCTGCTTTGAGCAGGGGATTGGGAGGAGACTTTGTGAGAGATCCCATCCAATTTGAATGTTAATCTGATTGCACATTTTATAAAAGCAGGTGTGTTGGGTGTCCACGTGCAGGTGGTGGCAACAGGGTGGCTGCATGGGTGGCCTCTGTGAGAGGAGGTCAGGGATTTCCCCTGCATCAGATAGAGCTGATTCCAACATGGACCCACCACAGCACACAGCTGAGCCCATTAGCAACACTGGTGGCACCTCTGGGGAAATACAGCTAAGAAAAGAGGACACCAGCTGGGAGGAGTGAGGAAAAAAGCTAAGAGAAACAGCTCTGCTGACACCACGGTCAGTGAAGAAGGAGGAGGTGCTCCTGGCAGGGACTGCTGTCTGTGGACAGGAGTCCACACTGGGACAGATCTGCTGGCAGGACTTGTGGCTGCTTTTTGCTGCTAGAGAAGGGAGTGAGAAGGAGTTAGAAACTCTGCAGACACCAAGGTCAGTGAAGAAGGGGGGGGAGGAGGCACTGCAGGCAGGGAAGAGAAAGATTACACTGCAGCCTGTGGAGAAGACCATGGTGGAGCAGGTTGTCCCCCTGCAGCAAGTGGAAGATGATGGGAAGCAGAGACCCCCCCCTGCAGTCCATGGAGGACCCCACACTAGAGCAGGAGGAGAAGTATGGAAGACACTGTGACCCACATTTGAGCAAGCTCATGGCAGCAGGTCTGCAGCCCACAGAGAGAGACAAAGACCCACACTGGAGCAGGTTTGCTGGGAGGACTTGTGACTCTCTGGGGGACCAGGCTGGAGCAGTCTGGACCTGAGACACATTGTGTGATTCTGTGACTGCACCCATAGCAGTGACCCACACTGGGGCTGCTGGGGAAGGGCTGAAGCCCCAGGGGAAAGGACTCCTGTTGGAGAAGTTCATGGAGGACTGTCTGCCTTGAGTGGGACCCCACACTGAGGAATGACACACACACACTGCTGAAAAGGAAAACAACTCATGAGGAACTCACCAAAACCCCCATTCCCACCTCCTCCCCCCATGCCCTCCTTGGGGGGAGAAGGGAGCAAAATTATGACTAAAGTTGAGTCTGCTAAGAAGGGAGGGGTGGGGGAAGGGTTTTAAGTTCTGGTTCTACTTCTCATTATCCTACTGGTTTCTCTGTGTGTGTATTACAATAAATTAGTTTCCTTTATTCTGAATCTGTCTTGCCTGTGACACCAATTGCAGAATGATCTCTCCCTGTCCTTGTCTCCACTCCTGGGCCTCTCAATATCTATTTTCTCCCTTGTCCAGCTGAAAAGGGGAGTGATAGAGCGACCTTGGTGGGCATCTGGCCTCCAGCCAGGGTCAAACCACCACACTATCAGCAGCACAGTTCATGAAGCATTGCAGTCTGCTGCTCACACAAACACATAGAAATACACCTATCTCCCATGGTACACCAGTGACACTGTAACTCTTTATTAACCCATTGAAATGACACTAACAGATTTTAATGCCAGTATGGTTTGTGCAGAGTGTTTAGGAAAACAGGAGTAAAAGAACCTCTTGCAGCAAGGCTTTTCTGTTTACACTGGGGCTACTTAAATCATTTAATAGCACTCAAACCCTTTAGTCATTTCTGAAATCAATTAGGAAACTTTAACTTTCAATTATGAATTTAAATTCTTTGCTTTTATTGCTGACCTTTTGGTTGAATAACTACAAGCATGATACATACATGAGACACACTCTATTTCTCAACAGGGTGAGGAAAAACAAGAAAACCCAGTAGTAAGGTGATACTAAATGATGGCAAACTTCCAAACTGAAGGATTGATTGGTTTCACATGGAAGAGTGAGTAGGAATCATTGTTATCTCCCTTCCTCCACTGCAATTATTTTCTTTCTAAGTTTTAATCCTCTGCTCTCACTGGTGTCCACTTTTTTCCAGTAGGAAAAAAAAAATACATCTGGTAGTGGCAAGGATGGAAGGAATAAGGAAAGGACAAGCTTGGGAAAAGTCTGTACACATTTACTAGTGAGTACTGTAAAGCATTTATCCTGTGTGTGATGATAAAAGCTGCTTCAGTGTTTCAAAACTGGGACTTGCAGATCAAACACTTCAAAAACGCAGCAGCTGCAGAACAGTTACAGGCCCAGGTGACAGGTAAGGAATTGGCAGTGCCAAATGAAGTATGGGGCATTAGATGCACAACACCAAATCCAGACAGTCCTACTTGTAACACATACCAACCTTAGCTGCCTGTAAAGACTAGGAAAAAAACAGGAGTGTAAAAGATGTCAACATGATTTTTCCTGGGGAAGAGAGAGGAAATGCTATATTATTTTTTATATATTTAATATGACAGATATGACAGCTGTTTATGACATGCCCTAGACATGCAAAGTCCTACTGGAAGGAACCCATCCATAGGTGTGTGAACTTCATGGGTTCAGGTCATGAAACTATAAACAGAGATGGAAAGGTCTGTTTTTGACTAGTAGTGGTGTGGGCAAATGTGGTATGAGAAAATACTTGTAGCTCTGTAACCACAATCACAGAATCACAAGGTTGGAAAAGACCTTTAAGATCATCAAGTCCAACCATTCCTGTCCTATGCTGAACCATAGCCCTAAGTACCTCATCTACCCATCTGTTAAACACATCCTGAGAAGGTGACTCAGCCCCCTCCCTGGGCAGCCTGTTCCAGGCCCTCACAACAGTGAATTTTTTTCCCTAACATCTAATCTGAACCTGCAGAAAATTCCCTGTCTCCCAAGACTACCCTTATGTATCCAACTCTGCAAAAACTGGTGGCAGTTAAGGATGTTCCACAAGGATTTGAGCATTGCTGCCACTGTTTTTATGTGTTAGCAGACCAGAGCAAGTCTTTTCCCTCCAGCCTGTCATGCTTCAGGCTTGTCTATGTGGCCTATACACAGCAGTACCTCAAGATCATCACTTGGGTTTGGAAGTGCACCTCTTGCTCAGTATGGCTGTGGGGCAACTTACACTGGGATTCAAACTGACAGTGGGATGAAGACACCACTGAGAACAGAAGGAGTTTAGAGCAGATTTCAGTTTAGGTACTTCAGCTGGTACATAAAGACCCATGTGGTAAATCTCAGCCTAGTGGGGAGGTTTCAGGCCAGGTATGTCTTCCAGCCCTGGCTCCTTTGCTCTGAGAGCTCCTGCTGGACATTCAGTGAGTTTGTAATTGAATGCGTGTGGAGCCAAGAAAATTCCCCAGGGAAGTATGAGGAGGGTTCCCTGGAAAAGGAAAGCCCTGAGCCCCAGGGTCAGAGGGGCTGCTTGTGGCTACATGGGGAGGTTTCAGGCCTGTTCTAGTACAGAGACACAAGAATACTAAATACATGCAGGAAGTTGCAAGTTTCTGAAGAAGCATTTGCACATCTGCATCTTTGCAGTTACAACCTGGTAGGGGGGAAATCCCACACTTGATGTCATCTGTGCATTCAGTGCTTAGACTCTCACTGGAATGATAGATGGAACAAAGATCACAGAATCACAGAATCACAGAATCTTAGGGGTTGGAAGGGACCTCAAGAGATCATCGGGTCCAACCCCCCTGCCAAAGCAGCTCCCTATCTCATATTACATAGATAGGTGTCCAGACGAGACTTGAATCTCTCCAGAGAAGGAGACTCCACCACCTCCCTGGGCAGCCTGTCCCAGGGCTCTGGCACCCTCACTGGGAAAAAGTTCTTCTGCATGTTGGTGTGGAACTTCCTGTGCTCCAGCTTACAGCCATTGCCCCTTGTCCTGTCTCCACAGACCACTGAAAAGGGGCTGGCCAATTCCCCCTGCATCCCATACTTAAGATATTTATAAACACTAATTAGGTCCCCCCTCAGTCTTCGTTTCTCCAGGCTGAACAGCCCCAGCTCTCTCAGCCTTTCCTCACAGGGGAGATGTTCCAGACCCCTAATCAACTCTGTCGCCCTTCTCTGGACTCTCTCCAGAATGTCCCTGTCTTTTTTATACCAGGGAGCCCAGCACTGGACACAGTATTCCAGGTGGGGCCTGACCAGGGCAGAGTAGAGGGGGAGGATCACCTCCTTAGACCTGCTGGCCACACTCTTCCTGATGCCCCCCAGGATCCCATTGGCTCTCTCAGCCCCCAGGGCACACTGCTGGCTCATGGCCAACCTGTCATCAACCAGGACCCCCAGGTCCTTCTCCACAGAGCTCTTTTTCAACAGGTCACCCCCAGCCTGTACTGATACATGGGGTTGTTCCTCCCCAGGTGCAAGACTTTACACTTGCTTTTGTTGGATCTCATCTGGTTTCTCCCTGCCCAGCTCTCCAGCCTGGCCAGGTCTCTGGATGGCAGCGCAGTGTCTGTGTGTCAACCACCCCTCCCAGCTTTGCATCATCAGGTACTTGCTGAGGGTGGATGCTAGATTATATAGGGGGTTTTCACCTGGTTTTAACTGCTAACAAGTTACTGACACACAAATAAATCTGCCTGAAAGTTTAATCCAAAGTTTACAGTTCAGATAAACAAATATAACATGCTGGGTCTCCCTAGCCTCTTCCTGTTGAGTAGTACCAGCAGCATTTTCCCTATGATGCATAGTAATGGTGTTATTCAGTTCCTCTAGTTTATAAATACAGTACTTGTAGCTGCTGCATCTCTGTCATGACTCACTTCTGTAGGATCACTTGAGAAGAATCAGTGCACTGCTTTCTTCTCTATCAGCCAAACAGTGTTGTCTGCCATCTTGCCTTGACATTCAGGACCTGAGCTGTCTGCTTGTTTCCTCTTCTGTGCAGAGAAAGCTGAAATTCCATCTCTGTGGGATTTATTTTTAACCAGATTATTTACCCTGCTCCATATGTTCAAAGCAAACAAACATTGTAAACAGGACAGGCAAGAGGCTGGGCCAGATGTACAGAGGGAGTTACCTCTCTCCTATTTTCTGCAACTCCTGATCTTCAAATTTAATAAACAAGGACTTCATTCAAGCTCTGTGCAACCATTAACTCATAGACATACTTGTGAAGGAGCAGGGGAGAAGCAACCATTTCACAAACAAACCAACTCAAAATATGGCAGTTGGGGGGGGAGGGGGGAAGCAGTTTCTTAACATGAGATGGACAATTTGAGCTAAAACTACCATGAGTATGGCAGCTGAGGCTTTCAACCCAGGTTAAATTAATAAAAATAGCAGTAAATTAATAGTTAAAAGAGAAACCTGATGATTACATGAATCCCCTTCTCCCTGTTAGAACCCCAGCTGACTTATATTCATCTCAGTCCAGGTGAAGAGAATACTTTCTACTTTCATCCTTTCTTTGCAATGTAAGCACTTCCTAAATGGAGGCAAGGAATGTCAGTAGCTACTGATTTTGGTTATGTTTTAATATGTTGAGTTTGTTGAGCTTATATGTTGAGTAGTTTTTATATGTTGAGTTTGAAGTAGTTTAAGAGAAATTTTCAGAAATACTGTCTCTCTGACTCTGGTTGTATTCAACATAAACTGGAGGTGTGCAGCCATCACAGCTTCTTGGCAGCCAAAGCATCTCTGAGGAAGCTTGGGGGAAAATGACTTACCCTTTCTCTGAAACAGAAGTCAGATGAAATACTTCCTAGTACAGCAGATAACAGAGGAGAAAAAGCTGCAATTGTTTGTTCCTTGCCAGCATGTGTACAGACTGAAATCAAAGTCCTGTCTTCTCCAAAGGGAGAGAACTTGGAGTGAACTGTTTCCTACAACTGAGATCAGGGTTTCCCCCACCACAAAGTACTCCTTTTATCTTCCTTTTTATGTGCAGCTACCTTCCAACTGAGAAAACCCCAGCTCCTTTTGTCCACTGCCACTTAACTCTTGACAGGCCTCGTTCCAGATTCTCTGGCTACACTGTCTGTTGATTTTTGCTGAGACTCAACAATCATGGTGCAGGTTTTACACAGACACACAAAAAATTTGGACCTGATAAAATACCCCAACATGTGTGTCCACAGCTACAGAGTGGGTTGATGTCTAAACTGACACTAGAGCTTAAGGCTTGTTAAATCACTTCCCTGTGATGTCTACACAGATTGTCTAATCCACCACCTTTCTTCAAGAACAAGGAAATATTCCCCAGGTCATAAATTCCCTTTTTGATACAGACTTAACAGTTGTCTGAAAGAGGAAGAATGCTATTCTTCTCTGGTGCTCCAGCTCTGAAGGTCATGAGAAGAAGGCAGGAGTTATTTCAATTGGTAATGCCAGAAAATATTCATTCAAATACGTTCAGCATGTCAAGTGGCATTTTAAAAATCCTTTGAGGGCAAGATGGACACAGCTGCAGGCAACTGCTTTTGTCTAGGCAGGGATAGGGCACAGAGGGGTCACATTTGCTCAGGCCTGAATCATCTTGCACAAATCACACTAGAAAGATCTTTCTAAAGGCTTGAAAACAATCAGATTTGACAACCTCAAATTCAACTCTTGAAACTGGGACAGAGAAAATCTCTCAAGTTTAAGAAATGATAAAAAAATCTTTGCAGTCATTCAGAAGGACACAAACCCAAAGGATCCATGTTTCAGGAAATACACATTAGCTGCTGTTGCATGCCATGAAGACCTAACTTCATGCAAAGCTTTATTCACAGTGGTCTTCCCAGTTGTCTTCACTGTAGACAGCAGACTGAGAGTGCTCAGGCTCAATGGGCTGAGTCAGGATATTTCTCTGAGGAGCTTTGTGAGATTAAAAGTTTGGAGTCCTTTAAAAGTTATTTTCTGTTCCAAATAAGTTTCAAAATCAAATTTTATGTGGCACTGAGACATGCTTAAGAGAATTGTTTGGTTTTAGGTATGATGCTTCTAGTTGCCTCACTTGTGCTGAGAGAGGCTAACTGCTTTGACAGGGGATGTGTAAGTGTTGCTGTGTATTTTAGTTCTTTTATGCCAGCAGACAGGTGAGTAGCTCTCTTGCACACAATGAAATGTCTTTTACATCCTAAAATCAGCACACACATTAGTACTAAAGTCAGAGCAGCTACAACCAGTATTTTAGCTACTGCAAAGGAAAATAAACCCCAATCTGATATGGCAGAACCTACAATTGCTAAAAAATCCCTTTGGCAAGTTTCATGTTAATCACCTCCTCTGCTCCTGTCAGAAGGTTATGGCCTAGCAGCTTCCAATGTCTTTGCTCCTTATCTGTCTGAAATCATGCTGCCTTTATTTAAAAATATTCTAAGACTTCCCTGGAATGATTAATTTAACAACACTCTTCAATGGTATTTAAACACACTTAGACATGCTCATGAATTAACCTTCATAACCTCCATTATGAATTCATGGGTATCATCCTTACTACACCAATGAGTTCCTGTTAGATGTTCAAACAATCAATTTCATGCTTTCTCTCCTGCTTTGGGCTTACAGAAATATTTACAGAGTGCTCTCATTAGCTTTTCTCAAATCCAGCACTGAATTTTTTTACCACAGTACAGAAACCTTGGCAACAGCTTATACCCTGTGCTGGCTGCCTATCACACTGATCAGTATTGCTTCACTGTTGCTTTGAATTCCCCTCCCTGGCTGTATCCATCTGTTGTTTCTTGTCTTACACCTGGAAAGCAATTTGGGGCAGGATTACCTTTTCCTTGCAGATTTCTATTGCCTCAGTCACAATGGGGTTGTTTTCTGTGACTGAAATTCCAACATGTAACATGCACAATAGTGAAGAAGTGAGGAGGTGCATAGGAAAAGGCTACATGGCTTGCTTAAAAAGATCCTCTGATGGTGAAGAGCCAGGGCACTATCCAGCTTTCTGTGTTTCCAGCCTTTTTCTCACAGTTGTCATCCTCATTATGTAGGAAGTCCAAGCATTTCAAGAAAGGATGAAAAATCAATTTTAAAAAAAGGAAGGAAGATGAGAATGGGTAATTCTAGGGAAAGGGAAGTTACTCATCCAGCGTTGCAAGAGCCTCAGAACTCAAGCAAATCTCCTATAGAACGTGTCATGGGTGCCTTTAACCACTAGGAGCCGTATTCACACCATCTCCTGCCTAGAACTGAGAGCAAATGTTACCATTTAGGTCAAGGGGGTAGCCAAGACTTTCTGTCAGCCAGGCTGCCAGATGCTTCAATCACCTACATCTCGTCCATCCTTGTGTTTGAGATTGTCACCTTCCCAATATGCCCAGGAATGTTCAACATGTCCCATCCTGAGCTGAGACATAATCCCCATTATAACACCAACTCATAGAGGTACCACCTCCAGTCTAGAATTCCTCACTGTCCTAGCACAATCCCACCCAGCACAGCCAGCCAGTGTTGACAGAGCTGGAAGGAGGGGAAGTGGTTCTACTGGATCATACACAAAAACCTGAGGCAAAATTTGCAGAGGGAGGATCATAGCCCTTTCTGATTCTGGAGGGGTTTGTTGTCAGGGCAGACAGCAGGCCTGCCAGCGGCCTAGCTCTCTTCTCTGACAGTTTGTAGCTATCACTCCTACTTCTCAGGATGTCACTTCAGCTAAAGGCCCCATTGGCATTTCACAAACCTCTGGACTCCACCAAGGCCAGGAAAGGGCACAACCATGGCTTGGCTAGCATTACTAATTGCTGTGGGTTAACAAACTTGTTTGCCTTCAGCTTGCCTGAAAACATGGTGATGTTGGGTGTTTGATTGTGTTAAATATTCATCCTTCCAAAGTTTGGAATGTCTCTTTTGGGGGATTTGCACTCTTGTGATATTCACCATTTCAGAGCTCAAATAGCACAAGTTTCTTTACAAAAGTGTGGTAGGTCAGCTGCAGGAAGACTGGAATCTCCATTCACTGCCTGTTTTACCAAACAGGCTTCAAAATACAAACAGCTTAATGCAGAATACCCAGATCTTTGCCACTGTTCTCAAGCAAATTCTGTCCAGTCCAACCAGACTGGACCCAACCAAACACCCAAGTTTGCAGGACAAATTCACAAGATTTGTACAGAATTCAAAAGCTCAGAAAATTATTTCACTTTTTCATTGTCCAAGGAAGAACATAATAAATAAATCTGCATTTCAAAATACATATGCTGGTTTTAGATATTATGGCTGTGACTTATTATAGCAACTTCCACAGCCCTACTGCAGTGCCTGAAACACATTGTCCTCTGATTTATTCCCTGCCTGCTACAGATGTGAGCAAGGAGGATTTTTTTAGCTGACACTTTGAGAGGTAGTTAACTTCCATGTGATGCAACAGGATTGCAGTACTATGTGGTTCTCACATAAAGAACAAACACTTAATACACACCTAAATAATCCACAGATGAAATTTGGCCCCACGAGGTCTGGAGTTCAACAGGAGTAAGCCAAACAATTGCAGGAGTGAGAAGAGGCAGCGCTGAAGGCATCTTCAAGGAAGTGTGTGACATCAGAGTGACCAGTGTGGTACAGTTTGGATGTGGGTTTGAATCTTTCTTGGGAAAAAGTTGAAAGTCAACTGGCTCAGCTGTCATCTGTGTCCACTTAAACCTGATCTATGGTCTGTGGGGACAGGACAAGGGGCAATGGCTGCAAGTTGGAGCACAGGAAGTTCCACACCAATATGTGGAAGAACTTTTTCCCAGTGAGGGTGCCAGAGCCCTGGGACAGGCTGCCCAGGGAGGTGGTGGAGTCTCCTTCTCTGGAGATATTCAAGACCCATCTGGACGCCTATCTGTGTGACCTGTCCTTGGCAGGGGGGTTGGACTCGATGATCTCTGGAGGTCCCTTCCAAATCCTATGATTCTGAGATTCCGTGATCATTCAGGAAAAAGACTGATATGCAGTTGGCTGGCTGTGCAGCTAGGAACATCTCTCTTGCATTCTAGTGACTACTGAAATTGCCATGCCTTGACCCTGCTGCCTGTGGCATACCACACGCCTTCAACAGCTACATAAATCAAGCTGGTTCTACATGAATTGACAATTCCATGCTTTTATCTGCAAAGACTACAGAGCAAAGACAGCTGTTGTACTGAGCAACCAACCCACAGGAACTGTGTGGGACCAGGACATGGTGTATGGCAGCAGTGCAATGGATGCACACTAACCAAACAACTCTGTCTGCTGCACGCTCTTCATGTCTTCAGGGCTCCATCCCTGATCCAAAGCTGGGAGGGGTGGCTGACACACAGACACTGCGCTGCCATCCGGAGACCTGGCCAGGCTGGAGAGCTGGGCAGGGAGAAACCAGATGAGATTCAACAAAAGCAAGTGTAAAGTCTTGCACCTGGGGAGGAACAACTGCATGTATCAGTACAGGCTGGGGGTGACCTGCTGGAGAAGAGCTCTGTGGAGAAGGACCTGGGGGTCCTGGTGGGTGACAGGTTGGCCATGAGCCAGCAGTGTGCCCTGGGGGCTGAGAGAGACAATGGGGTCCTGGGGGGCATCAGGAGGAGTGTGGGCAGCAGGTCCAAGGAGGTGATCCTCCCCCTCTGCTCTGCCCTGGTCAGGCCCCACCTGGAGTATTGTGTCCAGTTCTGGGCTCCCTGGTATAAAAAGGACAGGGATCTCCTGGAGAGTCCAGAGAAGGGCTATGAAGATGATTAGGGGCCTGGAGCATCTATCCTGTGAGGATAGGCTGAGTAAGTTGGGACTCTTCAGCCTTGAGAAGAGAAGATTAAGGGGGGACCTAATTAATGTCTATAATTATCTGAAGCGGGGGATGCAGGGGGAATCAGCCAGCCCCTTTTCTTTGGTCAGTGGAGACAGGACAAGGGGCAATGGCTGCAAGTTGGAGCACAGGAAGTTCCACACCAACATGTGGAGGAACCTTTCCCCAGTGAGGGTGCCGGAGCCCTGGGACAGGCTGCCCAGGGGGTGGTGGAGTCTCCTTCTCTGGAGATATTCAAGACCCATCTGGACACCTATCTGTGCAGTATGAGCTGGGGAGCTGCTTTGGCAGGGGGGTTGGACCCGATGATCTCTGGAGGTCCCTTCCAACCCCTACAACTCTGTGATTCTGTGATTCTATGATCCCCATTCCCAGCCTGTCCTGTAAGCCCAAGGAAGCTATTTTAGCTGCCTGCCACACATTGCTCCTCTGTAAAATGAGAAGGCTTCCCTCATCCATCAGCATCAGTTCCTAACATGGGCAAAGTGCTTTGAGAGCTTCTGATTAAAGGGGTAAATTTGGATGTTTTGTTAAATAGTACATGAATTATTTGAGAGATCACACTGTGTTTGTAGCATGTGATGTTGACACACTGACAGCTTTTTCTAACAGGAAGCACTGTTAGAGCTGTGGACTGGGATTTTTAAACTGGTGACTCAAAGTAGTCTTTCTAGCAACCTGCAAAACTTGCACAAGTAATCTTTGAGCACCAGTGGCAGTGAATCCTGGTTTCCTGAAGAATTCTGCCCTGATTGACTGACTTCTGCATCTAAAGAACAAAACCCCCCAAGTGAAGCTTTTACCCCAGTAGCAGCACCTACAAGGCGTCCTCCCACCTGGGTTCTCTAATGGTGCATGAGTCTCCAGTCTTTACTCTGAGAAGTATTCTTACAAGTGCTTTACTTTCAACCCACCTGCCTACTTTTACAAAGGTGGCATGAACTCCTGCTCAACATTTTTCCCTTCTGTCATATGTGACTGAAAATGGATTTAAATGTTACTAGCAAGAGAAGGAAGGATGGGGGGAAATCCATCAGGTGCCACGGTTCTGCAAGGTGAAATCCATCAGGTGCCATGGTTTCTCCATGGGAAACCAATCAGAAAATAAGCAATTAAACTCCAGGCAGCATTAGAGGAGGATGGGAAGACACAGCTCTCATCAGACAGAATGAAAATGCTCTGACAGTAAAAAATAACAACTGTTTCTCTCTCTGTGAAGCTCTCTTTTGAGGCAGCACAGAACATTCAAATACAACCTTTTCCTCAGGACTCCAGCACTGACTGGATTTTTTTGCTTACCTTGCATAGGTTGTTGCTGTGCTCTAGGTCTGTATCTAACCTCCATGACAAAAAGCAAGGTTAGGAGGTAAATTTCAAAATCTGCTTTTTATTTCCCTGCTTAGAGAAAATAAATACCATTAAAGGGCATAGAGATAAGGTGCTGACAACTTTCCAGAGACAGCAAGATACCTCTTTGGCTACATTCCCAGTAGAAAAACAGTCATTGTCACCATGCTAAGTATGTCCCACACATTTGTACCTTTCTCTGCTTTTCAAGGAGTTAATAGTTGCTGCCCCAGATCCAGTTCTCAGGGAAGGAGCCTCCCTACTCTGAGGGATTAATGTTTGCAAACACATGCATGATTATTTGGTTATGCTCAGCTGCATGGACAATGCAGACACAGTTAGGCACAAACAACACCTCCCCTTGTAGGCAGCCAGTCACATGCCTAACATTAAGTGTAAGTCATGTGCAAACTCATCTCTGGCCCTTGTCCAAACCCCTACTTACCCTCCCATATACAAATACACAGCATTAGATGGCACTGAATACTTAAATCAAAACTCTCTACTTTTACTGACATGACAGACTGCAGCTCCTTTTGGTCCTTGCCAGCACCCAGGTGGGAACAGCCACCATGGTCCCAGATTCCATGCAAAAGGCAGCACATTTAAGCATCCTACTACATTATTACACCATTTTAACTATCTTCTTACCCCAGTTCAGAGACCTCCTACCCAGGCTTTGAAGAGCCTGGCCCCCATGGCCTCGTAGACCTGGGTAGCAGGTGGCCTGAACTGCCCTCAGTATGCCATGTTATTCCATCTGTCACAGGCACCATAAGGTATGGCCACCCTATACATTAAGCTTGCCATGCAGGGTGAGCTGCCCAGCTGAGGCTGTGTCTGCTTATGAGTTTCTCCAGTCCTCTCAATTCTCATGTCTCCTGGATCACTGAACAGAGCTCAGGGATCAACTGCACCAGAGGAAATAGCAGCTGAACAGCAATTAAGAGCAGCTCCATGCCATCACAATCCCCCACCCTACCCCAGCCTCCCCTCTCCCTCCAGTTCTGACCCTGGGGTCTCCTGAAAACTTTGACCTTTGGCTAAAGGACAGTGTGGCCTGGGGATAGAGGTTTTCCAGTGTGACTTGAGGCCAAAGTTTAATACATGGTGTGAACACAGCCATCATAAGCAGATGGGTGAAATCTCTAAACTTATATAAAATGATAATTAAATTTACATAATAGTATAGATATTTAGACCTATTTTAGGATATAGCCTTTTAAAAAAAAGGGGTAGGTGTGATTCAGTGTGTTTTCCAAACTCTGCATTCAATTACCAGTGCTCTGGGATTCAAGGAGGGGAAAGCCACTGCATGCCCCACTGATAAAAGTGCTTGCTGAAATCTGGCTTTGAAATGCTTCATGTTTGCAGTCCAAGTGCTTCTTGTGCACAGCCCAAATATTGCAAGGGGCCAGCACAGCAAACAGCACTTCAGCTGGGAAGAATGGCCTCCAGGCTCCCATGGGAGCAGAGATGGCTCAGCAGAGTATGGAGGGGGTGTTGTGTCTGGTTCTGGGCTCCCTGGTATAAAAAGGACAGGGATCTCCTGGAGAGAGTCCAGAGAAGGGCTACGAGGATGATGAAGGGCCTGGAACATCTATCCTATGAGGAAAGGCTGAGAGAGCTGGGGCTGTTCGGCCTGGAGAAAAGAAGACTGAGGGGGGACCTAATCAATGTTTATCAATATCTTAAGTATGGGGTGCAGGGGGAATTGGCCAGCCCCTTTTCAGTGGTCTGTGGGGACAGGACAAGGGGCAATGGCTGTAAGCTGGAGCACAGGAAGTTCCACACCAACATGTGGAAGAACTTTTCCCCAGTGAGGGTGCCAGAGCCCTGGGACAGGCTGCCCAGGGAGGTGGTGGAGTCTCCTTCTCTGGAGATATTCCAGCCCCATCTGGACACCTATCTGTGCAGTATGAGCTGGGGAGCTGCTTTGGCAGGGGGGCTGGACCCGATGGTCTCTCGAGGTCCCTTCCAACCCCTACAACTCTGTGATTCTGTGATCTGAGTGCCATCCCCTTGCTTGACAGGGTTTGAGATGTGGTTTCAGTGGGTACTCACTAATTTAAATAGTCTGACTCGGGGTTGTAGCACTTCAGATATGCTTTTTAACATCAAAAATGGCAAACCTGACACTGCAAATTAGTTACAGCTAAGGGAAACCTAAGAAAATGTATTAAAATTAGAGCAAAGACTTGGTTCCCAGGACAGATTGGTGTTTTCAATGGCTGCAAAATATAGATAAGATTTTGTGACTGTTTCCATTCTGAAAGCCAAAGTTGCTGGATGTTTCCTTCAACCAGGAGCTCTTGAATGCTTCACACCCCAGTTGTTTTTCATGATTTCTGCATTAATCACTTCTGAAAATTCAATTCAAGCCCATGTCTACTTTTAACACAGTGAACCTTCAAGAATCTGAGGTATATTCTTTTTGTAGCAGTCTATCTTTGTATCACTAAATTTTCCTGCTGTGTAGGTCTGCAGCAAAGTCCTTGTCATGAAACTCTTTACCTTCTGAGGTACAATGGAGAAGGAAGCCAGAAGGGAAATGTCCTTTTTGCTGATTGTAGGGAGGCCTTGTGAGCCAAGGTGCAGCCAAGCTGAAATGCAGATGGGGTTGAGAGGATGCATACCAGTGCCAGACATGTCTGCCTCTTACTGCTTGTGCCTCACACTGGAGCTGGAGCAGGATATTTTGCCAGGAAGGAAATCACCTCCTCACCCCCCATGGGATTTCCCCTACTATGCAGATGGCTCTGGTGTGATGCAAAAGTCCCACCACTTCCTCAGCAATTCCTCACTCCCCTCCTGTACCATCAGCAGCTGCTACCATGCTGCTAAGGTTTCTCTCAGGTTTTACAGGGATGTAGTCACAGCAAAGGGTACTGGGCAACTCTACCAGCCTTTCCCAGGCAGCAGCATCCCTGGGACCAGTGAGGATGTGGCTACAATAAGGAGATGGTGGAGCTTTCCTTCAGCTTACAGTCCAGCTCTAGTACTATGTCAAGGAAGAGTTTCACAAGGTTATGTTCAGAACAGACTGTGTTCCTAGATGTTGCCCAGAGAAGGACTCTGAAGGAAGAAAGAAGATGTTGGGGGTTATTTATTTATTTATTTTAATAAAAGGTAGAAGTTTGTTTCCTGGCAGCAGGACTGCACTTAAACAGCCTGGCAAAACCTTACCTCAGTTTTTAAGACATGCTTTACTGTGGTTTCTGCTAAAAAAACTCCACCCAACCAAACCAAACCAAACCAAAACCCAAACAAACAGTGGGGAAGTGGACTGCTTTTATAAAAATATTTAAAATTATAATTCTGGCAGAGGAAGTAAGAGAAAAGGCAAGCTCAGAGTTTCATATTGTCTTCCCTGTGGAGAGTCATCCATTCCTGTCTATCACACATGGCACAGGTGGATGGGAAAGGAGGAGGTGAGCTCCTGCTGACCAGGAGATGGGATTTCAGACTTGGTAGGAAGGTGGCACATTCTTTGGTGTTATGGTATACAGAGGTAGTACTTAGCCAGCAATGATGTCCCAACAGCATGAAATACCACCAGATTTTCATAAGACAGAGCCAATTAGCCATGAAGAAACAGTTTAGAGGACAGGTAAATGGATTTTTGAACATTTATTTGAAGCCTCATATCAACACATTAATCAGGAGGAGATCAAGGGACAGATCCCTTGCTTGGTAAGGATTTTGGGCAACCTGGTCTAATGGAGAGTGTCCCTGCCCATGGCAGGGGGGGTTGGATCTAGGTTATCTTTAAGGTCCTTTCTAACCCAAACCATTCTGCAATTCTGTGATCCAAGAGGGAAGGAAACAGTGCCCAACTCAGTTTTATGAAGATAAATCACCACAGAGGATGAGCATGAATAGTAACTTAGCAATTTATATTACTTTCTTTGTGTGTGTGCTTTTCAGGGGCTTGAGACAAATCCTCTTTGGGGTGCATCCACCAGAGACCTGTGCAGTGCTGGGGAATTTGCTCCTGAAACTCAGGGCTGAAATCAGAAACTCTGTGGTCATACATGCCAGAATCTATGTGTATAAATAAATAAAAATATATATTTACACCTTGGAGAACTGACAAGCAATGTCTGTAATGGGTTCCAGTTGCTTAAACTTCATAGTGAAGTCGATTGAAAATATGAGGTGAGGGAAATGGGCTGGACAAGGATGAACAACTCTGGACCAAAGGGTCTGAGTAAGATGACTGAAAGTAAGGATTTGAGCTAGAGATCCTAAAAGACACTGGAACAGGACAAGACCTGGGAGGTTTCCTTCCTCCAGATAGGGCTGAGCATGACTGTCCCTTCCACTGCAGCTGGGAGAGCAGTCTCCTACCTGAGCTGTTGCAGTAAGCATGGTGGCTCATTCCTATTTTGCAAATACAGTTCCTTCCACCCACCATGAACAATTCCCTGCCACCAACACCCTGTGTGATCCTTCATCTGGCTTTCAGCCAGCCCCTGGAAGATGCAACTTCTGGTTGTGAACTGACACACCACGTGCAGAAGCACCCTGTGTGAGCTGTGCTGAGCTGCCCACCAGGTGGGTTGGGTAGTGCCCTCATCTGCCATTCTTCTCCAGGCAGCACAGGACCTCTTGCCTTTTGTGTGGTGGCCCTTTGGCACACAGCCTCTCCTTGCTTCCTGCCCTATGGGAGGGGGTAGTTTCTCTGCTCCTTGGGTCCCTTCCCTTTGTTCCTCCGCATGGGCGTCACTGCCTGTTTGCTGCAGAAGTACTGGATACCAGCACCATGAGTAAAAGCTGGGAGCCTACCAGCAGAGGAAATGCTTTGAAAATGAGATCTCCTACTTCTGTGCAGAGGAACAGGCTATTTTAGGACCAGATTGTGTTGGAGATATGGGCTGGGACAGGATTACTGCAGCTGCTAAAGGAAGTGCTGTTATATCCAAAGCTTCCCAATAAGAAAGGCGATAGGCAATGCATAAAGAGACCCTTCAGGCTCATTGGTTCTTCTCTTCCTTCTTTGGCACAGCCTCTGGACTCAGAAGTGGTGGGACAAGAGTTTTCTCCAACCACAGGGACCACCCCTGATTTGTGGCAATGTAACAGCACTTGCACCTTCCTAGAATAACAGTTTCCACCCAGGTTCCTAATTCCAGCAGAAGGAAAGGGCGGTCCTGCTGTCAGTCTGAGGGCAGCACCAAAGAAGTTGGTAACAAATCCCAGCAGTCTTGGGCGTGTTTAGTAGCTCCCAAGGAAATCACCCCCCTTGTCTGCCTGAGATTCACCAGTTCCCACTCCAACTGCAGCTCCCCAGCCAGTTAAATGACATCAGACAATTAAATATACTATGAAAGGAGCTACAGTGCATTTCAAGAGGTCATCCCAGCTACTGACATTCTGTGCCCGAAACCTTACAGCATCTTCAGCATGGCAGCCCACCACATCTTCAGCTTTGTCATACTCTATGTCTCCATCCATGACAAGCCTTGCAGGCCTGCAAGACCTCATGGGCTCCCTCTCTCCCACGTTTCTTTCCCTGAGATGCCTGGCCCAACTCAGGATGATGGGCTCAGTTGGGTTTCACCAAAGGTGCTTCAGTCAGAACCTTCAGTTCTCAAATTTTCTCATAAGCAAATTTTCTCTGTTGAGACTGGCTGGCCACATACATCTGTGTACCCATGTCTTTAGTACATAGGTCCCATCTGCCAAAGCAACAGCCTCTAGCATGCAGTACTGAAAAGCAATCCCAGTAGCCTGACTGGGTGCAGCCATCTCCAAGCTACATCTCCATGCTACAAGCAGGAGAAGCTGCAAGCCAGGCTGCAGAGCCCTGCAGACCTTTGTCCCTCACTGTGCTGAACCATTGCTCTGAGAATTTCCTGCAGATTTATTACCCTTCAATGGAACTGGAGAAGAACGTCGCTGTCTCTATTCTCACAAAGATTTACAGCTCATTCTGTCTAGAAATGGGGCTTTTTTCTTTTTTAATTGAGTGATCTGTCTCTTGGGGAAATATTTTATTTTGTGCTGTATGTTTCAAGGTCTTTAACTGTGTCATCTCCACCTTATTTAGCCACCCTGTGATACCAGCCTTGTATACTCCCCATTCCACTATCCATGGCAACCTTTGTGGCTCATACATTTATTTTCCCTTTTAACATCTCCGTGATTCTTCTCAAACTGACTCTTGAGGCTGGAATGTGGCCCTAAATTACCACTAACCTACATGGGGAGACTTTTCCAAGGAGTTTGGAATAACTCCTCCACATGGAAAACCTTGCTGCAGCATACATGTGGACAGCTGGGAGCTGTACCACTGAGCTGTCATAGTTCACTGTGCCTTTGTGCCAGGATAAATTAGCACAAGCACTAACTCAGAGAAAGTCCTTGGCTATGACTGGGGAAAGGTCAGTGAAGAACTGCATTCACCATGAGGCTGCATCCAGAAAACAAACATACATGAGGCTATATAAAGGATGGGATGAGGGGTTATATAATTCAGTTACACAATGTATGTGATTGCTGTCATAGGAAGACTCTCTTCAGTGCTTGTTACTCTGTGTCAAGAAACAAATAACAGGACTGGGGAGTTCAGGGACAGCAGCCTTCACACAGAGAGGAACAAAAAAGAAAATAATAAAAGAAAGATTGGAGCCATTTATCTGGGAAGGATGGGATGTGATAAATAATGAACAGCCTAGGATGTGGGGATTAAGAATGCCTGGCTTTTGCTTTCATATAATAAAAGAGCAAAGTGTCATTTTTGATGAGAAATAGAAAATTGCAGTTTTGAAGCAGAAGCACTTGCTCAGCATAATTACAAGCCATGGAGCTCTGGAATTTACTTAAAACCCTAAACCTGAGAAATCTTGATGTGGTAACAGGAACATACACAGTTACAACACTGAAAGCTTAAAAAAAAAAGAACCAAAAGAGAAGGGAAATGCTTTATTGTCTGTTATACAGGGGATTGATATTACACCATCAGGTAAAAAGAGATATCAGGGCTTGTTTCCACTCTCTACTGCTGTCTCCATTACTAAAGCCTTTCAGAAAGAAGCTATCCCACCAAATGGCTGTGCAGCCAGCAGTGCACTGGTGCCTGTGTTCCTAAAGAACAGCAACAGCACTGAAGGCAAAGGAGCTGCCTCATGTCCAGAAATGGGCAACATCTGCCTGTTGTGCCCTAGCTGGTACAGACCATGGCTGCACACACTGGAGCCACTGGTCAGGAACAACTTCCAAAGATGCCAGTTCAGCCAGTGAAAAATATTATGTCTGAAAGAGCTGAGATTTGGTGAACTTCCATCAGATTGGAATTCAAACTCTGGTTGCCCTGGAAGCACTGGGATGCTGAAGACACCTTATCTTGGGGCAGCTTTGTCAAGGGGGGGGTTGCCAAGACCCTGATGAGAGCATCAACTTCAATCAGCAACTACAGGCAGGTCAGATTGTTCCCTCCTGGGATTAATATTGGTTCACATGCAGCTCACACCTTCTGAGCTGAGTTCCCTTAGTTCAAATGCACACCTGTGTCACACGGCCCCTGCTCTTGGCTTTCATAGAATCATAGAATCATAGAATGGCAAGGGTTGGAAGGGACCCCGAGGATCATAGAGCTCCAACCCCCCTGCCACAGGCAGGGACACCAACCTCAGGCCTGGAGCTACACAAGGTTGCCCAGGGCCCCATCCAACCTGGCCTTGAACACCTCCAGGGATGGGGCATCCACCACCTCTCTGGGCAGCCTGTTCCAGCCCCTCACCACTCTTTCTGTAAAAAACTTCCCCCTAATATCCAATCTAAACCTTCCCTCATTCAGCTTTAAACCATTCCCCTTGTCCTGCCATTATCTGCCCTTTGAAAAAGCTGATTCCCCTCCTGTTTCTCTGCTCCCTTCAGGGACTGGCAGGCTGCAATGAGGTCCCCCCACAGCCTCCTCTTCTCCAGGCTGAACAAGCCCAGCTCCCTCAGCCTCTCTCTGTAGGGCAGGTGCTCCAGCCCTCTGATCATCCTTATGGCTCCTCTGACCCCTCTCCAACAGTTCCACATCTCTCTTGTATTGGGGGCCCAGATCTGGACACAGGACTCCAGGTGGGGCCTCAGGAGGGCAGAGCAGAGAGGGACAATCCCCTCCCTGTCCCTGCTGCCACCCCTCTGCTGATGGAGCCCAGGATCCCATTGGCTTTGGGTTACTCGTTTCCCCCAGTGGGTGCAGACATTGACTGTGTCTCTTATTTGCCCTGATGAAGCAGTAGAGGGAGCTCAGGCAGTTCAAACATATCCTAGGAGACAGTGAACACAGACTTCTGGCCACTGTATCACAGTTTCCTACCAAACACACAGCTGTCCTCCAGTTGCACTGTGAGGTGGAGCCAGACCCACTGTTCTTCTCAGCTCTGTGTCTAGTTTTCCACCAATCTTCTCAGCTGCCTGGCCCCTGTGCTACATGAAGCTGAGAAACTGCAGCATTTATAGATTGTAGCAGGAGTTATGTGTGCTCAGTGCCTCACAGACCAGGACCTTATTTTATTCTGCTCTGCAGGATAATATTTTGTGGCCAAGTTTCTCCCTCAATCTCAAGGCCTGACAAACTCTAATAAAAAAGTTATGCAGCCAGGATCTAAATCCCCAGTTTATGAGACATTCTAGGAGCTAATCATAGAATCATTTAGATTGGAAAAGACCTTTAAGTTCATTAAGTCCAACCATAAAACTAACACTGCCAAGCCCACTACTAAACCATGTCCCTGAGCACTGTATCAACATGTCTTTTAAATGCCTCCAGGGATGGTCAGTCAACCACTTCCCTGGGCAGCCTGTTCCAATGATTGACAGCTCTTTCAGTGATATTTTCTTTCCAAATTTCTAATCTAAAATTCCCCCTGGTGCAAGTTGAGGCCATTTCCTCTTGTCCTATCACTTGTTACTTGGGAGAGGAGACCAACACCCACCTGGCTACAACCTCCTTTCAGGTAGTTGTGGAGACCAGTAAGATCTCCCTTCAGCCTCCTTTTCTCCAGGCTAAACAATTCCAGTTCTCACAGTTACTCCTCATAAGACTTGTTCTCCAGCCCCTTCACCAGTTCCTTTGTCCTTCTCTGGACCTGCTTCAGCATCTCAATGTCTTTCTTGGAGTGAGGGGCCCAACACTGAACACAGCACTCCAGGTGCAGCCTCACCAGTGCTGAGTACATGGGGATGGTCATTGCCCTAGTCCTGCTGGCCACACTAGTTCTGATACAAGCCAGGATGCTGTTGGCCTCCTTGGCACCTGGGCAAACTGCTGGCTCATATTCAGCTGTCTATCAAACAGTACCCCCAGGTCCTCTTCTCCTTGCTATCTTTTCAGCCTCTCTTCCCCAAGCCCATAGCATTGCATGGGCTTGTTGTGATCAAAGCACAGTACCTGGCACTGAGCCTTTGTGGAACCTCATACAGTTGTGCTCAACTCATTGATCCAGCCTGTCTAGATCCCTCTGTAGAGCTTCCCTGCCCTCAAGCAGAGCAACACTCCCACACAATTTGGTGTCACCTGCAAACTTAACTGAGGGTGAACAGGCTTCAGTACTGAGCCCTGGGGAACTCCAGTTATGACCAGCCACCAACTGGATTTAACTCCATTAACTGCCACTCTTTGGGCCTGGCCATCCAGCCAGTTTTTTACCCAGCAAAGCATTTGCCCATCTAATCCACAAGCAGCTGGTTTCTCCAGGAGAATGGCTGTGCAAAATGGTGTCTAAGGCTTTACAAAGGTCCACATGGACAACATCCACAGCCTTTCCCTCATCTACTAAGTGTCCTGGTTTCAGCAGGGATAGAGTCAATTTTCTCTCTAGCAGCTGGTGTAAGGCCATGTTTGGGAGTTAGGATGAGAGGAGTGCTGATAAACTGATGTCTTTACTTGTTGACAAGCAGTCAAGGACTTTCCAACTTTTCATGCTGCCCTGCTAACAAGAAGCTGGAGGTCACCCAGGAAGCTGGGAGGGGACACAGCCAGGACAAGTGACCCAGACCATCCAAAGGAGGTATTCCATATCAATGGCATCATGCTCAGCATAAAGGGGAAGAAGCACATGGCTCCAGGATGTGCTGCTTGGGGACAGTCCATCTTCCAGATGACTCTGAGCTGTACCCGTGAAGTCTGCCTTCCTTTCCACAACCCCTCAACCTCCCTTTTTCCCTGGGGGTAAGGGGGAAAGGTTTGAATGAGTCTTTCCACCCTCTCCCTCAGTAGCCTTGGACTCCCTGTAGCAATCCAGTTTGGTCATGCTGGTGCTGTGAGCAGCTTGCCTCAGCACTGAGTCTTCACTGCAGAGCACTCAATAGCTCTGCCATGATAGCTGTGATAACCGATGGGCACGTGTGGGCCATCATGACCAGGACCCAGTGATAACTTGTATGTGCTTTTTTAAAAAAACCCACAAGTATTTAATGGCTACCATAATTAATTATTATAATTATTGTTCTCTCTGGAGTGCCTTCCCCTTAAGAATCTCCACAAACTTTTTCTGCACTGATTTAATTGATCACAGAATCACAGAAGCATAGAATTATAGGGGTAGGAAGGGGCCTCCAGAGATCATTGGCCCCAACCCCCCTGCCAAAGCAGGGTCCTTGGGACATATTGAACAGGTTGGTGTTGAGATGGGCCTTGAATATCTCCAGAGAAGGAGACTCCACCACCTCCCTGGGCAGCCTGTCCCAGGGCTCTGGCACCCTCACTGGGAAAAAGTTCTTCCCCATGTTGGTGTGGAACTTCCTGTGCCCCAACTTGCAGCCATTGCCCCTTGTCCTGTCCCCACAGACCACTGAAAAGAGGTTGGCCATGTCCCCTTGTGTCCCACACTTGAGATATTATAAAGATTAATAAGATCCCCTCTCAGTCTTCTTTTCTCCAGGCTGAACAGCCCCAGCTCACTCAGCCTTTCCTCACAGGGGAGATGCTCCAGTGCTTTAATCCTTTGTTGGCCCTGTTCTGTGATATATGTGATACATATGACAATGGGCAAGTCACTTAGCATCCTTTTGACTTCCACATTAATAGAAGGAGATTAATACAAAGGCAGGTACTAAGCAGGAAGATACTATTTAAGAGTATGGGATGTTCACCTCAGAAGAAGCTGGAGACAATATCCTTATCTAAATAGAGATCCATGGAGAAAACAGAGGCAGAGGAAAGCACCAGAGCTGGAAGCTTTGCTATCTTGCATGCTTTCTGTCAGACCATACCAGCTTGAGGCAACCCAGAGTCAAAGTGGATTTTGGCTGTGGGCAAGGTTTCCCCAGATCTGTTTGTACATTCAGGCTGAGTAGCCCTTAGGACTATGCACAAGCTTTGGTTTAGATTGTTGTTTTCTCAAGCTATCCAACTCAAACTGGGCTTGATGGATGTTTCCTTAGTAACCAGTCCATATGACAGAAACATATTTAAGATTAATATGTATGAGATAAACAACTCAAGATTAAACCAGGTTCAAGCAGTAGCCTGTATCTATGTGATTTAAGGAAGAAAGTAATAGAATTTCTGTTGTTCCTATTAATTCTTATAAATACATGGGAGGAAGAATCTCTGGACTAGAGATCATGAAACTATGAACTAGGCCTGTGACTAGCAGTGTTCCCCAGGGCTCGGTGTTGGGTCCAGTCCTGTTCAATATCTTCATTGACACCTTGATGAGGGAACAGCATCCACCCTCAGCAAGTACCTGATGATACAAAGCTGGGAGGGGTGGCTGACACGCAGGACACTGCGCTGCCATCCAGAGACCTGGCCAGGCTGGAGAGCTGGGCAGGGAGAAACCAGATGAGATTCAACAAAAGCAAGTGTAAAGTCTTGCACCTGGGGAGGAACAACCACATGTATCAGTACAGGCTGGGGTGACCTGCTGGAGAAGAGCTCTGTGGAGAAGGACCTGGGGGTCCTGGTGGGTGACAGGTTGGCCATGATACAGCAGTGTGCCCTGGGGGCTGAGAGAGACAATGGGATCCTGGGGGGCATCAGGAGGAGTGTGTCCAGCAGGTCACAGGAGGTGATCCTCCCCCTCTACTCTGCCCTGGTCAGGCCCCACCTGGAGTATTGTGTCCAGTTCTGGGCTGCCTGGGATAAAAAGGACAGGGATCTCCTGGAGAGAGTCCAGAGAAGGGCTACGGAGATGATTAGGGGCCTGGAACATCTATCCTGTGAGGAAAGGCTGAGAGAGCTGGGGCTGTTCAGCCTGGAGAAAAGAAGACTGAGGGGGGACCTAATCAATGTTTATAAATACCTTAAGTATGAGGTGCAGAGGGAATCAGCCAGCCCCTTTTCAGTGGTCTGTGGGGACAGGACAAGGGGCAGTGGCTGCAAGTTGGAGCACAGGAAGTTCCACACCAACATGTGAAGGAACTTTTCCCCAGTGAGGGTGCCAGAGCCCTGGGACAGGCTGCCCAGGGAGGTGGTGGAGTCTCCTTCTCTGGAGATATTCAAGACCCATCTGGACACCTATCTGTGCAGTATGAGCTGGGGAGCTGCTTTGGCAGGGGGGTTGGACCCGATGATCTCTCGAGGTCCCTTCCAACCCCTACAACTCTGTGATTCTGTGAACTCTGCTGTGGATTTATTGTCTGGGTAGAGAAAGAAGCAATTACAGTTAAGGGAACAGTGTGAAAAATAACTGCTTCTGAATATTTATTTCCACTTTTAATCAGTATTAGATATGCCAGTGGAAAAGTTAGTGTTTATATTTAATGTCTAAGTTTATAACTCTGCAAATTGTGAAGTTCTTTTCAAGTAAAAAGCATTGATAGGGAGCACATCTCATATTCAGAATGAATGGCTAAGATGAGCTTCATTCACAGACAGATATTCCTGCCTGATCTTTCATGCCCTTGAATACGCAGGGAATGGAAACAGCATCACATTACTTCTCCAACTAGGTGGAAATAACACAGCCCTCATGTTGAATCAATCCACAGAATAAACCCTGTGAATGGCTGCTGAGGAAATCAATATGATGAAGCAGTGAACTGAAGGGTGATGGAGGGAAGCTGGGTGCTTTGGTGTCAGCAGTAGCGTGGATGGGTGAGGCGACAAGAGTATCAAATCAATGAACCGTTCAAAAGAGGGGGGAGTATGAAGAGGAAGTGGGATGGGAGTAAAGACAGCAGGTAGAGAACAAATGAAACACTTTTTCTTCCTGAGACAAGGTAGGACAACCAGCAGGGAGCAGCTATAAGAGAAAAACTGCCAGATAAAGAGGATGAGATCTGAGAAGGTGGAGGGAGAAAGGTACCAGACATAGAGCCAGATGTGAGCGCTGGATTTCACACATATCAGAGCCCTTAAATTCCACTCTGCTGCCCTCTCTCTTCTTTACAAATAGCAGATTTCCCTGAAGTGATGGAATCTTAAAGACCTGAAGAGTTGGAAAATGATCTTGGGTAGCTGTGATCTTGCCAGTAACAGAGGGAGGATTCCAGGGACTGCATGACCAAAAGTTGGATTGGAGTAAGATGGTTGCAAGGAGTGAGAGTACACAGAGGTTGTGGGAAGGGAGAGTCAGAAAAGAGAAATGTTAAAGATGAGGAAGAAAATCAGAGTGTAAATAAAGCATTGTCCTGGTGAGAGAAGAGGAATGGGTTGGAGAAGGAGAAAAGGAAGAGATGACTGTCCTAATCTGAGTTAGGATGACATCAGAAAAACTCTGCATTGATGCTGACACAGCAACCAGTTTGCCCAGGCTAGAAATAGATAATTGATACCACCCTTAGGGAGCTGCTGTTCATCAAAGCCCTCTAGTATAACCCTAGAAAGCACCAGTCTCTCCTTGCCCTTAATTTGTCTTAATGGAACACTTTTCCTCCCTCTTCTTGTATTGTTTAGCAACTCCTTGCAACCTTTCTTTACCCTCAGCACTTTCAGTGATAAGCTGGTGGTAACATTGTTTGCAGTGTGCCCTTCATTAGAAGTAATTCAGAGGCAAGGGCAGCACTTGGGTGCCAGGTGAATTGTTGAGCAGATGTGTTTGGTCTGAGCCTTGTCTCTGTCAGCCACTTAGAGGTGCCACTTAGTCCTGATCAGGCAGCACTCAGTGGGGTTCCTTGCTCTGCAAATCTGGTGCCAGTAGTGATCATCATCAAAATAGGGGGAGAAACCCCCAAGTATTAGCCACACAAAATTACACACAAGGTCACTGAGAAAAACAAGGGGAGGGATAAGATGAGGCAGGAACAGGCAAGTGAGCACTGAGGGCAAGTGAGCACTTATCACACCCATCAGTTAGAGGGCTGTGGGGGGACCTCACTGCAGCCTTCCAGTCCCTGAAGGGAGCAGAGAAACAGGAGGGGAATCAGCTTTTTAAAAGGGCAGACAATGGCAGGACAAGGGGGATGGAGTGAAGCAAAAGGAGGGGAGGTTTAAATTAGGTATGAGGGGGAAGCTCTTCACAGAGAGAGTGGTGAGGTGCTGGAACAGGCTGCCCAGAGAGGTGGTGGATGTCCCGTTCCTGGAGATGTTCAAGGCCAGGTTGGATGGGGCCCTGGGCAACCTTGTGTAGCTCCAGGCCTGAGGTTGGTGTCCCTGCCTGTGGCAGGGGGGTAGGAGCTCTGTGATCCTTGGGGTCCCTTCCAACCCAGACCATTCTATGATTCTATGATTCTATGAGGTCCCCTGTTTCACACTTGTGGAAATGCCACTCAGTGAAGGTGATGATGATTTTTGGTGCCTCACTTCTCTCTGACCTGCAAACTGTTCAATGCCAGGAGGCCTGCAGACCCTGGACTGTGCCCTTCTTGCCCAGAGCATGGACCTCACACACAATCCTTCAATCCTGGGAAAGAAAAATGGAGGTGGATGGGCAATGAGGTTAAGAGATTTGTATTTGAAGACAGCGAAGCCCATCCTCACTGGATACAGTGCTGTAATTGTATATACAGTGCCCTAATCATATATACAATCCAATGCAACTCCAGACAGAAACACAACACCCTTTTTAGTCTTTCTGCCTTCCACTGTTCTTCCCCAGGCAGTACCTTTAAGCTGCCAGGAGACTCAAAGGAATGCCAGAAGGAACAAGGGCAGCTCCCACATGCTCTGAAAGAGGGGCAGGATTTGAGCCTGGCACATGGGAAATGTCCTCCAGCACAGGATTTCTAGAAAAGTTGTGACTCAGCTTTTTAACTCCTTACCTGCAACCTCAGGCAAAGGAAAAGTTTGACTGCTCATTTGCTCCCCAGCCCATATGGTCAGAGCCCTCTGCATTTTATTTACCTGTGTCTTCTTCCCCTGTTAGAGTATTTCAGGGATCTCCAAGGTTCTCACCCACATCTTGGCCAGGTTCACTCATGATGAAGTTTCACAATGTAATCTCTGTTTTCCAGTCCAAGACTGGTCCCTTAAGATGGCACTTCCTGAGTGTTTGTGCTCTTGTTCATCTTCACAGATCTTTAGGGATATGGTTTAACACAAGGACTGGAACAGTTGGACTCTATGATCTTAAAGGTCTTTTCCAACCCTGGGATTCTGAGATTCTCACAGCTCCGGGCCTTTATGCTGACAGAGAGGCTCCCTGTGCTTACACACAGATCACACTGGGCACTGCAGCTTTGTACACTGAAATGATAAGACCTGATATAAACTCAATAGTCTGAGGAGCAGCTCCTCCTTCTCCCACTGCTGCTCAGCACGTTCATGCAACAGATGCACTGAACAAAACTAAGCATCTTCTGTATTGTCAGCAGCTGAATGCTTAGAGTCTTTTATCTCCACAGTTAGCTCTTCTTTTTTTCCTTAATCTACTGGCCAGAGGTAATGAAGATTTAAATACTAGTTGTAAACCTTTATGTCCAGGCAGAGTGGCTGGAGCTGCACAGAGCCACAGAGCTGAGGATCATTGTCTTCAGCTCGATGGGTGGTTCTGACCAAATGGATTCCATGTGTGAGATCATTTGTCATGCAGAAGGCACTGCCATTAGCTCATTTTCTAAGAAGTCCTTCTGCTCTCCTAGATGAAATACTTAACCCAGTGTGTTGATTTGCTGTGACTGTGTCAGTATGGAGAAAGCTCTTCTTTGGTAACTTCCAAAAGTAAAATGACCCTGTGTAATATTTTGGGGCTGCAGACTGACAACATTGTGAGCTTATAGATTCAGTCTTGATGCTGGGTGAACCTCTGCATGAAGGTGATTCCAATGCAAAGATTGTTTTGAGGAACATAATCTAGGGTGAGGAGAGGCATCTGGATTGAAGATTGCCCTTTAATTGCCCTTTCATTTTAGTCTTAGACCTTTAACCAAAGAGTAACAAGCTGCCACTCTGTGTATTTACGCAACATGCTGGACAATCAGTCTATCATTCATTGCAGCCACCATCTTCATCCTAATTTCTTGTTTTCTAAGGAAGGCAGGTTCTCAAGCCCAGAGTTCCTCACAGAATCTTCTGTGTCAGTGGGCAAGGTGGCTGTGGAAAAGGAGAATGTGAACTGCTCTCCATATCCCATGGGGATTGGTCAGGTGAAATGAGATTAAACTGAAAAGAAGAGTTAAGTTAGAGATGACAGAAAACTTTTTGATAGAGCAGACAGTGGGTAGGTGCCTAGGAAAGCTGTGAAACCTCTAGCACTGGTGTCCAGTCCATTTGTCATCTCCCAGTAATCATTGGGGAGCTAGCACATCTGGATTTTTTACCAGCCAACTTCTCAACTCTGCTTTCTGCTGTTACATAGCAGCAGATGTTCAGATTCTGAGTATTTTCCAAAACTACCCAATTATTAATAGGTATAAATAAAACAAGAATCCTTAATCCATGAACCTGCTTTAGGTTGGACACAGTCCTATTCAGTGTTTACAAAATAAAACCTCAATGTGGAGATCACCTCTTTGAAAAGCAAAAAGCAATCCTAGGTCCCAGTCTCTCCTTGTGAGGTAGAGAAATTCTTGTAGAATATAGAAAGCAGAGTATTAGTAGAACTCCTACCTCCTTGTCATCAATGTAGCACAATTTAGCACTTAGAATCATAGAGTCATAGAATCATAGAATGGTCTGGGTTGAAAGGGACCCCAAAGATCACACAGCTCCACCCCTCCCTATCACAGCCAGGGCCACCAACCTCAGGCCTGGATCTACACAAGGTTGCCCAGGGCCCCATCCAACCTGGCCTTGAACACTTCCAGGGATGGGGCATCCACCACCTCTCTGGGCAGCCTGTTCCAGCCCCTCACCACTCTCTCTGTAAAAAACTTCCCCCTAATATCCAATCTAACCCTTCCCTCCTTCAGCTTCAATCCATCCCCCTTGTCCTGCCATTATCTGCCCTTTGAAAAAGCTGATTCCCCTCCTGTTTCTCTGTTCCCTTCAGGGACTGGCAGGCTGCAATGAGGTCCCCCCACAGCCTTCTCTTCTCCAGGCTGAACAAGCCCAGCTCCCTCAGCCTCTCTCTGTAGGGCAGGTGCTCCAGCCCTCTCATCATCCTTGTGGCTCCTCTGAACCCTCTCCAACAGTTCCACATCTTTCTTGTATTGGGGGCCCCAGCTCTGGACACAGGACTCCAGGTGGGGCCTCAGGAGGGCATAGTAGAGAGGGACAATCCCCTCCCTGTCCCTGCTGGCCCCTTAGAAACTCTTTAAACACATTAGTGCCTTAATTAATTACCTAGCCATATATCTGAAGTCAAATGCTCAGGCAAGGGCTTCATAGTACTGAGAACTCCCAGTTTATGGATCACTGTCTGTAAGCAGGTTGTGGTAGGTCAACGAGACCCACATTTCCTGTGGTGGACAGAGGATTATTCACATGGGCTGTGCGGCGTGATGGAGTTGAGGTTATGGAAGCAAACACACAGGCTGGAATTTGACCAATCTGAGTCACAGAGTTTGGTAAAGTTGAAGTTGCATAATTAAGGGTTATTTTTACACACTTCTACTGAGCAAGCACTACAGCCATGTGCTCTGAAGAACAACAATGGGATAGGAGCTCCATTGTTGTCTCCATCCAGAGACCTGGCCAGGCTGGAGAGCTGGGCAGGGAGAAACCAGATGAGATTCAACAAAAGCAAGTGTGAAGTCTTGCACCTGGGGAGGAACAACCCCGTGTATCAGTACAAGCTGGGGGTGACCTGCTGGAGAAGAGCTCTGTGGAGAAGGACCTGGGGGTCCTGGTGGGTGACAGGTTGGCCATGAGTCAGCAGTGTGCCCTGGGGGCTGAGAGAGACAATGGGATCCTGGGGGGCATCAGGAGGAGTGTGGCCAGCAGGTCACAGGAGGTGATCCTCCCCCTCTGCTCTGCCCTGGTCAGGCCCCACCTGGAGTATTGTGTTCAGTGCTGGGCTCCCTGGTTTAAAAAGGACAGGGATCTGTTTGAGGGAGTGCAGAGAAGGGCTATGAAGATGATTAAGGGCCTGGAACATCTATCCTGTGAGGAAAGACTGAATCAACTCTGGGTCTGTTCAGCCTGGAGAAGACTGAGGGGGGACCTAATCAATATCTTAAGTATGGGTTGCAGGGGGAATTGGCCTGCCCCTTTTCAGTGGTCAGTGGGGACAGGACAAGGAGCAATGGCTGCAAGTTGGAGCACAGGAAGTTCCACACCAACATGTGGAGGAACTTTTTCCTAGTGAGGGTGCCAGAGCCCTGGGACAGGCTGCCCAGGGAGGTGGTGGAGTCTCCTTCTCTGGAGATATTCAAGACCCATCTGGACACCTATCTGTGCAGTATGAGCTGGGGAGCTGCTTTGGCAGGGGGGTTGGACCTGATGATCTCTGGAGGTCCCTTCCAACCCCTATGATTCTGTGATTCTGTCTTGGTTCATACTCGGATCTGGTTAAGTACTGCACAGGGCAGTGTTTGGGAGATTTCAGTTCTGAAGCTATTTCAAGAAACCCAGGAGGATTTCCCTGAGCTGTGCAGCTGCAATGTGTGCAGGCAAACAGGATGCTGGTCTATCACCAAAGGAATAACAAACAATTCCGAAAGAGGGGGTAATTTAGTTAAATATAGCACTTGAAATAATATACTAAGAATTCACATCTTTTGTAATCATTCTACCTTTTTTATCCAGTCAATAGGAGCAAAATCCTCAAACTGTTAATGACTGCAAATGCTGTTCCTGTAGAGAAGGAACAAAAACTGGGAGAGAAGAGGCTGAGTGACAGTGAGGCAAGCACAGCCTCTAGGAAATAAGACAAAAAAGAGAAAAAAGCAACCAAATGTCTGAGATCATTGCTTTGTCTGCTTCCTAGGCCAGATCCTTGAGGTCTTAAATGCACAGCAACACTGAGAAAAATGTGCAATCCTCTCTTCACTGTGAAGGTTTTGATGGTCGGTGCATGAGGCTATTTGATTTATTGCAGCCCAAGGACCGCTGTCTCTTAAGAATCTTTCTCTGGCGACAGCCAAAGTAGATGCTTCAGGAAAAGGGTAAGAACTGGACAAAGCAGACTCCCAGCTTGCAATCATTTGCAGCTCAGGGACTTCCTGTGAAGGTGGGCTTGGTGTATTAATAACCCTGAATCTCTCTCTCTTCCTTGAAGAGGCTTCTTGAAAGGATGCTTTTGAAGCTACATCAGCTTTTAGTTCCCACAACTCACTCCGGCAGGAAGTTCCAAAGTTTAACTCCAGGAGTGAAGAGTCACTTCCTTCCATTTGCTTTGAGCTTGTCCTCTCCTACTTAAAATCCCTGCTTCCTTATTCTTTTTTATTGGAAAAGGCAATGAAAAATGAATGTCTTCACATTCTCCCTGATGTTCACGTCACAGATCTATCCTGGTCATCCCTCAGTTTGAGTAGGTGAACCTATTTAATACTCCCTTATATCAAGCAGTTCCATATTCCTATCATGCTTGTTACTCTCATCTGAACTTTTTTGACTCTGTTGTTTCCTTTCTAAGGGAGATGACCTGTGCAGTGTTCAAGCTAGCTGAGAGCCATGGATTTACACAGCTGCTTAACAACACGCTCTGTTTTGTTCTCTGTCCCTTGCCTGGCAATTCCTAACATTTTATTTGCTTTATTGACTGCTACTAAATGCTTAGCTGATGTTTTCATGGATCCATTATATAGCCCCAAGTTTTCACTCCTGGCTCAGGGCTATCACTACAGATGTGAGCTGAGAGCTGCTTCTCCCCTTGTACATCATTTTGCCATCCAGTCACTGAGATTCTGCAATTCTTCATAGTCTGTCCTCCCCTTTAACACCCAGAGTAGTTTTACTCTGTGACTAAACCTTGTCATTTCATTGCTCACTCCTTTCTGGCTCATGGTATGAGTGTGTGTGGAGCAAACAGCACATACCTCTGGGGAACACCATTGCTGACGAGCCTCCACCATGAGGCCTGACCATAAGCTTCCACTCTCTTTCCAAGGTTTTAATCCCTTTTTTATTCATCCAGGAACCTTCCCATTTATGCACTGACTTTCCTTAAAAGCCTTTGGTGAGAGATGCTGTCTGCTGCTCTCAGGAAATAAAAGCTGGTTATATCAACAGGATATCCTTTATCCAAAGGCTTGTTGACACCTTCAGAGAACTCCAGTGGGACTGTGTAACAGGACTTCCCTTTATAAAGGCCATGCTCAGTCTTCCATGGCACATCACATTTACTCATTCTAATTCAATTTTTTTCCACTGCTTCCTGCAGAGCAGCAGTACAACACCAACCTGCACTTAGCTTCCTATGCTGCTGAAAGGACTTGAGACCTGATGTTAACCTGGAAGGCTGGGACAAAGGCACTCCCACTGGAGCTGCCTTTTCCAGACTGCACATGCCAGAAGAGCAGGAGCTGGGATCCTTTTTCCAGACTTTTCTCTTAGTGTTTATTGGTTTGGGTCAGACATACAAGTGAGTGCACAGCGCTCAGAGAGCAGCAGCATTTTTCCCATGTCAGGGTTTCTCTACCTAACCCAAAAGGTTACAAGCAAAATTCCCCATCATGGTCAGTCATCTGTCTCTGTGTTGTCCCAGCTGCAAGATGAGCACTTGCCTCCTTTCTGGTACATCTCCAAGGGGCAAGAAATGACTCTTTCCAGCCCTTTCCCCCAAAAATTTGTAAGGGGGAAGCCCTGCCAAACCAGGGGAGGGAGAACCAGACAATTTAGTTGCTGCCAGCTGACAGTGGCAGTCAGTGCCCTGGGGAAAGTGGTTATTTAGCTTGTGCTGAAATGATTCTGTGTGGTGAATCAGGAACACGTTCATAGCTCCCAGACAGCCAAACCTCCCCCTCCCTTTTAAGAGGTGACAATCTGGCTGCATCAAGTAAATTGATGTGAATCACTTTCTGACCATTCTGATGATGATTTTTGGGTTTTGGGTTGCAGATTCATCAATGGATTTACCTGCACTGATTGCCTGGGAAAGCAGAGGACTAGCTAAATCATCTAACCAGTCTCATACCACTCTTCTTCATGGGGCAGTGGGGTTATGACTTCTTCTTTAAATTTTGGAAAATACTGAGAGCAAAATAAATGAAGGAAAAAGAGCAGCTGCTGAGCAGTTCAAGAAGGACCATCTGGTCATTTCCTCAAAAATAAACCACTGGAAGGTAAACAAGCACACTTCTCTCTCATGGGGAATGCATTTCATCCCTTTCTTGTTTTCAACAACCTTTGAAAAAAGTCAAACTCCAACACCTTTGAGCCTCTCCTTGACTGCAGAGATCTTTCTGGAGCCCTGAACTGCCCCAAAGAACGTGTTGCTTTTGCTCTTCACAAAACCCATTCCCATATATTGCACTGGGATCACAGCACCAAGTTGACCTCTCTGGGCAGCTAGAGGAGGTGTAAAGGTCTTAGCAGACACAGGTAGGAACTAGATGTCACACTGCAGAGTGACTCATGTTACAGAGTGCTGCTGGCAGGAGCACAGCTGTGCAGGAAGCAAACCTTCCTCAGACTGAGTAATTCAGGTGAGCAGGACACCTGAGGGCACGTACAAACTGGGTGTGATGCAGAGGGTTGTGTAACCCCCTGTGTCCTTATAAAGGTGACCTCAGGGTTCTACCTTATGATTTCCCAGGTCTTTGAAGGTGAGCCACACTGTCCCCTGTCATGGAGAAGAGCTCCCACTTGACTACACTAAGGGAAGCGTGGCATGCTTGCTTACCATGTCTCCTGGCTCTCTCCCAGCAGCCCCAGGATGCTCTCAGAGGACAAAATTAAGAAGCCTCTGGTTCTCTTCAGAGGGTTACTGACATCACCCAATGTGAGGAAAGATAGGATCTGTAGTCTGGCAGACCTAAGGATTCACTTTGTTGCATGTCCTCTACCCTTAGGAAGGGCAGAGGTAGTCTAAATCCCATCTGATTTACCAGGACTTAGGAAACCTCATTGCCATTAACTTCTGTAAGGAATATCTATATCCTACATGAAGTTTCAAACTCAAAGCTTTGAAACAGTTCTGGTTCAACCCCTTCAAGTAAAAAACTGACCATGAAGAGAAAATGAGGACTTGAGAAAATAAGGACTTAGGAAAATCTGAAACAAAACCCCCAGCCTTATGAATTCAGAAGACCAAGATCCACTTACAACTCTGTAGGTGAATGATGATGAGAATAAAATAAGGAATTTTCATGCATTTTTTTAAAATAAGTGGAAAAGCCATTAAAATAACATGGACCACAGCCTGAAATACCAGCACAGGCACAGAAGAGCTGCTATGAAAATGCCACAATAAATAATAATGGAATTTGAAATATGAGTTGTCAGCAAAATTGCACCTTTGCTGAAAGCAATGGTAGAAAATCTCCTTTTCCTGATTTATTTGTACTGTACCTCCAGCAAAACAGGAGTGATGCAGTCTTTGGTCTCTTCTAGGCACTCCTCTCAACATTTGTCCCAAATTTAATATAAAGGTACCAGTTATAAACTAACAATTAAGAGAATTGCCCATTTCTTCCAGAAGATGACTGTACAGGACACATTCCTCCAAAATGATAGAACCATAGAATGCTTTGGGTTGGAAGGGACCTCAAAGATCATCTAGTTCCAACCCCCTGCCATGGGCAGGGACACCTTCCACTAGATCAGGTTGCCCAAAGCCCCATCCAACCTGGCCTTGAACACTGCCAGGGAGGGGGCATCCACAACCTCTCTGGGCAGCCTGTTCCAGTGTCTCACCACCCTCACAGTAAAGAGTTTCTTCCTTACATCTAACCTAACCCTGCCCTCTGTCAGCTTGAAGCCATTGCCCCTTGTCCTGTCCCTGCACTCCCTGGTGAACAGTCCCTCCCCACTTTCCTGTAGGACCCCTTTAAATATTAGTACACTGCAGTTAGAGCCCCCTGGAGCCCTCTCTGACCTAGAACTTTCCACTAAGTAAAAGCCCAGGCAGTTTTGAGAAGGAGTTTGCTCAATGAACAGGCTCTCTTGTAAATCATTATTGTCCTACTTATGGGAATACTGGATTAATTTCACACCATAGACTTTTCTCCTCCTATGTTACTCAGTTCATGCTGGACCAGTACAAAGCATCCATTGCATGCACCAGTGCATTGAATCACAGAATCACAAGGTTGAGAAAGACCTTTAAGATCATTGAGTCCAACCATTCATGACAGCAAAGGAAAAAGGGAGAGTTAGAAATATAGCTGCTATGATGATCTCCTGTGCTCAGCCTGCTCTGTTCTGGATATCTGTTGAAATCATAGAATCATAGAATCACAGACTGGTCTAGGTTTGAAGGGACCCCAAGGATCATAGAGCTCCAACCCCCCTGCCACAGGCAGGGACACCAACCTCAGGCCTGGAGCTACACAAGGTTGCCCAGGGCCCCATCCAACCTGGCCTTGAACACCTCCAGGGATGGGGCATCCACTCCCTCTCTGGGCAGCCTGTTCCAGCCCCTCACCACTCTCTCTGTAAAAAACTTCCCCCTAATATCTAATCTAAACCTTCCCTCCTTCAGCTTCAATCCATCCCCCTTGTCCTGCCATTATCTGCCCTTTTAAAAAGCTGATTCCCCTCCTGTTTATAATCTCCCTTCAGGAGATTATAAAAGCCTGTTATATTCAGGAGATTATAAAAGCCAATGTGCAGAAGAGTCTCTCCTCTTTGCAGTGCAAATTGCTGTCCTGGTTCACTTGTGCATGGAAATCTACCCTGAAATCTACAGGCAGCAAAAGAAGTTCTCCTGTGGAAAATTCACAGTATTTTCTTAAGATCCCATCTTCTGTCCAGCTGCAGAGATGGTTGCACACCTATGGAAGCAATGCAGACATGAAAACAAGCAACCATGTGAAAACAAGCATAGAAAATCCTGTAGCTGCCACCTACATCCCTGTATCATCAAGCTGTGATTCATCTCAGTCATACAGGGCTTCCTGTAGAAAAGTCTGGAATATACAGAACTCCACTCATGTTCCTGGCAACCTGTCCTAGGGAGCTGCTTTGGCAGGGGGGTTGGACCTGATGGTCTCTCGAGGTCCCTTCCAACCCCTACAACTCTGTGATTCTGTGATTCTCTATGGCTCTACATGATGAAGACTACCTGATCTGCAGTCACTTGCTCTCCATTTGCTTCCAGGTCATGTTTGCTACCTTTTGCTCTGTTCACAGGGAGGATTGTTCATATAAACACAAATTTGAAGGAAATTCCTAGGTAGAGCTACCTGCTATGGAAATGTACATGGACATCATTTGTGAATACCCACAAAGGACAGCTAGTTCTGGATTAACTTCTCCAGGCAGGGAAGATAAACTTGACTTGTGATTCGTATGTCTAGTCAAAACTGACAGCACATGAGCTGCTAATGGATAATTGATAAGCTGTGACTTACTGGAAAAAAATATGTGAGAATCAGGCAATAAATGTGATAACCTGCTCTTAGCTCCTGAAGAAGGAAAGAGATTGCATTTGTTGATTCAATTTCAGGACATCACTTCTCACACTGGTACTGAAGGGTCGCTATTACAGGATACACAGCTCCATAGGGATCTGGGTAACTGATTTTATTATACAGCAGAGCCAACCTAGCTTTAACCACTGCCAAGAAGGATGTCCACCTCCCTGATGCTGTCCCTGACCTCAGGGTTGATCCTGCAACTCCTATTTCACTGTGCCACTGTGTCTGTGACCCACACTGTGCCAGTCCAGGGAGCTAAACCAGCATGGAGCCCCCTGGCTTTTTACCACAGAAGTTGGGGGGTTTTGCTGGTGCAGTTCCCAGTGTCAGTGTGCAGCAGGATCAGCACAAAACACACAGTGGAAACGTGCACCCTGTATGGGGTGCAGGGGGAATCAGCCAGCCCCTTTTCTTTGGTCAGTGGAGACAGGACAAGGGGCAGTGGCTGCAAGTTGGAGCACAGGGAGTTCCACACCAACATGGGGAGGAACTTTTCCCCAGTGAGGGTGCCAGAGCCCTGGGACAGGCTGCCCAGGGAGGTGGTGGAGTCTCCTTCTCTGGAGATATTCAAGACCCATCTGGACACCTATCTGTGCAGTATGAGCTGGGGAGCTGCTTTGGCAGGGGGGTTGGACACAATGATCTCTGGAGGTCCCTTCCAACCCCTACAACTCTGTGATTCTGTAAGCCTGACCATCCTTTCCAACAACAGCTATCCATTCATTAGGATCAAAAATATGCTAAAATCTCATTCTGGGCCTCCTTATACCACCATGCCATGCAGAGAACAGCAGTGGATGCCAGGGAAGAAGCAAAGGACTAGAAGGGTGTCGCAGTGCTGGAAAACAACAGGGGGTGCAGAAAATGGCTGCTGTGAGGAGCTGCTGGAATTCTCTGGAGCTCCAAAATGTAAACAATCCAAGGCCAGATTCACTGTTGACCAGGGTCAAGCCAATGAGAGACAGTCATAGCACCTCTGAGAATCACATATAGGAGGAAACAACCTGGAAGCAGCTGCATTTTGCCACAGGAGAAGGGGAGTAATAGACTGGCTTTGGTGGGCATCTGGCCTCCAGCCAGGGCTAAACCACCACAAAGGGGTAGAAACATGCAGTCAGGAATGACCATGAGAATTAACTTGTGCTGTAAAATACGGCTCCTATTATGAAATGTCTGAGAACCATCTTGAAGCCTTGTCCTCTAGTGTGGCAACCAGCAGAGAGCAACACGCAATTCGATATGAATTTTAGGTGAAGCCATTTTATTAGGTGAAATCACCCAGATTCTATACCTTTCTTACTGCAAACGTGGCAAGCTAAACAACTGCTAATTGGTTACACACACTGTTCACACCATATTGATTGGTTAGTAATTATAACGAGCTCTGATAAACCTATCTTATACCTAAACATCCTTAGTTTACCTTTAATACCTAAAAGCATCCTCACACCTGCTGTTTTGACCTTCTTGTTCTGGTTGGTTCCTAACATGTTCTGTTACTCTCAAATACCTTCCCATAACTGCTTCTTGGTTTAGGGCAGCCTGTACCCCTATCAACAAGGCCACTGTGTTTTGAGAATGTGATTATTAAGATCCTCTCAGCATGAGGAACTTTTCCTCTCTCATGGGAACAGAAGAATATTGTCAGGGCCTATGTCTTGGGAGAAGAGAGCTAGGCCTCTGGCAGGCCTGCTGTCTTCCCCGACACTCTAGCAGTTAATTTAAAAAGTATTAGTTATGGCTTAACATCCCCTGAAAGTACTTGAATGCCTTGCAGCACAGCCAGCCAGGGCTGCAGACCTGGAGCACTTGGAATCTAATTAACACCAGACAGCACAAGGGCCGGCGTCGATAAAAGGGAAATGGAAGGGCACCAGGTGAAGCTCCTGATTCCAACAAGTATCAGCATGTGGCTTAGTCACAGGCACAATGTAGTGGTTTGCTAGACAGGGAGGAGGGAGAGCTTCCAATGTCTGGCAGGGAAGGGATCCAGGCACTATCTGGCCAAGGCTTTTTAAAAAGTTTTCTGAAAGTTTTTCCTGTTGACTCACCCCATGGAGATAAGTGGGGAAAGGGCCTTTGAGAGGGATGGATCTGATGGAAAAGAGGTTGCAGTGCTCTCACCACTCTCAGCGTGGTCTTGCACTGCTGCAGGCGTTGATGCAGAAAGCATACCGAATCAGTGTGCAGAAGTAGGGGGTGACAGGGACACATCTGCTGCCTGAAAAACTGACCTGGAGGGAGAGAGGGAGATGTGAGCAGCTGGGTATGTGAGCATGTATCATATCGATTACTGAACAGCCTCCTGTAACTGTCAGAGTTACACACAGTGTCAATACAAGTCACAGAAAGGCACTTCAATTCAGAGAAAAGCCAGTAACAAGAGGACCTTTCTGTGCCTTGGAGACACTGGTGGAAGAGGGTTACTTCTGAATCGCTGCGTGCTGGCTCTGAGTCATTTTGTTCACATAAATTAGCTTGGCCTGAAACAGAAAGTTCAGAAGCTGCCAGTGGTGAAGCCAGACATGGGGATGAGCTCATGAGACGTTATCAGTGCCACAGAGCTAGGCTGGTCATATCATGGGTGGGAAAGGGCTAAAGAAAAGCTGGGGTGTGGGAAGAAGGTGCATTGGGTCACCAGCTTCTATTGGACGTAGCGCTTAGCCAAGGGCTTTCTGTAGTGATAAAGGACACCTCTGGGGGAGGGACACTACCTAACCAAATACATAACAGGCATCATGCATCCTTTAAATGCTGCATCTCCCTCTGCAGCCTGCTGGATCAATGGTGTTATTCTGCTCCAAGCAGTACAGCAGGAGACCACTCAATGCAGATACATTTTTACATTCAAGTCATCCCACAAAACAGGAGGCTTGCTGTCATTTCCAGAGAGGACACTGGAATTCCATTAAACACCTAACCCATGCTCAAAGAAAAACTATTCAGGTTTCTCCTGTCTACCATTAGGGATTAGTGTTAGGAATAATTATGGCTTCACATCTGTATCTCTCCATTCCTACAGCATTCCCAAAAAACATTATTTTTTTTCTATCAGTCACCTAATTTATGTTAATCCATTTTGGCTCTTAAATAAGCTGTTATATACTGACATCCTCTAAACCAATGGCAGAAGTGTTTACTGGACTGAAAAAGACATTGCCAGATGGCTCCAATATCAGCCTAGGAGGATTTCTGTTCTTCAACAGGTGCTAAATGTGGCTGAAAACTCAGCAGGCTGTAGAGTGTCTGCATAGTCAAATCACCTCTAATAAGCTTTGTAATTGTGTTCAGTTCTGCCATGCTTGAAAATGAGGATAACAAGCTCAACCTATTATACTTAGACTGGGGCTGGACTCCATATATAGTGGTAGTAAGAATCAGAGACTGACAGTTTAAAGGCAGCTAGTGGGGCCCAGCAGTTAACTCAGTGGGAAAGGAGATGTCAAGCAACCTTAGTTCACTTCAGAGTCCTGGCTGTGAACTACTAAGTTTCCAGAAGTCCCAAATTATGGGGGATCACCTGTTAGGGATGGTGTGAAAGGACTCAGGTCTGAGAAGCCAAGTCTTATGCTCTCTCTAAAAATCAGGCTTGGGGTGATCTTGGGGTAAGAAGCTAACAAACTAAATATACATAATCTATAGGTCATTTTTTGACATTTATTAGTCACTAGGTCTTAAGGCTACAGGATCTTTCAGTGAAAGAGTTGTCAGGGCCTGGAACAGGCTGCCCAGGGAGGGGGTTGAGTTGCCATCCCTGGATGTGTTTAAAAAAGGGTAGATGAGGTGCTTAGGGATCTGGTTTAGCATAGGACAGGAATGGTTGGACTTGATGATCTTAAAGGTCTTTTCCAACCTTGTGATTCTGTGTGATTCTTTCTGACACTGAAGCTTTACCAACCAATAAGATAGTCAATTTTGTCTTGCTTTGTCTTTCTAGCTTTCATTTTCTGGCTCTGTGCACATGAATTACACTGAGGAGTTCCCTAACAGTTGGCCATAACATCTTCTGAAAAGTCTCTAATGCATTTCCATGAACAGCTTCACTATGTATCAAGTGATTTTCAACAAAACCTAAGAGAGACCTGACCTTCTACCCTCTCTTGTCTTTTTTTTTACTGGGTGGATACTCAGTAGCAGATAAGTAAGTAGTAGATAAGTCAGTAGCAGATGACTCAGTAGTAGATAAGTCACTCCACTAGGTTTCACTTTCAAGGGGCACTTTCACTTTATGCCATAGGCTGGCAAACACTTTTTCTAGCTGCTATGCCAGTTTGAGCAATCCCAGTGTGCTGCCCACTTGGTTGTGCTGCTACAACTTTCCATGTGCTGCCTGATAAGTCCTGCAGGGATGGATCTGCAATAACAAGAACCTGAGCAAATGTTTAACCCTTGAGTCTACTTAGCTCAGCACTGGAACAGGCTGCCTAGAGAGGTGGTGGGTGCCCCATCCCTGGAGGTGTTCAAGGCCAGGTTGGATGGGGCCCTGGGCAACCTTGTGTAGATCCAGGCCTGGAGGTTGGTGTCCCTGCCTGTGGCAGGGGGGTTGGAACTGTGTGATCCTTGGGGTCCCTTCCAACCCTTGACATTCTATGATTCTATGATTCTACTGCTGAAAGTTGCAAGCCAAACTGCATGAAAGTGAAAGTGAAAAAGTTTGAAAGTTGGTTCCAAACTACTTTAGCAAGTCACCCAGCCTCATGGTGGTATGGATACTCAGTGTGAAGTCTGATGTGCTCCTTTATCATCAAGCTCAGATCAGAGACTGGGCAGCCCTGCAAACTCTCTCTGTAGTTGTAGCTGTGTTCCAGTCACTAAACAACTTATTTTTATGTGTCAGAGCAAACCCTGAGTAAACCTTCAGCAAAACTAGTCCCACCATGGATTCAAAAGTGAGGGATGCTGAAGTCCTTCTGTGGTCCTTGGGGAGGACAAGGCATTTTGTACAGACAATGTGACACCAGCATCACTCTTGTCACCTTTGTTAAGGTGTTAGAACCTGAGGGAATGGTGAGAAGCTGAGACAGGGGAGGTGTAGGTTGGATCTTAGGAAGAGGTTCTGTACTGAGAGGGTGGTCGGGCACTGGAACAGGGTCCCCAGGGAAGGGTCACAGCACTGAGCTGGACTGTGCTCAAGACAATGCCCTCAGCCCCATGCTCTGACTCGGCTGGTGCTGTGTGAAGCCAGGAGTTGGACTCAATGATCCTTATGGGTCCCTGCCAACTCAGGAGATTCGATGATTTGATGGTTCTATGAACGATATGTCACCCAAGAAGTCTACATGTGAACTAATGTAACACCATGAGAAGGACATTGAGGTCCTGGAGCGTGTCCAGAGAAGGTCAACCAGGCTGGGGAAGGGGCTGGAGGGCAAATCCTCTGAGGAGCAGCTGAGGGAACTGGGGGTGTTCAGCCTGAAGAAGAGGAGGCTGAGGGGAGACCTTATCACCACCTACAACTACCTGAAAGGGAGGTTGTAGAGAGGTGGGTGATGGTCTCTTCAGCCAGGTGACAGGAGATAGGACAAGGGGAAATGGCACAAAGCTGCACCAGGGCAGGGTCAGATTAGATGTGAGGGAAAAGTTCTTCTCTGAAAGAGTTGTGAGGGCCTGGAACAGGCTGCCCAGGGAGGGGGTTGAGTCACCATCCCTGGATGTGTTCCAAAAAATGGTAGATGAGGTACTTAGGGCTATGGTTTAGCTTAGGATGGGAATGGTTGGACTTGATGATTTTAAAGGTCTTTTCCAACCTTGTGATTCTGTGATTCTGTGATAATGGTCTGGGTACTCATGATGTTATAGAAGATCTAACCATCAGCACTAAGCATGGGATGTTATTCACCCAAACAAATGCAGGTATCTTCTTCAGAAGATTGTTTGCACCTTGTGTTCAGTTGCAGCCTGCCAGTCCCTGAAGGGAGCAGAGAAACAGGAGGGGAATCAGCTTTTTCAAAGGGCAGATAATGGCAGGACAAGGGGGATGGATTGAAGCTGAAGGAGGGAAGGTTTAGATTAGATATTAGGGGGAAGTTTTTTACAGAAAGAGTGGTGAGGGGCTGGAACAGGCTGCCCAGAGAGGTGGTGGATGCCCCATCCCTGGAGGTGTCCAAGGCCAGGTTGGATGGGGCCCTGGGCAACCTTGTGTAGATCCAGACCTGAGGTTGGTGTCCCTGCCTGTGGCAGGGGGGTTGGAGCTCTATGATCCTTGGGGTCCCTTCCAACCCTTGTCATTCTATGATTCTATGATTCTATGTCAGTGAAGAGGCTCATCTTAGCCCTGTCTGGTTTCTTTTACCTACCTGCTGCCAGCCTCAGCCCCCTGAAAAACACCTATGATGTGGGCCACAGGACCTCAGGGTTCCTTCTCACAACCTTGCCTGTGAGCTTCAACAAACCCTGCAGAGAAAGCCTGTGGTGAAGGACCTACTTCTGACTCATGGTAGTCAGACTCTGGCAGTGGTGCTCTCTTGTAGTTCTCACCTTTTCACATCTCCTTATATGCTCATTTTCTCATGTATACCATGTAAAACACTACAGGATCTCTCTTTCCATCACACCTCCAACCACAAGCTCTTCACTGAAAGGTTTCCAGCCACTCAGCTTTCTGTTCCCCAACACCATCTTCAAGCAAGTTGGACATTTCTGTATAAACCAGACTGTAAGCCCCTGCCCAGAACAAGGTGCCTGTTACTACACAACCTGCATCATTCATCTGCTTGGCTCATTCAAGACAAATCAAATAACTGGGTACTGCTTCATGCTGCCTGCAACTTAAATTAGAAAGAAAAGACCACAAGAACAACTGCTGTGGTAGGAGAAGTTGACTATAAATAAGGAAAGGAAAATGTTGCTCTTAGAAAACCCTTTGTTCCACAGAGGGAAGTTGTAAAAGTAGCCCAGGATATTTTTGTTGCTGCTTTTTAATTTGAAAATTCATCTCTGGAAGTATTTCCAGGCATAAGAGTGTTGTGCAGTGTTTTTGCTGCAGTATGGTGATTGCTAAGATTAGCACAGTAACAGATCTTTTCAGAGTAAATTGCATATAATTAATAGGAAGCAGGAGGAAAAAGGAATGATTGTACTTGAATCTAAATGCAAGTTCAGTTCTCCCAGAAGGTGGAATCTGCACTAAGGTCATGCTAAAGAGGGGCCCTTTCCATTCCCTTCAGCTGGGTAATGAGCAATGATGATGTGCTCATACTGCAAACTCTCATTTCTAATTTGAGATGAGTTTTAGCAAAGCTCAGGGATGTTCAGAGCTGGAATGTGTTTCAGGTCCTTCCTAGCAGCACTGGAGATTAAGGCTTTGAGCTTCTGGCTTGTGGTTTGTCTCCCACCCAATGTCAAGACATTAAAATAATGTTTCCCTGTGAAGAAGCTATGTAAAACCTGTGCAGCACAACTTGCCTTTTGGCTTCACTGGGAGGCTGAATACAGCTTTGGTTCACCATTTCTGAGGTGAGGCCTCAATGTCCTGTGGAAGGAAAAGACAGATACCTCTCCAGGTGGACACACTGAGATTAAGCACCAGGACAGAAGTTTGGACACTCCAGAAGGGGTGTCTGTGTGTTACAAACCCTGGGACACCTCACAAGAGGAGATTCCACATCTCATTCCAACATGATTACAGCCTCTTCCCCAAACCCTTTGGGATAGGCAACCTGTGCTGAAGCAGCATGCCACTTTGCATGATCCCATCTTCCAAAAGCTTCCCAAAGCTCCCATCTTCCATCCCACTGAAGCAACCACGTTTCCCAGTAGCTCATTGTCTGCAACAACAAGGACAAGTCCACAGGCTCAAAGCCTTTCTCAGCTGATTGCTCCCCCCCTCAAAGATTCCTCCCTGAAGATGTAAGAGCATCACAATATTGCCAGATGCACAGCTCAGTGAAGTACTGCAATAAATCACTGCAGCCAAGGCTTCACTTAGCTGCTGTTATTAATCATTAGCAATAGCTATTGCTAATTAATGTCATTACACATCATGACTATTAATCATAATCTGCTGCTGCAAGACATAGTGTCTCTTGTAGATAAGAAAGAGGAAAGAAGCAGCAAGCAATAACCCACCTTGAAAATGATGATGGGCAAATTCCCATCAGAAGCTCCATGCTGAAGGTAAAGCCAGTGTCCCTGCTACATCTCAGCTGCCTGTAAGCAATGCCACTCATCACAAACCCACACCCCACCATACTGGGTGTGCAGACAGCTTTAAAATATTATCTACTCTATGATAGCTCTTTATGCTATGAGCTGTTATCCATGTGGTAATGAGTCTTCAGTTAAACGGTCTCTTAGAGAATCACAGAATCTCCTGAGTTGGAAGGGACCCATAAGGACCATCAAGTCTGACTCCTGGCTCCACACAGGACCAGCCAAGTCAGAGCATGGGACTGAGAGCATTGTCCAGATGCTTCTTCAACTTAGTCAGGCTCAGTTCTGTGACTCTTCCACAGCACTACACTTCTCCCCACCACACCAGGAACACCCCATGCTGCTATCTTTACATCAAGGTCTTTCAAAAAGAGTTAAACTATTCAGTGCAAATACAAGTTCTTAGGCTGCATGCAAAAATCACAGAGACAGTGCTCATGACCTTTGTAAGGTACAAGGTGTGATTAGCTGATCCTAAAGATCCTTGGTATAAACCAGACAGGGATCTGGAGAGAGTCCAGAGGAGGGCTATAAAGATGATGAAGGGCCTGGAGCATCTCCCTTTTGAGGAAAGGCTGAGAGAGCTGGGGCTGTTCAGCCTGGAGAAAAGAAGCCTGAGGGGGGACCTAATCAATGTTTATAAATATCTCAAGTGTGGGACACAGGGGGAAATGGCCAGCCTCTTCTCAGTGGTCTGTGGGGACAGGACAAGGGGCAATGGCTGTAAGCTGGAGCACAGGAAGTTCCACGCCAACATGCAGAAGAATTTCTTCAGAGAAATTCTTCAGAGCCCTGGGACAGGCTGCCCAGGGGGTGTGGAGTCTCCTTCTCTGGAGATATTCAAGGCCCATCTAGACACCTACCTGTGTGACCTGTCCTAGGGAGCTGCTTTGGCAGGGGGGTTGGACCCGATGATCTCTGGAGGCCCCTTCCAACCCCTACAACTCTGTGGTTCTGTGAAAGTCTGCCAAACACTACAGTGCAGCCAATTACTTGACATCAGAAGTGCTAGGTCACCAGGTATTTTTTTTTGTCATTAGGATTTAAATCCTGTTAATCACTTTGGGTTTTCCTCATAAGGAAGATTTCCTTCGTTTTATATTTTAATCCCAAGTGGAAATTGAAATGCCAAAGGGGAATCAATTCTGTAGCTCACAAAATTGATTTGCCCCAGACCTGAATTTGTAATATGGCCCCTTAAGCAGGCAGTCAGGAGCTGCAAGCACTCCAGTTCTCCTGGTCTTCCCCCTGGCACAGGAGAGACTTCACATACAGCCTTGGGCTACCTGCCTTCATGCTGATGAATGTGGACATTCCCTGCTCAGAAATTAAATCTCTAAGCAGATAGTTATTGGCAGGGGTGTTTTAAACAGAAATTCACTGCAATAGCAAACTCACAAGGGCACAGTGCAAGGAACAGGACATATCTGCTGGCTTTGGGTCCACAGGGTCCTGAGTAAGGGGGTGCCAAGGACAGTCATATGGAGGAGAAGGTGTCAGTCCTCTGGAACAAAAGTAGTGCTGCAGCGTGTTTGGATGGTCACATCTCCATCTGCTATGGGAGAAAGGGTTGCTGGTCACTGTGGTGAGCTCATTAAAATGAGATCAATAGAGATTTAATCTAATGCTGAGGATTATTGCAAGTGGAATGCTCAATTACATGTGGAGAAAAAAAAAAGTAACACATCAAGTGAATTGCCAGCTGATTCCCCTGGTTTATTTGGAATTTAGCCCAATATTGAGGGGAGCTGATAAGCTAAAGGCAGAACAGTGCAAACCAGCTGATCCTGGGTGGGGAAAGCAGTCAGCAAAGGCAACTTAAATGTGCCACATCAGTACTCCAGAATTTTTCAGCACGCTCTGCAGGTGCCTAACACTTGACTGGGAATATACACCTGCCAATTTCCACTCCTGTGCACACCAGTGGCTCTGAGAATATTTGAAAGCTGCTGAGGTGAGGATTTGCATCAATAGGATTTACCATGCTTCTTGGAAAACTGGAAGAGTTCAGTGCAATGAGTGCTGTAAGACTTGCCTTTTCTTTGCAGTTCTTCTGTAATCCTGGCCATTTTCCCCTCCCTCCCTCCTCCTCCACCCCCAAAATCAAAACTGCTTTTGCCTCCCCAAGCTCTCTCACCTCTCCAAGCAGTGGCCACACACTGGGACAAAGAGCATTCTGTTTTGAATGAAGCATTTTATTCTCGAGGCATGAAAACGCAGCGCCAGGCAGTAAGCCAAGAGGCAAGAAAAGAGAAACATATTCATTAATTAAAACAAGCATTGCTTGCTTTGAACTAATAAAATCATGTTAAAAAAAAAAAAAATCAGACTGATGAGTTCTTGGCCTCTTGAAGAGAAGAAGTTGCTCCAGCCCAAGCAGAGGCAGCAGCACAGCAAGCGCCTGCATTGCTGCAGGAAAGGAGAGGCAGCATGAGATGCATTCCCCAAACTTGCTAATTGGCAGGCACAGGGCCCCATGCTGCTTACAGAGAGGAGAATTAATCTTAACATGAGCAGCAATGTGGCCTGTTGGCACCAAATCACAGCATTCTTTTGGTTTTTTTCTCCCAACAAGTAGCATTTAATCTTTGCCCAGACATTTCAAGGCAGAGCTGTCTTATTTCTCCCATTATAGCAGGACACCTTCCCACAACATTTCCTAAAGTCAGAGTTTTTGGGAGTCCAGTGGGCTGAGGTCCAACCAACCAGGACCTCCCTCATGCATTCTTCTTCTAAGAGCCTCACCATCCCTCAGGCTTATGATTGCTTCTAAGAAGTTCAGCAATTTGCCATCCTGACTATTTTGCCTGAGTCCCACACTCTACCCCCCTCTTCATGACCAGAGAGGTTTAAGAACATCCCAAGGCTGCACACTGTTAATGAAGCAATGGTGTCGCTGGGGCTCTCCACTTTGTTCTGCATCCTGGAGTGAGAAAAGCCAAGCACAGAGTTGTCTTCTGCTGCCTCTTACCACCTACCTGTGGCCTTGTTTCTTTGTTATTTATCACTAGTGTTGTAATCTCTATTCATCTGTGGTTGGGGTACACAGCAGGAGTCTTCCTCCTACTCCCTCCATGCTGCTCTAAAGAGGAGCTGTGTTTTATGCAGAGGTTCAGGTTGGGCTGTGGAGGGTGGAAAACCAGAAGCCAAGGGAGTTAAATGACAGAGCAGCACCTATGGCTATAGATTTCTCAAAACAACCCATTTTGGTACGTTCTGTTGCAATTACCCACCAAGTGGGCACAGTGATTTTGTAGGGCCCCAGCAGCTATGCCCTTGCTGCCTGTTCTGTGTCTGCAGAGATTCTCCAGAGCTTTTGGCAAAGCTTTTTGAACTCAGAGGGGCAAGAGCCACACTGGCACTGAGGGGTTGGATTACAAGCCACAAGCTAGGGCAAATGCCTGTAGGATTTCTAGCCTCTCCTGTCATTGCCCTCAGGAACCTCCCATCTGATCCCACAGACAACAAACTGTATTGTTCTTTGCTTGCAATGCAGAAGATCACTCTGACAGTCCCTCCATGCCCATGCCTCTGTGGCAAACTGGCAGAACAGCACAGAAGAAGAGCTGCTCTAGGATGAAACAGAGATGTGATGGAAATGTCCTCACAAGTCTTCTATGTTTATACAGAGGAAGAGCATCCTGCAGGACATACTGTGGGATGTGGGCACAGCATCCTACCTTGTCCCACCACTGCTAGTATCAGTGGGACCTGCTGAGCCTTGAGGAGCCAGCAGGACTGTGCATCTATCAGAAGAGGCTCCTAGCTTGTAAAATCTGGGTGAAAAATCTCCAAATAAGTGGCATTTATAATGCAAAAAACTCCTGCATCTTGGAGTCTAAGGTCCTTGACTGCTTGCCAACATATATTGTGCCCAGTTCTGGGCTCCCTGGTATAAAAGGGACAGGGATCTCCTGGAGAGAGTCCAGAGGAGGCTACAGAGATGATTAAAGAACTGGAGCATCTCCCCTACGAGGAAAGGCTGAGTGAGCTGGGGCTGTTCAGCCTGGAGAAAAGAAGGCTGAGAGGGGATCTTATTAATCTTTATAAATATAAATATCTCAAGTGTGGGACACAGGGGGAAATAGCCAGCCTCTTCTCAGTGTCTGTGGGGACAGGACAAGGGGCAATGCCTTCAAGTTGGAGCACAGAAGTTCTACACCAATATGTGGAAGAACTTTTTCCCAGTGAGGGTGCCAGAGCCCTGGGACAGGCTGCCCAGGGGGTGTGGAGTCTCCTTCTCTGGAGATATTCAAGACCCATCTGGACACTGACCTGTGCAACCTGTCCTAGGGAGCTGCTTTGGCAGGGGGGATGGACCTGATGATCTCTGGAGGCCCCTTCCAACCCCTACAACTCTGTGATTCTGTGATATGGTACTTTCTGTGGCACGAATAGATGTGCAGAGAGAGTTTGGCAGGAGCTACCATGGGATGCAACAGGAGTGTTTGAAGGACTGGCTGTTGTAGTGATAGTGAGTATAAAACCCAGAAGTGCTTCAACTTGGTACTAATACAGCAGGTAAACACAAAGCAAACAGCTCTCACTGGAGAAAAGGGTAAATGATGAGAGATAAACCCCTCACAAACATGATTTATACATAGCATAGATCTGTATGCTTGGCATTTTTACAGTCCTAAATTCTACAGGACTTCCTATAATGTCCTGGCAATGCTTTGCCTCCAGGTTCTTTGGAGGCTGTTAGCAAAGACAGAACGTGCCCAACCTCAGTGAAATTTGAAGCAGAAGATGTAGAGTTGCTGGTACAATTCCACTTCCACCACCCTGTCACCTTGTGGCAGCCAAAGGGAAAGGGCACCAGCCCAAAATCCTGTGTGCAGTCTGGCAAGTGCCAGGATCAATATCTTCACAAAGAAACACTGTTGTGAATGAACACTCTTGTCTGCCTCTAATGATTCTTCTTGCTGTGTCCTTGCTATAGCCAGCACCCAGGAGAAGCTTTAGAAGATGAGCACCCAAGACAGCCATTTTCAAGGAGAAGATGAAAAAGCAGAATTCAGTCCAGAACTGGTGCAGAATCTGGCATGTCCATGCAGCCATGAGCACCCTGCCTTGTCCTTAGTCATGTCATTCTCTAAAAACAAGCCACTTTTTGCAATTATTTGCTGACAGTCCATGAAAAGCAATGCTCCCCTTCAATACTTTCTTTCTGGGCTTTTTATTGAAACCAGGCAGTCAAAAAAATGCAGTTCTATTGGAAACAGGACATGAGGAGGGTTTTTGCCTGTGTGGCAGTTTTCTCCCTTGTAGTCTGCTCCTGGTGACAGCCTATTCTTCTCCAGGACTTGAACAATAAAAGTCTCAACAAAGGCGGGTCACACAGCTGGAGAGAGGATGCTCAAGGTCAGGACTCCTTCCTTAACCTCTGGTAAGGTCACTAGGATGGGTTGTACTGGTCCTGTGAGGCTCACCACAGCCTGTCAGAGTTGCTTTGCCGAGCCCAGGAGGTGAAGAATCACAGAATCACAGAATCACAGGGTTGGGAAAGACCTTTAAGATCATCAAGTCCAACCAATCCTGTCCTGTGCTAAACCATATCCCTAAGTACCTCATCTACCCATCTGTTAAACACAACCAGGAATGGTGACTCACCCCCCTCCCTGGGCAGCCTGTTCCAGGCCCTCACAGCTCTTTCAGTTAACAACTTCTTCCTCACATCTAATCTGACCCTGCCCTGGTGCAGCTTTGTGCCATTTCCCCTTGTCCCATCTCCTGTCACCTGGCTGGAGAGACCATCACCCACCTCTCTACAACCTCCCTTCAGGTAGTTGTAGGTGGTGATAAGGTCTCCCCTCAGCCTTCTCTTCTCCAGGCTGAACACCCCCAGCTCCCTCAGCTGCTCCTCACAGGATTTGCCCTCCAGTCCCTTCCCCAGCCTGGTTGCCCTTCTCTGGACTCGCTCCAGGACCTCCATGTCCTTCTGATGGTGAGGAGCCCAGAACTGGACCCAGCACTCGAGGTGCAGCCTCACCAATGCCCAGTACAGGGGCACAATCACTTCCCTAGAAAATGCAAGGTCACCTGCAGTGTGGAGTTCACAGTGCTCTTAGACCTTTGGGGTTCAGCCTTTGTGGTGCAGAGAGGCTGTATCCCCCAAGGTCCATGCTAATCTAAGGCCAAGGGGCTCTCTTCATCACTCTAATCTGGCTCTTCTGCTTTAAAAGGTCATTTTGTCAGCTGCCATCATTTTTAAGCCCCAATTTTAGACTTCCTGTCTGTGGGGTTTTTTTAAACAACATTTTCAAAGCTCACTCCATCCAAAAAGACACAATATTTTGTGTGTAGCTCTTTTCCCCTTAACACCAATTTTTCACCTCCCCTTTGGACTCTGTGCTCCTCTGTAACATGGAAAACTCACCTGTCTCCCTCACTGAATACTGAGTGGATAAACACACTAACTACCTCAAAGCACTTTGGCCTTTTTTTTGTTAGCTGGGGCATCAACATATCTGCACCACAGTTAGGCTCAGGAAAACCAGTGAACCATGTAAGCCACAAAACCATGGGGAGATTGACCTGAGATAATGCTCAGTTCATGCAAAACATGTGGTTACTCCAAACTCAAGACTGAAAAGAAAACCTTGAGTGAGCCAGGTCAAATTGGCACAATCCAGTGTATTTCTGGAGTTAATCCCTATTTTCCCAAGCAAGGCATGACACAAATGGCAGGGGTTATCTTTGTTCTCTCTGGTTTTATTCTCCCCCTCCCTCTCAGTGCCAAAATGCCTTTATTTGTTGGAAATTTTGTCTCATCCATCCCAGAGGTGGTACTTGATGTTTTCCTGCTGCCCCTTCCAGCTGTCCTGGAGCCTTTCTGCCTCCATTTCACAGGCACAGACATTTTCATACAGTAGCAGTGAGTGAAACCCTCAAAGCAGCCACCACAAGCAGAGCCATCTCCCTCTGCTGTGTGTAACTCTACACATGAAGTTTCCCTTCTGCAAACCTTGCCACCCAAGGCAGGTTTGCTCTGACCACAGCTTCCTGTCCTGTGTGCTCCACCAGCACTGATGGGCACTCACAAAGCCAAGAGAGATGCTGTGAGTTGGAATGAATTCTAGAGGATCCCTTCTTTTCATTTATTTCTTATTTATTTTAATTTCAGCTCAGGCCTTAGTGTACAATTGACACTTTCAGGCCTGTCACTTCGGTCCCTGCAGCCTTATGTGGTGGGAGTTTGGCAAAAGCCAAAAGCATTTCTCTTTGCCCCCACATTTATTGTAGAGCTCCCACTTTCTTTTTCTTACCTTGTTCTTTGTTCTCCCCTTCTGCCTGTCCCCTGCCCTCACACTCAGGCTAGGCAGCATCTAGCTGTCAATGCCCAAACACTACCCATGGTGTGGTCTTGCTTGAAGGTTTGCCAAGGGAATTGCCAGATCTAAGACTTGTTGTTAAAATTGTCATTTTTAAGTCATGTGGCAACAAGCATCTTTCCCAAAGGCAGCTTGTTTAATCACAGAACCACAGAGCATTAGGAGTTGGAAGGGACCTCCAGAGGTCATCTAGTCCAACCCCCTGCCAGAGCAGGATCACCCAGACTAAATCACACAGGAACACATCCAGGCAGGTTTTGAATGTCTCCAGAGAAGGAGACTCCACACCCTCTCTGGGCAACCTGTCCCAGGGCTCTGTCAGCCTCACAGTGAAAAAGTCCCTCCTTATATTCACATGGAACTTCCTCTGCTCCATCTTGTGCCCATTGCCCCTTGTCCTGTCATTGAACATCACTGAGAAGAGCCTGGCTCCATCCTCCTGACACTCACCCTTTACATATTTATAAACATTAATAAGGTCACCCCTCAGTCTCCTCCAAGCTGAAGAGGCCCAGCTCCCTCAGCCTGTCCTCATAAGGAGGGTGTCCCACTCCTTTCATCATCTGAGTGGCTCTGTGCTGGACTCTTTCAAGGAGCTCTATGTCCTTCTTGAACTGAGGGGCCCAGAACTGAACACAATATTCCATTTGGGATCTCACCAGGGCAGAGTAGAGGAGAAGGACCTCTCTTGGCCTACTAACCACACCCCTTCTAATACACCCCAGGATGCCATTGGCCTTCATGGCCACGAGGACACATTGCTGGCTCATGGTCATCTTGCTGCCCACCAGACCCTCCAGGTCCCTCTCACCTTCGCTGCTCTCCACCAGGCCAGTCCCCAACCTATACTGGTACCTGGGGTTGTTCTTCCCTAGATGCCAGACCCTACACTTGCTCTTGTTAGATCTCATTAAACCTCTCCCTGCCCAGCTCTCCAGCCTGTCTAAGCCTTGCTGAGTGGCAGCACAGCCCTCTGGTGTGGCAGCCACCACTCCCAGTTTTGTGTCATCAGCAAACTTGCTGACTGTACACCCCATTCCCTCATCCAGGTCATCAACAAACATAGTGAATAGTACAGGTCCCAGTGCAGACCCCTGAGAGACTCCACTAGATACAGGCCTCCAGCTAGAATGTGGATGAATTTGGCTCTTGGAGCCCTTGGGTTTGTTGAGATGCAGCACACTCTGTTCTCACCACCCTGTTCAGATTCTTTTACAACTAATCTGTACCTTTGGAACAGGAACGTAAGAGGGTTTGTTGAGAATCATAGAATCATTAAGGCTGGAAAAGACCTCCAAGATCATCTAGTCCAACTGTCCCCCTACCACTTATAAACCATGTCCCCAGGTAACTCAGCCAACCTTTCCTTAAACACTCCAAGGGACAGTGACTCCACCAAGACGCTTGGCTACTCCAGTTCTTTGTAAGATCATGTGGTTCAGACGTGCAATGGAGCAGTTTTGTAGATTCCTTTGGCATCAGCTTACTCTGAAATCTGGGTGCTGATGACCTACAGAGGCTTTTTTTGGCTAAAGGAATGACCTTTATTAGGTGTTACTTTAGGTGTGGGTGGCTTGCCATTGTTTGTAGGTAAAACCCTGTGTGCTTTCAGCTTGCACTCAAAGGCAGTCATGCCAGGCAACAGGAAATGATAGCAAAAATAAGAATTTTAAGACTTTAATATGAGAATTTTCACCCCATCTCCATGTGTCCAAGCATGCAGGAAGTCTAATGGAAAATCCCCCAGTGCTGGTAGGACTAAGGAATCCTTCATGCTGATACACCAAGAAATCTCAGTGCACTTATTAAAAATAGCATCTCTGGAACATCATCCTGCAGCTCAGGCTGGGAGGGATATGGAGATGCCACATCTAGACCCATTTTGTGGCAGCAAAAAGCCACCTACAAGCACAGAAGCAGCTCCAGCTCAGCTCCTTCCTCTCCCCTTGCACTCGGATACAGCTGGAGACCAAACTGTACATATCCCATGCCCATTGAACTGCTATCACAAATCTGTGTTTGTTTTTCTTCCACTGTGTTTGCAAGTGGGATGTTTTGGTTCTTTCCTCATTCAGAATATTTAATATCTTTCTGCTGTGATGACAGAAGGGAATTAGCTATTGCTGTTATGTCAAAAAGCAAGGCAACACCTGGTGGGTTTGGCCTGTGCTAGCACACGCTGGTAACCTGACTGTGTGAGAGTGAGTCACTGAGCTAAAACATCACAGAGTCACAGAACAGTAGGGGTTAGAAGGGAGCTCCAGAGATCATCAGATCCAACCCCCTGCCAAAGCAGCTCCCTAGGACAGGTCGCACAGATAGGTGTCCAGACAGGTCTTGAGTATCTCCAGAGAAGGAGACTCCACACCCCCTGGGCAGCCTGTCCCAGGGCTCTGGCACCCTCACTGGGAAAAAGTTCTTCCACATATTGGTGTGGCATCATCCTTGCCTGCATCGATGGCTTCCCCAGCACCTCTTTTTGCCTGCCATAACCCCAAGAGCAGTTGGCAGCTGAGAAGGGAAGAACTGGGCTTCGTTTCTTTTTACAAACAGAATGGGAGACGTAGGCACTGAGGCTGGTCGGGGGCCGTCTGGTCCTGTTACATTTTTTAATAACCTTCTCAGTTGGAGCCAGCTTCCCCTTTGATGTGGAGCTGGTTTCATTAGTACTCGTTCAAGGTGAATTCCTGATTAACAATGGGGAGCTGGTGGGGTTTTTGATTTCCCTTTTTCTTTTGACTTTGGTAATACCTAAAGCAGACAAAGAGCATCCGTGTCCTTCTCGTGTTAGAAAAGTAACAAGTGGTCTGAGGGCAGAATAAATGAGTTTGGTATGCCTGGCAGTTCAAATGAACTTGATGAGCTTTTTGTGAGAGCTATTTCCATGCTGCATTTTGCTGTGTTTTCAGTCTTTTGGGGCTTGTAAGAATTATTTCACTACCCTTCACTGCAGTGGCTCTTCTGCATGATGACCGTGAAGGATTTGTGAGCACACAAGGTCCTACTGCAGGTCTCATTTCTGTACCTGCAGAAATAGAGCTGTGCAGATGGATGAGTTTCAGCAAGATCAAAGCTGTTTCTTCCAGTTTCCTGCTGAAATAGACTTATCAACCCACTTGGAAATGGTCCTTCTGAAAAGCTAGATAGATCCTAAATGGGTTTTTATCCCTTCTTTCCTCAGGAAAGCACTGAAATAAGGGATAGATTATCCTGTATTATATGTGAGATCAAGAAGAGGGATGCTATTTTGGGGAATAAAAAGGTAACACTTTGTTTACCTGAGAAATAAATTCATCTGACCACCTGCAGAAACTTCACAGATTTCTCTCTTTGATTTCCTTCATGATTTTGAAGATGGAAGATACCATAATAAGTACTCAGGCAGCTTCCCAGAGATACTACAAGCTGTCAACTGAATTTTAGGCCACATCAGACATCACTCCTGCTCCCATTCCAGAGCCCATCAATATGTCATTCTTGGATAAGTTTAATTATTGGTGCAATGGGAAAGAAACTACTTTCTCCTGCTTTGGAATAATGATATAATCATAAAAGCAAGCACTTAAGAAGCTGCTCTCCACAGGAGATGCCAACATGCTCTGTAAAAGATAGTTTTACAGTCAGGGCAATGGAGACATGGGAAGGTAGTGACTTGCCTGCTGCCATTCAGCAGAGCTGAGATGGGGACACGAGTCCCCCGAGGGGGATGTAGTGACATAGCTAAACTCAGCTTCACATAGAACCTCCAGCTTTTTCCACAATATTTTGCCACTTCACCATATTTCTGATTTTTGAACTTATTTTGTTCCCATTCCCCTAGACTTCTCCTCCTATCTTCCTCCCCTGTCGCTCTTCAATTTCTTCAGTTGTGTCCCTGCAGAGAACAAGGCCTTTAGTTTGCTACATGTCCTATGTTGGGTAGATCTAAACATGCTCCACGTTGTCCTCAGGTGTTTGGTGGACTTTGGCAGAATTGGCTGCTTCTGTGCTCTCCAGGAAGAACAGGAGAACAAGGACCACACAGATACTAGGGCCAGCCAACATGTGGCCCCCATCTATTTAGAAAACAGCAATCTGGAAACAACAGGAACCAAACCAATGGTCTCCCTGCCCCACACCCTCATTGCATCTTTTCTCTTTCCCTAGTTGCATGGCAGAACTCCAGGACCCCAGATTCCCATCTACTGGCTCCAACTGGGGGTTTGGTAGATCATGAGGCTCAATACAAAGGCAAAGAGCCTTTGAATAATGTTCCTCAAGCATATCTCACTGGAAGCATCTCTCCCAGCACCCCTGTGAAAAACAATGCAGCATCATTCCAGAAAGCTGCATGGAACATTAAATAGGCTTTGTATAATAAAAGATTCCCAGTATCCCTACCAGCTTCTCGCAGATTCAGGCATTTTTTAAAGGCTAAGAAAAACCACTGGCTCATTTCCCAAGAGCACACAGCACAGTCTCATTCCTTAGCCCTGTTTTCAGCCCTGGAACCTACTCTTTAATTCACCACGCTGTGCAGAACGGTGCTGCATGTTAATCGGGAGCTATTGAGAGGGAGAGTCCATCACTGGCTGGTTATCATGGTCCTGTGCTTAATGAAACTCTTATTTCAATTCATCCAGCTTTAACCTCCTAGCCCTGGCTGCTGTCATACCTTTCTGCCCAAGATTAAAGAGCCTCCAGTTACCTGGTGCTTCCCCCCCAAAGTACGTAGCGCCGACACCAAGTCATCCCTTGGCCTTCTTTTGGATAAACTAAACAGACAGAGCTCCTAAATCTGGCTGCAAAGCATCTTTGGTGGGCCTCAGGCTGTCTCTAGCTTCTCCCTCCCACCAACACCAGCTCAGCCCAGTCTTCAACATTTTCTAAATCTGAACACTCAAACTGGATGTGGTGTTTCACCCACCCAAGGCAAAAGCTCACCCCCACACTGCCCTCTGTCCTGCCTTGGCAATGTGGCCACTCTGATGTCTAACTTTGCATCTGTCTAAGGTAGATGTATTTGTCCCAATCAGCTTAGTAAGTCATTTATCTCACCCCACGTGACCTTCTCCCTGTTTAGCAGGATGGGGTTTTAATCCCAACTGCCCCCTTACCTCACTGTGAAATCGAGGTGGTTGCTCAGCCTGTAAAATCCTCTTATAGAAAGCTCAACTTTCACTCTTCCACATTCTGCTCCAGCTCTAGGAAATGATCCCCTTTGAGCTCCCCAATATGTCTATTCATCACTGCGTCGGTCCATCCTCTGCCTCTGTTGAACCCGAGTCCCAGCCATATGGTCCTGAGATACCGTCAGCTTCCAAGGCACAGACCAATCTGTCAGAATGAAAGCCGAAAGACTGTTATCTTGTGTTGGGTGTAATATCTTCTGGGCTAGAAAATGATCACACATCATTTGAGAAACTTCAAAGAGATTTATTTCTGGTTATATGAGACTTCCAGCGTACATCTTTATGATTGAAATCTCCCATTACCCGGTATTTTTCCCCCATATATTACAGATAAAAGCTCCAGGAGCAACTCATGTCTTAATGTGAGCTCATGGCCTGTAATCCCCTTCACAGGCACACTCATGCCTTGCTGCACTCTCTAACTTCATTAGTCAGAGCTTTAATGCCTCTGTATTTAACAGCCCAACGAGTCACAGTCTCCTTCCTATAATGTCCCTCAGCCTTTTCTCTTGGGCACGCACTACTCTTCATACCCAGGTTGTAGTCAGCAGTTCTAATGCTCCCATCATAGAAATCAGCCTCCTCCTGCTACATTTTGACAATTATATCAAATTTCCTTCAGTTAACGAGCACTTGCAGTTCCTGTCATTGCCACATTCCTCAGAAAGGGGAAAAAGGAAGGAGGAAAATGTTCCTACAGCCACTGAATTTCAAGCCCTGATAATGGAAATCAGACAATTCCCTTACACTTGTGATCTGGGTAAAACAGTCCCATTTTGGTAGGTGCTTTTAGGCATTTTTCCAGGTTGGAAAAATGGCCCGGGTGAACCTAATGAGGTTCAACACTGCCAAGTGTCAGGGGTTGCACTTGGGCCAGAAGAATCCCAGACATAGATACAGACTGGGAGAAGAGCTCCTGGAGAGTAGCCCTGCTGAGAAGGACCTGGGGGTCACAGTGGATGAGAAACTTCCCATGAGCCAGCAGTGGCTCTTGCAGCTCACAAGGCCAATGGGATCCTGGGCTCCATCAGCAGAGGGGTGGCAGCAGGGACAGGGAGGGGATTGTCCCTCTCTGCTCTGCCCTCCTGAGGCCCCACCTGGAGTCCTGTGTCCAGGCCTGGGGCCCCCAATAGAAGAAAGATGTGGAACTGTTGGAGAGGGTTCAGAGGAGCCACAAGGATGATTAGAGGGCTGGAGCACCTGCCCTACAGAGAGAGGCTGAGGGAGCTGGGCTTGTTCAGCCTGGAGAAGAGAAGGCTGCGGGGGGACCTCATTGCAGCCTGCCAGTCCCTGAAGGGAGCAGAGAAACAGGAGGGGAATCAGCTTTTTCAAAGGGCAGATAATGGCAGGACAAGGGGGATGGATTGAAGCTGAAGGAGGGAAGGTTTAAATTGGATATTAGGGGGAAGTTTTTTACAGAAAGAGTGGTGAGGGGCTGGAACAGGCTGCCCAGAGAGGTGGTGGATGCCCCATCCCTGGAAGTGTTCAAGGCCAGGTTGGATGGGGCCCTGGGCAACCTTGTGTAGCTCCAGGCCTGAGGTTGGTGTCCCTGCCTGTGGCAGGGGGGTTGGAGCTCTATGATGATCCTTGGGGTCCCTTCCAACCCTTGCCATTCTATGATTCTATGATGAAATAACTACCCCTGCCCTGTTACAGTGTGATTGAGGAGTGCTATTAAGCGTTGCCCATCAATTAATCATCTGGGCAATAATGAATAAAAATCATATAAGAAGCAGGGTAAAGATAGAGAGCTGCAGGGGACTCTACAGCATCTGCAGAAGACGTTCAAAGTCAACCTCACAGCGTCCTGCTCAGAGGAAGGCCCTTTGCCTTTGTTTGGACCTTAGCAGGAAAGGATGTTTATAGGTTGTGTCTTTGAAAGTACACCATGCCTGAGTCAGAGGGGGTGTTTACATTTGGTTGTTCAGTGCTTTTAATATCAGCACAAAGCCCAGAGAATAAATTACAACAGGAAAATAAGGTAAGGTCACTTTTTTACTGACATGGCAAATTTAATGCTGGGAATGTAACGGATGGCAAGGCAAGTCTGGCTCTGCTGGTACACCCCATGCAGTGTATTAGCAGTGGCACTGGCTCAAAGCTGAGTACTGGCAGGTTCATGGGATTTAGGGACAGAAGGATGTACATGGTGGTACAAACACCACCTTACTCATGGCAGATTTTTTGGGCCAGGTCAGGGAAGTGCACCAGTAATTACTCCATGAGTAGGAGCCAACCATCCCTGAGATAATCAAAACTTCCTCAAAGTCTCCAAAAGCATTCTTCATAACCAGAGCAAGAAGAAAATCAGACCAAACCAGCACTGTGCCATGTGCAGTGATAGGACAAGGGGCAATGGCTTCAAGCTGGAAGAGGGCAGGGTTAGGATAGATGATAGGAAGAAATTCTTTACTGTGAGGGTGGTGAGGCACTGGCACAGGTTGCCCAGAGAGGTTGTGGCTGTCTCCTCCTTGGAAGTGTTCCAGGCCAGGTTAGATGGGACATTGGGCAGCCTTGTTTAGTGAGGGTGTCCCTGACCATGGCAGAGGGGTTGGAACTAGATGGTCTTTGAGGTCCCTTCCAACCCAAAGCATTCTGTGTACTGGGATTCCTCTCCTTGCTGGGGTGTGGTTTCCCTTTGGCACAGCAAAACATCTTAGAAACCCTCATCCAGCCCAGGAAGAGTTAAATCAGATATTTAGCCCAGACCTAAAGAAAATAAACTCTTTCATCTCAAGCTGTGAAACTCAGCACAATCATATGCTGACAGGGACGTGGGGCACTCTCCAACCATCACAATGCGGTGTTATTCTAGGGAAGACAGTTCCAGGATATTTTGGACTGTGGAGACCATTACTGACTAACTCCCCCAAAGCAAACCTCAGTGCAAGCAGGAAGAATATCTCCTTTTTTTCCCAACTGGCTGCTAAGAGCCTGGGAGTTCAGTGAAATTGGTCTCAGTGACAGATGTGCACGTGTGGGAAACCTGAATAAATGGGCAGCAGAGACAGGTTTGGAGGTGAGATCTTTAAAGAAGCTGTCCCAGTGGTTTCACTGGGAAGGACTTGTGTGCTGCTCAAAATGACTTCCTTCTGTTATGTTTCAGTTTATTCTGGGTTTTTATACCCCACCGATACGGTGGAGCCCTGCCAAAACCGGCCGTGGAGATGCCAAAAGGAGGAGAGGCTCTGCCCGAGCCTCTCTGAGTCAGTAGCAGGCAGGAAGCAGGGAAGCCACAGGCACTTCTGTTTGTGCCCAAGTTCCAGCCTCAAACTGACAGCTCCGGAAGCTGGATTTTATCTAATCATCTGAATTAAATCCATAATGGTCCATCATGGCTTGTAAGCAGGTGCACTTCTACCAAGGATACTAATTGCCCTGGAACTAACACAGAGAGAGCTACAGCCCAAAAGCCCAAGGGAGACCAAACCCCCATGTGAGGCACTAACACTCAGTATTAATTTCACACAGAAGACCTTTTTTTGTTTGTTTTTAACATGAATACTGTCCTTGGCATCCTATAAGACATGCTACATTCCTGTGGGGATAAAAGGAGGCTTGTTGCAGCTTTGACTGGTCTCTTGTCAGACTCACAACATCTAATTTACTACAGTAGTTCTACTTGTCCCGCTCTGGTTGGACACACATATTCCCACCATTACACTGCTGCATTTAGCTGGGAGGGTTTGTATCTTCTTTGGTTGCTTTAGGTCCTGTAAAGCAAAGGAAAAAAGGGATGATCTTGGAGGTTGGTGTGTGGCTCAGCCCCAAAGTTGAGAGAAGGTATCTTGAGGGACCTTTCCAATTCTACAGAATGATATAGTGGGATTTGCCCCTAAGTAGCACCCTGCCTCTCTCCCTGGGTTGCCATCCCAACTGCAACAGCCAAGTTCAACTCACCTCAAAGTGTCTACATCTGGGCTCGTTTTATCATGTGCCTTTATAATCAGCGGAGAGAATGAGACTTATCTCCTCTTAATTTGGTGCCTGAACTAGTTCAGGTGAACTGCCCCCCAGAATGAGTCTTTACCCCCACCAGTGAAAAGTCCAGATGCTTGGATGGGGCTGTTCTCATTGTAGGGGTCCACTTCTGGTTTAAATCTGAGGAAAAATGTAGAGACCTTTTGCCCTCCAACAATCCTTGCTGAGCTGGGAAAGAAAGAATCTCAGGCACAGCATATAAAACATTTCCCTTCCCACAGCCTTTTCCTCTCTTCTCATTGAGAAGATGACATTTATATTCACACAGCATTTAGCATAAGGGACCCCCACTCTTATTTCATCCTTGGGCGCTGCTGTAGTAAAAATAATAAACAGTTGAATGTGGCAGTGGGGTTTGGGAATCAGGCCAGCTCCCATTTAAAGGATGGGCCCAGTTATTTCTTGATGAATAACAGCATTTACAGAAGGCCTTTTCACCCCGAGGTGCTTCACAAATTATAAACATACATCACCACATCAGAGAAGGGGCAAACCAGCCTACTTCAAAGTTTCAGCTGGGAAAATCCCACACACAGCCCGCTGCAGGGAGCAATTCACCTGCCAGATACTACACACAAGGGATGGTTGCTAGACTTGAGGCATGTCCAAGCTGCAAAACAGACCACAGGATCATCTTTCTCCTCTCTGGAAATTATTTGGATGGTATTTGAGAATTTCCATTAAAATAGCATCACTCCCTCGCTGCCAAAGTTGAAACCATCTATGTTTTATTGTGTTCCAACATGTTTGCAAGGTCCATGTGATTGTTCACCTTTGTTTCCTCTCCAAACAATTGTTCCTCTCTGTTTCCTCCACAAGCACTCACGCCAACCACCCCCTTCCTTGCAAAGAGCAGTCCTGCAACACCCCACCAGTGGAAAGGCCCAAAGAGAAGCTAAAAAGATGCATGTCTGTATAGAAATGACAGCTAAAGAAACCTTAAAAAAGATGATTCAGGAGTTTTAGCTGAGAGTGTGTCAGGAAAATTCAACTGCCAGGATTTGCTTTTGCACCTTCTGAAAATGTTGGAGACTGAAAGAGCCTGAAACTGAGCATGGAGACGAAGAGCATTCCCTGAAGGTGGCTCCTGGGAGGACTCCCAGCCACCTCAGGACCATGCCATACGCAAGCTGCATCGTGGACATTTCCCAGCATCACTCACCACCCAGGCATTTTTCCATCCAGCCTCCATAGGGATGAGGAAATCAAACCTCACACACCACTTAAGTAACACTTTGACAGAGGAATCACAGGACACAAAGTAGACAAGTGTGCAAAGAGCCAGTGGAGGGAAGCTTCAGTAATTAACTGGCATCCTTCAATTTGCATTCACCAGTTTATACTGGGACTTGCTGCTTTCTACAGTGCTCCCTGCCTGTCCCAGTGAGGATTCTGGGGATGTTCAGCCTGGAGAAGAGGAGGCTGAGGGGAGACCTTATCACTGCCTACAACTACCTGAAGGGAGGTTGTAGAGAGCTGGGTGATGGTCTCCTCATCCAGGTGACAGGAGATAGGACAAGGGGAAATGGCACAAAGCTGCACCAGGGCAGCGTCAGATTAGATGTTAGGGAAAAGTTCTTCTCTGAAAGAGTTGTGAGGGCCTGGAACAGGCTGCCCAGGGAGGGGGTTGAGTCACCTTCTCTCATTTAAAAAATAGGTAGATGAGGTACTTAGGGATATGGTGAGACCTCACCCTCGTGAGGCTCCACCTGGAGTCCTGTGTCCAGGCCTGGGGCCCCCAATACAAGAAAGATGTGGAACTGTTGGAGAGGGTTCAGAGGAGCCACAAAGATGATCAGAGGGCTGGATCACCTGCCTTACAAGGAGAGGCTGAGGGAGCTGGGCTTGTTCAGCCTGGAGAAGAGAAGGCTGTGGGGGGACCTCATTGCAGCCTGCCAGTCCCTGAAGGGAGCAGAGAAACAGGAGGGGAATCAGCTTTTTCAAAGGGCAGATAATGGCAGGACAAGGGGGATGGAGTGAAGCTGAAGGAGAGAAGGTTTACATTAGATATTGGGGGAAGTTCTTCACAGAGAGAGTGGTGAGGTCCTGGAACAGGCTGCCCAGAGAAGTAGTGGATGCCCCATCCCTGGAGGTGTTCAAGGCCAGGTTGGATGGGGCCCTGGGCAACCTTGTGTAGCTCCAGGCCTGAGGTTGGTGTCCCTGCCTGTGGCAGGGGGGTTGGAGCTCTATGATCCTTGGGGTCCCTTCCAACCCTTGCCATTCTATGATTCTATGGTTTAGCTTAGGACGGGAACGGTTGGACTTGATGATCTTAAAGGTCTTTTCCACCCTTGTGATTCTGTGATCAGGAGGCTTCAGTGCTGTTGGTGAGTGAGGAGGCTTTACAAGCAGGACACTTCTCCTGTGATAGGTAGCCCAATGCAGGTTCATTCGTTCTCGTCTGGAGGAGACAGAATCAGCAGATAAGACAGGACAGTAGAAGGACACTGTTACAGCCAGAGGGGAATAATAAATTGAAGTATTTGGATGTAATTGTCCAAAGGAAAATGCAGATTGTGCAAAACCCAAAGCTTCCTCACAGTGCAATTTATGAGACTGCAAAATAATCACACAAGCGAAATACGGGAACCCCCAAATTAGAGACAACTGAGCATCCCACAACCATCTGAATCCTTTCTTCCTCTCCCTCCTTTCCCTGGTGCTCTGATTGCACAGGCAGTTCTGCAAGGCCAGGTTTGTTTTCAGTGTGATTAACGATTAGCAGCAGCACTAAGGGGGTTTTTTCCAATCCCTTCTGCAAATCAAGGGAGGGGAAAAAAAATGCAGCTCAGACAGAATTTCTGCTTTATGCTTCCTGCTCTCAGCAGGGCTGAACCCTCCCAACACCAAAGGCAGCTACAGGTGGTCGCAGTGAGACCGCTACCAGGAGAGGATTTGTTCCATCTCATAACTGACTCACCCACTCATCCTTTCAGGGCTGATGTTCCTTTTCTTTTATTTATATTAATGAGCTCCACCCCAAATGGAGTATCACACAGTTTGCTGTGTGATAAGAACTCAGATAATCTATTAACTCCCTCGCTTCGGGTGGGTGCCCCTGTTGAAATGAGCTTTGCATGTTGCTGGGCATGCATTCCTGCAATTCAGAGCCTTCCCCTAATTGCATCCTCGTGCATATTAGCATGAATTAAAGCCTGGTTGCAGAGATCTTGCCTTCCTATTTTGTTCTTCTAATGGTTTCTGTTCTGGCTGTTGCTGCTGAATAACCCCCGCTTCAGCAATCAAACTGAACCTGAAAGTGTTATTAGACCTCAGAGCAAACAAGCCCATTTTAGGCAGCAGATAAAGTTTCCAGCGGAACAGCGTTGCCCTTGATGAGTTAACCTCCCTCTGCTCCAGTGTTTCCTGTTTTCTTATTGTCCTTCAAGCTTTGTATTTAACTGAAGCATTAAACCAAGCAAGAAATTTTCTAGGCATTAAACTGGAATTTCTGTACACCAAGAAATGTTGGAATTATAAATAACCTAATCATACTAAATGCATAGAAATAAATAGGTGAGGAATTCTGGAAAGGTACCATTAGATTGTGCCCTTTTAAATAGACAGTGGAGGAGACACGATTCTGCACTTGTGCCAAGTGAGACTGTATCATGCCTAGACATTATCTCATTAACATCCTGCCCATTCACAAATCTAAATCCAGATTGTAATTGTTTTATTTGTTAATAATGCCATCCATATCCTGGACTGCATCAAAAGGAGCAGGGAGAGATGAATGTGCCCCTCTGCTCTGCTCTGGTGAGACTCAGCTGGAGTACTGTGTCCAGCTCAGGGGTCCCCAGTGCAAGAAAGATACTAAGCTGTTGGAGTGAGTCCAGAGGAGGGTCACAAGGATGATCAGAGGGCTGGAGCACCTCTCCTACATAGACTGGCTGAGAGTTGGGCTTGTTCAGCCTGGGGAAGAGAAGGCTCCGGGGAGATCTTATTGCAGCCTTCCAGTACCTGAAGGGACTACAAGAAAGACAGAGAGAGATTGTCAGGGAGTGTAGGGACAGGACAAGGGGAAATGGGGTAAAACTGAAAGAGGGCAGGGTTAGATTAGATATTAGGAAGAAATTCTTTACTATGAGGGTGGTGAAGCACTGGCACAGAGTGCCCAGAGAAGCTGTGGCTGCCCCCTCCCTGGCAGTGTTTAAGGCCAGGTTGGATGGGGCTTTGGGCAACCTGATCTAGTGAAGGTGTGCCTGCCCATGGCAGGGGAGTTGGAACTAGATGGGCTTTGGGGTCCCTTCCAACCCAAATTGTTCCATGATTCTATGAATTTTGTGTGCATACATAATTTGTGGGCTGTCTACCTTTGGGAGACATCAAGAGATCTGAGGCTATTGCAACTACTTAAATTTCCACTTACACAGATGAGTAGCATACTCCCCAGGTCCCTTCTCTGAGTTCAAAGGGTGGCTTTTAGAAGAACAAGTCTTTGAATTGCCCCCATTACATCTAAGGCTATTATAACATTTAGTTGTAGTAAATATATATACCATAGAAAGGTAATAGAAGCTAAACACTGTGACCTTCTCCCTATTCCATTCATCTTTAGCAGGGCAAATACACTAGGAGCGTAACATGTAAGATGCTATAGCTGGGAAAAAGAAAGACAATCTGATCAACCTCATTCCCTGATAAAAATCATACCAAACACTGTGGGAGAAGGAGATAAACATCCTGCCTCAAAGTTTCATTCTGCCCATGTTGCCCTCCAAGAGCCTGAGAAACCAGGGAGGTGTTGCACACTTTATTGATAGCCAAATGGAATGCTGAGGTTACCTCCAACATGCCAGAATTTTTTTTTAAAACACCTTCAACTTACAAATCCTTTGTGGAATTATAAACAAGAGAGTCTCCAGTTACAAAGGGGTGGCATTAGTCCTGGGAAAACAGACTCTTCTCCAGGATGTAGCTTAGTGGATCATATAACCGGCTTCCGTAGGGAGAGCCTGCAACTCCAGCACCGTCTGCAGCAGCTTTTCACCTTGCCAAGGGCAAGGCTACAGAGGAGAGCAGGGGGCAAAGATCATAGAATCATAGAATGGCAAGGGTTGGAAAGGACCCCAAGGATCATAAAGCTCCAACCCCCCTGCCACAGGCAGGGACACCAACCTCAGGCCTGGAGCTACACAAGGTTGCCCAGGGCCACATCCAACCTGGCCTTGAACACTTCCAGGGATGGGGCACCCACCACCTCTCTGGGCAGCCTGTTCCAGCACCTCACCACTCTTTCCGTAAAAAACTTCCCCCTAATATCCAATCTAAACCTTCCCTCCTTCAGCTTCAACCCATCCCCCTTGTCCTGCCATTATCTGCCCTTTGAAAAAGCTGATTCCCCTCCTGTTTCTCTGCTCCCTTCAGGGACTGGCAGGCTGCAATGAGGTCCCCCTGCAGCCTTCTCTTCTCCAGGCTGAACAAGCCCAGCTCCCTCAGCCTCTCTCTGTAGGGCAGGTGCTCCAGCCCTCTCATCATCCTTGTGGCTCCTCTGACCCCTCTCCAAGAGTTCTACATCCTTCTTGTATTGGGGGCCCCAGATCTGGACACAGGACTCCAGGTGGGGCCTCAGGAGGGCAGAGTAGAGAGGGACAATCCCCTCCCTGTCCCTGCTGCCACCCCTCTGCTGATGGAGCCCAGGATCCCATTGGCCTTGCGAGCTGCAAGAGCCACTGCTGGCTCATGTGAAGTTTCTCGCCCACTATGACACCCAGGTCCTTCTCAGCAGGGCTACTCTCCAGGAGCTCTTCTCCCAGTCTGTATCTATGGCTGGGATTCTTCCGGCCCCAGTGCAACCCCTGACACTTGGCAGTGTTGAACCTCATTAGGTTCACCCGGGCCCATCTTTCCAGCCTGTCATGATCCCTCTGGATGGCTTCCTTTCCTTCTAGGGTGTTGACCACACCACTCAGCTTGGTGTCATCGATGTCATTGATAAAGATGTTAAAGAGAACCGGTCCCAAGACAGACCCCTCTATACAGCACTGGACTGGTGTGCCCACCTTGCTACTGGCAACCAAATGAGGTGGTTTCACACTGTTATGGGTCTCCTTGCCCTATGCTGCTGTGTAGTGGGGCAGGTATCTCCCATTACATCATTTTTTAATGCAGTGGATTACAAATCTGGCTAATGAGGGAATTGCTGTTAGGCTTCTGTAAGGAATGAGCCTTGTAACAGTACAGCACGTTGACAAAGTGACTACAACAATACAAAGCCACTGTAAAACACATTAAATGGATTAAGAGTTGGCTAAGTTCAGCTCTCAACTATAATTATAACCAGAGAAATTGTCTTTGGGTGTGTGTTTGGAGAAATACCATGGGGACTGGTTCTTGGCTCTATGTTACTGAATTTTATCAACAATGTAGGAAAAGAACTCTTTAAATCATTATCAACATTCTCTTTTTTTCAGATGAAAAAGGCTGGGAAAAGAGTAAAAAGAAGGAAAAATGGTAAAAATACACATCACTGACAGAAACTGGCAACTGGTAATCTGAAGGTAAGCAAGTACATGTCACAAGATTGGAGAAAGAAGATACCTGCTTGCTGGGGGTTGCAGCAGTTCTATACTGGAAAGCCCTGACCAAAAAACTGTTGCAAGTCACAATGAGTGGTGAGTTGTCCATGAACTGACCCAACCTGTGTATGTATAAGCAGAGGAAATCCTAGGAGAAGAGGGGGATTATGTTGTCTGAGTATTTCCCCTCTCCCAAAACTGCTGCTGATGTGTTGTGCCATGCTCTTGCAGCCACAAAGCAAGCAGGAGATTGAAAAGCTGGAGACAGTTCAATAGACACAAGAATGTACACGAGTCTGAGCAAGATGGCTTGCAGGGAGAGCTCTAAGCACCTTAGTCTATTTAGCTAGTCAAAAGAAAACTAAGGGGTGGCTGGACACTGATCCAAGAGCCTCCAGGGAGAAAATCCAGCATCAGAAGTTGTCTTCAGTCTAGCAAACAGGAATATCCTGTGCCACCAGACTTCATCTGAGTTCCCATAGCACGTGCACCTTGGCCATGTCATGCCACCATAGGAGGGTGTGGTGGGCTGACCTTGCTGGACTCCCACCAAACCCCTCTATCGCTCCCCTCCTCTGCAAGACAGTTGGGACAGGGAGAAAATAAGATGGAAAAAAACTTGTGTGTCAAGATAAAGGGGCAAACACCAACCTTCTCTCAAAGAGAAGTCCAGGTGCCTGGTCCAACCAAGAGCTATGGCATGCTCTGTCAGAACTGCCCATCTAGTCAAGCTGGGGTCTGGGAGTCTGCTGCGCACCGGCTTTGGAGTGTGAATGTGGCCAGAGAATTTAGGTCTGGGATCCTCCAGCTCTGTTTTCATTCTGTGGTTTTTGTCTGTGTTCTGATCCTGATGCCAAAGAAATGTTGTATTGTTTGAGAGATTTGAATCTTAGAGGCACAGCCTGGCTCAGAACAAGGACTTTCAAAGCTCTCATCTAATCTCTGAAGAGAGAAGAATCTAAAACAAGGCACAAAGATAGAAGGCTCAGTCAAGAAAACTGCAGTGCCTTTTCCCCAAAAATGGAGGGATTATGCATGGAGTGAGAGAAAAAAGGAAAGGCTGAAGAGCAGCAAGGCTTTGGAATGCTGGACGTGAGAAAGACATTAAAAAGCTATGATCCATACCTCTGCATACAGTCATGCCAGGCTGATACCTCAGCAGCATTGATTTCCATCATCCCACCTTCTCCTTTTGGAGACCTCTTATCCCATCTCTTCAAAGGCCAGTAGCCAGGCATGACAGTCAAACAAAGGTCAGCAAGGGGTGACCAAACATCAGCCTGACTCCATCTGGCTGCAGATCCTGCCGGCAGGGCAGTCCCTCCCTGTTCGTGTGTGGGTTTTCTTCGTCGGCTCTACTGGGAGATGGCTGGAAGAACAAAGAAGGGAAAAATAACTGGTGAATATGTAACAGGAACTATTTGTTCTTGGATTTAGAGCTGTCTATGGACAATATGTAAGCCAGTGTATTGAGTGAAATATTTGACTCATGATTCCTACAAGGAGTATGCATTAATTAATGCCTGGAAGCGATATACAGGATAATGGGAAGTTGGAAGTGGGTGTAACAGAGTGGGACTGTGGCAGTGTTTGAGAAAAGCCCACACTGTTGGAAGTAGCTTTTCATGGGGGAACAAGCTGTGAAGAAAGTACAGGATGAAGAACAAGCTGGATGCTTTAGCACACTTTTAAAGACCATGTTAAAAACAATGTTACTGGATTTTGCAAGCCATCCCAGTGCTGGCTGTGTATTTTTAATTGCAGCAAATTATTGACTTGCACAAGCTTTACAAAACATTGCTGAAACTCAGGCCATTATACTTAAGAATAACTGCACTACCTACTGAAATATTCAAACACTGGTGAATAACCAAGCATTGCTCTATATTAAGGTCTCAACAATTTGTTGCTTCTTCTGGTGGTTGGGCCTCAGGTTTACCGTACGGACCACTTTCTTAGGGCACTTCTGAAAGCTTATGTGCAAGTGCAACATACCATTTGAGGTCCTTTAAGTTAATTGCCCACACAGCTGAATTCTACACAACTCCTAAATTCCAGAAAGGCAAAATCTGAGCTGTTTGTTTATTTTCTCTTCAGTGGGAACGGAGTTTTCTCCTAATCAGTGACTGGAGCTGAAATGAATTCATCATCACAATGGTGAAACAAGAAGTGCATTCATTTAACAGCACGTTAAACTGTGCCTGCATTTTAGCCCCTTTGCAATGTGGTTGCTATGGCAGTTGTGGGTGGTGGTGAAGATGACAGGAGATTCTCAACAGAATGCTGAACCACGCTCTAATATATGTCATACTGACCTGTTAGTAATTCAGTGGCTGCTCTTTTATCATAAAAAAAAAGATCATCTCAACTTTCAGTTCAAGAATTGATGTGAAATTCCAAGCAGCAGTGGCTACAAGAGTGTAAATCACATGACAGAAACTTGAAAGGCTGGGGTTTTTGTGTTGCTGTGGCTTTCTGAGACCATAGGATTATGAGGAAGCGGGACTAAGCTGGGCTGTGCACCTGCCCATGGATTTAGTTCCAGCAGTTTCATCTTGCCCTAAAATGTAACAGTCATCAGAAACATATTAATGAAATATCAGGCTCAATTTCCCTGCCAGTTCCTCTAGGTAGCTGTGAAACCTGTAACAGTGCTGGGTATTTGTTTGGTCCCTTGCTCTTTGTTTACAAAGAATTTGGAAGTTCATTTTCCTGAACTTTGAGAAGAATCAAACAATGAAAATTCTTTCATGGTGCTTTTCCTCAGGACTCTGCTCATCATCTTTGTGCCAGGGTCTGGGGCTTCTTTCAACTGTGTGGAAGCTTTTCTCCATCCACGTGTCCTGCACATGCCTTTGGACAGGGACAGACAACAAGGACAGACAGACAACACTTCTCTGTAGTTCCTACTACTTCTTCAATTATCTGTGTCTTTAATGAAGGTTAGTGGCTACTTCCAGTTATATTAACTCATCCCTAAGACAGTCCAGTGAAATAAAATATAATGATATAAGAAGCAGAAGCTTTGCTATGGATTTCTGATTTCTCCCCAGGATTCTCAACCCCGTGAGCATCCTGTGTGGACCTTACCAGTGGCTAGCACCTTCTTCCTCATAGGAAGGTGACACCTCTCCTGCAGGCACCTTCAGGCTGGTTATCAAGGGGCATGTAGAGAATTCTGGCACCTGGGCTCTTCCCAGAAGACCAACCTGCCTTAAACCTGAGCTTTTCTGGTGGCTGCAACAGGCTGTCGTACAGTGAGAAAGGTAGAGATTAAGAAATTGCCTCCTGCTTGTGCTGGCAAGTGAAACACTGCCAGAAATAAGTTCAGCAGAGGATGTGAAAGCAGGCTGTAGGTACCAAGGCTTATCCTCTTGTCTTTCCCTGCATTGTTTTCTGCCCCATGGGTCCTGGCCAAGGTCACAGGCGCCAATATGCCCATTTCCGTCAGCCCCCAACCGCAGAACAAGCCTGAGCAGCGAATACTGGGACTATTCACAGAGAACACACAGGCTCCTGCACAGAGGCAGCCAGAGTTTCTCTGTTCCATATAAGCAATCCAGCTCATCTGGCAGTTTTCATTCAGGAGAATTAACCTACAGTCCAACATAATTACGTACTATATGCTCTTAAATTTTTAATTAGTGACATGCACTTGAGAGGAAATGGTCTTTATTTTCCCCCAGTACACAGCTAGAGCTCCTCTCAGCGTTAATGGGATTTACATGGGTTTATCTAGTGATCAAAAATCCTAAACATCAGCTTCTGCTACCATTTACTAGGCAATTTCCTGCTCTCCCAACACACAGGGAGTACAACTATGTGCTATTAAGTGCAACGTAACAAAGGGGAAAAAACCCTTGAAGGTTAATGCTCAGCTTTACCCGTGTCATCGTTGGGAACCTTTCAGTTCTTCCTGAAGTGTTATGACAGATCACACAGAACAAAGCAAATCAAAGGGAAAAGTGATTTAAAACTCCCAGATGGGTCTTTTCTCCCCTGCAAAAGGGCATGTCAGTTCTTCAAAACATCTGGCTGAGCAGGAGTCTTTGTAGGAATCCCACACTCTGTGTGTTGGAGGTTGCAGCAGCAGAAGACAGTGAAGGTCCACGCAGCACCCTACTCTTGCTCTGAGGGGGATACATGAAGAAGAGAACACCAAGCTGGGCTGATTTAATCTGTTCCTGTGGGCCTCCAGTCCCCCATCGGGCAGGTGTAAAGCAACAAGTCCTTCAGTGTTACCTCTGCATTCCTGGGGGCTGGAAATAAGGTTTAGTCCCAAATGGTGGGACTCATCTCTTCCAGTTTCTGCTGCCTGCAGCATAGGTGTCTCCCACAGCTACTTTCTCACTCAACTGGACAATCACCTCCCTGGACTGGCTGGCCATGTCGTCTTTGCCCCAAATAGTAAGGAATAAAACCAGCACGCCTGAAGTTAGGTGACAGCAATTCCACCTGAACGGTGTGTGAATGGCCCTGGTTTCTAGCTACAGAGCTGTGTCCCTTTCTTCTCTTGGAAGCACCCTGCTCTCTAAACAGGAGGAGAAACCACTGCAAAGAGTTGTGCACAAGTCTTGTCTCACTCCTGTTCTATCCAGGACACTTTGATGTAAAAAGGGCTACATTCTAAACTGCATTTCTGAGCCACAGCCATTTCACAGAACCACAGAATCTCCTGAGTTGGAAGGGATTCGTAAGGGTCATCAAGGCCAACTCCTGGCTCCACACAGGGCCAGCCAAATCAGAGCATGGGACTGAGGGCATCGTCCAGATGCTTCTTGAACTCAGCCAAGCTCAGTGCTGTGACCACTTCCCTGGGGAACCTGTGCCAGTGCCCAACCACCTTGTCAGTACAGAACCTCTTCCTAACATCCAACCTAAACCTCCCCTGTTGTAGCTTCATACTGTTCCTTTGGGTTCTATCACTGGTCACCAAAGAGAGGAGATGGACACCTGTCCCCTTGCTCCCCCTTGTAAGGAAGCCACAGATCATGATGAGGTCTCCCCTCAGCCTCCTCCAGGCTGAACAAACCAAGGTACTTCAGCCTCTCCTTATAAGACTTCTCCAGAAGACCCTTCACCATCCTTATTGCCCTCCTCTGGACACTCTCTGACATTTTTATGTCCCCCTTGTACTGTGACACCCAAAACTGCTCCCAGTACTCAAGGTGAGGCCACACCAGCGTAGTGTAGAGTGGGACAGTCACCTCCCTGGACTGGCTGGCAATGCCGTGCTTGAGGAACCCCAGGATACATTTGGCTTTCCTGGCTGCCTGGGCTCACTGCTGGCTCATGGTTAACTTTCTATGGACCAAGACACCCAAATCCCTCTCAGCATGGCTGGCCTGCAGCGTCTGATCCCCCAGTCTGTGTGTGTAGAATCTGGCACTTCCCAGGTGCAGAATCTAGCACTTCCCTTGTTAAACTTCATGCTGCAGGCAATTGCCAGCTCTCTAATCCATCCAGGTCTCTCTTTAAGGCTTCTCCACTCTCAATGGAGTCAACAGCTCCTCCCAATTTGGTGTTATCTTCAGATTTACTTAAGACACCCTCTAGTCCTGAGTCCAGGTTGTTTATGAAAATGTTAAAAAGAACTGCACCTAAAATAGCATGTTCATTTAAACCTCTCTCTTAATGCCAGTATTTTTGAATGCTTTCAGGGCTTAATTTTACATTATGAACTTCTTACCTGGAGGCATCACATGCAACATACAGAAACCCACAGGCTGGATAGATTTTATACACAGTTTCAGTGCAGAGTCTCAGTATTACTCCCCAGTGGTTTCATATACACCGCAGCAGAAGCGAGTTGTGAAGAGGAAGCTGAAGGGGGAGTGAGCATGGAAACACAAACAATTTCACTGACTGTGAATACAAAGTCTAACCACATGCTTGACCACCTCCCAGAGACAATCAGATCAGCATTAGCTGTAACACCGGGCAGATCTGTTTACTGGAAAGATCAGAAAGGAAAAACCTCCACAGAGGGTGACTGCTCCAGGCTGAACTTGTGTTGGACAGATGCTGAAAACTGACCTCCCCCAGTACAATACAGGCAGAAAGAGTAGGTTGCCTGGAAAGGTGGTAGAGTCACCGTCCCTCGGGGTGTTCAAGGAAAAGTTGGATGAGGTAGTTAGGGATGTGGTTTAGTAAGTAATACAGGTGGTAGGGGGATGGTTGGACTAGATGATCTTGGAGGTCTTTTCCAACCTTAATGATTCCATGTATTGGGCATTGGTGAGGCTGCACCTCAAGTGCTGGGTCCAGTTCTGGGCTCCTCACCATGGGAAGGACATTGAGGTCCTGGAGCGAGTCCAGGGAAGGGCAAGCAGGCTGGGGAAGGGGCTGGAGGGCAAATCCTCTGAGGAGCAGCTGAGGGAGCTGGGGGTGTTCAGCCTGGAGAAGAGGAGGCTGAGGGGAGACCTTATCACTGCCTACAACTACCTGAAGGGAGGTTGTAGAGAGGTGTAAATCAGCCAGGTGACAGGAGATAGGACAAGGGGAAATGGCACAAAGCTGCACCAGGGCAGGGTCAGATTAGGTATCAGGAAAAAATTCTTCCCTGAAACAGTTGTGAGGGCCTGGAACAGGCTGCCCAGGGAGGGGGTTGAGTCACCTTCCCTGGATGTGTTTAAAAAAGGGATAGATGAGGTGCTTAGGGATATGGTTTAGCATAGGACAGGAACAGTTGGACTTGATGATCTTAAAGGTCTTTCCCAGCCTTGTGATTCTGTGATTCCATGATTTTGTTGTGCAGCCATAACCTGGCTGGATGGAACAGCCATGTGATTTGCTGCCTTTTATCTAGTGACAGGAATAAAACTGGAGAGAGAGGGTTGGGTTTCTTTACGCTTTGGTGTTGGACAACTTGCTTGGCTTAAGGGGAATGTTGTGCAGGCTCAGCTGCAGGCAGACACGGCCAGAGGCATCCCACACACATCCCACCACATGCACAGGGAGCCATACCCAACATGCAAACACCCAGAAATCCCAAATAAACATCTTGGAAATCAGTTGTGCTCCAGGGGAAGCAAGGGGCCTGCCCACACAGAGAAATAAGAAGTTAATTAGTGTTTAAATATTTCCTTGCAAGCTTTGGCACTATTACTGCTTCAATGAGTTTCAAACTAGCAAGAACAAGAGACTGTAGGGGTGAAGAATGACTGTTCTTCAATACACTTAGATAAATCAGTAACAAAAAACACACATGTAAACTGTGTGTGTTTTTTATTACAGCTTTAGGATGCCATGATTGGGAACTGAGGGAAATACCTTTTTTAAAAAAAATAACATTCATTTTCATCTAGCAGTGACCTTTTAATCTGTTCAGGTCCCTGCAGGGAAGAGGAGGCCACCTGTGGTCTTCTGTAAGAAAGGATAAAGAAAAAAGACACTTCAAGATCACATAAAATCAAGGATCAGCCACGGGGAAATATGTTCTCACCCTCTTAAGTATTTCACCAGACTTGATGATCTATTATTTTTGATGTATTCCCCCTGTATGACCTCAAGGTGGGATGGGTTTGGTTGGATCTGCCAAAGAGACTCATCTGTGATCTACAGAAGAATAGGGTCTCTCTACTCTAGCTGGCTGTGAACAGATGAAATACAGCTTACCCATTCCTGTAGTCATTTCGATATCTACCCCTTTGGGACACAAGCTATGATCATAAAATTACAGAATAGTTTGGGTCAAGGAGACCACCAGTCACCTCTTTTTTGTCCATGTGCCTTAGCACAGTTTCCAGGAGGATCTGCTCCATGACCTTTGCCAGGCACCTTGCTGAAGTTCTTACTCTCCCTTTACTGTTAATATACAACTCCTATGGGAATAGATGCACCATGGAAAAGAGTGTGGATGTATGCATACCTCACTGTCCACACCTTGAGCTTTCACATTTGGCTTTTCTGAGAAGTTCTTAAACTCTCTGGGGTTTAGTTCACTAGAGGCAGAGACTTCATGTTTCCCTGCTGGCATTGAAGGTACATGTTTCTCTTTTCAGGCCTCTAGGGATTTAGGTGTAATCTAGGACATCCAGGAACATGTGTAGGACTTAATGTTTGCTGATGACACCAAGCTGTGTGGTGAGGTTGACACGCTGGAGGGAAGTGATGCCATCCAGAGGGACCTTGACAGGCTGGAGAGGGGCCCATGCAAACTGCATGAAGTTAACAAGGCCAAGAGCAACGTCCTGCATGTGGGTTGGTGCAGTCCAGAGCACAGCTACAGGCTGGGTGGAGAATGGATTGAGAGCAGCCCTGAGGAGAAGGACTTGGGGGTGCTGATCAGTGACAAGCTCAACATGAGTTGTTGTGTTAGCAGCTCAGTAGGCCAACTGTGTCCTGGGCTGCATCAAGAACAGCGTGGCCAGCAGGTCAAAGGAGGTGATTCCGCCCCTCTGCTCTTCTGAGACCCCACTTGCAGTACTGCATCCAGCTCAGGGGTCCCCAGTGCAGGAAACACATAAGTGTTGGAGCAAGTCCAAAGGAGGCCATGAAGACAATTAGAGGGCTGGAGCACTTCTCCTGTGAATACAGGCTGCGAGAGTTGAGCTTGTTCAGCTTGGAGAAGAGAAGGCTCTGGGGAGACCTAATTGTGACACATCAATACTTAAAGGGGCTCTATAGGAAAGGGGCTGTTCACCAGGGAGTGTAGGGACAGGACAAGGGACAATGGCTTCAAGCTGAAAGAGGGCAGGGTTAGGCTAGGTATTAGGAAGAAATTCTTTACTGTGAAGGTGGTGAGGCCCTGGCACAGGTTGTCCAGAGAAGCTGTGGATGCTCCTCCCTGGCAGTGTTCCAGGCCAGGTTGCATGGGGCTTTGGCCAACCTGGTCTAGTGGAGGGTATCCCTGCCCATGGCAGGGGCTTGGAACTAGATGATCTTTGAAGTCCCTTCCAACCCAAACCATTCTATGATGTGAAGGGTTTTTCAGGGCTAAACACTCTCTAGAGCAGACTGACACATCTACTTGGGGCTCTTCCCCGTTCCCATAAGAGCTAATTGTTTTGGGGGTTTTTTTGATGGTGTAAAACCTTTTAGTAGGGTGTTGGAGGACTGCATGGGACAAAGGAAGATAAACCTATAGTGCTGCTTGTATGATCCCTGGGAATCATCTTTATAGTGAACAAACCCAAACATGGCATCTCGATTTGATTTCAGAGGGAAGTATCTGAGTGAGTCCCAAAGACAGCTGGGATTGAACTGATGTTTTTCACATCATGGATGCTCAAGGCAGAGGACCCAAAAGTGAATGGGGAACTGAGATATTTAAGAGGGTGGAAGCATCTCAAATGGGACAGAGGAAGTGGCTGCTGCCTGTAGATACAGAATAAGATAAATAAAAGGAAATGAAAAAAGAGATGTTTAACCTAATGTATAACCTGGGGAAAAATGCAAACACAAATAACATCACAGAGAAATGTACAGTGGACGCTGGAAGAAGGCTTCTCACAGAATCACAGAACCACTAGGTTGGAAAAGACCTTTGAGATCAATTCTAACTTCCTGTCCTCTACTAAACCATATCCCTAAGCCCTCTGTCTACCTGTCTTTGAAATACAACCAGGGATGATGACTCAACTGCCTCCCTGGGCAGCCTGTTCCAGTGCTTCATAACCCTTTCAGTGAAGAACTGTTTCCTAATGTCTAATCTGAACCCACCCAGGTGCAGCTTGAGGCCATTGCCCCTCATCCTATCAACTGCTGATAGGGTGAAGAGACCAACATCCACCTCTCTATACCCTCCTTTCAGGTAATTATAGGCAGTGATAATGTCTCCCCTCAGCCTCCTCTTCTCCAGGCTCAACAACCCCAGTTCCCTCAGCTGCTCCTCATCAGACTTGTGTTCCAGACCCTTCACCAGCTTTGTTGCCCTTCTCTGGACTTGCTCCAGGACCTCAACATCCTTCTTGTAGTGAGGGGCCCAAAACTGAACACAGGATTTGACATGTGGCCTCATCAATGCCGATTACAGGGGCACAGTCACTTCCTTGGACCTGCTGGCCAGGCTATTTCTGACAGAAGTCAGGATGCCATTGGCCTGCTTGGTCACCTGGGCACACTGCTGGCTCATATTCAGCCTGCGGTCACCCAGCACCCCCAGGTCCTTCTCTGCCTGACAGCTCTCCAGCCAGTCTCCCCATGGGGTCACTTGTGACTCATTTACTGCACACCCTTGAGTAGGACTGGGAAGTTAACTGTTTCGGTGTTGAACTTGAGGAATTCAGGATCAGGCTCATACCATGAGGTGGCTGGTGATATCAGGGCAGCATGAGCTTCCTTTCAGTCTCAACCTTACTCTTTGCAAGAATGGTCCCAATCTATGTAGTGCTCTACTTATCACAAAATCATACAGATCTGGGGCCCCAATACAAGAAAGATGTAGAACTGTTGGAGAGGGGTCAGAGGAGCCACAAGGATGATTAGAGGGCTGGAGCACCTGCCCTACAGAGAGAGGCTGAGGGAGCTGGGCTTGTTCAGCCTGGAGAAGAGAAGGCTGTGGGGGGACCTCATTGCAGCCTGCCAGTCCCTGAAGGGAGCAGAGAAACAGGAGGGGAATCAGCTTTTTCAAAGGGCAGATAATGGCAGGACAAGGGGGATGGATTGAAGCTGAAGGAGGGAAGGTTTAGATTGGATATTAGGGGGAAGTTTTTTACAGAGAGAGTGGTGAGGAGCAGGAACAGGCTGCCCAGAGAGGTGGTGGATGCCCCATCCCTGGAAGTGTTCAAGGCCAGGTTGGCTGGGGCCCTGGGCAACCTTGTGTAGCTCCAGGCCTGAGGTTGGTGTCCCTGCCTGTGGCAGGGGGGTTGGAGCTTTATGATCCTCGGGGTCCCTTCCAACCCTTGCCATTCTATGATTCTATATCCTGAGCTGGAAGGGACCCATAATGATCATCGAGTCCAACTCCTGGCTCCACACAAGGCCAGCCAGGTCAGAGCACGTGCATTTTTCAGGATAGGTCCCCAGACTTGAGTATTTTCTTTCACAGAAATAATAATGAATGTCAAATTGTAGCTTTTATATTAAAATAAACATTAAATATAAATAAAAGTGTAAGATAAAGGGCTCAGTCCCCAGGTGGGATGAATATGGGCAGTTCTGTTCACTTCTGTGGCCACATTCTGACAATGGATATTTTGATTCAGATAAAATTAATCACCAGGGGAAAAAAAAGGGGATTTGATCTTCTTTTGGACTAGGAGTATCATTAGCTCCTTCCTTAGTATGCTCTTCCAAAATACTGCTGAACAAGAGAGGAAAATGCATGAATCACTGCAAAACTGCAAACATTTGGCTGGTTTAAAAGTAGTAAACCCCATCCTATAGTTATCTCTTCCTCTACTGGCTCACTTCAGTTGATTTTAGTTCAAGCACAGCTCTTGAAATTCAAGACAAATACTTTAATTTAGAGCAAAAAGGCAAAATAATGAAGGTCTGTTGATCTATGTACCTAAAAATAAACATCACCAAGCCTGTATTTAAGGACAGCAAATATTCCACAGGTGACTTCCCAGTAATTCTAACACTTGACACTACAGCTGCAGTGTAAGGAAGACAACACAAGCCTAATGGATTCTACACCAGTCCTCATTTATTGTGGTCAATAGTCTAGTATTTGTATTATCTTTACTGAGGGGACATTGTTCATCACAATAGCTTAAAAAAAACACTGCTCTGGCTATTGAATGTGGTGAATTGTTAATTTTTGTTTCCTGTGGAGCACTACTCAAGGCCCAGATTAGCTAAAGGAAAACTTCAGAATTCATTTTAAAAATCTGTAAGGTTGGTCTCAGCTGTACAACATGTTTAAGTAAAATCATGCATGATTTGGCAAGCTGAAAATAGAACTGGAAGCTGGGTACTCTGAGGGATTTGCAGTAAGTTCTCTTTTTCCATCTAAAAATTTAGGACTTCTTCAATGTATAGCATTTAAGACTAGGCACCTTAAATATTAAATTCAAAACTTCTCTAAAAGGTACTGTTGTTTTAATTTAGAGCTAATAATACTACAGTGAAATCCTTTCTGCACTACTTATATATACTCTTTACATTTACCATGTGCATTTTTCCTTCCCAGCAGCATGCTATACTCATGTCCACATACATATAAGAATATTATTGCACTGTGTGTATTATATATGTGTGCAAATCACAACATATTATGGCAGTTGGGATAATCTTATCTTTAACATTTACTTTTAAATGTACTAGAAAGCTTCTAATTCTTCTTGAACTCTCACTTCTGAAACATAATAAAGGTTCACAGAGAGTGACAGTCTTTAAAGTCTATAAAATTAAAGCCTACAAGTAGGTTCTTGCTATAGGAAGGAGAGGTATACCTGCCAAGTAGCCCAGATGCTAATTTTGGGAAGAAATGCTGCAAACAGCATACAGCTCTTGGTGTCTTCCTGGGCATTTCAACTGGTGGCTCTGCAGCTGCTTCTGAGTTTCTGAGCTGGTCACTGCAATAGCTTGATATGTTCAAGTTGGTTTTTGCCTTCCTAAATCACAACAAAGACAAATTGCAGAAATATTTTCTACATATCATATGTTTCCCAGAATATTTACCTGTGATTTCAAAGGGAACCTAAGGAAAACAATACTCTGCAGTTAGTAGAGATTTCCCTTGGCACCTGTTTAGACTCAATAGACTTTATTTCTATTCTTGACATCAACACCTGTGAGCTGCTGTTTTCAGACAAACTGTGGGGCTCCTCTCCTTACAGCAAAGGGAGCCAATGAGTACTTCTCCAGTCAGGAATTTGCTTTTTAAGTATGAAATGTCTCCATTTTCTTAGGGATTTTTAATTACATATTTGTTACTTAATTTTATTACATTTTGGTTGCATTAATCTGATTTAAATCAGAGTGAAAGACGACACTGGGATAACAATCAGGAGCTCAAAAAGTCTCTACACTTGTTGCATCTGCTGGGTAAATAAACACAGCAGCTCAGGCTGTAACAAGGTTGATATAAACAGATTTACAAAAAAAAAAAGGGGGCTTATGCAGGAGCTGATCTAGCTCATCATAAAAAACAACCCAGTAAGGAAATCTTTGCTTCTCTGTTATGCACAACTCCAGCCTTTCACTGAAAGCATGGGAAGTTTTAACTCTGGTTTATACAATTTGTCTTCAATGTTCAGGCAGCTTCAATCTCTTTTCTGAACTTCTCCTGATTGGAACTCCCAATATCTTCCCATAACTATTACATTACAATGCCTATTTTACAGACTAGAACTGGAGGCATCAAAACACTATGAGATATTAAACCCTACATGATGTTCATGACAGGAAAAAGACCAAACACTGCACTGCTGCTTTGAAGTTGTAAACTCTCTGGCAGTTTAACAGCCTGTATCTGTATTCTGTTGATAAGTAATACTCTCACACAGTTAATATTGGGATATGCAAAAAACCATGTTTCTAAATAAATAATAAGCAATGACCCACATGTGATTTCACAGAATCACAGACTGGTCTGGGTTGGAAGGAATCTCAAGGACCATAGAGTTCCAACCCCCCTGCCACAGGCAGGGACACCAACCTCAGGCCTGGATCTACACAAGGTTGCCCAGGGCCCCATCCAACCTGGCCTTGAACACTTCCAGGGATGGGGCATCCACCACCTCTCTGGGCAGCCTGCTCCAGCACCTCACCACTCTCTCTGTAAAGAACTTCCCCCTAATATCCAATGTAAACCTTCCCTCCTTCAGCTTCAATCCATCCCCCTTGTCCTGCCATTATCTGCCCTTTGAAAAAGCTGATTCCCCTCCTGTTTCTCTGCTCCCTTCAGGGACTGGCAGGCTGCAATGAGGTCCCCCTGCAGCCTTCTCTTCTCCAGGCTGAACAAGCCCAGCTCCCTCAGCCTCACTTCGCAAGGGAGGTGCTCCAGCCCTCGAATCATCTTCATGGCCCTAAAGCTCTTTCCCTATATACAAAGCTCTTTCCCTTCCTGCATACCAAAGTAGCCAGGGAACTTTCTAGAGAGACAGGCATCCAAAAGAAAGAAATTTCTCTTTCAGAAAGAGAACTCCATAATTTGGTACACTCCCCTCTCGCTGTGCCTGAAGCAGCCTTTATGCAATGCAGTAATTCTATTACAAAGCTAAACACTCAGACTTTTTCAACTGGATCAATAAAAATCAAAACTATTATAATTTTCCTTTTTCTTTTTGGGAGAACAGTAACATTGTCAAGGATGAATTCAAATGACAGGCTGTGTTATAGGTGATTCACCGCTGCCAATTCACTTTTCCAGAGCCAATAGTGACTCTGATGCAAGGATATTAGATTGCCACAAAGAACAAAACTCTTTGTGCAGACTGGAATGCATCTGGCTGCAATCTTTGTGTTACAGTGATTGTTTTCAGAATAAAGGAACCCAAGAGGAGTATTTGTGTTTTTCTGTGCAAACTGAAATGGCAGAGAACAGGAGGACATACAGAATGCAATTATTAAGGAATGTATTCTTTAAAGTAAGAAGCCACTCCAACATATGCTGCCATCAAACACCTTTAGTCCTGCAAACCCACACTGATTTAAGTCAAATCACAGGTCTCCTCTCTTACTTAACTCCTCCTACAAAATAAGTAAGTGTGGCCAGATACAAATGCACTTCACAGGACATCTCCAAAGGACACAAAGTTGTCATGTCTGGACTGAGAAACCTAGTAGGCAGAACTGTGTGTGTAACATGGAAAAGAAGACAGTCTATATCTGTATATATTTCTATACTGCAAATGCATAGGTGCTAATGAAGGTCAGCCAGGGTGCTGAGGGGATAATCCATCCGACAGCCCTGCAAAGAAAGTATTCTGCAATGCATCACAGGCTTCTAAACATATCTGCTATGGTAATTAGCTCCATATTTTATCCATTGCAGGGGATGTCTTCAAAAACTTTGTGCAAGAGCAGTACCCTTTCTCTGCAGAATGCTAAATGAGGATAAATTATCAATTTTTAATTAGGCAACTGAAGAGCAAGGACCTGAGCTCAAGAAAATTACAATCCTCTTTTATTTCATTCTTATTCCAGCTTTCTAAGCAGCAAGGGATGAACAAATTACTACCCCCAGCTGAATTAAATATATATAACCACTCATTCAGTGGTTCCCAAGGAATGACTTCATGTAGGCAGCAGGGACTCTCTCTGCAGACATCATAAAATGAATTCAGAGAAGTCAGCAATATCTTGGCTAAAACTGAAGTGGGTTTTTTTTTAACAAGAAGGAAAAGTAATGCAGTGGGATTGCCTCTGAAACAGGACACAGGATAGAAGATTCACTCCATGCCAGAACATGTGCCAGAACATGTTGTCTTCACCATGTCCCACAGTACAACATGGCTATCAAAGCTAATGCCAACTGGTCCAATGTCTATAGCCCATATCCCCCACTCTTTTGGGGGGGATCACTGGAGGTGTCAGTTGATAGACAGCAGGATATGAGCCAGCAGTGTGCCCGGGGGGGGGGCAAGAAGGCCAAGGGCATTCTGGCTTGTATCAGAATTAGTGTGGCCAGCAGGACTACAGCAGTGACCATCCCCCTGTCCCTCAGCACTGGTGAGGCTGCACCTCGAGTGCTGTGTTCAGTGTTGGGCTCCTCACCCCAAGAAAGACTCTGAGGCCCTGGAGCAGGTCCTGGAGCATGTCCAGAGAAGGACAACGAAACTGGTGAAGGGGCTGGAACACAAGTCTTATGAGGGGCAGCTGAGGGAACTGGGGTTGAGAAAAGGAGGCTGAGGGGAGACATTATTGCTCTCTACAGCTACCTGAAAGCAGGTTAGATCCAGGTGGGTGTTGGCGTGCTCACCAGCTGTGTCAGAAAGTTTCCTTCCATGCACTCCAGGAACCTCCTAGGCTGTTTCCTCTCTGTGCTTGAAAAGAAATCTACAGAAAACTGTTTTCTGACATCTGAAACACCACTTAAAGTGGCTGAAAGGATTGCAGAAAGGAGGTGGGTTTTTTTGCCATTTGCTCAGATGTTGAAGAAAAATGTGAAAGAAAAAGACCTGTTTTCCCAAATGTGGTCACTGTAACCTTTTAGACAAAGAGTGTTCAGAACATTAGTTAATCTCATAAATGGATGAAGCTTAAAACAGTCTTAAAATAAAATAAAGAAGTTAAAATATTCCTCACCAATCATCCTTGCCCTCTGTGCTGGCTGGACTGATGTCCCACGGGCCCAACGGAGATCAGGAGGATTAGATCTATACATTCACATCTGACTGCTATAAGTGTGTTGAAATTTGCATTAAGTACAAGAACTCCTTTGATCAGAGCATCACATATATTTTACACATCAAGGGACTCTACAGAAAAAAAAGCTTACCAAAGCAGCTGAAGGGATTTTTGGGAGGAATTTGACAAAGAACAGAGTGGTGATGCTACTACCACTGGTCCTGTAAAAAGCTGGCTTGGTCTGATTAATGACAAAGAACCAGAACTGCTTAAGGACAAAATGAAACTTAAATTTTTTTCAGTAGCAGCTTTAATAAATGAAAACAGAAGCATCATGTGTTGGTTCACAATTGGAAGAGATGAAAGGCTGCATCTTTACCCGGAAAGCGATCAAGTGCACTCCTGGAATGTCAGGGCTGCAGCTCCAACCCTGTCTGTCCTACAAGCCACCCTGCTGATAGCACAAGCTCCTGAACACCCTTCTTCTCCCATGAGCCCTTCAGAGGAAAGTGTACAACACAGCTCAAGGCATCAACATGGTAGAAAATTGCAGAAGGAAAATCAAAGAATTCACAGAATCACAAGGTTGGAAAAGACCCTTAAGATCACTGAGTCCAACCATTCCTGTCCTGTGCTAAACCATATCCCTAAGTACCTCATCTACCCATCTGTTAAACACACCCAGGGATGGTGACTCAACCCCCTCCCTGGGCAGCCTGTTCCAGGCCCCAACAACTCTTTCAGGGAAGAATTTTTCCCTAACATCTAATCTGACCCTGCCCTGGTGCAGCTTTGTGCCATTTCCCCTTGTCCTATCTCCTGTCACCTGGCTGAAGAGACCATCTCCCACCTCTCTACACCCTCCCTTCAGGTAGTTGTAGATGGTGATAAGGTCTCCCCTCAGCCTCCTCTTCTCCAGGCTAAACACCCCCAGCTCCCTCAGCTGCTCCTCAGAGGATTTGCCCTCCAGCCCCTTCCCCAGCCTGGTTGCCCTTCTCTGGACTCGCTCCAGGACCTCAATGTCCTTCTCATGGTGAGGAGCCCAGAACTGGACAGAGTACTTCAAGCCTTTCTAATTATCTGTAAGAACTCCATGCCTTTATTCTGCTTGGTCTCAACAGAATGCAAGTTTAAAATATATAGAATGGTTGATTTGTCTCAGTTAAAAGTTTAGCTGAGGTTTTGTTGGGGCAAATAATCCATGTTGATTTCCATCACTGGAGCCAAAAGATGAGAAGAACCTCTGATGAGAAGTACAACCCTTTAGGATAGATGATGAATTTTACTTTCCATGCCATCACACTAGACTCTTGACTCTCTTTTGCTTTTATAATAACAGGACAGAGAATGAATATCTCCTCTTTCCTTTTAATTTCTGTCTCTTACCTGGAATCAGTCTAACTAAGCCATTGTGGGACCTTTCCCTTTCCCTGCTTTCTAGAAATCAAAGCTACCACTCAAGACAGAGATTTTGTTTGATTTTCTAGAAAGATAAACTATTTGATCCCATGCTTCCACCTAGTCACCATGCTGAAAGGCCAGGTGAGTTGGTCTGTGGTAGGGTAGCAACGTTGCAAACACACATGAGAGAATGAAGCAGTACTGGGGGGGTTCCCTTGCTGCTATGTTTGGGTTTTGCCAGTTATATCCAGAGGAAAAAAAGTGGTTTTGTTTTGTTTTGTTTTGTTTCCCATTGAGAAATCTAAGAGGTTATTACCCTGCTTCTAATTAACACATTAACATTTGCTTTGGAGGTCTTAGTTAATAACAGCAAATCATCAGGTGGGTCCCCTAGCTGCTAATTAGGTTTTTCCATGCCAAACTTTCTCCCTGAAATTTCCTTCCTGATCCAGTGTAATTTTGCTGATTCCCCTTGGAGCTTTTCTTAAAAATTTCTTTGTGTTTTGGTGGGGAATTTTGGTTGGTTGGTTTTGGGTTTTTTTTTAAATCAGGTAGAAAAACATCCACTGGTGACTTTACATTCATCTTCTACAATAGAGGCTGCCCAGAAATGCTATTATAAGAATAATAGAATCATAGAATGGCAAGGGTTGGAAGTGACCCCAAGGATTTATGATCCTTATGGGTCCCTTCCAACCCTTGCCATTCTATGATTCTATGATTCTATGATCATAGAGCTCCAACCCCCCTGCCACAGGCAGGGACACCAACCTCAGGCCTGGAGCTACACAAGGTTGCCCAGGGCCCCATCCAACCTGGCTTTGAACACCTCCAGGGATGGGGCATCCACCCCCTCTCTGGGCAGCCTGTTCCAGCCCCTCACCACTCTCTCTGTAAAAAACTTCCCCCTAATATCCAATTTAAACCTTCCCTCCTTCAGCTTCAATCCATCCCCCTTGTCCTGCCATTATCTGCCCTTTTAAAAAGCTGATTCCCCTCCTGTTTCTCTGCTCCCTTCAGGGACTGGCAGGCTGCAATGAGGTCCTCCCGCAGCCTTCTCTTCTCCAGGCTGAACAAGCCCAGCTCCCTCAGCCTCTCTCTGTAGGGCAGGTGCTCCAGCCCTCTGATCATCCTTGTGGCTCCTCTGAACCCTCTCCAACAGTTCCACATCTTTCTTGTATTGGGGCCCCAGCTCTGGATACAGGACTCCAGGTGGGGCCTCAGGAGGGCAGAGTAGAGAGGGACAATCACCTCCCTGTCCCTGCTGCCACCCCTCTGCTGATGGAGCCCAGGATCCCATTGGCCTTGCGAGCTGCAAGAGCCACTGCTGGCTCATGTTAAGTTTTTCATCCACTATGACACCCAGGTCCTTCTCAGCAGGGCTGCTCTCAAGCAGCTCTTCTCCCAGTCTGTATCTATGGCTGGGATTCTTCTGGCCCAAGTGCAACCCCTGACACTTGGCAGTGTTGAACCTCATTAGGTTCACCCAGGCCCATTTTTCCAGCCTGAGGGTTTGCCTTGAAATAAAACACAACAGAGAGAAGCAGAATTGTGCATATTAACATAATTCACATTTTGGTGCCTTTAATTGATCAAGCCTGGACATAGCACTGTGCCCCTAAGTGCTGTACCACTCATCCTCCATCTACATGGCATTGCTTGCTGTTAAAGGTAGGACCTGATCCCTTGAGGTAACCCATGCTGCTGACCCTACTGATTAAACATCAAAACCTCCATGTGAGACACACTTGCAACATCAGGTTTGCAGCAGATTCTACCTCTGATAAGATGGGTATTGTTATTTTATTTCCATCTACTTATAAACCAGGTTATTTACCATATACTTTTACCAGTGGCAGAGAACTAAGTAGACTCCTTATGTATGCAGTTGAAGACTTCACCTGAGGTGGATTTAAATGATGAAAAAGAAGTTTCTTCTTACAATAAAAAATGGTACTGCATATTTTCCAAAATATTTAACATCTTGCTGATTTCTCTTCTTTTTTTACCCTGAAATCCTGCTGCATTTCATCATCACAGCTTGAAACAACCCCACAGTTCAGAGCTACCTATCTCTCAGAAGCCTGATCACATTCTGGTTGGTATAATGAATATTTACCATCCTGCAGAAAAGCTGGAGATGCCTGACTGCAGCAGGCAAAGACCTAGTTCTCTTTAGAACCATCACCCCCAGCTCCATCACTTCATAAAAGGAAAGACAATGCATGCTACACTATAATGTAAAGTTTGCTACCTTTTTGTTTATGCCAGTGCATAACCTTTGTGTTTATGCACAGGTTTAATAACCAGTGTAAATTAAATGAGATAGTGGCATGGACTGGAAAAATGATACCAGTGGTATTAAACTGAATGTCTTGCCTCAATATTAATAATCTCATAATAAATTATATGGAATAATCTTTTTTTTTTCACTTACTAACAACCTCTGTTTAGACAAAGAAGGAAGCAAAAATGATTTTACTTTTCTGCACAAGCTCTCAAGGGTCAGGAGGAAACATGGATCTTAGAAGACAAAGGTAAAAGTCACAACTTATAAAAGTTTAGCTATGTAAAGATTTAGGCTAATTACCTGGGCTCTCCTGTAGGCAATTGAGAAAAATAGGGGTAATCAGAGGGCAATTCATTGGACTCTCAGTAGGTAGGATGGATGAGCTTCTGGAAGTGCCATTCCCACAGGTAATTAGTTTGGGTGAGGCCCTGAAAGTTGGAGGGGGGAAAAAAAAGGGCACTTAGAGACAGAGCAGAGATTTGAATCTGGACACCTTATATCCATACAGAAGCCATGAGATTCAGTGGAAACTATCATGTTGGGTATCATGTAACATTTCATTGGACATCAGCAAAGTTCCCCTCTCTGAGAGCTTGCATCACCAGTTTTAATGGAATGTCCTCTACATCTGCAGTCCCAAGCACAACTGCAGGCTGGGTGGAGAATGGATGTAGAGCAGCCCTGAGGAGAAGGACTTTGGGGTGTCAGAGGATGAAAAGCTCAACAAGACTCAGCAATGTGTGCATGAAGCCCAGAAAGCCAACCGTCTCCTGGGCTGCACCAAAACCAGTGTGACCAGTAGGTCATGGGAGGTGATTCTGCCCCTCTGCTCTGGTGAGACCCAGTTGGAGTACTGCATTCAGCTCAGGGGTTCCCAGTACAAGGAAAATACTGAGCTGTTGGGGTGAGTCTAGAGGAGGCCATGAAGGTGGTCAGAGGGCTGGGGCACCTCTGCTATGGAGGAAGGCTAATAGAGATGGGTTTGTGCAGCCTGGAGAAGAGAAGGCTCTGGGGAGAACTTATGGCAGCCTCCCAGTACCTGAAAGGGCCTACAGGAAAGCTGGAGGGGGATTGTTTATCAGGGAGTGTAGTGATAGGGCAAGGGGGAATGGGTTTAGGCTGAAAGAGGGTGGATTTAGATGGGATGTTAGGAAGACATTCTTTACTGTGAGGGTGGTGAGGCACTGGAAGAGGTTGCCCAGAGAAGCTGTGGTTGCCCCCTCCCCAGCAGTGTTCCAGGCCAGGTTGGATGGGGCTTTGGGCAGCCTGGTCTAGTGGAGGGTGTCACTGCCCATGGCAGAGGGGCTGGAACTAGATGATCTTTGGGGTCCCTTTCAACCTAAACCATTCTGTGATTCCATGATTTGACTAAAAATCTGTACTGTGAGAAAGATTTCATAACAAGTGTTTACTCAAAATCAGTAAATTTGCTGGAGGCATTTATTTTTACAAGCATATGGCTATTGAAAGAAAGCAAGAAGAAAAAAAATAATAATAATCTCACCAGGACCTGAATCAGAGACTTTTCAGGAATTGCTACAAACCATCAATTTCATGTGTTATTTTGATCTTGTCTTCATCCCATTAAAATCAACAGGAAAGGTCCCAAGGACTTCAGATAGCCTATTTCTTTTCCATATGAACAAGTGTAATTATTTAAATATCAAGCAGAAATATAAGTTCTGACATTACCCTGGCTTCACTCTGCCCATGTGATTTGCCTCCACAAATCACATACCTCTGAATGTTTTTCCTCCTGTGAAATGGAAAGTATCAGTACACCGATGTTGCTCCAAGAACCTGCTGGGGATAAAGCTGAAACCCACAAGAATAGTAATTATTTATTAAAGCAAAGACATTCTAAAAGATACCTAATTGAAGAATGTTTATTAAACCTGTATATAAAATCAATAGGACATACCTCACATGGCATAAAGTAGGTATTGCTGCTATCTTATATGCACAGGATAAAGCCCTGGAGAGGAGCTGTTTGCTTTTAGGCCTGTTCATCAAGCATGAATTTGGCAACTCAAATACTGTCTCAGCTTTCCAGTGTAAAAAACAGGGGTAACTATCTACTTCCCAAGTTTGCTGAGAGGCTAGAGCACTTCGGTATCTTTGGATGAAGATTGAGACAAATGAGAAATGATTCATAATTGGGATTAGATTCTTGGAAGGGTCATTTAGTGTGATTCTGTGCTATTACTAACAGTCATAAAAATTTATGAAGCTTCATTTTCCCTTTCATTTTCTTTTTCCAGTATTCATACCTCCCCTTCCCTGTGTATTAATAGTTAAGGTATACTCCTGTTTTACCCATGCATTCCATTTTTACTATCCCAGTCCTCAAGAGCATTCAATTTTGTCCCATGTGTTACTGCAAACATCCCTTTTATTGATGTCTCCCAACTTTCTGTCATCAGTAATTTCAATTAGCACTTTTCTACCTCTTCTGGCAAGAGCATCAATAGTAATTGCATGACTTGGATCCTTCCTCCCCTTCCTCTCCTCCCTCCTCCTCCCAGCAGTCCAGCTTCAGTAGAAGGGGGGGAGTGGATTTGCTATCCTGTCTAGCCTACAGCCTGCTGGTTAAAGGACTCTCTCCTCTGGTTACTAAAAGATAGGAACACTATACAGCTGTTTTAGAGGGGGTTCATAAGATATATTTTTATATGGTGCTCAGAGCTTACCTGAGGGATTAGCTCCTGAAGAGGCTTGAGATATTTTAGGTGGGATTCACCTGAAAAACTGTATTTACAATCCAGGTGCCTACTTGTTTAGCATGTCTCCCTTGAGTTGCCCTCTAGTGCCTGGGAAAAAACAATAACGTAGGGAAGTTTAAGAGTGTGACTTGTCTTACCCTGAACTACCCATGTTTGATGAGGTGAATCACATCCCATATGCCATTGACTAGTTCTCCATCAACTCTAAAGGCAGCCCAGGCAACCACCTCTGATGCAGATACAATGGTACCAAAGTGAAATACACCTTATGTCTTCTCCAGACACACCGGTAACTACCAGAGGTGGAGGTTTGGGATCTGCTTAAGGTCAGGCAGAACCAGATCCCACAGAATTACAGGGGTTGGAAGGGACCTCCAGAGATCATTGAGTCCAACCCCCCTGCCAAAGCAGCTCCCTAGGACAGGTCACACAGGTCGGTGTCCAGATGGGTCTGGAATATCTCCAGAGATGAAGACTCCACCACCTCCCTGGGCAGCCTGTCCCAGGGCTCTGAAGAATTTCTCTGAAGAAATCTTCTGCATGTTGGCGTGGAACTTCCTGTGCTCCAGCTCGCAGCCATTGCCCCTTGTCCTGTCCCCACAGACCACTGAGAAGGGGCTGGCCATTTCCCTCCATCTCCCCCACTTCAGATATTTATAACCAGATCCCAATCTGATGCAAATGGACATCAGATCAGATCCCAACAAACACCAAAAACTGAGCTTAACTGCCACTACAGGCAAGCAACAGATTAATAGGGACCTTTAAAATTACTGTTCAGGCTTAGGTTCTTGAATACGCTCCATGACTGAGGAGCACGCAAACACTGCGGTCACATTTAAGTAAATACTCAAGTAATTCCTTGAAATAGAACATCTCAGACTTGAAACAAGAGAACACTTGTGCCAACTGGTGCCGCCGTGTAACGAAGCAAGGCCAGAGGTCCCAGCAAAGGCCACATTTTCACGCCTCCCTGCAGCCGGGATGCCCCGCCACACAAGCTCAAGCGCAGAAAGCCGCTTCTTTAAAGCAGCGTGGGGACCAGGGGTTAAACTTCTCTTCTCCCCGAGCTATCCCCCACCCTCAGGACCTGCGTTGCCTCAGGGAAAGAGGGCAGGCAGAGCCCCTGGAGCCGGCGAGGAGGCGGGATGCGCCCCGCCGCCATCGCCGCCCCTGACAGGATCCGACAGGGAGGGTAACGGGCTCTCGCCACCTGAGGCCCGCACGCCGCGCCTGCGCAGGCGGGGTGGGGCGGTTCCCTCCCCCCCCCGCCCGGTTTGAGGGGCGGCAGCCTGACCCCCCTCTTCCATCCCCCGCAGCCATGTTAGTGTGGGGAGCGAACCAGGGAGGGAGGGAGAAGGGCAGCCGCGCATCCCATGGTGCAGCGCGCCGGGAGGGCGGGGGAGCGGCCTGGAGTGGCCGGGGCGGGTAGGCAGCTGCCCGCGCCGCCGCGCAGACCCACCTAGAGCGGGGCTGCAGCTGGGCGGCCTCAGCAGCCGGCGCTGGCGGGACAGCTCTGCTGCTTCTTTTTTCCTCCTCGCCTCAGCTCGTCGCGGCCCCTCCGCCTGCCGGAGGCGGCTGCCCGCAGCGCGGTGAGTGCTGGCGGCAAGGGGGCTGCCTGAGGAGGGGGCGGAGGGGAGAAGGGGCGAGGGGGACAGGCGGAGTGAGGCGCAGCGGCCCCACCGGCCTTAACTTAACACGGCGGGGTGGGGGGAGAGGGGGGCGGTTGGAAGGCGGTGGGGGAAGTTGGGGGGGCGCAGCGCCTCCTCTTTCTGTGCCCCTCTGGCTGGGGGTGCGCCGGTGGCCCCGTTTCCTGGGGGGAAGAGCCGTCCGTTTCTTCTATAGGGCTCGGGAGGGGCTGCCTCGGGCACTAGGGAGGGGGCACGGGAGACACCCCCTCCCCTGGGGGTGTGCACGTACATGCACACACGCGAACCGCACGCCGTGGGTGCCCGCGGCCGGGAGAGCCTCCCGCCGCCGAGGGCACCCCGCGGCCGCCGTGCGAGCGAAGGGCTCCGGCCGGCCGAGGGGGGAAGGCGGCTGCGGGGTGGGGGAGGTGGGAGACGGTGGAGTGGGGGGTCCGGGCTGAGCCGCTTCCCTCCGTGGCGGCGCCTGCGAGGGAGCTTCCTTGGGCGGTGTTGTGGGGACGGGCAGGATGGGAAGGGAATGGGAGGAGAGGAGGCTGCGGGAAGAGGTCATCTGGTGCACCGCCTGCCCCTTCCACCCTTCCCCGAGGAAAAGCCGGCCGCCCCCACCGCACCGTCCTCCCGCGGGGCTCGGCCCGCAGCCGGCCTTCCCCTCTCCCGAGAGGGCCGAGGCTGCCGAGCCGGTCCGGTCCCCACCGGATGTGGCGGGAGGCGGCGAGGTGCTGGCGGCTCGGCCGCGGCTCGGCGAGGAGGAGCGGGACGGTCCGTAAAGTAAACAAAGGGGAAGGGAAGGGAAGGGAGGGAGGGGAGGTGTCCCCTCCTTGCCGGAGCCGGGCTGCCTGGCTTCCCCCTGCCTCTCTCCAGGCGTGCCGGTAAATCTGCGGTTGCCTCTCCGAGCCTGGGTGGGAGCTCGGGGGAGGGGGGGGGGGGGGAGGGAAGTGCTTGAGGTTTCTTCGCTCTTCGTGCGAGTTGCGGTTTGAAGGGGCTTGGTTTGGGGTTTGTTCTGTTACTGCGCTCACCGGAGGAGTGGGGTCGTGTGATCCGAAGAGAAGCAGGGGCAGCTTTTAGGTCGCACACACGTCGTTTAACTCCGGGGTAGCCTAAATCCGTTGCAGGGGAGGCGGGGGGGGGAACAAGTGTTCCTCAGGGTGGCTTTTGATCGACCCGGCTGGTGCCCCAGAAGTTGGATTAGGTGGAAAAGCCTTTGTGCTTCTTAAAGAAATTGGATACTTCTCTTTTTTTTAATTTTTTTTTTCGTTTTTCCTGGTTATAAACCAGTGAGAATTGCAGTTCTCCAGCTGCAGTAGGGTATCTCTCTCCTCAAATCCCTGGTACTAATGCTGAAGCACATGCTGTATATTGTCAGTTTTCACACCCGTTCTCTTTCCAAACCTCCTCTAGCCAGATGACTTTATTTTTTTAAATATGATTTTGGAACAAGGGGTAGTTTTTCCTCTTTGATTTCTTTTTTTTCTCGATTTTCTGGCCGAAAGACTGTTGGTTATATTGTTTCTGTGGTAGCTGGTGTGCAGTCAGCCTTACTGAAGCGCTCTGAAAGCAGCGTGTATCCTGTAGGCCCTAGCACCGGTCTTCGTAGAATCATAGAATGGCAAGGGTTGGAAGGGACCCCGAGGATCATAAAGCTCCAACCCCCCTGCCACAGGCAGGGACACCAACCTCAGGCCTGGAGCTACACATGGTTGCCCAGGGCCCCATCCAACCTGGCCTTCAAAGAGTCTTGGACTCTTGCAGCTCAGATTCTGGCAGTTTAACTGGGATAATAGTGGTGCTGTAGTAAATGTGTTGGACAGAAAGTTCACTTGAAAGGAGAAATGAGGATTTATACTGAAGTATAAATGGGGGTTGGACCCGATGATCTCTTGAGGTCCCTTCCAACCCCTAAGATTCTGTGATTCTCTATTTAATGTGTTGGGCTACAAGTTAAGCGGTACTGCAGCGTCCCTTAAAATTTCAGGCTCTTTGGGCCTTTGGTTGGTTAATCTTTTTTTACCCATGTTAATTGGAAAAGTCTTACATTCCTCAAAGCTTAATCTGCCTTTATCATCTCTGATTGTATTAAACCTGGGTATGGTCAAGAGCATAACTGGACCGGGGCCAGAAAATATTAAATGTTACATAGTTATTTGGAACATCTTGTTACCCTACTGATGTTGTCCATGTCCAAAATTCCAACCCTTCCTTTCTCCACCCATCTCCTTTCTTGTTTTACCTCTGACATCAGGCTGTTATCATACCTTGTATCTTGGTTGCAATCCCTTTGCCCCGACATGTGATTTGTGGATGGGGGCTACAGCTTTTGAGTTCTTAAAGCAAAGTTTATGGCTGAGATTCTCTAAAGAATGTGTATGTGTACCTTTGAGAGCCTATGCAATCGACTTGATGGATCTAAAATCTGGGGTACTGTTAAGAAAGGAAACAAACACAAAAGAAGGATAAGACACTAGTTGCTGGGAAACACTTTTTCTTGCAGGACTGTGAACTTCACAGGCTATTCAACAAGGGAAAAAACAGTTCTGAAATTTGTCTTCTGTACTATTATGTCTTAAATCCAGGTTTTGTAGATCATTAATTGATGTCTGTGTTGCTTGACCTTTTATTATTTTTTTGGAAAGTTAAAATGCACACATTAAAATAAAAAAAAGGCACAATACTTATTTGTCAAAAGCTCTAAGGTCTATTCAGCCTTTGCCTTAGGTATTCTTAAAATACTTGTTGGCATAACTAGTAGCATATTGAAGTACTTAATATAGAAATTAATATTAGAATAGCATGTTTTGAATGTGTAATTTGTTGAAATAGCTTTTAAAATTGTTTCAACTTCTAGGTAGTGGGTGATGCAGCTTTTGAAGCAAAATATTGCATGTTGAAAAGAAGCCTTTTAAAAATATAATGGTTTACCTCATGATGACTAGTATTTGCATAGGGGAAATCTTGTTTTTCTAAATTCTACAAAGTGAATAGATATTTGAGAGAATGAGGGGAGAAAACTAGGAGTGCTTTTTTGAGATCTAGTAAACCAGGGGAGGTGTTTGATGGTTCAGGAGGTATCTTCTGCCTTTAATGTATAAATAAATGTGGTGGGTTTTTTTTTCAGTAAGAGGGTAACTCAAGAAACTGTGTGTCTCTGGAAACCAGAAGTTGTTTCTTGCCACTTATAAAACAAAATGTGTTGGTTTTTTTTCCCTCTGCTAGACATTGCCCTGTGTAGCAGTCCTGTCTTTGACATGATGTAACATCCACAAGAACAATACAGGCTATTCCCACTCCTTTTATCTCTTAGGCTTTGTGTGAAAGTCCTTTTTCACTATGACAGGGAACTTTCTGTGGTCTTGAAGTGTAGTTTTGAAGTATGCTGTGTGTTCTTAAAAAGATGTATATTTACTTACCTACAGGCTTTTGACAACTACCTGCACCAGTGTTCAAACAATAGAAATGCTTTTGGAGACTATTGTTAACTGTATAAGCTGTCATTTTGCTGTAAACATCTGTATTTTCAGATCTTGTGTATTTTTAGGCTTGCAGAAATTTTTGACTTAAATGGAAAGCATGTAGCTTTAAATTTGATGCAGAATATTCCACATCCTTACATTCTGGACAAATTTCAATACATTTTTAGAATGTATTTCAAAATGACACTCTTACACTATAATTCACACTCCAGATATTTATTTTTCTGGATTTTAATTATTGTTCTGGGGTGCCAAAAATGACAACTTGTTTTATTTACTTCTTACCAGTAAGGCTATAAATCCTCATTTTAGACAGCTGTCAATGAAAACTCAAGTGTGTGACTGATTCTCAGCTCCATTTGATGTGATCTCTAGACTCAATCTGTTTTTCCTCTTGTCTTAGTGAAATTCTGAAGTTCCAAGTGCCATTGCTGAATAACAGGAAAGCGTGGACGTTTTGACTTGATTTCTTGCAAAGGTTTTAATTAAAGGTCAGGATCTTAATTGCAACAAACATCCTTTGAGTGTTTTGAGCTCTTGTGTGGAGTGCTAGCAGGAATTAGTTAGGAAACCTCTAAAACTCTAATTTTGAATGTTTAGCACCTGAGCTACAGTGCTGCTTCTTTTCCTGAATGGTAACTTCTACAGGGTATTTTGTACTGAAAGCTTTTTTCTACTTTCTTTTTAAGTATTTGGGGAAAAAAAGCTAGAATTCAATGCAGAGTAATGTAAGTTCAGGGTGTGTAACCAGTTTGGAATTTCAAGTGAGCCTTTTGTTTTGCATATGACTCTTAGGAACCTCAGAAGTCCAGTGTGTTCTACCATGGTGTTCAGTGAGTGTAGCTTATTGTGTCTGTGAGAAAGATGTGAAGCTGAAAGAATGGGAAATTGAATGGAAGATGTGATGCCCTGGCAGATAGCTGGGATGATCAAATGGATCCTCCTGAAAGCTCTGGGTTTCCATGTCTTGCTCCATATTACAGTAGTGATTGATGGTTAATCAGAGGAACTGGTGAGTCATAGAATGGTCTGGGTTGGAAGGGACCCCAAGGATCATAGAGCTCCAACCCCCCTGCCACAGGCAGGGACACCAACCTCAGGCCTGGATCTACACAAGGTTCCCCAGGGCCCCATCCAACCTGGCCCTGAACACTTCCAGGGATGGGGCATCCACCACCTCTCTGGGCAGCCTGTTCCAGCACCTCACCACTCTCTCTGTAAAGAACGTCCCCCATATATTTAATCTAAACCTTCCCTCCTTTAGCTTTAGAAGGTGACTATTTAGGGAGTGAATAGCTTAAAATCCTGCAGATTTTATTTTTCCCCTCTTCTTCTCATTTAAACTTTGTGTTCTTTCTACCAGGTGAGCTTCCAAAGGTAGGAGGTTGTTGCTTGCCCAGCATTTAGTGGTCCTGATCCTGGGATCCCACTTTTGCTGCCTTCTGGGTGATGGGTTTTCATGAATAGAAAATGATTTAAAAAGGAGGTGTTTTGAAAGTCAACATGAGAGGGGTGTGGTGTTGGGGGAGATGACACAGGGAGTAATGTATATGGAAGGAATAGTTTCAGAGTTGACAGGAGAACCACACAAGCTCAATACCTCTGTCTAGCGTGAAAATGGAGATTAAGAAGAAATTGGAGAATAGTTTCTAGAGATCTGGTTTCCAAGGTTTGAATGCAGTTTCTGTCAAGGAAAAACTCATAATGGATGAATGGGCAAATTACAAAAGCTGAAGGCAGCGGGCTTTGTTGGAGAACATTTGATGATTTGCTTGCATCACTGTGGGTACATCTAAATTCTCTTCAGGTGAGCAGCAGTCCATGGCTGAACTGGTAGAACTCTCTTGTATTGGATTTCCTCTGTCCCTTGTGACTTCAGGACTTTTTTCTGCCCTCTTAACTCTCTGCATTAGACTCTTTTTTTTATTGTGTTTTGTGCAGAAGGGGCACACAGAGAAAGCTTAAGCAGCTTTTACTAGCATATTGCACTGAAGCACTCCTGTTTTCCCTGGGGAAGGGTACGGACACACGCTCAGCTTGGTCTCATTTTGCTGCAGGATCCCAACCTTGTATTGTAACGTTAGGTCAGTTTAGAGTTTAATCCTTCAAATGAATCTTGATGCTTTCCCTGTCTGTGGAACTGTAATTTGACTCATTTTAAGATCCTGATTTCCTTCCTTTTGACAAAAAGTAGATCAGCTAAATGTGAACATCAATTGTGATGGGAGATTACATGGGGTTTGCTGCTGCTATCGTTCTAGCTATCACATAATGTTAGAGGTTGGAAGGGACCACAGAATATCATCTAGTCCAACCCCCCTATGTTGATGAACAATAAATTTAAAAGTGTTATATATCATGAATCCCTTTTATGAAGACTCTTTGTTGCCTTTGCAGAGATTCTAGTGATGGAGCCAAAGCTTGTCTCGCAGTCCTGGATGGTAAGAAAACGAGGTCAGAGGGCTGTACTGGCTGCTAACTGCTCCTGCTTCCTGCTGCCATGCTAGGGGCTTTTCATTGTTTACCCACACATGAAAATGTGCAATTCCTCCTTTTGTTTTATTTTTGTTTTGGGGGAGGGGAGAAGGAGCAGACCTCTAAGGCTCTAAAGGTCTTTGGGAGGCAGAACTTTTCCTTTGTCCCATTGAAGTTCCTGAGGATTTGTAATAGCAGCTGATATTTATTATTTAAGATGGGAAGGAGGAGCTGCTACTTTTTCCTGTTTCCTTGTTCCTAGGATAGCAAATAACTTGGTTGCAAGTAGATAGCAGAAGCTCAGAATGAGCTAAATGATAAGTTTTGTAGATGTGAATGCTCTTCTTTAACCAGGTATGGAGCTTTTCTCCTAGGGGTTTAATGCTACACATAAGAATATTTACTGATATAAACTATAGGATGTCTAATAGCCAGTAAGGTCTTCTGTCCATCAGTGTTTTCTACTTAATTTCCTAGCATTGCCTTTAAGATTACTGCTACTGAAAGTATAAATCAGAGGCTTATTCTAATGTCTGAGTTATATCCAGTGGTGGTGATGTATATAAATCAATATCTTTTACATCCTGTGTGTTGCAGGTTTTATGTTCAGGGTTGCTGAAGCAAGTTTGTCCTCAGGAACATTTCGTGGCATCAAGATACAGAAATTCTGTGATCTCTAAAAGAGAATTTCCTCTTACTGATTTTAGGCAATCTTTTGAAATCTTTTTCTGTGAATGATAACATAAAATCTACTGCCATTGTGTTATTTTAATATAGGTATCTGTTCTTGATTTCCTTGTTTTTTTAGACTAGGCAGTTGTAATTTTTCTGAATTTTGAGGGGGAAAAAATGTGTTCCAGTTTAGAATATTAGAGTTTTTATTGCCCACCGTTTTCAAGTGAAGGTTAATAGTGAAAGGAGAAGAATAGAAGTAGTGTTTGAGTGTACAGTTCCTTTTTATTTCTGGTTAATTGACCAAGTTGTTTCCTGTGGGTTTTTTTTTCCCCTGCTATTTGTAATACACTTTCCTCTAAGCAGAAATTCCTTTTATTGGTGGCTGAATGCTCTTGTGGTTTTGTGCCTGCTTATATCACAGGTTTTAGTAGTCTTTTCCTTCATCCCCATTGCTTCTTTACCAATGCTCTTCTGTAGTAGAAGTTATTTAAAGGCAGAGATAATTCTTGATAATTGATTTTTAAAGTCTAGGTAGTAGCATAAAAGAAATGTGACAGGTAACTACTTCCATAATTCACTTGTTTGAAGCTTAAGTTCCATCAGCAGAGGGGTGGCAGCAGGGACAGGGAGGGGATTGTCCCTCTCTACTCTGTCATTGTGAGACCTCAGCTAGAGTCCTGTGTCCAGATCTGGGGCCCCCAATACAAGAAAGATGTAGAACTGTTAGAGAGAGTTCAGAGGAGCCACAAGGATGATTTAGAGGGCTGGAGCACCTCCTCTATGAAGAGAGGCTGAGTGAGCTGGGCTTGTTCAGCCTGGAGAAGAGAAGGCTGTGGGGGGACCTCATTGCAGCCTGCCAGTACCTGAAGGGAGCAGAGAAACAGGAGGGGAATCAGCTTTTTTTTTTTTTTAGTGGGAAGTTCTTTACAGAGAGTGGTGAGGTGCTGGAACAGGCTGCCCAGAGAGGTGGTGTCTGCCCCATCCCTGGAAGTGTTGAAGGCCAGTTCGGATAGGGCCCTGGGCAACCTTGTGTAGCTCCAGGCCTGGAGGTTGGTGTCCCTGCCTGTGGCAGGGGATTGGAACTGTGTGGTGATCCTTGGGGTCCCTTCCAACCCAGACCAGTCTGTGATTCTTTACAGAGAGTTAGTTTGCACCTGAATTTTGTGTTAGTCTTTATCTCTCTTCACCCTTTCCCCTAGCAAGTTCCAGAACTTGATGGAAGTGTTTGTTGTATTTTTGCCAGTGCCTAGGACTTCTCATGCCCAACTTCACTGTTTTTCTTAACACTGGTGGAAAGAGATAGGAAACACTGATACAACCACATTATTTGAAGGCAGGAGTTTTCCTTCTGTGTCTTTGGTGGCTTATTTTTGTCATTGTGATGCCTGAACTAATTGAACTGCTGTTCTGTGGCTTATTCCACTTTAAGGGTAGTGCTTTGCTCAGGCTTTGTCCACTGGCACATAAACACCCAGCAGCTCCAAAGTGCTTTCTGTAAGGGGGTTTGAAGTTCCCCTCACAATGAAAAGTAGAAGCTGTGCTGTTGGATCCAAGGTGCTTGTTCAGGGTGCCATCTTACTGCCTGCAGAGAGCCTTGGCGTGGCCATCACATTTAACTGATGTTTGCCAGTGTACTTGTTAACCTTTCATCCTGCCTCACCTATAGCAGGATTTGCAAGAACTGCTTTTGCAGTTAGTAAATAAAATGCAAGTGGGTTTTCTGCAGTGAGCAGGGGGGGAAAGAAGCTGGTAGTTAATATGTATGGGAAAATGCATGTCCTGAGTGATGAGCCACAAGTTGGAGGGTTTTAACCTCCAAGTTCCATTTTAATTGTATCAAAGGCTGTTGAATTTTATTACATTTTAAACTAGTTTTCCATTGCCAGCGTTTACCCAGGCACATGTAAGAGTCTCTTGCTTGCAGTGAAGCTCTTCAGCGTTCAGTTTCTGTTCTTACTGTTGTGTTAACAGCATTTCTATAATGGTGCTGTTAATTAATGGCTAAAGAAGTAATTCTGAATTTTTATCAGCTCTCATTTTCTATTTCAGGCTTAGGCGTTATATCCTAGAGGCTTCTAGATTCCAGTTGGTTTATTAATTATCTTGTCATTTTCAGTTTAGTTTGTATAAATCATAAAGCTGGCTGTTCTCTCTGCTTGTTCTGGTGTGTCTGAACTCTACAGCCTCTCTTCATACTCCTTGTTGAATTTTCTTGTTCAGATGTCTCCTCAAAACATACTTCTCAAGTTCTACAATAGCTGAGTGAGCTGAGACGTCCAGGTTACTGATTTATTGCTGCCCAGTTTGTGATTAACCTTGTTCTGCTGGTGCAGAGAAAGAAAGGCTCTGCTGTGGGGTAGCAAATAGACCTTACTCCGAGTAAACACTTGTAGTAATTGTACTGAATTCAGTACTGGTGGGATTTAATTAGAATGCTGTGTTTAGTTTTTGGGCAATGTACATTAAGAAAAGGTTTTCTTTTCTTTTAGAGGCTTTCAGTTGCAGAAGGTAACTGAAGAGTATGACACGCAAGAGTTGAACAAAATAAGATGAACTCTTTATGTCCTTAAATTATTTAAATGTGTTAGGCTACTACAAGGCTGAAAAAGATAAAGGGTTGTGGAAGCTAAAACAATAAATAATTGCTTAATACAACAGCAGGTTTGGGCTACTTATTAGGAAGGCTTCTAATGGTAAGAATAACAAACCGTTGGAATTGATTAGGGAGGGGACTCTTGTCCCTGATGGTCTCTGAGAACACATTAGACATCTGTTCAGAAAGGAAATGCTGTCTGTCCTGACCTCAGGAGTGGCAGAATGACAAGGTGACCTCTGGAGCCCTCTCCAGTGCTGATTTTAGTTATGCTAACAGGTTGAGTTTTGGGGGGGTTATTTCTGGGTTTATGCTGATAGTCAAAAGGTAGACAGTGATGCCAGCATCTGATAGTTTTCTCTGAGCTCTTGTAGGCAAGACCTGTCAGCTTGTTAGGTGTAGCCTGAGACTGGGCAGCTCTGATATAAATCTGTTGCAGGCAAAGCATCTTAGATTTTTTCTGGAATGCTGCTCTTGGTTATGACTGTAAAGGTCACAGTGAGATGATCTTTTCCATAAATGAAGCAGTCATGCTCTTCTGGAGATGCAGATGTTACCTAGATATGGCTTCTAAAGTGGTTGCTGATATTAGAACAATCAGCTTGGTTGCAATTTTGTCATAGATGTATAAATTTTGTGGAAGAAAACATACAAGACTTTGTGCAAGCAAATGAATAAAGTGTCCTTAGAGGATTAATTTCTTACTCCTCCTGGTCTAGCAGTCTAATTACTGTGTTTTATTACAGTTTAATAAACTGAGCTTTGCTTTCAAAGTAGGAATTGCTGGTGAGTCGATACTTTCTTTTTATGTCTCCCTTTCCCTCTCAAATATCTCATGGTAGCTTGAGTCTTGATGTTGCACCAGTAGGCTCCCTCTTAATTCTTTCTCAAATGAATCTGTTTTAAAGCAAGTCAAAGTGTTTCTCAGCAGTTTGTCATGGAAGGAGTAAGTCACTACTTAATTCTTTTTCCCAGTTTTTAGTGAAAATGTGTATGGAGACAAATAAAAACGTGGTAGATGCACAGCTATCTACCCTGTATAGCCTCTGCTGGAAACTAGTGTTAATGATGCACCCTGTGTTTGAGATGGCCCTTAGGAAATTTAAAGAATAAACTTGTTGGTCTGACAGCTTTTTAAACACACTGTTAAAATTAGAGGCAGAAGCTGCTGAAGTTCATAGTTGAGCAGTACATCTGAGTTTTCAGAGAGCCTTTAAGCTAAAAGGTGAAGCTTGGTGTGCTCATCTGTGCTTCCTTTTGTAAGCTTCATTTTGCTATGATCTAGGAAATTTAAAATAACTCTAAAAAACCCTGTGTGGTACAGAGGCAAGGGGAAGCTTCTTGTTATTTGTATTAAAATCAGTGTAATCAGTTATAAAAGCTCCAAATCAGATTAGATAATCTTCGTTATCAGGATAATTTTAATTTCAGATTTCCATGGATTTCTTGCGTGGCATTGCTTTTCTAAACTGTGTGGTTTTTGGGGAGGACCTCCTCCAAGGAGGATAGCATTGCTACTATGTACCTTGGTGTGTATGTTTGTAAATTGTTTTGGACATATTAATTAATGGTTGCTAGGTAAAATTAATCCTTTTTCCAAAATGAATAATATTCCTTTTGTTTGGCCCATGTAGTTTGATGGTACAGCTTCAGAATTGAAGTTTGTAAGAGAAATAGGGGGAAAATATATGGCATGTGCTTCTTTGTGGGAATATTCTGACTCTCTCTTCCTGAATGCTTTGTGAATATTAGATTGAGTTTTTTACTTGTAGTTCTTGGGCTGTAGGTGGAAATAAAAGAACAATTAGAGCTCCTGTAAAACTTAGTCAAAGAATGGAGTCAAAGGAGCAGGGTATAACATCAGGCACTCGTTTTCCATCTTCTACCCAGAGTTTGTGTCAGTATTTCATCATCATAAAAACCTTTGCTTCCCAGGATTTCAGTCGCTCCTTGCTGGAAATTTGTTACCTGTGTGAAATTAACAAACGACCGAGTGAGTTTCTGTGGGAGAGGAGGCACCTTTAGGAGGTGGTGTGCAGCACAGAGGATTAACTCTTAGGGATTTAAATCAAGCGAAAGTTTAGCTGTGTCACAGGCTACAAAGCCCCTGCTTATCCAGCCGTAGTAGGAGGGGGGAGAGTTCCTTTGTGCCATGGCAGTACTGCTTGTCTCATGCTGTTTCAGTGCTTTCAACAGCCAGGTTTATACCTTGCTCTCCTTTCATCCAGAGAGGAGTGGGAATTCTTAGAGGAGTGTGTATCGCTGGCTTCGTTTTACAGCCAAATCAACGTTTTTGTCTCTTAAAGTCAAACAGAACCTTTAAACTGTTTCATAATCTGAGAAGGGTATCGAACACAGAAGCTTCCCTTCCTATGCAGCAAATGTTAGAGTGCTGTAATGTATTTTACCTTTGTGGCTTTTGGGAGATAAATGGGGATTCCACTGAAGTTCCTCCTTTAAAGTCTTTGTTGCTTGTGTTTGAAATCGATGTTGAACTACAGTATTCTCAGGTGGGAGTGAGATCACTGGTCATATACCAAGCAAGAGATCATAGGCTGGAAGTATAGGAAGGGTAAGGACTGCAGCAAGCTGTGAAAATACAGATACATAAAGCACACTTGTTGTAATACCTTCATCTTGAGGTGGCAACGTAAGAAAAGACCTTGTGGGTTGCTGTGTCAAGATTAGTATTGGAAAAGCGACATAAAAGTGGTGAGGCTGACAAAGGATTTGAAGCCTAGTCAGAATGAAAAGAGGAGGGGGAAACGGTGGTGCCAGTGTGCATGTGAAGTGAGCACTTAATGCACAGCTGTCACTTGAAATATGATAGTTTTTTGGACTGAGTCTGTTAGAGTGCTTCTAAGTGTTATGTTGAACTTGTGGTCTGTGTTCAATCTTTATAGCTAGTTTTGTTTTGGGTAGGAAGTGCTACTAAGTGTGGACTCTTTTGTGTGTGTGTTTTAATATGGAAAGGACCTCTTACTGAACTTTACCCTTCTCCCAGTTAAGTTTTGACAATTTAGTTAAAAGTTTCTCTAGAACTACTGGTGGTGTAGCTGCTAGGGGCCATATGGTCATGTTTTGTGGCGACATACGTAGGACCTGTGTTTGGGTCCAGTGATTCAGTGCCAGATTCTGCTTTATGGACTGTGATCTTCTGGTGTCCAAGCCACTATGCAGTGTTAAGATCCAGTTAGTGCTTTTACACCAAGTATAACGAAACACTAAGGGTTTCAGTCTTCACAGCATCATGTCTGTGGAAATAGAGCCGTTGTGTTCGTCTAGAATTTGGTAACTGCCTTGACAGTTCTGGGACTCTTCCTGAAGGACATAAATCATTTGTTAGTAGACCTTATTTAGGGTGTACTACACAAGAAGTTTTCTTCTTGGTGTTACTGCTGAAAAGTTTTCCAGGCAGATCCATTACTATTCCTTGAGGTGCAGAGGATCTGTGTGTATATGGTTATGCAAGATCCAGGAGAGGGTTTAAAAAGCCACATGTACTGTACAACTAGCAGGAACAATAATGTTACAGGTAATGTGGTTATAATTATCTGGTTAATGGCTGCAAGTTGGGGCATAGGAAGTTCTGCACCAACATGTGGAAGGACTTTTCCCCAGTGAGGGTGCCAGAACCCTGGGACAGGCTGCCCAGGGGGGTGGTGGAGTCTCCTTCTCTGGAGATATTCAAGACCCATCTGGACACCTATCTGAGTGATATGTCCTACGGAGCTGCTTTGGCAGGGGGGTTGGACCCCATGATCCTTCCAACCCCTACAATTCTATGGTTCTATGATCTCTTGTCTCTGCTAAAGACAGTATTACTGGCACCCAGAGGTTGCTATTACTGTTCTTTCCCTGTACTGGCAGGGAAAGTGCTTCATGTGTCCAGTGATCTTCTGTGGAAGTTTTCTGTGACTTACTGTAGTGCCAAAGGGGCATCATTAGAGACCAGATCAGGTTAAATGCTTTAGAAGGAGAAAAACCTTCCATTATACCAAAGTGTTTATTCTCTTTGCTGCTGTGGTTCAAAGGTAGGAGGAGAGGGAAGTGAAACAAATGATGTTGATATTTAGTGGACCATCTATAGCTTTGTAAGGCTTGAGGTGACGAATTCCTGCACTGGAGTGGAGGATCTGGGAGAGGGTTAGGAGGAGGGGAGTTTATGAAGAGTAAATTATTGGTGTGATGAGAAAAGAGCAAAGAGGACACGTTCTCTTGAAGAATATGATCAAAGAGCTTTAAAGGTAGGTGAAAACATAAGGAAGCTGAGCAATGAACTCCATGCCTAGAAGATATTTTAAGACATTTATTCTTGGATACTAGCAATTTGCTTTAGTGGGATGCTTGGTGAAGAAGTCAAACTGGGAAAGGAATGGAATGATACTGGAAAACAAACCAAAATTTTTAGACAGAGTATATGGAAGTTGAGATCTACAAGTAAGATGCTCTATCTTTTAACTGAAAAACAGGTTTATGCAGGACTTTCAAGAAGAAAACACTGTAAGACTGATGAAGTTGAGTACAAAAAAAAAAATCAATGAACAAATAGAACTGGACCAAATGGGTGGCTTACAGCCACCAGTTGGAAAAGGTTTAGAAATGAGTAGTTTTGCACCACAAAAAATGTGTCAAATGAAACCTTTAAATACTGTCAAATGAAACATTTAAATACTGTCAGTCTACTGAAAACCTCTTCACTTGTGGAGAGAGGTAAAGACATTTCAGAAGCCAGAAAAGAATTTCTCCCTGCCTGATGCATTTGGGTTTTTACTTTCAAGAAACAATTTGGTAAGATAACTTATTTTTTTGCAGAAGGTTGAAGTGAAAGCACAGTATTTTGCTTACCCCAAACCACTCCTTTTGACTATTTTGAAGTGTTCAGCATTTATCCTAATTAGGATGAGACTAATTGATGTTTTAAGAAGTGTTTCAACTAGTCAAACTTAGTTGGGCATAAGAGAGTTCTTGTTACCACTTACTTATGAAGTAACTGATCATAGAATGGCATGGGTTGGAAGGGACTCCAAGGATCAGAGAGTTCCAACCCCCCTGCCCCAGACAGGTACACCAAACTCCAGGCCTGGATCAACACAAGGTTGCCCAGGGCCCCATCCAGTGATGAATGAAGTAAAACATTAAGTAACCTGTGAAAACAAGTCTTGGGAAGGTCTGCCTGGAAACAGCTGTCAGCGTAAGGGAGGTGATCCTATGTTTGGATCGTCTCTGACTGCATTACTCCTAGTAACTAATGACCAAAAGAGAGGCCCTTTGTGCTCTGGGGTTGCCATCCAACATCAGATCACAGCAGCGTGTGTTTGTATACTGAATTTTACACACATGGGTAGCTCTATTGAAAATCACTAGGATAACTTGTGTGGAAAATGTAGCATTGCTTATGTTTGCATTATTGATGCCTGAGCAATTAAAATATTTTGCTGGTGGTTGTGTGTTGGTGCATTTTCAGTGTTGCATGGGAATAAGTCCCATGGTATTTACACACACAATTATTTTAACAAATGCTTTTAGGGTGCTATTGACGTAACTTCCCAGAGTGAGGAAAGGTCATTACCTTGGAAATGAAAAGCAGCTTTTGCCATATCAGAAAATATCTTTATTGAAATCAATAATTGCACAGGGTTTTCTATTGGAGAAACAGTCTCATAAGCAATTTCCTTTTTCATAAAGGGCTTGTCATGATGTTATTCCCATTGTATTAATTGCTGGTGCTTTCACAGGTTGTACCAAATCATGACTTAATTCCCTAAAAATATTCAGAGCAGACATGATCCTGGGGAAAGCTGTCATTTCCCACTCAATCTGGTACAGATAACAGGACAGCCTGCTGACTTAACAGATTCTGTCTTAACTTTAGGATTAGTATTTTGAGGCAGGGCTGTTCCTCATACGTACTGCCATAATAGCAGTTCAGGTTCTCTGTGATGTTTCCCCTGATGGTAGGGGTGTGTGTTTCAGGTGAGTGGCTCATTTCTGTGGCTTTCAGGTAGGATTTCCATTTAATTCTGTTCTGCTTACTATCCTTATCACAAAAGCTGGGGAGGGACTGTTGAGCAATTGGACAAGGTGTAATGGTTTTAAAGTGATGGGGGGGATGTTTCGATATAAGGATATATTCTTCACTGTGAGGCACTGGCAGAGGTTGCCCAGAGAAGCTGTGGATGCCCCTTCCCTGACAGTGTTGAAGTCCAGGTTAGATGGGGCCTTGGGCAACCTGGTACAGTAGAGAGTTGTCCCTGCCCATGTGCAGGGGTTTGGAACTAGGTGAGCTCTGAGGTCCCTTACAACCCAAGCCTTTGTGTGATTCTGGGATCTGGGTGAGGGGATTGAGGCATGCTCAGTAAATTTGCAGGTGACACCAAGTTGGGCAGAATTGCTGATCTGCTTCAGGGCAGGAAAGCTCTACAGAAGGATCTGGACAGGCTGGATCAATGGGCTGAACCCAACTGTATGAGGTTCAGTGGGGCTCTGTGCTGGGTCCTGTACGTGTCACGCTACAGCCTTGGGGAAGAGTTCTGAAAAGCTGGCTGAGGGAAAGGGACGTGGGGGTGTTGGTCAACAGCCAGCTGGATATGAGCCAGCAGCGTGCCCAGGTGCCAAGGAGGCCAACAGCATCCTGGCTTGTATCAGAACTAGTGTGGCCAGCAGGACTAGAGCAGTGACCATCCCCATGTACTCAGCACTGGTGAGGCTGCACCTGGAGTGCTGTGTTCAGTGTTGGGCCCCTCATTCCAAGAAAGACTCTGAGATGCTGGAGCAGGTCCAGAGAAGGACAAGGAAACTGGTGAAGGGGCTGGAGAACAAGTCTTATGAGGCATGTCAGAAGGAGCCAGGGTGTTGAGCTTGGAGAAAATGAACCTGAAGGGCGACCTTACTGCTCTCTACAACTGCCTGAAAGGAGGTTGTAGCCAGGTGGGGGTTAGTCTTCTCTCCCAAGTAACAAGTGGCAGGACAAGAAGAAATGGCCTCAAGTTACACCAGGGGAGTTTTAGTTTGGATATTAGAAAAAAAATTTTTTACTGAAAGTGTTGTCAAGCCCTGGAACAGGCTGCCCAGGGAAGTGGTTGAGTGACCATCCCTGGAGGGATTTAAAATATATGTAGGTGTGGTGCTTGGGGACATGGTTTAGTGGTTGGCTTGGCAGTGGTAGGTTAATGGTTCGACCTGATGATCTTAATAGTCTTTTCCAGCCTAACTTATTCCATGATAAATTTACATATTTTAGTTTAAAAAATTTTTTTTCAGCTTATTATAACTTAGAGAAATACTCCAAATAGGATTTGATTATTCTGGTCTTTATTATTTTCCTTGTTAGCTTACTTTCTCTCATAATATTCTCCTGTGACAATCTTTCTGTGACCTTTGTGTTTGGGAAAAAGCTTTAAGTGACTAAGGTTCAGAAACAGTTCTTAAGGATTGATTTGTAGTGCTTAGTGTGTAAGCTTTCTGCTGCTGCTGCCTTTGTCCCTGGAGCATGTATTTGCTTGAGAGGCAAAAGAGCAAAACCAACTACCAAAATAGCAAACCCAACTCTGGAGCTCTGTGAGTTTGATCCTTGAAGGATCCTTGTTTGATCCTCAAAGGATCCTTGTTTTTTCCTTGGAGGAAAAAACCCCACAGCTCTTTCTGGATGGTGGTGTGTGTGCTTTGAGCTATATTGGTGTGCATTTCTTCCTTCAGCTAAAAATTGGCTTGGTTGACCCATGATACATATACCCTGAGGAGGTAAATGCTTCTCAGGAGTTGCTCCCATCCCCCTCAAGCAAGCACTCTTTCTAACTCTGCATCTGGACCCTGTACTGGCACCAGTATAATTTAATACCTTCATGAATGATGTTGATGGTGAGTTTGAGTGCACCCTCAGCACGTGTGTGGATGACACCAAGCTGAGTGGTGCAGTTGACAGGCCAGAAGGACAGGATGTCATCCAGAGGGAGCTGAAGAAGTGGGCCCACGTGGACCTTGTGAGGTTCAGCAAGGCCAAGTGCAAGGTTCTGCCACTGGGTCAGGGCAGTCCTTGTCATCAGTACAGGCTGGGAGATGATGGGGTACAGAACAATCCTGCAGAGAAAGGACTTGGGGGTGCTACTGGATGAGAAGCTCGACATGAGCCAACAATGTGTGCTCGTAGCCAACTTTATCCTTGGCTGCTTCAAAAGGAGTGGTTGAGGGAGGTGATTCTGCCCCTCTACTCCACTCTTGTGACACCCCACCTGGAGTATTGTGTCCAGTTCTGGAGTCCTCAACATAAGAATGGTGTGGAACTGTTGGAACAGGTCCAGAGGAGAGCCATGAAGAGGATTAGAGGGCTGGAGTACCATCCCTATGAGACAGGGTGAGAGAGTTGGGATTGTTCAGCCTGGAGAAGGCTCTGGGGAGATCTTATAGCAACCTCTCAGTACCTGAAGGGGCTACAGGAAAGCTGGGGAGGGACTTTTTAGAAAGTCATGTTGTGGTAGGACAAGGGGGAATGGTTTTAAATTGGAAGGAAGTAGATTTAGGTTGGATATTAGGAAAGAATCCTTCCCTGTGAGGGTGGTGAGGCCCTGGCACAGGTTGCCCAGAGAAGCTGTGGCTGCCCCCTCCCTGGCAGTGTTCAAGGCCAGTTTGGATGGGATCTTGAGCAGCCTGGTCTAGTGAGAGGTGTCCCAGCCCATGGCAGGGGGTTGGAACTTGATCATTGGGGTTCCTAACAAACCATTCTATGATTCTCTGCTGCTGCTGTTTTGAATCACTTATCAAGAGCTCCAATACTCACTGAGTTGTTTCCATTAAATATGTCGGCTGTATGAAAGATTCACTTCAGAACTCTTCTTTAACCCTCTTCCTTCTTCAAAATACCAAAGGCATGCAATGTGTGAAATCTTCAGTTTAATTTCATGGGACCCAGGGGATTTATGGCAACTTGTGTTCCAAGGTATCTGTTGTGAGTTCAGATGTCAGCCCCTGGCTTTTACTTCTACAAACAACTTCTGTGTTTCGTTTTCGGTGCTTTTTTCTCCCTAAGGACTTTGCAGCTAAATAATCTGCACTTGTGAAGTAGGGCATAGGGGTTATATCTTGTCTTCATAATATCAGAGAATGTGGTAGGTTGTAAGGGACCTTTAGAGATCACCTAGTCCAACCTCCTGCAGTAAGCAGGGACATCTTCACTAGCTCAGGTCACTCAGAGCCCCATCAAGCCTGACCTTGAATATCTCCAGGGATGGGGCCTCCACTGCCTCTCTGGGCAACCTGTGCCAGTGATTCACCATCCTCATGGTGAACAAGTTTTTCTTAATATCCAACCTAAATCTCCCCTTTTCTAGTTTAAAACCATCACCCCTCATCCTATTGGTCCATGCCCTCATGAACAGCTCTTCCCCAGCTTTCTTACCAGCACCTTTCAGGTATCAGAAGGCACTATAAGGTCTCTCCAGAGCCTTCTCTTCTCCAAGCTGAACAAGCCTGACTCTCTCAGCCTGTCTAATAGGAAAGGTGCTCCACCCCTTTATTGTGTCCCTCCTCTGTACACATTCTAGCAGGTCCATGTCCTTCTTGTGTTGAGGGCTCCAAAGCTGGACACAGTACTCCAATGAGGTCTCACCAGAGCAGAGGGACAGAATCCCCTCTCTCTATCTGCTGCTCACACTTTTGATGCAGCCCAGGGTGTGGTTGGCCATTTGGGCTGCAGATGTACATTGGTGGCTCATGATCTTTTTAGTTTAAAGTTTATTGGATGTTTGTCTACTTTGTCAAGTCAAGAAAAGTATCCTAATCAATTCTAAATGCTTATTTCAGATTTCATGTTTCAACCTGTGTCGAGTAGCTGCTGCTGAGAGCTGGAAGGTCTACTTAAGGTATGTGGAACAGCTAATGATTTCACTTCTGCACAGGGCTTTCTTCTGGGTGAAGTGGTACAAGTGGAGGGTTTATTGGTTGTTTCTTATTGTTGAAAATACTGTGGGGTTTTTTTTTTTAATGGTGGATACTAAGACAATTTCCTTGAACCTCTAGAATTGGCTTTTCTCTGGCACCTTATTTCTGGCCCTTCCATTCAGCCTGAAGGGGACAGGGCTGGTCAGGGCTGCGCAGTGAGTGATTTGTTGTGCATGGGAGGAGTTTGTAAGGTGTCTTCTCATCTACCAAAACTACTTAACTGGAAATTGTCTCTACAGTGGAGAGACATGGATTTGATAGATGGACCACTTGGTGTGTTAGGAATTGGCTGAATGGTCATGCTCAGAGTTGTGGTCAACCATTCAATGTCTACATGGGGGTCAGTGACAAGTGGTGTTCCTCAGGTGTCTCTGTTGAACAGTGCCAGTCCCAACATCTTTGTCAGAGATATGGACAGTGGTATTGAGTGCACCCTCAGAGAGTCTGCTGATCACACAGAGCTGTGTGGTGCAGTTGACACACTGGAGGGAAGGGATGCCATCCAGAGGGACCTTGACAGACTGGAGAGGTAGGCCCATGTGAACTGCATGAAGTTGAACAAGGCCAAGTGCAGGGTGCTGCCCATGGGTTGGCACAATCCCAAGCACAGCTACAGGCTGGGTAGAGAATGTATTGATAGCAGCCTTGAGGAGGACAACTTGGTGCTGCAGGTGTATAAGAAGCTCAACCTGAACTGGCAGCGTGTACTTGCAGCCCATAAAGCCAGCCATCTCCTGCGCTGCATCAAAGGCAGCATGACCAGCAGATCAAGGGAGGTAGGTGTTTCTGCCCCTCTCTTCTGCTCTGGTGGGGCCTCACTTGCAGTACTGCATCCAGCCTTGGGGGCCCCCAGCATAAGGAGAACATGGAGCATGTCCAGAGGAGGCCATAAATGATGTGAGAGCTGGAGCACCTCTCCTGTGAAGACAGGCCGAGAGGCTTGCGCTTGTTCAGCCTGGAGAAGAGAAAGCTCCATAGAGACCTTATAGCAGTCTTCCAGTAGCTGATGGGGTACTACAGGAAAGCTGGAGAGGGACCTGATACCTGGATATGTAGTGACAGGACAAGAGGTAATGACTTTAAGCTTGAGGTGGGTAGATTTAATTTAGATTACATGTTAGGGAGAAATTCTTCCTTGTGAGGTTGGGGAGGCACTGGCATAGGTTGCCTAGAGAATCTGTGGATGTTCCCTCTCTGGAAGTGTTCCAGGCCAGGTTGGATGGGGCTTTGGGCAACCTGGGCTAGTGAGGGATATTCCTAACCATAGCAGGGCATTGGAACTAGATGGGCTTTGAAGTCCCTTCCAACCCAAACCCTTGTATTGCCTGACCAAACCAATGTGGTTTGGAGCAAAATACAACTGAATCTGGTTTTGCCTTCTGCTTTTCTGTAGTACGTACAGATTTGTCTTAAGCAAGATCTTCAGTGAAGGGGCACTTCCCTAATCTTAGGTAGTTGTGTACCAAGTAGGAATAGAGAAGTTGTGTGACCACAGTGTTCTCTGTAATATGGGAATTGTTCTGGTCTGTTTTGTTTCATTGTGACTGCCCCAGTGAATGGTTGTTGGCAAACCTCAGTTTTCCTGGGCATACTTTGTATTTCTGATTTCTGCTGACATATCTGGATGTTTGGAATATGATTAGAGGCCTGGAAGATGATGAGAGGGCTGGAGCACCTGCCCTACAAAGAGAGGCTGAGGGAGCTGGGTTTGTTCAGCCTGGAGAAGAGAAGGCTGTGGGGGGACCTCATTGCAGCCTGCCAGTCCCTGAAGGGAGCAGAGAAACAGGAGGGGAATCAGCTTTTTCAAAGGGCAGATAATGGCAGGACAAGGGGGATGGATTGAAGCTGAAGGAGGGAAGGTTTAGATTGAATATCAGGGGGAAGTTTTTTACAGAGAGAGTGGTGAGGGGCTGGAACAGGCTGCCCAGAGAGGTGGTGGATGCCCCATCCCTGGAAGTGTTCAAGGTCAGGTTGGCTGGGGCCCTGGGCAACCTTGTGTAGATCCAGGCCTGAGGTTGGTGTCCCTGCCTGTGGCAGGGGGGTTGGAGCTCTATGATCCTTGGGGTCCCTTCCAACCCTTGCCATTCTATGATTCTATGATAACTTGTTGGATCCTTCTCCTTCCCCCACAACTGTTTCGGTGGCGTTTGGTTTGGCTTCTGTTTCTTTTGACACCTCTCTCTGTGGTTGGTGGTTTGTGAACCATTATTACTGTTTTCTTACCTATTTCTTAGGCTTTGACAGGTAACAAAGGTAACTGCCAGTCACTTCTTGACCACTGTTTCAGATCTGACTTGCTAATGCAGAGAGCCTGATTTAAAACGTCTCTATCACCTGTTCTAGATTACGTAATGTTCCCCATGCATGGGCTGTAACACACATGAGAGCAAAGGAGATGTGGCTGCTGGTGTTCCATGTGGACCAGGCTGCTAATGAGATTTCAGCCTGTTATAGAATCAAATCATAGAACGTGTTAGGTAGGAAGGGACCTTTGAAGGTCATCTAGTCAAACCTCCTGCACTAAGCAGGGGCATATTCACTAGATCAGGTTGCTCAGAGCCCCATCAAGCCTGACCTTGAATATCTCCAGGGTGGGGTCCTCCACTACCTCTCTGGGCAACCTGTGCCAGTTTTCTGTTCCCTTTTCTGAAGGGGATGATGCTTGTATTATGCAATTAGTATTTTTCCAAGGAATTCCATCTACTTTCACCAGTCCAAGGGAAAAGTTGAGTGGTTTAAAAACCAGTTCTGTTTTCATAGAATCACAAGGTTGGAAAAGACCTTTAAGATCATCAAGTCCAACCGTTCCCATCCTATGCTAAACCATATCCCTGAGCACCTAATCTACCCCTCTTTTAAACACATCCAGGGATGGTGACTCAACCCCCTCCCTGGGCAGCCTGTTCCAGGCCCTCACAACTCTTTCAGGGAAGAACTTTTCCCTAACATCTGATCTGACCCTGCCCTGGTGCAGCTTTGTGCCATTTCCCCTTGTCCTATCTCCTGTCACCTGGCTGAAGAGACCATCACCCACCTCTCTGCACCCTCCCTTCAGGTAGTTGTAGGCTGTGATAAGGTCTCCCCTCAGCCTCCTCTTCTCCAGGCTGAACACCCCCAGCTCCCTCAGCTGCTCCTCAGAGGATTTGCCCTCCAGCCCCTTCCCCAGCCTGGTTGCCCTTCTCTGATCTCACTCCAGGACCTCAATGTCCTTCTTATGGAGAGGAGCCCAGAACTGGACCCAGCACTCGAGGTGCAGCCTCACCAATGCTGAGTGCAGGGGTGCAATCACCTCCCCAGACCTACTGGCCACACTATTTCTGATACAAGCCAGGATGCCATTGGCCTTCCTGGCCTCCTGGGCACACTGCTGGCTCATATTCAACCTGCAGTTACCCAGCACCCCCAGGTCCTTCCCTCCCTGACAGCTCTCCAGCCACTCTCCCCCAGCCTGTAGCGCTGCATGGGGTTGTTCTGTCCCACGTGCAGCACTCTACACTTGGGATTGTTTTGTCACCAGACTTAACAAAACCCACTGCTACTGGTAATTTTATAAAGGAAGACTAAACTAGTTGCACTGTGTTAAATCTGAATCATCATGCTGATGGAAACAGACATGTTCAAAATACATTTTGAACGTGGCAAACTAATAGTGTAACAAAGCCAGAAAATAAGGGGAGGGGCCTAAACCTAAACAGCACCCCCCACATCCCCCCCTTTATTGTATATAAAGGCCTGAAAATCAGACCTGTGATTTCAGGTTCTTTTTATTCTCCTTTGATTTCTACTTGACCTTTAGAGAGAACCAGCTACGACTGTCATGATGTCATAGGCAAGAAGGCACGCTCGGTGTGTTTTCTGAACCAAAGCCATTTGTTCTTTGGCATACGTGGTTTGTTAAAGGCCCAAGTGAGTCATATCCTGGTAGAACCATGACAACTAAGTATTTATTAGTTTGTTAGGTAAATATCTTAGGGTACCTAGATAAGGCTTTTTATAGAAAAGCAGCCTTGTGAATAACAGGGCTCTGAAATAGAAGAGCCAATAAAAAGAAAGATCTTTAAAAGTAAATTTCAAGTGTTTCTGACTCCTCAGGCTTCCACAGAAGTGTGTGGTGTTTTGTCTCCTGGCTGGAGATTTGGTAGGAGGAAGAGATGAGTTCCAGTTACTGTTTGAAATTGGGATCATATATGTAAATACTGGAATGACACTTCCAGGGGAAATGACAGGAAAATGTACTGAATCTTTTGCTTACCCAGCTGTTTTATAAGCTGTTACTGTAGGTCCTGTGTTCATACTGCACAAATGTAAGCTTTTATATGTATCACAGTCTTTTAATTGCATAATTAATTCCACAGAGCCACTGCCTGGTTTAGTACCAAAAGTACATTTGTCTAAGGAGTGAGAAGGGGATAATAGGTTTGCCTGGGGCAAGCTGTGGGATGATGTGCCAAGGTTGGAGGGTTGGATGCCAGCAAGGACCCCTCAGCCTGTTGCTTGGACATGTGCTGGATACACTGCAACACTCTTGAAGTCTAGTGGAGATGAGTTAGTGGCTTCTGAGTAATAGCAACCCACAGGGAAACCCTGATGAGGTACATCAAAGGACTTCCAGCCAGGCAGTCACCTTCATCAGGGGCTCAACTGAAATGTCTCCATGCAAATGTACACAGCATGGGGAGCAAACAGGAGGAGATACAGATGTGTGCATGGCTGTAGGGCTATGATCTTACTGGCATCACAGGGATGTGATGGGATGGCTCCTATGACTGGAGTGTTGGAGTGAAAGGGGACTGGCTTTTTAGGAAGGATGGGCAGGGGACATGAAGAGGGGTGTTGCCCTCTGTCAAAAACTACCTGGAATGTGTGGAAATCATCTGAGGATGGATGAGTAAGGTCATACTTCAGACCATCTATGGAACATGAAGGTTCAAAAGGCCATGGGACCTGTTGAGATACATATTCAGGTCCTGAGGTAACAGGTGTATGAAGCAGCTAAGCTACTCTCCATCATGTTTGAGAAGTCAGGGCACACTGAAGTTCCCACTGACTAGAAAAGAGGAAAAATAACCACAACTTTTTAAAGGGAAATAAGGAAGTCCTGGGGAACTACAGGCCAGTCAGTCTCACCTTTGGCAAGATCATGTGGTATTGTTTTGGCCAATATTTCTCTTTGTGGATTGGGTTTCATGTATAGACCACTTGGTGGGTAAGGCATTGGCCAGACAGTCACACTTGGAATGCATGATGTCCAAATTGAGACCAGTAATGAGTGATGTTCCTCAGGGGTCTGTATCTGACTGCTGTCTTTGTTGGTGACACAGACAGTTGGATTGAGTCTGCTGATCACACAGAGCTGTGTGGTGCAGTTGACACACTGGAGGGAAGGGATGCCACCCAGAGGGACCTTAACAGGCTGGAGAGATGGGCCCATGCAAACTGCATGAAGTTCAACAAGGCCAAGTGCAGGGTCCTGACCATGAGTTGGGGTGGTTCAGCCTGGAGAAGAGAAGGCTTTGGGGAGACAATATAGTCACCTTCTAGTATCTCATGGGGTCCTACAGGAAAGCTGGAGAGGGACTGTTTACAAGGGAGAATAGAGATAGGACTTAAGGTGAGTAGAGTTAGATTAGATATTAGGGAGAATCTCTTCCCTGGGAGGGTGGGAAGGCACTGGCACAGGGTGCCCAGAGAGGTTTGGAAGCCCCCTCCCTGACAGTGTTCCAGGCCAGGTTGGATGGGGCTTTGGGCATCCTGGGCTAGTGGAGGGTGTCCCTGCCCATGGCAGGGAGAAGGACTGGGTTATCTTTGTGGTGCCTTCCAACCCAAGCCATTCTGAAATTCTATGACTTTGTAGTATTACTAGTATGTGCTGGATGCAGTCATAGAATTTAGGATAAAAGGCTTCAATTTTAGGTCCTTACCCAGACCTGCCATTTCTGGCTGTACCACTTAATTTGCACTCAGAGTAGATCTCCCCCTGATTTGAACAGCACCTGAAAGTACTTGGTGGTTATCTATTAACCCCCCAGATATCAAGGTATGTGTCCAGAAAAGAGAACAGCATAGTGACTGAGGAAAACTTTATCTAAGAACTGCTAACATCATCCAGAAAGCATAAATGTGCTGATAACAATTTCTTCAGCTCATCTTCCTGAGTCTGATCAATTACTCTATTAGCCAATGCAGAAGACACATCAGTAGGGAGAAGTTTATGAGCTAGAATTCCAGTTTGCTTTATAATTCAGAGCATAAAGACATTCCTGAGGAATTCTCTGTGTGCCCTGAGTTGGGGCAGGAGCTCTGTAGGCAAAAAATGTAGTTGTTTGGGTATGTAGTGTGTATTCCCAGAGGTGTCAGGCAGCCAGTGACAGTAGGTGGTGCTAGCTCTTCCACCTAGCCAGCTGCTCTCACAAGTTCTCCTGACTGTCCCTCCAGCAAGTGATGTCCCATGCTTTTCAACTTGAGGATTTTATGTCAATTGAAATGAAAATTTGTATTTGATAAGCAGCCTTGTTAGATCCATCGCAGCACTTTTAAAAAAGGAATATCCCAGGTCAGTGATATTTAATGTTCCTTCTTCTCTCTTACAATAAGAAATGCTTCCATAAGGAAATATTTAAGGATTTCACATTTTCTGTCCCTTTTGGATATGTTTGTAATTTTGCTTTGAGTCAAAGCTTTTCTCCTTCTTGATAGAAAAAATCTGTTTCAGAAGATTGCAGTTAAACCCATAAAGAATAACCACTCTTTGACTAGGTGTTAAGAGAATAACTCTATATTGCTTCTTGCCAGTAACACCTATGTGCTTATAGCTCCTCCTGGCTTCTGAAAGTGGAATTCTGCAGGGCTTGCTATCTGGTTTGTTATTCTGGACTTTTGGGGAATTGGAGAAAGATTTACTTCCCCACCAAGGTTATGGTAAGCTTCAGCTTCTCCCAAGTAGGCTGAGTTCAGAAGTGTATGTGAGCACAGAACACCCTCTTCTCTCTGGCTGGGTCTTGCTGTGAAGGGCTCTGCTCTTATCTCTCTTGACAGGCAGCACCCAAGTTCTGAAAGCAATGAACTTGAATTTAACAAGCACAAACCATACCATGTGGTGCTTAATGCCTTCCTGGCCTTTGCTCAGCATAGTTGTTGTTCCTCAGCTTGTCCCCAGAGCAACTCTTGTCTCTTATATAGAGCTAAGTGGGCTGAGGAAAACAAATTTCAGTGCTTGTGATGTTCTCCTTAGTTGTCTCATTCCTCAGTAGAGTTGAATAAAACCTTAGCCTGTGTGGATTGTGTTGGACTATGTTACTAAGGTAAAATGTTTGTCTTACCTCTGAAAGTGCCAAAGGTCTTCTGTATAGTAAACTGAGTGACTTCTCTCTGTTGCCAGCCCTTCTGGTAAGTGTGATTAGGGAAATGCACAGCAGAAAAGAAAGGTTCACTCTGTAAATAGTAGCCCTTTGTAATATGACTACAACCTGTAGTAGTACATTCTGCTGATGCCAGGAATAGCTGTGTAATGCTGCTGCTGCCTTCCAGACTGTTTAAATTGCAGATTTCTGAATGATTTGACTTGGTTAAATATCCCTCAAGGCTTTCCCAGTACATCAGGGCACCAGCCTGTACTTTGCAGTGTTGTTTCAGGGTGGAAGTCTTGAGACCTTTTCACAGAATACACTCTTCTTGTCTTGGGGCAACTAATGTTTGCTTCATCCCAGCCCTGCATACCTGTTCATGTTTGTGCAACCATGCTGACGTGCTCAAATCAGTAAGAGGAGTTATTGTACCTGAAATCAAGCATGACAAGACATGTTTTGGGTTTTTTTTTAAGATATTATGGGGGTAAGCTCTTGTTTATAGTCATAATAAAGGTGGATGTGACCCATTTTATTGGTCTAAAACCCAAACCTGTGTTTCACTGTGGCTCTTTGGTTCCATCCCACTAATGTATTTATCCCTTCTCTAAAAATAGACTTGGAGCTTTTGGGAGTGCAGGGCTATGTTTGCAGTCAAGTTTGCCATAGTTCTGTTTCTGTGAGGACACTTCACTTGCTCAATGGTAATATATAATCATCCTTTGATTTTGTGTTTTGGCTAATGAGTTAAGATCTGTGCTGCCTGTGATTTGCTGCAGGACAGACACAAGTCTAACACAGCTTTACAAAGTTTCTAAAAGCAGCAGGATCTTCTGGATCATTCACCAAGACCATTCTTAGGGAGAAAATAATCAGTGATAATGTTCTACTTGCTACTAGGTGTGAGACTTTGCAGTACATCCAGCTATCAGACACTGAGTGTATTGTTAGCCTTGCACCCTGAGAAGGTCTGTTACCTTCCTGCTTGTAGAAAGAAAACTTGAAGAGAATTCTCTGAGAGCACCATAAAGTCCAAAATTCAAACCAGACCATGATCTCTTCAGGGTTTGAAACGTTCAGTTTCTACCTGTAAACTGTGTTGGGCTTGCCAGGCTTCCTGCTGTCTTTTGTGATTGTCTTTGTTCTTGCTGTCTCATCTTGAGGTTTAGGTGTACACCGTGATGTAATGAGTGTCCTTATAAAACAGGAACCTTACTGGGTACCAAAGTTGGGTTGTGTATGCAACAGTAAAGGGAAGCTTTGGGTTATTTCCTGGCAGACATTCACAGAGAGCTTCCTCTGAAGAGCAGCAGTCTTGAGTGCACTTCCTGGAACATGTCCTAATTAGTAATGCCTGAGATGAAGGGAATTCCATTCCTCAGGAAATTCAGGCCTTATAAATATTTTGCTGTGCTTCAAAATGGGACCTGATATTCTAGCTTAACCCATATCTGCATTGTATAACGTGAGAAGGTTACTTGTCTCCCTTCTGTTTGGCATACCTTGTTCACAAGTCCCAGTGTAATAGTAGAATGATAGAGTGTGTTGGTTAGTTTAGAGGTCATCTGGTCCAGCACCCCTACAGTGAGCAGGGACATCTTCACTAGATCAGGGTGCTCAGAGCCCCATCAAGCCTGACATTGAATATCTCCAGGGATGGGACCTCCACTGCCTCTCTGGGCAACCTGTGCCAGCGATCTACCACCCTCATAGTGAAGAATTTTTTCCTAATATCTCCCCTTTTCTCATTTAAAGCCATTACCCCTCATCCTACTGCTCCATGCCCTTCAGAACAGTTCTTCCCCAGCTTTCTTATGGGTACTGGAAGGCCCCTAAAAGGTCCTCCCAGGGCCTTCTCTTCTCCAAGCTGAACAAGCCCAACTCTCTCAGCCTGTCTTCATAGGAGAGGTACCCCAGCCCTTTGATCATTTTTGTGGCCCCCCTCTGGACACTCTAGCAGGTCCGTGTCCTTGTGTTGAGGGCTCCAAAGATGGACAAGTAGCTTTTACTTACTTTTTCTTACTCCCTGTCTCAATAATTCTTCACTTTTGATTCACTAAAACCTCCACATGTTCTATAATACAATGTTTTGCTAGTAATCTCATAAATACAAGGCTGGTTCTTCTTACCTAGTTGTAAAGCTGGTGTAAAATCATGCACTACCATGTTAAATCCTTCCCACATCTCTGTGAAACACGTTACCAGTTGTATGTGAGCAGCCAGTGTAAATCCTTTCAAATCGATCTGTCTCCCCTTCACGTCTAGATCCTCATAGATAATTTGGTTTGCTTATTCTTTTATTTCTTTGGGACCTTGAGTTGAGCAAGTGTTCCTAATGCCTTGTAATTCTTGAAATGCCATTTTCTTTGGAAACTCTTAAGCTTGGGAAATAATGCTGTGTTTTCGTGTGCCTGAATTTCAGTAAATGCATTTGCAGTAGCAGGAATTGGCAGAAATTAGTGGTTTATTTTTGATTATATTGTGTACTGTCCACTCATGCTCTTATCTGGGGTATAGAGTTGTTGACTATAAGAAGTGATGTAATTTCTTTTGTTTCTTACTGGTAGCTATAAATCATTACTTCATTTTTCTGTGGCAAGAAGTAAAGCAGGCAACTTGAATTCCCTGGGCAAGATTCTGGACAAAAGCAGCTTGGGCTGTGTTTGCTTGTTAAGGAGGATGAAGATCATAGAATCACAGAATTGTAGGGGTTGGAAGGGACCTCCAGAGATCATCGGGTCCAACCCCCCTGCCAAAGCAGCTCCCCAGCTCATACTGCACAGATAGGTGTCCAGATGGGTCTTGAATATCTCCAGAGAAGGAGACTCCACCACCTCCCTGGGCAGCCTGTCCCAGGGCTCTGGCACCCTCACTGGGAAAAAGGTCTTCCACATGTTGGTGTGGAACTTCCTGTGCTCCAGCTTACAGCCATTGCCCCTTGTCCTGTCCCCACAGACCACTGAAAAGGGGCTGGCTGATTCCCCCTGCATCCCCTGGTTCAGATAATTATAGGCATTAATTAGTTCCCCCCTCAGTCTTCTCAAGGCAGAAGAGTCCCAACTTACTCAGCCTATCCTCACAGGATGGATGCTCCAGGCCCCTAATCATCTTCGTAGCCCTTCCCTGGACTCCCTCAAACAGATCCCTGTCCTTTTTATACCAGGGAGCCCAGAACTGGTCACAATACTCCAGGTGGGGCCTGACCAGGGCAGAGCAGAGGGGGAGGATCACCTCCTGTGACCTGCTGGCCGCACTCCTCCTGATGCCCCCCAGGATCCCATTGTCTCTCTCAGCCCCCAGGGCACACTGCTGGCTCATGGCCAACCTGTCACCCACCAGGACCCCCAGGTCCTTCTCCACAGAGCTCTTTTCCAACAGGTCACCCCCAGCCTGTACTGATACATGGGGTTGTTCCTCCCCAGGTGCAAGACTTTACACTTGCACTTGTTGAATCTCATCTGGTTTCTCCCTGCCCAGCTCTCCAGCCTGTCCAGGTCTCTGGATGGCAGCGCAGTGTCCTGCGTGTCAGCCACCCCTCCCAGCTTTGTATCATCAGGTACTTGCTGAGGGTGGGTGCTGTTCCCTCATCAAGGTCATCAGTGAAGATACTTAACAGGACTGGACCCAACACCGAGCCCTGGGGAACACCGCTGGTCACAGGCCTCCAGTCAGACTCTGCCCCACTGATCACAACCCTCTGGGCTCGGTCCGACAGATATGAAGATATGAGAGAGAAGGCAGCAAGAGTCTGTAACTGCACCCATAAATTAATATATTAAATGGAGGGGGCTTTGGGTGACCTGGCAAAGTGGAGGGATGTCCCTGCCCAGGGCAGGGGCTTGGAATTAGATGATCTTTAAGTTCCCTTCCAGCCCAAATCATTCTGTGATTCTGTATAGTGCTTGGTACAAGAGAGGGGCTTGGTCACCTAGCAGAAGGTATTTATAGCTGCTCCAGGTACCACTGAAACACTGCCCTTTAACGGCATGTGGAAGGTGTATTGTAACACACTCCCCTCCCAGCTGGTCAGTGGAAGGTGCAGTCTTCAAATTGCTAACCAAGATTCTCATTAATAATAAGGTCACTTCTTATTTTTAGTAAAATAGTATTTAGAGTGTGGAAAGGAAAAGGGCACTTAAAGTCATGGTTGTCATCGGGAGTCCCAAGTTTGGCATTCCAGGTTATTTTTGGCTGTATTGTAAGCAGGTGGTTGTGTTGTCATTTCTCTCTTTCAGGATCGCTCTACTCAGTTTAAGTTTCAGGGCAGGATGATGAAAGCTTGGCAGGATCTCTGTAGGTGTTAAGGCCTGAAGGAATTGGGGCAGCTGTGATCATGGTGTTCTGCCTTTCAGCCTCTTCCTTTATTCTAAATGATCTTTAAAAGAACAATACCCAAAAGGGACGGCAGGCATCTTCCAACAGCAGGATGCTTGATGTCATTTAACTTTCTCCTCTTTCTGGAAGTTTTTTCATGTGTTTTGCTAGTACTGGTGTTCCTGGGAGTCTGAACTGTGTTGTATCCTAGTTACTTCAAGCAGAAGAATTCAGGCTGTACTCCTGTGCCTTTAATGGATGCTGACTCTTTAAAATTACATCTAAATTTGAGTTGGATTCTTAGGGTGAATAACTTACCTTAAAAGCCTTTGCATAATAATTTTTGGCTTTGAAAAACACAAACAAGCAAGTTGGATGGTAACTTGCCTCTCCTTTTTGCATGGTGGCAGGGTCTTCATATTAATCCTTGATACCTTAAAGATTCCTGAGCACAGGATATACTTGTATCCAACCTGAGCCTCGTCCTTCTAGCTCTGTGCTAAATCCTAAACAGATGTGACCCTAAATGAAGGTGCTTGTTACAAGATGATCTCTACATCATCTTTGTGGGGGGGAGGCTTTTTTGGGTGCTGCTTTTTCTTGATGCCTGCTTTCTCCAGTATCTCTTGTGTTAGATGTAGGTAGTCAGTAGAGGATTGGACATCTGGTAGTGGGGTGAAATTTGGGCTTTGGTTCAGCATCTTCCAGTTCATAAGGTTGAAAGAGAAGCCAGAGCTACCTGGAGGACTTGTTTTGGTGTGTGTATAAACCAATGTATATGGTGTGAGACTTTCACCAGTTACTTCTTGAAGGAATAGGGTAAGAGTTAGAGCTCTATACTAAATCCAGAGCTCCTGTGACCTAAAAATTACTGAATCCTGACACTAATAAAAGGAATTAGTATTTTTGATGTTGCTTTTGGTAACGCTTAGCTTTGGAGACATAACTTAAATGCAGCTCTCCCCCTGGAAAAGAGAAAGAATGACATATGGAAAACAGGTAGCTACACTGCTCAATACTGATGGTCTCATATACTGATGGTCTCTGTATCCATAGCAATGACAGCAGAAAAACCTGCCTAGAATGCTGCTACAGTCACTGACATAACTGAATACAAGCAGTGTAACTCTATGGGTCAGAAAAGGCTGGTTTAGCTTTTCTAACTAAAACTTCCACTTGAAATTATCCTCATAGAAAGACAATTTGTGATGGCTCTGTTCAGAGGGGCATCACAGCTTTAAAAGCTAGGTGAAATCCACAAATGCAGAGTTAATTATTCTTTTAGCATCTTGTGCTTTTCTAATGCAAGCTGTGCATCCCCTAATTCTTAATGGGCAAACTGGAAGTATTAAGGTGGGGAAGGGAGGATTATTGGATGTGATCAATCAGAAGGGTAGTTTGTTTTTAAGTACAAGCCCACATAATCCCTTCATTCAAGTACCTCACCTGGTTTGTATTTTTAAAGGAAATACTTAATCCTGAAATTTGTATCTCAACTGTAAAATACTTTTGTCAAGAAATAAATAATTTCTGTGTTATTTGAAGGAGTTGGGTGGAGTTTACTTTAAATTTGTTATTTCAGCATGATGCTCCTTTCCTCAAAATATTTTTTGAGAGAAATTAGCATGAACCTATAGATGTTTGAAAAACAATTTGTAGGAAAGGCTCAAAGCTTGGCCTCAGGTCTAGAATTTTTTCTCTCAGAAGTTATAGTTAATTGTAGAAGATAAACTGAACAAAAGACTTTTTGCTTCTGGGGATGGGTGAAATGTTATTTTTCTCAGTCCTCTTAACTGTCAGTGGTGCAGAATGTCTGCAAATTGGCACATTGCAGCTTAAGATTAGTTTTCATCTCTGCAGTGTCTATGACTTCTGTATAGCTGGTCTGATGACTGACTGAGGTTGTACACAATTTGTTGAGGAAATCCTGGTCAATTTGCATTTTCTTATTTTTTACTGTTCTCTCATATCATTAATGTTGCCCCAAATGTGGTTTGAAGGAAGGATGTGTCTTGATTTGTCTGCTGTGTATCAAATTTCTGAAGAATGTAGAAATTTGAAGGAGGGAAGTAGTCAAGGATGTGAGCAGCCCAAGGACAAGGCAATCTCTTCAAGCCAACTTTATTCCCTGTGGTTGAAGGAGAAACATGCAGCATAAATTTAGGTTTGGATCCTTGGATTATGCAAATCATGGCACGTAGGTACCATTTGTAGCTTAAATGGGGTGGTTGTTCCCAATTTTTTATTAAAAGCAGGAGATACTAAGCTGAAATATTCATAGTATATAATTGGTGAGGCTGTTGGGTGATGCACATTGGTATTTATTTCACTTTGGTTTATAATATATACACTTCTGTTACATTTTTAAGTCCTACACTAACTGCAAATTAAATATTGATCTGTGCATTGCTGGTTTTTAAGCTTCAAGGTGCTTCTGAGTTGTGGTTAATTGATCTCCAACTCCATGCTTTAACACACAGTGGGTCTGAAAGCCAGGCAGCTGAATTGCTAATTACTGTAGGTTTTACACATGCGGTTCACATCTTTAACCAATGTCATGAACTTGACACTAGATGGTTTTACTACACAAGTTACTCTTTGAAGTGCTTGTAAATGTGAAGGGAAAAGAAGGATAGAATGAAATAAGAAATGAGCTACTGCTCCCAAGTTTTCTAATGGGAAAGGAACGTTATTCTAAATAGTTTACATGTGAATTTCCACACTCTTAACCTTTCATAGAATCACAGACTGGTCTGGGTTGGAAGGGACCCCAAGGATCATAAAGCTCCAACCCCCCTGCCACAGGCAGGGACACCAACCTCCAGGCCTGGAGCTACACAAGGTTGCCCAGGGCCCCATCCAACCTGGCCTTCAACACTTCCAGGGATGGGGCATCCACCACCTCTCTGGGCAGCCTGTTCCAGCCCCTCACCACTCTCTCTGTAAAAAACTTCCCCCTAATATCCAATCTAAACCTTCCCTCCTTCAGCTTCAATCCATCCCCCTTGTCCTGCTATTATCTGCCCTTTGAAAAAGCTGATTCCCCTCCTGTTTCTCTGCTCCCTTCAGGGACTGGCAGGCTGCAATGAGGTCCCCCCGCAGCCTTCTCTTCTCCAGGCTGAACAAGCCCAGCTCCCTCAGCCTCTCTTTGTAGGGCAGGTGCTCCAGCCCTCTGGTCATCTCCTACTGCCTATCTTGTGGCATTCCCAAAAACCCAAATGTGACACCTCAGTTTTCTGGCTCTTTCAATCACAAACTGACTGCAAGTATTTAGCCAGTGATCAGGGCTGTAATCCAGCCCATTAATGTTCCCAGCACAGGTTTCCACCAGCTTATTCTCACTGTTCATACATGTGAGTTATAACCGGCTTCATGCTATTTCCTCAGGTTCTATCACTGGTTACCAGTGGCTTTTAGTCACTAAATGGCTTTAGTTGTAGGATTTGGGATAGAAGCTGAGGAGACAATGGGAAGTTAAGTCTTGAGGAGACTAAATGTCTAATTAGAAGCCTAATTAGAGATCAAATCTTTAATTTCTTGGTCTAGCTTGGTGTTTTTGTACTTTGGGGAAGGGAGTTGGAAGGTCACATTCTTTTAGTGTTACATTCTTAAAGCCAAGCAAGATAGTTTGGTTTGGTTTTGGGTTTGTTTGGTTTTTTTTTCCAGAAATAGGTGTTCTGGATGTAGGACAGGTCAGGTGAAACTTTAAATGTTTTGCATTCCTGTGAGTGCTTTGGAAAGAGGCCTCAGGGTGAGTCTTGGCAAGGCACTGCTGCCTGCCACTCTCAAAACTGCATTCATGATTTTAGGAACAGTGTCTAATTAATTTGTAGACTTTAATTTTAGAGCTTTAGGTAATTGCCAAACCTGTTGACGCTGTTGAAAGTCTTCAGACAGATGTAAAGATGTCTTCATTAGAAAAGCCTGGGAAAAATCTAAAATCTTTCTTTTTTGCTATTGCTTTTTTTGAGGTGTTCTAAATGAGTTCTGGCTAATATATTGCCCAGATGTTGCCTGGAGAGGCTGTGGAAGCCCCATCCCTGGCAGTGTTCAAGGGCAGGTTGGATGGGGCCCTGGGCAACCTGGTCTAGTGAGGGTGTTCCCCTTAGCAGGTTGGCCTTCAAGGTCCCTTCCAAGCCAAAACCATTCAGTGATTCTATGATACTATAATCATGCATTGTTGAGATAAAATGATGAGAAGATGAAGTGATCTTTGCAGCTCTTGAGGCAAAAACAAGTCTGAAAACTTAAAGCCATCCAATTATGGCATGGGATTCATATGGTTAAATGGGATAACTGGAGGAACAGGGTTGCCTCGTTCATCCCAAATTCTTCTAGAGGATTTCTGTGGGTTTTCCCATCTGTGTAGAAATGAGGACACACACTGCATTGGTTTCCTTCCAGCCTTGTGACTTCGATCACTGCTCTGTGATTCAGGAATTGGGAGAAAGGAGATAAATCACAGAATCACAGAATCACAGAATCTTAGGGGTTGGAAGGGACCTCAAGAGATCTTCGGGTCCAACCCCCCTGCCGAAGCAGCTCCCTATCTCATATTACATAGATAGGCGTCCAGACGAGACTTGAATATCTCCAGAGAAGGAGACTCCACCACCTCCCTGGGCAGCCTGTCCCAGGGCTCTGTCACCTTCACTGTGAAAAAGTTCTTCCGCATGTTGGTGCGGAACTTCCTGTGCTCCAGCTTTCAGCCATTGCCCCTAGTCCTGTCCCCACTGACCACTGAAAAGGGGCTGGCCAATTCCCCCTGCCACCCATGTCTAAGATACTTGTAAACACTAATTAGGTCCCCCCTAAGTCTTCTTTTTTCCAGGCTGAACAGACCCAGCTCACTCAACCTTTCCTCATAGGGGAGATGTTCCAGACCCCTAATCATCTTTGTCGCCCTTCTCTGGACTCTCTCCAGAAGGTCCCTGTCTTTTCTATACCAGGGAGCCCAGAACTGGACACAGTATTCCAGGTGGGGCCTGACCAATGCAGAGTAGAGGGGGAGGATCACCTCCTTCGACCTGCTGGACACACTCTTCCTGATGCATCCCAGGATCCCATTGGCTCTCTTGGCCACCAGGGCACACTGCTGGCTCATAGCCAACCTGTCATCAACCAGGACCCCTAGGTCCTTCTCCATAGAGCTCTTCTCCAACAGGTCATCCCCCAGCCTGTACTGATACAGTCGGTTATTCCTCCCCAGGTGCAAGACTTTACACTTGCTTTTGTTGAATTTCATTAGATTTCTCCCTGCCCAGCTCTCCAGTCTGTCCAGGTCTCGCTGGATGGCAGCGCAGTGTTCCTGCGTGTCAGACACTCCTCCCAGTTTTGTATCATCGGCATACTTGCTGAGGGTGGATGCTATTCCCTCATCAAGGTCGTCAATGAAGATATTAAACAGGACTGGACCCAACACTGAGCCCTGGGGAACACCGCTAGTCACAGGCCTCCATTCAGATTCTACTCCACTGATCACGACCCTCTGAGCCCGGTCTGACAGCCAGTTCTCAACCCACCTCACTGTCCACTTGTCTATCCCTTGTTTCCTCAGCTTCTCTATCAGGATGTTGTGGGAGACAGTATCGAAAGCCTTGCTAAAGTCGAGGTAGATGACATCCACTGCTCTCCCTCCATCCACCCAGTTGGTAATAACATCATAGAAGGCTATGAGATTGGTCGAGCACGATCTCCCCTTGGTGAATCCATGCTGACTATTCCTCATGACCTTCTTCTCTTCCAGTTGTTTGGAGATGGCATCCAAAACAAGCTGTTCCATCACCTTTCCAGGGACAGAGGTGAGGCTGACTGGCCTATAGTTACTGGGATCCTCCTTCTTGCCTTTTTTAAAGACTGGAGTGACATTGGCTATCCTCCAATCTTCAGGCACTTCTCCTGTAGTCCAGGATCTGTCAAAGATGATAGAGAGCGGCTCCGCAATCACCTCCGCCAGCTCTCTCAGCACACGTGGGTGTATCCCATCCGGGCCCATGGATTTGTGTGCATCCATTCCTTTGAGTCGCTCCTGGACCACCCCTACCTCTACTAGAGGGGAGCCATTCGTTCCCCAACCACTCGTTCCCCAACCACTCCTACTTACATCTGGGATATGTGAGTCCTGAGAAGCCTTCGGAGTAAAGACCGAGGCAAAGAAGGCATTAAGTATCTCCACCTTCTCATCATCTCCCGTCACCAAGACACCCGCCTCATTCAACAAGGGACCTACATTATCCCTGGTCATCCTTTTACTATTTACATACCTGAAAAAACTCTTTTTGTTGTCCTTTATGTCCCTTGCCAGCTTAATTTCTAAGCAGGCCTTAGCCCTCCTAGTTGCATCCCTACAGGCCCTGGCCACATCCTTATATTCATCCCATGATCTCAGACCCTGTTTCCACAGTTTATAGGTTTTCTGCTTCCCTTTGAGTTTACTCATAAGTTCCCTGCTTATCCACGCAGGTCTTCTACCTCTCTTTCCCGATTTCTTACTCAAAGGGATGCACCTATTCTGTGCTTGGAAGAAGTGCTGTTTGAATGTTAGCCAGCACTCGCAGGCTCCCATTCCTTCAAACAGAGCAGCCCATGGGATAGCCCCTATTTTATTTCGGAGGAGATCAAAGTTAGCTCTTCCAAAATTCAGGGTAGCTATCCTACTTTTTGGCTTGCCTCTTCCACTCAGGATCTTGAACTCGACCATTTCATGGTCGCTTTGTCCTAAGCTGCCCCCGACCTTCACTTCACTGACGAGCCAGTCCTTGTTAGTAAAAACAAGGTCAAGCATCCGCCCTCCCCTAGTAGGTTCCTGCACCATCTGTATCAGGAAGTTGTCTTCCATATACTGCAGAAATTGTCTGGACTGCATACGACTGGCCGTATTGCTTGCCCAGCAAATATCTGGGTAGTTGAAGTCCCCCATAAGGACCAGCGCCTGCGATCTTGAGGCTACTTCCAATTGCTTATAAAATTCATTATCAACCCGCTCCTCTTGATCAGGGGGCCTGTAGTACACGCCCACGACTATGTCACCCAAACTGGCCTGCCTTTTAATTCTTACCCACAAGCTCTCGACAAACGGTTCATCCCTACCCAGGTGGAGCTCAATACATTCTAGGTGCTCTCTAACATAAATGGACTTATGTAAATAGCATTTGTGTGGCAGCAGGGTTAACATCCCTGTCACTTAGGCTGAATTAATTCTTTCATTCTTGGAGCTTCCTCTGGTTTCCTCCGAGCTTCCAGTATCCTGTTCTTAAGAACTTTTGCATTTCTTCTGTGGGGCTGGAGCAGACCAATACAAAGTGGAAATGGCTTCAGCTCCCATTCTGTGACACGTTGTTAGCATATGCAGCCTGGAATTCTTTTGTACTGCCACAAATGCTTCATTTGCAGAATGAAAATAGAAATAGTAAGTAAATGTACCAGAGCTGACACTCTGGTACACACTGCAGTTCTTCAATTTGGTCTCTTTCTATGTATGAGCAGAATATAGATGTGCTCAGAAGTTCCTGAAATACTGGCATCCTTGTGCAGTAGCTGGATGATTTTGTGCCAGAGTTATTTTAATGTTTAATAATTTCAGTTCAGATCTACTCTGGACTTGTTCAGACCTTGAAACAGTTTGCACTGAGAATAAGTTTTTTGGTAAAAATGACTGGAAATTTGGATAAGGTATGTATAATTTGGACCTGAAGCTGTTTTCTTTCTCTTCTATAAACTTGAACTCGGATTATATTTTGAGGGTGACTCTTAGGAAGCATTCACCAGCAATTTGGAAAGGGAAGATCTTGATGAACTCCATCCCTGACAGTGTTCAGGGCTGAGGCTGTGGGCAGTGTGATGTGGTGGAGGGTGTTCCAGCCAATGGCAGGGGCTTGGAACCAGATGATCTTTGAGGTCCCTTCTAACCCAAACCAACCTGTGATTCTATAACATTTGATTAAGTTTTTATAAGCATCACTTATATATTCTGTGCCTTGTGGGAGATAAAGATACTGTTCCAATGTGTTCCAAACAGCTTAGTGTGCTGGGGTACCTGCCACTTCATCACATGATAGTTTGAAAACTAAATCATGGTATAATTAAATATGTTCATCATCTTCAGGCTGAAAGTGTGTGGAGCAGCTGTCAGTTCTGTTCTGCAGAATTGTTGTGACCAAGTTTAATTCTTTGGTTTTGCTCTTGTGGGGTTTGGTGACATCTGACTTGGCCTCAGTTGCATTGATTAGAGGCCTGGAGCATCTCCCCTATGAGGATAGGCTGAGTAAGTTGGGACTCGTCTGCCTTGAGACGGGAAGACTAAGGGGGGACCTAATTAATGTCTATAGTTATCTGAAGCAGGGGATGCAGGGGGAATCAGCCAGCCCCTTTTCAGTGGTCTGTGGGGACAGGAGAAGGGGCAATGGCTGCAAGTTGGAGCATAGGAAGTTCTGCACCAACATGTGGAAGAACTTTTCCCCAGTGAGGGTGCCAGAGCCCTGGGACAGGCTGCCCAGGGAGGTGGTGGAGTCTCCTTCTCTGGAGATACTCAAGACCCATCTGGACACCTATCTGTGCAGTATGAGCTGGGGAGCTGCTTTGGCAGGGGGGTTGGACCCGATGATCTCTGGAGGTCCCTTCCAACCCCTACAACTCTGATTCTATGATCAGGAGCAGGGAAAGCTGCGTGGCTTTTTTGTGCAGGTCTTTCCTTCTTGCATGCTCAGTGGATGATTAGAAAAAGAGAAGTTTTGTGGAGAATAGCCCTCAAATAATTTATCTGTGTTTGAAATAACAAAAGAGGTCAGCTGGTGTTGGTTTTTCAGGCATGCAGAATGTTGGGGGAATGAATAAGCTACAATTAGTGAAGAATTTGAAAAGCCCCAACACTTTTTGTCCTTGGTTTAGACTTTATTATCCTTGCTGCAGTAATTTCCTACAGGTTTCACTGTGGCACATGATTGATGGCTTACTGGCATCCAGCTCTCACTGCTGAGGCAAAAGCACATGTTACTTCTGTACACATCTTTGTGGTCAGGATTTCTTATCTTTGTGTGGAAATTATTTGTTAGGAGCTCCAACCTACAGGAGGCTGTACCAAATACATGTGCTTCTATAACTGGGACCTTTGCAACATATTTCTACTTGGTCTAAAGGGCTACATCAAAGGTTTTATTTTTCCTTTTATTTTTCCTTAACACATGTTATACCTGATTTGCTGATGAATTGTTGTACATTAACACTGTATGTATTCCCCTTTAGTACTGAATTTTCTGTATTGACAAAGCAAGTTCAAGTAAGATGCAATTGTACCAGTGTCTATACTTTGTGATCCCTTTGTATGAGTGGCAAAGGCTATTCCAGTGATATTTGACTGTGCACGTTTCAGGTGGGACAGGACTGGGAAGGAATAACTGCTTGAATCAGTATGGGCTGGGGATGACCTGTTGGAGAGGAGCTTTTGCAGAGAAGGACCTGGGGGTCCTGGTGGGTGACAGGTTGGCCATGAGCCAGCAGTGTGCCCTGGGGGCTGAGAGAGACAATGGGATCCTGGGGGGCATCAGGAGGAGTGTGGGCAGCAGGTCTAAGGAGGTGATCCTCCCCCTCTGCTGTGCCCTGGTCAGGCCCCACCTGGAGTATTGTGTCCAGTGCTGGGCTCCAAAAATGCCCAGGGATCTCCTGGAGAGAGTCCAGAGAAGGGCTACGGAGATGATTAAAGGCCTGGAGCATCTCCCCTGTGAGGAAAGGCTGAGTGACCTGGGGGTGTTCAGCCTGGAGATAAGAAGCCTGAGAGGGGATCTGATCAATGTTTATAAATATCTCAAGTGTGGGACACAGGGGGAAATGGCCAGCCTCTTCTCAGTGGTCTGTGGGGACAGGACAAGGGGCAATGGCTGCAAGTTGGAGCACAGGAAGTTCCACACCAATATGTGGAAGAACTTTTTCCCAGTGAGGGTGCCAGAGCCCTGGGACAGGCTGCCCAGGGAGGTGGTGGAGTCTCCTTCTCTGGAGATATTCAAGACCCATCTGGACACCTATCTGTGCAGTATGAGCTGGGGAGCTGCTTTGGCAGGGGGGTTGGACCTGATGGTCTCTTGAGGTCCCTTCCAACCCCTACAACTCTGTGATTCTGTGATTTGTTTCTTGTCAGCAGAAATGAGACATTTCAGACCTTTTTTCAATTTTAGATGCATTTTGTATTGAAATGTTTCTCTAGGAAGTGGTGTAGACTCATTTTAGTAGACTGAAAATCAACTTAAAATAGACCTGTGATACTCTGTAGTGCTTAAGCCAGAGTTACCAAGTATTTACTTTATATTGATAAGGGACTTAATGGCTTTTAGCTAGGAAGTGATGAGTGGTTTGTGAACAGCATTCCTGTCAGGATTACTTTCCCTGCTGCTGCCCTTTACAATTGGTTTGTTAATTATTTGTGAGGAAAATCGGTTTGACAGCCTTGAAGGCAGAAGTGTTCACTTCCCAGTGCAAACAGTGCTGCCACACTGCAGCCTTGGCACTGGGATGACAAGATTGGCTTCTTGGAGAACCAGCTTCGGTCTCACTCCAGCATCATTTGGGTACCTCCTGCTCTGGGGCTGGAGCAGGGCTCAAAGATACTGAGATGTTGGAGTGAGGCCAGAAAGATGATCAGAGGGCTGGAGCACCTCTGCTGTGTAAACTTAGAGTTGGACTTGTTTAGCTCAGAGAAGGTAAGGCTAAGACCTACAGCATCCTTCCAGTACTTAAAGGGGCCTAGCAGGTGTGGAGAAGGACTGTTTACAAGGGAGTGTAGTGATAGGACAAGGCTTTAAACTGAAGGAGGGGGTAGACTTAAATCAGATATTAGGAGAAAATCTTCCCTGTGAGGGCGGTGAGGCACTGGAACAGGCTGCCCAGGGAAGTTGTGGATGCCCCTGAATCCCTGCCTGTGTTCAAGGTCAGGTTGGATGGGGCTTTGGGCACCCTGGTCTAATGAAGCCTGTCCCTGCCCCCGGCTGGAGGGTTGGAGCTAGAAGATCTTTAAGGTCCTTTGAACCCAAGCCATTCTGTGAAACTCTGCTTAGGATTGTAAACTGTTTGTTATCTGAGACAGCAGCAACCTGGACCCAGAAGTCATTCTGTTCTGATGTGTGCATCAGAAGGAGTTGGACCTGATGATCCTTAGGGGTCCCTTCCAACTCAGGATGTTCTATGATTATCCAACCTTCTGACCCAGAACCTACTTCAGAGCTGTAAATTCAGAGTTTTCTTCACTGTCCTTGGTTTTTCTCCCTAGTGTTTGTGGAGTCTGACAGTGGTTTCTGTAATAATACTTTTGACTCCTATCTCATGGCTTGTGTAGGAGGCACAACTTGGGTTATCTGGTGGGGAGGTACCTGCAGCGTTAAACCCACAGCTTGTAGACACAGCCTTGAGTTTGCAGACTGCAGAGTTCATTGCCTATCTAATGTTTATCTGCCACCTAAGATGTAATGAAGCTTAAATCTTTCTGCAAGTATTTCTGGTGGTCTTAATCTGCCAGAGGCAGAGAGGAATAATGCATTCAACTTCATCAAATTAAGTTTTCACTGTGCATTAAATTGATTAAATAGAGCAGCAGATTAAGGTGAAAAATCCTATCTAAAATTGCAGTTCAGGACTGATAGAATCTTAATGATGCCAAGCTGGAGCTTCTCAGCAGGCTCGTGGCTGTGGGGACCCATGAGGACCCATTCATCATGTTGGCCAGGCGCTGGGTGCTGCCCTGTTACAAACAACACTCTGACTCCTTCGCTTTGCTGGGGGAGGAACAGCCACCTTTGGAAGTCACAGCAGACACAACATAGACCTTGCCTGCCTGTTGTGTTCTGTCAAGCCAGCCAGGCCCCTTGTTTGATCATGTTCCTTGCAGAGAACAGACATGTTGGGGGGTGTAGTGTGTGTGTGTGTGTTTCCTTTTACAGTGTCTTTTTTGAGTTGCTCTCCTGCTACATGACAGAACCAATTAGGAGAAGAAAGGCTGACTTGTGTTGTGTGCTGAAATTCTTTCTGTCTGTGGTCCTGTTCCCCCACTACCCCCTTTCTTCCCTTTGTGATCTACTTTTCATCAGTCATCTCTCTTGCTTTCTTTGTCTTGGGGTGTGTGTGAGTGGATTTTATTTTCTTTTCTATTTTTTCCTGCCTGTGGTTCTTCCTCACCTCACTTGTCATCTTTTTTGCTGTCTTAATTTGTCCTCCACTTCTTGTCTATCTGGAAAACAGACCTAACACAAGCAGTGCTATCATGAAACAAAGAGAAGTTAATTTTATCAGTATATATAATACATAGCAATATAATGACTCTTTAGCCCTCTCTTGATTGGTTGTCTTAATTTCTTTTGCCCCTAAATTCCTAATTCAGGCCAAGTTTGTGTCTTTTTGACTTAAAAAAAATTGTGTATGCTTGTGTAATGATAAAAATAATACATTTGGTGTTACCTCCTTGCTAATTCTCATTGACCTGTGTCTATGGTGGTGTTCTGGAAATAACTTATTCTGTGTAGATGGTCCTCTAAGCAGTGTTCCTTTGGGACCAAGGTGTTTAGAAACCTGTTTGGAGTTTTTCTTCAAAAAACAAGAAACAACAAGATTACATTCCAGGAGTCTTTTCTGAGCCTCTGGTGGTATATTTATTGGAAGCTTGTCTAACACACAGAGCATGCTGTCCTGAGTTTGGTTGCCCCTTGCAGCACCCAGTTGTCCCCTTGGGCTCTCCAACATATGCTTGTGGAAATACCCATTTGTTGCAAAGGATGTTCTGCTTTGCCTTGAGAACAAGCTCTTCACTGTAGCAAAATCCTTCTCCACCCATAGTATCCTTATTACACTAAAACCCCACTATTCTTGTTCAAAATAGCTTTCATCTTGTTTATGGGGCCAGGCATGCTGTACTGAACAAAACTTGGGCAGCTGCTGTCAAGCTTGCTCTGCATGCCTTGCAGTAATCCCATTGACATCAATAAACCATTTTATTTTTTAGGCACTAAGTAAATTAGTCTTTTCATGCATGCAAGTGTTAACCAGTAACAACCCCCCCCTGGTTTTTTTTTCCAGTAAGTACAATGTATATGCAAAGATGATGATTTTCTGTTAAACTTTAGACAAAACTACTTTGTGTGTGTTGGTTCCTAGAAAGCCATCCTTGAAATGCTTTTCCTTCATCCCTCCACGCTGGTTGCATTGATTATCTTCAACCTTCTTTCAGTCCCCTTGAATGTTTTGTAGCTTCAAGAGGGGAAGAAAAAAACCCTCAAGTTTTAATTCTAGTTTCTTGAAAAACTGCCTGAACAATGGAATCCATGTGTGGGCCAGAACCATGGAAACAGCATCATTTTACGGTGGTGGCAAGTGAAGGGAAATGACTCTCCCAACTTTCTAAGAATCTGTCTTTAAAAAAAAAAACAACCCAACCCCCATAAAATTGCAGAATACTCTTTTTAGTATTCCAAGAAGAAGTTTTTGTTACATTGTTAGTCTCTTACTTTAAATCTTCTCAACTGGCTATGGTTTTGAGAATGAAACAAATCACTCTGTCCCCTACCCCTCCAAAACAACCCCCCCCAACACAAAACCAAAGCAGAACCACAAACCAAAACCCAACACAAAAAGCTACCCAAGAAAGCAGCTTTCTCTTGCATTGTGCTCTGGGATCTGTAGCTCTGCTTGAGGTATTCCTTTAGTATTTGGCCTGGGTGGTTCTAACTCTCTCCTGCTCTTGGTTGTGTCATAGAATCATAGAATGGCAAGGGTTGGAAGGGACCCCAAGGGTCATAAAGCTCCAACCCCCCTGCCACAGGCAGGGACACCAACCTCAGGTCTGGATCTACACAAGGTTGCCCAGGGCCCCATCCAACCTGGCCTTGAACACCTCCAGGGATGGGGCATCCACCACCTCTCTGGGCAGCCTGTTCCAGCACCTCACCACTCTTTCTGTAAAAAACTTCCCCCTAATATCCAATCTAAACCTTCCCTCCTTTAGCTTCAATCCATCCCCCTTGTCCTGCCATTATCTGCCCTTTGAAAAAGCTGATTCCCCTCCTGTTTCTCTGCTCCCTTCAGGGACTGGCAGGCTGCAATGAGGTCCCCCCACAGCCTTCTCTTCTCCAGGCTGAACAAGCCCAGCTCCCTCAGCCTCTCTCTGTAGGGCAGGTGCTCCAGCCCTCTCATCATCTTCGTGGCTCCTCTGACCCCTCTCCAACAGTTCCCCATCTTTCTTGTATTGGGGGCCCCAGATCTGGACACAGGACTCCAGGTGGGGCCTCATGAGGGCAGAGTAGAGAGGGACAATCCCCTCCCTGTCCCTGCTGCCACCCCTCTGCTGATGGAGCCCAGGATCCCATTGGCCTTGCAAGCTGCAAGAGCCACTGCTGGCTCATGTGAAGTTTCTCATCCACGGTGACACCCAGGTCCTTCTCAGCAGTGTCCTTGGTGTTCATTTCTGTACCTGGAAAACCATTTTAAATTCTGAAACATCTCCATGCTCTTGCTCAGCTCCTGCTGTATGGTGGGTGCCACCCAGCTTTGCTGGCATGCAGTGCTAATTGCTGTTTGAGTACATGAACCATGAAGCCCCATCCCCTTTTGAAAACGTGGGCTGTTTGTGGTGACAGGCTGCATGTCATGAGTCCTGTCAAGGAAAATGACATGGAAAATTCAAGGATAGCAAGCCATGTCAGATAAAATCCACTAAACCTATCACTTCTGAGAACACATGCTGTATTGCAAATGGGGGAGGGGGTAACTAGGCACAGAGTACATGTCTGCAGCTTTCCTGAAGCTTGCCTGAGGGTCTGAGTTGTTAGGTTCATAAAGTGTCACAGGATTTCCATTAGGATTACATGATCACAGGTCACTGCTGGAGCTACTCCTGCCAGATCTGAACCACTGCCAGCACACAGATGTCCCTCTTTAAATACAGTTTTGAAGTTCTGGGCTTGTTCAGAGTGAAACAAGTCCTCTTTTGCTATAAACCATTAATGAATAAGAACATTGCTGTGAGGTAGCTGATGTAGCTTAGAACAGCACTTCTGCTTCAGCAGCTATAGTTACATGTTATGGCTAAAGCTTGGGTTTGTCCTAAATCTTTAGAGTCAGGAGTAATCATAAAATCATTTAGGTGGGAAAAGGCCTTTAAGAGAGTGTCTAATAATTACCCTCACACTGCCAAGTCCACTACAAAACCAAGCACCTAAGCACCATGTGTACATGGCATTGAAATCCCTCCAGGGATGGTCACTCAGCCACTTCCCTGGGCAGCCTGTTCCAGTGCTTGACGACCCTTTCAGTGAAGTTTTCCTAATATCCAAGGTAAACCTCCCCTGGCACAACTTGATGCCATGTGTTTAAAAAAGGGTAGATGAGGTGCTCAGGGATATGGTTTAGCATAGGATGGGAATGGTTGGACTTGATGATCTTAAAGGTCTTTTCCAACCTTGTGATTCTGTGATAATCCTCCTTGTCTTGTTACTTGGGAGAAGAGACAACCCCCCACCTGGCCACAACCTCCTTTCAGGTAGCTGTAGAGAGCAGTAAGGTCTACCCTCAGCCCAGGCTCCTTTTCTTCAGTCTCAACCACCCCAGTTTCCTCTGTTACTCCTGATAAGACTTGTAATCTAGACCCTTTACCACCTTCATTGCACTTCTCTGGACCTGCTCTAGTACCTCAATCCTCCTCTCACAGTGAGGGGCCTAAAACTGAAGACAGCACTTCAGATGCAGCTTCACCAGTGCTGAGTACTGAGGAAATGATCACTGCCCTAGTCCTGCTGGCCACACTAGTTCTGACACACAAGATCCTGCTGGCTGATCAGCCCAGCTTGGTGGCAGCAGCAGGTGGGGGTTCCATTGTATGCTTTGTCATCCATCTTTCCCTGACTAGCCCTTGGCATCTTTCCTTGCCAGCCTGCTGTGAATCTGACAACTGTCTCTGAACTTGCTGCTGGTGGTACTTGCTTCCATGCTATTCTGCAGTAGGAGCTTCAGGAATCTCACTGCCAGCTGTGGAAAGAGGCACTCTTGCTGGTTTGGAGCTCATCTCCAGTAGTTTCCTGAGATGCCTCCTACTACTCATACTGCCAGGATCTGTTGAGCAGTGGTGCTGCACTGATTTGCTCATCCTTTTTCTTCCTGCCTCCCCTCTTGTAAGCTGTAGTTGGTCTCACTGGGAGCCTCATGTCCTCCTTGTAGCCTGGCTTTGCATGGTGATGCTCTGTCCCTTGATCACTTCAGCTGCCCTGCTCTAGACCTCTAACTCCACTGTGTGTTCCCTCTGGTCCAGAGGTCAGCGCTGAACAACAGGAGGTGCAGATGATTTATTGTTTGTACAGTAACCTGTTCAAGTACCTTCTTTTCAGTGTCCTTCCTAATGGTACATAATGTTTTATTGCCTTTTTTTTTTGGTCAGCTACTGCACTTGGAGCTGATGATTTCAGAGAAAACAGTGACTCAGGCTTCCTCCTGCAGCTGGAACTGGAGAAAGTGCAAGTGCTAAGTGGTTAAGGAGGTATTGCTCAGCATAGTTCTTCCCCTGAATGCATTGCATCATGTCTGTCTAGGTTGAAGTTGATCTGCTGTCTTTTAGCAACATGCTTAATCTTGTGAGATCCTTTGGATGTTTTCTGGACCTTTGGATGTTTTCTGTTTACTGGATTGATGGGTTGAGACCAATGGGATGAAGTTTAACAATGCTAAGTGTGCTAAGTGCTGCACATGGGACATAAAAACCCCGTGCAGTGCTACTGGTTTGGGGAAACTGGCTGGAGAGCTGTCAGGAAGAGAAGGACCTGGGGGTGTTGGTTGACTGAAGACTGAATATGAGCCAGTAGTGTGGCCAGGAAAACCAGTGGCATCCTGGCTTGTATCAAAAACAGCGTGGCCAGTAGGTCTGGGGAGGGGATTGTGCCCCTGTACTGGGCATTGGTGAGGCTGCACCTCGAGTGCTGGGTCCAGTTCTGGGCTCCTCACCATAAAAAGGACTCTGAGGTCCTGGAGCGAGTCCAGAGAAGGGCAACCAGGCTGGGGAAGGGGCTGGAGGGCAAATCCTCTGAGGAGCAGCTGAGGGAGCTGGGGGTGTTCAGCCTGGAGAAGAGGAGGCTGAGGGGAGACCTTCTCCCCACCTACAACTACCTGAAGGGAGGTTGTAAAGAGGTGGGCGATGGTCTCTTCAGCCAGGTGACAGGAGATGGGACAAGGGGAAATGGCACAAAGCTGTACTGACATCACAGTCATGTGTCTAAAGGTGTTTGAGATATGTCAGATGTGATGGTGATGATGCTCTATGTGTTCTTAGTGCCTGTGTTGTTAACAAAACACAATCTGAAAAAGCCCTCAGTCTTCCATGCAGCCCTTCAGTTGGTCCTCTCATTATTCCTTGCCTTAGTTCTGTGTGGCTTTTGTGTTTGAGGCAGCAGGTTCCACTAAAGTCAGTAACTGATTAAACAGAACTTTTCAAAAATATAACATAAGCTGCTGGTGTTTCCCAAGAATGAACTGCTCTGAAGCTTTTCCTGGCTGTTTGGTAGTTCACCTTTTCAACAGACATAAATGAAAGCATTAAATCCTTACAGTTCAAATGAAGATAGTAAAGCACTACTACGGTGTGGTGGTTTGACCCTGGCTGGAGGCCAGATGCCCACCAAAGATGCTCTATCACTCCCCTTTTCAGCTGGACAGGGAGAGAAAATAGATATTGAAAGGTTTAGGAGTGGAGATGAGGACAGGGAGAGATCATTATTCAATTGGTGTCATGGGCAGAACAGACTCAACACAGAGTAAAGGAAAGAAAACTACACTGCACACACAGTGAAGCCAGAGTTGGGTAATGAGGAGTGTGACCTGATCTTCAAGTACCTCTGCCCACCCCTCCCTTCTTAGCAGATTTGACTTCAGTGATGATTTTGCTCCCTTCTCCCCACTATTGTGGCATGGGAAGGGGCAGGGAATGGGGCTTCCAATTAGTTCTTTGAGTTGTTTTCCTCATAAGTTGTGGGGTGGGGGGGGCATTCCTCACATCCTTCCCCTGCTCCAGTGTGGGGTCCTACCCATGGGAGGCAGTCTTCCATGGTCTTCTCCAGTGTGAGTCCCTTCCCACAGGGCTTCAGCTCCTCACCAACTGCCCCAGTGTGGGTCACTGCTGTGGGTGCAGTCATAAACCATAGTATGTCTCTCAGTCTCAGACTGCTCCAGCCTGGTCCCCCATGGAGTTACAAGGCCCCCCAGCAAACCTGCTCCAGCATGGGTGTCTCTCTCATCTCTGTGTCTCTGTCTCTCTCCATGGGTTGCAAGTGCTGGCAGGGGTTTGCTCCAGTGTGGGTCACAGAATCACAGAATCTTAGGGGTTGGAAGGGACCTCAAGAGATCTTCGGGTCCAATCCCCTCACCTCACAGCATCTCCTTTATGTCTCCCCCTGCTCCAGTGGGGCCTCTCCACAGGCTGCAGGTGGGGTCTGGGCCTTTTCCATGGGCTGGGGGGGGGGGAATGACACTCGCTCCATCATGAGTTTCTCCACGGGCTGCAGGGGCATCTTTCGCTCCAGCACCTGGGGTGCCTCCTCCCCCCCCCGTCACTGGCCTTGGTGTCTGCACAGCTCATTACATCTCCTTACTCCCTTTTCTGGCCACAAAGTGCCTAATATTGTTTTTTTTTCTTAAATGTGATTCCCAGAGGTGCTGTGACCATCGCTGATGGGCTCAGCCTTGGTCAACAATGACTCTGGCCTTGAGTTGGCTGGTATTTACTCTGCCAGGCCTGTAGAAAGCTTCTAGCTGCTTCTTGCAGAAGGCACCCCTGCAGCCCCCCTCCTTCTCCACCAGAACCCAACCGTGCAAAATCACAACAGATGTGAGTCTCCTGGGAAGTTGGGCTGTAAACAAAAAGTACAGTTCTGTACACTGAATGTCTTCTGATCTGGCCAAAGCACTCCAAAACGCTCACAGGTTCTGTGGATGGAGGCATCTGTCCTCTAATCACACCCACACCTCCCATCTCTCCCCATCCTAAGTTTACAGCTAATGAGGGGTATTCAGCTGCTGCTGTGCCTAAGGCAAATGCAATAAATATGTCAATAGGATGGAGGAAAAAAATCCCTCTAAGTAAGCAGATGGTAATTTTAGAGCTGTTATGGCTGGGTTAGGAATCCTGTGTCAGGTATTGGTGTCTGCAAATGGGGGAAGCTGCTAAAAGCAAGACTAGTTTAAGCACTCAAAGACTTGTAAGGATGATGAGAGGTTTAGAAGAATGGGCCTTTATGGTGAATCAGTTCTGCCTCTCATTCTACATAGCTGATAGGAGAAGAGATTTGATTGAATTGCTCTTTAAAATCACCCTAAAGTTGCCTTAATGGGAAATGATATAATAAATGTCCTTTTTTAAAAGGGCAGATAATGGCAGGACAAGGGGGAATGGTTTAAAGCTGAAGGAGGGAAGGTTTAGATTGGATATTAGGGGGAAACTTTTTATAGAAAGAGGGGTGAGGTCCTGGAACAGGCTGCCCAGAGAGGGGGTGGATGCCCCATCCCTGGAAGTGTTCAAGGCCAGGTTGGATGGGGCCCTGGGCAACCTTGTGTAGCTCCAGGCCTGAGGTTGGTGTCCCTGCCTGTGGCAGGGGGGTTGGAACTCTGTGACCCTTGGGGTCCCTTCTAGCCCATGCCATTCTATGAAAGGACTGTTAACATTCAGCTCTGCAGACTGCTAATTTGGAAGTAGGTAAGATTTGGGATAGAAATAAAGGATGCACTTGAAACAATGGGGGAAAAGCATATGCCTGTGCAACAATCTCACTGGTGGTTTATGTAAGCTTTTAATCATATTGTGAAACTCTTGTAATGGGGTTTTCTTCAGCAGGTGTGCTGTCAGAATGAATTCATTGTATCTCCAAGGTCTTTGCTTGATAGGTTGGATTACCATGGATAAATCCTTGAGATTCTCAACAAACACAGTGATTTTACTAAGCAGGGAAAGGCTGAGAGAGCTGGGGCTGTTCAGCCTGGAGAAATGAAGACTGAGGTGGGACCTAATCAGTGTTTATAAATGCAGGGGGAATTGGCCTGCCCCTTTTCAGTGGTCTGTGGGGACAGGACAAGGGGCAATGGCTGCAAGTTGGAGCACAGGAGGTTCCACACCAACATGGGGAGGAACTTTTCCCCAGTGAGGGTGCCAGAGCCCTGGGACAGGCTGCCCAGGGAGGTGGTGGAGTCTCCTTCTCTGGAGATATTCAAGACCATCTGGACACCTATCTGTGCAGTATGAGCTGGGGAGCTGCTTTGGCAGGGGGGTTGGACCCGATGATCTCTGGAGGTCCCTTCCAACCCCTACATCTCTGTGATTCTGCTTAATTATTTACTCTTTCAGGAAAGAAAATTATTTTTACATTGCTAATAACTTCATTAAAGATTAATGGAATATCCACCTCTCTCTTTAGCCTGTCAGAGAATAATGGGGAAGAGAGTCTTTGAGGCTGTTGAATCCAGCCTCTAAGACAACATTCTTCAGCACCAGTCATGCAAAGGCTAAAGGCTGGATATGTGCATGTATTCCCAAATGATTTTGGTGCTGGTAAATAGGATAATTGCATCTTAGGTTGAGTCTGTGATACTCCTCGTTCAGTTGGAAGGCTGGCTGTCCAGAGATGTGTGTTACTCAGCTTCCTGGAGACTGTGGTCTGTGGTTCCTCGTGTGCTCTGTCTTCTGGAATGAGAGATTGGTCTGTGAACTGAATGTCTGAATGAATTTCAAGGGAATACTGTTGGGTTGGAGTCAGTCAGTTCCTGCTACAGGAGAACAGCGTTGAATTTCTTGTGGTCTGCTGCTTGCCACAGCTCTGGAAAGAGATCAGTGCTGCAGAAGGGGTGAGTCTGAGTCTCTAGTCGTCCATGGAGCCATATTCTCATTTTACCTTGAGGTAGGAACACGAAGCTTACAAAATATTCCTGTTTTTTGCTGATTAGATGTTACTCTTGGAAAGAAGATACTAAGTTGCAGCTCCATTTCCAAGAAAACATTTGAGGAAACTCTGCAATGCAAAATGCATAGTTTCATAAAAACAAATACAGTGTTAGAGACATCCAGTACTCAAGGCATCCATAAATCTTAGAAGACAGTATTTGTGACAGCATCCACAAAGACTATTTGAGGACTACACTGCCCAAAGCCAAGCCATCTTGGTGGATATAACAGCAATAGAAGTGTTCTTCCTTTAAAAAATAGCCTCTATTTTGTTCCTCAGTGAATTCATGTAGGTAATTGATTTACTTGGCAAGGGGCTTTTTTTCTTGGCTGAGGAGCCTTCTTACTTTGTAGCACCTCTGATGTTGTTAACAGCTTCTTTCCTGTTCTGTTATTGTCATCTGTGTATGGTATTACAGTAACATTGGTTGGAAAGGCTCTCTTGAGGCCATCTGTCTCATCTTCCCAATGTCTACCTGGGATAAAACCAGTTTTCCTTGAGAACTGGTTTACCTTTACAAGGTATGTAAAAGTTTACAGGGAACATATTGAAAGAAATAATTATTAGACTCTTTACTGAGAGGGTGGCTGGGTACTGGCACAGGCTCCCCAGGGAAGTGGTCACAGCACCAAGCTGGACTGAGTTCCAGAAGCATCTGGATGATCCCCTCAGTCCCATGCTCTGACTTTTCTGGCCCTGTGTGGAGCCAGGAGTTGACCTTGATGATCCTTATGGGTCCCTTCCAATTTAGGATGTTCTATGACAATAATTATTCTTTCTGACTATTCAGATGGACAGCTTGTTCCCTACCTCCTACCTGTAAGATTATGAATGCAGAACATCACTGATCTGTTGACAATATGAACAGGAGTAGAAGCAGGTGACTAATTTCTAATTGTGCTTTGCAGAACTACTTTGGAGCAGCTAGGAGACACGAGGTCGCTTCGTGCTCTACAGCTGTAAATGCAGTTTGTGTGACAGCATTCATGTGCCTTCAAGAAACATGTTGTAGGAGAAACCAGTCCAGACCTCCCACTGTGTGAGGGAACCCTTAGCAAGGGGACAGCTCCCCTAAAATCTTCTCAAATTCCTCCTTACCAGTCACAAACCAGATTAGCAGCCTAATTTCTGTGTTTTCTCTTCAAGGGTGCCAGAGCCCTGGGACAGGCTGCCCAGGGAGTGTAGAGTCTCCTTCTCTGGAGATACTCAAGATCCATCTGGATGCCTCCTTTTGTGACCTGTCTTAGGGACCCTGCTTTGGCAGGGGGGTTGGACCAGATGATCACTTGAGGTCCCTTCCAACCCCTACAATTCTGTGACACTCTGATCTCATCATTGAATGACTTTATTCTGTAGAGAGGTCTGAATGCTGTGATGCCCTTCAGAAGGAGAAAGGTTTTGCACAGCAAAGGCAGCAAGTTTGTAAATGTGATCTGGAATGAGTAGCTGCCTAAAGGTGTTGTCTTGGTTTGCTTCTCAGTGAATTAAGTTTTTTTCAATGCTGCCAGAATCCACTAATGGTTTTTTAGTGTTAATTGAAAACAGTATTTAAGGAATAAAGTTAGGAGGCTTTGAGCTAGGAAAGGTTAGAGAGTGCTGGGGAGACAGGGTGAACTCAAGGATAAGAAATGCCATCAGAGTTCCTGATGGGACTCTGCTGCTGATAATACCAGAGGGAAGGAAGATTGGCTTACTGTTGTGATGTCTGGCTATGCAAACACCACAAAAAGTGGTATTGTTACTTCTGAACCCCAGGCAATGCTACAGGCTTGGGGCAGGGTGGCTGGAAAGCTGCTCAGAGGAAAGGGATCTGGGGGTGTTGGTTGACACTCACCTGAACGTGAGCAGCAGTGTGCCCAGGTGGCCAAGAAGGCCAATGGCATCCTGGCTTGTATCAGGAATAGTATAGCCAGCAGGATCAGGGAGGCGATCACCTCCCTGTACTCTGCTCTGGGGAGGCTGCACCTCAAATACTGGGTTAAGTTCTGGGCCCCTCACTACAAGAAAGTTATCCAGGCCCTGGAGTGTGCCCAGAGAAGGGCAACCAAGCTGGTGCAGGGGCTGGAACACAAGGCTGATGAGGAGCGGCTGAGGGAGCTGGGACTGTTCAGTCTGGAGGAGGCTCAGGGGAGATGTCACTGTTCTCTACAACTACCTGAAAGGATCTGGGGGTAAGCCTCTTCTCACAGACAACTAGCAGTAGGACAAGAGGGAATGTCTGGGAGTTGCACCAGGGCAGGTTCAGGTTACACACTAGGAGAAATTCCTTCTCAGAAAGAGTGGTTGGGCATTGGAACAGGTTGCCCAGGGAGGTGGTCGAGTCACTATCCCTTGGGGTGTTTAGGAAAGACTGGGTGAGGTATTTAAGGACATGGTTTTGTAAATAATATAGGTGGTAGGGGGATGGTTGGACCAGATGATCTTGGAGGTCTTTTCCAACCTTAATGATTCTATACATGCTATTATGAGTTGCTGTTTCTGGAGTAGCTGCTGTTTGCCTGCACTGAGATGCATTAGCGTATAGAGGACCTTGTGCTTAATGGAAATGTTTGAAACAGATGATACAAATAACTTGCTAATTGCATTTGTGCAATTTTGAGTCGACTTACACGACCTTCAGGTTTCAATTTCTCTTGTCCTACTTGTTTTAAAACCCAGTGTGTGTCAATTAATCGTAGAAAACAGTCCCTCTTATGCTAAATTGTTTTAGAAGAACGTGTCCTCACAGGAAAGTGTTCTGCATACTGGTCCCAGAGGTGTAGCATCTCCAGTTAATGCACTTATGGAGCTGATTTGTGGTGGAACATGGAAGGAAGAGTCGTTACAGCACTTGACATAAATAAGGAATGGTGCTGATCTGATGGGGACCCAGTTGCGTTAGGTCCCAGTGCAGTAATGGGATCTGTGCCAGTGCTGATGCCTCTGTACACAGCAGCTCAAATGTTAAGGACAAACACCACAACACAACTTTAAGTTAAAAATATGGATGAGTCTTAGCTGCAGAGCTTTCCCTGGAGGTGTCTGAAACTGCCTGGCAAAGTTCCTGGAATGTAGCTGAAGATTTCTGCCCATCTCCACGTGCTCAATAATACCTTCTGGTGGCTGTTCACTGTTATTTTCTTGAGATCTGTTGTGTGGAAACACAACCAAATAGTCTGTTTCAGGAGTAACAAATGCTGTGATGGCCAGCAGGGACAGGGAGGGGATTGTCCCTCTCTACTCTGCCCTCCTGAGGCCCCACCTGGAGTCCTGTGTCCAGATCTGGGGCCCCAATACAAGAAGGATGTAGAACTGTTGGAGAGGGTTCAGAGGAGCCACAAACATGATGAGAGGGCTGGAGCACCTGCCCTACAGAGAGAGGCTGAGGGAGCTGGGCTTGTTCAGCCTGGAGAAGAGAAGGCTGTGGGGGGACCTCATTGCAGCCTGCCAGTCCCTGAAGGGAGCAGAGAAACAGGAGGGGAATCAGCTTTTTCAAAGGGCAGACAATGGCAGGACAAGGGGGATGGTTTAAAGCTGAAGGAGGGGAGGTTTAGATTAGATATTAGGGGGAAATTCTTTACAGAGAGAGTGGTGAGGTGCTGGAACAGGCTGCCCGGAGAGGTGGTGGATGCCCCATCCCTGGAGGGGTTCAAGGCCAGGTTGGATGGGGCCCTGGGCAACCTTGTGTAGCTCCAGGCCTGAGGTTGGTGTCCCTGCCTGTGTCATGGGGTTGGAACTCTGTGACCCTTGGGGTCCCTTCTAACCCAGACCAGACTATGATTCAATACAGTAAAATTAGAAGGTTGTTTTACTCAGGTGGCCACAGTTATTTGCTTTGTGCATCCTAGTGACAAGCAGGATTATTTTTTATACTTTATGTAAAAAAAAAAACAACCCCACAAACTGGGTAGAAATTATTAAACATCTATCAATAGACTCCCAAAAAGCAACATTTTTCTTCATGGACTCTGTGCAGGGGCAGCTGTTGCAGGAGGTGACTTGAGGATTTTTCTTCCCTTTCATGTTTTAAATATGTTTCCACTTTGTGTGTTGCCATTTCATTGTCTCCTCAGACTACTACAGCTTTGAAACCTGTAGTAGGCTGCCTTAAACATCAGGTGTCACTCTCTTTGGCATTCCAGTGTCACCACGTTTTGCAGCCCCAAACATGGGTTGTAAATGAAAACGAGTGTGATGTTAGAAATGTTAGAGAGAGCAGGGCTAATAAATTTATTATCCATTGTTATTGCTTCTAATAGGGTGCAGTGCCCTGATAATCTCTGAATCTGTTGCTACACCTATGGGTAAAGTTCAGTTTCCATGTGGATTTTGCACCCCATTTTATTACTCAACATTGCTGTTGTCTTTGAACCAAGTAACTGTGTGGTCCTTTTTCTTAGGCTCAGTTTCTTGCTTGCTTTACTAATTCCCTTTCTTGTTTCCCCCCACACACCCCCTCCCATATTTGTTTCAGCTTTTGTTAACCCTGAGTTTGTATCCCCAGTCCTCATCCTTGCAGACTGAGTAATTCATCCTTTTTAATGCTTGGTGGGTTCTGTTGTGAAGTCTGATTGGTACCTCAAGTACTGCATCCAGTTCTGGAGTCTCCAATATAAGGAGGACCTGGAACTGTTGGAATGGATCCAGAGAAGGGACATGAAGATGATGAGATGGCTGGAGCATCTCTGCTATGAAGCCAGGCTGAGAGAGATGGGCTTGTTCAGTCTGAAGAGAAGGCTCCAGGGAGGTTTTATAGTGGCCTTCCTGTACCTGAAGGAGCCTTCAAGAAATCTGGGGAGGGACTTTTTAGAAGGCATGGAGTGATAGGATGAGGGGGAATGGTTTTAAATTGGAAGGGGATAGATTTAGATTGGATATTAGGAAAAAATTCTTCACTATGAGGGTGGTGAACAGTTTGCCTAGGGAAACTGTGGCTGCCCCCTCCCTGGGTGTGTTCAAGGCAGCCTGGATGGGGCTTTGGGCAACCTGGTCTATTGAAGGTGTCCTTGCTGTTGGTAGGGGGATTGGAACTATATGGTTGTTGAGGTCCCTTCCAACCCCAACCATTTTATGATTCTAAGTCCTGGTCATGTGTACTGACTAGCTGTGAGATGACAAGTAGATCTATGAAAAACAGGCAGAAGGGATATGATGTACTATAGTTTATAAAATTACCTATTTAGGAAAACTTAAATGTGCATGCATTTATACCCATCTCTCTTTAGGGCATAATTTTTAGGGTATACTTTTTGGTATTACCTATTTACACTCTGGTGACAGGAGCAGTGGCTCTTGGAAAGTTGCTTGCAGCTCAAGGCAGGCTTGGCATCATGTTCAGCAACTCTCCCATGTGCCTCAGTGACAATTTGTCTCCTTTCTTTTAACACTGTTTCTGGTGCTATACACTTGTAAACTTGGCTACCTCTTCTCTAAAGGTCTAAGAATAAAGCACACATCCAACAATGCCCTCCTGATACTGAAGGAGTAACCCTGACACTTCCTGCTTGGAAATGATGTAGATGGTAATGATGAAATCCATATGTAGCACTTGATTTGTGCATAGTGACCTGTATTCTGCTGCAGTAATTACACTCATTGCCTGGCAGTGGAATCTTTGTCCTTCAGTGAGGTGGGCAAAACCTAATCTTGTTAATGAACAGGGTGAGACAAGGAAAACGCTTTTGATTTGCATGTGGCATGCCTAGGAGCTAGCAAATTGCTTCAGATAATGGGCTTTATTAGACAAGTACAGCCTTGCAGGAGAACAATTAGGCCAGTGCAATTTTAGCCCTATTTTTCCTTCTGTTTCTAAGCTTATTTCTTTATTGTTACAGATATTTCAAGACTTCCCTTGCCAGCAGGTAAGTTCTCTTCTTTCATTGATGTCTCCATGTGACAGCAGGCAGCTTTTAAGGGCTTGCTTGCCATGTAGTCTTGCTTTTATATAAACAGAATAGTGTTTCTTTTTGGCACTGTCAGGGTACTTAGTCATATGGAGAGCTGAACTCAAAACAAAACCTGTTGAGGTAGAGATTTTTTTTTACATTTAAATAGCATATTTTGACAAGGGGAGGAGGTAACAGATATAAATATATGTGGTTGTTAAATGTGTGTGTGATACAGTTAGTGCTGAAAAGCGACTCATCACAGTGTGTGATACAGCTGGCGGAGGAACAGATCAGCAGCAGCCACAAATGGGGATGAATCAAAGGGACAATGCACAGGGAGATGTGGGTGATGGTTTATGGATGGGAGGAAACCCCCCAGGTGATAGTGAAGGTGACAGACACCTGGGGTCACAAGTAGCTTGTGTGAGAACTGGAAATATGCCCCTGCTCTGTTGGACCCCATGTGTCCTATCAGTGGTGTTTAAAAACCAACAACAAAGAACAGCAAAAAAAATTCCAAAACAACAAACAAAACCCTAAAAGACTGGGTTTTAAAGAAAAAAAAGAGTTTATTGCTTGATACATTTGGTCTTTAACCAAGCATTAAGCTTTACAAGTTCACTTGTGCTGTGGGCTCACGTTGTGCTGTAGAGTTTGGAACGATGATGCCTTCTGTTCCCCAGCATTTTGTCCATGTACTCATCGCTCGTAACAGGAGTGATGGAATCACAACCACAGGATGCTTTTACTCCAGGTTGAGCAGGTCTGGGATTAGATGTTTGTTATCAAGTCTGCTGCCTTTTCTCCTTACTACTGCAGTGGTGACTTTGCTGGTGTGTCTGTTTTATTTCTTCTTACTGAGATGTGCTTCGTATCTGTCCACAAATTAGCTTTTTACAAATGAGTACCTGAGGTAGAATGGGAGATACTGACAATATGAATCTGCTCTGTAGCTGGTTGCTCTTTCCTTTTTTGAATCAAATGACAATTTCAATGAAAATCTTGATAGTAGGCATGTTGTAGCCTTTTCACCAGAACTTCAGAGTGGTGGTTTGAGGGGGAAATCATTTGCTTTTAGCAAAGAGGGGTTTTTTTCCTTTTTTTTTTCTTTTTTTAAGGAAGACATCTTAATCCCATTTTGAGTGCTGAGAAGGGTTGGCAGGAAGGCAGGTACTTGTGGGGAGTATTAGAAAAACAAACGTCTGGACTGTAGAGCTTGGAGAAGAGGAGGCTCCAGGGGGACCTTATAGCAACCTTCCAGTACCTGAAAGCTGGGGAAGAACTGTTCCCAAGGGCATGGGGCAATAGGCTGAGGGGTGATGGTTTTAAACTAGAAAAGGGGAGATTCAGGCTGGATATTAGGAAATATTCATATTTCTCAGTATGAGAGTAGTGAATCACTGGAACAGTTTGTCCAGAGAGGCAGTGGAGGCACCATCCCTGGAGACACTCAAGGTCAGACTTGATGAGGCTCTGAGCAGCCTGATCTAGTGATGATGTCCCTGCTTAGTGCAAGGGGGGGTTGGACTAGATGGCCTCTAAAGGTCCCTGCCAATGTAACACATTCTATGATTTAATATCCTGCTGTTCAGCATGCCTGGGCTAAGATTTGGCTCCTGGTGAGTGGATGGATGATTTTCTGGACATGCTCAGTGATGTGGTGTAAATGAATTCAGAATTTCTGTGTGTGTGCCCTTTTAGTGCAGGGCAGGGTTCAGCGGAGGTGAAAGCTACTCTCAGCATCTTAATTGGAATTTGGTTTTATTTTGGTTTATTTTCTCTTTGTTAAAACTTTAAATTTAACATCAACCCTAAGGACAGTGATCCAGGAGGAGTTTTGATGTGAGGGAGAAATTGAGTTTGGAAACTGCTGCAAGACTTGTAGATGGATGATGACCCTGCTTACTGCAGGGGGGTTGGACTAAATGACCTTTCAAAGCCCCTTCCAACTTGACACATTCTGTGATTCTGCAGACAGGAAGATAAGGGGTGTTGTGTGTTTGCAGCTTCTAAAACAAGGATGTGTGATGAAACCTCTTCAGAGTTTCAGTTTGAGACTTAAATGATCTTTCAAGGTCTCTTTGAATGATTTTACGATTTGTTTGATACTGTGAATCTGAGTCACAGTGAGATTATCCTTTACACTTTGGGTATGTGTATGTGGGTGTCCTGATTGTCACTGAACTCCTGATAGAGGACAAAAAGGCAGTTGAAATGGTAACTTTTTTCCATGGTAAAGCAAGAGGCCATTATGGGAGCTAGAAAAGCTCTGCACCATGGCTTGCCTACATACAGCAGGGACTGAAGTAATCACTCATAAATGAACTAAAGAAAACAGTTTTTAAAACATGCTTTAAATATTGTTAAAAGACAAGGGAGTAATCTTACTGCTTAATCTATGAATAAGCAGTCTACCTCAACCTGTGGTATGATGCTATTTTCATTAAGGACCACCGTGATGGACTTCATGTGCCTGTTCAGTCTGCTGGTAATACTGATAGAAAAAAGAATTAAGAACATTTTGGGTGATGGGATGAAAATTCAGAAGTAGTATGACAAATTGGAGAAACAACCACAATAAAAGATATAATGCATTTGAATAAAGGTATGAGGGTCTACGTGCAAATGGGAAGACTTAATTGCTGCCACTTGTATTTGGAATAATTAATGGTACTTTTGTGGTTCAGGTTTGGAAGAACTTTTGTTTTCTGGGTGTCACTTTCAGCAGTGGACAATAGATGTCACTAGAAATGCTCTACTTCTGCCAGCTGGTTTTAGTATTTTTAAATTGGCATTATAACATGGTTGGGTTTTGAGTCTTTGTAGACTTTGGGGCAGGGAGAAGACTACTTAAGACACTAGAGGAAAGACCATTTTCTTTGAGGTTATGTTACATGTAATATTACATCATTATGGTTGGTAGCATACCAAGGTCATCCAGAACGCTGCCTTTTTGCTTGGATTTCATAGCAAAGATGTCTTGTAAAGGATTGCTTGTGTACTGATGGATGCATTGGTTGATTAGGTTGTTAGTTAATTCCCTCTCAGGAGAGGTATCCTACCTTAATCTATAACACTGCTTTGAAGCTGTGGGTAAACTGGGTTTTTCCTACCTTGTAATTGAGGCCATGGATGTGAGCATAGAAAACATCTGGAATGAGAACCAGTAGGATCTTGGAGGGCAACACGGTCTCCATCTCTTGGATGGAGAACATAGTGTTCCTGTCTATATATGAGGTTATTTCGGAACACGGGTGTGTTCACCATACACCAGGAGGAATGAAAGATGAGTTTCCTTTGATAAACACAGTTCAACAGTGCCAGGGGATGAAAGTTTGGTTTAAAACAAATCTGTCCTGGATTTTGTGGCCATATGAATTTAAAGCAGGTATAGCATCTGTGTTGGAACTCTGTGATCCTTGGGGTCCCTTCCAACCCAGACCATTTTATGATTTGTGTGATGTAGGTCACTCTTTCTCTAGACTTGATTCTCAATCCTGTAGTGCAAATCAGTACCCATTACCAGAATAAAGAGATAGTAAGGAAAAAATGGTACCAGATAGGTAGAGGGATAAAAGAAACGAGCATATACTGGCTTTTCAGTTAACAGAACAAAACATTCTTGCAGTTTTAGGTACAGATGTTTGTTCCTGATGTTTTTCTCCTTCAGAGGACATCTGGTGAGTTGAGTAAATCTTGCTGTTTCCTAGCATAAGGTATCAAAAAATGAATAGGAGATGAGTATCTTTAGTGCAGCTTAATTCCCTGTATGCAGTATATTGAAAGCCTGACTGATGCCTCTGTCTGCATGCTTTTGCCGTAGAGTGTACAATGTAGGCAAGCATCATCGTGCACAGATACTTTGCTATCTCATAATATTAAATGGACTTTACTCTTTTTAGTTCCAAGTGATCATTTAGGGCAAAAAAGTCATGACACAATTTCAGCTGAACCCAAAGAAGCTGTTCTTTCTGAATTCAAAACCTGTCCTCGTTCAGCCTTTCGTCAGTGTGTATGGCCTTGCTTTTTACACCAGGCCTTTGGTGAGCCATTTAATGAAACCAGATTCGTATTGTGTCCAGTTCTGGGCTCCCTGATATAAAACAGACAGGGATCTCCTGGAGAGAGTTCAGAGGAGGCTATGAGGATGATTAAAGGCCTGGAGCATCTCCCTTGTGAGGAAAGGCTGAGAGAGCTGGGGCTGTTCAGCCTGGAGAAAAGAAGGCTGAGAGGGGATCTGATCAATGGTTATAAGTATCTCAAGTGTGGGTCACAGGGGGAAATGGCCAGCCTCTTCTCAGTGGTCTGTGGGGACAGGACAAGGGGCAATGGCTGTGAGTTGGAGCATAGGAAGTTCCACACCAACATGGGGAAGAACTTTTTCCCAGTGAGGGTGCCAGAGCCCTGGGACAGGCTGCCCAGGGAGGTGGTGGAGTCTCCTTCTCTGAAGATATTCAAGACCCATCTGGATGCTGACCTGTGTGACCTGTCCTAGGGAGCTGCTTTGGCAGGGGGGTTGGACCTGATGATCTCTTGAGGCCCCTTCCAACCCCTACAGTTCTGTGATCTCCTGGCACAGACCACAGAAGCACACTGCCTCAAAACAACCTGCTGCTGCTGCTTTTTTCCCCTCTCACCCACCAGATATGAGGCAGGGTGTTTTAATGCTGTGCTGTGTAATTAGATCATCTTTAGCCTAAATCTGCACCTGCCTGTGTAATGAACTTTAAATATAGCAACTTGAAACACAACGTAGCTTCTCGGACTAGAATGAAAACAAAAAATCTACAGCATGGATGCTTCCTATGATGTTAAAAGATGGAAAATTGGAAATGAGTTGAGGAATTACCACATTAAGTAGCAGTTGCAAGAGCTGCCAGAGTTGAGGGTATGCAGAAGGCTTAAAATAAATCTTCACGTGTATTATAGGGAGTAATAAATTATGCAGGGGTTATTCGTGCAGCTGAGAAGAAACTCAACATGAGCAGAGAGCTGTGGTTAATGGCCCTGCTTAAAGGGTGGGGAAATAACCAACTGTGTGGTCAAAAGTGAAAGAAGTACAAAATAACAAGTGGCTTTTTGATTTGTCACTTCAATTTGAAATAGTCTCATAGAATCATCCAGTGGTCTCATCCAATCACCCCAATGGCTGCAGGGGGACCTCATTGCAGCCTGCCAGTCCCTGAAGGGAGCAGAGAAACAGGAGGGGAATCAGCTTTTTCAAAGGGCAGATAATGGCAGGACAAGGGGGATGGATTGAAGCTGAAGGAGGGAAGGTTTAGATTGGATATTAGGGGGAAGTTTTTTACAGAAAGAGTGGTGAGGGGCTGGAACAGGCTGCCCAGAGAGGGGGTGGATGCCCCATCCCTGGAAGTGTTCAAGGCCAGGTTGGATGTGCCCCTGGGCAACCTTGTGTGGATCCAGACCTGAGGTTGGTGTCCCTGCCTGTGGCAGGGGGGTTGGAGCTTTATGATCCTTGGGGTCCCTTCCAACCCTTGCCATTCTATGATTGTTAAGAAACTTGTCCTGGCTGCAGACCATGCATCTTCTGGGAGTGTGTATAGGGATGAGAGGTGGGGTGCAAGGAAAGAAGTTTCAATATGGACTATTGAAATTAAGATTTAAAAACTTCTGGAGTATTGGGAATGAGGTGGCACTTCCAGTAACTGCTCTGGTCTGTTCTGATGCTCCCAGAAAGTGATAGTTGGTATTTCTCACTCAATGGGACTATGGCACAAGGAAGTAGAAGGTAGGAGTTGATGAAATGGAAGATCCTCAAAGTCCTATGCCTCTTGTTCCCAGGAATGTTGACAGGCTGGGATAATAGCCTGGGAGTTTAAAACAAAGGGAAAAAAGCAGCAGTTCAATGCATTCCTCTGTAGCTTCCTGTCTGTAGTTCTGGCTCCCAAGGTTTTGGGAACATAGATGCTGTGTTGGGTTGGTCTTGCTTAATCCTATGCAGTCATCTCATTCCTGCATCATATACAAATGGTATTACCCAAGTATATAGTATGTAAGAATGTATGGTATATTCTTGTAAGTCATTGCTGGTTTAGGACAAATTTGAGGGGGGGGTTCCTGCTTTCTTATACAGAATTTGTAAGGAATTTCTAGGAATAGAAATTTTGCAGTTTGGAAGGATAAAGATACTTCTCCTAGGGAGAATTGTTCAACTTCTTTCTCTGTCACTGTCACAAAGGTGTGGATGAGAACCAGTGCTGCTCTGCTCTGGATAACGTGACACATCCAGATTCCAGTTACACAGTCTGGCTCTGAATTCATCCACAGGGTTTCTCCAGTCTTTTAGTGAGTGTACTTAACTTTGCTCCTAGCTTGGTACGTTTGGTTTAGAAATACTAACATTGTATATATTCTCTCACTGAGGGTGATGGACAAGAAACTTGAGCTTCAGTGCTGTACAAGCACCTGTTGACAGTCCTCAGCCAGGTTTTCCAGGAAGGGGTTTGTTAGTCTTCCATTTGAGAGGTGGGTAATTTATATCTTGCATAGTTAGGGGTGCAGGGAAGGGGGGTGCTCCCATTGCTCTATTTCAAACATACTACGAGTTGGCATTCTTCTTTAAAAATAAAATAATAAAGGGAGGGAAAGAAAGAAGAAAAAGCAAGTGTTTTACAGGGCTTTTGGACAAAATAGAGAAGAAACCCCTGAAAATTCTTTGGGTGTGTGTTTGGGGGTTTTTTTGTGTGTGGGAACCCCTAGGAGAGAAGCTATTGAATTTTACAGATTTTTCTGCACAATAATAACAGAGGAACTGCAGCAGGACTTCAAACTCTGGTCACAATGTGGTAGTGTTCTGCAGAGAACAGGGTACTTCCTTGCTCTGAGAAGATGTTTACGTGTTTTGGAGTTGAAGGACTCAGGAATGAAAATGGTGATTTGTGGGTTCTGTGCCATGAAACTGCCTCTTTCATAGAATCATAGAATGGCAAGGGTTGGAAGGGACCCCAAGGATCATAAAGCTCCAACCCCCCTGCCACAGGCAGGGCCACCAACCTCAGGCCTGGAGCTACACAAGGTTGCCCAGGGCCCCATCCAACCTGGCCTTGAACACCTCCAGGGATGGGGCATCCACCACCTCTCTGGGCAGCCTGTTCCAGCACCTCACCACTCCCTCTATAAAAAAACTTCCCCCTAATATTCAATCTAAACCTTCCCTCCTTCAGCTTCAATCCATCCCCCTTGTCCTGCCATTATCTGCCCTTTGAAAAAGCTGATTCCCCTCCTGTTTCTCTGCTCCCTTCAGGGACTGGCAGGCTGCAATGAGGTCCCCCCACAGCCTTCTCTTCTCCAGGCTGAACAAGCCCAGCTCCCTCAGCCTCTCTCTGTAGGGCAGGTGCTCCAGCCCTCTGATCATCCTTGTGGCTCCTCTGAACCCTCTCCAACAGGTCTACATCCTTCTTGTATTGGGGGCCCCAGCTCTGGACACAGGACTCCAGGTGGGGGCCTCAGGAGGGCAGAGTAGAGAACATTCTCTTGAAACAAAATTAACGTCTAGGAGCTGGCAGGTCAAGCTGAGCTGAAGCAGTCCTTGAGTGCTCTCCTGTGACCAAAGTGAAGAAGGTTCATTCTGCACTGTACACCCACATGGATGTTCTTGCTGGCAATGGTGATGCAGGAAAACCCCCCCCCAGTGATGAGGGTTATTCAAGCAGCGCAGCAGATCTAGAGCTAAAGTGGAATGTTGCCTGGACTCCACTGAAGTTACAGAACTGTGACATTTCTCCTGTTTCTGCAGGAGAAACTAATTCTTATCCTTGGGGTGTAGCTGTGTAGTGAATCCTGTTGCACCTCTCCCAAGTGGAAGTTACTGTGGGTTTGCATTAGAGGGGTGGAGCCTGCGCACTCATCTCAGTGGGTACCTTGGTGTCCCTGTTCTAACTCACTGCAGCAAACCCTGCTGGAACGATAGTAGTAGAGTATGTTGTGGTGCTTTCACCATGGCTGGAGGCCAGATGCCCACCAGAGTTGCTCTATCACTCCTCTTTTCAGCTGGACAGGAGAGAAAATATGTATTGAGAGACTCAGGAGTGAAGATAAAGACAGGGAGAGATCATCCTGCAATTGGTGTCACGGGTAAAACAGACTCAACATGGAATTAAGGAAACCATCTAATTTATTACACACTCTGAAACCAGAGCAGGATAATGAGAAGTAAAACCAGATCTTAAAACACTTCCCCTCACCCATCCCTTCTTCATGAACTTAATTTTATCCATAATTTCTCTCTTCCCCTACACCCTATTTCCCTGGTGACATGGGGTGTCTCTTGTGTGTGTGTGTGGAACAGTCCTCCACAAACTTCTCCAACGTGAGTCCTTTCCCACAGGGCTTCAGCTCTTCCCCAGCAGCCCCAGCCTGGGTCAGTGCTACGGGGTGCAGTCATAGAATCACAGATTGTCTCAGACTGCTCCAGCCTGGTCCTCCATGGTGTCGCCAGTCCTCCCAGCGAACCTGCTCTGGTGTGGGCCTCTCAGTGGGCTGCAGATCTGCTCCCAGCAGCATGGTCCAACATCAGTCACAGTATCTTCCATGTATCTTCAGCATGGGGCCTTTCCACGGTCTGCAGGTGGGCTCTCTGCTCCCTGTCATCTTCCATGTGTTACAGTGGGACACCTGCTCCACCATGGGTTTCTCCACAGGCTGCAGGGGTATATCTCTCTGGCGCCTGTAGTGCCTCCTCCCTGTGTCTTCATTGCTGACCTCAGTGCCTGCAGAGTTTCTTACATCTTCTCACTCCCTTCTCTGGGGTCAAAAAGCAGCTGCTTGTGGGGGTTTTCTCTCCTAAATGTGATTCCCAGAGGCGCTGTGGCCATTGCTGATGGGCTCAGCCTTGGTCAGCGGCGAGTCCGGCCCTGAGCCCAGCTGGTGCTCACTCAGCCTAGGGGAAGCTTCTAGCTGCCTTTTGCAGAAGCCAACGCTGCAGGCCCCCTCCTTCACTAGAAGACCCCCACCATGCAAACCCACAACATGTGCCTGTACTGCTGCTGTGTACTGTGTGCTAACAGTGAATAATTCCCAGTAGTCAAGCATCAGCTGGAGAGAGCTGCCCTTGAAGACTGGCTGTACTGGCTCTGAGGGTGCACCTGCTCTGTTAACCCTGGGATATTGTGTGGCTGCAAACTGTAGAAGAACTTCTTAAGAATGTTTAGGTGGGGGGTTAGAAACTTTTAGGGGGGTTGTTGTTGTAGGGTGCTGGTTTAGTTTATAAAAAAAAATAATTGGGGGGGGTTGTTTTGGTTTGGGGTTCAGTTTTGGGTTTTTTTAGTGAGGTATGGGTATCTGCAAGAGGACTGGAAAACTTCTTATGGGATTGAAACAAATCCAAGAGCAGATCCAGGCTTCCAACTGGAGGACAGTGGGTATATTCAGGGCTATACTCAGCTATAATATAGCTATATTCAGGGCATACCATAAGTGAGAGTTTGTACTGCTTCTTTACAACACAACCTTCAGTGGCTGTCACTGAAACCATCTTGTTGTGCACAATTACTTAAGGAAAATGAGGAAATGAAGAATTACAAATCAGAAACATGTTTTCAATATCCTGCTCGTGCCCATGATGCATTCACTCAGGTTTTATAAGACTATTCTATAGAAAATCCTGTTTCTGAGAGTTTCCCTAATCCCTGCAATTCTTGCAGTTCTTTCAGCTGAGGTGTATAATGTCTGTAGCAGTTTTCTGTACTGCTACAGGAGGTTTTGGTGAGACCTGAAGCTTTTTTGGATTAGTGCACTGGAGGGGCAGCTTGTAGCATCCAAGTATGTTAGAACCTGAGGTTTTCAAAGCAGCAACTATGAAATGTGAAATAAAGGAAGTAGAGGGTGGAGATGACAGTGTTACTGAAAGAAGGATTCTGAAAATCAAGTTGGATTTGCCAGTGATACAAAGCTGGGAGGGGTGGCTGACACGCAGACACTGCGCTGCCATCCAGAGACCTGGCCAGGCTGGAGAGCTGGGCAGGGAGAGACCAGATGAGATTCAACAAAAGCAAGTGTGAAGTCTTGCACCTGGGGAGGAACAACTGCATGTATCAGTACAGGCTGGGGGTGACCTGCTGGAGAAGAGCTCTGTGGAGAAGGACCTGGGGGTCCTGGTGGGTGACAGGTTGGCCATGAGCCAGCAGTGTGCCCTGGGGGCTGAGAGAGACAATGGGATCCTGGGGGGCATCAGGAGGAGTGTGGCCAGCAGGTCACAGGAGGTGATCCTCCCCCTCTACTCTGCCCTGGTCAGGCCCCACCTGGAGTGTTGTGTCCAGTGCTCGGCTCCCTGGTATAAGAAGGACAGGGATCTCCTGGAGAGAGCCCAGAGAAGGGCTACGAAGATGATTAGGGGCCTGGAACATCTATCCTATGAGGAAAGGCTGAGAGAGCTGGGGCTGTTCAGCCTGAAGGAAAGAAGACTGAGGGGGGACCTAATCAATGTTTGTAAATACCTTAAGTATGGGGTGCAGGGGGAATTGGCCAGCCCCTTTTCAGTGGTCAGTGGGGACAGGACAAGGGGCAATGGCTGCAAGTTGGAGCACAGGAAGTTCCACACCAACATGGGGAGGAACTTTTTCCCAGTGAGGGTGCCAGAGCCCCGGGACAGGCTGCCCAGGGGGTTGTGGATTCTCCTTCTCTGGAGACATTCAAGACCCATCTGGATGCCTATCTGAGTGATATGTCCTAGGGAGCTGCTTTGGCAGGGGGGTTGGACCCGATGATCTCTCGAGGTCCCTTCCAACCCCTACAATTCTGTGATCTTGTGTGGCTGTTTTCTCTAAAAATGTGAGTTGTTAGAGTGTGTTTTTTGTTCTGTGAGACCTGGGCTGGGAGCGGCTCGGGATCCTCTCCCAAAATACACATAAGCTTGTTTGAAGTAGAACATAAGGGGCTACAGTGACCCAAGAGGAAAAACAGTGCGTGGCTGAGCTTTTATCAACTACTTTGTTATAAGTTACACCTAAAACGACCATAAAGAAAAGATCATTTGAGCTTTACTCTAGTCTGTGTTTACATCCTTTCCAGCTCTATATAGTGAATAACTTTTTCCTTGTGCAAGATTTTTAGTTGCTCAGCAGCAGACTGTGAAAAGGAAAGAGTAAGAAAAATTTGTAGATCTGGTACCTATGACTTTTTTCCCCCCCTTTTAATTTTTAGAAAGTGAAGAACATATTTAAGAAAATACCAAAGAGCTTATTGTAGCTGTGATGTTTCCCATGGGCCTTTTCCCTGTTGGGTGGGAGTTGGGTATCAATAATTTGAATGTGAAGAACTACAGAAGTTATTTTGTCAAGGTGTCAAGCTGCTGAGCTTCAGGTTTTCATATGGAGGGTCAAACATCAAAAGAATCTGTTCTTGTAGCGTGGTTTCCTCAGGAGTTTATTCTGCTGAGGGGTCAGAATAACCAAGGGGTGTGTTTAATGCTTCAGTTGCTGGGCTGGAATTATTCTTGAGATGGATGTGAAACTCCTTCAGAGTTTCTGTTCAAGAAATTGTTTAACTCTGGCACAAAGATGTTTTCCAGATTGTATCTTTATCCACTAATTATCCCTTTAAAAAGGCCTTTAAAGTTTCTAGTTAGTCTCCCTTCTGGTTACTTGCTGGAGCAGTTCCCATGTGGTTTTATCTGTCTTTCACAGCAGTGTGGGATACCCCTTTCTGTGAAAGGTTTCTTGTAGAGAAATTTTGGGACTATTTCCAGGATTAATGGACTTGATGATGTTGTGATGCAGAAAGGAAGACAAAGAATTCACAGAATCACAAGGTTGGAAAAGACTCTTAAGATCATCAAGTGCAACCATTCCCATCCTATGCTGAACCATATCCCTGAGCACCTAATTTACCCTTTTTTTAAAACACATCCAGGGATGGTGACTCAACTCCCTGGGCAGCCTGTTCAGCTCTTTCAGGGAAGAATTTTCCCTAACATCTAATCTGACCCTGCCCTGGTGCAGCTTTGTGCCATTTCCCCTTGTCCCATCTCCTGTCACCTGGCTGAAGAGACAATCACCCACCTCTCTACAACCTCCCTTCATCTCCCTTGTAGGTGGTGATAAGGTCTCCCCTCAGCCTCCTCTTCTCCAGGCTGAACACCCCCAGCTCCCTCAGCTGCTCCTCACAGGATTTGCCCTCCAGCCCCTTCCCCAGCCTGGTTGCCCTTCTCTGGACTCGCTCCAGGACCTCAATGTCCTTCTCATGGTGAGGAGCCCAGAACTGGACCCAGCACCCAAGGTGCAGCCTCACCAATGCCAAGTACAGGGGCACAATCCCCTCCCCAGACCTACTGGCCACACTGGTTTTGATACAAGCCAGGATGCCATTGGCTTTCCTGGCCACACTACTGGCTCATATTCAGCCCTCAGTCAACCAACACCCCCAGGTCCTTCTCTTCCTGACAGCTCTCCAGCCAGTCTCCCCCCAGCCTGTAGCGCTGCATGGGGTTGTTACGTCCATGTGCAGCACTCTACACTTGGTGTGCAGAGCTGCCTTAACATCTGAATTAGAAAACTTATAAAAGATTCTGTTAATTTTTCAATTTTCTGTTTTCTCAGACTGGAAGGGTGTCAACTCTGGCTTCTTGATTTGTTCTAGAAGACTGGGACTTTAAAGTTTGATAGCTGTTTGTTTATATGTAGGGGATTTATGTTCATCCTTCCCTAAGAAACACCACGTTAGCTGTTCCACCCCTGTGTATTTGAATCCAGATGGAATAATGTTGTGTTATTGTTCATGGATGACTTCTTAAATTCAGTTTGTAATTGCATTTAATGGTTTGGAAGTCTGAGGCATCTCTAACATGTTATATTTATGTTTTAAATAACACAGTGAGTCTATGGAAATTGTATCCTTTCTTGGTAAGTGTGGTGGTAAGTAAACCAGGTAAACATCTCTTTAGCACAGAGTTTTTTGGTAAGCTGTTGTTCTGACTCTGGTATATGGAGTAGAAGCAGGCCAAGGGAGACATGTCTGAACTACAACATTTCTGGTAAATTAATTGGACCTTCTGTGCCTGCACAGCTTTCTTAGCTTCTTCTGTGTAACTGGTTATTAGATGAGTGAGAAAGCAGCCTAGACACAAACACACACTGAAGAGGTTTCCTGTGACCCATGAGCAACTTTGTTTTCCCGTATCCCTCTTGGAAGATCCGACTAAGTATTTCTAGGCTACCCTTGAATTAATGAAGAGGGGCTTTAGGAAGCATCTGTAAGGTCAGCTGATCTGCTCATGGATCCCTTCCACAGAACAAAGGTAATCCTTACAGAATGTGTTTCCTTTAAACAGCATCAAAGGGGTGGCATCCTCCCCCCCTTCAGATACCTTGTACTGTGTTTACCTCGTAATTAAGAGGTTTTTCCCATAAATAGAGGAAGCTTTATAAGGTCAAGAAAGGTTCTGGTGACCATTCTGGGTATCTTTGTCTCACTGATTATCTTGTCACTCCTTTCTTCTCCATCTGGGAAGGTTGAAGAGAAGCTGTGCAAACCAATAAGCACAGGGAGCCTGTCACACAGCAAAATGATCAGACTTTATTTTGCTGGAAAACCAGAAATGGGATGTCTAGAGTCTGCTTTTTCTCCTCTTAGTTTTCCAGGTCTCCATGAAGCACAGATATTTTTTTTGCTTTAAGCCCTGGTGTTGTGACAGAACTTCTCAAAGATGTCTTGAGGTTAGCAACAGTTCTGTGGTTTGTTTGGCTTTTTTGGTGTGTTTGGTTTTTTGTGGGTGGTTTTTTGTTGTTGGGTTTTCTTGGTAAATAGCCTGGAACATGAAGAGGCAGAAGACTGGAATCAGTGCCCCTAAGGAAGGAGTAATTTTAAACCATCCTCAGCTTTCATGGTGCTGACGTTAAGCTTCTCTACACTAAGCCTTCAAAAAGTACATGGAAGAAGTGGGAGAATGTGACTGGGTTAGTCCACCCACAGGAAAATCTGCTGCAACTTTCATGTCTGAATCAAACTAATAAAGCCCATATGGGTTTAAAAAAGGGCTAGTCTTTATTTATGAAATAATAAAAATAAAGTTAACTTGGTGGTCTTTCTAATATCTGCTGTGTTAACAGCATGGGCTAGGAGGCTGCATGCTGTCTGCTCTGCTGCTCAGCATCAGAATCACAGAATCTTAGGGGTTGGAAGGGACCTCAAGAGATCATCAGGTCCAACCCCCCTGCCAAAGCAGCTCCCCAGCTCATACTGCACAGATAGGTGTCCAGATGGGTCTTGAATATCTCCAGAGAAGGAGACTCCACCACCTCCCTGGGCAGCCTGTCCCAGGGCTCCCTCACCCTCACTGGGAAAAAGTTCCTCCCCATGTTGGTGTGGAACTTCCTGTGCTCCAACTTGCAGCCATTGCCCCTTGTCTTGTCCCCACAGACCACGGAGAAGGGGCTGGCTAATTCCCCCTGCAACCCATGTCTAAGATATTTATAAACACTAATTAGGTCCCCCCAAAGACCTCCCTTTTCCAGGCTGAACAGACCCAGCTCACTCAGCCTTTCCTCATAGGGGAGATGTTCCAGACCCCTGATCAACTTTGTCGCCCTTCTCTGGACTCTCTCCAGAAGATCCCTGTCTTTTTTATACCAGGGAGCCCAGAACTGGGCACAGTATTCCAGAAGATCCTTTGGGTTGGGGAAGCATGGGAAATGTTGTTAACACTACATTCTTCCTTCTCTGTTTGCCTTCCCCACCTCACTATTACCAGTAGGTTCAGATTTGAAAATACAAGCAAGGACTTCTGTCAGCTACTAATGTCAAATGAAGGTGAGAGGACAGTATGGCGAATTAGATAACTGTGGCTCCAGAAGGTGAGGAAGTGTTGCATTAAAACTTCTCAGCAACATACTACATATATCTTACTAATAAAACTCACCGAATGGAGGATGGTGACAATAAATTCAGCATTGGATTGAATTCATGCCAGAAAAATGTCTTAAGACAAGGGGGCAGTGGCTGCAAATTGGAGCACAGGAAGTTCCACACCAACATGCTGAAGAACTTTTCCCCAGTGAGGGTGCCAGAGCCCTGGGACAGGCTGCCCAGGGAGGTGGTGGAGTCTCCTTCTCTGGAGATATTCAAGACCCATCTGGACACCTATCTGTGCAGTATGAGCTGGGGAGCTGCTTTGGCAGGGGGGTTGGACCCGATGATCTCTGGAGGTCCCTTCCAACCCCTACAATTCTGTGATCTGAAGCAGTTTATATTCTAGAATGAGCTATTGTTGGCATACTGGCATCTTTTTCTGGTCAGCACCAGCACCTCAATGGCCTTATTGTAGTGATGGGCCCTGAACTGAACACAGTACCTGAGATGTGGCCTCAGTGATGACTGCCCTAGTCCTGCTGGCCACACTAGTTCTGATACAAAGGAGGTTGCCATTGGCCATCTTGGCCACCTGGGCACACTACTGGCTCATACTCAGCTGGCTGTTGACCAACACCTCCAGGTGGTTCTTCCCCATCCAGCTTTTCAGCCACTCTTCTTCAAGCCTGTAGCATTTCCTGGGGTGGTTGTGACCAAAGTGTAGGACCTGGCACCTGACTCTGTTAAACCTCATACAGTTGGGCTCCAGCCTCTCCAGATCCCTCTGCAGAGCTTTCCTGCCCTCAAGCAGATCAACATTCTCAGGCAATTTGGTGTTGCCTGCAAACTTCACTGAGGGTGCACTCAATCCCAAATTGTGGATGAAGATAGGAAAGAGAACTGTCCCCCATACTGAGCCCCAAGGAACACCGCTTGTGACCAGCTTCCAACTGGATTTAATTCCATTCACCTCCATGCTTTAGGCCTGGCCATCCAGCCAGGTTTTTCACCCAGTAAAGCATACGCTCATCCAAGCCAGGAGCAGCCAGTTTCTCCAGGGGAATGCTGTGGGCATTACTGAAGTCTGTGTAGACAGTATCTACAGCCTTTCCATTGTCTGCGAAGCGGGTCACCTTGTCATAGAAGGAGATCAGGTTAGTCAAGCAGTAATTTGCTTTTTGGTTTTGTGTGTGTTGTACTTTGGGTTGTTTTTTTAATTGATTCTTTAAGGTTTATTTCTTAAGTCCTCTTTTCTTTTTTCTTTTGGGAGGAGAATCATGTAATTGAATCTAGAGCATGGAATTAGAGTTTGTCCACGTTGCAAAGAGAGGAATGATTTCATGGAGACTATTGCTTCACAGTTGTGCTGAATTATTTCTGTTGGAAGACTGGGCTTGGATTCTGAGGCTCAAAGTAAAATGTCATTTGTCTTTCAGTTTTATCTGTCAGAATGCTCAGAGTTAAATAAGAAAGAACATCCCTGGTGGCAGTATACTTGACTGTCTCAGTTTTAGGAGATCCTTTGAGTTCATGAAACCACTCATTCTTGTGCTCTGTTGTCCCCTTTGGCAAAGGGTGTTCAGGAGAAGGCTGTATGCTAGAGAAGATGTGGGTGGAGAGGCAGGGGCTTTCTAGTGGGCATACATTTTGAGACCAGGTAACCCAAGGTGGACTTCCAACATAGTCTTAACTTTAGTATAGTGTAGACTTCAGGAGCTGTAATTTCAGATTTGATGTAATGATGACATACTGCTTTTCAGTAGTTCCTGTGAACAAAGGAGATGATGTTTGCTTGACTCTGGCTAAAGGCAAACCTTTTCTACTCTCAAATATTGCACACACACACACACAAAATAATTACAGTAATTAAAAATCCCCAACTGTAAGGAGCACGCTTGGGAGAATGAAGATTAATGAAGATTACAGTGCAGCTTCAGCATTTGGAGAGCATGTTTGCAGAATTCTAGATACAAACATGGAAAAGCAAATGAATTAGGATGCAGAAGATTGTCACATGAGTAATAAAGATGTTTTAATTTTTAGAACAGTCATCAGGCCCTCTTAGCTTTACAGGCTGTTCTGCAGTTGCCTCAGTAAAAAGCATTTGTGGCATAACAAAGAAAGATCCTCCAGTTTTCCTGAGGGCAAACTTGGTTTGGGAGCTCTCATTTTTTATTAGCAAAATGAAGGCAATGAAGAAATGTTTGTCTTCTATCTCTTCTTCATCTTGCCTGGAACAGGCTGCCCAGGGAGGTGGTTGAGTCACCATCCCTGGATGTGTTTAAAAGACAGGTAGATGAGGTACTTAGGGATATGGTTTAGCATAGGACAGGAAGGGTTGGGCTTGGTGATCTTAAAGGTCTTTTCCAACCTTGTGATTCTATGATACTATCAATGTGCAGGTATTCTTAAAATAAATGGATCTGTTCTTCAGCTTCTGGTAAGTATTAGAGGGATGAGCAGTAGCTCATGAAGTGGCTAAGACTATGAATAATCAAGTCCAAAATAATAATAATGATGATTATATGTTTGCTACGCTCCAAGCTGTATGTCTTAATTTTTGTCTTAACAAGCAAATGGGCTGCTCTCTTCTCTCTTGTTGGAAGGAGAGCTCTGTTGCTGGTATATTCAACTGATAATTGAGATGTTGCAGAAGAGGAACTGAAAACCAGCTCTTTACTCTGCTGTCAAATACTGCTTCCATACAGATCTGTATGGGTTTTTTGGCAGGTCCAGATTACTGAGTTTAGTTTGGGGTCTTGGGTGGTGAAACTCAGCTAAGTATTCGGTTTGGCACTCTCCTGTTCCCCTTCCCAGCAGCGCTCCACCAGTTTGACCAAAATTTGATGAATAGAGATGGGATGTGAAATTAATTGGTTGAATAGCAGAGACATCCTAATGATGCCATTCACTGAGGGAGAAACTGTAGTTATTTCTCTGCCAATGAGATATCTGAGACACCCCCCAGGAGCTCGCTCTCTAGACATAACCCTGGAGAATGCCAAGCTTTGCAAGTTCATCCCTTAGATACCTTAGATCTTTATTTTTGTTTGGATAAGCTTGAGTAGAAAAGATTATACAACCTTTTTATTTGCCTCCCAGTTGTGCAAAACTGTGGTTTAACCCTTTATTCCTTAAGCATTGTGATTATTTTTTTTTGTGGTTGACTTCACTAGGAGACAGGATCAGCCCTGCAGTCAAAATCAAAACAAAAACTAAATGTCTTGATAGAATTAAAAAGCTTCTGACTTCCTCCCCCTTTAAAAAAAAACCAACAAACTGATGCTGATATTCAGGAATCTTTAAAACCAGGCTGAAACAGAGCAAACAAAATCATAGAGTAGAAGAGTCTTGACTTATATTTCCTTGGGGGCAAAACGCTGTTTCTAGACTGTGGCCTGGCTGTTGTTGGAGCAGTCTGAGTTTTCTGGTTGGAAGGGTATATTTTGGGGAAACAGCCAGTGCTCCTACATGTTCTCAGTCCAAAGTGATGCATTCATTTTTCTAAAAGTCATATTTATTAGAAATGTTTATAGCTGCGCTATGCAGATACTATCAGTGTGTGTCAGCGTACGCACCTTACGCAACAAGAACGAATGGTCCTGTTCTGTGCTCCTAATTTCTGACAGATGTTCCTTACCTCAGTAATCATTATAATCTGATTGGCATTACTTAAGCCAGATTATTTTACATAAATGGTATTTGGATACCTAATTGATGAGCAATACTCCTAAAACGTTGCAAATATCTGGTATTAAGGCTACAAGATACACATTTTACTTTTCCAAGGTTTTTAGGTTGGGTTTTTTGGCTAGTTTGTTTGGGTTTGTTACTTGGTGTCTTGTCTTCTGCTCTAACCCTGTCCATTTTGCCACCTACAGATGAAATTTTGGGGTTTCTCACTTTGTCCAGAACACAAACTTCATGCTTTTGGCTTTTTTTTTTTTTTGGTGCAGAAAACCCAATCATGTTATTTCAAAGAAATGAATGAGTGTATGTCAACTTGTTAATTCTTGCAATAACATAGAAATTAGGTGGTGTGGTGGTTTTTCTTTGGTTTGGCTTTTTAAATTTAGCATCAAGGAAGCACTTGGTTTATTTTTTAAAATACATACTCAGAGTGTAAAAAAACTGGATAAGCTAGAATAAAACCCATTCTTGTGCTATGTAGTACTTGTTCACCTTCATTTTGTAGCTGAATATTACTAGAAGAAAGCGTGGCCTTGGAGGAGAGTGATTATAATACTTGTACCCTCAATAAGCGTAGCAGTAATGGGCAGACAGCATCTCTTGACACTTGGATTGATAATCTGTATTAGTCTGATCTGTTAAAATCGTACCCAAAAATGGGAGTCCACACATTGTGTTTGTTAAAATTCTCCTTGGTAACATGCTTACTTGTTGTATTTCATGTATAAAACTTAATTTAGGCCCTACCAATTTTTAACTCTTAATTTTCACAAACACTTTATGGAAGAAACCCAGGCTTTTCAGTATTTTGCATCATAAAGCAGAGACCAAACCAAGTCAGGGAAAATCAGAATAGTATCCACAGCTTTTCTTTTCATAACACCACCACCCTTTGCTCAAGGTCATCAAGGAAGGCTGTGGCAGGGCTGGATGTGTAAAAGCAGCTTTCTTATGCTGCGAGCTGCAGCTGGAACCAGAGAGGCACCCATCCTGTGTCTGGGCATCTTCTGTGGGTGTACAAATACAGTAATTTGTGTTCCAAATATTGCTGTAACATGTTTTGGTTCACTGTTGAAGGTAAATGTAAAATGGTTGGGGCTGGAAGGGACCTTCAAGATCATCTAGTTCCAACCCCCCTGCCATAGGCATATAACTGACCTTCTTCAAAATATTTGGCTTCGTAGCACTTGGGGGCTTTGAAAACTTTGGGGGGGTGGGGTGGGGGGCAAGGCAGGCATCCAGGCATGTCTTCAGTTCCCTTTGGCTTTCTTCAGCTCCAGAAAGAGCTTTGTGCCTGAGCAGTGATGCAGAACATCTGATGGGCCTGGTTGTGACCTAATCTTTTTTTTTTTCCTTTTTTCTTTTCCCCAGTGAATATTTTTTCTCCTTTAAATAGAGAAAAAAAAGCAATACTTTTGATACAGTTTTTTTTTTATGGAGAATTTTGTCAGACAGCTGTAGTTCCCAGCCAGTGTATTGAGAAATGGAGACCAGCAGTATTATAGGTAAAGAACGGTAATTAAACTTAAGCTGTAGCTGAGTGCGTGCTGCAACGAGTAGGCAGATAGGGTAAGTTGAAGGCTGCTGCTGGCTTTAGATTAATTCCCTTTCGGTTATAGCCCTGGATAAGCCTTATGCCTTACTGCTGAGGGCTGGGAGTGAGAACAGATTACCATGGAATATATAAAGAGCTTTAATGAGCAGTGCGAGTTTTCTTCCTGTGGATTTATTTTTTTTTTTAATACCTATTTTAGCCGAATTGATCATTTCTAATTTTTACAAAACCTTTTGCTAAGAGTAAAATGAAAATTGCCTGGATTTCTGTGTATATAGGCTGTGTTCATAAACAGGTGCTTTTCATAGAATCATAGAATCATAGATTGGCAAGGGTTGGAAGGGACCCCAAGGATTCCTAACATCACGCTCGTTTTCATTTACAACCCATGTTTGGGGCTGCAAAACGTGGTGACACTGGAATGACACCTGATGTTTCAGGCAGCCTACTACAGGTTTCAAAGCTCTAGTAGTCTGAGGAGACAGTGAAATGGCAACACACAAAGTGGAAACATATTTAAAACATGAAAGGGAAGAAAAATCCTCAAGTCACCTCCTGCAACAGCTGCCCCTGCACAGAGTCCATGAAGAAAAATACTGCTTTTTGGGAGGCTATTTATATAGGTTGAATAATTTCTACCGAGTTTATGGTTTGGTTTTTTTTTTTAACATAAAGTATCAAAAAATAATCCTGCTTGTCACTAGGATGTACAAAGCAAATAACTGTGGCCATCTGAGTAAAACAACCTTCTAATTTTACTGTATTGAATCATAGACTGGTCTGGGTTAGAAGGGACCCCAAGGGTCACAGAGTTCCAACCCCCTGACACAGGCAGGGTCACCAACTTCAGGCCTGGAGCTACACAAGGTTGCCCAGGGCCACATCCAACCTGGAATTGAACACTTCCAGGGATGGGGCATCCACCACCTCTCTGGGCAGCCTGTTCCAGCCCCTCACCACTCTCTCTGTAAAGAACTTCCCCCTAATATCTAATCCTAACCTCCCTTCCTTTAGCTTTAAACCATCCCCCTTGTCCTGCCATTATCTGCCCTTTTGTAGGGTTTATACCCGAGTTTTTTAAAGGAAACAACCCCCCTGTGAGTCGTTTTGATGTCACACGCCGCAAAGTTAAGGAGAAACAAATGCAGCGCAGCAGGCGGGGTGGGTGTTTGCTGTGACCTTTGCCTGGAGAAGCCCTGGTTTGAGAGGAGGGCCAGGCGTGGCACCAAGCCGTGACATGGGCTGTGATGTTTGCTCTTTATTGAGGGCGAAGGAAGGGGACCGGGGAATCTTTCATCAATAATCCACCACCTGTGCTGCCAAACCGGTGCTGATGTAGAGCCTAGCCTCAGTTTCTGGAAGTTTTCGGGCACTTTTAGGGTGCCAGGATGGTTGAGGGGGTGGGAAGGTGGGTTGCAATAGAGCCGTGTGCGGGTACAGATTGGAATCCCCAAAGGCCGTGCCTGAAGGGGAGCGCTTGGGCTGGGAAGGTGAGGTTTGCCGCCCAGGCCGCCCAGCCCCGGGCGGGCATTGTGCCGGGGCTGCTTTGTGCCGAGCTGAGGCGGGCGCTGGGCGCCGGGCCCGGGGGGAGCAGCCGAGGGCGGGAGGCTGAAACAACAGCCACAAAAAACGGTCGCGGTTGGAGGGGGGGGGGTTGGGGGAAGCACATCTCCAGCCCCGGCCCGGGTCAGGCTTGATTTGCAGCTTAGCCGCTTTCAGAAAGCGGCTGTCAGTTTGGTAAACAGGAGGCTGCCGGGTGCATTGAACAGAAGGGGGAGATTAGCATATTAATGCGGCGCTTGCTAATCGCCTCCCCTCCTTCCTCCCCGCCTCCCTCCTTCCCTCCCGCACGAAGGCAGGAGAGGAGTACGGAGCACCCACGTTCGCTCCGCCGCCTGCTTTCACCCTCCTCGGCACCTCCACCCCCTCGGGAAAGGATGGGCCGGCCTTTCACTCACCGAGGCGTGAGAAGATGAGGCAGCGGCGCGGCCTCCCCTCGCCGCCGCCGGAGCTCGCTGCCCCGGGCGCGCAGCGGGGCCGCGCTGCCGCCGCTCCCTCCGCCCCCGCCGCCAGGTGAAGCCAGCGCAGCACGCCCGGCGAAGGTTAGCAGCCGCCTTCTCCTTCCTTGTGGATCCGAGCACGTTGAAGGGGCTCCCAGCCCACTCCCCCTCTACCTTCCCCCACCGCCTCCCCTCTCCCCGTTGGAGCGCTGAATTGGGACATTGTATGCCGGAGCCTGGCGTGGATCTCTGTACGGTCGTGTGTATGTGGGTGCTGGAAGTGGCAGGCCAGCAGGCCCCGAAGCGAGCAGGTGCTATCTCTATGGAGAAAAGCGGCTGTAGCCCATTCCCGATATGCTGGGCTAAAGGTACACATACCTTTTACTTTTAAATATTCCCCTCCCCGTTAATGTAATGCTTTCCCACCTGTGGGTCTGTCGGTTTTCTCCTAGCAAAGAGGAAAGGGGGGAAAAAAGCTGGAAAATAAAGTGTTTCTATTCCAGTCATGTGCCTGTAATGCAAAGCAGGCTGCAGGGTCTGCTTTCACCTGACAGCTGTAATGCTGCTTCCCCCCCCCCCCCCCCCCATCCCCACTCCCAGAATGATTTGAAATGAAAGAGCACTTGAGCTGTTTGGGTTTTACTTCCAGGGATGTGAGGCACCCCAGGGCTTTGTTTTTTCATCGTTGCATGTTTGAAACCGATGTGAGCCTTGATTCTGCTTTCGCTTACCTTGTGGAAGGAGTTTTTTAAGTGGCCGATAGTAGGTAGCGTTTGTCTAGTGGAAAACTAACTTCTTACTTGATACCTTAGAAGATACCACCCCCCTTTTCACCCCAAAAAGGAGACAATGACGAGCCACAAAGCGTGGATGTATGACAATGAAAGGGTTTGACTTGAGATTGAGCCTTAACAGTAATTAGATGAAAATATGAAACTCATTAATGGGATTATCTTAATCTGCACCCCAAGACGTTTGTAACATCGTAAATACCCCAAAGATATTTTTAGCTTACTATAATCTAGAAGATGTTTGTGTGCTGATGTTGTGGGTGGGAGTGTGTATATGAGGGTCTGGTACAGGGACAAAGCTTAAAACTCTATTAGTACCCGATGAATCTAATATTCCTTAGATGGAAAACGACTGTAAAAGGTTGAGTCTTGCTGATTGTAGGCATAACTTCCCTTGTGTCCACTCTCATTTCAGTGTACTTTCTTTTTGGGAGGAGAAGCTGGCAGTGAAGTATTGCATCACTGTAATCTCGGGTCACAGACAGAGGCAGTTGCTTCAAAGTTCAGGGGAGACGCGAGCTGAGGCATTGGTAGACATAGCTGACAAGGGGTTGAGTTGTCTTGATAAAGCAACAGAAAATACACTAAGAGTTTGTGTTGTCTCAGCTGGAGAGGAGACAAGAAGGAGCGTTTAACACCATCTTTGTCTTGCACACTTTCTGGACCCTGCTATACTAGCAGTGTTCAGGCTGCAGTGGTGTTTGCCACACGTAGTAAAATTAACCTCAAACCAAGGAATCACAGAACTTGGACACTACATGTCCTGATAAGGTCTCACAAAGTTCAGAGTCTGACTCGGTGGGAATTATGGTTAAATACTCCATAGTGGTAGCTGGAAACAAAGCTAAACCAAAGCTGTGCTTTGCTTTTATTAAAACTTACTTAGCACGAGGAGGGTAATAGTGATGCCTATTTCAGTGTGTCAGAAGTGAGGTAATGAAAGGATTGGATGAAACTGGGATTCATCTCAGGCTGTTCTGTGGGTCAGAATGAAGCTTCTTTAAAAATCTTTTTTAAAGAAAAAGCAAGTTGGTACCATCTGGTGATGAAGGTCATTAGTACTGCGGATACCAGTTTGCCCCTACGCTGGGGGATGACTACAGCAGGACTAGCTGCTTGCAAAAGATGGTTGTGTTGGGCCACGATCAAGGTATCGATCCCCCCTCTCACTCCAGCAATTAAAGTGAATGAAAAACGATCCTTCCCTCTTCCCCTGGTTGCCTGTGAAGTGTTCTCAGGACATAACTTCTGGGAACTTTCCTCATCCAGCCCCTTCTGTCTCCGAATGGAGAACAGGTCCATAATATCTTTTTATTCCCATTGGGGGAAGAAGGGGGATGCTGGGAGTTGCATAAGAGGACAAAGGCACCAGCATCTTCCAGGCTGCCAACTGCAGCGATTTCTAGAAAAAGCTGCACCTCAGCCTCCAAAAAACCCATCAAAATTAGGACAGATGAGAAGTAGCTTGTGCTATATTTGTCGTTGAATGGTGGCCATTCCTTAGTTGATGAATACTCTGTATACTGTTCACCAGCTTAACCTTAGGGAAATGAAACGGATCTGGCCTACTTTGATAAGGGCTGTGAGATATCTACAGTCAAGGAAAGGTAATATATTAATGAAATGTTTAGTCTGGATACCTTTATTCCTGCTCTTTGGCTTTTCTAGCAAAGCTTTAGGTTACCTGCAGCAAAAAAGTGATATAACTTAAGTATTTTGTAATGCCTTGGAGGTTGATCTTGATGAATATGTTTTATTATCTATAATGTCTGGTCTCTGAATGTGACAGGTTGAGCTTTGTGTGTGTTCAGAGTGAACTCATAGCACATGTGGGTTCTTTGAAAGCGCTGTGAAATGTTTCATGGGGTTTGTGTTTGTATAGAGTGTGCTTCCTTTTTCTTTTTTAGGATTTTTTCAACGTAAAATCGTTAATCTTAGTGATGCTGGGTGACCTAATTGCAGCCAATTCTGCATGCTCCCAGTCTGTAGGACTTCATTAAAGGAAATGATAACAGTTGCTTGCTTTATAAAGTATTCATGTAATCTGTATACGCTACAAGCCAGGTTTTACCTCCTCTTTATGCCAAAGTTGGTCCTAAAGTAGCATTATTGAACTCAGCTATTTAGTCTGGACCTGCACGTTCCAGGTTTGAGAACTTTTTGATTGTCAGATGAAGGAAAAGTGTGTATGCTTGTCCTGGCACCACGATGCTGTTTACTGGCATATTTCTTCTCAGCAGGCAAGTCTGTGGTACTTTAGTACTGATAGAAGACAGACATTTTTGTCTGCTTCTTCCTGCCTGCCCATAAGTAATCTGGAATGTAAAATCTCTGACTTTTGGGGAATAAACAGCCTCAAGCTTGGTTACAGCTCTTGGGGACTGAGAGGACAGTGCTTGTCTTCCAGCTAAATACTGAAATTTGTCCCAGTATCATACAGGGATGTTTTCTTTCTGACTGGATCAGTAGACTGGGGAGTTACCTTAAATTTTACCAGTTCTTTGTGTGTGTATGGTGAGTAATCGTATCGAAAGGCACCAGGTCTATCATGATGATACTTTTTACTACTGGCCTTTTTTCCCTGGGTTTCACCCATGGTGTGTGTCCCATTTTTAAGTTTACAGAATACTTTGGTGAAAGCAATGTAAGAGTTAAGGAGAGTAGGACAGCTTTGCTGAATAGCTGTGAATTATCCACCCCAAGGAGGAGGAAGTTCCTTGAGTATCTTCCATGAGAAAGCTCTGTTTAATCACTTTGAAACAATCAATTCATGTGATGTTAAGTGTTATGTCTTGTGAGTAGTGAAGGGTGAGCATGGTTCTTTAGTTCAACTCTTAAGATTGCCATTAAAAGATCTGTACTGTCATAAGATAACCAAACCCAGTTGCATCCAAAACCTTGAAATGACTTTTTAGAAAATATATAAGAAAAAATTCAACCAGGTTGGGAAACTTATTTAATCAACTAGGAAGGAGTTTTTATCCTATTTATTGCACTCTGTGAATGTTGCAATCGTCTCTTAAAGTGATAAGCAATCCCAGGTTAAATGTTTTCTTTCTCCTGATGATCTCTGCTGCTTCTGGAGGTGTGTTCAGACAGGACCTGCTGGTGATTTCTTGAGTATAAGTAGAATAGTTGGGTACAAACTAGTGAGTAATATTAGGTGGTAGGGGGACAGTTGGTCTAGATGATCTTGGAGGTGTTTTCCAACCTTGATTCTATGAAAACAGAAAAGTAATTCTGTTTCTCCTTCATCTCCACCTCTTAACTGTTTGGCTAACAGAAATACTGGAATGATCAGACTCATAGAATTGTAGGGGTTGGAAGGGACCTCAAGAAATTGAGTCCAACCCCCCTGCCAAAGCACGGTCCCTAGGACAGGTCACACAGGTCGGTGTCCAGATGGGTCTTGAGTATTCTCAGAGAAGGAGACTCCACCACCCCCTGGGCAGCCTGTCCCAGGGCTCTGGCACCCTCACTGGGAAAAAGTTCTTCTGCATAAATATTCAGTCTAATTTTTAGGAATAGTGGTGGAAAATGAGTAAGGAAAGTTGCTGATGCCATGGAGATAGACAGGTAAAATACTTTCCAAAAAAACCCCAAACTTTTTCATTCTTTGACACAGACAGTGTATGTAACATGGAAATACAGTGTCTATTGTCTGTTAAGAAAGAAGAAACCCTTTTGTTAGTACCAGTGTTCTGCTGCATCTTCATAGTTGGTTCCAGTTGACATGACTGAGGGTAAAGCACTCACTCCTGCACTTCTAGAAGATCTGTCTGTGAAGTTTGGGAATGCCATCAAGTGCTTTTCCCTCTGTTTCTGAGGGTGTAACAACTGGGAAGAATCTAGCCTGTCATTTGAGTGTCTGTTGTTGACTTACTGTATTAGCTGTACCAGTTGATGTGCAGCATCAGCTGTTTCCCTCCAAACCATAAATTTGTTTAAGATTTTATGAATTTCACAGAATCACAGAATCTCCTGAGTTGGAAGGGACCTATAAGGGTCATCAAGTCCAACTCCTGGCTCCACACAGGGCCAGCCAAGTCAGAGCATGGGACTGAGGGCATCATCCAGACACTTCTTGAACTCAGCCAAGCTCAGTGCTGTGACCACTTCCCTGGGAACCTATGCCAGTGCCCAACCACCTTGTCAGTACAGAACCTTTTCCTAACATCCAACCTAAACATCCCCTGTCACAGCTTCATGCCATTCCCTTGGGTTCTATCACTGGTCACCAAAGAAAGGAGATGGGTGCCTGCCTCTTCACTCCCCGTCATCAGGAAGCCACAGACCATGATGAGGCCTTCCTTCAGCCTCCTCTTCTCCAGGCTGAACAGACCAAGGGACTTCAGCCTCTCCTCATAAGACTTCCCCTCCAGACCCTTCCCCATCCTCATTACCCTCCTCTGGACACTCCAATAATTTCATGTCTCTTGTACTGTGGTACCCAAAACTGCACCCAAGACTCAGGTGAGGCTGCATCAGCTCATTGCAAAGCAGGACAATCAATCCCTTCCCTGAACCAGCAGGCTGTGCCCTGCTTGATGCACCCCAGGATATGGTTGGACCTCCTGCCTGCCTGGGGGCACTGCTGCCTCATGGTTAACTTGCTATCAATGAAATGTAGTGACTTCCTAAGCTGTGAGGCTTGCAGACTCTCCTTTCAATTCCCTCCTGCTTGCTTTTTTGTTGGAAATTCTCCCCAAACCACAAATTTTCAAAGGCAGTTGAGAAACAATTCCTGAAATGTCTGTGTGTGTTTAAAAGTGGAAATGAGGGTGGCAAAAGCAGGGGGGGCTCTTCAGTGTAACATACAGCATATGCAGCAGCATTGATGTGCACAGCTAGGAGAGCACCAATGCATTTCCATTAGGGTGATTTGTTTCTTATTCAGAGAATAATGGGACAGAAGATAGAACTTGAGATAAGGAATGGGATTGTTTTAAGCCCTGGGGGAGCATTCCCTGTGCAATGCAGATGTAGGATCTTAGGAACTGTAGCACCTCCTGAACCATCCTGGAGTTAAATTCTGAGCTGCCTGGGAAAAACTCAAACTCAGACAAGGACAGTGAAATGGTTTAAATGTGCTTTTCTTCGTGGGTGAAGAAAAGGCTGAAGGGCAAAGTCTGCAAGTCAGCAGCCAAGGCGGTTGCAGAGATGTTGGGGCTGCTTTCTTCTCTGGGTGACATGTGATAGGGCGAGAGGAAATGGCTTAAAACTGCACCAAGGGAGATTCAGGTTTGATATCAGGAAGAATTTCTTTACTGGAAGGGTTGTCAGGCATTGGAACAGGCTGCCCAGGGGGTGGTGGAGTCACCATCCCTGGGGGTATTTGAAAGGCATGTAGATGAATTGCTTAAGGACACTTTGGGCTGGAAGAAACCCAGACATAGATACAGACTGGGAGAAGAGCTTCTTGAGAGCAGCCCTGCTGAGAAGGACCTGGGTGTCATAGTGGATGAGAAACTTCACATGAGCCAGCAGTGGCTCTTGCAGCTCACAAGGCCAATGGTATCCTGGGCTCCATCAGCAGAGGGGTGGCAGCAGGGACAGGGAGGGGATTGTCCCTCTCTGCTCTGCCCTCCTGAGGCCCCACCTGGAGTCCTGTGTCCAGATCTGGGGCCCCAATACAAGAAAGATGTGGAACTGTTGGAGAGGGTTCAGAGGAGCCACAAGGATGATCAGAGGGCTGGAGCACCTGCCCTACAGAGAGAGGCTGAGGGAGCTGGGCTTGTTCAGCCTGGAGAAGAGAAGGCTGTGGGGGGACCTCATTGCAGCCTGCCAGTACCTGAAGGGAGCAGAGAAACAGGAGGGGAATCAGCTTTTTAAAAGGGCAGATAATGGCAGGAGAAGGGGGATGGATTGGAGCTAAAGAAGGGAAGGTTTAGATTGGATATTAGGGGAAGTTTTTTACAGAAAGAGTGGTGAGGTCCTGGAACAGGCTGCCCAGAGAGGTGGTGGATGCCCCATCCCTGGAAGTGTTCAAGGCCAGGTTGGATGGGGCCCTGGGCAACCTTGTGTAGCTCCAGGCCTGGAGGCTGGTGTCCCTGCCTGTGGCAAGGGGCTTGGAAGTCCGTGATCCTTGGGGTCCCTTCCAAACCCAGACCATCCTATGATTCTGTGTCTCCAGCTTTTAACAGATTACCATGAACAAATCCCTATCAGGTCACAAATTTAAGGATACTAGGGAGGTTTTTTCCTGGCTAATAATTAATTAAAACTAGATCATATTTGCTGACACACTACATATATTTTACAAAACATGAATTTGCAACTATTCTGTTTAATCAACACTTCAGCCAGTGGAAGGACTGAGACAAGCTGATAGGTCTCTGACAAATGTACCACCGTTGAGAAAAGTTCACTTCATTACAATGGTCCTTCCAATAACCACTGAATATGAAGAGTTGTGATGGCTAAAGCCACAGTGAAACCAGATAAAAGATCATCTTCTGTATCTAAGGGTGCTAACTTCAGAATAGTGCAGCTGCTGCCATGCTAACTGGGTAAGAAAAGGGTGCCAAACCCATGCACATGCGTGTAAGTATATATATGTGCCATAAATATCTACATACCCACACAACATGACTCATGATAAAGCATTTCAAACATTCCCTGAATCACAAATTAAGGCCACACACTCATGTTGAACTTCTCAGCACAAATGCCTCATTTCTTCAATCAATGCACCTTTCTCCTAAATCACAGAATCATACAATCACCTGGGTTGGAAGAGACCCTTAAGATCACTTAAGGGTCCAACCACAGCCTAACCCTGAGGAGTCTACCTCTGGATCAGAGAATGGCAAGGGTTAGAAGGGACCCCAAGGATCATAGAGCTCCAACCCTCCTACCACAGGCAGGGACACCAACCTCAGGCCTGGAGCTACACAAGGTTGCCCAGGGCCCCATCCAACCTGGCCTTGAACACTTCCAGGGATGGAGCATCCACCACCTCTCTGGGCAGCCTGTTCCAGCCCCTCACCACTCTTTCTGTAAAAAAAACACTTCCCCCTAATATCCAATCTAAACCTTCCCTCCTTCAGCTTTAATCCATCCCCCTTGTCCTGCCATTATCTGCCCTTTTAAAAAGCTGATTCCCCTCCTGTTTCTCTGCTCCCTTCAGGGACTGGCAGGCTGCAATGAGGTCCCCCTGCAGCCTTCTCTTCTCCAGGCTGAACAAGCCCAGCTCCCTCAGCCTCTCTCTGTAGGGCAGGTGCTCCAGCCCTCTGATCATCCTTGTGGCTCCTCTGACCCCTCTCCAACAGTTCCACATCCTTCTTGTATTGGGGCCCCAGCTCTGGACACAGGACTCCAGGTGGGGCCTCAGGAGGGCAGAGTAGAGAGGGACAATCCCCTCCCTGTCCCTGCTGCCACCCCTCTGCTGACATTTTAAATTAATTTTATCCATTAGGGTAGACAGGCCCATGCAAGTGACTGAGTTCTGTAAATCTGCACAGCAAACAAGGCAGGGATAAGGAAATGTCTTTGTTAAACCTTCTATTAGAAGGAGCCTAAAGTCCAGCACCTCATAAATGTGGTTAATGATGGGAGTTACAAAAACACTGCAGCTTCATCGTGTTACTGGGCAAACGGGATCGCGGTAATAGCGGCTGCTGGATCCATCTGGAGAATTGATGGTGCTGATGTTTTGCTGACAGGTTCTAAAGGCTGGGGATTGCTGAGCTTCTGGAGTTAACTGGTGGCTGCCCAACACTTGACACGGTGCTTTATTTACTGCCATGTGGAAGGAGGGTTGGAGTTTCCTCTTCTGATGTTGAATGTAGCTTAGCAGAGATGTTAGGAAAAGAATTTGTGGGTGGAACACAATCCTGCTGAGTCATTTCATTGAAAATATTCTGTAAACAAAACCCTTTGATATCCAAGGTTTGTTTCTTGGCCAGAAGAGAGAGGGCTTATTACTTCTCCCAAGCACCACTGCTGCTTTCCAAAATACTGCTTCCCTTGCAAATGATTTGAGAGCCTTAAAACTGGGCACCAGGGAATTGCTTTCTCTTTTTTCTGGTTTTTAAATTTATTTAAATTGGACTCACTCTGCAAATTAAGTATTGTCACTTGCTTTACTTCTAAGGAAAAACAGCTTTTTCCGTGGCCAAAGTCTCTTCACCCTGATTAAGTACAGGAAGAAAATCAGTGTGTGACCTTCAGTTCCACTGTTACACGGTACAACTGCTCGCAGCAACTGAAGACACTTCAGTGAAGAGCTGTGGAGGGTGTTGTATCGGCTGATGAAGAGCATAATAAACTGAAGCAGGGCATTCTGACAGCTAAACTTCAGCTTCAGTTTGATGAGCTGTAGAACTCTCTTTCTTCTAGAGGAAATTGTCTTAATTCATCCTCTGCTTCTAGAGATTGACAGTTCAAGTGTGGGACACGGGGAAAAGGCCAGCCTTTTCTCAGTGGTCTGTGGGGACAGGACAAGGGGCAATGCCTTCAAGTTGGAGCCCAGGAAGTTCAACACCAATATGTGGAAGAACTTTTTCCCAGTGAGGGTGACAGAGCCCTGGGACAGGCTGCCCAGGGAGATTGTGGAGTCTCCTTCTCTGGAGATATTCAAGACCCATCTGGACACCGACCTGTGTGACCTGTCCTAGGGACCCTGCTTTGGCAGGGGGGTTGGACTCTATGGTCTCTTAAGGGTCCCTCCCAGCTCCTAGGGTTCTGTGATTCATCTAATATGAGCAGAATGGTGGCAGTCCCTTTCAGAAATGGAAGAAGTATGGATGTCCAGAACAACGATGGAGAGCCTTTGCTTCTCAACCTTATTGAAGATCATACAATCAGGGAATGTCCTGACTTGGAAGGGACTCCCTAAGGATCATCGAGTCCAACTCCTGGCTCCACACATGGGCATTGTCCACATGGTTCTTGAGCTCAGCCCAGCTCAGTGCTGTGACCACTTCCCTGGGGAGCCAGACCACCCTCTCAGTACAGAACCTCTTCCTAAGATCCAACCTAAAGCCTCCCCTGTCGCAGCTTCATGCCACTTGGCAGATCGTCTTCACTGTTACGTTCCGTATAGCATGTGATACGCTGGGGTTGTCTGTCTGACAAGTGATTAAAGGATGGTAATGCCTTCCTTTCATAGGATCACAGAATTTGCAACCTTTAGAGATTGTCTAGTCCAACACCCCTGCAGTAAGCAGGGACATCTTGCTCACAGATCAGGTCGCTCCGAGCCCCATCAAACCTGACCTTGAATATCAGCAGGGATGTGGCTTCCATCGTGTCTCTGAGCAACCTGTGCCAGTGATCCACCACCCTCATGTTGAAGAATTTTTTTCCTAATATCCAAACTAAATCTCTCCTTTTTGAATTTAAAACCATCACCCCTCATCCTATTGCTCTGTGCCCTTGGGAACAGTTCTTCCCCAGTTCTTTCATTGGAAGCTTTTTTCCCTAGGTCTCGTAGAACCTGTCCAAACCCAATTCCACTTAAAATTGTCTGTAAACCTGGGCTTCTCTTCCTTTGAGTTGTGCTACTTCTTGATGAAGCTGGACTAATTAATTTATTGCCAGTGTTTGGTCATGGATTCTTATGCTGGTTGAGTTTTCCTCTCTTAATAAGTATGTAAAGGTTATTGTAGCAAGGAAATTTTTCATTGCACTTAGTTGCAGGGTGAATAATGGTCTGAAGTCCTGTTCAACCTTTATTTCTAGGGAGGAGGATGGGAAGGAACTGGATGTATTCTTGAAGCTTCTCAGCTGGCTTCTGAAGATAAGGGGCAATAAAATTTAAGGTCTTCCCATAGACTTTCTGCTCTGCATAATGAACATTGAGCAATGCTCATTGCTGAGTAGCAGCTGTAATTGCTGAGTAGCAAATGCCATTGCTGTTACAGGGAGATACTAGAAGGAATCGTATTCCTGAAATCCTAGTGTGTTCAACTCAAAGGAGGTTTTGTCTAGTCTGTGACATGATGGTTCATCAAGATAAACTGAAGAATTGCAACAAAGATACTTGAGAGTGAAGCAGCCTTTTCAATTTGGCAAATTCCCATCCAGCAACTGGCATTGCCACTCGCCTTGAACAGCAGCTTTTTGTCCATTCAGGTGTTTGATTGCACCAGCTTGAGTCATGCTGGCAGAATTAAAGTGAGGAATTAAACAGATCTCTGATTTATGGTTGTGTACAGTTGTACCTGTCAAAGTGAAAGCGTATGTGTGCTGGGGATGCCCTTTACTGGAGGGTAAAAGTACTGCTGAGCTGGCAGGGGGTTGTATGTGCTTCACCCAACGGCACTGGCAGGGCCGTAGAAGTTACTACACCGCTGTGAGCGTCTGTGGGTGGTGAAGAAATGGATGATTTGCACCCCAACTTGTTCAGCTGATCCGAGCGTGGTGCCCTCTGAGGTGGGATGGACAGACAGCCGTGGTGCCTCTCTGATGTTTTCTCAACTAGCTGTGCTAAAGGTAGGCTGTTGTGCACAGGTTTCTAAATCTTGCCACTGTTAAGGGGTTTTGTCCCATTATAATGGGAGGACTCTTGGTTCTGGGCTCCTCTTGTACAAAGGTAGGAGAATGACATCACACTGTTTAAGTGCTGTGCTCAGAGTGAGGAATTTGCACCCTTGTGCTGTTACTACCAAGTTCCTTTTATTTTTTATATATAGTGAAACTATAGGTCATATAACATAAAATATTACATACTTGAAATAAAGAATGCATATAAAGAAGCAGATACAAGGCATCAGCAGTGCTTGGGTAGGAAAACACCCGTTACTTGTTCCTTCTTGCAGAGGCTTTTTGGGAGTTGTGGGGGTTCTGGTTTGATCCAACACTGAACAAGCCTTTTGCTGGTTTCAGATGCTCTGATCTGGTGTTACTGCCACGAGCTGTGTGACCTGCATGGGGTGTGGGACATGATGTTTGAAGAACCAGATTTGCACATCTTAAATATCATTTATCAGTCTGGAGGTGCAGTAAGAATTCCTTTGGAATATTGCTCATATCTGTGACATCTTCTCAGAACTCCACATGCAACAGTTGAAGTACACTGTCCTGCAGGGATGGATAGCAAGGTATCACAGCAGCACGAGCTGTATCTGTGGCTACCTAATAATTTCTGTTTTCCCTCCTTCAGGTTATTTTCTGAACTCAGAATTTCCAAGGTTCTTGCTGTCTATGCTGAAATGAAACTCTGGAAATTCTTTGCTCCAAATCACCTGAAATGTGAAGGGAAAGTAGTTACTGCTGTTTGTGTCTGGTGTGTCCTGCAAGGGAGCAGTGACCATTATGAGTGTGCGTGGGGCCAGGCTGGAAAAAAGAATTACCTGAAATCAGGAACAAACGTGTCCTGGGTATACAAAAAGTCACCTTCATTTTTCTGGCTTCATACTGTAGGAAAAGCTGGGCAAGTTACTTGGTGTGACCAGAGATGCAACTGAACCATGTGACACCTGGGCTCCATCAGCAGAGGGGTGGCAGCAGGGACAGGGAGGGGATTGTCCCTCTGTACTCTGCCCTCCTGAGGCCCCACCTGGAGTCCTGTGTCCAGAGCTGGGGCCCCCAATACAAGAGAGATGGGGAACTGTTGGAGAGGGTTCAGAGGAGCCACAAGGATGATTAGAGGGCTGGAGCACCTGCCCTACAGAGAGAGGCTGAGGGAGCTGGGCTTGTTCAGCCTGGAGAAGAGGAGGCTGTGGGGGGACCTCACTGCAGCCTGCCAGTCCCTGAAGGGAGCAGAGAAACAGGAGGGGAATCAGCTTTTTAAAAGGGCAGGACAAGGGGGATGGATTGAAGCTGAAGCAGGGAAGGTTTAGATGAGATATTAGGGGGAAGTTTATTACAGAGAGAGTGGTGAGGGGCTGGAACAGGCTGCCCAGAGAGGTGGTGGATGCCCCATCCCTGGAAGTGTTCAAGGCCAGGTTGGATGGGGCCCTGGGCAACCTTGTGTAGCTCCAGGCCTGAGGTTGGTGTCCCTGCCTGTGGCAGGGGGATTGGAACTGTCTGATCCTTGGGGTCCCTCCTAATCCAGACCATTCTATGATGCTGTTTTGTGGGAACCTATGGGCTAGGCCGCGTATGGATCAGCTGTGCTGCTGTCCTCTCCTCAGTGGTTTTACATTGGACCCTTTCCACGAATGTCTTTCTGTGAGAGGGAAAGGGGGAAGTAAAGTGTATGTAGTGCCTCTGTAAATATACTGCAGCTAATTAGAATATTTTACTGTCTTAATTTAATACTACTTCATGCTTTTTACTGTCCCTGATTATTTTTATACTCTGAAATTTCATCTAAACATGTATTTGAGTTGTTGTTCGTCTGATCTAGTTAACAACCACGTTGCTTACAGACAATGTATGTGAAGAACAACTACCACAGAAGGGGATTTTATTTTTAACTGTTAACATTTTATTTTTATGTTTCCTGTTTAGATGTTAAATAGAAAATAGTTGAGTTGCTAAACATTGCCTGGGAAGTAGCAAATTACTTGAGAAGGTTGATGCTGTAGTGCAGAGAGATGATGCAAATAGCTGTGAGCATCTGTTCAGTACTTCTTGTGGGGCATTAGTTGGACAATTTAAATAAAAGCAGAGTGGGTTCCTTGAAGAGGCCTTCAAGGCCAGGTTGGATGGGGCCCTGGGCAACCTTGTGTAGCTCCAGGCCTGAGGTTGGTGTCCCTGCCTGTGGCAGGGGCGTTGGAGATTTATGATCCTTGGGGTCCCTTCCAACCCTTGCCATTCTATGATTCTATGATTCTAAGAGTGAGGGATGAGGAAAAAAGTATAGTTAAGCATGTGTTAGGCTGGAAAGGGCCTCCACTGGCCCTCTGAACAACCTGTGCCAGTGATCCACCACCCTCATAGTGAAGAACTTTTTCCTAATATCCAACCTAAATCTGCCCTTTTTGAGTTTAAAGCCATCACCCCTCATCCTATTGCTCCATGTCCTCATGAACAGTTCTTCCACAGCTTTCTTATAGGCACCTTTCAGGTGCAGGGTGGCTATAGGGTCCTCCCAGAGCCTTTTCTTCTCCAGGCTGAACAAGCCCAACTCTCTCAGCCTGTCTTCATAGGAGAGGTGCTCCAGCCCCCTGATCATCTTTGTGGCCTCCTCATCTCAGTCCAACAACTCTCTCATATACCTGATGGCTCAGCCCCGAAATAATCATACGAAGCAGGAGTTCATCTCTGACTTTTTGTAACTTATCACCATAAAATTCTTGGAGATAATATTTTTTTCTTTAGCCTTTCCTTGCCCTTTATATCCAGTCTGCACACAGATGATTAATATTGCTCCAGTTCTGTTGGAAATGGCAATAAAAAGGCTTTCTTGTTCTTTTAGTCCGATGGGAAAAAGGCTTCCCGGAGCAGGCAGTAGCTAGGATGCAAGCTGCTGTTCTCACAAGGACAGTCAACCTACTGTGATGCAATAAAATTACTCATAAAATGTGTCCTTTGAGACAGGTTTTTTACAGGTTTGTAGGGCCAGGTCCTGTATGCTTCCTCCTTCCTTGTGTGCATGTAGCTATTCTGGTGCTTATCACCTGGACGTAAATATCTGGGTATATTCAAATCGACTGTTGTCTTGGAAAGCCATAGGTCTGGCTTTGCAAAATTAAGCCCAAACTGATGAAGGATGGATGCTAAACACTTTAAGCTGATGATTTATTATTATGTTTTTTAATTATGGCATATGTTTTCTTTGACTTTGGGGGCATGGTGTAACTTGGCACTGGATTTTTAGGCTTGTTGCTTTGCCTCCTTTCAGGCTGCAGAGATACTGTTTGTTCTATCACAGTGAACTGTTTTGTTTAGCCTGGAAGAGTGGATTATATAAGTGTTATAAACCCTTGATTTTTTCAAAGTTCATAGTTTTCTGTCAAAACATCACGTTCTTAAGAATATTCTTCAAGTAGTTTGGTACGTCTGTCTCTGATCTTTGCTGTGATAAAAGCAACAAACAGGGAATTGAAGCCTTTTACTGCAAGATACCCTGGAAAAACTCTTTACAAATGAATTTCTTTGTAAATACCTTGTGTTTGTACATACCTATGTAATGCCTTGTGATGCAAATTCAAGCAGCAAAGGAAATCTGTACGTTTCAAATGGAATACACACTGTGCAGCAGCATCTGATCAGTTCAAAACAAACCTAACAGAACAATTGCCATTGTTAAACTCATGAGGACTGAAGGATTTGGTCCTTTTCCCAGACATTTTTCTTCTGGATAAAACCAACAACTCTAATTGCAGATATTTTTTTAATAAGAAGTCTTTTGAAGGTGAGAAAATGAAGTAAAGGAAGACATGTGTCTTAAGTCCTCATTTTAAATACTGGTAGAATAACTGGTCTGTGCAAGGGAAGGTGGATGAACGATGTTTGGAACAAGTAACATCCAGCATAAATCTGAAGAGAAACTGAAACAAGAGTAGTTTTGCCATCACTTGTCTTCGTGTGTGAACTGTTGGAACTGAAAGTTGCCTTTAATTAAGGCTCCATCCCTGGAGGGGTTTTAACACCAGGTTGGATGGGGCTTTGGGCAAACTGATCTAGTGAGGGTGTCCCTGCCCATGGAATGGTGTTGGAACTAGGTGATCTTTGAGGAGCCTTCCAACCCAAACTGTTCTGTGATTCTGTGAAAATATGAAGACTTTTCAACTGTCTAGTTTAACAATATCAACCTGAGGTTGAGAGTGAAGAAAGCCTTCCACAGGTTGAGTTGGCTGTAGAATCTTGATGAAGATATCTTGAAAGAGGTGCAGTTTTCTCATCTTTAGTAAGAGCTTGGGTGTAGGAATAGTTAAAATAAGTGGGTTAATAACAAAGGCTGTGCTGCCACTTCTGCAGTGAAGAAACAGAACAGTATGTTTTTCTAAAGGGTCTTTCCTTACCCCAACACCCTTTTTGGGTGTATCTTGCTTTGGCTATGAAGTTCAGCAGTGAAACAGTCCATGCAGCTGAAGTTCTTGCTGGGAAAAGAACAAGAGTGAAACAGGGACATCCTAAGACTGGTTCACTGGCATCTTCATTGAGGACTCGGTGTTGTGCATTAATGAATGGGAATTTGCAGCTCCTAAGACTTTATAAATGGGTATTTTTACAGTAAGTGAAAGATAATGGCTTTGGGATGTTTTAGGGTGGTAGGGTTTTTTTTTTTCAGGGGTGGTGCTGTGTGTGTCTATGTTCTTTTTTGTTTACCTGAAGGGGTAGACTTCAATGTCATCAATGTCACAGAATTACAAGATTGGAAAAGACCTTTGAGATCAAGTCTAACTGTTCCTGTCCTGTGCTAAACCATATCCCTAAGTACCTCATCTACCCATCTGTTAAACACATCCAGGGATGGTGACTCAACCCCCTCCCTGGGCAGCCTGTTCCAGGCCCTCACAACTCTTTCAGGGAAGAATTTTTTCCTAACATCTAATCTGCCCCTGCCCTGGTGCAGCTTTGTGCCATTTCCCCTTGTCCCATCTCCTGTCACCTGGTTGAAGAGACCATCACCCAACTCTCCACAACCTCCCTTCAGGTAACTGCAGGCAGTGATAAGGTCTCCCCTCAGCCTCCTCTTCTCCAGGCTGAACACCCCCAGCTCCCTCAGCTGCTCCTCAGAGGATTTGCCCTCCAGCCCCTTCCCCAGCCTGGTTGCCCTTCTCTGGACTCACTCCAGGACTGATGTCCCTCCTATGGTGAGGAGCCCAGAACTGGACCCAGCACTCAAGGTGCAGCCTCACCAATGCCCAGTACAGGGGCACAATCACCTCCCAATGGTTACTACCAAGTACAGGGGCACAATCTCATCCCATGTGTCTTTCTGTACTTGCAGTTACATTGGCAAAATACTCTTCCATTCACTCTTTCAAGTGGGAAAACTAATTTCCTTCTGGAGTGTGAAAATCATCTGCAGCTTATTTCTTCAGAACAAAATCTCATTAACTCTTAGTGTCTCGACTTGTGTAGAAGGGATGTTGGCACCACGTCTACCAAGCCTGATAGCAGAGGAGTTATGGACATGGTGTCCCACAAGGGCACTTCCTCATTCTCCACATGGAACAAAAATGTCTCAAGGCCTACCAAGCTCTGCTTTTTGCTCCCCACTTCTCTAATTGCCTCTTTTCAGTGTCCATCATTCCTCCAAGCAGCAATGTCTTTGAGAGATGAAGACAGCTGCATTTTGGATAAGTTTTTCCTCTTTGAATGCCTGTTACCTGTGAACCTTCATTTGCTCAGTGAAATGCTCCACAGCTGCTGAAAATGTCATGGCATCATTGCAGACAAATGCTGAGCATCTTTCAACTGCACTTGGACAGCTAAAAAGCCATGGGAGGTAATTAAAGCTTTAGTTTCCTTACGCTGCCATTGACTGTGCAAAGCATGTTTTCACCCTAGAAGGAAAGGAAGCCATCCAGAGGGGTCTTGACAGGCTGGAAAGATGGGCCCAGGTGAACCGTATGAGGTTCAACACTGCCAAGTGTCAGGGGTTGCACTGGGGCTGGAAGAATCCCAGCCATAGATACAGACTGGGAGAAGAGCTTCTTGAGAGTAGCCCTGCTGAGAAGGACCTGGGTGTCACAGTGGATGAGAAACTTCCCATGAGCCAGCAGTGGCTCTTGCAGCTCGCAAGGCCAATGGGATCCTGGGCTCCATCAGCAGAGGGGTGGCAGCAGGGACAGGGAGGGGATTGTCCCTCTCTGCTCTGCCCTCGTGAGGCCCCACCTGGAGTCCTGTGTCCAGATCTGGGGCCCCCAATACAAGAAGGATGTGGAACTGTTGGAGAGGGTTCAGAGGAGCCACAAAGATGATCAGAGGGCTGGAGCACCTGCCCTACAGAGAGAGGCTGAGGGAGCTGGGCTTGTTCAGCCTGGAGAAGAGAAGGCTGTGGGGGGACCTCATTGCAGCCTGCCAGTCCCTGAAGGGAGCAGGGAAACAGGAGGGGAATCAACTTTTTCAAAGGGCAGACAATGGCAGGACAAGGGGAATGGTTTAAAGCTAAAGGAGAGAGGGTTTAGATTGGATATTAGGGGGAAGCTCTTTACAGAGAGAGTGGTGAGGGGCTGGAAGAGGCTGCCCAGAGAGGTGGTGGATGCCCCATCCCTGGAGGTGTTCAAGGGCAGGTTGGATGGGGCCCTGGGCAACCTTGTGTAGCTCCAGGCCTGAGGTTGGTGGTCCTGCCTGTGTCAGGGGGGTTGGAGCTTTATGATCCTCGGGGTCCCTTCCCTTGCCATTCTATGATTCTATGATTCAAAGAATCTCCTGAGTTGAAAGGGACCCAATAAGGGTCATCAAGTCCAGCTCCTGGCTCCACACAGGGTCAGACAAGTCAGAGCATGGGACTGATACATCGTCCAGATGCTTCTTGAACTCAGCCCAGCTTGGTGCTGTGACCACTTCCCTGGGGCGCCTGTGCCAGTGCCCCACCGCCCTCTCAGTAAAGTGCCTCTTCCTAATGTCCAACCTAAACCTCCCCTGTCACAACTTCATGCCATTCCCTTGGGTTCTGTCCCTGGTCACCAAAGATAGGAGATTGGTGCCTGCCTCTTCACTCCCCCTCATCAGGAAGCCACAGATCATGATGAGGTCTCCCCTCAGCCTTTCCTCCAGGCTGAACAGACCAAGGGACTTCAGCCTCTCCTCATAAGACAACTTCTCCAGACCCTTCCCCATCCTTGTTGCCCTCCTTTGGACACTCTTCAGTATTTTTATGTCCCACTTGTACTGTGGTGCACAAAACTACACCCAGTGAGGCTGATGAAGCTGCACCAGTGCAGTGTAGAGCAGGTCAATCTCCTCCCTGGACCAGGGGGCCTTGCTGTGCTTGATATTTAAATTAATCTTTTTCCTATAAGCTTTATATTAGTTTCTTGTTCTATCATGACTTCAAATGGTTTCTAGCCAAAAAAAATAAGCACCAGTTTGAACAGATCATGTGGTGTTTCCAGCACTTCTTTAAATTCTCATCCCTGGCTGAAGATCTGTAGATGGTGCCATGATAGTGAACTATCAGGTGCTTTGTTGATTTTAGTGCAAATTCCAGGTGCTCATCACAGCCTGCCCTGTATCAGAGCCAACGACCTTCCTTGTCAGTCCTGTTCTCAAGGAATTTCATCAACTTCTGCCCTCTCCAAATGACTGGAATTAAGAATTTAATTGGTAAGAACGTCTCAAAGGATAAAACCTCCTCTAGTACCAGAGCTGCTCTCTAATCTGTTAGTAAACGCTCAGCTCCTTCAACAATTACAATTTCCTTTTGAGTAAAAGTTCTAATTAGACTTTATATTTCCCTTTCAGACTGTGCCCTCCAGGCCTTCAGCTCATGCACTGTCTGATCTGAACCCAAAGTCAGGACAAGCCTTAAGCTATAATAATTTTAATTATAAAAGTTCTAGAGATGTGAAGTTCTCATACACTTTTGGGAACAGCTATGCTTTCTGTACCTTGTTCTTCACATACATCTTCCAGTACCATCATCAAGTAGTATGTTACAAAACATTAGTTAGGTTAATATTTTTTTAAGAAGATAGTTTTCTCTGAAGAACACTGAATGCTCTAACAGTCATAATTGCCCAATTTCCAAACACTTCACACTGGGAAATCACTGCAGGATGAATTGCTTCTGTTCCTTCACTGTCAGGAAATACATGAATGATCTTACATCAGTCACTTATTAATTACTAATTTCTGTCTGTCTTACAGTCAGTATGTTACGTTCAGTCTTTTTGCATCTCTTACAAAAGGAACACTTTTAATTTCACTGAAGTCAAAATAAAAACTTGTTTTTCATAAAAAGGACACTGAGATGCTTGAGCGTGTCCAGAGAAGGCCTGCAAGGCAGGTGAAGGGCTTGGAAGGACCTGCTCCAGTACCTCACCATCCTCAGAGTGAAGAATTTCTTGCTAATACCTAATCTGGATCTACCTTCTTTTTAGTTTAAACCTGTTTCCCCTTGTCCTGTCTCTCCACTCCCTGATAAACGATCCATTTCCAGCTTTCCTGTAGCCCATTCGGGTACTGGGAGGCTGCAATAAGATCTCCCTGGAGCCTTCTCTTCTCCAGGCTGAACAAGCTTAACTGTCTCAGCCTGTCTTCACAGCAGAGGTGTTCCAGCCCTCTGACCATCTCTGGCTAGCTCCAACAGCTCCATGTCCTCCCAGAGCTGGACACAGTATGTGAAGCTAGGAAAGCAGCTTTACAGGGAAATAGGGGCTAAACCCAAATGTGTTTGGCTGTGATAGCACAGATCCAGAATCCCTTATTTCCCTTAACTCCTCAGGCATTTCTGATTCTTAATTTCTGGGAAACCCACTTGTTTTGTCATTGATTCTACTTCATTTTTCTGCTTTTAGTATTTTAGAAAGACAATAAATATTCACTGCTTCTATTTACTTATGAACCTACTTAGATGAAGACATGATGTGATGTAGGGCCTCCATATTTACTGTGTCCAGTTCTGGGCTCCTCACCATGAGAAGGACATTGAGGTCCTGGAGTGAGTCCAGAGAAGGGCAACCAGGCTGGGGAAGGGGCTGGAGGGCAAATCCTATGAGGAACGACTGAGGGAGCTGGGGGTGTTCAGCCTGGAGAAGAGGAGGCTGAGGGGAGACCTTATCAGCACCTACAACTACCTGAAGGGAGGTTGTAGAGAGGTGGGTGATGGTCTCTTCAGCCAGGGGACAGGTGGTAGGACAAGGGGGTTGAGTCACCATCTCTGGATGTGTTTAAAAATTGGGTAGATGAGGTACTTAGGGATATGGTTCAGCACAGGACAGGAATGGTTGGACTTGATGATCTTAAAGGTCTTTTCCAACCTTGTGATTCTGTGATTCGTAGAGCAATATTGTACTAAGTCGTATTAAAAAAGGGGTTTTATTCAGTGGTCTGTGGGGACAGGACAAGGGGCAATGGCTTCAAGTTGGAGCATAAGAAGTTTCCCACCAATATGTGGAAGAACTTTTTCCCAGTGAGGGTGCCAGAGCCCTGGGACAGGCTGCCCAGGGAGGTGGTGGAGTCTCCTTCTCTGGAGATATTCAGTACCCATCTGGACACAGACCTGTGTGACCTGTCCTAAGGAACCTTCTTTGGCAGGGGGGTTGGACCCGGTGCTCTCTGGAGGTCCCTTCCAACCTCTACAATTCTCTGTGAATTTTTACTTGCTGATTTCTGTGGTGCTCTTTAAAAACTGCCTCACTACAGTTCTCTGGAACTTGCTAGAGAAATTTGGAAGATCAGCACCAGATGATGTAAGGGGTGATTAGTATTTACTTGGATTTCAGTGGTACCAAGGGACCACAGTTGAAGGTTCAGAGTGCTGTTGAGAAATGAAGCAAGAATCTAGCTGGATACCTTGTTCTAATTAAAGCATACCAGACATTGATTTTTCTATTTCTATTCCCAACACAACTGATGTTTCCCCATTATTAAACTTTTTAATATTAAAAATAGAAATCGGTGCCAACTCCAAAGGGAATTGCTGGTGGTGCAGATTATGCAATGTGGGACAATAAAATTGGGTTAAATTGATATGTCAGGACTTATTCCTGTGGGAATATTAGTAAGGAGGATGGGTACCAGTTTCAGTGTCACAGGATGGACAGAGTGCACCACATCATGGTAAATTCCAATTGCTGCTTGACCATATGTATAGCCCAGCAGATAGACTAAAGTTTCAGGGTCCTGATTATCTCTTCATCCCAAGGTGACTAGAGCAGTGATCATCCCCCTGGACTCAGCGCTGGTGAGGCTGCACCTTGAGTGCTGGTTTTCAGTTTTGGGTCCCTCACTCCAAGAAAGACATGGAGATGCTGGAGCAGGTCAGTAGAAGGGCAGTGAAGGTCAGAAGAAGGGCAGTGAAGCTGGTGAAGGGTTTGGAGCACAAGTTTTGGGAGGAATGGCTGAAAGAACTGGGCTTGTTTAGCCTGGAGAAAAGGAAACCAATTACTTTATACAACTACTTGAAAGCAGGAGGTTGTAGGATTGTAGTGGGGTGGGGGTTGGTCACCCAAATAACTAGCAATAGGGCAAGAGGAAACAGTCTCAAGTTGCATCAGGGGAGGTTTAGATTAGACATCAGGAAAAATTTCCTCACTGAAAGAGTGGTCAGGCACTGGACCAGGCTGCCCAGGGAACTGGTGGCGTCACCGTCGCTGGAGGTGTTCAAAAAATGCATAGACATGGCACTCCAGTCTCAGTTGCCATGGTGGTGTTGGGTTGACAGTTGGACTTGATGGTCTTAGTGGTCTTTTCCCAACTTAGAGATTCTATTCTACACCCAAGTGACAGGTTTCTGTTTCTGTTTGCTTCATATGGGTCTTCCAGCTCATGCTTTCTGTGAGTTCTCTGTGTTCTCCTGAGTTCAGTCTCCTCAAACACTGATACAGTTGACATGGATGTTCCCAGCTCTGCAGCTTGCATTGCTAAACTTGTTTGGGCTTTGGTCTGTACTTGCTTTTTATGTTTATCTTCTAGTGTCTCTCTAATCTGCTTAGCTCTGCGAAGAAAGAACAACTGCATTTCTGCTCTGAACTGTTCCAAGACATAGAGGGAAGGTTTAGATTAGATAGGAATCACAGAATCACAGAATCTTAGGGGTTGGAAGGGACCTCAAGAGATCATGGGGTCCAACCCCCTGCCAAAGCAGATCCCTATCTCATATTACATAGATAGGTGTCCAGACGAGACTTGAATATCTCCAGAGAAGGAGACTCCACCACCTCCCTGGGCAGCCTGTCCCAGGGCTCTGGCACCCTCACTGGGAAAAAGTTCTTCCACATATTGGTGTGGAACTTCCTGTGCTCCAACTTGCAGCCATTGACCCTTGTCCTGTCCCCACAGACCACTGAAAAGGGGCTGGCTGATTCCCCCTGCAACCCATGCCTAAGATATTTATAAACACTAATTAGGTCCCCCCTCAGTCTTCTTTTTTCCAGGCTGAACAGACCCAGCTCACTCAGCCTTTCCTCACAGGATAGATGTTCCAGACCCCTAATCAACTTTGTCGCCCTTCTCTGGACTCTCTCCAGGAGATCCCTGTCTTTTTTTTATACCAGGCAGCCCAGCACTGGACACAACACTCCAGGTGGGGCCTGACCAGGGCAGAGTAGAGGGGGAGGATCACTTCCTTTGACGTGCTGGCCACACTCTTCCTGATGCCCCCCAGGATCCCATTGGCTCTCTCGGCCACCAGGGCACACTGCTGGCTCATGACCAACCTGTCACCCACCAGGACCCCCAGGTCCTTCTCCACAGAGCTCTTCTCCAGCAGGTCACCCCCAGCCTGTACTGATACATGTGGTTGTTCCTCCCCAGGTGCAAGACTTCACACTTGCTTTTGTTGAATTTCATCTGGTTTCTCCCTGCCCAGCTCTCCAGCCTGGCCAGGTCTCTGGATGGCAGCGCAGTGTCCTGCGTGTCAGCCACCCCTCCCAGCTTTGTATCATCAGGTACTTGCTGAGGGTGGGTGCTGTTCCCTCATCAAGGTGTCAATGAAGATATTGAACAGGACTGGACCCAACACTGAGCCCTGGGGAACACCACTGGTCACAGGCCTGAGGAAGCTCTTTATAGAGTGGTGAGGGGCTGGAACAGGCTGCCCAGAGAGGTGGTGGATGCCCCATCCCTGGAGGTGTTCAAGGCCAGGTTGGATGGGGCCCTGGGCAACCTTGTGTAGCTCCAGGCCTGAGGTTGGTGTCCCTGCCTGTGGCAGGGGGGTTGGAGCTCTGTGATCCTTGGGGTCCCTTCCAAACCTTTCAATGATTCCATGATTCTGTGGAGTGAGCAACTGCTCAGGCAATGTTCAGTGTTCACTGAAAAAAAGTGTTCAGAAGAATTGCCAGTCCCAAGCTGTGCTTCCTTTGCCCATCGATACACTGAAATATTTGGTGCATTAATCCAGACTAGAAGAGATACCAAGAACTGAATTGTAAAGTAGTTTTAATTTGACTGGTGTAGGCTGCTTTCTACTTTGACCCAGAGGCTTTAGTAAGTGCTTCTGACTACAAATGAAGTACTTAGAGTGGTGGGGATAGAGCAGCTACCAGGGTGGGTGGGGAACGAGCAGAGATGTAGGAAAACAAATCCATTCTTGGATTACAGTCACAGCAGATATTGCAGGAAGAGGGGATGTAGCTGCAAAGGTGTCTGTGGTGAACAAAGCTTTGCTACTTTTTTTTCCTTTTGCTTTTGAATTATCTGCATTGGCTGAAAGGAGAACAAGCAAAATAAACTCACTTGGAAATAAACAGGGACTTTCCAAGGTGAGTTAGGGAAACAGCTGAAATGAGTGGCTGTTTCTGAAAGCAAAAGTGCAGATGAAGTTGACTCTTTCATAGAATCATCAAGGTTAGAAAAGACCTTCAAGATCATCTGGTCCAACCCTTATCTCTATGCTACTGTAAGCAGTAAACCAGCTCTCCAAGTGCCTTGTTTGCCTGGTCTTTAAAGACCCCCAGGGATGGCGACTCCCCTACCTCCATGGGCAACCTGTTCTGGTGCTTCACCACTCTTCTGGTGAAGAAGTATCTCCTAATGTCCAATCTGAACCTCCCCTGGTGCAACTTGAGACCATTTCCTCTTGTCTTAGTTGGTCACCAAGGAGAATAGACCAACCCCCACCTCACTACAACCTCTTCTCAGGTTGCTGTAGAGCATGGTAAGATCTCCCCTCAGCCTCCTCTTCTCTAGGCCAAACAGCCCCAGCTCCCTCAGCCTCTCCTCATAAGACCTGTTCTCCAGACCCCTAGCAGCCTTTCTGTTTGTCCTTCACCTGAAGTCACAAAGCTAATGGTTATCTAACAAGTTTCATCCTAAATCTGCATCATTAAGTGTGTAACAAGATTTTAACATCAGGTAAACACAAAAAAAACCTTGTTGATATATAATGTGCTTGCCCATTCATTCCTGTGGGGCATGTGTGTATATATATATATATATATATATACATGTGTGTGTGTCTGTTCTGGGGGTGCTGCTTTTCTCACTTTGCTCTTCACATTGTTCTGTTCTGTCTGGTCTTTGGGGAATGGGGCTGTTGCCATAACCAGGCACTCCAAGCATGCAGCTATGCCACATGGCTGTCAACATGGAGTTGGACACGCTGTGATTCTTAGAAGAAGCATGTCTTTTAAATGCTGCTGAGAAGAATTTTAGTGAGTCATGTGCTTTATATCCAACAGCAAACATAGGGACCAGATCAAAAAAATACATGTATTTATATATATAGTGTGTGTGTCAGGAGGTGGCACACCAAAAGTCAGCAATGTTGCTGACTCTTCACACAGACTCCTGAAAGAATCACAGAATCACAAGGTTGGGAAAGACCTTTAAGAGGTCTTTAAGAAGCAGCTTTGTCAGGGGGAGCATAGGTTAAATTGTACTTAATGTCCTTACTTTCTGCCAGGTTGAGATAGACAAGTTAATCTTTGCAAGGTGAGCTATGGTAGGGTTTAATCCAGACTGTAAAAATGGATTGGACTTGAAATTCATGAGATGTTGACTGTTAGATGGGAGATGTATGATGGATAATTCCAGGGAATTTAGGGTGTGAAATAAATTCTTAATTTAGTCTTAATCACCAAATCATAAAATTGCTGAGGTTGGTAGGCACCTGTGGAGATAGTTTGGTCCAACAGCCCTGCTCAGAGCAGGGTCAGGTACAGCAAGTTGTTCAGGGCTGTGCTGCTTGAGATATGATTCTCTCCATGGATGGAGCCTCCACAGTCACAGGATCACAGAATCTCCTGGGTTGGAAGGGACCCATAAGGATCATCGAGTCCAACTCCTGGCTCCACACAGGACCAACCATGTCGGAGTATGTGGACAGTCTCTCTGGGCAACTCATTGCAGTGTTCACCCACCTCTGTAACCAGCTCCATCTTTACTCCCCCCAGTAGATACTTACACACCAGCAAGATTCCCTTGAGCCTTTCCTTCTCTGGGCCTGATCCTTTGCCTGGCTCTCCCAGTATGTCCATGTTTCTCATGCTCCCAGTGCCCCTCACCAGTGTGGAGTAAAAGGGGAAGGATCACCTCCATCAACCTGCTGGCAGTGGTTCCAGGAGGTTGGTGGCCACCTTTGCTGTAAGGACACAATGCTGGCTCAGGTTTGACTTGTTGTCCACCAAGAGCACAGGTCCAGCTCTGCAAAGCTGCTCTCCAGGCAGTCAGGTAGAACAGTACTGTTTATTTAGGATGCAAGGAACCTAAATGGTTTCGTTTATTTTCATAACTTTAACATTTTGAAGTATTTTAAACCTTGTAGAAGTATTTATACAAAGAAAGAAATTAATTCTGAATTTTATTTTTTTTCTTTTAAAAGATTCTTATATATTTTATTACTTCATGTAGCTTTTTATAGGTTTGAATGGAGATGGACCAAGTTATTCTGTGGTATGTGCAACCTAGAAGAGGGATTATTTCTGGAGAGCTGGGCAGGGAGAAACCAGATGAAATTCAACAAAAGCAAGTGTAAAGTCTTGCACCTGGGGAGGAACAACCCCATGTATCAGTACAGGGTGGGGGTGACCTGCTGGAGAAGAGCTCTGTGGAGAAGGACCTGGGGGTCCTGGTGGGTGACAGGTTGGCCATGAGCCAGCAGTGTGCCCTGGGGGCTGAGAGAGACAATGGGATCCTGGGGGGCATCAGGAGGAGTGTGGGCAGCAGGTCACAGGAGGGGATCCTCCCCCTCTGCTCTGCCCTGGTCAGGCCCCACCTGGAGTATTGTGTCCAGTGTGGGGCTACGAAGATGATTAAGGGCCTGAAGCATCTCCCCTATGAGGAGAGGCTAAATAAGCTGGGACTGTTCAGTCTGGAGAGGAGAAGATTACGGGGAGACCTAATTGGTGTTTACAGTTATCTTAAGCATGGGATGCAGGGGGAATCAGCCAGCCCCTTTTCAGTGGTCAGTGTGGACAGGACAAGGGCCAATGGCTGCAAGTTGGAGCACAGGAAGTTCCACACCACCATGTGGAAAAGCTTTTTCCCAGTGAGGGTGCCAGAGCCCTGGGACAGGCTGCCCAGGGAGGTGGTGGAGTCTCCTTCTCTGGAGATATTCAAGACCCATCTGGGCACCTATCTGTGCAGTATGAGCTGGGGAGCTGCTTTGGCAGAGGGGTTGGACCCGATGAGCTCTGGAGGTCCCTTCCAACCCCTGTGATTCTGTGAATTGGTACCTCAGTAATGCAAGTGGCAGACACCCAAACCGGGATTGTAGAAAGATGAAGCAGCACACAAGAGGTCAACAGTGGTTTCTCCTAATTCACTTGAGGAACTGTGAAGTGCTGTTGAGGTTGGTTTTGGTTCTTTGAAAAGCTTTTTCTTCCCATCTCATTTAGCTGTCTCTCTTATAAACTTTCCTGAACCTCAAGTGCTCTGCTGCAGTAGAATAAACTATCCAGGTGATAACGCACATTGTACTCTGGTAACAACTGCATTATCTTATCAGAGCAGCTAAATATCAGCAGGCCAAGTTTGGTTTACCCCACTGGGCTCCCCAAGCTTAGAAGAAATCTTGGCAGTACTGAGAAGTGTGGATCTTGTAAAGTGTCAGCATTTGGAGAACCAAATGCCTTTACTCTTGAAATCTCAGAGGGGCAGCTGGTTTGAAGCTTCAAGTAGAAACAAGTTTGAGCAGGCTTTATTGTACACCTCTAGTTTTCAGTGTCATCTTTCACTAGATCAAGAGGGCCCAAAGTCCCATCCAACCTGACCTTGAAGACTTCCAACAATGGGCCACCTGAAACCTCTTGGAGCAGTCTGTTCCAGTGTCTTGCTCTGCTTCCTCATCATAAAATATGTCTTCGTTATATCTAGTCTAAATCTCCTGTCTTTTAGTTAAGTGTAACTCATTTCTGTTCTGTAATAGCATGTTACTTGTCTGTGCAATACCAGGAGGACTAAAGCTGATCTTTTAAGCTGAGATCTGGAGAGGAGGAGGTTGGAGAGGAGGAGGTTGGAGAGGCGATCTAATTGCTCTCTACAACTAGCTGTCAGGAGGTTGTGGAGAGGTGGAGACTGACCTTTTCTCCCTAGTCATAAGAGGAAATGGGGTCAAGTTACGCCAGGGGAGGTTTAGATTGGATATTAGGAAAAACTTCTTCCCAGAGAGGGTAAGTAGGCATTGGAACAGGCTGCCCAGGGAGGTGGTGGAGTCTCCATCCCTGGAGAAATTTAAGACTGTTAGATGTGGTGCTGAGGAACGTGGTGTAGTAGTGGATGGCAGGTTAGGGTGATGGTTGGACTTGATGGCCTAAAAGGTCCCTTCCAACCAAGACAATTCTATGATTTTATGGTTCTATCTGTAATGAGAGGGTTACAAACCAATCTGGTTTTAATTTGGAAGCACCCAAGTAAGCGTCCTAGTCCTGTAATCTTGGCTTTCTTTGTATTTTAAACCAACCAAGCAGATCTTGTAGAACAGTTGTTTAACTACCCCTGCATGAGGAGCAGCTGTGTTTTACCAAGCTTTGTCCCATGGCAGAGCTTTACAAGCACATTGTAAACTCAAATCCAAGGTCTGGTTTTGGTGGGAGTATTAATAGGTCCACAACCACAAATACAACATGTGTTTCTATAATGTGAGCTATCACATTTAATGCTCTTTTGGTACCTCGTAATGTAAGCAGTGGGGGTTTTGTTAAAGTAAGTTGTAAAGAACCCAAAAATGATCAAATTCTGAAGGAAAACTGCTTTTCTAATTTTCCACAGAAGGTTGTTTTACCTTTAAAACCCTCTGTCCCAAAAACCTTGTAAAGCCCATGCCCTGTCTCCAGTATGGTCAGTCTGATGTTCAATTCCACATGTTCCCCTCAATGTGATGAAGATTATTTTTTTTTAAATTATGGGGATTTTTGCCTGTCCATTGAAGTTGTGCTTCTCTGAGCACATCTGTATGCAGTATCTGATGCCTCTCAGCACTTTTCTGTTTGCTGCTTCCAAGGTCTGTGGTCACACATCTTCTAAATAGCTGTTTCTCTACTGTCCAGTAGCTTTTCTCCTTGTCCTTTTTCTGAACAAAGAAAACCTGATGTATGGGAATGTTAAATGCATGGAATATGGTGAATTTAATACTGAAGTGGGCTTTTACTTCACCTTTACTAAGAAATTGCTCTTTGATTTGTTGCAAATTTTCCTACCGTTTCACAGAATTGGGGGGGGGGGGGGGGAAGGGACCTCCAGAGATCATCTGGTCCAACCCCCCTGCCAAAGCAGGGTCCCTAGGACAGGTCACACAGGTCGGTGTCCAGACAGGTCTTGAATATCTCCAGAGGAGGAGACTCCACCACCTCCCTGGCAGCCTGTCCCAGGGCTCTGGCACCCTCACTGGGAAAAAGTTATTCTGCATACTGGTGCAGAACTTCCTGTGCTCCAACTTGAAGTCACTGGCCCTTGTCCTGTCCCCACAGACCACTGAGAAGAGGCTGGCCATTTCCCCCTGTGTTTGAGATATTTATAAACATTGATCAGATCCCCTCTCAGTCTTCTTTTCTCCAGGCTGAACAGCCCCAGCTCTCTCAGCCTTTCCTCACAGGGGAGATGCTCCAGGCCCTTCATCATCTTCATAGCCTCCTCTGGACTCTCTCTAGGAGATCCCTCTCCTTTTTACACCAGGGAGCCCAGAACTGGATGCAATACTGCAGGTGGGGCCTGACCAGGGCAGAGTAGAGGGGGAGGATCATCTCCTTTGACCTGCTGGCCACACTCCTCCTGATGCCCCCCAGGATCCCATTGTCTCTCTCAGCCCCCAGGGCACACTGCTGGCTCATGGCCAACCTGTCACCCACCAGGACCCCCAGGTCCTTCTTCACAGAGCTCCTCTCCAACACAGTTTATTTGTGTGGATAAACTTGAAATAAAGCTAATTTTTCCCCTAACTTTTAGGTAAGGTAGGTTGTTCTGAAGGAGGCAGAACGTAATGGCAGAGGGGTTAAATGTGGCCCAGCCCCCTACCCAAAAGCTGCCATCTCATTCTTTGCAGTTAGAGGGCTTCGCCTGCACAGGTCTGTCCTGATGAAACTCCCAACCCTGCGGACACTTGGAGTTTCATGGTGGTTGTTTTAACCCTAACTGGGGAGGAGCCCTGCGGTTAGGAGCGTGTACAGTCATGTTGTCTTGGTATTAGTCTGCCACTGGGCAGATTTCTATACCTGCTTCAGCTCTCAAGCCAAGGTTTCTATGAAAACAGCTTGCAAGCTCCTTTGGTGAAGAGAAGTCAAGGGTAAGAAGTGTTCCCCATCCCTGGCAGTGTTCAAGGCCAGGTTGAATGGGGCTTTGGGCAGCCTGGGCTAGTCAGGGTGTCTCTGCCCATGGTAGGGGGTTGGAACTAGGTGATCTTTGAGGTCTCTTCCAACCTAAGACATTCTGTGGTGATTCCCATCAATTTTGGATCTGTATCTGTTGGTGTAGGGTGAGTAGGAGGAGAGGTTTTAACTTGAGCATGAGTTGGCTTCATACATCTGTACTGATTGCCAGGAAGAGAACACTAAAGCAGGGTACAAAAGCTGTAATGGTTTCTGGAGTTTTCAGGCAGAGGCAACAGGAATATGAAGCAAAGCTGGTGCTGGGCATGTGGGGGAAGTCCCTCAAGGCACTGGGGGAGTGTTTGGGAAAAGCATCTCCTTGGCTTGCCCTTACCCTCTTCCCTCAGGACAGGCAGTTCTTGCAGTTCTCTTGGGTGAATGCAGTTCAGCCTTTTATTCAAGAGGTGAGGAGATACTGTGCAGATGGGCTGTTCCTTTCCTCCTTATCTCATGGGTCTGAATTGAGTAGATGCTTAAGATAGTTGTGTTAAACTTCACCTCCTGCTTTAGCCTCTAGTAAATGATTTTATCTACAGCCTGAAGCTTCAAGCCCCGATGCCAGGATTCTTGTTAGCTGAGCTCACCCTGTGGTTTGACATTTCTGGGTGAACTCTTGTAGTGGGTAGCTGCTGCTGGAGGGGAGATGGTCTCCTTTCTTGCCTCTGACCACCAGCTGCTTCTGCTTCTCTTCCTCTGTGCTTGTCTAACATCTTGTGGTGAGCTTGTTTGGGGAGCTGTGGTATAAAACTAAGCCATCCCTAAATACCAAACCACTTCTTACCCCAACCCTGTAGTTTCCTGAGCTGTTGTCAGCAGAGCACCACAGTGGGTGGCAAGGTGGTGGCTGAAGCTCTGTTGAGGGGCAACCAGGTGGTAGAGGAGCTCAGCTGAAAGCATGGGTGTCTCTTCTGCCTCCTGGTGAGGTGAGCTGAGCTGAGGCTCAGGCATTCAGTAAGTACCAGGACTGCTTGAAGCTGTTTTGCTCTCCTCCAGCCCCCTCCCACAGGCCAACATTACTCCTAGAAAGACATTCAGTGTACAAAGCTAAAAAGAATCAAGTTTGGGTTCTTTTTAACATCTCCACATTTCCAAAACTGCCTTCCTAACTGACTGCTCGCTCTGAGGAGGAGGAGGTACAGAAGTCTCCATGCACTTGTCCAAGCCCTGGAGCAGAGCCCTGCAGCTCTGCCAACAGACTGGAATGATGCTTGAGACTGTTTTGGGCAAGGAAAGACAAATTGTTTGCTCTTTTTTTTCTTGTGCTGCGTTGATTTCTCAGACACCAGCTGCTCGTGGCTGAGTAATCCACAGCAGCAGCCAAGAGGCAACGTGGTTTCTTTCCTTTGAGATGCAGACTCATACTATGAGTCCATGCCTTTTGCCACCAGGCTTGGAAATCACTTGGAAACCAGGTTAGTTGATGATAAAACTAGCTGCTTATTTAGTAGTTGAGGAGAGGTGGGCTGGTGGTGGTCTTCTTAACTCTTTGGAGGGACAGCAGTGTTCTTAATGCTTTCTTGGTCAAGAATTAATTCAACTCTGGGTTGTTTTGAGTCTCAGTGCTGCTCAAAATAGCACAAAACATGTGAACTGACAGTCTCCTAGCCTTAAAGAGGAGAGCCTGGTGTTGGTGTGCAGCTTCTCAGTGGAAAGTCTCCAGTTGGGTGACTGGGCTGTCATGGTTTCCCTATGCTGATCTTCAGAGGCTTGTTGCAAGACCAGAGATGGGAGATTTTGGGGATGGGAGCTCCTGGTAAAACTGGAAGGTGCTATTTATTCTTGAAGGCTTTGTCAACCCAGCCTGTGTTAAGACATTGAGGAAACTAAATAAGATTTGCCAAAGGTAATCAATCAATAATTTGTTAATGATTGCTGTGCTCACGTTCAGATCACTTGCTCCAAAAAATGCCACCAAGTGTCCTTTAAAAACAAATCTTTGTGGATTTCTGGTAAATTCCTTGTCTGAATCCATGTCAGTTTTGGGTATGACTAAAATGCATTTATTTTGTGTTTCTCTTTCCTAGAATATGACAGATACCTAGCATCTAGCAAAACCATGGCAGCAGCTTACCTTGATCCCAACTTGAATCACACACCAAGTTCAAGTGCAAAGACACATCTCAGCACTGGGATGGAGCGTTCCCCAGGGGCCATGGAACGAGTCTTAAAGGTCTTTCACTACTTTGAGAGCAGCAGTGAGCCAACAACGTGGGCCAGCATCATCCGGCACGGAGATGCTACCGATGTCCGAGTAAGTCTGGTTTGGGCTTTCTCATCTCATCTTTAGGTTCAGTGTTTAAGTTCATGCTTAAAAAAAAGGGGGAGATGGAAGTCTAGAAGCAACCCAACACAGGGGTTTTTTGTTTATTTTTTTAAAAAAATCTTCATCTTCAGGCTTTTTAGTGGTACCAGCTTTCCTTGGGAACAAAACCAAACCCCAGATGGATGATAGTTTATGCTCTTAAAGAAATAAGAACTCTTCCCATTTTTGCAGAATATAAACTTGACCTTTCAAACAGTGATTACTGGTCTAGGTGGCACAGCTGAGGTATGTCATTAGACTTTTAGCACATTTTAGTCCTCAAAAAAAACCTGTATGATGCAGCTTGGCAGGGGTGAGAGCTGGAATGAAGGTGATCTTAAATGATGCTTTTCATGTTTAAAAAAAAAAAAAATCTTTTACTTGATTAAATGGTAAGAGATGTGTATTCATGTGTTTCATGTGTTTAAATGTAATGTGTGTATGACTTTTTTTTTAAAGAAGAAATCTTCTTTGGCAACTCATTCACAGAATCACAAGGTTGGAAAAGACCTTTAAGATCATCAAGTCCAACCATTCCTGTCCTATGCTAAACCATATCCCTGAGCACCTCATCTACCCATCTTTTAAACACATCCAGGGATGGTGACTCAACCCCCTCCCTGGGCAGCCTGTGCCAGGCCCTCACAACTCTTTCAGTGAAAAATTTTCCCCTAACATCTAATCTGACCCTGCCCTGGTGCAGCTTTGTGCCATTTCCCCTTGTCCCATCTCCTGTCACCTGGCTGAAGAGACCATCTCCCACCTCTCCACAACCTCCCTTCAGGTAGTTGTAGGTGGTGATAAGGTCTCCCCTCAGCCTCCTCTTCTCCAGGCTAAACACCCCCAGCTCCCTCAGCTGCTCCTCATAGGATTTGCCCTCCAGCCCCTTCCCCAGCCTGGTTGCCCTTCTCTGGACTCGCTCCAGGACCTCAATGTCCTTCTCATGGTGAGGATTCCCTCACAATGTGGGGAAACAGAGCTGAAGAGTCCTTTCTCCTTTCAATAAGTGTCTGTTCCCCCACCACCCAGCACTCACCTGCTACTAGTCTAGGGACTAGACTAGTCTAGGGGTAAAAACCTCAGATGTTGGGATTTTACAGTAACTTTAAACCTCTCTAATCTTAGGGGTCCATGCAAATAGATACCTGCACAAAAAGCCTGGTCATTCTGAAGCATCCATGCTCTCTAATGCTGACACCTTTCCTTACCACTTGCTGCACTTATTCTTTCTGGTTTTAAATACTTAAACTGAAAGGAAACTCAGCTTAACACGTCAAATGCTGTTAAAACTTTGTGGTTTGCTTGGTTTCTTTTAAAATTACCCTCCAAGAGCAGAATCTTGCTTGGTGGTAGGTGGTGTGCAGGGTTGTTTTCTTCACTGAGGTTCAGACTGTAGAAGCAGGTTCCCATCTCCTTGTTCATTCCAACTTTTGTATTCTCTGAAATTCCAAAGAAATGTGTTCTTCTTGGAGGAGTTAAGGAGACTTGTTTCTCCTCCTGCCTGCTATGAAGTTTCCTTTGTACAAGAGAAAACAAAGTAAAAATGGAAGAGTTTGGAATGTTTTCTCTTCCTCTCTTGCTGTGTATATCCAAGCATTCCTGTGTATGAAAAGACCTTTTAGCATTCCAAAGTGGAGTAGACCTTGTGACCATGGGAAATTGCAGGATTTTCCTTGGTAATGATCAGAAAATCTCTCCCTTGTTGATTTAATAAGCTTGTGTCTGCGTTTAGGGGTAACTTGCTGAGTGGACAGATTAGGGGTACAACAATGGGAACCGTTATCATCAATAGCATACACTTCTTCTCTGTGAAACAAGGGGGTTTCCATGTCACATGAGGTATCTTTGCTCCCTGGCTTAAGTATAGTGGGTTGATCACAGAATCATAGGGGTTGGCAGGGACCTTCAGAGATCATCAGGTCCAACCCCCCTGCCAAAGCAGCTCCCTAGGGCAGGACACATAGGTAGGTGTCCAGATGGCTCCTGAGTATCTCCAGAGAAGGAGACTCCACACCCCCCTGGGCTCTGTCACCCTCACTGGGAAAAAGTTCTTCTGCATGTTGGTGTGGAACTTCCTGTGCCCCAACTTGCAGCCATTGCCCCTTGTCCTGTCCCCACAGACCACTGAGAAGAGGCTGGCTATTTCCCCCTGTGTCCCACACTTGAGATATTTATAACCATTGATCAGATCCCCTCTCAGACTTCTTTTTTCCAGGCTGAACAGCCCCAGCTCACTCAGCCTTTCCTCACAGGGGAGATGCTCCAGGCCTTTAATCACCTTCACAGCCTCCTCTGGACTCTCTCCAGGAGATCCCTGTCTCTTTTATACTAGGGAGCCCAGCACTGGATCTATCTGATGTGCTTGGTTCATTTAATAAAGTTTATTACTTGGTACAAGGGAAGAAAAACTCTCAGTATATTTGTAACCTTGCAAACCTTGATTGTGGACGGATGTTTAGGGTTCTTTCTGTGGTACTTAAAGTCAAGGTGATCTTTTCCCTGAAGTATGTAGAAAAACAAAAGCAGAGATTACATCTCTGGTTTCCCCAGCTCAGAAATGCTTGTGGTCATGGGCTGAAGGATCCAAACCTTACACTCCCTGCATGAAATTGAGCATGGGCTTCGATTTGCAGTGAGATATGCTTGTTTGAAGTTGAAATGTGTCAGATTTTTAAGAAAAATTGGGTCAAAATAACAGGCAAGTAGCAATTACTTGGGGTTTCCCTTAATCTTTAGTTACTTCGTGTGCACATCTAGCTGGATGGGAGGTTTGTTTGGGGTAATGGAGTTTTGCATTGCTCTTTCCTAACAAAGAAGGATGCAGTGGGGGTGCTGTTAAACTCTGTTCTTTAACACATCACAGAATCATAAGGGTTGGAAGGGGCCTCCAGAGATCATTGAGTCCAACCCCCCTGCCAAAGCAGCTCCCTAGGACAGCTCACACAGGTTGGTGTCCAGATGGGTCTTGTGTATCTTCAGAGAAGGAGACTCCACCACCTCCCTGGGCAGCCTGTCCCAGGGCTCTGTCACCCTCACTGGGAAAAAGTTCTTCTGCATATTGGTGCAGAACTTCCTGTGCTCCAACTTGAGGCCATCACCCCTTGTCCTGTCCCCACAGACCACTGAGAAGGGGCTGGCCATTTCCCCCTGTGTCCCACACTTGAGATATTTATAGACATTGATCAGATCCCCTGTCAGCCTTCTTTTCTCCAGGCTGAACACCCCCAGTTCTAATACCATTCTTTTTTTATCTTGTTAAACTGGGACGATGCTGGTTAAACCTGCAGGTACTCTGTAGTAAAGCTCTAGTAAAGCTCTAGCACCAATGTCTTACCATATCCTGACATTTCTTTTAGAAACAGTAAACTATCTTTGGAGTTCAAGCCTACATTCCATTGGAATGACTGCACTTTGACCAAGCTGGGTAATTTAAGATTAAAATAGCCCTTAAGGTTTTTATGCCTTAGTTTCCCCTCACACCACACCACCCCCCCCCACCTTTGTGGAGGAGATGATCTGCAATAGACCTTCTATTTCTTTGGAATTACAAAGTGAGGAGGAGACCTGTGCTGGGTGTTGCCCTGGGCTCGTTTCCAAGGAGCACTGTTAGGTTATTCAGAGGTGGACATCTGTGACACAGTGCTGCAATTACAGGGAAAACTGGAAAAAAGAAGGGTTTTAAGACCACTCCCTGGTTAGCACAGCTTCTGGGATGACAGCTGAGGAACCTTTCCAGTATTCAAAGGAAGTCAGGCTCTGGCTGAAATCTCCAGGAGAGCCAATTAAATGTATTTCTACTTGCAGAGTGGAGGACTTGGTGGAATGTGCTAATGTCAAGGGAAAGCAGGGGTGGGATTAGCATTCCCAATTGGGGATTTCTAACATCTTCCTTTTCTAACCAAGTCAAGTGTGCCTTTGTCAACGGAAAGGATGGGTTTTTTTACAGTCAAAAGATGTGAGGAAAGACCCTTTTCCTTTTAAAAATAAAGAGATCTTTTATGATTTCCTAAGAGCAGAGTGGAGTGGTACTTCAGCTGTATGAATTACAAAATCCTTGTTTGTGGGGGGAAATCCCTTTTCATCAAAAAACTTCCTGTTCTTAAGCTTAGATGAGCAGGAATTAGCTTTCTGTAGGAGCCTCTTAGGAGGCCAGACTAAAGGTACTGTTTCCTTGTTCTTTTAACTAGAAATATCTTCAGCCCTGACAGTGGTGTGGCTGTACATAGGCTTTATGTTGAGGAGAGCTGGCTGTGGAGCTCTGTTTGTTCTGGAGGGGTTCAGTCTCTCTAAGACAGCCGTTTCCTTTTCAGGGATGAGTCTCTGTCCTGCACAGGATTCAAGGGAAGTTTTTCAATTCTTGGAAATGCTTTTCTGGATTTCAAAGGACTGGCATGCTCCCTTTACCCTGTTTCTACTTGGTGCAGCACTAAAGACATGCTTCACTTGCAAAAGAGGCTTTTTGAACATGCAAACAGTGGTCTCCTACTGGAAAAGGCCTGTTCAACCACACATTTGACAGGGAAAGAAAGGTTGTTTGTCTTCCCTATTTATCTTGGTATGTTTTCATTTGGATGTGTTGTCTACGTGCATATTTCCAGGGCTTTGGGGTTGGAGAGGATGCAGGGCATGCTCTGCCCTGTTCACAGCCTCAGGTGTGGCATGTAAGTAGGTGGGTGTTGCTGAGATGGAATTCCTTTGGTCTCAAGTGCACCCTGAAGGTAAACATTGCCACCACATCGTGATCGGCTGCCACGAGTGAAACAGAATCACCAGGCTGGAAAAGACCTTTGAGATCATTGAGCCCAACCATACCTGTCCTCTGCTAAACCACATCCCTGAGCACCTCATCTGCTTGTCTTTTAAATATATCCAGGGATGGTGACTCAGCCCCCTCCGTGGGCAGCCTGTTCCAATGCCTGACAACCCTTTTGGTGAAGAATTTCTTCTGACCCTGCCCTGGTGCAACTTGAGGCCCTTCTCCCTCATCCTATCACCTGTCACTTGGCTGAAGAAACTAACACCCACCTCTCTACAACCTCCTTTCAGGCAACTGTAGGGGGTGATAAAGTCTCTGCTCAGCATTCTCTTCTCCAGGCTGAACACTCCCAGTTCCCTCAGCTGCTCCTCCACCACCTCTCTGGGCAGCCTGTTCCAGCCCCTCACCACTCTCTCTGGAAAGAACTCCCCCCTAATATCCAATCTAAACCTTCCCTCCTTTAGCTTCAATCCATCCCCCTTGTCCTGCCATTATCTGCCCTTTTAAAAAGCTGATTCCCCTCCTGTTTCTCTGCTCCCTTCAGGGACTGGCAGGCTGCAATGAGGTCCCCCCACAGTCTTCTCTTCTCCAGGCTGAACAAGCCCAGCTCCCTCAGCCTCTCTCTGTAGGGCAGGTGCTCCAGCCCTCTGATCATCTTTGTGGCTCCTCTGAACCTTCTCCAACAGTTCTACATCTTTCTTGTATTGGGGGCCCCAGGTCTGGACACAGGACTCCAGGTGGGGCCTCAGGAGGGCAGAGTAGAGAGGGACAATCCCCTCCCTGTCCCCCTGGCCACCCCTCTTCTGATGGAAATAAAGATGGTGTCCAGGGCACTCTCAAACTGTTCACCATGTGGATCTCCTTTCCTCCCTTTTCTGTGCAGTATCACCCCAAAATGTCATCTTTAATGATGGTGAAATAAGAATTCAAACAGCAGGCTAAAAACCCAACATGCTTAGCTAAAAGTTGAGGATATATCTAATTTAATGGACCAAGAGAAGTTTGAAGTCAAGGGGCATGCCTTGGCTGTGTTCCATCCCTACATCAGGCAAAGAGACCAGAGCCAATTCACCATTTCCCTCCCAACCTGCAGAATCTTATTTCTCACAGGTAGAACACAAGGGTGCAGGGTTGGAAGATTGGGTGTTCCAGCCAGTCCCCTATTTTAAGCTTTTCAGAAGAAGGACTGAAGCACATTCAGCTGAGACATCACTAAGGCAGTATTTGTTGCTTGCTTTTTTTCCTGTTTGACTCACCCCATCTATCCCTATCCCATTTTTATCTTGCAGTTTTCATGTCTAGTCAATCCTAGGTTAGGTTGGTGGTTTGACTTGATGATCTGAAAGGTCCCTTCCAACCAAGACAGTTCTGATTCTACAGTGTCTGTATTTCATTCTCTTGTGGGTAGCTGTTCTTGCAGTAGTTCCATCCCTTACAGGCTTGCCTGCGTTAGGCTCTTGACTCTTTAGCAGGTGAGGAGCCTTATGCCCTAAGGAGTAGGACTTGGGGGTGTTGGTTGATGAAATGTCCATCATGACCCAGCAGTGTCACAGCCCAGAAAGCCAACCATATCCTGGGCTGCATGGAAAGCAGTGTGATCAGCAGGTCAAGGGAGGGGATTCTGCCCCTCTGCTCTGGTGAGGCCTACCTGGAGTACTGAGTCCAGCTCAGGGGTCCCCAACTTAAGAAAGACACAGAGCTGTTGGAGTGAGTCCAGAGGAGGCCACAAAGATAATCAGAGGGCTGGATCACCTCTGCTGTGAAGACAGGCTGAGAGAGTTGGGCTTTTACAGCCTGGAGAAGAAGAGAAGGCTGCAGAGGGACCTTCCAGTACCTGAAGGGGCCTATGGGAAAGATGCAGAGGGACTGGGTACAGGCATGTGGAGCGACAGGACAAGGGGTAATGGGTTTGAACTGAAAGAGGGGAGATACTGATTAGGTATTAGGAAGAAATTCTTCACTCTGAGAGTGGCGAGTCCCTGGTACAGGTTGCCCAGAGAAGCTGTGTCTGCCCCCTCTCTGGCAGTGTTCAAGGCCAGGTTGGATGAGATTTTGGGCAACCTGGTGTAGTGGGAGGTGTCCCAGCCCATGGCAGGGGCTTGGAACTAGCTGATCTTTGGGGTCCCTTCCAACCCAAACCAGTCTGTGATTCTATTTCTGCACTGTGGTTTGTTGTGTTGTCTTACCCACTAATCCTGAGTATTTGATTGGGGATGCAGTTTGTGGTGAAGGCATGGAGAGTGTCTCCAGGGCAGAGATGTACAACTCCAATGATATCCTAGTTAGATGGTTGTTCCTTCTGGCAGCAGTGCCAGCATCCTTCTCACTGTTTGTCTTCTGCTTCCACCTTAGCTGTGCTGGCATAGCTGGTGTGCTTGTTTCACAAGCTCGGTCCAAGTTACAGTGAAGGATTGTTTTGGTGGTGCTTATGACTTCTGCAGTCATGAAGGAACTGTATGAAGCTGCAACAGGGGAGATTTAGGTTGGATATTAGGAAGAGACTCTTCACTGAGAGGGTGGTTTGGCACTGGCACAGGCTCCCCAGGGAAGTGGTCACAGGACCGACCTGGGCTGAGTTCAAGAAGTGTCTGGATGATGCTCTCAGTCCCATGCTCTGACTTGGCTGGTCCTGTGTGGAGCCAGGAGCTGGACTTGATGACCCTTATGGGTCCCTTCCAACCCAGGAGATTCTGTGAATCCAAGAAGAGTGCTGAACAGCCAAGGGGACTGGATAGCACAGCAGTACCTGCTCTGTGTTTGTCATCGCTGGTGGTGTGTGCTTGGAGGTTCCCTGAGGAGTAAAGTGTGGATGTGGAGAAGCACTTGGGATGATGGATCTAAATGTTTCTAAATGGTCATAAATGTGAAGGATGCTGAGTCATCTACATGGATGTGGTGTTTGAGCTGATGGTGTCTCTGGGCTTGCACGGTGGCAGAATAACGTGGGTTTGGCTGTAGTTGCAGTACATACTTGGTGCTGGGTGTCAGTGGCAGGGCTCTTGTTCAGCTGGATCGGTTCCCCAGTCTGTGTATCATGTGATGTACAAATGTGCTTCCTGGATCCAGCCAGGAGAAGGAAACTTGCATGACAATGAGAAAGGAAGGGACATGGGCTCTTTTCTTTGACTTTTGGACATAGTGTCATCAGAGGACAACCCATGTTTTGGTATTGTGAGGACATGGAGTTCTTGTTTATGGAAATTCTAAATCAATTTGCATCAGAAGTTTGTACTTTGCTTTTGTCTAAGTCTTCATTTGAGGTCTCCATGTAAGATCACTCCTCAGGAGTTAACATGCTGTTTTACATAAATAGCATTTGACACATTTGAAGTGCTTCAAAAACATGAACACCATGTCCCTATGTCAGAAGGGCTACTCAAAGACTTTCTCTAGTGCAGGACACTGTCTCCTTCCTACTAAATAAGGAAATGAGGTTTGTAGTCGCATTGGGAGTGTGTTATTTCAACTTCAGGTTATTCATAGTAACACATCAGCTTGGTTAATTTACAAGCAAGCAATTCATCTTCACTCATTAACGGAAGCAGGAGGTGTTACTGGTACATAGGGAGAGCCTACGGTGTCCTGCACCTTTCGGCCTCTCTCTGCTCAATCTTGTTTTTCAACAGCCTCCTAACCATGCTGGACTGTAAACCCTACCTGTGGACATGTTCTCCTAATTTAGGACAGATGTTAAACTATTTTTCAGATCAGCTGTGTTGGGTACCTGTGGGTTCTTTAGACCAAGTGCACACTGTCCAGTTTTCTAGCTATTTACGTTCTCTTTTTTTCATAGAAGCATAGAATGCATTAGGTTGGAAGGGACCTTTAAAGGTCATCTAGTCCAACCCCCCTGCAGTAAGCAGGGACATCTTGACTAGATCAGGTCTCTCAGAGCCCCAACAAGCCTGACCTTCAGTGTTTCCAGGGATGGGACCTCCACTGTCTCTCTGGGCAACCTGTGGCAATGATCTACCACCCTCATAGTGAAGAACTTTTTCCTACTATCCAACCTAAATCTCCCCTTTTTGAGTTTAAAGCCAGTACCCCTCATCCTATTGCTACATGCCCTCATGAACAGCTCTTCCCCAGCTTTCTTATAAGCACCTTTCAGGTACTGGAAGGCCACTATAAGGTCCCCCACAACCTTCTCTTCTCCAGTCTGAACAGGCCCAACTCTCTCAGCTTGTCTTCACAGAAGAGGTGCTCCAGCCCTTTGATCATTTGTGTGACCCTCCTCTGGACGTGCTCCAGCAGGCCCATGTTCTTCTTGTGCTGAGGGCTCCAAAGCTGGACGCAGTTTTCCAGGTGAGGTCTCACCAGAGGGGCAGAGGGGCAGAACCCCCTCTCTCCATCTGCTGGACACACTTCTTTTGACGCAGCCCAGGGTGCAGTTGGCCTTTTGGGCTGCAGATGCACATTGGTGGCTCATGTTCAGCTTCTCATCCAAGTCCTTTTTCTCAGGGATGACTTCCAGGACATCATCTCCTAACCTGCATGGATAACAGGGGTTGTCCCGACCCAGCTGACTCTGCACTTGGCTTTGTTGAACCTCATAAGGTTCACCTGGGTCCACTCCTCCAGCCCATCCACGTGCCTCTGGATGGCATCCTGTCTCCCTGGCACATTGACCTCAACGCTCAGTTTGGTGTCATCGTTTCCTGGTTTAAAGGGAGGGAAAGCTGACCCATCAGTTGCCTGTTACTGGTTGGAAATTCCCTAAGGGCTCCCCATCCTCTTTTGCTCAGCTGTGGTTGCCCAGTTCACGTTTGGGGTGAATATTAGCTCTGGAAACCTAAATAAAGTATCTGATTATAGTAAGGAACATTCAGCTGGTGCTTGTTTGTGAGACTTCCTTTGAGTTGTTCAGAGTATTTTGGACTGACAAGAGACACATGAAAGCTCCTCATTGAAATTCATGTTCCTGTTGGGTATCCTGTGTACACCAAAACTGAAATCTCATTTTGCAGTTGGTTTCTGCTAGAGTCACACTCTCCTATGAATTTTTCTAGCTGTGATTAATTTGAGGTCGTAAGTTTGTAGTCCAGATTGAAATTTTGGTGTTCTTTCCACTTAAGAATTCATCTGGGTCAAGTTTGGAGAGATCTCAGATGTCTTTGGCTATGCTTCCAGTTAGTGTCACCGTGACATATCTTAGTGGGATGTTTTAGCTGCTATTCTGCAGTGGTTAAGCTTGTCTGGAAACTTCTGATTAAGCATTCTGATCACTGCCACGAAAAGCATCAGGCATGCTTCTGGCAAGGCTCCTCACATCGCAGCCGTGACAGGCAGAGAAGCTGTCACCCACCCTGGAGCGATGGCAGTGGCTTTGTTTGACCCTCCAAGCATCTCCACTTGGTCTCTGGAGTCTGCCCAGAACCCAAGGAGACTCTGCATTGTTTACTACCCTGTCAGAGTAGTAATTACTGACCCAGTTATGGCTGTGGTGCCAGCACAAGGCTTGAAGATGTCTTCTGTGCTGGTTGGATGTAGCAGCCAGACAAACTCTGCCCTGCTGCGTGGGACCTCACCCTGCTGTTCGTGTGCGGCTGCGCTCCCCCGTGGGAGTTCGTGTCGCTCAATGACCCGTGCTGTTGTGCTGTGGGGTATGCTGGTTGAAGGCATCTCTAAATGACTTAAATGCTCTAAATGTTTAAGGAACTGCTTGAAAGAGTCCAGCAGGGCCACCCAGGTGATGATGTAGAACATCTTTCTGGCCTTTCTGCAGCTCGCAAGGCCAATAGGATCCTGGGCTCCATCAGCAGAGGGGTGGCAGCAGGGACAGGGAGGGGATTGTCCCTCTCTACTCTGCCCTCGTGAGGCCCCACCTGGAGTCCTGTGTCCAGATCTGGGCCCCCAATACAAGAGAGATGTGGGACTGTTGGAGAGGGTTCAGAGGAGCCACAAGGATGATTAGAGGGCTGGAGCACCTGCCCTACAGAGAGAGGCTGAGGGAGCTGGGCTTGTTCAGCCTGGAGAAGAGAAGGCTGTGGGGGGACCTCATTGCAGCCTGCCAGTCCCTGAAGGGAGCAGAGAAACAGGAGGGGAATCAACTTTTTCAAAGGGCAGATAATGGCAGGACAAGGGGGAATGTTTTAAAGCTGAAGGAGGGAAGGTTTAGATTGGATATTAGGGGGAAGTTTTTTATGGAAAGAGTGGTGAGGGGCTGGAACAGGCTGCCCAGAGAGGTAGTGGATGCCCCATCCCTGGAAGTGTTCAAGGCCAGGTTGGATGGGGCCCTGGGCAACCTTGTGTAGCTCCAGGCCTGAGGTTGGTGTCCCTGCCTGTGGCAGGGGGGTTGGAACTTTATGATCCTCGGGGTCCCTTCCAACCCTTGCCATTCTATGATCTTTCTTAGGAGGACAGGCTGAGGGAGCTGGGCCTCTTTAGCTTGGAGGAGACTGAGGAGTGACATTATCAACGTTCATAAATATGTAAAGGGCAGGACTCAGGAGGATGGAGCCAGGCTCTTCTCAGTGATGGCCAGCAACAGGCCCAGGGCAATGGGCACAGGCTGGAGCATAAGAAGTTCCATGTGAATATAAGGAGAAATTTCTTCACTGTGAGGGTGACAGAACCCTGGGACAGGCTGTCCACAGAGGTTGTGGAGTTTTCTTCTCTGGAGACATTCAGAACCCACCTGGATGTGTTCTTGTGTGGCCTAATCTAGTTGATCCTGCTCTGGTGGTGAGATTTGACTAGATGATCTTTCGAGGTCCCTTCCAACCCATGACATTCTGTGATTCAGTGAAAATTCAGCCTCTCTGGTTCATTAATAAAAAGGAATTAGGAAATGGATGTTTTACTTGAAGAGGTTTCCCATGCAGATGATTCATTTTGAGTGTCCTAATCAGCATATTTCCTTATTTCTCCAGTTCTTCATTCTGGCTGTGGTCTGTTAGTGTTTGGAATGAGCGTTGTGGCATTCCTGTGGAAAAGAGAAGCCACTTAATGTGTTTGTTTTTAAAGCATCTTTTCTTCCTTCCTGGGCACACAGAAGGTTTTAGAGTGTAGCTTCTAACCCTTGACCTCCTTTGCACCAATGCTGCTATCTCTTTTCTGCTTAGGTGACTTTTCCTTCAGTTGCAGTACATGCTAATTGTTGCTAATTATTTTCTCCAGGTAATATCACTACCTGGCCAGAAGGGATGGGGTACCCTTCCTACCTCATTTAGGAAATACATTGACTTTTTGACTGTGGTTTGCTGACAGTTCTGTAATAGCTTTAGAATTAACTGGCGATAGAAAAAGGATAAAGGCTCTACTCCATTCTCATGAACCCCCATCTGGAGGACTGTGTCCAGTTCTGGAGTCCCCAACATAAGAAGGACATGGAACTGTTGGAACAGGTCCAGAGGATGGCCGTGAAGATGATTAGAGGGGCTGGAGTACCTCTTCTATGAAGACAGGCTGAGAGAGTTGGGGTTGTTCAATCTGGAGAAGGCTCTGGGGAGATCTTCTAGCAGCCTTCCAGTACATGAAGGGGCCTACAAGGAGGCTGGGGAGGGGCATTTTAGAAAGTCATGTCATGATGGGACAAGGGGGGATGCTTTTAAATTAGAAGGTGGTAGATTTAGGTTGGATATTAGGAAAAAATTCTTCCCTGTGAGGGTGGTGAGGCACTGGCACAGGTTGCTGAGGGAAGTGGTGGCTGCCCCCTCCCTGGCAGTGTTCAAGGCCAGGTTGGATGGAGCCTTGAGCAGCCTTGTCTAGTGAGGGGTGTCCCTGCCCGTGGCAGAGAGATTGAAACCCAAACTCTTTCTTTCAAAATCTTACTCTGTTTTGGTGAGAAATAAAACATTTGACTTTAGTCCTTTTGAGATCCCACCCTAAAAATTGGACAGGTTCTGAGACACATGGCTCCATTCTTTCCTGAAGAAACACTAAGTGTTTCAGCTGAGCCTTATGCTTCAGGAGTCTTCTGGTTTATGGTCAGAGATAATTTTAATTTTTAATTTTTTTTCTTGCCAAAGCTGTTTCATATCACAGCAGGCACAGCTATGGTTTAAGGACATGTTCCCCTAGTGTCACTACCAACTGACAGCAACACCAGAGACAGAGGAAGGACTGGGTTTCCAAAAACAAGCACTGCTGGTTATATACTCTATGCAGGGAGCAGAAGGACATGCAAATGAATGACTGGCTTGTGTTTGCACATATAGAGAAAGGCTGGCTGTGTTCCCTTCAGGGCAGAGCACCCTGCCAAAATGTTAGGCTTTACTAAGCAGAGATCCTCCTGTGGGTAAAGAAGGGGTTAAATTTGTCTCTGTCACTCCTGAGAGTAGTTGGTGGTTGTTACCTGTTTCCTGGGATACAGGCAGCTGTTCTCCTTTGAAGTATTTGATAGAAGACCCTTGAATACAGGCAAGAAACAAACCTAACCGGTGTTTGTAGCTGCAGTCAGAATGTCTCATTCAGATTTGAAACTGTTCCTTGACCTGACAATAGATCCATGGAATTCGCTGGGGAAGATGGTGCAAAAAGTTAACTGGTTTAAAAAGAGACAGGATGAGTAACTGGAGGAGTTTCACTGAGGGTGGGTGAAGGACATCTCACTTGGCTCAGGAAATCCACTCGGATAAAAATAGTCAGAGGCTGGGAGAGTGTTTAGGGGAAGTGTGGGATGTACTTGCCTCTTGTCACCTCTTCCCCCAGCATCCATCTGTGGCCACTGTGGCTGTTCCTTCAGTTGGTTTTTACCACTGTATCTGCACAGAGGTCACTTCTGTTTGCATCAGACATTTGTCCCAGCTACTTGGGGACCTTCTGGCTGCCAGGACTCAGCTGTTGCTGGACAGTCTGTGTGGGGCTGCCAGCTGGCAGCGCCGCTTCAAGGCTCTAATTTGCCAGTGTGTTCTGAAGTCTCCCTCCCCTGTTACAGTCATCCACAAGCATCTTGTGTGCTTTGCTGTTTGTGTCCATCTTCCTTCAAGTGTAGAGTTTGTGACCTAGTTAGCAGTGGATGTCCAGCTCCTTCACGTGGAAGAAGACAAGGGTGTTGGATCTGAGGATGCCTACACTGCTGCTATTGTAGACAGTGTGCTGGACTCAGTGGAACCTCTTCTGACTCAGGCTCCATGAATTTACTAACACAGCTTGTGTTTCCTTCCTGTAGGCTTGAAAGAATTATTTCTTAACATTTCACTATGCACTGTATCACTTCTGGAAGATTATTTAACTGTTGGAGTTTGGTGAGATGTATGAGCTGATGTAAGAGCTCACTATCACCTCACCAAAAGCATGATCCCCCTCCTACATGTCATCTTCCCCCTCTGTTCAGATTTAGTGCTTAATTCTCTTTTTGCAGTTAGCTTTCTGCTTGTGTAACTGCAGAATCTGGCTCTTAAAACGTTTTTCTTGGGAATATAAACTAATACATTTTAGGAAATGGTGTCATACCATAAAAATCCCTCCTGCCTGACCTTAGTAGCTCACCTCTGGCTCACATAGGACTTACCAGTGGGCTACGTGTTGATGTCCTCTGAAATCCTGAGCAAGAACTGCAGCCTGTGCACTCGTGTGTATATGTAAGTGTACATACATCCACTCCTGAGCATCTTCAGTAGGAAATTCTCAGGTAAGGAGCCAAAGGATGATAAATTCCTCAAAGAAAGAAGTGTCTGGGAGCAGTGATAGCCCGTGCTCTTGCTGAGCCCTAAACACTCTGCTGGCAGGGATCTACCTCCTTGCAGAGACACAAGACATACCTTCTACTGGGTTGTAAGGCAGCAACTTGAATTTCCTGCTGACTTGCTAATCTGGATAAGAGTAGGACAGCCTGGCATGCTGCACCTTGAAAGATGGCTAATCCATGATCTGCTAACACACTGGAATTCCAGTTAGCATGTGTTAGACCTTCCGGAGGTCCGGTGTGGGAGGGAAATGGCAATCTGTTCTGATTTCTTTTTGAAAGGTTCCTTTCTTGGTGAAAGATCCTCCCAACTGTGACATTTACCTCAGGACATTTCTTTTGTTTGAAAATGTTCCTAAATCATTGTGTCTTGCCTCATTTTATAAGGGATCTGTGCTTAATCAGCAGAAAATGAGGAGGGGGAGAGGGGGGAAGGAAACCAAGGACTTGTGATGTGACCTTCCAAATCCTGGCTGTTGAGAATGAAAGAGGATGAAAATTTAAGATGATTTTCCAATGGAGAGTGACTTTTAAAGGCTGGTAGGGTGGGGATTTTTGAACAAATACCTGTTGCTTTCATCCACAGATGGGCTTTTTACATTTTGGCATTTATGTTACTCTGTTTTACTTGGTGATTTAATTCTGAGAAGAATCATGGCAACATATTTACTGCTGTTTTGTGAAGCTGTGCTGGTGAAACTTGAGAATTTGTAAATGTTTGTGTGAAACAGTTGAAAATTGAACTTTTTTAGTATCCCTAACAAAGGCCTTACCTGATTTACTGCATAGTATTTTCTGTAGGCTATGCCACTGTTATGTAGGATTTGTAGAAGATCCATATTGCTTTTTATGACATGTCAGGTGTGTGTTTCTCTGTTTTAGGGTATCATTCAGAAGATTGTGGACAGTCACAAAGTGAAAAACGTGGCGTGTTATGGGTTACGGCTCAGTCACCTGCAGTCTGAGGAGGTTCACTGGCTACACCTGGACATGGGGGTATCCAATGTGAGAGAGAAGTTTGAACTAGCCCACCCTCCAGAAGAATGGAAGTAAGAGCATACATCTGTTCAATGTCAAAACCAAATCACAAAAGTCTTTTTACTGTGTTGTAAAAGAATTGCTATCGAATTTGCATTGTGAAGGAAGAACCTTGTGTGGTGGAACAGTGTGGGGGTGTGGTGTGGACAAAACAACAAAACCCCAAACTTTTCATAAAGAACAGGAAGAGGTGTTGGCTTTGAAGGGGTTTTTGTTGTTTTAAGGGGTTTCCTGCAAGCTGAAGAGAGGTGTGTAACCCAATATTTAGAGGCTGCATAAAGTAGGAACAGAAATCTAGTAATTGTTCCTGTCATCTAGTTCCAACCCCCTGCCATGGGCAGGGAATCCCTCCACTAGACCAGGTTGCCCAAAGCCCCATCCAAGCTGGCCTTGAACACTGCCAGGGATGGGGCTTCCACAGCTTCTCTAGGCCACCTGTGCCAGTGCTTCACCACCCTCAGCCTGAAGAATTTCTTCCTAAACATCTAATCTGACCCTGCCCTTTGTCAGTTTAAAGCCATTGTCCCTTGTCCTGTCACTGTCAGAGGCTGAGTTTTCTTTTTAGCAGAGTAAGTTGAAAAGGCAAAGAGTGAGTGGATGGTACGTGCTCAGGAGAGGATGTTGGCTGGAGAGGAAAAAGGGGAAGATCACCCACTTTCCTCTTAGGGAGTCAAGAAGAAAGTGAAATGAATTTGCAGAACAGTACAATAGTCTACTAGAGAGGGTGAGGAGCTCTCCTTTTAAAACACCATTAAACCAAATATAGTACTAACCTCATGTAGCAACACCAAAAAGGAGATTATTGTGGTTACTAGTTCATTGCAGGAGTTTGCTTTATGTTTTCCTGTGGTTTATGTTCATAACCACAATTTGTGCAGAAGCTGCTAGTTGTGTTAAAGGCTACACATCCCTTCTGCAAAACTGCTGTAAATAGTCTATACTTAAGTTCTCTTAAAAGGCCTGAAACAAATGCAACAAATCCAAACAAATTAGAAATGCTTCAAACTTTGGTTTCAGCAGTGTTGGACCTTCTCTTCTGTGCACATTGCATTTTATCCTTTGAGATGCATTTCAACATTTTGCCCTTTGTCAGTCACAAGAAATTTTTCATTGATAAGACTGTGTATTCACAGCTTGGGAAGTAGGGGATTCCTCAAGCCTTTCCCTTGCACCTGGGAAGGAATAACTGCTGGAATCAGTACAGGCTGGGGGTGACCTGCTGGAGAAGAGCTCTGTGGAGAAAGACCTGGGGGTCCTGGTAGGTGACAGGTTGGCCATGAGTCAGCAGTGTGCCCTGGGGGCTGAGAGAGACAATGGGATCCTGGGGGGCATCAGGAGGAGTGTGGCCAGCAGGTCACAGGAGGTGATCCTCCCCCTCTGCTCTGCCCTGGTCAGGCCCCACCTGGAGTATTGTGTCCAGTTCTGGGCTCCCTGCTATAAAAAGACAGGGATCTCCTGGAGAGAGTCCAGAGGAGGGCTACAAAGATGATGAAGGGCCTGGAGCATCTCCCCTGGGAGGAAAGGCTGAGAGAGCTGGGTCTGTTCAGCCTGGAGAAAAGAAGACTGAGGGGGGACCTAATCAATGTTTATAAATATCTCAAACACAGGGGAAATGGCTAATCTCTTCTCAGTGGTCTGTGGGGACAGGACAAGGGCCAGTGACTTCAAGTTGGAGCACAGGAAGTTGCATGCCAATACAGGGAAGAACTTTTTCCCAGTGAGGGTGCCAGAGCCCTGGGACAGGCTGCCCAGGGAGGTGGTGGAGTCTCCTTCTCTGGAGATATTCAAGACCCATCTGGACACCGACCTGTGTGACCTGTCCTAGGGAGCTGCTTTGCCAAGGGAGTTGGACCCGATGATCTCTGGAGGTCCCTTCCAACCTCTGTGATTCTGTGACTCTGTGATTCCCTGAGAGTGGTGCTGTGTGTAAGATGTGAATAATTTATGCCATGACAATTTGTTACACGCTGTGCAAATGTCACTTCCAATTTCATTAGACAGCACAACTCGCGTTGTGCACGTTGCAGAACAAAGTTGATCAGTTTTAAAAGCAAAATTAGATGATTGTTTTGAAGTTTCTGGACAGGAATTGTATAAAATAACTCATGAAAGAGCTATGGTAAGCTGTAAATTATTCAATACCTTTCCAGAGTGTCATTTAATGGTTTATCGAATCCATGCAGCCTGACATACCTTTTAAACCCAGGGAGATTTGCTGTGCATAATCAAAACGTTGCTGTCATATTTGTAATACCCTAACACAGAGTGTTTAAGATCATATGACAGTACTTGTACAAATATTTAGATTAGTGAAGGGAGAGAAGACTTTGAATGGTTCTTAAATTAAATGCTTCCTATAGTGTTAATAAACCGGTCACCGCCTCCTTGTGATTATTTTTTAATAATTAAATATAAAAGGCCATATAGTCAGTGCTCAGAAATTACAGCTCTGATGTTCTCCTAGACTAATAGAGAAGTTACACTGATTGTCAGTAGGATGTACACAGAAGTTACCAGAATAAAATCCATCTCCTGCCTGTGCAGCTTTCATTCAGCACTGTACTGTCCATAATCCTTTGGAGGACGGGCCAGGGAAGAGGAGGAGGAGTAGGAATATGACTGCTGCCAACTGTAGGTGGAGTTTAGGAAGAGCAAATCACAGTGGACTTTGGGGCAACAAGGTCACCCAAAATTCCTTCACTTCAAGTGTACTTCCCTCCTTCCTTTGGCAAATAGGACAGTTGCAGGAGCACACACAGTTCAGCTCTGCCAAGCTGCCAGTGGATAAACCTCTGTTACGTGGCAAAAGGCAAACAGGAAATCTTTGCTTACTGGAAGTTCCCCGCCCCCCCTCAGGTTTGCTTTTATATACAGCTTTGACCTTCTTGATTAAAAAAAAGGCTTGGATTTTGCACAAGATAGCAGGGGTTTGACCTGTTGTGTAGGTTTTTAAAATATAAAAATCAGTCAAGTCCTCACACTTCAATTTTTCCTACCAAGATTTCCTACAAAATTTGGCCCTAAAGTTCAGATAGAAGCCTTCTATTAACTCTGCCTGTGTCTTCACTCTATGTTACACTGGGAATGTCCATCTTAGTTTACCATATCAAACAAAATACCCTCTTTCCATTCTATCTGCAGAAGATGATTCTATCCAGCTTTAGAAAATTCTGAATGTGTTTAAATTGTGGTGCCAAAAATGATCTGAGTTGCAGTTATTGGAACTGCTTGTTTGTCTGATTGTGGCAGTTTATTAAAGAAAGAAGTGTTCTGGAGTCTTCTATGTTTTATCTCAAGTTGGGTAATAATACTGTGATTTCTTTGAGCTATGCAAGATTTAGCACTGTGGAAGCATGATATAACTTGGGTCTAATTCCATGCAACTGCTTTAGAATAACTCTTGTCTCCCACATGCAGTCTGAGGGGGCTTTTTGTTTGTTATTGAATTCTGGTCACACTGCTGCTCTTAGCTTTATCTTACAGGAGCATAAATAGTTAATTGTTCATTTGCTTGTGTGAAGGCCTGTGTACCTGTGCATGTGAGATGATCCCAGGTGACAACTGAAATACAAACAAAATCCTGAGGCTTTTTTTATGGGAATGCAGTAAAGACTGGAGTGGACTGGTTTGCTTCAGGTTTCCTTTCATTGTTTATGCTAGCATTAAACTCAATTTTTAATTAAGAAATTAATCTTCACCTGTAGCAGTATTACTTTAGTGATTGAATGTTTCCAAGGGCATGTGGGTGAAAGATGAAAGAGCCTTCCTCCCTTCACCTTTATCTTTCCAGCTAGGTGAACTAGGGTCAGCACAGTGGGCCAAAGCAATGTTGTGTTTGCTGCTCTTTCATTGTTCTACAAGGGCAGATTAAAGAGGTTGGAATAATAAATTCTTCCCCTTAGGGTACACATCTTCTGGTTCTGGGTTTAGGATTTGTAGGTAAAGCAGGTCCTTGCAAGCAGGCAATATTCAGGCAGAAGATGCCTCAAAAGAGGCCCCAGTGCTCAGCTGCCATACAGATGCTTTGGCACTGACACAACAGCCCGACCACCTGCAGAACGCTGTAATGAGTTGTCTGAGATGATCTAAAAGCTCTATATTTCTCCTCTCCACAGTTTTCCTTCTCCACTCTTCAACTTCTAGTTAGCCAGTCCTTTCCCTTTTCTTCTCTGAGCTTTAATGCTTGTCTGATCCTTCAGCAAGCCGATTCATTTCATGAAACTCTCACACAAGGTTATTTCCCCCCTCCTTTGTCTGCCCTTTAGTGCCCATCTACTCCTTTCTGGCTTCTTTTCTGTTGATGTGAACTGAATCAGAACCTGCTGGAAGCAACCTACGTGTTTGGGACTGGTGAGATTTACTTCTTTCATTGCCACAAAACATTAGGAGTTGGATCATCTGGGGTTTTTTTGTCTCCACCAACTGCTCAGGCAGCACTTGTTACTCAGAGGGAGGTTTCCTAGAAGTGTCTTCTCAGAAGTGTATGCTATGTTGTGGACAGGTCACTTCACCAATCAGCTTAACTTGGATACTGAGCTTTCTGCAGGTCTGAGTGGAGGCCCATAGTGTGTGTCTGTGTGTGCATGGAAGCTTCTGTACCACAGGATACCTGCAGAACAGCAAGCAGAGTAGTCATTTTCTGGTTTTATCAGAGATGAAGTGATCATCAGATCAGCTGCTATACTTGCTCAAAAAGCAGACCTGGTTTGTGAGAAAGAGACTTGTTACCCTAATCAGTTGGCTGCGTTTCAGAGCTGGTAGATTTAGAGGATAGTAAAAATCAAGCCAGTGCTTGAGTTGGTCTTTGGAAGTCAGCTTCTCCATTTACAGATTCACAGAATTGTAGGGGTTGGAAGGGACCTCGAGAGATCATTGGGTCCAACCCCCCTGCCAAAGCAGCTCCCCAGCTCATACTGCACAGATAGGTGTCCAGACGGGTCTTGAATATCTCCAGAGAAAGAGACTCCACCACCTAATTCCCATAGGTGCCCTCAGAGATTAGTTTATAAATAGGTAATGAAGGTCACTCTCAGTGATTGTCCCAGCCAAGCTGTTTTGCCTTACCTGATTTTCTCATGAGATCCTGTTGCAAAAAGCAATACTTCTCAGGGCTCCTTGGTTCAGAGGACAAGTGCCAGGAAAAGAGAAAGATTGCTTTTCCTGTATTTTTGTATTCCAGAGAGTAAAGATGTTCCACGTCCTGGTCTAGATCAGGTTGAATCAGACAGTATGTACGTTGCTGAAGGTATGAGATCAGTTCCACATGCATTTCTTCAGGCCTGAATGGTCTCTGATTTTTGGCTTGCAGGATGACTGAAAAAGAGTTGATGTGGAGTGACTGCCACTATTTAGGCAATATTTGTTCTTAGTACAGTGGAAGACAAAATAAATTATTCTTTTCACTTGGCATACTGTGAAACTTCAACTCCATCTTCAGTATCTGTTATCTGAAACACATGCAGTGAATTGTAACACTTCTTTTCCAACATTTAGAAGGTCCCCTTGGTCAGATGCTTGATACCCCTGTGTTGGGTTGTCCTTGGCTGACTGCCATACCCTCTCTCACTCCCTCCTCAACAGGACGGGGGAGAAGACAGGGTAAGGTAAGTTGTGTGTCAGTGATGCAGGTCACAGACCAAGCGTGACCTGCATTACGAGGCCTGTGACCAGCGGTGTTCCCCAGGGCTCGGTGTTGGGTCCAGTCCTGTTTAATATCTTCATTGACAACCTTGATGAGGGAATAGCATCCACCCTCAGCAAGTACCTGATGATACAAAGCTGGGAGGGGTGGCTGACACGCAGGACACTGCGCTGCCATCCAGAGACCTGGACAGGCTGGAGAGCTGGGCAGGGAGAAACCAGATGAAATTCAATAAGTGCAAGTGTAAAGTCTTGCACCTGGGGAGGAACAACCGCATGTATCAGTACAGGCTGGGGGTGACCTGTTGGAAAAGAGCTCTGTGGAGAAGGACCTGGGGGTCCTGGTTGATGACAGGTTAGCCAGGAGCCAGCAGTGTGCCCTGGGGGCTGAGAGAGACAATGGGATCCTGGGGGGCATCAGGAAGAGTGTGGCCAGCAGGTCAAAGGAGGTGATCCTCCCCCTCTGCTCTGCCCTGGTCAGGCCCCACCTGGAATACTGTGTCCAGTTCTGGGCTCCCTGGTATAAAAAAGACAGGGACCTTCTGGAGAGAGTCCAGAGAAGGGCGACAAAGTTGATCAGGGGTCTGGAACATCTCCCCTATGAGGAAAGGCTGAGTGAGCTGGGGCTGTTCAGCCTGGAAAAGGGAGGTCTTTGAGGGGACCTAATTAGTGTTTATAAATATCTTAGACATGGGTGGCAGGGGGAGTTGGCCAGCCCCTTTTCAGTGGTCTGTGGAGACAGGACAAGGGGCAATGGCTGTAAGCTGGAGCACAGGAAGTTCTGCACCAATATGCAGAAGAACTTTTTCCCAGTGAGGGTGCCAGAGCCCTGGGACAGGCTGCCCAGGGAGGTGGTGGAGTCTCCTTCTCTGGAGAGATTCAAGTCTCGTCTGGACGCCTATCTATGTAATATGAGATAGGGAGCTGCTTTGGCAGGGGGGTTGGACCCGATGATCTCTTGAGGTCCCTTCCAACCCCTAAGATTCTGTGATTCTCTGATCACAGGAAAAACCAGACTCAAATTCAGGAAAGTTAATTTATTGCCAAATAGATTCAAGTATAGAGAAACATTTTCCCCCTACTGCTTCTCATTCCCACCTTCACCCCCTCGCTGCCAACTCCTCTCCCCCTGAGGGGCGCCGAGCTAGGGATGGGAGTTGTGGTGGATCCATGACAGCCCATCTGGGCCACTCCTCTCTCCTCCCCCATCTCCCTGCTCCAGCGCTGGCCCTTCCCTGGGCTGCAGCCCTTCAGGGACACCCTGCTCCTGCCCAGGCTCCCCAGGGCCTGCGCTGCCTTTGGCTCTTGCTGAAGCCTGTTTTCCCCCTCCCCTTGCAGCAGCTGTGTCCTGCAGTGGGGCCATTGGAGCCGGCTGGGACTGGTTGTGTCTGGCCTGGGGCAGCCCCGGCCTCTCCTCACAGAGCTGCCCTGCAGCCCCAGCACACAGTACAACTCCTTGGGGAAGGTACATTTAGTAACTTGACAATACCTTGTCCATTAACAGTCCCCCCAAGCGCTGTGTGCTGGTATTCTGTGGTGTGCAGAGAAATGTAGAAATACGTACAAATCCATTCCAGTAACACCTTAACTTTGTGCCTGAGACAAGTGGCCAGTGGTAGTTTTCAAGATCCTGAATTGTCCTTAGTTGAACTCACTGTCAAAATTCCCTTGTGTCATGGTCATACCCTTGACTTGCACATCAACTTTTGCTGTGGTTTTGCCAGTCTCTTGTAAACTCGGCACAAGAGTGGAATAAGTCACAGATTCAGGTTTTGTCTTAATATCCAGTGATCTGACAAAGTACAGCCCCAGTGGGAAAGGATGAGTCTGTTTTAATTAGCTGGGACGTGTTAGTTAGCCAGGCACTTCCAGGTATGAGGTCAGTCAGCTTTTCTTTGCTCAGAGGTTGGGTCTTCACTTTTTAATACTCACTTTCCTCCTTGCTGGGATAGGTGGGTGGTGTGGAAATGCTGCTATGGGGAGGGATTAGAATAGAACCAGGTAAAGGATGAGGATGCAGTAGCAGGAGAAAACACAACTGGGAAATGAGAAATTGATAAGGGAAGCTTTCAGAGAACAGTGTTTAATCTTCAAATGTGGAAAGAGAGTGAAAATGCCACCTTCACTAGACCAGGCTGCCCTAAAAACCGCATCCAACCTGGCCTTGAGCACTGCTGGGGAGGGGGCAGCCACAACCTGTTCTACCCTCATTGTAAAGAATTTCTTCCTTATGTCCAATCTAAATCTACCTTCTTTCAGGTGCCTTCCACTTCCCTTCTAAATCCTACAGTGTGAAAACTCGTTTTTGTTTAAGAATGTGTTTTCTATGCCTGAAGACTGAGAGGCTGAAGGAGACAAGAAGGCTGTGGGGGGACCTCATTGCAGCCTTCCAGTCCCTGAAGGGAGCAGAGAAACAGGAGGGGAATCAGCTTTTTAAAAGGGCAGATAATGGCAGGACAAGGGGGATGGATTGAAGCTAAAGGAAGGAAGGTTTAGATTGGATATTAGGGTTAAGTTCTTTACAGAAAGAGTGGTGAGGGGCTGGAACAGGCTGCCCAGAGAGGTGGTGGATGCCCCATCCCTGGAGGTGTTCAAGGCCAGGTTGGATGGGGCCCTGGGCAACCTTGTGTAGGTCCAGGCCTGAGGTTGGTGTCCCTGCCTGTGGCAGGGGGGTTGGAGCTCTATGATCGTTGGGGTCCCTTCCAACCCAGATCAGTCTATAATTCTGAGACTGAGTGTGCATTTTCCTTTATGTAATAAACTTTCCATTTTATGAAAAAACATCATTTGAAATATTCCTGGTTTGTAAACAGTGTGTGTGCACATGTGTTTACAGTTTCAAAATGTTTATTTTAATGATTTCTAAAGGGACAGTGTCTTTTCTATTATTTCAGAAAAAAGAATTACTGCAACCTCTGTTTGCAGTGGAATCCTAAGCAGCTGTAACTTTTTATCAAATCCCTGTAGAAATTTTGATTCCTGAAAGCCAAATCACTTGCTGAGAAGTTCTTTACCTGCTGCAACCAACAGATTGAGATGTTGTAATGTTTGCCATCAGGATTGTTGTAATCTTGCCAGCAGTAGATTGTTAAATATACTTGTTTCAGGGAAGGGCTATAAAGAGTTTTATACTTTGGATATGCAGTATTGGCACACCCAGAGGGATGACAACATTGGTTATCAGAATTTTATTGCAATTTACTGTGTTAGAGGAGGAAGCTTTAGACATGGTGGGTTGTTCTGCAGGACAAGCAAAACATTAAGGGTTTAGAAGCAGAAGTTACATGTTTTAAAAGGGATACAAGTTTGTAATAGGTCATGAACCAAAGCTAGTTCTGAGTCTTCCTCCTCTGTGGTGTACTATTAACATGAATGTCACGTGGAAAACTGGTTGGTTTGGCTTTTGCATGCATGTTGATGAGAAATAAGGAAGTAGGAGACCTTTTTGCAGAGAAGTCCTTAGAAAACCTTTGGAACAATTCAGAGATGGATATTGCAGCACTTGGGCAGAGGAGGAGCAGAGTCAAGTTCCTTGAGTAAGCTCTTGTTTTGTCTGTAGTATGTAGTGAGTAACACTGGTTGCCACTTTCACTTGGAGCAGTGAGATGTGTCTTGCTGGAGATAACCAAAGGTTAAGGCTGTTGACAGTGGGTCATGCCCAGTGTTATGGCAGCTCATGTGCTCTTGTCACCTAATTGGGACCTTCCTTCCCACGGATGTGGACCTGACAGCCTGTCTGCTCCAGGTCTTGATGCTTCAGTCCTCACTGAAGCTTTAAGGCAACAGGGCTTTGTCTGCTTCTCTTACAAAGGTCCTCTGTAAACTTCTCTGTGAAATGTCAGGTATTGCATTCCAGTTCAGTTCTCTGAGTAGTCAAAAGAAGAAATCTTCCCTTAGCTTTCTGAGTTTGCTTCAACTTCACCCTTATTAAGAACATTTGAAGATGTCTTTTATTTAGGATGAAATCACAGATGCTGGTTTTGTCTCACCAGTTCTCTTTTGCTTTTCAGATATGAATTGAGAATTCGTTATTTGCCCAAAGGATTTCTAAACCAGTTCACTGAGGACAAACCAACTCTAAATTTTTTCTATCAGCAGGTATGTTTGATTTTACTACTTTTTCTTTTGTTGGCATCAATTTGGTAAACTCTGGCTTTGTGCAGATAACATACTACTGCAGAAGCAGAAAATGGTAAAATTTAAGGTTGCATATATAAAACAGAAAGTCCATGGCATCTTTCTCCTTGAGAAGGGGTGAGGAATAGGTGGTAATTCTTAAGTTGTCATCTAAATCTAGATAGAATTTACTGTTGTTCAGCTTTCTTACAGTTACTTCACATTAATAAAGTTCTAAATGTATTTTTGCAAGTGCAAATGAGTGGGCAACTTCACTACATGGAATTGTTTTTACCACACATCATGTTATTTCCTTGATTTGAATATCTCTTGTTGATTAATAAAACTGCTTAATGAAAAATTTTCTGTAAATTAAACACGTTCATCTTTGCTTAATTAAGTTTAATCGGCTTTTAGACTGGCAAGCTCAAAGTAAAACTTCATGGGGATATCTTGTAGAGGAGGCTGGACTAGGAGGGTTATAGTATCCCCTAACTAAATTCATACATGTCTGAAAATTCAAACCTGAACTTGGTTATGTGCTGCCTTCAAGTGGGTCTTTCCCAGCCTGTGGATGGTGTGATGTCTGTGTTCATACAGTGAAATGTTGTTAGTGCTTTACAAAGAGTCTGTGTTACTAATGGTGAGGAGTTTGTGAACCAGATAGGGCTTTGTGTCATAGTTCTGGGCAGTGCTGTATTCTGCTTTCTGGAGGATTAGATTGTGGTAATGATCAAAGGATTAACTCTAATCCTCCATATAGAAGGGTGAGGAAAAGGACTTGGGGGTACTCGTGGATGGAAAGCTGGACATGAGCCACCAGTGTGCATCTGCAGCCCAAAAGGCCAACTGCACCCTGGGCTGCATCTAAAGAAGTGTGTCCAGCAGATGGAGAGAGGGGATTCTGCCCCTCTGCTCTGCTCTGGTGAGACCTCACCTGGAAAACTGTGTCCAGCTTTGGAGCCCTCAGCACAAGAAGGACATGGAGCTGTTGGAGTGACTTCAGAGGAGGGTGACAAAAATGATCAAAGGGCTGGAGCACCTCTTCTATGAAGACAGGCTGAGAGAGTTTGAGTTATCCAGCCTGGAGAAGAGAAGGCTCATGGGGGACCTTATAGTGGCCTTCCAGTACCTGAAAGGTGCCTAAAAGAAAGCTGGGGAAGAGCTGTTCATGAGGGCATGTAGCAATAGGATGAGGAGTGATGGTTTTAAACTCGAAAAGGGGAGATTTAGGTTGGATATTAGGAAAAAATTCTTCACTCTGAGGGTGGTAGATCATTGGCACAGGTTGCCCATAAAGGTAGTGGAGACCCCATCCCTGGAGATATTTAAGGTCAGGCTTGTTGGGGCTCTGAGCAATCTGATCTAGTGGAGATGTCCCTGCTCACTGCAGGGTGTTGGTCTAGATGACCTGTAAAGGTCCCTTTCACCCTTACACATTCTGTGATTCTAATGTAGATTATTGAAAAGAATCCTTCTATGGGGTATTGTCATGATAGAGATGGAGTAAGATTAGAATGAGAAGTAGGAGGAGAGGGCTTACAAAGTCAGCTGAAATGGCAAAGCTCAAGAACTAGACCATGAACGCTCTGGGTTTTTTAATTAATTTTTTTAAATAGGAGTCATTTTTTTCCTGATCCATTTTGTTGTTTCAAAGGAAGAGTGTGTAGTGCTGGTAAAGTTGTTGAAAGTCCAAAGGCTTCTTCCAAGGAAAACTATTTCAGTGGACTACTGGGTTTTTTTGTGTGCCTGCTGCATCCAAGAATATCCTGATCTTGGGGGACCATACTGTATTTCTTGTGCAACATCCTCTAAAATGAGGTTATAACTGAGACACATCCAAAGCGTGGTCCTCTTCTGCCTGTGTGAACAGACACCCATTGTAGGTGAGGAACCAGGAAATAGTAATTCTGGTTACATTTTCTTTTGAAGTTTCTAAAAAGGTGAAAATATATTATTCCCTTTTGTCTAAGGATATAGAATTAAACTTGCTCAAACTGATTTCTGAAACATCTTCTGTCCTTTACTGTTTACACACCTATTTCTGCCTTAGGTAAATGCCTTTTGATGTTTTTAATGTGTGATGCCATTCTTGTACTGATGTGTGATGGTGTTGACATCTGAGAATACAATGGTAGTGCAGTGCTTACCTGGACTTAACATTCTAATTTAATCCATGTGATGGGCTTGTTTCAGCCTAAAAATGTCTGGATTTTGGAGACTCTTTAGCGCTGCTGGGGGTTCTTCTAGAAACAAGACATGTTCCTTTTTACCTTAGTAACAAGTGACTTTCTCCATGCTGGCTTTAAACACAGGAGATTTGTCTTTTCCATGATGCAAAAGTGAGTGAGGAGCTCCAAAATAATTTCCTGAACTCCATCATTTCCCTACACAAGAGCTGGGAAGCCTGCAGCGTCCTCTCATTCATCCCTCAGAGAACTGTTTCTTTCAAGCAAGGAATTTAAAATGCCAAAAGAAATATTTTTTAGCATTTTCTGAGAAACATGTTTTTCCCTAAATTTGTGGAAACCATTAGAAACCCAATGCGAGCGGCTCCGATTAGCGAGAAGCTTTCTGAAGGTCAGCAGGAACTGATGTACAAAGATGACAGCTGCGTCTCTCTGACAATGCCCTGAATCCTATTTCTGTCAGAAAATGAAAATCAGAGGTTCTTGTCTCCTTGCTCTGAATACTGTCTCTCTTTTTTTTTTCCCTTCCCCTGCTTCCCCTTAATTCTCCACCTTATCAGGAAGTATTGCTAAATCTGGTTCTTCAAAAGTCACTGTTCTTCATTCTGGGGTGCTGCGAGGTATTTGGGTCTCCATTGTCATGGGAATCAGGTGCAGAGATTTTCATATCTTTCACTCTCTGTCTATGATTCTGGTTTTCTCCATAAATCCCACTTGGCATCATGAATAAATTAGGGCAGTTCAGGGTAACCCCACTGATTTGTGAAAAGAAGGCAGGAGGCGAATTGGGACAATAAAGCTGCATCATAAAACAGATTTAAGCATAGGAGGATGTGGGAAAACAAGAAAATATTCTTTTTCATGCTCTGTTCCTCTTTCATTCTCATTCCTACAACATTTTAACATCCTCTTTTGCCAACCACAGCTCACCCTTCATGATCAGACATGTCACTTTTTATGCAGGCAAGAACAACAAATGTACGTAACTCATCCGTGTGTACATAGATACATTGAGCTTTCTGCACATAAAGGGACTATATTAGAGATAACAAATGTAGGATCCAGCAATAGAATTCTTAAAAATCCAATAGAACACTTCAGTAATCAAATTGGCTTTTTTGTAGATGTAAAAGGCAAAGATATTCCTGGCTCATGTGTTCTAAAGAAGAAAAAAAACAATTTCCAGGACCAGATGCTGCCCGTGACTAAATGTTTCTTTTTAAGATGAGGCTTGAGAACCTGTTACTCACTTGGCAACATCTAAACACCTGTTGTCTGACATAAAAAATTTACAACATCAAATTAAAAAGGTCACAGGGAAGGAAAAGAAATGAAGTGACCTCTGGCACCCATGAATTGTCGGTGGATTTTATAAAATGCAATTATTTCTTGAATTTTGAGTTGTGGAGCAGTAGTAACGCTGAAAAAGAAGCTGGAAGTTTGAAAGAGACTGGCTCCTCAAGTGACCCTCCTCTTCCAGGAGAGCACAGACCCTTTGTAGATAACAGAACATTACCTTAATTGCTGTCAGCAGAAAGGGTTTATTCATACAGTTAACCCAAACCACAATTATCAGGCTCCTAAACTGAAAACTGGCGCCGGTTTGAGCTCCACATGCATGACTACTCCCTTTCACTTCAGTGAGCGCATTGCCCTGTACAAATGGGTACAAGCATGGAAGTCTCCTCAGCTACTGCTGAATATATGAACTCTCTTTTCATTTTCCTTCCCCCCCCTCCCCCTGAATTTTGACTGTTTTAAGGATGTTGTGACTTTGTTTTGGATATTGTTTCTTTTTGAGGGTCTTGAACAAAAACCCAGGAGCAGAACTGTGCAGCTTGACATAGAGCCCTTTGTAATCCGTGGCGGTTGTTCTGCCATCTGTGGTGGGTGTAAGCTGCCCTAATTGGAAGTATAAAAGCAAGGCACTTAATGAGGCTTTTCATAAGAGTGCCCCTGTTTCACAACCTGTACATCAAAGGAGAAAAACTTGTGTGTGTGTGTGTGTGTGTGTGTGAGGGGAGATCTGTGGAACTTTTTTGGAATGTCAGAATGAGTCTTGAAGGCTTTACACTGAAGAAGGGGAGATCTCGATTAGATGATGGGAGAAATTCTCCACTGTGAGTGTGGTGAGGCAGTGGAATAGGTTGCCTGGAGAAGCTGTGGCTGCTTCATTCCTGGCAGTGTTCAAGGCCAGGTTGGATGGGGCTTTGAGCAGCCTGGTCTAGTGGAAGATGTCTCTGCACATGGCTGAGGGGTTGGAACTAGATGATCTTTGAGGTCCCTTCCAACCCAAAGCATTCTATTATCCTGTGATTCTAGGCATCCTGTGAGTCATTGAAATATCAGTACCATACAGTTCCAGTAAAGGATCTGTTTCATGCTGTACTTCAGCTTTGAGGCTTGAGATGGAGTGGAGGCTGATCACAGAATTATAGGGGTTGGAAGTGACCTCCAGAGATAAAGTCCAACCCCCCTGCCCAAGCAGGGTCCCTAGGACAGGTCACACAGGTCGACATCCAGATGGGTCTTGAATATCTCCAGAGAAGGAGACTCCACACCCCCCTGGGCAGCCTGTCCCAGGGCTCTGGCACCCTCACTGGGAAAAAGTTCTTCCCCATATTGGTGCAGAACTTCCTGTGCTCCAACTTGAATGCTTAGTCTGTTCCTCTTGACTGAAGGAGTTGGGTATTCAAGACATGTCATCTTACATCCTAGTTGAGAGCTCTGGTCAACAGAGAAATGCTAGAATTGCTCTTTTTGAATGGTCTGTGGATAGTGTCAAAGGGTAAGGGTTTAGTCTGGAGAAAAGGAGACTGAGGGGAGACCTCATCACTCTCTACAACTAACTAAGGGGTGGCTGTGGGGAGATGGGGGTCGATCTCTTCACCCTGGTAGGTAGTGACAGTACAGAGGGGAACAGTCTGAAGGAAGGTTAGGTTGTTTATTAGGAAAAATGTCTTCACTGAAAGGGCTTTCAGATATTGGAACAGGCTGCCCAGGGTGATGGTTGAGTCACCATCCCTGGAGGTGTTTAAAAGAAGAGTAGATGTACTTGGTAACTTGGTCTAGTGTCGGACCTAGTAGGGCTGGGTAGATAGTTGGACTTGATGATCTTGAAGGTCTTTTCCAACTGAGACCATTCTATGATCCTCTGATTCTAAGGTAGTGGATGACAGGTGTTCAGAGGTGTCTTCTCTTTTGCTCATAAAGTGGAGCGTTTAGGTGGTGACATCGCACTGACTTCATTATCCCCTTGGGCCCTATTGCTTAAAATTCCAGCCAAATTAGGCAAATTGGATCCCACCCAGTGCTTTTTGTATTGTGGGGTTAAAGTAGTAAAAAGAAGAGTCAGGAAGTGCTGGGTTTCTGGTTGTCTACACAATTGGCAGATGCTTCTGCATGGGTTAAATGTGCCAGCCTTCAGTTGTGGCCCCTTCTACTCTGTACCCAAACCTGAACCCACAAGAACTCTAACCCCACCCCCAAAATCTCAAATGGATGCACACAGGATTGCTGAGTGGGAATAGTGGTAGTTCATTTTTATCAGTACAGAACTTCTTGTTGTTGTGGTTGTTGAGTAGATCTCAGAAGAATAAAGCTCTACCCATCTTTTGTGTGGATTTTTACCCTTTTTCAGGAAAACTTTGGAGGAAACAAGGGTACAAAATTAGGATTAAAAAGTGGAGGGTTTTTTGGGTAATAAAAATTAGACTTCACAATTTTTTGTGCACTTTTTGGGACCGTTTTCAGTTGCTTTAAATGTCTTAGTAAAACTCATTGCTACATGTCTTCCTTTCCCCCTGTTCCAGTGACATGGCTGTTGGGAGGTGGAAATAAAGGAAACAAGCTTCTCTCTTTTCCCTTTCGTAGCTCAAGGAGGAACGAAAGCCATATCTTAACCTCCAGATAGAATACAGCTTTTAAAAACATTCATATAATGAGAGTCAGACGTAAGCTACTTGAATTGCCTTCCTTTTATTGTGGGACAAGAGCCTGCACACATTTATCCTTGAATAACATGTTAGCCTCCAGTAATTGGAGATGGTTTATCCCTTAATGAAAAGGGAGCAAGCATCTGTATGGGGGGTGGTGGGGGGAAGCAGCTCTTAGGCATCAGCTGTTCCATTGTTGCTGTCCTTGTGCTTCAAACAGAAGACTTTTAAAGCAACTTTTAGGGGTTTTTTAGATCCCAAAGATCATGAAAAAGTTGTTTTTATCAGCGTGGACTTTTTCTCTGTGCTGCCTCGTTCAGCCTGCAGCTTGGAGTTGCCCTGGAGATGTCTGTGAATGTACATAAATATATATATATTTATAACTAAGGAGACCATAGGACCAGACCATGTTTTTGTTTTGCTTTTTAAAATGAGCTGAAGTTTGTGTAGGGCGCAGGAGAAGGAATTGCAAGCAGAGAGAGGATGATCTTGAAGAGTTAGGGCAGGTAAATGATGTCCTACCAAAAATTGGGCTGACTTCTATGTGCAGGGATTTATTCAGCCCTTTGCCAGGTTCATAAGAAAACAGTTTAGAAAAAGATAAGACAAAAAAAGTGATACTTGTTTTCTTCTGAAAACCAAAATCCTCTGAAGGAAGAGGAGACAAAGTTTCTTTTTGGGCAAATGCCACTTTTTATGCTTTTTGTCATGTCTGTGAATATAATGTTAACACTTCAAATGAAAAATTCCTTTTGTATTGTATCAGGTAAATGCATCATGCAAATTAAATTATTTTTATATCACTATCCCCCAACATGTAGGAGATTTTAAGTCCAGGCAATTACTGTAATAACTTAATGATTAAAGTTTTATAAGGTTTTAGGTGTGTGAGATATAATTTGAAGTGCAGGCTGGGAATTAGACTCTTTGACCTAATTAAATAACAACATCTCTTAGACTGTAATAAAAATAGGAGACCTGAAGCAAATGACTTTGACAGGAAAAGCTGTGAAGAAAAATCAAGGACATGAGGAGAAAAGTTGGCGTTGTTCCTGATGCTGGCACCCATTTAAAACAGATAAACAAACAAACAAAAGGTCTTTCAGGAAGAGTTAATGGTTGATACATGAACTGTGCCAGAATGGGAAGGCATAATTAATGTAAGAATTGCAGCTGCTTGACAAGAAGTTTTTAAAAAAGAAATTAAAATGATAAAAATATCAATCAAACTGAACATCACCTCCTTGCAGCTTGGAAAAGTACTTCCAAGTGAGATACCCTCCCTGGGGATGGGTTTCTTGAAACCGCTGGAATTCACAATTCCTCATCAACTGCTTATGTTTTACCTTTAAAAACTGATTTATGCTCTCAAAACAACAGCAGTGTTCTTGATCTTGCTGTTGGTGTAGTTGTGTGACTAATTTGGGATCTTCCAAATGGTGTGTGTCAGGTGTCTGCTTTGTTGCCGGTAGCGCTGTGTGATAGGAATGTCAAGCATCCTTGTGTTCCTAAATACCTCTCCAATAGCCAGGCTCAACCCAAAGAAAAGGGGCTGCTTGGATTTAAAATTTCCACCTGTCAACCAGAGCAGTGAAAATACTGCTTGGGAACTTGGGGTCACACATGAATTACTCTTAATTCAGGATTAATTACTCTTAATTTTAAATGCTCAGGACAGGTTTCCATGTGCTGGCGCATGGATAGGTCTTTGTTAGTGATCTCGAACGCCGTGTTACTCTGATTTAGGCTTTGGAGAGTGTGCATCACACAGACAAAAAGAGGTTGGATCATGTGTGTGCTTGGACTCATTTGTTCTGGAAAAGCAACATTCTGTGTCGGAAAGGAGAGGTATAAAATTAGCCCTTAGCAAAGCATGCTGAGGAGGTTTGGGTACTATATGGCTCCCAGGAGTATAGTCCTACTTTATGGAAGATCTGAGAGGCAGCAGTGTCTGTTGCAGTGACATCTGGAGATCAGCCCACTCGGACAGAAGGGATCGGTTTTAGTCCTTCTGTCCCTAACAATGCCGCTTCAGAAGTTGATTTCCCCCCCCCCCTCCACATGCACCCCATCTCTAATGCCCTTATTATTAACAGAGGAGCTTCCAAAATTAGTTAGAGATGTCAAAGATCACCTCTAGATAATATAGAGCCTGTGACCTTGGAAGCCAGAGAGGAGGAGCAGCTGAGGGCAGATGGCAAATGAACGTTACCCTGATACCAAATCGGTGCTCTTAACTCCACTACAGGAGGGCAAAGCCTTAATTTTCCCTAATGTAGATGTATCTTCTGTAATAAGTTTAGTATTATCAGATGGGTAAATAGGGGTGGAACACACATATGTGTTTGCCTCCTGTGCATATTTTTAAAGCCACCATTACGATCGTTAAGGTGGCTCCTAAAAATACTGATTGCCATTAGAGGCCTGCTTTGGGCTTCTGTGCATATGGTTCTTCCTTCAAAGCAGATGAGGCACAAATCATTGAGGGTTAATTTTTCATCAGATTCCTGAAGCTGTGGCAACGTGGGCTGAGACCCTTTTCCTTCAAGCTGCTTATTCTGATTGTGTAGGAGAGAAAATGCAGTGTTCTACAGGATTCTGCTGTTGGGAAGATAGAGGAGCCATCTCCTTTTGCAGTGGTATGAACAGTTAAATTGGGTTGTTGTTCCTTCATTTAGGGATGTTGTTTCACCTCCATCTAACGATGTATGTGTCCCAGGGTATGTTACAGCATGTCTGTGGTGCACTTCATGCTGCGAGAAAGATCCCAGCAGCAACCACAGGATAGTTGGGATGCTTATGCCTGACAGGGTACTGGAGAAGAATATACTGTGGGTTGTGGTGGACTTGAGCATGGTACCTGCTGCAGGTGTGGAACAAAAACCAACCTGAGCAGGAGAGCTCTGAATACAGAGTGAGGGCTCGTTTTAAATGGGAAATTATCATAGAATCATAGACTGGTTTGGGTTGGAAGGGACCCCAAAGGTCAGAGAGTTCCAACCCCCCTGCCACAGGCAGGGATACAACCTCAGGCCTGGATCCACACAAGGTTGCCCAGGGGCCCATCCAACCTGGCCTTGAACACTTCCAGGGATGGGGCATCCACCACCTCTCTGGGCAGCCTGTTCCAGCACCTCACCACTCTCTCTGTAAAGAGAGAAAACAAATCTGTTATGTACTTAAAGCGTTGTCTTGGTCACATACATCGCTCTCAGGTTGATAAACTGAGGTATTTTGGACTGTCACGTAGAGCAAGCTGGAATTTACAAATTGATAAATTACAGGGGTACATTCACTGGACTTTTGTAGGACCAGTGTCACCAGAAGTGTTGTGTCTAAGTGTAAAATGCCACCAGCTCAGCACAAGCACCTGACTTCTGAATATAAAAACTCACCAGCTAAAAATACCTGGCTAGAACTAATGGATGAGGAGAAAATGATGTTATGAATCTTTAATTTCCATGCTTTGTTAAATTAATGTAATTAATGATTCTTATGCTACTTACTAAACAGAGTGCATAAGATGCTTGTTTGTTTATCTAAACAGCTTCTGTGTTGCAGTGGTGGGTTTGAAAATATTTTTGTGGCTATGCTGAACTCATCAAGGGTACTTAATCACTGGAGTGCTGTTTAAATGCAGATTTCAAAGCAATGCTAATTAGAATAAAAAATTTAAAAATTAACAAAACTAAGTTATACAAGTAGGTCATAGACATTAAAAGTAAAGCCAGAGAAATAGATTGCATATTTTTAAACTGTCCTCCTGAAAAATTGGAGATTATCCTGTGGGAAATTTCATGGGAACATTATAAACGAGCTGGGAAAGCCAATGTGGTGGCTAATTACTGGGTTTCACCCTTTTTCAGGCCTGTTTGATGAAGAATTTCCATTACAGCTACCAGAGAAAACTCATTAGAAACTTTGATAATTTTATTTATTGATTTCTAAGGTGATAAATAAATACAAACTTAAAATGCATCTTCAAGAAACAGCAAGCAGTTGGTTGCAAAGCCCTAAACTCCTGGCAGGCATTCAGTACTAAGATCAGAATGGTTTTACTCTTGTTTTTAATACAGATATTTAAATCCAGCGTGATGCTTTTATGAACTGTGCTGACAGGGCAGCCTGTCAGCCCCAGCAAACGTTCTCCTGCAATCCTGCAGCTGTATAAAGAAGTGCTGTGCAGAAAACCCAAGCAGATGGCTTTTGAAAGTAGCAGCTGGTATAGAAAATACGAGGCCTGTGATAGATTTCCTCTTAAATCATGTGTGCTGAGCGTGGGGCTATTCTCTGGTTCCTCTATCCTCACAAACACGGAGCTTTCCTCTTGTCTCCCAAGTTTTACTTTCAATTACACTGTCTGGAATTTGCCTGCAATTTATCTAGCTGGGGAAAGCATCCGTTGTTTCCTGGTAAATTAGAAGTTACACCATCAGTAATTTGTTCATTCAAGTAAAAGAAGAAATATTTTACAAGTTTGACATCAGAAATGAAACTGGGCTTTTGTTCACATTCCCCTCTTCCTCACTAGTCAGTGGGTCGGTGTTCACCCCCTTTCTTGGGAGTTAAGAGTATATTTTAATATCAAATCCTTAAAACACTAGAGACTTCAGAGAGTGAGGGTTTTTTTGGCTGGCCAGTGAAAAATGTGACAAAGTACTTTAAAACATTGGTGAGAATAGAAAGTTAGAAAATAAAGTGAATTCACACTGAATATCAGGCCCTTGGGGAATCAACTTTTTAAAAGGGCAGATAATGGCAGGACAAGGGGGATGGATTGAAGCTAAAGCAGGGAAGGTTTAGATTAGATATTAGGGGGAAGTTTTTTACAGAGAGAGTGGTGAGGTGCTGGAACAGGCTGCCCAGAGAGGTGGTGGATGCCCCATCCCTGCAGGTGTTCAAGGCCACTATAAGATCTCTCTGGAGCCTTCTCTTCTTCAAGCTGAACAACCCCAACTCTCTCAGCTTCTTCTCATAGGGAAGGTACTCCAGCCTCTAATCCTCTTTGTAGCCCACCTTTTACATAGATCAGTGAACTCTTACAAACTAGGTAAAACTAAGGTAGGCTAAACAGCATCCTATGATTTTTCTACCTAGCAGTTGGAGAGATCATCTTCTGATCAATGAAAACAGGGAGCAGAACAACTGTGGTGCTTGATCTACTTGAAGAGTGTATATATCTTGATGATAGATTCTGCAGCCATCCTTTAGCTAAACACAAGCTCTCAGATAATGCTATCTCCAAAACTCACAGATAAGCAGTCATCCTCCCTCTTAACATCCTTCTGAGTTCATACTAAACAGACAAAACCAGTGTAACTAATTAGATTCATCAGTCACATTTTTGTGCCTTTGCACATGGGCTTTATTCTCTTAAAGGTGAGGCTTTTTTCTTTCAAACAAACAAAAACTATTCCCATTTCTCTCATTTCACTGTACTAACAACAATAAAAGAAATAATGGAGCAAACACAAAAGACTTCTAGGAAAATTATTCAATTGCCTTGTGGCGGTGCACTTAATTATCATTAAATTAGCTGTTGTGTCTCTTCCAGTGCATATTCCTTCAGGCTGTTTCTTAGGGAGGTTATGCAGCTCATGCTGAACCTCTTGCAAAGTTCTTCTCTAATGTTTGCACAAGCAGTGGTTCATACATTGATCTAATGCCATCTCAGAGAGAAGAGTTGAGGAAAAATTAAAGGTGATCAGAGAAGTTCTCATTAGGATTCTGGAGTAGAAATTGAAGCTGCCTCTGATTGGAGTTTTTTTTTTCCCTTAGACTTAGTGAAACTTGAGGAGTGTGTGTGGCTGGGTTTCTGAGAAGAGAATCAAGATAAAATTGATTCCTTTCATCAGTTTATTACCTTTGATCACAGAATCACAGAATGACTGTGTTGGAAATGACCTTTAAGATCATCAAGTCCAACCGTTCCCATCCTATGCTAAACCATAGCCCTAAGTACCTCATCTACCCCTCTTTTAAACACATCCAGGGATGGTGACTCAACCCCCTCCCTGGGCAGCCTGTTCAGCTCTTTCAGAGAAGAATTTTTCCCTAACATCTGATCTGACCCTGCCCTGGTGCAGCTTTGTGCCATTTCCCCTTGTCCTATCTCCTGTCACCTGGCTGAAGAGACCATCACCCACCTCTCTACAACCTCCCTTCAGGTAGTTGTAGGTGGTGATAAGGTCTCTCCTCAGCCTTCTCCAGGCTAAACACTCCCAACTCCCTCAGCTGCTCCTCATAGGATTTGCCCTCCAGCCCCTTCCCCAGCCTGGTTGCCCTTCTCTGGACTTGCTCCAGGACCTCAATGTCCTTCTCATGGTGAGGAGCCCAGAACTGGACCCAGCACTCGAGGTGCAGCCTCACCAATGCCCAGTACAGGGGCACAATCACCTCCCCAGACCTACTGGCCACATTATTTTTGATACAAATATCCATATTAGGACACGAGATTATGTCCATAGACTTTCTAAAGCTTATCATCTCCTTTTATACCTTCCAGAGTTGAAATACAGAAATAAAGAGGTGTCTGTAATGTGTGGGCAAAGCTTTATGTCAGTACAAACTGCTTGTTGCGCTAACAGAATCATGCACCTGGAGACAACTGTGCTCGTAGCCTCATGGTTGTCTGGGGTTGTTTAGCTTGGAGAAGAGGAGGCTGAGGGGAGACCTCATCACCACCTACAACTACTTGAAAGGATGGTGTAGAGAGGTGGGTGATGTTCTCTTCACCCAAGCGACAGGTGATAGGTCAAGGGGGAATGGCCTCAAGCTGCACCAGGGCAGGGTCAGATTAGATGTTAGGAAAAAGTTCTTCACCAAAAGAGTTGTTGGGCATTGGAACAGGGAGGGGGATGAGTCACTGACACTGGATGTGTTTAAATGACAGGTGGACAAGGTGCTTAGGGATATGGTTTAGTAGAGGACAGGAACAGTTGGACTTGATGATCTCAGAGGTCTTTTCCAACCTTGTGATTCTATAATTTCATGAAATAAGATGAGGATTTTCGCTGTACTTATTTTTTCTTCAAAATTGTTGGGATTGGGAGAGGCTTTAAAATTTTCATAGTCAAATTCTGGTGCTTGGAGCTGCAGAGTCAGACTGGGGAAACATGACTGGAATTTGTGAAAGCTTGCAAGCCAGAGGGCAAGAGGAAAGAAACCCCAAACTTTAAATGTTTGGGTAATGTTGCTTATTTATTTATGGAATAGTAGTTACTTGAGGCTAGGAGCATTTTAAAATATGTTTGCATGAAACTGAAGATGTTCTTGAGCTGTTTAGCTTAACAAATGAAGTACTTCAGTGCTGGAATCTACAAGGCAATGAGCTGTGAAGATAAATGAATATAAATTTGAGCTTGATATACTACTAGCCTCAAATTAGCATAGTTTCTGCAAGGGGGGAGGTGAGTTTTATGTGTTAGGACTGAAAAAACACTTTGCTGTAGTTGGTTCTTTTTGGTGTCTGAATGCCTCAAGGAATCACAGAATGTTTTGAGTTGGAAGGACCACAAAATCATCCAGTTCAACCCCCCTGCCAGAGCAGGATCACCCAGACTAAATCACACAGGAATGCATCCGGGTGAGTTGTGAATATCTCCAGAGACAGGATCTAGATTTCTGCTCCTGCTTTATGCAGCTAAAGAGGCCCAGCTCCCTCAGCCTGTCCTCATAAGGAAGGTGTTTCACTCCCTTAATCCTCTTGGTGGCTCTGCACTGCACTCTTTCAAGGAGCTCTATGTCCTTCTTGAACTGAGGGTCCCAGAACTGGACACAATATTCCAGGTGGGATCTCACCAGGGCAGAGTAGAGGGGGAGAAGGACCTCTCTTGGCCTACTAACCACACCCCTTCTAATACAGCCCAGGATGCCATTGGCCTTCATGGCCACAAGGGCACATTGCTGGCTCCTGGTCATCCTGCTCCCCACCAGAACCCCCAGGTCCCTCTCACCTTCGCTGCTCTCCACCAGGCCAGTCCCCAACCTATACTGATACCTGGGGTTGGTCTTCCCTAGATGCCAGACCCTACACTTGCTCTTGTTAAATCTCAATAACAAGCTCTCCAGCCTGTCTGGAGGTGGGTATCAGTGCTGGATTTCCTGGTGATGCAAAATTATTGAAATAGTTCAAAAAATAAACACTATCTTTATAAAAAAAAAAGTTTAAATGTAAGTGAACTATGCAAGAGGTATTTGAGTTGGGTGGCTGTAAGGTGGGCTGGCTAATGGAAGTTTATGGACAGGTATGTTGGCTTTTTAGATGAAGTAATTTGACATATGCATGAAGGTGACTTCTGAGAAGAAGGGTAGGAGAAGAAAATGAAAGCTGGTGTTGAAAGTACATTTGAAGTTCATTAAAGCTCAGGACAGATGATATCAACAAGAAGTAAACTGATTCTAGTTCCTTCTTTCTTGGTACTTCTCTGGAATACTGGGGTCTGTGTAAGAACTGAACTTGCATAGAGTTTGCATTGTCAGTTTGTTTCTTAGTTTTTGAGTATCTCCACGTAGACTTGGAGACAAGGGGTACTGTTTGCCACTATGGGTACTGTACAGGTCATTTGTGGTGGTAAAATTACATCCCTGATTTAAATGTTCTGAGCTTGGGTCTGACAGTTTTAATGCAGGACAGGTTTCACCTTCGTACTGATGAACAGAGTTCCTAATTTAATTTTCTGTGGAAGTTACTGCATTGTCCTATTTATGAAGGCATTTAGGTGGGAAATCTGATTTAAAGAAGAACACAATCATGGTTATAAAATGTTTTCTCTTAGAGAAATACTATACCATTATTAATAGGTGCAGTTCTGCAGTAGAATCAAGTGTAATTTTAAATGGAAGCTAGTTAAGACACTACTCAAAATCTATGCATTTTTTTTAGGGGGAAGTTTTTTTACAGAAAGAGTGGTGAGGTCCTGGAACAGGCTGCCCAGAGAGGGGGTGGATGCCCCATCCCTGGAGGTGTTCAAGGCCAGGTTGGATGTGGCCCTGGGCAACCTTGTGTAGATCCAGGCCTGAGGTTGGTGTCCCTGCCTGTGGCAGGGGGGTTGGAGCTCTGTGATCCTTGGGGTCCCTTCCAACCCAGACCAGTCTATGATTCTATGAAGACCTTACATTGCCCTTGCAGTGCTGCCTCTGCCAGGCCTTGCAGGTGAACAGAATGCATCTGCCATAATTTTAAATAAATAGATAATGTGGTAATTCTATTTAAGTGGAAAAAGACCTTTCAGATCATTGAGTCCAGCCATTATAACCTCGCACTGCCAAGTCCACCAGTAAACCACATCTGTGCATCTTTTAAATAACTCCAGGGGTGGTCATTTCACCACATTCCTGGGCAGCCTGTTCCAATGATTGACAACACTTGTGAAGAAATTTTTCTTGATATCTATTGTAAACCTCCCCTGGCAGAACTTTAGGCCATTTGCTCTTATCCTATTGCTTGTTACTTGGGAGCAGAGACCAACCCCTACCTAGCTACAACCTCCTGGCATGACAACTCTTTCATTGAAGGACTTCTTCCTAATGTCTAATCTGAACCTGCCCTGGTTCAGCTTGAGTCCATTCCCCCTTGTCCTATCACCTGTCGCTTGGGTGAAGAGACCCACACCCATCTCTCTACAACCTCCCTTCAGGTAGTTGTAGAGAGCAGTAAGGTTTTCCCTCAGCCTCCTCCAGACTCAACAGCCCCAACACCAGTTCCCTCAGCTCCTCTTGAAGACCTGTGCTCTAGACTCTTCACCATCCTCCTTGGACTCAAAGACTTGAGGGTGCTGGTAGACAAGAAGCTTGACATGAATCGACAATGTGCATTCACAGCCCAGTAAAGCCAACTGTATCCTGGGCTGCATCAAAAGGAGGGTGGCCAGCAGGTCGAGGGAGGTGATTCTGCCCCTCTACTCCACTCTTGTGAGACCTCACCTGAAGTACTGTGTCCAGTTCTGGAATCCTCAACATAAGAAGAACATGGAACTGTTGGAGTGGGTCCAGAGAAGGGCCATGAAGATGATAACATGGTTGGAGCACCTCTCCTGTGAAGACAGGCTGAGAGAGTTGGGCTTGTTCAGCCTGGAGAAGAGAAGGCTCTGGGGAGATCTTATTGCAGCCTTCCAGTACCTGAAGGAGCCTGCAAGGAAGCTGGGGAGGGACTTCTTAGAAAGGCATGGAGTGATAGGATGAAGTGGAATGGTTTTAAATTGGAAGGGAGTAGATTTACATTGGATATTAGGAAGAAATTCTTCACAACGAAGGTGGTGAGGCGCTGGAACAGGTAGCCTAGGGAGGTGGTGGCTTCCTTCTCTCTGGACTGTTCAAGGCCAGGTTGGATGGGGCCTTGAGCATCTGAGGGTGTTCCTACCCATGGCAGGGAGTTGGAACTTGATTTTGAAGGTCCCTTCCAGCCCTCACTATTCTATGATTCTCCTTGCCCTTCTTTGACATGCTCTAGCGCCTCAGTGTCATTGTAGCGAGAGGCTCAAAACTGAACATGGTACTTGAAATGTGGCCTCACCAGAGCTGAGTACAGGGCAACTGACGATCCTTGCCCTCATCCTGCTGGCCACACATCCTGATACAGGCCAGGATGCTGTTGGCCTTCTTGCCCACCTGGACACACTGCTGGTTCATGTTCAGCTGGCTGTTGACCAACATCCCCAGGTCCTTTCCTACTGGGCAGCTTTCCAGCCACCCTTTCCCAAGCCTGAAGCATTGCCCGGTGTAGTTGTGACTGAAACGCAGAGCCCAACACTTGGCTTTGTAGAATCTTGTACAGGTGCCCTCACCCCATCAATCTATATCATACTACAGATACACATGGGGTGTGTGGTCATATAACTGACAATTCTCTCTCACTTCTAGTTGTAAAGGATTTCATAGATGAGATGTTTCCTCCATTAGAGCAGTGACTGTTTACTTCACTCACATGTAGAGCTGCTCCCACTTAGGGACCTTCATGGTTTTGAATGATAATAGATAATCACAATGTCTTGACTTACTGGAAGATCCATCTCAGTTTCTGTCACTTAGAGCTGTGGTACATGATCTGTGGTTTAGGGGGGAGGGATAACCTTTGATCAGATAAATCTCTGTAAATGTTACTGGAAGGACTCAAATAGAAGGATGACTCACAAGAGAAGTTTGGGGGGTTTCAGTTCTAAGTACAATGGAGAAAAAGACAATTATTAATTCTGCATTTTTGGTGTATTATTGCTGAGGGAATACAGAATGACTCTCTACATGAGTATGCAAATAGCAAATGACGTGATGCTGAGGGGCAATTATGTCTTCTCCTGTCTTTCATTAATATTTGTAGATGTTGAACTGAGAAGACTAAAAGCTTATGGTTTTGTTGAGTACTTGTTGAGTACTGGGAGCAGTTTTGGGTGCTGCAGTACAAGAGGGACACAAAACTACTGGAGAGTGCCCAGAGGAGGGCAACGAGGATGGGGAAGGGTCTGGAGGGGAAGTCTTATAAGGAGAGGCTGAAGTCCTCTTGGTCAGCCTGGAGAAGAGGAGGCTGGGGGGAGACTTCATCATGATCTGTGGCTTCCTGATGAGGGGGAGCAAAGGGGCAGGTGCTAATCTCCTCTCTTTAGTGTCCAGTGATAGAACCTGAGGGAATAGCATGAAGCTGTGACAGGAGGGTTTAGGTTGGATGTTAGGAAGAGGTTCTGTACTGACAAGGTGGTTGGGCACTGACATAGGTTCCCCAGGGAAGTGGTCACAGCACTGAGCTTGGCTAAGTTTGAGAAGTGTCTGGACGATGCCCTCAGTCCCATGCTCTGACTTGTGTGGTCGTGTGTGGAGCCAGGAGTTGGCCTTGATGACCCTTATGGGTCCCTTCCAACTCAGGAGATTCTCTGAGTTGAAATGCAAGACGCTCTCTCCCGAAGCTGCAGCTATTGTAAGAGTTGACATGCTCACTCTTACAGCTTATCATACGTCGTCTTTCACATCTTTCTATATCAGATTAAAAAATTTCATGCAATTCATAGCTAGGAACGTCTTACATATTTGTTGCTTTGTAGTCTAGGGCTGAATCCAGCTGTCAGCATTGGTGGGCTTCTGTTACTGGGAGGATGCTGACTGGGGAGGGCCTCCAGCTGTTGAGTCTGCTGCTGTACTTAGCTTTTAAATTACAAATTGTATAGTGTTAGCAGTTTGAAATAGTTTTTCTTACAACTTGTCATCACTCAAAAAAGTGTTCAAAAAAATTTCTTTCATAATGTATCATCTCCTCTTGGATCTGCAGTCAGTCATGTGGATCTGCTGATATTTCAGGACTTTCTGCAACTTCAGGATCTTAGGCTTTTGGTGCCACAGAGATGATTAAAGGCCTGGAGCATCTCCCCTACGAGGAAAGGCTGAGTGAATGGGGCTGTTCAGCCTTGAGAAAAGAAGACTGAGAGGGGATCTGATCAATGTCTATAAATATCTCAAGTGTGGGACACAGGGGGAAATGGCCAGCCTCTTTTCGGTAGTCTGTGGGGACAGGACAAGGGGCAATGGCTGCAAGTTGGAGCACAGGAAGTTCTGCACCAATATGCAAAAGAACTTTTTCCCAGTGAGGGTGACAGACCCCTGGGACAGGCTGCCCAGAGGGATGTGGAGTCTCCTTCTCTGGAGATACTCAAGACCCATCTGGACACCGACCTATGTGACCTGTCCTAGGGACCCTGTTTTGGCAGGGGGGTTGGACCTGATGATCTGTGGAGGCCCCTTTCAACCCCTACAACTCTGTGATTCTTTGATCTCATTAGGAAGTTTATGGTTTCATAAGATAGAGGAGAAGGTGAGCTGTTAAATAAAAGCTGCCCTGTTATAAAGATGCTGTTACTGGTAAAAACCACCCGTTGCACAGGAGACAGTTAAGTTCTTCAGCACTAGTTCTGTTCTCTTGTATCATCTGGTTTTGGTGATAACTGTGTGAATTACTCCAGTGTGGTAGAAGTATTACCTGTTAAGTAGGTTTTCTGCATAAATAGCAGTTAGGAAGTAAAACAAGTCCAGGACCTGTGATGAAGATTCTGTGAAGCTGACTCATCAGAGTCCTTCATGTTGAATACTTGGTGTGTTCTGTGGTACAGCTTTGGCATGTGCTGCTGTCCCACTCTTCCAGACTGTGCCCAAGCACAGTGAGGGGACAATACATCCCAGCAATGGCCCAAATATGCTGGTTTGGCCCAAATCACCCTCTTCAGGAGGGATGATGATTAGGCCATAGTGTTTGATGTCCTTTGGGTCAGAGTACACTCCTTGGCCAGATTGATTTCCTACTGTAGATTGTAACCATCTAGTTTCACTCTCGTTTCTCCTTCTTCCTACTTCAAAGGTTATTTTTAATCAGCATGTAGTGTAATTTTTTACATACCACTCTTTTTACTTACTGCTCTTTCATTTGCACAGTAATTCATGGGCAATTGTCTAGTTTATATTCATCTTTAGGTAGATAATTTAAAACTGTTGACCGAGATGGTTGAAGAACACAGCTTACAGTCATGAATCTTGAATGCAGATGCAACTTGAATGCAAAATACTTTGATTGTATTTAATGTATTTAATAAAACTTGGGTAATATTGATGTAGAGAAGGAGTTTTAAAATCAAGTTTGTTGCAATCGAGGTAGGTTTCTTAAACAAGTGTAGCTCAATTGTGGAGAACATGAACATAAAAGGTGCTTTTCTCTTCATGCACTGTGAATAGTCCTTCTAAGAGATCAAACTTAACGATGGATTTGTTCTAAGGTTCTTGGAGTGGTATTTTAGTCTGAGCTGGCGCTGAGCTGATCTGTGATGCATCCATACTTCTTTTGCTGTAGGTGAAAAATGACTATATGTTAGAAATAGCGGATCAAGTGGACCAGGAAATTGCTTTGAAACTAGGTTGCCTTGAGATCCGGTAAGCTGATAATTTCATTTATTATTCAACGTGTTTCTGACAGAATATATACATTAATTTCAAAACTGCTTATGGGTTTATCGATTTCTGACCGGTGTTGCTGAATAAAACAGCCTAAGACTTTTTTGCTACAGAGGAAATTGAAGGAAAACTGAATAGACTGTTTTGTAATGAATTTCTGGCTATTTTATATTAATATTAGTTTTAAAATTTTAATTAATTACATCTCAATGCTGCCTTTTGGGTGAATTCATCATCTGAATAATTCAAAGGCCTGTAGACTACTGTGAAGTATACTTTAAAAATAAATGCATCTGTGGTGTTATTTAGCCAGTAGCCTTGTCATTGTGCATATATAAATCTCACAGCTTAAGAATGTAATTAAAGATAAATGCTGCTACCTTTCCTCTCTGCATTTACTCCATTCTTCATGTGCTGGTTTCAAATGATTAAATCTGAAGGATTCTTTAGGGTGGTTTTAGTGTTCTTCTGTATAGACAGCTGGAAAAATAAAGATAAATTTCCTAGATTAAGAGATCCTTGAGAAATTTCCCAGCATAGCTTTTGAAAAGTGTGGTTTGGTTTTTTGCTCATTATGGGGAATTTCCAGCCTGGAACATTTGCTTTGGTTATGCTGTTGCCTCACACAGGGAGATTAAGGAAGAAGTAAAATTGATAAGAAGTTAATGGCAAATGTAAACTTGTTAAAGAATGGAAGCATCCTCTGAACAGTACTTTCCAAAATAAAACAAAATTCAGGCTTATGAGATTTCCTAAGTGTGGTAGGAGAGATGTCTTTCTGCTGGTAGCCTCAGAGAAAACCAAAATTCTCTCTGTAACTGCAGAGTTCTTATGCACATAGAGAATTGTTGGTGCCTTATTTCAAAACATGTGGTGAGTACAATAATCCATGACTGCTTTTTTCAGCCAAGTGCTGTTTTCCATGGTTCTCATGCTCTTGCTCTTCAGAGCGTTTTCATGAGATACTTCTGATAGGTGACTGGTAAGGCTGTCTTACCAAAAGCATTATTGGTCCATTTTCTCAGTGAAAACTATGATCCCAGCCCTCTCCATTCTTGATTGATTGACTGATTATTTTTTAATGTGAATGGGTCTGGATTGAAACCTTAAAGGTTTCACCATTCTGTGCCTCCTCTGGTTCTCCCTGTCATGTGCGTGGGCACGAGTGCTGTTACAAAGAAGGGGCGGTACTACTGGAGGTAGAAGTGAGCTGCTGAAGGGCAGGTTAGATCATTTCTTTTGGTACCAGTGTAGTTTAACTGGTTTAAAGTGGTTCTGAAATTGCAGTATTGCTATAATCCTCTATAATTTTCCATACATGAAATTATTTTCTAAAACTAAAATCAGATCTGTTGAGGTTGGAAGCTACTGTACTTATATTTGTGTTTGAATTCATTCTCCCCATGTTTTCTAATGGTAAGGCTCTGAAACATTTGACTATGTTGACATTGTTTAATGGCTGGATCATCCAATAATTGTAGCTTTCAAATATTTTTCCTGACTTCAGGAGATCCTACGGCGAGATGAGAGGCAATGCATTAGAAAAGAAGTCCAACTACGAAGTGTTAGAGTAAGTATTGTGTTCTAGCTTGAGGTTTGAACTGGTTATTTTAATCAGGAACATTCAATTCAGTTCAATAACAGAGTGTTTCTGTTGGAATGTTTTATTCTATGAAGTTTATTGATATCTTCGGGTGCTTTAATAGAAGGATGAGGAAACCTATCAAGGTATCAAAGTAGGAAGAGTAACTGAGGTCCAGGGAAACAGGGTTGGAGTTGTTTAAACTTGATCAGGAGTCTTACTGTGATTTTTTGCAATTAAGCTAATGCTTATGGGATCATCAAGTGTAGTTCGAAGGTGGTTTTGTTTCTAACTGGTTTTCTGTGTGTAGCTGCATTCTTCAGTCGTGACTCATCTCTGGCAAAGTTTGAGATACTTGGAAATATTTGTGGTGGTGTTTTTCTTCCTCTTCGATCAGTATGTGGATTTCCTGAATTGTGACCTTGCAGTTAAGGAGTTTATTATTTATCTCTGTTATCACAAATTGTAAGAAGACCAAGAAGCACCCTTGTACTGAAAGTATTTTGGTCACTTAATTGTGTTGTACAGAGGACAACTTCAATCTGAACAATCCAAAGTCCTTTAGGAAACTTGAAAACTGGCTTTATTTGTATTAGTGTAACAGTGTTTCATACATCCATACACCCATGATCTGCTCTTCCCTGTTAATTATCTTTCTAAAAAGATGATACACAGTTTAACATACAATTGGGATAAAAGATTGAAGTCTATTTTTTCTTTTATAAATAAAATGTGCTAACTTTTGGAAATGTGACATGAGATGATTTGGAGGTGGGAGATAAGATCCTTCATCTCAGTAAGTTCATGAGCAGTTGTGAGGAAGCTATATGATTTTAATAGGTAAAGATAACCTTAATGAACTGCTTGCTTGTTTATATCGTGCCTGCTGTTTATATGGGGCTTCTCTATCTCTGCAGAATTTTTAAAGCTTTGGTGGTGCTTAAATTCAGGTTTATTTGAAGGACTTTAGTTTTCTGCCAAGAATCATTACTAAAAATACCCCATTGAGGAAACTCCTAGCGAAGTGAGAAAGGGCAAACAAAGATCAACAGGACAAGACTAGAAAGTAATAGGAATTTTTTTTCTAAAACCTGAAGAAATTCCAATTCCTCTTTGTGAAAAGGAAGCTCACGAGTTCCAGCAGTTGCAGTTTAAATATGTTCCAGGAAAAAGGTATTTTTGAGTCAGTTATTTGGCAACTCATAAGCTACAAACATCAGTAGTTGGGTTAACAACTCTGGAAACAAGGAGACAAAGGAAACAAGGATCAGAACAGATGACAAGAAGTATTAATTAATAATTGTAACAGGTGAGAGAGTCCCTGGAGGACTCAGTTATGGGACTGCTCACAGTTTAACAGTGACTTCTTTCTTTCAGCGCATGTGTTTACTGAGCAGTAGCTGTTTTGGTAGGAAATACCCTAATTGCTGCTGTGAAAGACAAAGGGAAGCAAACCCCCAGTATACAGAACCAGCTTAATGCTGGGCAGAATTTGCAATATAGAATTGCACACTTCGATTTGGTTTGGTTTTTTTTAGTCTTTTAATATTTTTTTTTGAGAAGCAAACTGTGATTTGTATGAGACTCAGCCATGAAAGATGAAGGATAAAACCACTTTAAGGTGGCTTTAGATAATTACAAGCCAGTGAGAGTCTGCAAAAAGTGCCAGTGATTGCCAACAGCTACTCATTCAATCTTACCACTTTAATAGCCTGTAAAGGTTTATCCACACAAGTAAGATTTATTTCTCAAGTGAGGCTTCTTTTTGGTGTTTGGGGTGGTTTTTTGTGAGTTTTAGTACATCAGGAGACACTTCACCAGCTGAGTGCAGTTTTTAAAAGGCACTTTTTTTGCATTTGGTGTGATTGCTTCTGGCCTGTCTTTGTCAGATGTCTATTTGATGTCTGTTTGTCTTTGATCAGATTTTCGTACGAGGCCAAATCTGGATGGGAAATGGGAGATAGAATCAAACTGTTAAGTAGCCTTTAATAGTTGGGCCTTCATGTAATGAAAGAAGAATTTCTTCATAATAAATGTGAAGCCTGTTAGCATAGAGCAGGGATAATTATGGGTACAAAACCAGGAGCTATACGAAGGAACAGCTGCAGCCACGATTCTGTAAAAAGCATGTTAAAGTCTATTATGTTAATCTAACATGACTTTTTTGTTGGTACTTCAATTGAGATGAAAAATAGAAATAAAGATATATGTTGCCTAAAGCTGCTTATCGTTATATAGCAAGCAGTGTCCTCTCTCTGTAGCTGGGATTTTACTAATCCTACTGAAGTTTATACATATAAATAAATAAATAAACTCCATGTGGAATGGAGTAGATGAGGTTAAACAAACACAAAGCTGTGGTAGAACTGTATGAACCGGGATTTCACTGCTAATTATCACTTATTGGCAATCAGAAAACAGATGTCTGCATTCTTAATCTGAAGGACTGAGTTGCTGTGATGCCCAGGCTGGCCATTTTACCCCCACGCAATGCATCCGAGGAGGGAAGGGAAGGGAAGGAGTGTATAGGGTTGGTGTTTCAAGCTGTGTTCCAATCTCCAGTTCTTATTCTCTTGTTCACAGGTACCCGTAGTTTGTTATTATGTTGGCATCCAGGCTTGTATCAAAAACAATGTGACCAGTAGGTCTGGGGAGGTGATTGTGCCCCTGTATTGTGCCCCCTCGAGTACTGTGTCTAGTTCTGGGCTCCTCACCATGAGAAGGACATTGAGGTCCTTGAATGAGTCCAGGGAAGGGCAACCAGGCTGGGGAAGGGGCTGGAGGGCAAATCCTATGAGGAGCAGCTGAGGGAGCTGGGGGTGTTCAGCCTGGAGAAGAGGAGGCTGAGGGGAGCCCTCATCACCACCTACAACTACCTGAAGGGAGGGTGTAGAGAGGTGGGTGATGGTCTCTTCAGCCAGGTGACAGGAGATGGGACAAGGGGAAATGGGACATAGCTGCACCAGGGCAGGGTCAGATTAGATGTTAGGGGAAAATTCCCTGAAAGAGGTGTGAGGGCCTGGAACAGGCTGCCCAGGGAGGGGGTTGAATCACTATCCCTGGATGTGTTTAAAAGAGGGGTAGATGAGGTACTTAGGGATATGGTTTAGCATAGGATGGGAGCGGTTGGATTTGATCTTAAAGGTCTTTTCCAACCTTGTGATTCTGTTATCATGGCCTTAAATCTGTATGCTTCTGAGGTTAAATCCTCCCCCAGTAACTAATTTGGTGTCTCAGTTAAACACAAGATGTGCTTCATTAACAGATTTTATTAAGAGGGGTGCTTTGTTGTACTCTGCATACAAATTTCTTTGGAATTTCTTGGATACAGATCTGTACCAAAGGCTACTCCACAACTCCTTTTGATAACAACTCAAATCAGATTGTGTGTGTGCTGCACTACTCTTAAGAGGAGTAGTACAGGAGTGATGGAGGGCACTTGGGTTTCAAAAACCCCATTTCCCTCTCAAATACTTAACACTAAACTAATATATTCCCTGTCAAAATGTCTCTGCATGTTATTTAGATGGTAATAGTGTGTTAGATGTATTTAACTGTGTGGGCTGATAAACCCACACAGAATTTGCATTTGAGAAGGAATGCATCAAAGGAATTAACATCTATGAAAGTTTTATAATCTTTCAGCTTACTGTCATTGCACAGACACCAGCGCTCACCGCTGCACCGGAACGTTCTGCTCCTCTTAGTGAGGATGCTTTTAGTACGTTTTGTGCCATTGTATGTGTTTAGAGAGCTATAAAAATACCTTAGGTTATTACTCTCAGTAAGCTTTTGATAATTGACTTGAATTTTGGCTTTCTCCCTGCACCGTTAGGTAGCAATAAATATATTCTGTGTATTCTCGGGTTTGCCAGCAGCTTCTGTTTCCTTTGCAAATGTCAGAATTCCAGGTGTATCCCTGACCACAGAATCGTAGGGGTTGGAAGGGACCTGCCCATCGAGTCCAGCCCCCCTGCCAAAGCAGCTCCCTAGGACAGGTCACATAGGTCAGCGTCCAGATGGGTCTTGAATATCTCCAGAGAAGGAGACTCCACCACCTCCCTGGGCAGCCTGTCCCAGGGCTCTGGCACCCTCACTGGGAAAAAGTTCTTCTGCATATTGGTGCAGAACTTCCTGGGCTCCAACTTTAAGCCATTGCCCCTTGTCCTGTCCCCACAGACCACTGAGAAGAGGCTGGCCATTTCCCCCTGTGCCCCACACTTGAGATATTAAAAAGATTAATAAGATCCCCTCTCAGTCTTCTTTTCTCAAGACTGAACAGCCCCAGCTCACTCAGCTTTTCCTTGTAGGGGAGTTGCTCCAGGACTTTAATCATCTTTGTAGCCCTCCTCTGGACTCTCTCCAGGAGATCCCTGTCTATTTTATTCCAGGGAGCCCAGAACTGGACACAACACTCCAGGTGGGGCCTGACCAGGGCAGAGCAGAGGGGGAGGATCACCTCCTTTGACCTGCTGGCCACACTCCTCCTGATGCACCCCAGGATCCCATTGTCTCAGCCCCCAGGGCACACTGCTGGCTCATAGCTGACCTGTTATCCACCAGGACCCCCAGGTCCTTCTCCACAGAGCTCCTCTCCAGCATGTCATCCCCAGTCTGTCCTGATTCCAGCAGTTATTTCTTCCCAGGTGCAAGACTCTCCACTTGCTTTTATTAAACCTCATCTGGTTTCTTCCTGCCCAGCTCTCCAGCCTAGCCAGGTCTCAGTGGATGGCATACAGTCGTGGAAAGCTTTCGTTCCTATGCATTTCAGAAGCAGATATGGGTGTTTCATTAAAGAGATTGTAACATGTTACAGGAAAAGCAGTCAGTGCCATCTCTGAGAGGCAAGGATTCGAGTTAGTTACCTAGTTACATTTTACTTCTAGTTTTTCTTTTATCTGTTGCAAATTTTCTAATAGTGTGCAACTAGTACCATTTGCTCAGCCTGGTTGTGTAATGGTCATCTTCTACACTAACATTTCTCTAGCAGCTTCTCAGGCTTCTTTCCTCATGCTGATGTTTAGCAGCAGTGATGGATGCACACCTCAGATGAAAGCTAGGTGCAGCACATCTGAGTCACAAAAACATTTAATCCATGTGGCTCTGGGTGTGAAAGTGAGTGTGGTGTCATTCAATTTGCAGAATCGTGAGACAGAATTAGGATCCTGATTAACAGGTGCAAAAAAAGAAGTTGCTTGCAAGAAGAAGCTGGGAATTTAATGCTCAATATGAGAAAAAACCAACAGTAGACATTTTAAAAAGCCCTTTAATTATAGTGCTTCAGTAGTGGAATGGCAGCAGTGTGCTTCCTGAGGGGATGTCATGAGAAGCCCTTTCACAGAGTCATTAAGGTTGAAAAAGACCTCCAAGATCATCTAGTCCAACTGTCCCACCACCTATATTAACTTACTAAACTATGTCTCTGAGTACCTCATCCAACCTTTTCCTGGAACACCCTGATGGACCGTGACTCCACCACCTCCCTGGTCAGCCTGTTCCAATGCCCAACTGCTCTTTCTGAGAAGAAATTTGTCCTAATGTCTAACCTGAACCTGCCCTGGTACCATGTGCAGCCGTTCCCTCTTGTCCTACCGCTAGTTATCTGTGAGCAGAGGCTGATCCCCAGCTCAGCACAACCTCCTTTCAGGTAGTTATAGGCGGTGATAAGGCCTCCCCTCAGCCTCCTCCACGCTAAACATCCCCAGCTCCCTCAGCTGCAGTATGAGCTGGGGAGCTGCTTTGGCAGGGGGGCTGGACCCGATGATCTCTGGAGGTCCCTTCCAACCCCTACTATTCTGTGATTCTGTGATTCCTCACAGGATTTTCCCTCCAGCCCCTTCCCCAGCCTGGTTGCCCTTCTCTGGACTTGCTCAAGGACCTCGGTGTCCTTCTTGTAATGAGGAGCCCAGAACTGGACACAGTAAATACTACACTTTCCTCACCAACTACCTGTTGTAAATTGGATACCCTTTTGCATTTAGCCTGTCAGGTGCTGCTGTCACAGCCTTGCTGGGGAATGGCTGTGGTTAGCCTTTCAATGGCACCGTGCTTGTTCTTCTGAGATTGTCATGGACCTTACTAGGAAAACCATTTGGTATATTGCATGTGCTGGTTAAGAAACAAACCAAACCAAACCCAAACCACCACTCTGTAAAGCAGTGATATCCTGTGGCACTGTGTGTTGACGTTAATGCTCTGTGTGTTTCTCTTGCAGGAAAGACGTTGGTTTACGAAGGTTTTTTCCGAAGAGCTTGCTAGATTCGGTGAAGGTAATTATTGTCCCAGTCACTTGTGTACTACTTTTTGTCAGAAATCTGAACATTACATTATCCCTTCCACTGTGCCATTGTTAAGGGAGTATCTGTGCAGTTTTGGGCTCCCATGGTAGTGATTTAGGTGGCCTTGTTGAGCTGCTGTGAGGGAGCTACACTTCTGCCTCTCAAACCTTGTAGACAAAAGTTCAGAATGAGACCTTGAATCCTCTGCTATCAAATACCTTTATTTTTTTCCCCTTGGGTTTTTTCTTCTTTTTTTCCCCCTAAAAGAAAATGAGTGGTTTGGAGGAAGATGAATGGGACATGTAAGAGCAGCATATTTTTGGTGGCAACTCAACTCAGTAAACCATATTCTGCCACCCTCGCTCAAGACTGTATCTGACTCATTCAAGGAAGATTTCTGGTAATTTCCACTTACCTTAACCCTAGCTAAGACTATCAGTGTTAATCGAACCTTGCTTCCATTGAAGTCTCTATGTTCCCAGAGTAAAAAAGGCAAATCCTCACTATGGTTTGAAAAGGGGAGTTAGGGATGGTCACTGTGTGTTCTTACAGCTGTAGCCATCCTGATGTGAATGTCTTGGTAAAATATCTATATTTATACATGAAAATATAAATTTTGAGCTGGTTTTGGTAAGCAGTGATGGATTTCTGGAAATAATAGAATTCAACTTAAGGTCTAGATAGTTTCTACATTATGATTTAAATCGATGAACAGAAGAGGTTTGTCATGACCTACGTTTCAAAAGACTTGAAAATCAGAAGCTAATGAGGTCAAGTGGATTTAAGTAATCCCTCTGCATTTAAATTTAAGCAATTATCTGAAATCGTATTCTCTGCTAAAGAGAGAAATTGTGGTGAAAGCTTCCCAAAGTAAAAGAATAACTGTCTCCAAAAATGATATTATGGATCCAGAAAACTGACCAAGAAAGAAAACTGCTCATTAGAAATCATGAAATGCAGGGGATAGCAGAAAGAAATGGCAAGAATTGCCAGAAGGTGAAGCTGAGTAGAACCTGAAAGAATGTTGGATGTAGGAAGAAGAAAAACAAGGGAAGGAAAAACATGTCTGCTTTTTAATGAAAATTAAATCTCTATTAAAAGTAATCCAGGATTGGTTCAGGTGATTAAATGATTCTTGCACCAATGAATTTCGAACTGACGGGCAAAGGACTTCTGATGGCCATGAAATAGAAAATTAACTGAATATCTGTTAGTGAGGTAAAAAGAGCTTAGAGTGTAGTGCAGTGGTAATCAAATCTGTTGATGTTACACGTATAGGAGATGTCAGCTGTACAGAGGATACACCCTATAGGCATATCAGAAGGCTGGATAAATTGTAGTTGGAATATTTAATGGTGGTACAGAGGGTTTAAACCCAGAAAGCTCAGCTTCATGTGGGGAGCGAGTTCTGTCCTGGGAGGTGTCTAGAGAGGTTTCTCTGGGGGGAAACATTGAAGTATATAGACTGTATGTCACAGCATCACAGAATTGTAGGGGTTGGAAGGGACCTTGAGAGTCATATGTGTTGCAAGTAGTGTCATACGTGCTGCAAGCAGTTCTGTTTAACCATGTTCAAGAAAGAACAAGTCACTCTAGCTCAAGTACAGAGGGAAGGTCAGGGAGTGAGCTAGCCTTCCATTTTTAGAGAATCATAGATGGGTTTGGGTGGAAAGGGACCTCAAAGATCGTGTAGTTCCAACCCCCTGCCATGGGCAGGGAAACCCTCCACTAGCCCAGGTTGCCCAAAGCCCCATCCAACCTGGCCTTGAACACTGCCAGGGATGGGGCTTCCCTAGCTTCTTTGGACAACCTGTGCCAGTGCCTCACCACCCTCAGAGTGAGGAATTTCTTCCTAACATCTGATCTAAATCCACCCTTTTTCATTACCCCTTATCCTGTCACTCCCTGCTCTTTTAAGCAGTGCTCAGCTTTCCTGTAGCCCCTTCAGGTACTGGAAAGCTGCAATGAGGTCTCCCCACAGCCGCCTTCTCTCCAGGCTGAACAAGCCCAATTCTCTCAGCCTGTCTTCATAGGAGAGGTGCTCCAGCCCTCTGAGTGTCTTTGTGGGCTCCTCTGGACTCACTCCTATCTATGTAATATGCCTATCTATGTAATATGAGATAGGGAGCCTGCTTTGGCGGGGGGTTGGACCCGATGATCTCTTGAGGTCCCTTCCAACCCCTAAGATTCTGTGATTCAGTCCAACAGCTCCATGTCTGTCTTGTACTGGGGACCATAGACAAGAATATGAAACATTGATGCACTTAGCTTAGTAAATTAGTAAATGGTTTCTCTTAGGATGAGGTGACAGTGCAGCCATGGCTCTCTTCTGTTACGGAAGGCATGTGTTTTTCTGTGTTTATGCTTTCTTAATGATCTCAAAGTGAAGAGTAAGTCTTTGTGGATGTAAAGACACCAAGTACCATAAAGTAAGTCAAGATGATGCTGAAACACACCAGAAGAACAAACTGTGTATAGAATAAAGTGTCTTTCAACAACTGAGAGGGTGAAACACATGGGACAATGTGAGATAGCAGATTTATTTCATTTAATGGTGTCTTGCAAACTAAAAATGAATGCCTGATCCAACTGGAAGTGCTAATGATGAAAGGAAGTTTATATTTGTGTAGTAGTTGGAGATGTTACAGGCAGCACCGAAGAATGAAGAGGTTTAATGCTGTTACAGTAGAGCATTCAGATACATTTTGGTAGCGATACAGTGGTAATGCCTGCCTTAAGCTTGACATTACTGCAGAAGTAGGCATGGGTTTGCCTTCTCTGGTTGTTAGTTGGAAGATAGTTTAGAAGTGGGGATTAGTTAGGTTTTCTGAATCCATTCAGTCACTTTAGACACAGGGCAAGCATTGGCACTACATGGTTTTGACATTGTGGCACTCGGTGATGTAAGCAGTGATGTAAAAACAGGGTGTCACCTGGCTCTACGTTACTTAGAGAGCATACCTGTACTTTTAGGGTCAGAACAGCTGAGGAAAGGGTCCTGCATTTTTGTCTGGATGAATTTTCCCATCTAGAAATGGATGCCTCTACTCAGGATTCTTGATTGCTTGTTCAGTCTTGAGGCATGTTAGAGAGCTTGCTTATCAGATTCCGGTTTTATTACGATACAGGTAGCGACCTTCCCAGGGATTACACATTATATCCAGACAGATACTTCACCTTTCATAAGGCTTAGTTATATTTGTCTATGTTTCTAAGCACAGTTGTTTGAAAGTCAGCTTCTATCCTCTATATGCTTGCTTTTTTGAAATACATAATAAGGTGTTTTGCTCTGTCCCAGATGTTGGGAGGATGATTTATGCTGCCCTAAGCTATGAAAACAGTTTAAAAACTATATGCAATATATATAAAAATAGTTTAAATGTTACTTACTGCTTTTTATATGGAATTAATTTTGCAGTTTATCAGACTTTGAGAATCCACTGTATTATGGACAGTCTAAATGTGCAGAAATTAAGATACAGTTGGAACTACCAGAGAAGAGAAAGGTGATTTCTGTTTAAAAACTAGACTGGAGGTGGAGGTTGCTCTGGTTTTGTATTGGTACACAGTTAAGAAGTTGGGATTAAAAAAAGGAAACTAGAAAAAACAGTTCCTCAAAGGTTAACATGTTGTCTTCTGTTATAATTTATTCAAGGGATTCTTAGATATTCCTGCTTTAATGTACAGAGAAAATAATTCTGTTCCCAAGCAGAAGGCAGAACTGCTTATATTTCAAAGCTGCTTTTTTTTAAATTTTAGAATTCTCTGCATCTCATTGATAAACCCTTAGTGGTACTAAGTGGCTGAAACTCTTAAAATGCACCCTCTCTGATGAGATATTAAATAATTGCTCTTTAAACATTTCAATGCACAGGCCAAAACCCTGCGGAAATTAATCCAACAAACATTTCGACAGTTTGCCAACCTCAATACAGAAGAAAGTATTCTGAAATTCTTTGAGATCCTCTCCCCAGTGTACAGATTCGACAAGGAATGCTTCAAGTGTGCTCTTGGGGTAAGTAGAGGAACATAACAGTCACCTGAATATGTGCTCTAGTTAGGAGTCCAGTTGGTTTTGCTTAGTTCTGCAGCTCTTTGTGTGCTTGGTTCCTGTTTTGATGTAGGGAAGGGACCCTTGGATTTCCTTAGTAACAAAATATGTTTAGAAATTCATTTAGAACTTTTTCAGTTGCCTGTTAAAAAAAAGCACTGTTCATTGTTAGAGGAGGAATTGTACATCATTAAATATTCATATTGAGGGCTCTGTTTGTGAAAGTCAAGCGATTTTTAACCTGTTTTCCTGAGGAAATGAGACTTCTCAACTTCTTCTCTTTGAGAATTTTCTCCTAGTGCCTTTTAATCTCTTCCAGTTTCAAACAGATTTTGGGAAAGGGTTTTGAGCCCAGGAGCTTTGTGAAAATAGACACTGGAGTAAAAATTGTAACTTCAACAGCAGTGTCCTTGAGAGTAGAATAGGAAATAGCAAATACATAGGTAATGTGTAGATCTAAGATAAAACACGTGGAAACACATTTTGAGTAGCACAGATCCCCAGGAAACCAGTCAGGAGGAATTTTGCTACTTAGAGTTACTTGATTTTAATGTCTTTTGAAACATTTAAAGAGTTTAAAAGCTTCCAGAGATTAATCACAAAAAAACCCTGTAATTATAACACCAGAGGATGGTGTTCCAGAACAAGGTCTTGTCTTCCTACTGAAATTTTGCCTTTTCTCCTTTGGTTTTTGAAGTCAAGCTGGATTATTTCAGTGGAACTGGCAATCGGCCCAGAGGAAGGAATCAGTTACCTTACAGACAAGGGTGCAAATGTAAGTCTGCTTCTGTTTTCTCAGTTACTGGCAGTTGCTGTTGCTGTTACCATGAACTGAACTTCACACAAAGGGGAATGACAAGTCTAACCTTTGAATTAAGCACAAAAGAGCTGAGAAATTCAGCATATTCAGCTGATATTAACTCATGATTTGGGATCAGAGAAAATTGGGTTGGGATAACTAGAGAGACAGTGTCAGCCTTAGCTCTGAATTTGTTGGCTTTTGTACCCAGTGATGTGCTCAGGGAATTTGAAAAAGCAGTGGTGTCATTTTAACAATGAAACATGGAAATTACTCTTCATTATTCACCCCTTTCTTAGCAAAATGGTGTAAATAAAGAGCTTGTTTAATGAGTTAATGTTTAGCATTTGTGCATGTCTATCTGCATTACTTCATGCCCTTAGGAGCCTTTTCATTGCCTGACACTGGGTGTATTACAATATTTCTTGTACACCTCCACGGTGCAAAGAAGTTGTGTTCAGGCAGGTTCTTCTGACAAAAAGTTGGTGACCTTTACGTTAAGGTCTATAAATACACAAAGGGGTCCTACAGGAAAGTGGGAGAGGGACTGTTCACCAGGGAGTGCAGGGACAGGACAAGGGGCATTGGGTTCAAGCTGAAAGAGGGCAGGGTTAGATTAGATGTTAGGAAGAAATTCTTTACTGTGAGGATGGTGAGGCCCTGGCACAGGTTGCCCAAAGAAGGTGTGGAAGCCCCATCCCTGGCAGTGTTCAAGGCCAGGTTGGATGGGGTTTTGGGCAACCTGGTTTAGTGGAAGGTGTCCCTGCCCATGGCAGAGGGTTGAAACTAGATGATCTTTGACATCCCTTCTAACCCAAACCATTCTGTGATTAAGTTGAACCTATGTCCAACTTCTATTGAAATGAATTTGGAGGTAGTGAAAACCTTTGGAGATCAGGACCATGTAGCCAGCTAAGAACATGCCTTTTACAGCAGTCTGGAGGCATGTTAGGTGTTCTGTGAGTGCAGGTTCAATGTAGTTAACGTGTTGAGTTTTGTGTCAACCTCCAAGAGGTTTCCACTATGTAGTTTTTGTGTGCCTGGAGTTACTCAACAGTGACCTCTGTAGGCAAACCTGATGCTTGGCTTGATTTTGCAAATACTGTGAATATTTGTACATTTGTACAAGTCTAAGAATAAACTGCAGACAGAAAGAGAGGAACAGATTTCTACATGTCTCATTTGGAGATTAAAGACTACATGTACTTTTACCACATCAGGATTAAAGTCAAAGTATTTTGCTGTAATTTTGACATCTTCCCCACTTTTTCCATTGCCTTTCTGCAGCCAACTCATCTAGCAGACTTTAATCAAGTGCAAACTATTCAGTATTCAAACAGTGAAGACAAGGACAGAAAAGGGATGTTGCAACTCAAGATAGCTGGTGCACCTGAGGTATGATATCAACAGTCCTGATAAACTTAATAGCTTTGGCTTTCCTGGGAAAGGGTGAATATAATATACTCTTCATGGAGATATTCTCTATTCTTCTGGTCTGGTCTGTAGTTTCATTCTGGATTTTTCTGCTGTCAGTGTAATTGTGATATAGACAAAGCATGTTTCACTTGTGCATGTGCATGGTTCAACTGGGGGTGTCTGTGTGTCTGTGTGTGTGTGTACAAAGGCTGCAGTTACAGCCACAGACCTGGGCATTCTGCACATCCCTGATTTTTCTTTAAGGGGGAAGGAAGGTTGAGTGTGAGCGATTGCCATGCTAGTTGGATATTTTTGCCTTTAAAATAGATTTAGAGTTCATGACATGTTTCAGGTTTTGCATCTGGTGCTTGTGTACTTTGATATTTGTTGAAAAAAGCTTAATTTAAAAATTACAGCCCTTAAGTGCAACTTAGGTATTTATACAAGCTACTGTGCTACTTCCTAAAGAGGAAATGGAGCAATTTCCCTTTTGTGAAAAGGGGAAATAGGAAAGAGAGAAAACTTGTTCCCCCATATTACATGGAGCCAGAGCTGGAAGTGAAATGAAATCTTTTCCTTGGTCCTAGGCACTGGTAAACAGTCACTGTGGTAGAGAAGGAATGGGGGTCAAGTTGGCAAATCTGTTCCAACAGAGGCTGATGAACGTTGGTGGTATTAAAATTAATAGCTTGTCTGTATGTGTCATCTCCTTGCCCACTGTCTGTCCTTTTTTCTTTAATCTTCTTTGAAATTGGGATGGTTACTTTTTAAGGCAGAGAATACATTGCTGCAAATGAGTGGAAAAAGATACCATCTGTGAGAGTTTAAGGAATAATAAGCTGCTTCTTCAGAACTGCCATAATTACAGCCATAAACGTCAATGCAGTTGGAGTGGACAGTGGTTGACTGCAAGTTTAGCTAGCAAGCCACTTAATAAGCTTGGATTAATATTACAGGGGGTAGTAGGGGCTGTGCTTTCCAAGCCTCATGTTTTAAATGTGCCACCTAAAAGATGAAGCAAGGATCCCCTAGCTCTTTGCTCACCCACATTGTTCTGTTTACTGTTTGCCAGTGTGTGTAAAGCTCTGATGCCATGACACAGCTGTTCTACTCAGTGTTGGCAACCACAATAATACCTCTTTGTTGGTGCCTTGTTTTCTTCCTCCTTTAGCCTCTGACAGTGACAGCACCATCATTAACCATTGCAGAGAATATGGCTGACTTGATAGATGGGTATTGCCGGCTGGTGAATGGAGCCACGCAATCCTTTATCATCAGGCCACAGAAAGGTAAGGAGATGTTTCATTCTTGGTAGCTGCTATACTCATATCTACTGCTAGATTGTTCTGCACTTGGATAGAATCCACAAGGTAGTGGCAAAACTCTCAGTTGGAGGCTCTTGTCTTGCAGGGAGAGGAACCATGATGTGTTTTTGTTAGGAGAAATGCTCCTCACTCCATCAGAATTACCTAATGGCTCAGGATTTAGCCTGGTTTTCAGTAATTGCTTCTTTATACTGTTGGAAACTTAACTAGCAGAAGTAAATTGTAATTGAAGGCACTCCTGACAGGAACATGTTGGCTTGAAATGCGATTTCCTGATACACAGCAGTGAAAATTCAGAGAAGCCGGGTAGGATACATTCTGATTGTGATCATTTCTATGAAGTTTCCCCTTCTCCCTAGGTACTCCAAATGACTGTTTAAAAAGTTAAATCCTTGAGAGACATCTCATGACCTTTTCTCATAAAATAAACTAAAGCAGAGATGCATTTTGTAGCGTTGATCAGTTGGTTTTGTAGCGACCCACAAGCTGGAAGCAGTGAGGGGAGGGTGCAGCAGGTACACCTAGCTTTGAAGAGAGAATTTTAATTCAGTTTCATTGGAATTTTTTTTTTCTAATTTCAGCCAGCTTTTATTACTGAAAAACAACAACTTTTATTATTGAAAAACAACCAAGCAAAGCTTCTGCCCTCCTGCACTAACCTTTACCTGAAGAAATGCAGCCAACTTTTTTGGTTACTGAAACAATGAATATATTATTTCCTCCTTCCCTGTTTGTAATACAAGAAAGTACACAAACCATCCCAGAAGCTCTTCAATCTGTAGTTGAGTCCCTTTTTAGCCACATTTTTCCTTCTCTGGCTGTTGTTTTTCCCTGGTGTGTAGTTGTTGAAATGGGGTTAACGTTATAGGCATAGTTCAGGTCTTTCACACATACAGTGTCCTACTTGTGCAGGGCTCTGAAGTCTGCCTGTACCTTTCTGTTGTCCAAAAATCCAACCAACCGAGCAAAAAGAACAAAACTGATGTTGGAGATAACACAACCTTTTCTCCATCCAAAGGTAAAACCTTCCCTCAACACAAACTTGGCGCTTCTAGCTGACTTAGTGCACAAAGTGCACTCAAAGTGATCAACAGCAATCCGAGTTTATTGCTCTAAAAATACAACAGGCATCACAAGCTGAGATTTTCATTTTGTTGCTCTATTCTATACCTGTGAGCAGTGGCCTTTTGTGCTGCTGCTTTTCTGAAAAATCACAGTTTGGGGTTTGTTACAATCCTTGTTCTTCACTCCCAAAACTTTCCTTCTGGTACACAGTGGCTTGGCTGTTTTTCAACCTGAACTACACCAGTTGAAGTTGAGCTTTTAAAACTTTTTCATATCTTAACACTTTACCTCTCCCTACCTCTTACTCATCATACGTCCATGGAGGACTCTGTTCTTTCTTCAGAGACATCATGTTGAGTATGTCCAGTTCTTACCACTTCTGCACTGGTGGTATTTCAGGAATTTCATTCATGCAGTCTGCACTGCCAGGGCCATTATCTGCTTCTTCCTCTGCTGCTAGAATGACTTTTCATACCTGTATGTATGCTCTTGACTCCACAAAATACCACTGCCTGGTGATTTCCTGTTCTCATTCACAGCAGCAGGTAGTCATGGCCTTCATCATAGAATGGCATGGATTGGAAGGGACCCCAAGGATCATAAAGCTCCAACCCCCCTGACACAGGCAGGGACACCAACCTCAGGCCTGGAGCTACGCAAGGTTGCCCAGGGCCTCATCCAGCCTGGCCTTGAACACTTCCAGGGACGGGGCATCCACTGCTTCTCTGGGCAGCCTGTTCCAGCCCCTCACCACTCTCTCTGTAAAAAACTTCCCCCTAATATCTAATCTAAACCTTCCCTCCTTCAGCTTCAATCCATCCCCCTTGTCCTGCCATTATCTGCCCTTTGAAAAAGCTGATTCCCCTCCTGTTTCTCTGCTCCCTTCAGGGACTGGCAGGCTGCAATGAGGTCCCCCCGCAGCCTTCTCTTCTCCAGGCTGAACAAGCCCAGCTCCCTCAGACTCTCTCTGTAGGGCAGGTGCTACAGCCCTCTAATCATCTTTGTGGCTCCTCTGAACCCTCTCCAACAGTTCCACATCTTTCTTGTATTGGGGGCCCCAGATCTGGACACAGGACTCCAGGTGGGGCCTCAGGAGGGCAGTCATCAAGCCAGTCCGTCCAGAGAGTGGATTGCTCACCTCCACACTGCGCTGGTGTGGCCTCACCTTGAGTACTGGGAGCAGTTTGGGGTGCCACATACAAGAGGGATACAGAACTATTGGAGAGTGTCCAGAGAAGGGCAACGAGGATGGGCAAAGGTCTGGAAGGTCTTACGAGGAGAGGCTGAAGTCCCTTGAGTTGTTCAGCCTGGAGAACAGGAGGCTGAGGGGAGACCTCATGGCGGTCTGTAGCTTCCTGATGAGGGGGAGTGAAGGGGCAAACAGCGATCTCCTCTCTTCGGTGGCCAGTGATAGAACCCGAGGGAAAGGTAGGAAGCTGTGACAGGGGAGGTTTAGGTTGGATCTTAGGAAGAGGTTCTGTACTGAGAGGGTGGTCAGGCACTGGCACAGGCTCCCCAAGGAAGTGGTCACAGCACTGAGATTAACTGAGTTCAAGAAGTGTCTGGATGATGCCCTCAGTCCCATGCTCTGACTTGGCTGGTCTTGTGTGGAGCCAGGAGTTGGCCTTGATGACCCTTATGTGTCCCTTCCAACTCAGGAGATTCTGTGATTCTGTGTTCTGTTGACTAAATCCTTCAATGATAGCATACCTTCATATTTTACTTGTAACTCCTAAATAGGCAGCTATTCCCTCTACCTCCTGAGGACCAAACAAGTCTTAGCTTTGTTCATCCACTGCCCAAGCTTCCAGTGCTGTGTGCTGGGGCACTGACTGTGCTCCAGTCATGTTCCCACTTCCCAGCCAGACCCTGCTCTGCTGTCCTTTGCTGTTCTTGCCCAAGCAATGGAGCAGCTTTCAGTTAAAATCTCTCTGGGATTTACTATGTGTTCAGTACTTGTTCCATGATGCATAGAAGCAACTGCCATCTGCCACAGGGCATGTGGGTCCTGACTTTTATTGCTACTTACAGCAGCAGTTAAACTGACCCGTTCTGTTTGCACTTTTTCTTCCTAATTCTTGTCTTCTCTGACCTGACTTGCTTATTATTCAGCTACATGTCTCCTAGACTCACTAAGCTCTGTTAAAAGCAAGATCTCTGATTTTAATATGTGTTGTACAGTACTAGGCACTGTATGCCTCACACTGTGGTTTGCTGATAGGCATGAACACTAAATAAATCAATGTGTTTAATGGAGTGTGTTTATCTGTGTGAAGTCTTCACTGGTGTTATCTTAACGTAGAGCAAATGAGCAGTGATTGAGTTGAGGGAACAATGTATAGCACTTTGGGAACACTCCTCTTGATGCAAACATGAGGAGAAATCCCTCCAGTTAAAATAAATAGCGGGCCTTTTGTCTGAGGTTTGGTTTTTTGAAGTTCATAGCAACTCCCAGCATATTAATTGAACATTACATAGGAGAGCTGTCCCCACCATGATCTGCACTCCCAGATCCCTCCCACAGCGAGCTTTGATCATACAAGTCACATGAGAGACAAATCGTGTAGCAACAGATCCAACAGATGTGTCTTCTCCCCTCTTTGAGCTTTCCCATCCCCTCTTTGTTGTAGCTGTACATGTTTATTGCAAGTCTCCTCATAAATTATCCTTCTTGATTAGTAAAAGGACCCATGATTTTGTTATATTATCTCTCTCACTGTCCATTAATGATCCCGTTTCTCTTAATTTGGTGAGAGCATTTGATAATATTTAAGACCTGGGCAGATCTGTTTGGCATATTTCCATTCAGTTTGATTTATCTTTCATAAATATTTTGGCACGCAGGTCTCTTTAGACCAATGTGGAAACTGTAAACTTCATACTTGTCTTTTCATTATCACACTTAACTCCTACAGGCAAAGAGCACAAATGAAGCAACTGATGAAAACCGTAGCTCACTTGAAGTAGCTATTGGTCTGTGTGCTAAGTAGCTTTCCTGTGATCTAAGTCTAGAGGCTGAATTTTGTATATATTAATTCCTTTAAACAAGCTTTAGAGGTATTACAGAATTGCCAAGACTCTTATAAATAGAAGGCTAAAAAGTCTCTGGTGGGGGGGAAAAACAGCCACCTGAAATAGTTACCTGATTGTCAGCCCTCTATACCAGAATTCAGCTTTCCTTTGAAACATTCCCTTTGAATTTGGGCATTGGACCCTGTGATCTCTGGAGGTCCCTTCTAACCCCTGCAATTCTGTGATCTCAAAGGATTATAGCTAAATGAAAACCCAGAATTTTGAGTTTCAGAATACCAGAAGTAAAGATTCCATTACCTTCTCCAAGTATTTTCCACTTTAATGGAAATTAACTGTAAGCGCTGGTTTCAGCTTAGTGGAATGGCACCATGGATTCTGATTCTTATGCTGTTGTTATCTCTTTGATTTGACCCCTTGCTGATTTTACTTTCACTGTAATTTCAGTCAGGTGAGGGCAGCTTACAGTGTGGCTAGTCAAAATGAGAGCTCTTTTCCTGTCTGTGTCCTGGAAGCAAGAGTTAGAGAAGTGCTGGCAGGTACCAGCTGTAAGTAGCAATGTTTTGGTGGTGGCAGGGCTGCAGGCATGGTTGCTATGGGTCACAGACCAGGGGCTGCTCTGCGCTGCTCACAGCTGCCTCCATGCCTCCACCCCTTGTCTCTGCAACAAACACTTGATAATCATCATTAGAATACACATTCAGCACCTTCACCGTGTCCCATCACCACCTTATGACAAAAAAATCCTGGCACCAGCATCAAAATTCCCAGAATTGGTGTGCTCTCTGGTGTTCTCCAGTCTTGACTTTACGCTGGATCACTCCTGTTCCTCAGCAGGACAGCAGGAGAAAACAGGATGAGAAAACTTATGGGTTGAGATAAAGGCAAGGAAAACATTTACTAATGACTGTCATGGGGCAAACAGGCTTGAATAGGAGAAAATTAATTTATTACCGATTAAAATAATTTGGGTAAAGAGAAACAAAGACAAAATTAGATAAACAACTTCCCATCACTCCTTTCCCCATTCCCACCTTCACCTCCTCACTCCAGACTCCTCTCCCTACGAGGGTCAAAGGGCTGGGGATGGGGGTTGCAGAGGGTCCATGACAGCCTCTCGCCAGTGCTGCTCCTCCCTCCTCCCCCATCTCCCTGCTCCAGCGCCAGCCCTTCCCTGGGCTGCAGCCCTTCAGGGACACCCTGCTCCCGCCTGGGCTCTCCAGGGCCGCAGCTCCTGCAGGAAATACCCCTCCCTGGGTGCAGGGCGGGTCTCTGCTCCAGCGGGGGCTCTGCAGGGAATCCCTGCTCCGGGTCTGCAGTACCTCCTGCCCCCCAACGTCCTGCTGCTGCAGCCTCGGAGTCCCTGTGCTGCTGCTCCCTCCTTGGCGGGATTCCTCCTGCTCTGCCTGGGCCGCCTTTGGCCCTTGCTGAAGCCTGTTTTCCCCCTCCCCTCGAGGTGCCCCCAGCTCGGCTGAGGGGCTCAGCGGTGTCCTGCGGTGGGGCCATTGGAGCCGGCTGGGACCGGCCGTGTCCGGCCCGGGGGAGCCCCGGCCTCTCCTCCCAGAGCTGCCCCCTCAGCCCCACTGCCTGGGCACAGACACCCCATTAAAATCTTGTATATCCCATTTTTAAAATTGAATATAGAATTGGGCAAAATTGTTGTGGGTTTCAACTTGTGAAAAACAACATATGCTTCTACTGGGATGCTGTTAGTAATGAATTTTGACTTCAGACCTACAAGGGTCCTAATGAACGTTTCGTATTTTGTTTGGGATATAAACTGTAAATGGGTGAGCACCAGTTTGGGAAACGCTGCCTGAAGTGAGCAGTTTGTATCCAGAGAGCGTGTAGGTGTCTATGAGATCAGCTTTGATATGCCATTTCAGTAGTTCTGTGTGGATGGGGGGTGGGTTTTTGTTGTTTTTTTTTGTTTTAAATATGCTTACTTTACCAGTTTCTGCTGTCCATATCTGGTCTTCCACTTAACAGATGTATCCAACAGCCTAAAGGGGAATGTCATTCATCTAGTTGGTCAATGCATATATCAGATTGTGCTATCTAGGAGCAGTGTTGCGTGCTCCTAACTTCTCTCCAGAGCTGAGTTTACGTTGCTCACCTCTCCCACCCCAGTCACAGAATCACAGAAACCTAGGAGTTGGAAGGGACCTCCAGAAGTCGAGTCCAACCCCCCTGCCAAAGCAGGTTCCTTTGCACAGGTTGGCGTCCAGGTGGGTCTTGAATATCTCCAGAGAAGGAGACTCCACCACCTCCCTGGGCAGCCTGTCCCAGGGCTCTGGCACCCTCACTGGGAAAAAGTTCTTCTGCATGTTGGTGCGGAACTTCCTGTGCTCCAACTCACAGCCATTGCCCCTTGTCCTGTCCTCACAGACCACTGAGAAGAGGCTGGCCATTTCCCCCTGTGTCCCACACTTGAGATATTAAAAAGATTAATAAGATCCCCTCTCCGTCTTCTTTCCTCAAGACTGAACAGCCCCAGCTCACTCAGCCTTTCCTCACAGGGGAGATGCTCCAGGCCTATCATAGAATGGCAAGGGTTGGAAGGGACCCCAAGGATCATAAAGCTCCAACCCCCCTGCCACAGGCAGGGACACCAGCCTCAGGCCTGGATCTACACAAGGTTGCCTAGGGCCCCATCCAACCTGGTCTTGAGCACTTCCAGGGATGGGGCATCCACTACTTCTCTGGGCAGCCTGTTCCAGGACCTCACCACTCTCTCTGTAAAAAACTTCCCCCTAATATCTAACCTAAACATTCCCTCCTTTAGCTTTAAACCATTCCCCCTTGTCCTGCCGTTATCTGCCCTTTTAAAAAGCTGATTCCCCTCCTGTTTCTCTGCTCCCTTCAGGTACTGGCAGGCTGCAATGAGGTCCCCCCACAGCCTTCTCTTCTCCAGGCTGAATCACCTTTAATCACCTTTGTAGCCTCCTCTGGACTCTCTCCAGGAGATCTCTGTCTTTTTTATACTGGGGAGCCCAGAACTGGATACAGTACAAATATCAACCAAGAGGACAGTGGTCCAGTTCTGTTTGGTGCATGGCAGAGTGTTGTTCTGCTGCTGAGAACAAAATGACTTGTGTATCATAGAATTTGGCAAAGGGCAGTGTGAAGGAGGGTGATTGGAAATTACAGGGATTTAGTTACATTGAACCCATGCATTCTCCCTGTTTTTCCAACCAATCCAGAAAGAGGTATTCATTTGGCTTGGGTTAGAGTATCTGCTTTTCTGTCTGTCCTTCTAATTTTCCAGCCATTCATAATTACTGGCACTTCTGTCTCGTGCTACTGGTTAATTATTTCATACTACTACTCCTTAACCAACTACGTAATACAACGGCTGTTCACATTGTCCTTATCTCACCAAAATCTGCATGTTTGGTTTCCTGTTAAGATGGAATCATGGTAATCATGTCCAGCTCTGGAGCCCTCAACACAAGAAGGACATGGACTTCTTGGAGTGAGTCCAGAGGAGGGCTATGAAGATGATCAGAGGGTTGAAACACCTATCTACGAAGATGAGAGTTGGGGTGGTTCAGTCTGGAGAAGAGAAGGTTCTGGGGGGAGCTTGTAGCAACCTTCTAATACCTGAAAGGTGCCTATAATAAAGCACCATGGTTGTAAGGGCATGTAGCAATAGGATAAAGGGCAGTGGTTTTAAACTAGAGCTGAGTAGGTTTAGACTGGACGTGAGGAAGAAGTTCTTCGCTATGAGGGTACTAAATCACTGGAACAGGCTGCCCAGAGAGGCAGTGGAGGCCCCATCCCTGGAGATATTCAAGGTCAGGCTTGATGGGGCTCTGAGCAACCTGATCTAGTGAAGATGTCCCTACTTACTGTAGGACTAGGTGACCTTTAAAGGTCCCTTCTCTATGCTTCTATGTTGTTGTGAAAGAGATGTTTCATCATGATTCTTACTTTGTGTTTTTGCACCAATGGGAAGATTTTCAGTAAAGCGACTGGGCACTGATAAAACGGGAATCTCATGGTTAAGGAAATTTCATACTGCACCTGGAGGGTTAGATGCTGTCTTTTATTTCTCTTAGATCCCTTTTGATTGGTAGGAATTGACTTCAGCATATGCTAGCAGTTCTCACCTGTGGTTTTTTTCTCACTTTCATAAGAGGTTGAGGTCTGTATTTGTAGGAGAGAGCAATCTGATCTGCAGCTGAGGTCAGTACTTTGAACAATGAAGCACTGTGGCCCTGCAAGTGTTACGAAACCATTCAGTGATGTTTCTGAAGTCCCCAGATAGGATACCAGTGTGCTCCACACATACCAAACAAAAGCCCTCAAGGAAGTTAAAATTCCATCTTTAGAGAAATTTGAATAGTGTGCAGTTAATACGTGGTGGACCTAAATATTAAAAAGCAAAAACAATTACTTCAAATAGCTGCTGATGAATTGTGCATCTGTTTTCTTGATTTAAAAATACTTAATGAAGTTAACTTTGCAATTTAATAAAGTTCTTTTAACACAGAGGTTTTGTACACTTGCATCACTTCCTAAACCTATAAAAATAACAGATTTTTACCAGTAAAATGTATAATTCAGCATTAGCATCTAAAATACTAAATTCAATGCCAAATGTAGCAGCACTGTTGGAATAACCAATTAGCAGTATAACTTAACTGGAATGCAGGATGCTTTTGCAGATAATGACTGACAACTGATGTAGATATCACGTGGATTTTGAAATTCTTCTGAGTGTTCTTGGCAATCATAAAATCAGGGAATCTCCATAGTTGAAAGGGACCCATAAGGATCATCAAGGCCAAGTCATCAAGACCAAGGCTCCACTTGTCCAGGGCCAACCAAGTCAGAGCATGGGACTGAAAGTATCATCCAGATTCGTCTTAAACTCAGTCAAGCTCAGTGCTGTGACCACTTCCCTGGAGAGCCTGGCCAGTGCCCAACCATCCTCTCAGTACAGAACCTCTCCCAGCCTAAACCTCCCCTGTTGCAGTTTCATACCATTCCCTCAGGTTCTATCAGTGGTCACCAAAGAGAGGAGATCAGCACCTGCCACTTTGCTCCCCCTTGGAAGGAAGCCATAATGCTGGGAAGGCCTGCACAGTAGTGGGCAGGGCTCATCTGTCTCCAACTTTGATCTTAATGTCTTTTCTCCAGTTCCATCAAGTGTGTATCCTCTAGAATTCCTAGGTCAAAGCCAGGTTGGATGGGGTTTTGAGTATCCTGTTCTAGTTGGTAGGGGTGCTGGAACTAGATGATCTTTAAGGTCCTTCCTAACCCAAACCATACTGGGATTCTTGAGTGCCCCTTACGGTCTCTTTGAGTACCTACCCACTGGTCTTTTCCTTACCAGGCTGTCACCTCCATGCCTTTGATCTTACATTTGTCAGTCCACAGTACCTTTAAGGATCTTTGGCTTTTGTTTCTTTCTCCAAAAGGTGTTATTTACCCAAATCCACAACCAATTTAACGTAATAGCACCTTTATCTCCCAAGTCATGCTTCTTGTGTACAATCACAGAATGCTTTGTGTTGGCAGGGACCTCAAAGATCATCTAGTTCCAACCACCTGCCATGGGCAGGGACACCTTCACTAGATCAGGTTGCCCAAAGTCCCATCCTACCTGGCCCTGAACACTTCCAGGGATGGGACTTCCATAACTGGAACTTCCATAAGTGCTTCATCACCCTCATAGTAATTTCTTCCTAATGTCTAAATATTGTTTATATAGCATCTAATAACCTAATCTTTGAAAGTCTGTATAATCTTACTGTCCTTCCTTCATCCTCCAGTTTCAGGTGCTTGCCCTAGTCACTTTGCAAAGCTGCTGTAGGTCACGTTCTAAATCACAGCTCCTTGTTTCCTTTCTTTCCTGCATTACTCTTTTCAAAATCCCCTATCAGACTGTGAAGTGCAGCTGTCTTACCCCTAAGATGGACCCTTTGCTCTTTCAAGTACAGTCAAGCCTCTCTCTTTTTATTCCATTGTCCATTCCCATTGGGAGAGATCCGTTTTTGTAGCCCTGGGTTTGATTTGGAGCATTTGCAGCCCAAGCCCAAGGCTGGAGTCTCCTCACTGAGGAAAAATTTAGTTTTGAGGCTGTGTAAGACCTCTGTTGAGTGTGCCTGGGGTTTACTACCCCCTCAAAAAAGCCCTGATAGCTTGATTAAAATTAGGCAGACTTTCATTATGATGGTGAGAGGAAGCATCCCAGTACACCACTTAAACAACAGTACATCACTGCTCAAAACTATAGAGGTATAGACAATTTTTTAAAAATACTAATTATGGGTTTTTGGGGAGGGGAGTAACATGAAAAGGTCTGATTTGTCTGATTTGAAAGCCAACCCAAGGCAGAAATTTGGCTTGGAATATCAGTAGACTGGAGTGGTGATAGTACAGCAAAGGTGTAGGAAATAGAAAGTGGATCTCTGAGTTTAACAAGCCGTGCTGTTAGCGTGTTTTGTAACGTAATCATTGCTTCAAATAAACTTAAGAACAGGCCTTGATCAGTAAGCCAAATGTTCTTTCTTTAGCCAGCAAACAAATACTGTACAAAATACTGTAATTGCCATGTTGAGTGTGGGATCTGGGCCCTGGGAGTTCTCTACTTAGTCTCATAATACACGGAGGCAGCGCTGTAGTTTACACAACGTCTGGAAAGTTTTGAAAATGTAACAGGATAAAACCCTACAATTCCATATGATTTTGTACAAGCAGTGTACATCGTTTTCTGAAAGTGTGGCTATTCCATTTTCTCCCAGATCACATTTCTCAGTCATTTAGAGAGTGAAACCCTACCTTCTTTCCTTTCCTGCCTACTTCAATCTACTGTGAATCATCAGTGTTTTACTAAAATTAGTGACTTCCACATTTTTCCTCTCCACATGGATACCAAGTGTCTCATTAAATCCAATAGGGAAAAAACCCCAACCTGATTATGTACAATCCAAGCTTGTATACACAATAACATTATCAAACACTGGCAAGGATTTGAAAATAGTTTACAGGAAGATAACTTAATCTCTGGCTACTAAACATTATTACTGTGTAATCACAACCAAGTGTGAAATCAGTATGATGTGTTCCATGCTGTAAAGATTTATTTCAGTTGTCTTCCTTGGAAGTCTATTTGTTCTCAATCGTTTTATTTATATATTAGCACTTAGCACATCTTGGAGATAAAAGAAGAACATTTCTTATTAAAGAGATGAGATACTGTCATGCTTTCTGCAGGTGATTTATTGGAGTTATTTGTTAAGTATAAAGAAAATCTTTTATATTCTGTATGCGTTCTGTCAGATAAGAGTTTGCCAAAAGATCTATATTACTGAGTAGAAGCTGTGTTGATACACTACTCTTAATATATGTATAGAATGGTCTTCCAAATCAACATAGGTTTCCTTGGGAGATTGTGAGGGTTGTTGTTTTGGGCATGTATGTATTTCACATTGAGAGAGGTTATTTGGAAACTTGACAAATATTTAATCCTCTTTTCTTTTTGTTTATACAGAAGGTGAAAGAGCTTTACCATCAATACCAAAGTAAGTTTTATGTTTTCTTACTTATTTTTAAAAAATCCTGAAAAATACCTTTGTTTAAGTGGTGCTTCAGGACTTTGTACACATGCTTATATTTTTATTGTTGCCTTTTGTTTGTAGGACAAATAGCAGGCTGTCCTTTGGGACCATGGCGCAGGATTAAAATATAAAGATACCAGAAATAAAATCTGAGCAGAAGAGTGCATAATTTATCAATCATATTTTGCAGTAACAAAAGAAGGGTGTTTTGGAAGAGACTTCACTGGGATTCAGTCTTTTTATTTTGAGTCCATGAGTAAATGTAATTATAGGAGTGATGCAGGAGTCTATGCTATTTTTCCTATTTGTTCCCTTTTCTACTTAAGTGAAATACAGAAAATAGGGTTTTTTTCCCTCTCCTATTGTAAATCTGTCATGTCACCTTTTGCTAACAAAATTTCCATAATGGGGCCAGTCCTAAATTGGGATCTCTAGGTTCAGTGAAATTAAGAATGCCATTTATATAGCAAATACTTTTAAATCTAGGCTTTTTCATCTAGTAAAGTAGAATTCTTCTCCAATAGTAATTATGGATTTGTAGAAAATGCTTGGCTGTTTCAGGCACATAGAGTTGCATTTTTTCCTCTGGCTAGTTTTATGGTGATACTGTATGCAAGGTATGCTGAGACATGCTGTCTGCATCTAATAATTCTTACATAAAGTTTGCTGAGATACCTCTCTGCCTTTTTCTCCTGCTCAAGATTTAAGGTAAATAAGAAAAGATTTCTTATATATCTCTGTTTGAACTAAGAATGCTTCTTAAGCTGTTAAGAGTTGGTAGGCCTTAACGCTGTTAAGAGGCGATAGGCCTTAATGCAGCAGTAGGTAAGCCTTCTAGTTCTTCCTGCTGATTCCCTGCACTCCTGGTATCAGCGGCTAGATCTCCATCCTATCTGGCAGGTGGTGATTGTTGTCTCTCCTTTTGATACTCAGTTTCTTATTGTGGCCTTGTAAACTTAAGTCCTGTAACCAAGCCCTTTTTTTTTAACCTGACTGCTTTCTCCATAGCCACATTCAGATGCAGTTTAAAGGCACCTCTCATCAGATTGCTTTCCTTGAACCTTATCGGGTAGTGTCCAGTATGCAGGAGCAAGAGATAACTGTTTAAATGAAATTGGGCAGTTTATTTTGTCTTATCTCTTCCTTTTTCCTTTCGGACACAGGGACTGTGTCTACTTTGACCCAGCCACCTCATTCTCTTTCTTCCTTGATTTCTGGAAGGAGTCCAAAATTAATTCTCATTATTTTTTTAACTGTTGGGTAGAGCATGGAGCATAAGTTGTTCCTGAATCTGCAAGAAACTAGGTGCTTAGATACTAATGGTTTCCTGCTGCAGTCCTCGCTAGCCAAGTAGATTTCTCGTGGTATGGAAAGAGTTAAAATGCAAGACGGAAAAGGAACTCAAAGTCAAGGCTGGAAGCAGTAAAATTGGGAAACTTAATTTACACTCATGTGAAACAGGAACATTTGGCTTTCCTTAAACAGATAGAATCATAGAATGGTTAGGGTTGGCAGGGACACCTCTCCCTAGACCAGGGTGTTCAAGGCCTCATACAACCTGGCCTTCTATACATCCAGGGGAGGGTCATCTTCCTGTTTCCTGGGCAACCTGTTCTAGTGCCTCACTGCCCTCATAGTGAATACTTTTTCCCTAATATCCAACCTAAATCTACCCTTTTCTAGTTTAAAACCATTCCTGTCACTCCATGCCCTTCTAAAAAGTCCCTCCCCAGCTTTCCTATAGGCCCCTTCAGGCACTGGAAGGCCGCTATAAGATCTCCCCCGGAGCCTTCTCTTCTCCAGGCTGATACAACTGAGAACTACAATTGATTGTTTCGTTATACTCAGCACTGGTGGGGCCGCACCTCAAGTACTGTGACCAGTTTTGGGTCACTCCCTACAAGGACGTTGAGATGCTGGAGAGTGTCCAGAGAAGGGCAACAAAGCTGGTGAAGGGTGTGAAGCACAAGTCCCATGAGGAACAGCTGAGGGAACTGGGTCTTTTCAGTCTTAGAAAAAGGAGGATGAGGGGAGACCTTATCGCTCTTTACAACTACCTGCAAGGAGGGTGTAGAGAGATGGGGGTCAGTCTCTTCTCTCAGGTAACAAGTGATGAGAGGAAATGGATTCAAATTGCACCAGGGGAGATTTAGATTAGATATCAGGAAGAATGTCTTTACTGAAAGAGTAGAGTCAAGTATTGGAACAGGTTATGGTTTTTAAAAGGCATTTAGATGTTGTGCTTGGGGACATGGTCTAGAGGTGGACTAGGCATGGCTAGGCTGTGGTTGGACTCAAAGGTCTCTTCCAACCTAAGTGATTCTATGATTCTATTCTGTGATTCATGGCAACTCTCTAATTACATACATTTTATCTTTTCAAAATTTTTTTATTAAGTATAATTTCTGGGATTTTTTTTTAAAAAGGGTTGAACAAAAAGCTTCTTCCCATTTTTTAACAGTTCACCAAAACTGAATTTGTATGCTTGGATCTGTTTGAATAAGGGCACTGCATATGCTTTTAGCCTGGCAACATAGGAATGAGCTGTTCTCAAATGCATGAAGCTACTAGCCAGCACCATCTTGCATCTGGGAAGATTTGCCTTTGCCAGATGAAATTCCAGATTTCTGGAAGCGTGAAGCGCAGTACTTTTGCTGTCTTACCATTACAATTCTATTTATGCATGCCTATGAAAAAAATTCAGAAGAATTTCTTGGCATTTCTGTTACTAATGAATATTTATAGCTAACAGGATTTAAATGTGGTTGATTTTTCTTCATTTACTTAACATGTAAACTTAAAATCATTGCACAGGGTAAGTCACCTTACAAACAAAAACTCAATTCATATTTTAATTCTGATAAATAGTACAGAAAGTAGAAGAACCATCCAATTACGTACATTGGTGAAGTTTAGACATGCACAGCTTGTTCTTAAAGGTTTGTAAAACTTGGCTTTGGGGTTTTGCCTAGAAATTTGTTCTATCCCTGTGATTCAGTATGCTAATTAAAGCCGGAACACGTTCTTTCTGCTGTTCCTCCCCCAGATGGGTTTGAAATGGTAGATTCCTTCCTGACTTTTCTCCCCCCTCCAAAATCTGTCGCTGTGGGAAAATGGATTGGCCCTGCTAATTACAGTAGGTGCCCTGTTGGGATGAATTCCCAGTGTATGTGACCGTGAAGAATGTACAGCATTCAGCGATTCCAACCTCTGTTTTACAGGCTGGCCAACAATGAGAAGCAAGGAGTAAGGTCACACACAGTCTCTGTGTCAGGTAAGACTCATTAAAAAAACCAAACAACCCACATTGAAAGTTTAGTTATAAAATTAGCAGATGTTTAGGTGGATTTTTCTCTTGCTGTCAGCTCACTTCTTCCTACACAGCTGTGGATTTGCCTAAGACTGGAGCTGTGCTGCCTTTGTAGTGTGGTTTCTGAAGAGAAATGTTTTGCAGCTGTCCTGTGCAGTGTCTCTTGTGAGAACAGCCATATCCGTGCAAGTACCGGACCACCAGAATACTTCAAAGCAAAACTGCTCATCAGTGTTTTCACTTAGCTTTGTGATGAAGTAAAGTATCGTGGGCTAGAACTTAAATTACCTGACTATGTGTTAATTATGAAGGAGCAGCTTTGAAAAGTGAAAACAGGCAATTAAATATTAATCATCACTTTTCAAAAAGAAGAAACTTAATAGATATTTTTTGTAGCTGCTGTTTAGATCAAAAGCACTTGATTTTTGCTGTTGAAAATCTTAAGGTAATTGAAGGATGAGCATGTGAGGTAATGCATGTTTCTGTAGATTACAGGCTTCTCAGACTTCTGTTGGTTATCATGGGGGTTTCTGTAGGTTTTATACTTGATAGAGAATTATAGAATGTAAAAATAAATCCTTCTGAGGGATCAATTCAGTGTCTTAGTAGAAAATAAATTTCTAAATCTTTGTACCTAGTATTTATTCAGGAGATTTTAAATGCAAACTGTATTAATATTATGATACTGTTTCTATAGTTTTCTAGTATTTGGCCCCAAATTTCAGGAAGTAACACTGTGACCCAGTGAAGTGTTCACCCCTGAGTTCTAGGGAGGCTACAGCCCCGGTTTAACATTTATGTGAGTGCTTAGTGGCACATAGTCAAACATCCCACATATTTCATAGCAGAAGAAGGAAAGATATGCAGATGTTTGATTAATTTCCTACTTTTCAGATTCCTTTCTCCACCCTTAACTTTTATTTAAGAGTTTGAGATTCACCCCTTGGCATAGGAAGCTCATAGACCGTGTGCAAGAAAATAGGGTAGAGAATCTGGAATTAAAATGTGTATCAAGTTGCAGAGGTGTAATAGAGCTTCATCAGCTACTGTTACCTCTCAGAGTCAAATATCAGCTCTTCTTCCTTCAGTACCTATCAAGCAAGCACAGTAGATAAATGAGCATGATAGGGTAGATGAGCATGGTCAACATGTTCTCTTGATTCTTACCTGTGTGGTTCATTTTAGCTATTGAAATTTCTTTAGTGCTTGGTTCTGTGCTTTGTATCAGTGACACAGAAAGGAGCTCATCTCCAGGACAAAAAAAATGCTCCCTTGCCACCTCAAGTTGTCATCTTTTCACCTTTGCTGGGAGTCCTCCTACAGTTTTGCAATTAAAAGCAGTAAGAAATGCTTACTTCATGAGCCTTTATTGCTGTTTCTTTGACTTTGCAAATTTAGGTTTCTTTTCCTTGATGTGGTGTACCTGAAGTGCTCTTGTGTCTCAGTGCAGGCTTGCTGCTTCTCCACTCCTATCAAGTACTGCTTGGAAGTTAGTTGTAATACCCCATAACTCTGGCATTTAGGGCATCACATGAAGGTGAATGATGGGCAAATGAGAGCGAGCTTTGCTGCAGCATCGCAGAAGAAATAGCAGCAGCAGTGCCAGAGATGAGCTGCTCATCCCACTGAACGTCAAGGAAACTGTAGGGTGCAATGCTGGCTCCTGATGCCATAAACAACACAATAAAGCCAGAAAAGAGCCTTCTGTTTCTTTCCAAAACCAAACCAATTAGGTATTTTTCTTGCTTTGTAGTCAGGGTTTCTATCTTTCCACAATGAAATCGCTGTGCTTGGTGCTTGTTCTTTATACCATGGTACAAATCACTGGAAACACTGACATACTACTGGAATGATTCAAGCTGTTGCATTTGTTACTCATCTCAAGGGTTCTTCTTTTTAATAAGGATACATAAAAAACCTACATACTTTTTTTTTTGTTCTTGGCTTGGGCTTTTTGCCCCAGAGTTATTTGAAATGCCATGAGTGTGGCATGCATGTTAGTATATCACACTGAAGTCGCAGGTGGTTTGTTGAGATGGAGTTGAGTGATAAGGGGTGTTCCTTTGGAGGTGCTTTAAGAATTTCTGAGTCCCCAGAGGAATCAACTTGTTATAAATGAACTTATACTTCATGTAGATGTGAAGAAGTGTCACTCCTGTTGTCACGTGTAGCTGATCCATCAGTATGGAACAACGAAGGCAACAGATGAACATGATGTTCAGTTAACCCAGGAGTTACAGGTCAACAGAGGCTGACAGCTGACAACATCCAGCTCAAAGCCAGCTGTGGGTGATGCTATCTTGGTTTGCAGAATAAGAGCTTTTCACTGGTGACATTTAAATGACTTAGAGCTCTGAAGGCTTCAAATAAAGACAAGCTTTTGTAACTTAACAGCTGTAACCTCCTTCATGCCTTTGATGGTTTGAATCATGAATTAACTCTGCTGTTAGTTTGCAGTGAGATCTCTACCCTTCATTTAAACCTCTTCCAGTGCTCAAGCTGAAGAGCAAAAATCTGAGGCATATATATATTTGGTAGGAAAATTAAGCAGTCATATTTATAGTGTTAATACCCTTAGTTCTAAAGGAAAGTTTCACAGTGAGATCCCCATCACTTTTTGTGGAAACCAGCAATAGCCCAAACCAGTGTGGAACATGATTTGGTGGTCTAAAAATTCAGGTATTTATCTGAAGTTTTGTAGATTTAAAAATGATCCTGTAAATGAAAGGCACCTTGTCTTTCTTTTTGAAATATTTATTAGCATACATTGGAATATTTCTGGTCTAGTGAAATGAAAACTTGCTCTTTCCAAGTGTTGCAATATTCCAAAGCATATGGAGAGTTTTTAAATACCTTCTTATTTTTTTCTTCTCTAAATAAAGGCCTTTTCAAGCTAGTGAAGGTTTCAGGAATCCAAAGCTGGGCCTGGGAGCCAAGAAATGTTCTTGGAAATGTTCAGCTGTGTCACTGAACAGGTTTCAGCACACACATCTTACTGCAGGCTTCTGTTTCTGCTTTCTTTTTTTTATATTTTTATCTTGTTTCTTTAAATTTTATGTTCCTTGCAGTGGCCACTGTCTTTAACTGTGTGCAAGTAAGGTGCTTACCAGGTTTCCCCTGGGATTTTTACCCACAGTAATAATGTTATCCGTCAAATTCTACATTTGGAGAGGGTTATCAATAAATATAAATAAAACCCCCAATAAAACAGGAGTTGAATTTCAAATTTCTTCAGTATACATCTGATGCTTTGGTTTAGGTTACTGTAAATCACCAGAAGCAATTAGGGTTTTATTTAATAGGTGGTTCCAACTTCTAACTCCTTCTCCCTCTCTACTTCTGTCTTTAAATGGAAATAAGAATCCTTTGTCCTTAACCAAGAGTGTACACTCAGGGAGCAGTAAGGCTGAGCCATTTACTGGGTGCAAATAGCATATCAGACTTGTAAGAAGCAGTCTACTAGTTTACTGTGATTTTATTGACTAGATTTCCTCCTGTTACGCTTGGAGTCACCTTATTAAAACACACTAGTCTGCAGGAGCTTACTTTGGCCAGCAGTTTGTTTTGATACAGCAAACATTAGCCTTAGTAACGTGATGCACGCATTTCCTGGTACACCTATTCCAAAAATAATAGTTTACCTAGTTGGTTATGTATTCTAATAAGTTCTTCATAAAACAAAATCAGTAGCACCTTGGTTTACTTGCTCTCTTTCTACACACATTCTTTCCAACACTGAGCTCTTTGATCTCCCTTGCCCTATCCTCACTTATATAAATATGACTGGGAAGAACAAACACACTTTTGCTTCCTCTGGCTAATCACTCTACCTCCTTTGCACTAGAGAATTCTGTAGATAGAATGGTTCTAATTGTAGCTCAGAGGTTACTGTACGTGCGGTGCTGCAGAGCGTGGCATTTCAGGCCCACTTGTTTCTGTACGTATTGAACAAGCAGAGCTTTGAATAAGCCTTGGCAGTGGTAGGTTTATGGCTGGACACGATGGTTTTAAGAGTATTTTCCAACCTCAGTGAATGGGATTGAGTGCACCCTTAGCAGGTTTGCCAATGACACCAAGTTTTGTGGTGAGGTTGACACACTAGAGGGAAGGGATGCCATCCAGAGGGACCTTGACAGGCTGGAGAGATGGGCCCATGCAAACTGCATGAAGTTCAACAAGGCCAAGAGCAACGTCCTGCATGTGGGTTGGTGCAGTCCGGAGCACAGCTACAGGCTGGGTGGAGAATGGATTGAGAGCAGCCCTGAGGAGGACTTGGGGGTGCTGATCAGTGACAAGCTCAACATGAGCCGGCAGTGTGTGTTAGCAGCTCAGAAGGCCAACTGTGTCTTGGGCTGCATCAAAATCAGCGTGGCCAGCGGGTCAAGGGAGATGATTCTGCCCCTCTACTGTTCTCTTGTGAGACTCCACCTAGAGTAAGTACTGTGTCCAGCTCGGGGATCCCAGGTACAGGAAAGATGTAGACTTGGAGTGAGTCCAGAGGAGGCCACAAAGATGATCAAGGGGCTGGAGCACCTCTCCAGAGAAGACAGGCTGTGAGAGTTGGGTTTGTTCAGCCTGGAGAAGAGAAGGCTCCGGGTGGACCTAATTGCGGCATATCAATACTTAAAGGTGTCCTACAGAAAAGTGGGAGAGAGACTGTTCTCCAGGGAGTGCAGTGATAGAACAAGGGACAACAACTTTAAGCTCACAGAGGGCAGGGTTAGGTTAGACATTAGGTAGAAATTCTTTACTGTGAGGGTGGTGAGGCCCTGGCACAGGTTGTCCAGAGAGGTTGTGGAAGCTCCATCCCTGGTAGTGTTCAAGGCCAGGTTAGATGGGGCTTTGGGCAACCTGATCTAGTGGAGGGTGTCCCTGCTTATGGCAGGAGGGTGGAATTAGATGATCTTTGAGGTCCCTTCCAACCCAAAGCATTCTATGATCCTCTGATTCTAGGCAGTTGCTCTTGGCATTTGGATATTCAAGTACCGCTGAATAAAATAACCTCTGTGTGAGGAGGCATCTGTACCTGGAAAGATCACAGTAAGATAGATGATGAGTCGTTCTGCAGCAGCCAGCACAAGGCACGTGCCTGAAGTGGGAGTTTAGGGCCTGCTGCAGCATTGGTCTTGCTTCTGAGCAGGTGCTGGTTTTGCAAGTTATATATGGACTTAATTGGTGTAAGAGAATGAAAGGTGTTTAAAAATCCAATCACTGTTAAGGCAGGCGATTCAAGCCATGTAAGTAACAGACCCCAGCACGTATGCCTTTGAAGGGGAGATAGGTATCTTAAAGAGGAATTCAGTTTGTAGTCCAGTTTTGTAGTTCACAGCCGTTGTTGCTAACACAAGTAGCTTTTAAAATCAAATGGGAGGTGTAGCTCTTAAGTGCTTGGTAATATGGGTGGCATTCTGAGAATGCTGGTGTGGCATTGCCTCTGTAAGAGGAATAAAGTTCATTGGCTTCTAGTGACTGTCTGAGAGTTACAACTGCACCCCATGGTTCAGATACGTCCAGGAACATTCCCTGCAAAGGAGAAATTAGGTCACTTTGAGAGACCTTCTTCATAGGAATTGAAGGATTTAGCATCCTGAAAGAGGGTGGTCTTAGCAGGCAGGTTCTGCCTTGGAATCACAGATCTATTGTTATAATATATTATGATGTTTACCATAAATCACATGGTGTGGACAGCTCCTAATCATGGCAGTGAATCACAGAAACACAGAACATTAGGAACTAGAAGGGACCTTGAAAGATCATCTAATCCACCCCCTTTGCCAGAGCAGGATCACCTAGACTAAACCACACAGGAATGCATCCAAGTGGGTTTGAATGTCTCCAAAGAAGGAGACTCCACAACCTCTCTGGGCAGCCTGTCCCAGGGCTCTGTCACACTCACTGGGAAAAAGTTTCTCCTTATATTCATATGAAAGTTAATGTGAAGTGACGTGTGAGTTCTCTAAGGTTTTACTTACGAGCAGCTCCTGAGTTTGAAGAAGTCAATTTAGTCATCCCACTTAGCTGAAATTTCAATTTGAATGAAGAAAAAAAATCTTCCCTGAAGGAGATAAGCATGATTTAAGTGAGATTTCAGCTTGCAGAAAAAAATTAGATGGTATAGTTCATCTGTGATAGAGACTTCTAGTAGGTTACCTAGACCAAACTGAAATACAGCAGAAGCCAAATGTCAAAGAGCCACAGACAGGAGAGAAGAGGGGAAAAAAAAAAAAGATAATAAATATACTCACCTGATTTCAGTTGTGCAACACTTAAAAATGTTGTTTAGGAAGGTGTCGGCATATGAAAGGAACCTCGCTGCAGGGGTGAATGATGCAGGCTAAGCACAAGCAAAGCTGTGGGCAGGGATGGAAAGACAAACACCATTTATTGAGTCACTTCTTACAGAGCACAGCGGGTGCTCTGTTTCGGATTTCTCTGCTCAAAATGAAGGCCTGCCCTGTGCTCAGCTCTCAAAGGGTTTCTTGTGTAGGGCTTGTGTTTCCTAGAATTAGCAGGCAAAAAGGTGGGCTTTGCCTGAAGTTGTAAAATTGGGGGGGGGGGGAGATTCACCCGCTTATTTGATCAAGTCCCTCCAGAAAGACAATGCTGAGAGGTATAAGGAAATTTTTAAATTAAAACCTGCATCTTGAGTGGTTCTGTGTCTGCTGGCTCAGTTATGTCACACGCTCCAGCTCGTGTCTGAAAAGAAAGACTAACAGCGTTAGCGTAAATTACATAGTTACACATTCAAATTATTAAGTAATTAGGGAATATAAAGGCTCTGTACAGCTGTAGCTCAGTCGTGTGGTTACAGGCCTGGGAGACATTCAAGCCTCGGGTTTTTCAAGATTAATTTTACAAACCTTCAGCAAGTCATTAGTCTCCAAGTTCACTGAGTTACTTGCTTCTTAACTCACCCAGCTATTCTGCTGATTAATACAGTAATTACAGTTAAAAACACCCTCACTGCTAATAAATTACAGCATTTCGGATTCCCATGGCTGTTGAATAGACTGGTGTGTCACCTTTTTGTGTTTTAAACTGATTAAAACGCTGCTTCTCATGCACACCAGACCAGAAAGGACTGTGGTGACAGTCTAAACAGCTTTCCTCTCTGTATCAGTGCCCAGGATGTTCCTGCACCGATTCTATCGGTCAGCGGTGTTGGTTGAAGCATTCCTTCACTCCTGCACTCCTCCTTTGTGATTTGCTCATTTGATTTCAACAGACACTTTTGTTTTGCTAATAGTATCACAATAGCATGACTGAAGATGTTCCATGCAGTATTAGGGATGGGGGAGTTGTTATTTACTTATCAACATACTTGATGTGACAACTGCATCATACTAATTTTATTTCAAAAGACTGAAAAGAACTAGGTTTAGTCCTTCTTCTGGCTTGGTTTTTTCCAAGGTTTTTCCACAAATTGATCAAGGAGAGCTGTCAGGCAGAGAAGGACCTGGAGATGCTGGTTGACTGCAGAATGAATATGAGTCAGTAGTGTGGCAAGGAAGGCCAATGGCATCCTGGCTTGTATCAGAAATAGTGTGGCCAGTAGGTCTGGGGAGTTGATTGTGCCCTGTACTGGGCATTGGTGAGGCCACACCTCGAGTGCTGTGTCCAATTCTGGGCTCCTCACCATAAGAAGGACATTGAGGTCCTGGAGCGAGTCCAGAGAAGGGCAACCAGGCTGGGGAAGGGGCTGGAGGGCAAATCCTCTGAGGAATGGCTGAGGGAGCTGGGGGTGTTTAGCCTGGAGAAGAGGAGGCTGAGGGGAGACCTTATCACCACCTATAACTACCTGAAGGGAGGTTGCGGAGAGGTGGGAGATGGTCTCTTCAGCCAGGTGACAGGAGATAGGACAAGGGGAAATGGCACAAAGCTGCACCAGGGCAGGGTCAGATTAGATGTTAGGAAAAAATTCTTGTTGAGTTGTGAGGGCCTGGAACAGGCTGCCCAGAGAGGGGATTGAATCACCATCTTTGGATGTGTTTAACTGATGGGTAGATGAAGTACTAAGGGATACAATTTAGCTTAGGATGGGAGCAGTTGAACTTGATCTTAAAGGTGTTTTCCAGCCTTGCGATTCTGTGAAGGAATGTGTGACTTAAATAGAACTGGGCCTTTTAACGTCCAGCCTTCCAGTGTGGGTTATCTAACAAGCAGTTCCAGTATTAATCCCCCTCTATCCTGGTTGCATCCTTTGTAACACAGTCCATTGCATAGCAAGTGGTGTGTTCTTTACATACTTGATGATTTTAGTGTGTACCTAGTGTTGTGAGGAGGAACTAAATAACAACCTTGATTGAGGTCTGTTTTCAGCAGTTTTCCTGAGCTTTAGGGCATTTAGGTAGATGTCTGTGATACTGTGGCTGGAAACTTGTGTGGAACGGTGGAAATCATTCTGAGTAGTATTTATTTCAAGCTGGTACTCTCTGTGCTCCTCAAAAAGTGTCAGAACTTCTTTTTTTAACTTAGAATCAACTATTTACCTAAATTAATTTTCTTTTGTAGCTAAACTTGAAGATGTCTCAAGTTGAAGACAAAACAATCTTTAGTCTAGCAGAACAACCAGACCTGAGACAGTAAGTCATAACTGCCAAGTTTGAAAGGCAGAAGACAAGTTGGAGTGAGTGTCACAGGGCATCAGGGCGCGTACATGATGAATTAAAACCACCTTTGTCATTTCAAGGTGCCCTTCATATGAAGCAGCTTAGTCAGGTTTCAGTCACCTTCTGCTACGTGTGTATCCATGTAAGAGTGAACAGCATTTCAAGCTTAAATTAGCTTTGTGTAGCCTGAGCAGACAGGTCAAGAGTTGAAACATCTCTTCCCATTTAGATAGCTTGCATTGCTTCCAGAGACTCTATACCTGTTCTTCTGTTTCAGTATGGAGTATTGAGTTCCTTTATTTTTATTTCAGTGCCTTTTCAGTGGTCTTTTAAAAGAGCTGTAGTATTTTTTTTTTTGCTTTCCTTTTCTATTCTGTCTAGTGTTTTAGGAATGTTACCTCAGGTTTGTGGTAGAATGAGGGCTCTGAAGGTTGTGCTGTAGGACATTAGAAGATAAGTCCTTAGGAGTGCAGTAACATGGTACAAATGGATGCACTGATACACTAACTTAATAATTTTTATCTCTCCTTGCACTTCTTTTAGCTTTTAGCATTGAATCTGATTAATGTTCTGACATTTTCAATATGTAAGTTTTCATAACTGATGAATTATTTCTGTAGGTTTAATCACTCCAGTAGTTTCTGTGGCAGTACCTTGTTGTTCATACAGTGATGAATCTCAGCACTTGTTTTAGCTTTGAATTAAAATCACAGAATTGTAAGGGTTGGAAGGGGCTTCCAGAGATCATAGAGTCCAACCCCCCTGCCAAAGCAGGTTGCTTAGGACAGATTGGACAGATAGGCATCCAGATGGGTCTTGAATATCTCCAGAGAACTCCACACCCCCTTGGGCAGCCTGTCCCAGGGCTCTGTCATCCTCACTGGGAAAAAGTTCTTCTGCATATTGGTGCAGAACTTCCAGTGCCCCAACTTTAAGCCATTGCCCCTTGTCCTGTCCCCACAGACCACTGAAAAGAAGCTGGCCATTTCCCTCTATCTCCCACACTTGAGATACTTATAGATATTGATCAGATCCCCTCTCAGTCTTCTTTTCTCAAGGCTGAACAGCCCCAGCTCACTCAGCCTTTCCTCATAGGAGAGATGCTCCAGGCCTTTACTCATCTCTGTACCACTCCTCTGGACTCTCTCCAGGAGATCCTTGTCTTTTTTTATACCAGTGAGCCCAGAACTGGACACAACACTCCAGGTGGGGCCTGACCTGGGCAGAGCAGAGGGGGAGGATCACCCTCTTTGACCTGCTGGCCACACTCCTTTTAATAATGCACCCCAGGATCCCATTGGCCTTCTTGGCTCCCAGGGCACCGTGCTGGCTCATGGCCAACCTGTCATCCACCATCTCTCCTCCTCATAAGCGCTTTGCTAATTAAGTGCAGTAGAGTGACTAGGAAAGGGGGCAGTGAGGACAGAACCATGATGTGTTTGCTCAGGGGTCTTTGGAGACATAGAGTATCAGTGGGTAAGGCAGGTCCACACTGGAGATAAAACTGCTGACAGATTGCAGATTCTAAATATCTCAGTGTTGTATTTCACTGGAATGGAGAAAGTCCGTTTTTCCATGTTCTATGTAACCTTCTCATGTGAAATACTTGGTTTGTGTGAAGTTCTTCAAAGGGTCCTGAAGGTCAGTAAGCCAATGGTTTAGTCTGTTGACTGCCACTTCAATCGGAATTCGACTGTAGCACAGCCTAGCACAACTGAGATGCGGAGCTTGGAATAGTGGGTTACACTTCTGGGATAGACAATGTTCTTTGCATTGTCCATGGATGGTCTATATAGTTGACTTTGTAACCCATTCTAGTTTCACTTTTAAAAATCAAATTAAGAATAACTTTGCTGTCAAAGGAAATTTGAAGGAAAATACCAACACATTTGTATATCCGTTTGCGTATGGAGAATTGTTATGTAAACCTTTGCTTTTCCGTTCAGTCGTTGTAGATGTTCTCTCTGGTCTCTTTTCTTTTATTTCCAAATAATTTGTTTCTGTTTTTCTCTTTCCTTTTCTTGCCTCTTTGTAAAGGAGTCAATCACTGTCAGCATAGAGTAAAGAAAGCTAGACGCTTTCTCCCTTTCGTCTTCTGTTCCCATGAGTCGCCGCCTAAGGGTACTGCAACCGCTCTTTGTCTAGGCTGCCTTATTAACCCAAAAGCTGAATATACTAACTCAGTTATTGGTATTTTTACTACGTTAGCCTCAGGTAAACAGAGTTCCAAGAATAATTAATGAAATTTTTGCTACCCCTTCCCTCTTGTTGAATTGGATTTTCATGCAGTGTCACAAACTTGCTGGTCCCCGTTTTATGGAGGACTTGTTCTTAGGCAGCGTATGCTCCAATGCCAAACACCTGAATAATTCCATTTGTGCAGCTGTGCAGCCCCTGTACACCCTGTGGGGTTTGTTAATGTGTTTTGACTTCATTCTTGGACCCCTGATACAGCATGCTTCTGAATGAGAAAGAATGGCAACAACAAGCATCAGCAAAGATCACTTTGAATTAAATATTAAATACGATGATGCTTTTGGCTGCGTACTGGTTCCGAACTTGATCTGGACCAGTTTGGCTTTGTTAGGGGCAAGAAGAATTGGAGTTGTAGGTGCATTATTTCTCCAACATTAATGCACATTTATATATATAAGTGCATCAGCTTGTGCTGTGGGTATTGGTGTGCAATAGGGATGCTCCAATACCTGCGGAATACGGTGCTGGTTTGAACAGCTTCCCCGTAGAGCTGCTCCATTTGCCACTCATTTAAATTTCAGCTTTGTGTAACTGCAGTATGCTCTGTGTAGTTAGATGGTTGTGGTCCTTCCTCACGTTGTAGTGATAGCACAGGAGTGCATTTCCATTGCAAGGGGCGACACCAACTCTACCCAAAGTCCTAAGCGTATGTGCAAAGTCAAATTGAACCGACTCATCTGGCTGCAGGAGGTCTGTTTCCTAGTGAGTTACTGATTAAAACAAAAAATTGACAGTTCTTAACAATGCATTAAAATAACTACTTCCACTCCCAAATTTAACTTTTGTGCAATTTTGTGTTGGAAAATTATTAATTCTGTTTCATCATACAAAGCATCTTAGAACGTATCTTTGTCCCTTGGGTTTTAGGTGAGAAGTCTTAAATTCTGCTACTTTTCTGGTTTCTCTTGAGTCAGGTATATAAGATAACTGCAGTCTGAATACTTTTGGATTACTCATGAATTTAATAGTATATTTTCCCCTCCCCCTTCTCTGTCCCTTCTCTCTCCCCCTCTGTTTTTCTCTCTCCTTGCATGCCACCTGGATCTGCAGATGAAATTAGTGGGGACGGTAATATGTTTTCTAGTCTGTGTGTTACTAACGTGCGATATGCGACTCTTATATCCATATACCACTTAATGCACACTTCAGTAGTAAATTTTACACAGATTTTAGTATAAAGCAGTCTGCTTTAGAGCATTAGCGAATAAATACTGTGTTTTCCAGGCTGTGCAACTAACATTTACTGCTAAACTGGAATTGCAAAAGGAAAAACTGTTTGAACCACACAGGGATGTGGGGTTTGCATGTGTTTACAATGAGACTTCTGGCCTAATGCAACAAAGGTTTATAGGTTTGCAGGAGTGCCCGTTTGGTTTGACTGAAATGGTTGTATCACAGAAGGTTTTTTGGTCAGTGGGTGAGATAAAAGGATGTAACAATGAGAAATGAGTCTGCTAAGTGATACTTTAAAGGCACGGTAAGAGCTCTGTGGTCCACTACAGCTCCTTATGTCACAGGATAAATTAATGTGGATTGAATAGACATGATATTAATCAGGTTTCAGCCACTCAAACTTCTGATTTTTAAGACAGTTTTTAACATTTTTCTTCAAAACTTTTAAACTTAACTTTTCCAGACTTTTAAAGTATTTTTTCTAGAAAACACTGCGTTGCTATCCTTTACAAACAAGTTGGGGCTTGTTTTGGGGTTTTCTAAAGAGATCTTTAGCTAGTTTTATAAATGATGTTGGGAAAATAATCAAATTACTACTACTAGTGTATGTATCTTTATTCTTATAAGTGAAAGGTATCAAAAGGGCATAAGAAGCAGTAGGCAAAGGAAGGCGGTAAGAAACACATAGAGATAATGCCTTGTGGCCTTCCTCAGTAAAATGTAAAGGGGGTGTATAAATTGTCATCTCCTTTCTCTCCTTCAGATATAAATCATGTTAAGGTAATTCTACCAGATTTTTCTTTCTTTTCTTAAACATTAAAAACTCAAAAGGGCATTTTTTTAACTGTCATAAATTCCAAAATGTTATTTTACATACTAACCCTACATTGCTTTTTATTGGTGCTTACCATCTTTTGTGAATTAATGGTCTATGATAAATGGAGGAAAAAATCATGGAAAGGGTAATAACAAAGAGGTGGTGAAAATCATAGATTAGCTATTATGGATTTAATACACTGAGATAGTTTTTTCTATAAATATGTATAAGGCTCAAATTGGCTCACTCACCTGTACCACCAACACCGTATCATTGACCAAAAGCAACCTATTTTTATTTCCATCTAGAAGAATCTAGTGTTAGCCAGCAAGTGCAAAGGTTCAGTGCTGGATTTAAAATGTTCAAGAAAGCAGCAATGATGAGCCCTGGTTTTAAATACTAATTTTACTCGACTTACCAAGAGACTCCAAGATAGAGTATCCCCTGGAATTGCTGCTTTGATGTGAGACTTTAGCTCTAGAGTCTGTTCTAGTGCATCCTTCCTAAAGCAGCCTTGCCCAGCTGAGTTTTGTTTTAGACTCTGTGAGTTCTGGAATATTCTTAGCAGACCTAGTCGTAGTCTTAGTAGACTTGTAGTAGCGTCATGCTATGCGACTTTAATTGTGGAGTAAAGACCACACATGAGAGAGGTCAGTTATCTTTGTGGCACAACACTTTGAGCACTGTTAATGCTCTGACTGAATTTTCCTCCAGTTCCGAGAACAATGCCAGACATGTACTGGAACTATGTTCCAAATTCCTATTCCCTATTCCTCTCCAAGGTGTTAAACATGTTACAAAAAATACTTGTTCAGTTAGTTGCATCCCTTGAATTTCTTTGGATTGGCTACTCAAGCCCCTTTTAATTTCAGGACCATTTTAGGCAAGGTATCAAAACCATATGAAGTGCTTGGAGGTGCTTTAATAACGCTTTTATTATGAATTAACTTGATTAATTTAAAGTAGAGAGATGAACAAGCCAAAGCATTTGTCACATTTTGTAAGTGTTGTCTTAGAATTAGCATGACAAATGTTTCAATTTTTCAAGGCCACTGTGGCACCAGTTCTAGTTTCCAAATGCTTTCAGTTCTTCTCAAACATGTTTATAATATCTTTCATCCAAACCATTTTAATATAGATACAGATCATTTTAATATAGATTAAGAACTTTCTGGTATCCTCAAATGCTAGCTTGTAACAATAGTTGATCTAATTCACACTTAAAAGTTAAAAACATCTGACCATGCTATTACAGGGAAGCAGAGGGATTTATCCCCATCACATCGGTGGCACACCAATGATTTCTTTCAAACAGCTGCCTACTTTTTAGATCAAACTGGGGCTTATTTACTACAAAAACATTAGTTTATTGGGAGGTATACCAACATACCAAGACAGAGATCAGTGTCTCTGCCTCTTCAGAATTGTGCTCTGTCTTTACAATTGATCAAATTTTCATTAGGTGACTCTGTTTTGCAGTGTCCTAAACAGAAATTTCCTTGCAAAAGTTTAAATGGCATAGAAGTTCCTGATTCTTCCCACAGGAGTTAAAAAGAAAAAGTAAAAAAGAAAAAAATCTGTAATTTTATTTATTAGAACAATGTTTGCAACATCAAACTGCATTTACTCACTGAAGTGTGTTGAACTTCAAAGGTTACAGGCAACCTGTAGTTTTTAATTGTTAAAAACTCCCCTTATCTGAAAATGAAGCTTCTGGTTTGTGTGTGTGTATAATATTTATGAGCCTTGCTCTGGTTTCAGAATTGGCTTATGTTGATTGAACTGCGAGCTGCAGCCAAAAGGGATAACTCCATCCTTCTTTGCAGTCTTGCTGTGCCCTTGTCCCATTCACCCTTCAGAAACCATACCTCTAGAAGTGATACCAGGGAGCTGCAGGGATGTACACATGCTCCAGGGCAGATGGGGAAGAAAAGGGGAGCAAATCAGGCCTTTCAGAGACAGCCCAATATATACGATCACCTCAAACCAACCATGAAAACTGCATGCTGGATTTGAAATTCCTCAATTTTGAGAACCTCTCTATGCAGCTCAGGTTGTTGAGGACACTTTTACAGCCTTGCAGTGAAAAAATCTCTCTCTGTGGACTGGTTTTGAAACCCCAGAGGAATTTATCTGACCATTAGGAAATGACCTACACACACTGGAAGTTCGTTAGAGGAAGGGAAGGAACTTCTGATATGCCTTGGCACTATTTAAACTGTTCTGAGAACAGATGGTGTAAAAGTTGCAAACTTCAAAACAGAAGAAGAAACACCCTATAATTCCTTAGGAAATTTGGAGAACTGGTTGCTTTTTAACATTGTCCATAAGAGGAAAATTGAGACCAATGCAAGAAAAATTAGTTTAAGGCGAGAGTGTGACTTACAAGATCTTTATGTTCTAGAAGAGACACTATGGAAAGTAACTCACCTTTCCACACTGGTAGTAGGTAGATGCTGCCCTGGAACATTTTACTGTCTGTTCTACCTGTTTGACATAAAAATCTAGCAAACTCTTACACTTTATTGAAGTTAAACCAGTTTGATCTGTTAATAATAGTTTTTCCTTACTACAGTGGAATTTGCTATTTAAAAGATTTTCTTTTAAAATCAAGAGTTTAGGTGATTTTTAGTTACAGAACCTGAACTTTTTTGAATACAAATGAAATCTTCCTTTTATCCCTTGTTGAATGCATCTGTGTGACGTAATATAATTGGCACCAAGGTCATTATCATACCATGAATTATGCATGAGCAGAGTTTTATTCATGCTATTGTAAATGCGTCCCAGCGAGGTTGAACTTGGGGGTTGTGACATATCAGCCTTGATAAATTGGAGATGTTGTTCTGGAGAATTGTTTTCATCTGCTTTTCCCGAAACTATTCAATTCCTCCCTTTACAGAGACAGATGACTATGCAGAGATCATAGATGAAGAAGATACTTACACAATGCCATCAAGTAAGTATGGTAATTAACTTGGGAACTTCTCTATCCAAATGTTTCTTTGGTTTAGCAGGGACTGAATTTTAAATTTCAGCCTTGAGTGATGCGTGTGCCAAGAGCATCCTCTTTATGATGGGGTGTTCAGGTTTTGAAGCCAGTAAAACTGAATTCTATTCTGCTGCCATCCATGACTTCACAGTGAAATTCCTTTTGTGCCTCAAAATGTGGAATTTTTCGCTGTGATGCTGAGCCACAACTCTTAAACAAAGAATGGATACATTTTCCATAGTAAAGGCAAACAGTTTGGAAAGCTTCTGGGTATTGCTGTCTAACTGTATCTCACTCTTGCTTTATGACAGACTCGCTGCTCTCGAATTCCTTGATAGAGGAGAGTCATCTGTACCACATGCAATTTTGTTAAAGATGAAAGACTTTAGAAAGGAGAATAAGAATTCAGAGTTCTTCTGAGTCTTCATCTTTGAAGTAAATGAAAGATGCATTAGCTGCCACAAGGATTTTGGCTGATAGCCTATTTGAATTATAATGCAATCTTCAAAGCGTCACGGCTAACTCATTTAGTGTCAAAGTCTAAAAATTCTAATTTTAAAAGTTTTGTCTGCAAAATTGCAGTTGTGTTTTGCCAGCTGAGGGTTTTTCCAGAAGTAGTTGATATGGAGACCCACAAAAACATTGGGTTTGGTTAGTGTAAAAGGGGAGGATAGTGATAAACTGGTGCCACATTCTGCTGAAGCTCCATGAATGGATGTAAGAATTTCTAGAGTTCACAGTGCAGCAGGGATGTTTCATGACTGCTTCAGTGTTCACAACAGAGTTTTTACTACTGTGGCAAAGAAGTGAAAAGCAAGAATATATGTTTTGAAAAACATATATATGTTTGAGTACAAATATTTGAAAAGCAAGAATATATGTTTTCCAGAAATAAATGATCTTTTAAAAATCTGGCAGTAAGTCACAACATGATGCAACTAAAATAATGGCAGGATCAAAAAGTACTGTGATAAATTCTGTCCTTTATATTTCTGTTAACTTAGTAACTTTGTGTGATTTATTTTTTTCCCTAATATTTTTATTTAATTTATCATGGAATTAATTACTTGTGGGCCCAGCCCTGGATGATGCTGAACACTTAAATATGCTTTCAGTTCAAAGCCCGTGAGATGGGCTGTTGAAGTGAAGTTCATTAAGTGCTTTGCTGGATTGAGGTGGACTCGAGTGTTCAGCTCTCAAAGGACTGAGTCAGTAAAGATCACAAGAACAAACCTGTGACTTCTGCTAATGTAAACTTAAAATTACATCAGTATATTTCTTCATTTTTTTAAACAAAATGTTAAAAAAATGTTTGTCTTGATTTGAAGAAGCTCTATCTAAGTAAGCATTTGATTTTTCTCTTAATTGCACTGCAGAAAGCTATGGAATAGATGAAGGTAACAGGAGACCCTTTACCCATCCCTGTGTGCTTGCAATTTGGAATGATGTGGAGTTTTTAAGTTTACTATTCACTTTCATTTAATAAACATTATTTATTTATAGTTAAACCAGTTAGCTTTGGGATTTTAAAGAGGAAAATGCAGTACTTAAAAAAAAAGACATGAAAAAGGCATTTATCACTTTGTTACCCAGATCTAGATGACATTATTTTGGTAGTGTTAATAAAGTAAAAAATCAGCAGTCATCAAGTCCTGTGCTGATTGATTATGGTTTTTTTTCCCTGCATATACAAGCAGAAGTGAAAACATATACTGTACCTGCTTTTCTGCTGTTCCTGAAATATTTCTCCATGTCTGCTAGAAATGAAATTGCAAATGAAGTAATTCAGTTGCAATTGATGACATGTTTTGCTGAAGTACTGAGATGTTTTTATCAGTAATATTCTCAGTCTCTTAAACCACCAAGTGAACAAAATTGCATAAGTCTGCAAAACGCATCAATTTTACTCCAGTTACACACTGATAGAGATGCAGTGCACTCAAAATTTTGCTCTTTCATGTAGCCCTTATTTGCTGTGCTCTCATTTCTGTACTTCTTGCAGTTACCTCTTTAAAAATTCTCTGGGCTTATTTGATGGTTCCAAGATCTAAAATACCATAATAGTGGAGTTCTCTTAAACATCTAAAGGGATGTGGGCTAAGGCTGTATTTAATATCATCGGGATTGCCCTAGGCTATTTATGTTCTTTGTCTTTTACTAGCTATAATTAAGAAGGATTCAATTATGTCTGTTGCATTGAAATAAATAATGCATAGTAGTTAATTTAGCAAATTAGATTTCACAATTCCTTTCTCATTGCTTTCATTCAAACATTTGTTTAAGAGGTTTCCACTGTGTTTGTGTAGGTTGGTGTGCGGCAACTGTTAATCTTAGCTATTCATATGGGAGCCATTTGAGTGACTTACTTTGAGTTTTGTATCTTGTGGATTCTTTCTTTGCCCTTCATCCAAAATTTGATATTTTAAGTGCGTTATATTCTTATAGCCAGAGATTATGAAATTCAAAGGGAGAGAATCGAACTGGGGCGCTGCATTGGGGAAGGACAGTTTGGAGATGTACACCAAGGAGTTTACATGAGTCCGGTAAGCCTCACTTTTGAAATAAAAATAAACAAAGGATAAAACCTTTCTAGTTCAAAAACAAATCAAGAAACGAATGTGTTCCTTAAATCCCTTGGTGTGAGTCTTCTGGAACAAATAAAAATCGACTTTGTGATTCAATTTTCAGAACAATCAGCATGTAGAGAATGTTTCCCATCTTATAGATAAATAGAAAACTAGCTCCTGGGTAGTTCAGCTGCTTCTAAATCCCCAATTTTTATAGATTAGGAAAGGAATGAAAAGAACAAAGTAAACTGACAGTACCAAAGCATCTGGCTGAGTTGAAATACGAAATCATTGCCTTTAACCACAACCATAAGCTTTCCTTTTTGTGTGTGTGCGTCCAAGCATGGTAGGCACACGTCCCTTTGGCTGTACTCCCCTACTTAAACTGATTTAAACCTTTCCAAAGTTTAAATCAGTCCTTATGGATATTCATCCTGACTTGGATTTAGGTTCAGCATGCATTCAGAAGCTGCCAAATGTGTAAGTATAAATTAAAACACAGAGAAGAAATGTTAGTCTGCTGGAAGGGCAGTAGCCTGCCACAGAGGGACAATAATGTTAAACAAATGTGGCTCTTCCTCCAGTGAGCATCTCACTAGATCTTTCACAAAGAAGCTTGTATGTTAATGAAGTTACTACTTTTTTCCTGGAAGAAAAGATAAACTTGGGTGCTGATCCAGCAAAACCCCAAAGCACAAGAGTCACCTCAGTGAAACCAGTGAGGTTGGCAGGACTCGTGTCATTTCAGCTGGGGTTTATGTGTTTTTCTAGACTCAGACACAAAGATTAAGGTTAAAATTTAAATGGATAAAAAATTAAGTTTGGGGGAGGGAAAGTGAAACAAAGCTGGAAAATTTTTATTTAATTTCAACCAAATTCAAGCTTATAATTAATTGTGCAAGTGTAAAATGAAAATTCATTTCTCAGTTGAAGAAGTTGTCCAGATTTTTGATAGATGAAATAATAATTCATGAGACAACAATCTAGTTCTAACTTCAGAACCAGTATTTCCCAGAAAGAGCTGGTTAGTGTCTTGGGTTCAGTGGGTTAAATAAATCAATCTTTACTGCAATATTTAAGAAAATGAATGTTACATATTTCAGCCAGGTTTGAGGTCTGTTCTGATACTTCAATTTAGAAATATTTTGCATTAAGGGAGATCTGTATTTTTCATTTCATCCAGTCCAAGTTAACAGGAGTGCTTGAGGAATAACGTTTCACTGAACTGGAGGCACAGTGGATTAATCTGTTGCTGTGTAAGATTAAATAAGGACCCCTTTTCTTAGGGAGTACTGTTTTGAACTTGCTGTCTTTCTCTGTGCCTTTTCCTGAATTGGAAAATAGATTTTATTCAGTTACCCTGTGTCTAGTATAAGGTTTTTTAATAACAATATGGTGATTTATCAATAAATTTTTACTACATTTAAGACACTTGAGTATGTAGAGGGAAACCAGAAAGGTGTCATGAAATGTTAATGTACTAGTCACAGAGTGTAGCTTAAACATTTATAAGAAATCTTAAAATAGATAAAAGATTAGTTAAAATAACGTGGTGGTGTTGCCATACTTGTATATATTCAGCTTGCATGCAACAGGGGAAATACTTGGCCTCTTCTTCTCCTACCTCAAATTTCAATCTGAAAAATGTCGTTTATCCCTGCTCATTGCGCTTGCAGAGTTCTTACTCTGTGCATTGTGCAGCATCCACCTCTTCTCAAATGCTGCTTACTACTAAGTGTTCCTGAAGGATCACAGCCAGCCTGTATTTGTAGGATAATGAATGGAAGTTGTATATACACACACAGGACCATATCACTCAGATGTAAGCAATTCAAATAGAATGTTCTTTAAAGACTGATTTACTGCAAGATTAATCCAAAAGTGGTGTTGAAAATAATGCTGGCTGCTCAGTACACAAATTGTTGCCAGTCTGATACATCCTCAGTGTTTTCTCTCCTTAGCTGCTGACAAAAAGTCAGCAAAACCCTGGGATCAGGCCTTGTCCTATGCTTACTTTACCACATGTCTAGAGTCTGAGATGATTACAGACACTGAAACTCTTCCTTTTGGTGCTGAAGTTCCTTGAGATGTTACAAAAAGTATTATCTCTAGTTCCAGGAGAGGGCTTGGTCTGGCAGGCCTCCAGAGGCCTCATTCAATGTTGGGTACTGACTCCTGACTTCAGAAGGGAATAAAATCATCTTCATTTACCAACAGTTTTTCAGTCAGTTTATGGGCCTGGTTGTTGTATATAAGAGGAAGTTCTGATGTTTTCATGCAGAGTCAACTTGAATATCTATGTTGTAACTTCAAAAATGGACTTTTAAGCCTGAAAAATATTCTGATAATGTTTGCCTGTAAAAATAGAATTAAAACAGAGGGAGCATGAGCAGACATAAAACATAACTCTGTGGCAATCTTCAGCTCTCACTGTCCTTAAAAACTAGGTGAGGACATATATCAACCTTGTAGCCTTTCATTAAAGGGTTCATTTGGACTGTTTCAATTAAACAATGCACAATTCCCAGTTTCCCAGTTGGAAGGAAGACACACTAGTCCTTGAGCAGGCCTGTATGTACTCTGCATTGTGAGGCCCCTGTACTCGGCATTGTTGAGGCCGCATCTCAAGTACTGTGTCCAGTTCTGGGCTCCTCACCGTAAGAAGGACATTGAGGTCCTGGAGTGAGTCCAGAGAAGGACAGCCAGGCTGGGGAAGGGGCTGGAGGGAAAATCTTGTGAGGAGCAGCTGAGGGAACTGGGGGTGTCTACCTGGAGGAGGCTGAGGGGAGACCTTATCACCACCTACAACTACCTGAAGGGAGGTTGTAGAGAGGTGGGCGATGGTCTCTTCAGCCAGGTGATAGGACAATGGGAGATGGCACAAAGTGGTGCCAGGGCAGGGTCAGATTAGATGTTAGGGAAAAATTCTCCCCTGAAAGAGTTCCCAGGATGTAGAACAGGCTGCCCAGGGAGGGGGTTGAGTCACCTTCCCTGGATGTGTTTAACAGACGGGTAGATGAGGTACTTAGGGATATGGTTTAGCATAGGACAGGAATGGTTGGACTTGATGATCTTAAAGGTCTTCTAACCTTGTGATTCTGTAATGTAGAAGCTTAATTTGAAAACATTTCACCTGCTTTCAACCAGTAAGAACTGTAGGAGCAACATCGTCTGAGCGCTGCACATTCCTGTGGGGATATGCTGTAAAAATGCTATTTTCTAAAGAAGTTGTAGCATTTTGAATACTAGATAAGTTTGAACCCCTAAAGCTTCTTTTCAGGAGAAAGACTCTTGCAGCTTTATCTGTGCTGTTTATAACTTTCCGAAAGGGTATTTGTAAAGTACACCAAAACAATAGAAGATGAAAGATGCCACCTGAACCAAGAGGCCTCATTTGGGCTGTCTCAGTGCTTCTCATTTGCCAGTATTTGGAGGATAAAATCAGATGATAAAATCTGATTATGGTTTTGAATACGTTTTCTGTTTAGCTCAGTTTTATAATCTTGATACAACTGATTGTGAAGCTAATATGTAAAATGTTTGGTTTACTCTCCTTTGTAGTTTCAGTTCAAAATTATAGCCAGCCTTTGCTCAGCAAGAGCCACAAATAGTCCTTTACTTGGCTTTCCAGGTTGCTTGCTTACCTAAGCTTAAGTGTGTTTTCTAGGCATGTATCTGTTTCCTCTTGCTAAATATTGTCAAAAGGTTACTATCCTGAATAACAAAAAAGGTTTACAGTACAGTTTGGTTAAGCACTATCTTTTGTTACCATTAAATTTATAACAGGTTAAGTATTTCCTAGGTGCTTTAGGTGTAAATGTTGTACACTAGGTGTCTCGATGATAATATTTTTACATTGAAGCTTTCAAAATATAATGTCTTAACTGAAGTTATTTCAGTTAATAGTAATTTTCTCTAAAGCAGTTTTGCTAGATTTTTTTTTTCTTTCCTTTTGCTGGTCTGTATTTCAGTTATTTCTCCCTAATGTCTTTCAGGAAAATCCAGCTATGGCTGTTGCAATCAAAACATGTAAAAACTGCACCTCAGACAGTGTTAGAGAAAAATTCTTACAAGAAGCCTGTGAGTATTGAAGTACTTCTTTTGGGGTAGCTCCTGTGGCTGATCCTTGCAAAGACTGCAGCTATCTGTTCCAGAAACTTTGATACTAACATAAATTTTTCTATTAATACGTAGCATGTCCTTTTTCTCTCCTGCAATATCTGCCAGGAAGACTGTTTTACATCTTTGTATTGCCAGTGTATATGATTTTATATGAATTCTTTGCTTTTCGAAATTGAACAGGGATGGCTTGAGTCCTGTAAGGCTTCAGAACCAGTTTTGGAGTATTAGAGATCTGAGCTTTTATTTCCTTTTTTCACCTTAATGAATTAAACAAACCATAGCACTTGAGTGAGTGCGTTACTTTAGAAGGTCCGGAGGTTCTCTTTGCTCTCAAAGTTGCTACAAATACTAAGCCTAAGTGAGCTCTGTTTTGAAAATTCAGAATTAAAAATTATGATAGGAAAGGAAACAGTTTTCTGAATAATTGCCTAAAAATACTGGATTCCCCAAACGGTGTCTATCATACATGGAGGAATCTTTTTATCATACATCTTTTTGTTGAGATGCATGCTAACAGAAAACATCTATAGTGTTGGAGTTACTGCTTTCTCTACTGTTTGCCTTTGTAAGCAAATTAAGATAAGAGACTTAGGCTTTAATTTTTGCTCATTATCTTCTGCTGCTGTTTATCTATAAATCCCGTAAAGGTATTGTATAATATGAGTAAATTACTTGGTTATGGTCAGAGGTTACAGTATACTTTTATTCACTATTCCTTTGTTGAGTAGATTTTTCTGATTGTTCAGAAAATCTGTGTTCATAGCTAATGGCTTATTTTTGGATGTCAGATTTTTCGTAAATTACTATAATTTTTTCCATTACATTTCTAGCTGGTGGAAAAGTAAATACTATTGCTTGTAGTAATAACTTAGCAGTCAAAGGTAGACTGCTGTCTCTGTAACAATGTAGAAAATAATTGCTCGTTGAATGCTCCTTATTATGCTTTGAGCTTGACAGATTAGGAAATGCTAATGGAGTAGACAGATAAATAGTGCTTTTCAATTTTGATTTAATAGTTTTGCCATTTCTTCTTTATTTTTTTCTTATTCTAATTCCCATCTGTTACCTGGCTCTTGTTTGCGTTCAGACTGCAAACTCTCACTGTAGAGAAAGCCTCCCAGTTTTTAAAAGCACTCTTCCCAAGGCCCAAATCAAACATCTGGAGAGGCAAAGTTGGTGATTCACTGGAATAAGAATTTTATTTCTCAATATATTGATATTAGGAATATTAAAATGTTCTGGAGGTTTCCTTGTTTGCATGTGTTCAATGCTGGAAAGATTTAGTATTGATCCTTGCAAAGAGGAACCGTTAAGTATGAATAGGAGATGAAAAAGCAGCATCAGTCCCTTCATTCCTGTCTGCTTTACATAGCAATGCATTACTATTAATACATTGATATATGCTAAAATACAAAGCATCTGGTTTGGGGAGATTTTATTGATCTTCCATTGGCTTTTTTGGTAAAGTGTTCCTTTCTGCAAGCAGTTTATTCCTCTTACCTCTAGAATCTGGATGGCAAAATGATTTAAGAACACCATTACCCCTTCTGAATTTGTGAGTTTGTCAGCTAACATTGATTGTATTCATTTCTGGGAAGTACGTTCCAACAACGGAGTATTTATGTTTAAATCTGGTAAAATATGATATAAACCTATTTGTGTTGAGTGCCTTGACATTCCTTTGATAATTAAAACTCTGTTCCTGCTTCATTTTTACATCAATGAAGCAGCATTTCCATATTATAAAACATTGTGAATTGCATTAAGTTAGGTTAGCACAAGAGAACCCGAAATAGAAATGAATTGAGGTTTGTTTGGAATATGCACTTCATTTCCCAAGATTTTAATACTAACATTGGGTCCAAAGGAACTAGTTCTGGTCTGCACACTTTTCAAGGTGTCAGAAATAGCTCCTCTCTCTGAAATCCTATTTTCTTGGGCTCCATTAGAAGAGGGGTGGCCAGCAGGGACAGGGAGGGGATTGTCCCTCTCTACTCTGCCCTCATGAGGCCCCACCTGGAGTCCTGTGTCCAGAGCTGGGGCCCCCAATACAAGAAAGATGTGGAACTGTTGGAGAGGGTTCAGAGGAGCCGCAAAGATGAATAGAGGGCTGGAGCACCTGCCCTACAGAGAGAGGCTGAGGGAGCTGGGCTGGTTCAGCCTGGAGAAGAGAAGGCTGTGGGGGGACCTCATTACAGCCTTCCAGTCCCTGAAGGGAGCTTATAAGCAGGAGGGGAATCAACTTTTTAAAAGGATAGACTGGCAGATCAAGGGGGATGAATTAAAACTAAAGGAAGGAAGGTTTAGATGAGATATTAGGGGGAAGTTTTTTACAGATAGAGCGGTGAGGTCCTGGAACAGGCTGCCCAGAGAAGTAGTGGATGCCCCATCCCTGGAGGTGTTCAAGGCCAGGTTGGATGGGGCCCTGGGCAACCTTGTGTAGCTCCAGGCCTGAGGTTGGTGTCCCTGCCTGTGTCAGGGGGGTTGGAGCTCTATGATCCTTGGGGTCCCTTCCAACCCAGACCAGTCTATGATTCTATGATTCTTCAGCAGGAAAAAGGAGAATTTAATGATTTGGGAACCTAACTTTGATCCTGTCTAGAATTTTGGCAGTTGTTATTGCCCATTTGTCCATTTCATCACATTATTTATTCCTTCTTATTAATGCATTAAGCTCTGCCATTGATAGGGGGTATTTGGTTTACTTGGGGGGGAGTGTATTATTGATAACACATTAATATGCTAAATAAGAAGTTCTTTCAAGTTTGGCCATTACGTTTCTTTGCAGGAAGGTAGATGATTAAAATTCTATAACAACAGGTCTTGGAAACAGTGTTGTCCAAGGATTTTTCTTGGGCTCTGTGGCCTTGTAGGTTGTGTTGGTTATATGACTGTTGTGTGCCAGCGTACAGAGCTAGAATTCAGAACTCTCTGGAATAGGAATCCAAGATTAATTGATGCGATTAAAAGCCAAAAGGTACCAGACTCACAGAACTGTAGAGGTTGGAAGGGACCTCCAGAGATCGAGTCCAGCCAGCTTTTATTCTTGCCTAATTTTAGGTGAACTGGAACAGACTTTCCAGTTTGGTAATTGCCATATTATTTCTGTTGACACTACAGACTGTGAATACACAAGAGATACTACTCAAAGTAGCATCTCAAAGCCCAGGGGGGTTGTGGAGTCTCCTTCTCTGGAGATATTCAAGACCCATCTGGACTCTGACCTGTGTGACCTGTCCTAGAGAACCTGCTTTGGCAGGGATGTTGGACTCGATGATCTCTGGAGTTTCCTTCCAACCCCTACGATGCTGTGATCTGAAAAAGGGAAGATTATTATTAGATGTTAGGAAGAAATTGTTCCCAGTGAGGGTGTTGAGATACTGGAACAGGCTGCCCAGAGAAGCTGTGGATGCTTCTCCCTGGCAGTGTTCAAGGCAATGTTTGATGGGCTTTGGGCAACCTGATCTGGTGGAGGGTGTCTCTGCCTATGGCAAGTGGGAGTGGAACTAGATGACCTTTGAGGTCCTTCCAACTCAAACCGTTCAGTGATCCTATGATTTGTATGTCTCACTGCATTAAAAATACTGCACTGCTGAGACTGAAAAGTCAGTTAAAATAAAATGAGGAGTGATTAAATGAGACTTCGGTCTGTGTCGTAAACTGATAGGTTTTTTCCATAGGTTAATTGGTCATGCAGTAGTTTGATAGATGATGATGTTAACTTATGTTATGTTCAAGCAGGACAGAAGAACCAGGCTTGAACCTTACACAGCAGTTTACTAAAAGCAAGCAGTATTTTATGTTGCCTGGAGAACATGATGTGACCAGACATTATTGCTCAAAAACAGTTCTTTCAAGTCCTGCAGAACTGTGATTATACTTTCTGGTCATAGACTAAATGTTTCTTAATGACTTTTTTGATTTTTACCTTTTTTTTTTTTCTTAAGGGAAAAAGGTTTTATATAACACACTAACTTGTTTTCCTTTTCCTTTCAGTAACGATGCGTCAGTTTGATCACCCTCATATCGTAAAGCTCATTGGAGTCATTACAGAAAACCCAGTTTGGATAATCATGGAGCTCTGTACACTTGGAGAGGTACAAAAAAAATCCTTGTGCAACTCTGCTCTTTGGTCTTTTAGCTCACAGGTACCTTTAGACAACACTGATAAAAATCATTCCTTGGCACTCTCCTCAAACACAGTATTAATTTGATCTTGACAGGCTGGAAAGATGGGCCCAGGGGAACCTAATGAGGTTCAACACTGCCAAGTGTCAGGGGTTGCACTTGGGCCGGAAGCATCCCAGACATAGATACAGACTGGGAGAAGAGCTTCTTGAGAGTAGCCCTGCTGAGAAGGACCTGGGTGTCACCATGGATGAGAAACTTAACATGAGCCAGCAGTGGCTCTTGCAGCTCGCAAGGCCAATGGTATCCTGGGCTCCATCAGCAGAGGGGTGGCAGCAGGGACAGGGAGGTGATTGTCCCTCTCTACTCTGCCCTCCTGAGGCCCCACCTGGAGTCCTGTGTCCAGAGCTGGGGCCCCCAATACAAGAAGGATGTAGAACTATTGGAGAGGGTTCAGAGGAGCCACAAAGATGATTAGAGGGCTGGAGCACCTGCCCTACAAGGAGAAGCTGAGGGAGCTGGGCTTGTTCAGCCTAGAGAAGAGAAGGCTGCTGGGGGGACCTCATTGCAGCCTTCCAGTCCCTGAAGGGAGCTTATAAGCAGGAGGGGAATCGACTTTTTAAAAGGATAGACAATGGCAGATCAAGGGGGATGGATTAAAACTAAAGGAAGGAAGGTTTAGATTGGATATTAGGGGGAAGTTTTTTACAGATAGAGCAGTGAGGTCCTGGAACAGGCTGCCCAGAGAAGTAGTGGATGCCCCATCCCTGGAAGTGTTCAAGGCCAGGTTGGATGGGGCCCTGGGCAACCTTGTGTAGCTCCAGGCCTGAGGTTGGTGTCCCTGCCTGTGGCAGGGGGGTTGGAGCTTTATGATCCTTGGGGTCCCTTCCAACCCAGACCATTCTATGATTCTATGATTCTATTCTCCGAAGTGGTTTGTAGAATTGTAGACTCAGAAACAGGACTGGCAGAATTTGACATAGCTCCTCCACCGAGGGAACTGCATCACCTCATACAGTCATTTAGTCATACTTTGCAGAGAATTCCTGTTTCAGAATGAGAGCATAACCTGTGTCAAGATGATAATAATGTGATATCATTTAAACAGCCTTTTCATATGCACCTTCCAGAAGTGAAATTGTCGTACGTCTTTTATTCTTCTTGTAATACTGTGTTTTCCCTTGGAACACTGAATTTCTTCTGGTTTTGTTTTTTTTCTGTACAGTCTCCACAGCAGAGACCATAGATAGAATTAGTTTGCTCATTGCTATATCTCTTAGATGATTGGTTAAAACAGAACTAGATCTCTGTTTATAATTGATGTGTTTTCTTTGAGTCACATATTTCGGAAAATCCGAGCAGGAGGGGTATTTTGCATAGGACTGTATGCTCACTGGAATTCCCAAACTGCATCATGTTGTCCAAGAAAAAAAAGGCAGAAAAACCTGTAGTGAAGGAATAATTTTCTGTCAAAAAGTTACAGAATTCCTTTGCAGTGCCTGAGTCACTTCTCAAACCTTGTTTTTGATTTATAGAGAATTCTGGTGCCACCTTCCATTAGATTCACAGAATTGTAGGGGTTGGAAGGGACCTCCAGAGATCATTGAGTCCAACCCCCTTGCCAAAGCAGGTTCCCTAGGACAGGTCACACAGGGAGGCATCCAGATGGGTCTTGAATATCTCCAGAGAAGGAGACTTCACAACCCCCCTGGGCAGCCTGTCCCAGGGCTCCCTCACCCTCACTGTGAAAAAGTTGTTCTGCATATTGGTGTGGAACTTCCCGTGCTCCACCTTGAGGCCATTGTCCCTTGTCCTGTCTCCCACAAGGTCCTCCCTGCCTTAGACCAGCAGTATAACTTAGAACAGTTCTGCATTTATATTGGTTTCCATGAGTTAAATCTAGTTGTTGTAGCAAATATAGATTAATGCTTCCAAAACAATACTGATCTAATTGGTTTTTGGTTGGCCATGTACAATTTCATTCTAAATTATGTAGGCCAAAACCATGCCCTGTTCTCAAGGGAGGAATGCATAAGACGTCCAGGAGTGCTTTACTCCCAAACAGCAGCAGCATATGCTCTCAGTCTTCAACAGGAGCCTCAAAGCAATGCACAATTGTTGTTAGTTTTATTAACAGTTTTCATGTAGAAAGAAAACCTGTTTGAATTTAACCCAGAGTCAAATTTCTTCACAGCAAGTGATTTTCTTTTCTCACACAGTCTGAAGGGAAGGTATGCCCACTGATACTTATATAAACTTCAGGATTTGCGATACACCTCATTCAACTTTGTGTAGTTTTTGTCCTAACTTCTTTCCTTTCTTTTCCTTCTCTGTACAAAAAGTTGAGATCGTTTTTGCAAGTAAGAAAATACAGCTTGGATCTGGCCTCTCTGATACTCTACGCTTACCAGCTTAGCACAGCACTTGCCTACTTAGAGAGCAAAAGATTTGTACATAGGTAAGTTTTTATATCTATGTGTGTGTGTGTCTGTGTATTTTTGTATGTAACTATTCAAAATTTGAGTTCAAGAAGCATCTGGAGGATGCACTCAGTCCCATGCTCTGACTTGGCTGGCCCTGTGTGGAGCCAGGAGTTGACCTTGATGATTCTTATGGGTCCCTTCCAACTCAGGATGTTCTAGGCTTCTGTGACTACGAGGAGTCAGTAGCTTCCCAGCTGTTTGACTGTCAGTGCCTTGGCTGTGGCACTTACTTCCTAAAGTGGAGACAAAACACAACACATCCTTGAATTCTTTGAAGCCTCTTTTTTGTGCTTCTAGATCCTGACTTGTGATGAATGTCTAGCAGCAATGCTTTCTAACTCCTAAAATCCACTTAACCTGTTTTCAGTTTCCATATTAGTATGGCACTATTTTCCGGCACCACCACCAGAGTGACACCCTTTTCAAGAGTGACACCTGCTGGCTTGCTCCATGGTTGGCTCCGAGTTGGTGCTGGATTTTAATTAGCTGAGTTGGTGCTTTGTCCTTACAATATTTTTTAAAGGTGACTTGAGTCACCTGGAGATTTCCTAACACAGAAAAGCAAAACCAGGCACAGAGAGCTTCTTAAGAACTCGGGGAAAAAAGATGTTTATAAAATACAAATCTTTGCTTAACTAGATAGTGAACCTAAATTTCCTTCTGGGTGTGTTATGTATTTCATTCCCTTGCATTTGAACATGACCTTTCTAGAGAGAAGAGGCTGGGTTTAGCCTCATGTTGTACACAATTAAAAGTATCATGTACCATTTCATTATGAACTTGAGTGGTTTAGTAGTGATAGGACGAGGGGTAATTTTAAACTAGAGAAAGAGGAGATCTAAGTTAGACATTAGGAAGAAGTTCTTCACTATGAGGGTGGTGGATCCACTGGCACAGGTTGCCCAGAGAGGTAGTGAAGGCCCCTTCCCTGGAGATATTTAAGATCAGTCTTGATGAGGCTCTGAGCAACCTGATCTACTGAAGATGTCCCTGTTTACTGCAGGGGGGTTGGACTAGATGGCCTCTAAAGGTCCCTTCCAACCTTGTACATTCTATGATTTGTGGTTAAGTACTTAGATTTAAATTCTGTATGTTGGATACTGTAGCTACAAACACACACGTGTGTAAGTATTAGGTATGTGTACATACATAGGTATGTTTCTAAAACGCTTACAGTTGTTACAGACCTTTGAATTTTGGCCAAGTAGCTGTTGATTTTCACTCTAGTACTAAAATTTGAAAATCCAACTTACTCATTCCATACTGAAATGGGTGAAAGCAGCAACGCTGATCCATGTGCTGTTCTTCACTGCTCGAAGCTAAATCTCTCAATACTTAGCCAAGCCTACTGAAATCCAGAACCAACAGCCATATAAGGTGGGTTGTCACACCTGGGAAACCAGAAGAGAATAATGCCCACGTCTTTCCATAATCCCTGTGGCATCACTACAAACTGAACTCATGATTATGAAGCCTCTTACAGGGCTGAGATCTTAAACCAGTTCTTCACCTTTACAAGGACCGGAGACAGATTTTCTTCTTTCTATCACATCTAATTGCCAAAAATTGTTGGCCTGTGATATTTAAATAGATGGAGAATAACCCATTTTCCTCTGATGTTGATGCTGATGGTTACACGTTCAGATGACAGCTCCTGATCAAACACATTGCAGCATTCTTGCAAGCTTCTCTGAGCCAGTAGACAACATGTAGTCATCTTTTTCTGTACATGCACACCCAAAACATGGCTAGAAAAGTAATTCAGCTCTCTAGAATGATAGAATCATAGAATGGTCTGGGTTGGAAAGGACCCCAAGGATCACAGAGTTCCAACCCCCCAGCCATAGGCAGGGCCACCAACCTACAGGCCTGGATCTACACAAGTTCGCCCAGGGCCCCATCCAACCTGGCCTTGAATAGGTTGTAATAAATGAGTTTTCACCCTTTGAAAGTTTTTAAATGATTAGAAATAACTTCTCCTCTGTTTGGCAGGGATATTGCTGCTAGAAATGTGCTGGTATCTGCCACTGACTGTGTGAAATTAGGTGACTTTGGTTTATCCCGATACATGGAAGACAGTACTTACTATAAAGGTAAGTTGATGCTCTGGATCCTTCTTGCAGGCCAGTTATCGTTATCAAAAGGAGTTATCCAGATACTCTGGGTCTAGCTGCTGTTTTTGTATAAAAAGACAAACTATTGGATAGTTTTATAGATGGCAGTACGTTCCTACATGTGTCCTCCTTCTTAAGCACACATCCAGGTTGCACCAAGGGCTAATTTAAGTTGCAAAAAGTAGAAAATTCATGTGTAGGTAAAATTCTGCTTTGTAAGACACCTTCAGTGCTTCCTTTGCAATCTAGAAGAAAATCCACATTTGAGGCCTGTTAGAGATAATCCTCATATTTGTGGCATAATACACGTAGCCTACAATGAGTTCAAGGTTACACACAGGTACATTTTTGGTTTATGCTGGTACTGTATGCTTCATACTTCAGATGCCACTGGGCTAATGAGATTTGGGACAAAAAAAGGCTTCAAAGCCTCCTTTTTTTCCTCATTTTGGATGGAATACTGATGTAAAGCAGCTCCAGCAGCTGTGAGATGTCCTGCAGTGCCTGATAGAAGGGAAATACAGCATGCAGGGCACCAAACACTACCATTTCAAAACAAGTGTGTGTTATGAAAGCATATATTTCTTGTTTCAGACATATATTAGAAAATACACCCCCATTCTGTTTCCTTGATTTATTTGTCTCCTCTCACCTGGGTCATGACAACCCTGTGCAGCGCTGCAGGCCTGGGGAGACTGGCTAGACAGATGTCAGGCAGAGAAGGACCAGGAGGTGTTGGTTGACTGCTGACTGAATATGAGTCAGCAGTGTGCCCAGGTGTCCAGGAAGTCAACAGCATCCTGGCTTGTATCACAGACGGCCTGGCCAGTAGGTCTGGGGAGGTGATTGTGCCCCTGTACTGGGCATTGGTGAGGCTGCACCTCGAGTGCTGGGTCCAGTTCTGGGCTCCTCACCATGGGAAGGACATTGAGGTCCTGGAGTGAGTCCAGAGAAGGGCAGCCAGGCTGGGGAAGGGGCTGGAGGGCAAATCCTCTGAGGAGCAGCTGAGGGAGCTGGGGGTGTTTAGCCTGGAGAAGAGGAGGCTGAGGGGAGACCTTATCACCACCTATAGCTACCTGAAGGGAGGGTGTAGAGAGGTGGGTGATGGTCTCTTCAGCCAGGTGACAGGAGATGGGACAAGGGGAAATGGCACAAAGCTGCACCAGGGCAGGGTCAGATTAGATGTTAGGAAGAAATTCTTCCCTGAAAGAGTTGTGAGGGCCTGGAACAGGCTGCCCAGGGAGGGGGCTGAGTCACCATCCCTGGACATGTTTAATAGATGGGTAGATGAGGTACTTAGGGATATGGTTTAGCATAGGACAGGAATGGTTGTACTTGATGATCTTAAAGATCTTTTCCAACCTTGTGATTGTGTGATTCTGTCCTGCTGTGAGCTTTAGGTTGTAATTTTAATCGCTGAGAGGGGGAGCACTTTTAATATTATTATTTCTTCTTAATGCTTCTGTGGTTCGTTGTTGGGGTATTTATTGGGAGGTGTGGATGGTTATTGGGTAGGGGCATGTTCTTTTTTTTTTCCTGGTTTATCTAAGGCCAAACAACCCACCCTTCTTTTAATCAATCATTTTAAAAACACCGACTCCCCCTGCTGAGATGTTGTGACTGTTACAGATTTGGTGCCAGTACCTTTGTCACTGCAATTGCATCTTGAAGTAAGAATTAACTTAAAACATAAAGGAGCTCAATCAATCTCAATGTTTGGGCAAAGTGCTGCTCTTTTCTCTAGGCAGAGGATGACTAACAGAACTAACTGGTCAGACAGAATACCTCACTGGAGATGGGACTTTGCTTATGAATTATTTTACTGAAAACAAAATCTGCTTGAGCTCCCTAGTAAGAATAAAAACCTTCCTTGTCTTCCCTTCCCTTCCCTGTAGCTTCCAAAGGAAAATTGCCTATCAAGTGGATGGCTCCAGAGTCAATCAACTTCCGACGGTTTACCTCAGCTAGCGATGTGTGGATGTTTGGTAAGTGAATACCCAATGGGTCAGTTTTGTTAAGCTAACTACTGGAAAGGAGTCATTTCCAGATTTCTGGCAGTGTTTTTACTGTGCTTTCTGAAAATATGATTTCTTCCAGCACGTTTTCCACCTCTATATTTTTATTTCCTTTTACTCTTCGTAAGGCAAAAGTTTTGTGTGCCTTTTTGCCTCTAGTTGGAAGTGAACAGAAATGAATGGACAAGGAAATAAGGTCACAGTAGGAAAGGAGATGGGGTTTTCCCTTTGTTTTTCCCTTTGTTTTCTTTTTGTAGCACCATTTCTGAGTTGCCTCCTTCCTTGCTTAATTTGTTTCCAGATCTTAAAAGCCAAATCTCCACTTAATTTACAATTCCTGCTGGCTGACAAAATACAACCAGACCCTGAGTAAAAATTAGGGTTAATGGGAATACACTGAAACCTTGATTTTTTCTTTTCCTAAATATGTAAGTTTTTATATGATCCTGGTCACCTGTGCTCAGACTGGTTCAAACTGACAAAGATTGGCTGTGTAAAGGAACAAAGAGGATAAGACTTGATATAAGAGTGGGACAGACAAGGAGGGGTTCACTCTCTTTACAGAACAGAATGTGAATGTTTTTAAGTGTAGGGTATGTGAATTTTAGCAGGTTTATAATAAATAGAAGAAAACTCTGGTACAGTCAGAAAAATTAAATCTATTTTGGCCAATCTAAACTGGCAGACCATTTGTTCCTTTGTGCTTTTAACATAGTTTCAACAGAAACTGTTTCATTACATAGTTTCAGGACAAAAAAAAATGGGATCGATGCCAGTGTTAGAACACCCTCAAAGTGAAAATACACTCTGCATGTGGAAACAAGCCCATTGGAGCTAGTCAGAGGGAAAGCAAACATTCTACCTCATTAAATAATAAAAAAAAAAGATTATAATATGAGCAACCCTTCTGATTTACAGCTGGTAGAAGGTAGGTAAATGTGAAGCTAGGCTGTGGTGACCCAGCTCTGGGTCATGCTTCCTTATAAATAGTTGGGGTTGATACTGGTTGTGTAATCCTACTACACATCACTCCTCTCTGCTGCCTGCTGGTAAGTCAAAACTGGATTCCCTAGTTATACATTTGAGAAGAAATTGTGCTATTTGGCTCTACAAAACTGGAGGGGTGTGTGTGTCTTGTGTTAATGGTGTTTATTGTTTGCTAACACTGGGGACAAAATCTTTGTGTGTGTTTCTCAGGTGTGTGTATGTGGGAGATCCTAATGCATGGGGTAAAGCCCTTCCAGGGAGTGAAGAACAATGATGTGATTGGGCGAATTGAGAATGGTGAGCGGCTCCCAATGCCTCCAAACTGCCCTCCTACCCTCTACAGCCTTATGACCAAGTGCTGGGCATACGACCCTAGTAGACGACCCAGGTTTACTGAACTTAAAGCACAACTCAGGTAGGGTTACACTTCTGAAAGGTGCTTTCCTTCTTCAGAAATACTTACTTTCACTGTCTCTTCTCTTGATGGTATTTTCTTTCTGTAGAAAATTGGAGACATAAGGTATTAAGGTTTATCTTCAGAAGGCCAGGTTGTTGGTACTCTTTTGGAGATCTGGACCTTATCTGTTGGAGAAAATCAGACTAGGTGGTCAATTCAAATAACTGGAAATATGACTCACCTTTCTCTCCCAAGAAAAACTGTGGAATTTACAAGCAATTTGTTTACATTTTCAGCTCTCTGTGCTACAATCCTTGAGGAGGAGTGGGTAGAAAGAATGTAGAGTGATTGCTTAGCCAAACATGCAGTGTACAGTTTTGGGGTAGAAATGTGTATGCTTTCTTAAATAAATGGACTATCAGATGAGTGCTGTTGAAATTTGTTTTCCTAACATAAGCAGCATGCTGGTTGCCCTGGGGCAGCTGTGTCTGTGGGGTTGTGGAGCTTGCAATAGATGCATTGTCATTAACTACAAATTCCTTTGCCTTTAGTAAACCAGGATACAGACAACCTTATGTTTATCTTGGAATGAATGTGAGCACACACTTCTGAGCCCAGTCTAAATTCACATGGTGGCTCATTCTGTGATGATTTCAGTATCCACATCTCCATTTCACCAGCCACAAAGTGGGAGTGATATTTAAACTTGGAAACATCAATATTGTCTGAATATATTTCATATTTGTGTCCATCTCTGGGATTTTATGAGTGCTCTGTATCTATTATGCCTAAGTCAATATAAGCTTCAAACAGACTGTGGGTATTATACACTGTAAATCTACCCTTGGATCTGTTGTAATTCGTTGCCAAATTCTCAGGTTTATTTTATGTCTAGTTTCAGACTTGTGCTTTGCAACATGTTTTATTTTCACAGTATCATTTTGTGCTGTCACTGGGTGTTCATGGTGCAAGGTAATTCATAGGTGGTTAAAAAAGGGACAATTTTAATACAGTTCTGATGCTGTTTCAGAATTGCTGTGTGGATAACTTAGCTACCTTTGACTTTTTCTTCCTTTTTCTTAAAATGTCAAGTGGGTTTCCCATGTGATACCGTGGGAGTTCCAGTGTAGACCAAGAATTTATGTAGCCTGAGGAAGACGTAGCCCTTCTCTACAGAGAATTTATGGTGGGGATTGTATGGAGTTAACAACAAAGGGAGGGATGGCAAAGCTTGGTAGGGATTGCAAGGAAAAGATATGGTGTGGTTGTGTGATTTGGTGGAAATTCTCAGTTCTCTTGCTTTAGCTTTCTCTTTTGTTTCTGAAAGAATTTCAGATCCTTTTTAATTTACACTCTGATTGTACAGAGCTGACTGGCACAGGGGAAAATGAAGCCCTAAAAAAATAACGACTAGGAACATGGCTATGGTGTGAAACTCAGGGAGAGTATCTCCCTAGCAAGGGAAGAAGATGAGTACCTCCAGAGTAAAAGTTATTCTGTTAGGGGATGAAGTAAACATAGGTTGTACTCAGAGAGAGAAGGATGACAGCAGCACTTAGAGTCTAGAAGGGAACACAAGTCTGATGAGGAGCAGCTGAGGGAACTGGAGCTGTTTAGTCTGGAGAAGAAGAGGCTTGGGGAGACATTGTTCTCTACAACTACCTGAAAGGAAGTTGTGGTGAGCTGGGAGCCAGCCTCTTCTCACAGATAACTAGCAGTAGGACAAGAGGGAATGGCTGCAAGTTGCACCAGGGGAGGTTCAGTTTAGACATTAGGAGAAATTTCTTCTCCAAAAGAGTGATTGGGCATTGGAACAGGTTATCCAGGGAGGTGGTGGAGTCACCGTCCCTCAGGGTGTTCAAGGAAAGGTTGGATGAGGTACTTAGTTTAGTAAGTGATGTAGGTGGTAGGGGGATGGTTGGACTAGATAATCTTGGAGGTCTTTTCCAACCTTAATAATGATTCTGTGAAGAGGGGAAAAAAGTGAAAGGTATGGAATAGTGTCACCAGCTAAACAGGACAGACCACTGTACAGGGCCTGGCTGGCCTCAGAAATGCACAGCTGAAGGGTGAGGACCAACATTCACATCATGCAGCAAGGCAAATTCACATTGGTTACAAATCAAAATGTTTCCTGATGTGTGTGGATAAGCTCTGAAATGGGTCACCCAGAAGCCTCAGAGATTTTTCTGCAGAATTTTACATGATTGGAAAAGGCTCCAAGCAACCTGACCTTCCCCCATGCATGGCACCCAGCTTTACCAGGAGATTGGACTCAAGACCTCCAGGAGTCCCTTCCAACCTAAGTGATTCTCTGGCTCCAGATGAAAAATGCACCTTGGACGTGGAGCACTGGTAGAAGAGTTGAAGCATTCTTTAGAGAACAAGCTCTCCTGGAGCCACAGCAACCCTAAAATCCCTTTTTTTTTTCCCCCCTTTTTTTCTCTTTTCTCACCAAAGCAGAGTTTTCTGCCATTCCAAACTGGTGACCTTTATCTCCTGGAAATTCAGCAGCACAGTCACCCTCAGGGCTTCTTTGTGCAGCTCACAGACAGAGTCAGCCTCCCGTTGAAGAGGTTGCCAATTCCCTTACGACAAGTTGATCTCAGGCAGCTAGGAAAGATTATGCTTCAAAACTCAAATTCCCATGAACTTGCAAAAACAAGCCATTTCCCTGGTGGCCTTTTCTCCATGGTGTTGCTGCTGCTTGTTCTGGACCCCATCCAGGGTAGTCTTTTCAAGCTGAGAGCAGACTGGTTGTTTGCTTGAAGCCAATGATGCAGCACCACAACATTCCTCTCCCTTTTAATGAGAAAAAGTCCGTGGCTTTGAGAAGAAAGCTTCTCTGCATCTGAAATAGCACTGATGGGAGTATTTGATGTGTTCTCTGTTTGTTATTTGATGCTTTTCCCATTTCACAGGAACATCTGCTTTGCACAGACTTTATGTGCAGCTGCTTGTGCAACGCAAAGATGCTGATTTCTATAGAATTTATGTCATGTTATATGGGTGGTAATAAGGCCTGATGTTTGAAAGCATTTGATCGGTCTGAGGTGGATAGGGATGAGTTAGTCTTCAGAGTAAGCAAGGAAACAAATGAATGGATTGTGGATTTCAGAACTTAGTTCCCTCTTACATCCCAGGTTCTTTTTTCAGGTTTTTTTGGGGGGTGTGATCACAGAATCACAGAATCTTAGGAGTTGGACCTTGAAATATCATCTAGTCCAACCCCCCTGCCAGAGCAGGATCACCTAGACTAAATCACACAGGAACATATCCAGGCAGGTTTTGAGTGACTCCAGAGAGGGAGACTCCACACCCTTTCTGGACAGCCTGTCCCAGGGCTCTGCACCCTCACAATGAAAAAGTTTCTCCTTACACTCACATGGAATTTCCTATGCTCCAGCTTGTGCCCATTGCCCCTTGTCCTGTCATTGAACATCACTGAGAAGAGCCTGGCTCCATCCTCCTGACACTCACCCTTTACATATTTATAAACATTAATAAGGTCACCCCTCAGTCTCCTCTTCTCCAAGCTGAAGAGGCCCAGCTCCCTCAGCCTGTCCTCATAAGGAGGGTGTCCCACTCCTTTCATCATCTCAGTGGCTCTGTGCTGGACTCTTTCAAGGAGCTCTATGTCCTTCTTGAACTGAGGGTCCCAGAACTGCACACAATATTCCAGGTGTGGTCTCACCAGGGCAGAGTAGAGGGGGAGAAGGACCTCTCTTGGCCTACTAACCACACCCCTTCTAATACAGCCCAGGATGCCATTGGCCTTCATGGCCACGAGGGCACATTGCTAGCTCATGGTCACCCTGCTGCCCACCAGAACCCCCCAGTTCCCCTCACCTACCCTGCTCTCCAACAGTAAGGGCGAGCGATGCAGGAAAGTGAGGTGCTACCCTGCTGCTCCTCCAGTTCTGTCACTGACTGCACAGATATAAAACCTGTGGGTTTCAGTCAGGAAGCCTGTGTTGCTTTGATGACCTTGTGTAGAAGAGATTCTCAGTCTTGCACTACATGGGAAGCAATACAAGAGACAAAGCGTTTCATTGGCCGAGTCATTTAATTTATATTTTATTTATATTATTTATATTTTGCACTGGAGGTTAAGTTGGATTTTATCATAGAACCATAGGATGCTTTGGGTTGGAAGGGACCTCCAAGATCATCTAGTTCCAATCCCTTGCCATGGGCAGGGACATCCTCACTAGCCCAGTGACTCACACCTGTGCCAGGGCCTCACCACCCCCACAGTAAAGAATTTCTTCCTAATGTCAAATCTAACCCTGCCTTTTTTCACCTTGAAGCCATTGTCCCTTGTCCTATCCCTGCACTCCCTGGTGAACAGTCCTCTCCCACCTTCCTGTAGGAACTCTTTTAAGTATTGGTCAATTAGGTCTCCCCTGAGCCTTCCCTTCTCCAGGCTGAACAGGCTCAACTCTCACAGCCTGTCTTCATAGGAGAGGTGCTCCAGCCCCTTGATCATCTTTGTGACCTTCCTCTGGACTTGCTCCAACAGCTCTCCATCTTTCCTGTACCAGGGACTCCCAAGCTGGACTCAGTACTCCAGGTGGGGTCTCACAAGAGCAGAGTAGAGGGGCAGCAGCTTTGAGAAGCTTAGTTTTGAGCTTTCAAATTAATGTAATCGCATGACGTTTTCTCTGCATCATAGAATGAATTTTATATAAAGTCCCCATCACTAATGCTTTCTACTAAAACTAGCAAAAGAAAGAGCAGTTGTATCACTGCTGTGGTAGGAGTTCATAAATATATGTAAAGGGTGTCAGGAGGATGGAGCCAGGCTCTTCTCAGTGATCTCCAATGACAGGACAAGGGGCAATGGGTGCAAGCTGGTTCTCTGTGAACAGAAGGAGAAAATTCTTCACTGTGAGGGTAATGGAGCCCTGGGACAGGCTGCTCAGAGAGGCTGTGGAGTCTCCTTCTTCTGGAGACATTCAGAACCAGCCTGGACATGTTCTTGTGTGACCTAATCTAGGTGATTCTGCCCTGGGGTGGGGGGTGGGGGGGTTGACTAGATGACCTTTCAAGGTCCCTTCCAACCCCTGACATTCCGTGATTCCCTGAGTGGGAGTCCAGCCCTCTGATGAAGCAGCACAGGGTTTAAGGGAGTGGGTGATGCCTCTAGCATCTCAGTGCTGCCAGTGACATAGTAGATACAGCTCTAAAAAGAGTATTAAAAGAGAGAGAGAGAGAGTAAAAGGACTTACATTTTAAACTGGTTTTATGGCAGCGGTAGGATAATTACATGATGAGAACTGGACTTGAGCCTTGTGATGGCGTTTGATGTAGGTCTCAAGATGTTGCCTCACAAGGCCTTTTGCTCTTGGTGCAGCGAGCGTTAGAACAGTCTCCATCTGAACCTGTTGGTTCCTACAGCACCATGGCAGTGAACGCTGATGTTGCTCTGCCTTCTGATATAAAATGATAGATTTCAGTCCTGCACTGAAGCTCCCAGTCAACATCTCCTTGCCAGTATCACAGGCCAGTGTCAATTAAACGATTCTTTGTAACCAAAAGAACTGTATCAATTATGCAAACATTTAATAGTTGAGATGATTTTTTTAATCAGAGTTAACCTAGCCAAGAAGATGAGCAAAGTTTGTCTTTAATACCTCAAAATCTGTTGGGGAAATCGTATGAATAGAAACATTTCTCTGCTTGCTCCTCCTCACTGCTAAAAATAGATGGGCAGTTTGGGAAAATATGCCTAGATCTGACTTTCCTGACCTTCTCCAGACTCCAATAAACTGTTCAGAGCACTTAAGCAGCTGTACTGAGGAAAGGTCAAAAATATCTCTCAGGACGCTTTTACTCTGTCTGTGGATTGGTCTTCCCTTTGTGAAAACAAAGACGTTTCTGTGAGTCACTTCTGTTCTTTGGGGGGAGTTTTTTACAAGCAATGCTTCTCTGAGGCATTTCTACTTGATGTCCTTGTCCTCAAGGGCATCCAAGTCCAAAATTCTGCTGTGGCACATCAGCCTCTGAGCAGGCTAACTACTGGGTTGCTGAGGAGAGGACCTCCTGATGATAGCAGGGTGGGATGAATGCATTTTAAGGTGAACAGCTGAGCCAATTTGACAAGAAACAAAAGTCCTTTTAGTAGAATTTAGTAGAAATTTGTCATTTCTAGTGATAGGATTAAGTTTAACGGCATTGCATTGAATCCTGGGGCACCCAGGTGCCCTGGCTTGGGTAGCAAGGCAGATAGTTAATGGTGTTTCCTTCCTTTTTAGGGAAAAAAAAACCCAGACCATGCTGTGCCAAATTACACCCGTGGCCCCAAATTGTCAATAAGCCATCTCTAAATTTAGTCAGCAGCTTTTAGCTGACTCCTGTTCCATTCTTTTGCTGGGATTAGAGAAACTGCTGTATCAACAGCTCTGGTAAAAATCCTTATTTTATTCATGCAGTATCTGGGAGTGGGCTTTGTGTTGTTTGGTTGTGGGGTTTGGGTTTTTTTTGAAACTTGAGTGGTATCTGGAGCGATCAGGATCGTGGTTCATGGCTAGGGCTGCATGTTGGCTGATTGCTGGATTTGGGGGGTTGGACTTGATGGACTTGAGGTCTCTTCTAACCCCTACAATTCTGTACATAAAAAGGCATGCCAGATCTCTGAAGTGTGACCTAACTTGAGAGCGATTGGGGTTTTGTTGCTGTTTTTCATGGTTTCAAATAGGAAATACTTCATTTGCCTTATTCTGAAGGAAGGGAAAGGTGAAATAAAGAAGTTTCTCCTTTTATTTCCTTCCGTTGGGCTGTAGCTGTGTTCTGTGGTAGTTGTGTCAGGATGACTTTTGCAAATAACTTGTCTGATGTTGTTTTTGTTGCACATTCTTGGGCTACTTCGAGCAACGATGGATTGAAATTGCAGCAATCCTTACAAACTTGGTTTAGCTGCAGCGAGACGAGATGACTTCTCTGCTTTTTTAGAAGTGGCAGAGATATTTTTTGGCTGAGTAAGGAAAAGCAAAGTCCTCCTTTCCAACCAAGCAGGAATTTATTCTTGAAAGAAGCGGTAAAGTTCCAAGATTAGAATAGATTGCTGTAGTTGATCTCATCCCCTGCATGAGTAATTCTGTGTGGTTATTTAGCAGACTGAACGGGAGATTCTAAACTCAGAACCTAGCTTTGTTTCTGGAAACTCTTGAATGCTAAAGAGGCTGGAATAGCTCCTTTCCAGGATTATCTTGACGCTGGGGGATAGCGATATGTAAATCATCCGCCCTCCTCACATCTCCAGACTGTCCACGTACTGTGCAGCCCCAGCGAATTCACTGCTCCCTGTTTCAAAGCTTCGTTCTGAGTACTTTTCAAATGGCAAATATCCAACATTAATAATCCACATAGCAGAACTGGGAGGAGGCTGCTGTGGGGGCAGCAGTATCACGGTGAACTTCAAACAGGCTTTTTAATAGTCAGAACAGTGGTAAGTAGCGAACTGGCTTTACTACTGTCTTGCACTTTGTTGAAAATGTAGCCTTTTGACCTGAATGTTTAGAAGGTGAGTGAATGCTGTCAAGATATTTCTGCTTTGATAAATTAAGTTTGCTGAATGCGGTAGGCTGAAATGTAAGAGCTGAAGATACAGTATTTAAAATGCTGTTTGGGTTTTTTTACTCTCTGTTTAAAAAAGAAAAGGAAATCCCAGTGATCTGAAGTTCTCTTGAATTTCAGTAAAGAGCGTTTTCAGTCTGTTTGGAACCTTTGCAATAAGTTCAGTAGAATATTTTCTTGTGAAAAATGAAGTTTTCATGTAAGTGCGTGCTCGATTGATTGTCTTCAAGGGTTTCTTGGTGTGACTACACATCAAAGGAACTGTTAACATGCAAAAAAGAAACACTTTGTACAAGATCAGTCACAGCTCGCTAAAAACATGATGCTGCTTCTGTTACTAAAAGCATGCTGGTAACCCTACAGAAGTATTCCTTCTCAATACTGATTGTCAGAAAGCTGAGCAATATATAAGTAAAAGGAGATTATGTTTCAGTTCTCAGTCACTCTTGTTGAACAATATGCTTTAGCCTGAAAAATGTGGGAGCTCTGGGGAGAGGTGTGTTGGCCATTGAACTGGAGTTTTACTTCAATATAATAACGTTTTTCTTAGTACAATACTGGAGGAAGAGAAGCTGCAGCAAGAAGAACGAATGAGAATGGAATCCAGGCGACAAGTCACAGTATCCTGGGACTCAGGAGGATCAGATGAAGCTCCTCCCAAGGTAGCCAAGATAAGACTGCAAGTTATATGTGTTTAAAAACCAAACAAAAATCCCTTCTTCTTACTCCATTTATTTCTTCAAAGCCTCCTTTGACAGGTTTGTTCAAACAACGGCATTCCGGCCAGGTTTGTCATCATACTTGCCTGAAATGACCCAGCTGTACTTGAACTGCTACTAGAACTGATCCCTGCTATAATATTGCAGTAACAGTCTTGTTTAACTGTGAAAAGGCTGCCATGGTTCCCACAGAACTGTGTCCTGGCCTTTTCCTCTTTAATTCTTTCTCATAACACTCCTGTGAACCGTTAGCTAGGGAGCTCTCAGACCACTGCAAAGTTGATTTGTAACATGTCAGTGAGACCATAGAAATCAACTGCTTGCATTTTCCTTACCCTGGACAGAAAATTCAGGGGTTGCTTTCAAGGACCTTACGTGGTTTAGTTTACATGGGATTTTCTCTCACTGCATGTCTGTCCTGTTTGGATGTTGTTGTCCTGTTGCCTGATGTGTTCTGCAGCTGTGGTGGTCAAACCTCACCGGTTGCTGAGCACTCTCTTCTCTCAAGTAACTTGTCTGCTTCTCGTCAGAGTTGTTTTGAGCCTTGTTGCCTGTGTTTTGAAGAGTTTCATTTTATGCAGTCAGCATTGCAATGCAGAATATTATCCATGTTCTGATTGGTTTGGGATCAATTCCAGTAGCTCTCTACTGAAGCTTTGGTGCTGATAATGATTTCAGTAGTCCACATGTGGTACCTTCTGCTGCAGACATCCCCCAACAGTCACAGGAAACCAACTTACTTTTATTTCCTTTGGTTGCCCCGTACCCAGGTTGTTGCCTGATAGATTTCCAAGCTTGGGTCTGTGTTTTGATGGCTTTATAGCAACTGAGAAATACAGACACTGGAATTGTTGCTTTTCATTTCAGAGTTAAAAGCAGCAAACAATCCACCAGCTTGTTTAGTCATCTGAGATTAACTAGCAGGATTTGGTGTATTTATAAACTGAACGATGGTCTGAATTACAGAAGCAGATAAACCCCCCAAATTGGAACAATAGCCTACTTAATTACTACAACCTCATTTGAAGATTTTGTTTAGTCTTGAAGCTTTGGGGCTAATCCACATAGAGTAAGTACCTTTTAATAGTGTAACACATGAGCTACACCATATTGGAAATGATCCTCAGTAGAGCTGTGGGCTTGATGTGTAAACTGAAACACTTGACAAAAGATGTGTTAAGGTAGAAATGAGTTCTACCACTACATACCTTTTTGAGGGGGTCAGCTTGACCCCAGTGTGTATGCAGTGAAGTTGTTGGTTAGGTTTTGAATGCAATGGTTTTATGTGGAAATAGAGATGAGGATCCTAATGAGGTTTGAAGAAGTTGAGTTTTGTGGAGACGAGATTTTACATGTCTCAAGTTAGTCATTTTTGAATGGTGGCAACTGATTATTTTTTTCTTTGAACAATTGGCTATAAAAATTTCATGTCTTTATAGGACTTAAACTCCCTTTTATTTATAGCCTTGAACTCCTACACATTCACAAACGATTCACAGGCATCGCAGTTTGTACTATGAAATTACTTGTATGATAATAAAACTCTGCAATCTTAAAGTAAAGTGCTGGTCACCTTTAACTGCTGCAAGGACTGGAGGAGCCTATATGTGGGGTGATGAGGTCCTGGGGTTTGGTTTTTCCCTTTTGGGTTGATTTTTTTTGCTCTTGAAACATTCAATAACACCGTTCTTCATTTTAAAAAAATCAAAATACATATATATACACACACACACACATGCGTGTGTGTGCCTTTGGAGGTTAATATCAAGCAAAGTAACAGAGAATTTCTGCTTGGGATATAAAAGTGTGTTATTCTGAATGACATTTTTCAATGCTAATTCTTTTCACTAGTCTGAAATCTCTATACTTGTTCGAGCAGGAGTGTGTCAGTTCGGTGTGCAGAAACCCAAGCTCCTTTGCATGCCATTTTTCCAATAGTCCCATCCCAATTTCCCATGATTTTTCTCAGGTATTCCAGGATTATACGTTTTGTTTGATTAAATGTGGAGTGTGGCCCTTCTGCTGGAGGGGTAAAACAAGGCAGGCAGATAAAGACTCTCCAAACCTGTTCTTTAACTGTCCTTTCTGATAGGAGCTAGTTCTGTCTTGGTTTTTTCTTGGCTGGGAGTGGGCTGCAAAGCAGAGCGTGGATGATGAAAGTGACCCATGGAGTTCAGAATACGATCAAAAGCGCCTTCAATGTTGAGGCAATTAGTTACACAGAAGTTAATTATCAGAACTAACTTTAGTCCTCAGAGTAACACATGGAAACATTCATGCTGAGCAAACCGGTTTGATTTGTGTTCTGACTGAAGTAAAGAATTTACTTGTGGTGACAGTCACGAAAGCAACCAATTAAAAGGAAAACTGTATGTACTGCAGACTGTGAGCTTAAAAACAATGCTGTGTTTGCTGGAAATGGTAATAAAGAATTATGTTCTTAGCTTACATCCTCTCTAGAGTTAAACAGCCCCAGAGCAGGACATTTAGTGCAAGCAATTAAATATGCACAAAGAATTCACAGAGCAAGCATTATTTATTGACATACCTAGCAAACAATTCAGCTGTCTCCACTTCCAAGAAAAAGGGAGGAAAACATAAATGTAATTGTTTAAAGAAATGTTAGTCATTTGAGATTATTTATTTTGTTTGGGTTTTTTTCAACTTGCTTTTGTGATGTGCCACCTGTAAATGTTTGTCTCACTAAGGATTAATTTTCTGGGTTTATTTTTCTGTTTCTAAAGATTCTCAACATTCTTTTTACAGCCCAGTAGACCTGGTTACCCCAGTCCGAGATCCAGCGAAGGGTTTTACCCAAGTCCACAGCATATGGTACAGCCAAATCACTACCAGGTATTACATTTAATGTTCTGTGTTCATTAATTTTCAAGCACAGTGTTTATAACTAAGTCACAGCTGGGGTGGTGTTGATTCACTGCTTATGCAGTTTGGTTTTGTTGAGTTCTGTTAAATGAGTTTTGGTTTATATGAGAACAAAGTGCATGAATATGAGCCAGCAATGTGCCCAGGTGGCTAGGAAGACCAGTAGCATCCTGGCTTGTAGCAAAAACAGCGTAGCCAGTAGGTCTGGGAAGGTGGTTGTGCCCCTGTACTCGACATTGGTGAGGCTGCACCTCGAGTGCTGGGTCCAGGTCCTCACCATAAGAAGGCCATTGAGGTCCTGGAGCGTGTCCAGAGAAGGGCAACCAGGCTGGGGAAGGGGCTGGAGGGCAAATCCTGTGAGGAGCAGCTGAGGGAGCTGGGGGTGTTTAGTCTGGAGGAGAGGAGGCTGAGGGGAGACCTTATCACCACCTACAATAACCTGAAGGGAGGTTGTAGAGAGGTGGGCGATGGTCTCTTCAGTCAGGTGACAGGAGATAGGACAAGGGGAAATGGCACAAAGCTGCACCAGGGCAGGGTCAGATTAGATGTGAGGAAGAAAATACTCACTGAAAGAGTTGTGAGGGCCTGGAACAGGCTGCCCAGGGAGGGGGTTGAGTCACCATCCCTGGATGTGTTTACAAGAGGGGTAGATGAGGTACTTAGGGATATGGTTTAGCATAGGACAGGAATGGTTTGACTTTATTATATTAAAGGTCTTTTCTAACTTTGTAATTCTGTGATCCTGTGAAACCCCAAGCTGAGGCTGGTAGGTTTACTCCAGGTAGCAAATATTTTCATGTCTGGTGATGGTGCTCAAATTCCTAAAACTACGATGAAACACACCCAGTGTTTTTGTATTTCCTGATGGAATATGGTGTTCCTGTTAACATTTGTGCTAAGCCATGAGATTTCCTGCTGTATAAAATGGCATTAACTGATGGACTTCCCTTGGGCTTATTGATACTCTGCTCCCTGATGTTTCTCTGACACATTTTTATCTCCTGTTGCCTTATAACTGCCTTTAGATCTACCACATTGAATACTTGTAGGTTTGGGTTTTTCTTCCTAACACTGCTGAAAATATGTAAACCAAAAGTTTGTTGTGGGAGTACTTAGAGCATCCTGGGGTTGTTCAACGCTACAGCCACGCACAGCAGTCTCAGTCAAGATGATTTTTTTTCTTCTGTGGAGAGAGGGAGGTTTTCATTGTTTCAGTGAGCACTTCAGATTTGTTCAAAGGACTTTGATTTTCCTGTGGAGACATTCTCAGGCTGCGCAGCTAAGCACGCTAATTGCACGCTGTCACTCAAGACTTAAGCTTGTAACATACACCAGGGGGGATGTTTTTATATGGCTCTGTAGGGTGATGTGTGTAGAGAGGGTGAGCTCTGCAGCTGTAGCTCTTGCAAGTGTATCAGTAGATTTATTTTTGTTCATCAGAGGACTTTGATCTTCTTCACTGCAAAGGTTAAAACATACTTTCTTAATCTAACTCTGTTTTTCTTTTTTAAACCCTAAAGGTGTCTGGCTACCCTGGTTCTCATGGGATACCAGCCATGGCAGGCAGCATTTACCCTGGGCAGGCTTCCCTCTTGGATCAAACAGATTCCTGGAACCATCGGCCTCAGGAAATATCAGTGTGGCAACCAAACATGGAGGTATCATGAACTGACACATCTGTTGTTGCACTCTGTACTACACTGTAATAGACTTTTTTATTAGTTAGGTATGTCTGGAGGTTATTCTAGGAAAACAGAAGCGTTTCTCTGGTATTCTTAAAATTGCTTTACTGAAGTGGGACAGGAGTCATTACTGCATCCTGTTCTTTCTGAAAGGAATCCTCCTATGGGATGGGCATGAAGTGTACTCTTTAACAAATTCTTAATGAAGTTATTGCTACTTATTGCTTTAACTAGGTGGGTGATAGAAAATCCTTTATGTTCTTTACGAGAAGCCTTTACTGAAACATATTGCTGTTAATAGAGATGGGAACATTTATGTAGAAATATGTGGTATCATCACTGTTTAAAAATACCTCTCATGGGAGATAGCCAGCATAGCTAAAGAATTTGGGAATTCTCCATAGCTTATCCGGAACAGAAAGTGAAATGGTCTGCAAAACTGTTCTTGAATTGTATTCCTGTTAGGTGATTGCACAGAGCTGCTGCACAGGACATCGAATTAATTCCTCCTTGAACCTTCCATTGCTTTTTTTTCCTGATCACCTCCAGTATTTTATACTTCATTCATTTAATTTTGTCCTCCCATAAAGATTCCCTTTGTGCAGCTTCTGCCTTCAACACGTTTCTTCTCTGACCACTCTATTCCCTGTACCTCTGATGAGCATTTAAGTGGTAACTGAGGCTTGCCCCTTACATTCAGGCGAGCAGATGGGTGTCCAAGTCCTCTGCTTAAACCCTTGGTTGATTTGGCCACACACTCCTTCCTGGCGACTTGCTGTTATGCTGTTGTTCACACTGTGATGGTTGTACTTCCAAGGAGTTCAACATCCCTGTGGATTATTGACTGTAGAAACAACTTAGTATAACTATGCCATGCTTGAATCTTTATTCAAGTATTGGTGGAAGCCTAGAAATGGTTTGCATGTGTTGGTACTAACAAGTCACAGCCCACGTTTTCACAAAAGCTGGGGAAGTTGGTTGCCTGAAAACAATTGCAGTGAAATCATTACCAAACTCCCCTTGGCTTTTTTTAAAAATACTCATTTTTGCTAATGATTTCCAGCCAGTGTTAGGATATGGTCTGTGGACTAGTGTGAGCTTAAGACACGCATAAAAACTTGTCCAAAAATCCACTTCAAGTGTTTCTGTGACATGCTTTGCAAGTGTCAGCTAAAATTGAAAAGCGTGTTTGCTTGGAGTAAAAAAATGTGTCTTGCAGCTTTTAGTTACATTATTGCTCAAGACCAAGAAAATGACATTGATAAATCTGCTTTTGTTGTCCAACTGTAATGAAGTATGATGTATGAAGTGACGACATCACTGAAAAACAGCAAAAGAATTGTTCACATCTTTTTGGGTCCAGTGATTAGGAGCAAGGCAGATAAAACCTTTGGAGCTGGAAAGAGTTTCTTCTAATGGTCTGCTTCAGTTTATAAGGAGCTGAAGGTGCTCAGTCAGTGAGACTGAGCAAACCTAACTCTGGTTTGTAGGATTCGGGCGCTTTGGACATACGAGGAATGGGCCAGGTTCTACCCACACATCTTATGGAGGAGAGATTGATACGGCAACAGCAAGAGATGGAAGAAGATCAGCGCTGGCTTGAAAAAGAGGAACGATTCCTGGTAATACTTTGTTTCCTGGGGCTTCTTTGTTCATTCTGGTTTTTCTTTTTTTATTGCAGCTTGCTAAAACTGATCACTTCTGTGAAACAAGAGCGTTTACTGAACATAGGAGTCACTACCAAAACGTAGGTTTGGAAACAGTTTTTAACTTGTTTTCAGCTAGGAAGCGAGTCCTGTGTTATAAATACTTTGAACAGCTGGAGTTTTTAGTCAGTGTCACTTTATCCAGTGGAGTATTTATGCGTGGGAAGTTGTGGGTATAATTCTGTGCCAATCTGGAGATCGTTTGTTCTTAAGGAGATAGATCTGTGTGTACTTTACCCCTAAAAAAGGGACAACCATCAGCAATCTAAGAACCCTGACTGTAGAAAGAGCTGGAAGCAGGCTTGCACTGGAGGAATAATGAAACACATTAGTGGGAAGATGCAATTTAAGAACGAGCTGTGTGAGGTGGGGAAAAAAGCCCTGAACATCGCCAGGAGGAGAAAGAAGAGATGCACTGGCAATAGGATCTTCAGTTGCTGCTCTGCAGTTTCATGTTTTCTTGTTGGTGGTGCCACTCATATGTTTTTTAGTTCAGCTCTGGCTTCTCAGTCATGAAAATTCAAGTTCTGTGTTAAAACCCTCCTATTCAAGACATCAGGCTACAGATGCAGCAGAAGATGGTAGCAGTATATTACTTATAGGCTGGATCTGGGGATTACAGGAGTGCACAAGCCTCACTTGACAGGTGGATAATTTACAGTGGTGACAAACATCAGTCATATGTTCAGGCTGAATGAACTGGGGCTGTTCAGCCTTGAGGAAAGAAGACTGAGAGGGGATCTTATTAATCTTTATAAATATCTCAAGTGTGGGACACAGGGGGAAATGGCCAGCCTCTTCTCAGTGGTCTGTGGGGACAAGACAAAGGGCGATGGCTGCAAGTTGGAGCGCAGGAAGTTCTGCACCAATATGTGGAAGAACTTTTTCCCAGTGAGGGTGAGGGAGCCCTGGGACAGGCTGCCCAGGGGGGTGTGGAGTCTCCTTCTCTGGAGATATTCAAGACCCATCTGGACGCCAGCCTGTGCAACCTGTCCTAAGCAGCCTGCTTTGGCAGGGGGGTTGGACTCAGTGATCTCTGGAGGTCACTTCCAACTCCTATGATTCTGTGATTCTGTGATGACAACAATGATCTGTGGTTTCTGTCAGGGGTCTCTGTGCTGTCTACAGCTGGTCTCCAGGAAAGTCTTAGTTGTACAGATAAATTATTTTTACTTCATACATCAGAACTGTTTGTTGGGGTTGTCTCACAGAACACAAAGCAGTCCTTTGGGGACCCTGAAGCCAAGACATTGAGTTCCTTGAAAATAAGAACTTAGGCTCTATTCTACAGGAAGCCAGTGGGCGGGAATGGAGAGCAGATCTTGTATGTAGATGATGTTACAGAGACCTTACTCCTTGCCAATTGAATCGTCTCAGTCTCTCAGGGATTTAGTTATGTATGGTATTCAAAGCTGTTCAGAACCGCTGATGGCTATGAGGACAACCCAGGTAGGATAAATCTCCACTAGCTCTTGAGAGTGACTGATAGATAACCCCATGTCCAGTACATGTTCTAGCCAAAATCCATATTGTGCCCAAGTTATCATCCTACTTTTGATTAAAGGATGTAGAAGCTTGCTTTTGGTTGGTTTCCTTGTATGTGCACTTGGGAATTTGCAGTTTGCCATTGGATGACCATGAAGAAACCGCTGTACCCAGATTGCTTTGTCCAGTTTATTACAAGCTGAAGAGAGGGAGGGCAAAGGAAAATTTCTTCCCTAATTTGGGCATTAGCTTTTCCAGTCTTGAGTGGCACCAGTTGCGTGTGACTTTCATGAGGCCAGGAGGTCAAACTGATCCCATTGTCAGTTAAAACTTTCAAGATGGTCAGGAACTTTCTGAGGAATTAGTGTGCCTACTGAGTGAAGTGTTGTGATTTCAAGTGGCACTAGATTGTGGGGGAGCTTTCTGCAGAAAACTTCCTGAACTTTCTGGCTTTTACTGCAGAATAGATGATAATTACTTGTAGTGTTGTTGCTCTGTTTTGATTGAGCCTCTGGACCATTAGGATGTTTACTGTCCCTGAAATTGTTGCTTAAGGAGGGACTTGCTGATTATTCTTTTGGTCTGTAATAGTCTTACCCTATGTTTGCAGAACAGTTCCTGGGTTTTCATTACACATTAGTTTTACTGCAAGGAGACACCATCTCTGTTGCCACCCCTTACTCCAAGGACTACCATTGGTGAACTGGTGAACAGCTGTACAGCTCTGCAGCTTTGACAAGCTGGATTTGGTTGATGTAAACCCTTAAATGGTTAAAAAGGCAGAAAACAGAGTGAGAGTGCAAATAAGCATGAACTTAAGTAGCCAAAATGAGGAACTGGGATCCGTAAGAGCCTTCAGTTCTTTTGCTGTCTGCCCTAATGTTTTGACTGTACATACTGTGGGGATTGGACTTGAATGCCTGTCATATATTTATACACCGTGTCAAAAGCTAACCAAGCTAATGATGGCCACAGGGTGTGTTTGAACCCACAGCAGGATCTATGGCAGAGGAATCGTCAGTTTATAGATGTGTGTTTCTTGTAAAAGGAATATGGTTTTCTAGGCTTAGCCCTGAAGAAATCAAAATAGTAGAAAAGCCATTGTGGGGAGTCACTCTTGGAGGCCTGTTTTTGGGGCAGAATCTGCATGGAGACCTGTGACTAGTGGTGTTCCCCAGGGCTGGGTGTTGGGTCCAGTCCTGTTTAATATCTTCACTGACAACCTTGATGAGGGAACAGCATCCACCCTCAGCAAGTACCTGATGATACAAAGCTGGGTGGGGTGGCTGACACACAGGACACTGTGCTGCCATCCAGAGACCTGGCCAGGCTGGAGAGCTGGGCAGGGAGAAACCAGATGAGATTCAACAAGTGCAAGTGTAAAGTCTTGCACCTGGGGAGGAACAACCACATGTATCAGTACAGGCTGGGGGTGACCTGCTGGAGAAGAGCTCTGTGGAGAAGGACCTGGGGGTCCTGGTGGGTGACAGGTTGGCCATGAGCCAGCAGTGTGCCCTGGGGGCTGAGAGAGACAATGGGATCCTGGGGGGCATCAGGAGGAGTGTGGCCAGCAGGTCCAAGAAGGTGATCCTCTCCCACTGCTCTGCCCTGGTCAGGCCCCACCTGGAGTGTTGTGTCCAGTTCTGGGCTCCCTGGTATAAAAAGGACAGGGATCTCCTGGAGAGAGTCCAGAGGAGGGCTACAAAGATGATTAGGGGCCTGGAGCATCTCCCCTATGAGGAAAGGCTGAGTAAGTTGGGACTCTTCAGCCTTGAGAAGAGAAGACTGAGGGGGGAACTAATTAATGTCTATAATTATCTGAACCAGGAGGTGCAGGGGGAATCTGAAGTGGGGGATGCAGGGGGAATCAGCCAGCCCCTTTTCAGTGGTCAGTGGGGACAGGACAAGGGGCAATGGCTGCAAGTTGGAGCACAGGAAGTTCCACACCAACATGGGGAGGAACTTTTCCCCAGTGAGGGTGCCAGAGCCCTGGGACAGGCTGCCCAGGGAGGTGGTGGAGTCTCCTTCTCTGGAGATATTCAAGACCATCTGGACACCTATCTGTGCAGTATGAGCTGGGGAGCTGCTTTGGCAGGGGGGTTGGACCTGATGATCTCTGGAGGTCCCTCCCAACCCCTACAACTCTGTGATTATATGATAGTGTGGCCAGTAGGTCTGGGGTGGTGATTGTGCCCTTGTACTGGGCATTGGTGAGGCTGCACCTCGAGTGCTGGGTCCAGTTCTGGGCTCCTCCCTATAAGAAGAACATTGAGACCCTCAAGTGAGTCCAGAGAAGAGCAACCAGGCTGGGGAAGGGACTGGAGGGCAAATCCTTTGAGGAGCAGCTGAGGGAGCTGGGGGTGTTCAGCCTGGAGAAGAAAAGGCTGGGGGGAGACCTTATCACTGCCTACAGTTACCTGAAAGGAGGTTGTAGAGAGGTGGGTGATGGTCTCTTCAGCCAGGTGACAGGAGATCATCTTGGAGATCATCCCTGGAGATCATCCCTGGAGGTGTCCAAGACCAGGTTGGATGGGGCCCTGGGCAACCTTGTGTAGCTCTAGGCCTGGAGGTTGGTGGCCCTACCTGTGGCAGGGGGGCTTGGAACTCTGTGGTCCTTGGGGTCCCTTCCAACCCAGACCTTTCTATGATTCTGTGATCTCACTTCTCTTCTTAAGAATTTGACTCACAGGGGAGCAACTGCAAATACTTCAGTGGAAGAAGGAAATTCCTTGTTGGGGTGTCTGCTAGGACAAGTTCTCTTTCCCCAGAGTGACACCAACTCGCTTGTGACTTGAAATTTATTGCTGCTTCTACAGGGGAAAATAAACCCCCAACTCAAAGTGTGTCGGTGCACATACAAACAGCATTGCTGTTGTGTGTGCTAGAAGAGACACCCCAGATGGAGAATTAAATTGCAGTGGCATTGAAATGGAAATTTGCCCATCTTTGGAGAGGTTGGTATCTGTGTGAGCAGTTTGCCTGAAACAGACCTTTGGAGAACACGTGATGTGGTGGTACTTGAAAGGCCAGAAATTTTGTTCACAAGCTGCAGCCTTAACAGAATCTGGAATTGTGCTCTAAAAATGGAAAACAGACAGATCTCTCTTCATGGGAAGCTCCTGGATGAAAATACATCTGCTGTGTAAAAACTGAAGAATAAAGTGTTTAACTGGGAGGTGAGAAGAGAATTTGGGGGGAGGGGGGGTGGTTTTGAAGGACTTTTTCCCCAGAATGCACCCTCCCACCCCCTTAGAGATAGGGGACGTTGCACACTAGTCTGGTAGCTTTAATGGACACTGATTGAACTTGGGGGCTTTCATGCTGTCTGCTTAAAGTACTTTGGATGTCAGCATCTCCAGGAAGGAGGACACAAACACCTGAATTGATTCTGAGGAAGCTGAAGCAAAGACAAAGTGTTTACTGCACATAAAGCTTGAGACAGGTACCAGAGAAGACAGTCTCTGTCCAGGGCATGTGCAGGTGCAGGGCTGAGATGGCTGCAGTACAAACATGCTACATGAAACAAGCAGAGATCTGTTTGGCCTTCTTTGTAAGGGCTCCTACTCTTGGGATTTTTTAGGCGTTGCAGTCTTGTGGCCTGAGGTCTTCACTCATTTTTATCCTGTGATGTTTGCACCTCAGTCACGTGGGCAACATCACCAGAGACTCTTCCAGCCCCAACTTCTTGCTGATTTAAGAGCAAATCAGTTAATTCATGGGTTTAAAATAATTTTGAAAAGCCCCCCTGAGGATGCTTTTATTTGTGGGGTCTTGGCAGAAGTTTGGAGCTGCCAAGAACTATCCTGATATTTATTTTTGGGAACATTGTGTCCAGTTCTGGGCCCCTCTATTCAAGAAGGACATAGAGCTCCTTGAAAGAGTCCAGGGCAGGGCCACCAAGATGATGGAGTGGGACACCTTCCTTATGAGGACAGGCTGAGGGAACTGGACCTCTTCAGCTTGGAGGAGACTGATGAGGGGTGACCTTATTAATGCTTATGTAAAGGGTGAATCAGGAGGATGGAGCCAGGCTCTTCTCAGTGATGGCCAGTGATAGAACAAGGGGCAATGGGCACAAGCTGGAGCTTAGGAAGTTGCATGTGAATATAAGGAGTAACTTTCTCACTGTGAGGCTGACAGAGCCCTGGGACAGGCTGCCCAGAGAGGGTGTGGAGTCTCCCTCTCTGGAGACATTCAAAAGCAGCCTGGATGTGTTCCTGTGTGATTTAGTCTGGGTGATCCTGCTCTGGCAGGGGGGTTGGACTAGGTGATCTTTCGAGGTTCCTTCCAACCAGGTGATCTTTCGAGGTTCCTTCCAACCCCTGACATTCTGTGATGCCTTGGTTCTAGGAGAGATGATTTCTTCTGTATTTTAATACAGTTTCACCCAAAAGGAGAATTACCTGTAAGCACAGATAGGAAACCAACAGCGAGATACAGGAAACCAGTGGCAAGAAATAGGAAACCAGTGGTGAGAACACCTACTAAACTCCTAGCTAATCAAATTGTTTCACAAATTAATGTAGGAAGGAGACTCTAATTCAGTACCTTTCCAAGGTGATCTTTTCAGTGCAGCATTGGAGTGAAGTTAATTTCTACACCGACCTGTGGCGCTGTCTTTCACTATCTCTGAACACTTTGCTGCTTCTGGAACTGTTTCATTATCTGCTTCCTCATTGCTGTTTAGTTTCCAGTTTGAACCTTTCTTTGTGGCTGGTATTGCTGTTCTGTGGCGTTGGTTTTAATCACATAAAATAGAAATAGATCTGTGCAAGCCTTTTAGCAACTCCTTGGCAGACAGAGACATGTACTAAGAAATTTATGGGCCTTTCCTCTGATGGGTTGAGAAGAAATAACTCACATAGTTTCCTTATCAAGCTTGGGGTTGTTTTTTTCTGGAATTCCCACATAGTTGTGGTTTAGTCCTATTTTGACACTGAGAACTGCAATTCAAATATAATTAATGTGAACCATTGCTAAAATAAGATTTGAATTTTTAGCCTGAGAAAATCCCACTGAGACATTCCAACTTGGCATGTCCTGAGAATTCTGGGATTTACATGTTCTTTTATTAGTGAGTGACCAGAAATATTGGAATAAAGCAATTATGTTCCAGTTTGTCAGTGTATCCATCCTGTCTGAAATGTCCTTATAGTGTTTCTAAAAGATTTAAGATAGTAAACTATTTTTTAGGGAAAAAGATCCGTTTTCTGCAAGCTTTTAACATGCAGTTCCTCCCTCGTGTATGTGCCTGTGATGAATGGAGTAGAAGCAGAAAAGGCTCCAACTTGTGGATTAGTTCAGTACAGTTGGTGGTTCCATGAAAGAAAAAAATTGGGAGCACTGGGGTTTCTATCCCAAGGATCCTGCTCTGGCTGGGGGGTTGGACTCGTTCTCTTGAGGTGCCTTCCAACCTCTGTGATTCTCTAGTTTGTACGATAAGTCCTGTCATATGAGTCCTGTCGGACCATACAAACAGGAGGGGAATCAGCTTTTTAAAAGGGCAGATAATGGCAGGACAAGGGGGATGGATTGAAGCTGAAGGAGGGAAGGTTTAGATTGGATATTAGGGGGAAGTTTTTTACAGAGAGAGTGGTGAGGTCCTGGAACAGGCTGCCCAGAGAGGTGGTGGATGCCCCGTCCCTGGAAGTGTTCAAGGGCAGGTTGGATGGGGCCCTGGGCAACCTTGTGTAGCTCCAGGCCTAAGGTTGGTGGCCCTGCCTGTGTCGGGGTTGGAGCTTTATGATCCTTGGGGTCCCTTCCAACCCTTGCCATTCTATGATTCTATGATTCTATGATGAGTATGAAACACATTTAATGATGATCTGTCACCATAGTTGGTCACTAGCTTCAAGGCTTGAAGAAGACACACACACAAAGTGACAGCTTTTTTGCTAAAGCTGATATCCTCAGTCTCCTAATTTCCAGAGATTTAATTTTCTGGAATGGTCATATGCAGCACAAGAGTGTTAAGCAGGGCCTTTGTAGATACATACTCTATACTAGCTATGTTCAGCTTGTGGTCCTCACAACCAAGTGGATATGGATAGCTTGAGGGTTTCCCCCTTTGCAGGTCATCTCTCTGTTGTTTGTACACCCTCTATAACAGTTGTGCTCCAACAAGTGCCAGAAATGTTCTCCATAAATGCACACACACTGAGCACCTCAGAACCTACCACCCAGTCTGCAGCCCCCTTAGCTACCTCCCAGAAGGGATTGTTCCCTGTCCAACCAGGAAGCTCTCTATATCTGACCATATGGCTGGTACCAGGATGACAGCATCAGAGGAGACTCTGTGGTAGGCCTCATCTGGAATATTCTGTGCAGTTCTGGGCTCCACGGTTCAAGAAGGGTGGGGAGCAACTGGAGAGGGTACAAAAAAGGGTTACAGAGATGATGAGGGGACTAGAACATCTCTCTTATGGAGAGAGGCTGAGGGACTTAATACTTTTCAGCCTAGAGAAGACTGAGGAGGGATCTTATCAATGCTTACAAATACTTGAGGGGTGGGTGTCAGGAGGATGGGAACAGGCTTTTTTCAGTGGTGCCCAGTGCCAGGACAAAAGGCAACGGGCATAAAATTGAATATAGGAAGCTTCACCTAAACATGAGGAGGAGCTTCTATAATGTGAGGGTGACAGAGCACTGGGACAGGCTGCCCAGAGAGGTTGTGGAGTCTCCATCTCTGGAGACATTCAAAACCTGCCTGGATGTGTTCCTGTGCAGCCTGCTCGAGGTGATACTGCTTCAGCAGGGGGGTTGGACTAGGTGATCTCCAGAGGTCCCTTCCAACCCAAATCATTCTGCGATTGGTTTTGGTAGGGCTGCCGTGGAGGAATAGGGCCATAACAGGGCCTGGAGAGATAGAAGGGTGTGCTTTGGGGCTGTACCATGGTGTGCAAGGTACAAAACAGGTTGTTTTTTGTGAGAGGCTTATTTTTGACCTATAGTTTTGCATTAAACACATCTAAAGGATCTCTGTGTTCAAAATTCAGGAATGCATTGTGAGGTAATGCCAGCATGAGTGACTAAAACTAAATTTTAAATTCTTAAAACATCAGAATTACTGCCAAATAATGTTTAAAAACACAGGGGGGAGTTTGGTCTTGGGTAGCACCTTGACTGTAAACCAGTCCTTTGAAATTACCACCGCTGCACAGATGAATAAATCAGAACATCATTTGCTGAAATGGGAGATACAAGAATTCCATCAGAACAGTCAAGTCACCAGAAATATCATTGGGCCTCTTCTTAATCATTGGGCCTCTTCTTAGTCACTGGACACAAAACTGTGTCAGATATTTCTTTGGCATTACAAGTTTTGATGAGGCAGAAGCAGGTGAGTGTTTGAAGTTGTGATTATGTACCACTCAAGAGGTCCAATCCTTATTTCTAAGGTGGAAATACACAGATTGGGAGATGCTGGTGGATTGTGTAGCTGCTTGTGGGCCTCCTGCTGTGCCGTTACCTGTTGGCACTTGGCACCGTCGTTTTCAGATGAGGTTCTTTGAGATGCCTGACTAACATTCAAGAAGGACATCTCACTACAAGCAGGACATCAAGGCCCTCGAGCACGTCCAGAGAAGGGCAACCAGGCTGGGGAAGGGACTGGAGGGAAAATCCTATAAGGAATGGCTGAGGGAGCTGGGGCTGTTTAGCCTGGAGAAGAGGAGGCTGAGGGGAGACCTTATCACTGCCTACAACTACCTGAAGGGAGGGTGTAGAGAGGTGGACGATGGTCTCTTCAGCCAGGTGACAGGAGATAGGACAAGGGGAAATGGCTCAAAGCTGCACCAGGGCAGAGTCAGATTAGATGTTAGGAAAAAATTCTTCCCTGAAAGAGTTGTGAGGGCCTGGAACAGGCTGCCCAGGGAGGGGACTGAGTCACCATCCCTGGATGTGTTTAACAGATGGGTAGATGAGGTGCTTAGGGATATGGTTTAGTAGAGATGAAGACCATTCGCACACTGTGTGTTTGCTGCTGCTGGTGACTTGGGCAATTGAAGTGTTGCTGTGGTGTGGGGTTGTAGAAATGGGCATTGGGAGAGTTTAGATGCTGAAAGGGAGGAACTTGTTAGTCAGACAAGGAGGGGAGGGCAGGGATGTTCTCTCTGTTAATTGACCTGAGTTGGACCGGTGGGTATTTTTGTGCTTGGGAATCTTTCAAAATGCTCCCCAGGGCATTATCCTTGGAGTCCAGCGCAGGGTGCATTTCTGAATTGATGCATCCTTAAAAGAACATCCAAGATCCTGAGATAAAATAATATTTGACTATTTCCAGAGACTTTGGGCACTTCCCTGGCTAGAGACCAACAGGAACCGAAGGCAAATTGTGAGCAGCATCAGTGTAATGTATGTGTAGTTAGCTGTGTGCTTAGAGAAACAAGGATCACTGTTTGCTTCAGCTTAAAAATATGAGAATCACTACTCACTTTAGGTGTCTCCTGAAGTATCTGACATTCTCATGTCAAATGAGACTTAGAAAAAAGTCAGAAAAAATTCCTTCAGTGTAATGAAGGAAAGAAACCAACTGGAAACTTGTAGGTGGTAGGTTTCATCATAAAACAAAATTCCCAGAAAAAACCACTGGGAAATCACTTCCTTGCATCTGCTTCAGTTCTTTTTTAAGATGGGGTTAAATATTTCCCTGTCTAGCATGATTTGTCTATTTTTAATCTGGGAGTTCTTTCAGGCAGCTATTGTCTCTGGCTGTGCCTCAGGTCTGCCATGACCAAATGACAGTATGAAGCAGAAGCCCTTCTGACAGGCTACCAGCATAATTAGAGTGGTTTTAATGAGAAAAAGATTGATATTTTTATATATAATATATTTATATTTCTTGTATATGTTCATATGCATAAAGTGCCTAGCACTGTATTGATCTGCAAATTCTGTCTGCCCAGCTGGCTTTTTAGGGTCATTTAGCAAGATATGTGAGTTGGAATTATTCTTTAGTGCTTTTCAGAAAGAAGGAAAAGGAGCTGGAGTGGTTTTAAACAAGAAATGGATATATTTGGCCCCCCAAAACTGACCCTGAAAGAACAAGGGGTCAGTCAAGTTACAGTCGGTATGCACACGCCTACGTTCCTTGAAATAAAAAATGTTGATTCTCCTGCTGTGTGTGTCCATTTGATCTATATATATATATATGTTTACACAGACATGCAGGGAAATGGTATGTGCACAGGCTTAGGATGTGCATTTCTATTGATCAGCTCTTCATCCAGCCTCGCAGGAGCGAACTGAGGAGCCGAGTAAATCCCCTTTGGATTTATGTGCCAGGATTAGTGCACTAGAGAAACACTCTGTTTTTGCTGAACTCCTGTCTTGAGATCAGCATTAACCTTTGTTAAAAAAAACAATGTTAAAAAACAATCAGTTTTTCCATGTAATTAATGTTGGCCTCAAGGAATAAACACACCATACCTGGATTTACTGCGGATTTTCAGGCTCAGATTAGATGTTAGGAAAAAAATCTTCACTGAAAGAGTTGTCAGGACCTGGAACAGGCTGCCCAGGGAGGGGGTTGAGTCACCATCTCTGGAGGTGTTTAAAGGACAGGTAGATGAGGTACTAAGGGATATGGTTTAGCGCAGGACAGAAACTGTTGGACTGGATGATCTTAAAGGTCTTTTCCAACCTTGTGATTCTGTGATGAAACAAAACCAACCAGTTTCAGTGTGGGAAAAAAAAAAATTGGTGAGGTCTTATTTTTATTTTACTGTTAATAACATCAAGTTCCAGGTTCCTCTGTCGACAGTAGAAATGAGTTTGTTGCCTGTACCAGGAGAACAGCGCATCTGGATCCAGTCTTTATTAGCTTAGTGTAGCCGAACGCGGGGCTTAAAGAGCTCCGGTAATTGGCCCCGTCGCAGGCTGGGAGAGGAAGCCAAGTACATATAAGCCGTCCTCAGGCAGGAAGCGGGAATTCATGCGCAGCCCTTCTCATCCTGTGGTTGAAATTTTGCTGTTGAGAAGCAAACAACCTTTTTTTTTTCTCTTCTTCTTCTTTTTTCCTTTCTGTTTTTTATTCTTCTTTTTTTTTTCTTCTTTTTTTTTTTCCTGAAGAAAAACCCCAACTTTTGGCTGCCGTTGAGAAAACCAAGATGCAGGTTTTTCAGTGCTGTGCTAGGGAAACGGTACTGTCAGTATTTATAACAAGGAGTTTGACACGTGGGCTGAGAAACGGGGTGGGGGGGGTGGGTAAGAAGCAGTTGGAAAGGCTGCCAGGAGTTTCGGGAGCTGCAGTTGCAGAAGCTCGTATCGCGGCAGCAGGGGCGTGGAGGCTGCACTGAAATGACATCTGTATTTGTCAGTCTCGAGTTTTGAACAGTATTTTTCTGCCTTTATCACGATTTGAAGCTTAGGTTGTGTGAATCCCTGAGCAGAGCCTGGAATGAACCTTCCCATTTCTGTTCCAGAAACCTGATGTGCGGCTCTCCAGAGGCAGCATCGACCGAGAGGACGGAGGTCTCCAGGGCCCGGTAAGTGGGGGGGGGATCTTTTCATCTCCCAACTCTTTCTTCAGTTTCCTGCTAGAAAGTGCTGTACAACTCTCTTGATTCTGGGAGATGATTTAAAGGTTTTGCTAAACGTTTCCACTATTATTAACATGGGTTTATGACTTTCCAAGAGGCTCAGCTGCTGTGGGAACAGCAGCCTGGGCAAAATTGTTCATGCAGCAGTTTTGGGGGGTTTGGTTTTGGTTTGGGGTGGGTTTTTTTTCCCCTTGGAGCTGCAGTTGTAACAAATACTAAAACATTTGCACCAATATGTTGCAATATATTTTATTTTAATGTTCTGTGCTGTATAATCTGGCCTTTTATCTAAAAATGGGGATGGCTTTCTGAAAGTTCTGTCAACAGGAAGCTGGATTAAAATAACTTTTGCAGTTGTTTAAATATCTGAAGGGGTTTTTTTTTACAAGGAATGTAAATGTTACTATTGTATTACCCAGAAATGCGTTCAGGGTAAATGATCCACTCTGAAACAAATGGAATCAACCTCATCACCATTCATTTACTGCCAGACAGCAGCTGCAGCTGGGATTTTCTTTCTCACTGGCTTACCTCCTGTCTGCTTAACTAAGAAAAAGACATCTCTCCAATTGTTTAATTGGCATTGGAATCTCTGAATCATACCCATGGAAAGTGGAGGGGGTTAGGCTATGGACTGTTAGTGATGCTTCATCTACTGCTTGTCCCCAGGCAGCACCTTTGAAATAGTTCATATTTTCAGTTCACTTCCCTGGTTCATTTGGGGTGCAGTTGTAAACTCCTGGTTTGACTTTGTGTTTCTTTGCTACTGAAGAATTTAGGGACTTCTGCATTTGCAGCCAAAGTGCAATCAGGGATGCATGGGCTCCTCACTGCAAGAAGGACATCAAGATGCTTGAGCATGTCCAGAGAAGGGCTACAAAGTTTTGAATAGAGTTTAGAAGACAAATCTTATGAGGAGTGACTGAGGGGGCTGGGATTGTTTTGTCTGGAGAAAAGAAGACTGAGAGGAGATCAGGATGATCTCTGCAACTACCTAAAAGGTGGCTGTAGTGAGGTGGGGGTTGGTCTCTTCTCCTTGGTAGCTAGTGACAGGACAAGGGGAAGTGGTCTGAAGTTGCATCAGGGGAAGGTTAGGTTGGCTATTAGGAAAAATTTCTTCATTGAGAGGGCTGTCAGATACTGGAACAGGCTGCCGAGGGAGACGGTTGAGTCACCATCCCTAGAGGTGTTTAAAAGAAGCATAGATGTTGTACTTGGTGACTTGGTCTAGTGTTGGACCTAGTAGGGCTGGGTAGATAGTTGGTCTCAATGATCTTGAAGGTCTCTTCTAAGCAAAACCACTCTGTGATTCTGTGATGAGTATATTAATGGCACACTGTGGCATGGTCTCTGGAGACATGTCTGGGAGCTGCTAAGATTTTTTCCCTGAAATCAGAGAAGGCCATTAGTTATTGTTATCATTATGGCTTTGCACCTTTATGTGAGAGCAAGTAAAGTACTGCTGTGCTTTGTGCTGCTCCTGAAGGTGCTTTGAGAGAAGCTGGAGATTTAGAAGTTGTGTCAGAGGTTCGATTCAGTGGCTGTCACTGGCAGTGGGTTTAAAGTACAGCGTCCTGGGTTCTCTCACTGCTTGATTTCAGTGTGACTGCTTGGGGCCACAATACAAAATACAACACCCAGATCCCAAACAGCTTGTGAGGGAGGTCCTGTCTTCCCAGACAGGGTGGTACTCTTTCACATATCATTCTGAAAGAGTGTGAAGAAAACATGTAGTGATCATTGACAAAATGAGCTTTAAAAGAGACTCAAATTGATGCTAACTACATTTTTAGTTCCAGAATTTGATTTTGCATTTTTATAGTTCTTAATACACCCAGAATACAGCTCTGACTGTCTTCATTTGCCATAGGAAATGTGAGTCAATCTCAATTTCTCATCAAGAGGATGACAAACAGGCAGTACTCATTTCTTGGAGAACTAGGATGAAGTAATTGTCCGGTGTAACAGAGATTCCTGTGACAGTGGTGAAGACAGAATCTAGTTCACTGAGGTGTCATTTATATCTTCCTCCCGTAGTGAGGAAATGAGGGAACAGCATGAAGTTGTGACAGGGGAGGTTTAGGTTGGATCTTAGGAAGAGGTTCTGTACTGAGTAGAGGGCGGTTGGGCACTGGCACAGGCTCCCCAGGGCAATGGTCACAGTGCCAAGCTGGGCTGAGCTCGAGAAGCATCTGGATGATGCCCTCAGTCCCATGCTCTGACTTGGCTGGTCCTGTGTGGAGCCAGGAGTTGGCCTTGGTGATCCTTATAGGTCCCTTCCAACTCAGGAGATTCTGTGATACAAAGTGGCATTCTGTTTGAGTAGTTGCTGTGGTAGCTGGGACGGGGGCAGAAAGCACAGCAGCTCTGGTTGCTGCTCAGAGCAGCAGCATCTGCACAGTTCAGAGTTGCTGTGAGGGAGAAGGATTAATCCACAATCCTGTTGGATGCAGCAGTACGAATGAGAAGTCCCCACGTGCATTGTTGTAGTTCCTGAGGAGCACATGGCTGTGTAACTTTGTGCACATTCTTTTGACATATACCTTTAATACACAATTTTCTGGCAGTGAAAATGCAAGAATTGAGTGAAATTTCACTCTTCTTCCTCTCCCTCCTTTTCCCCCAGTTACCAGGTTTGAGGTATTTAGGTGAACAACACAGATGGAAGTTAATGACCTGACTGATGCACTGGCAGAAAGCAGATGATTTTGTAACTTAGAGGGCAGCCATCTGACAGAGTGCAAAACAATCGGCCAGTGGGTTTCCCAGCTTCCTGGTGACAGCAGAAGAGCTTCAGGACTTTGGACCTTTATTTCTACTCCTGGTTCCTACCCTGCCCTACAAGGAGAGGTTGAGGGAGCTGGGCTTGTTCAGCCTGGAGAAGAGAAGGCTGCGGGGGGACCTCACTGCAGCCTGCCAGTCCCTGAAGGGAGCAGAGAAACAGGAGGGGAATCAGCTTTTTTAAAGGGCAGATAATGGCAGGACAAGGGGGATGGATTGAAGCTAAAGGAGGGAAGGTTTAGATTGGATATTAGGGGGAAGTTTTTTACAGAGAGAGTGGTGAGGGGCTGGAACAGGCTGCCCAGAGAGGTGGTGGATGCCCCATCCCTGGAAGTGTTCAAGGCCAGGTTGGATGGGGCCCTGGGCAACCTTGTGTAGCTCCAGGCCTGAGGTTGGTGTCCCTGCCTGTGGCAGGGGGGTTGGAGCTTTATGATCCTCGGGGTCCCTTCTAACCCTTGCCATTCTATGATTCTATGATTCCTGAAAGTGACATAGGATTTTTTTCAAGCCTGTAGTTACAGACATGATGAACATGCTCCTTTCTTTCCAGCCATCAAGTTTCTGCTCTGAAACATTCACTTGACTGAAGTTCTTACTAGAACTCTCTCTAGACAGGATGTTTTTAACTTTGTGAAGGTTGTGCTTCTTGCCCCAGTTTTCCATCATACACTGTTAGGAATTAGCTTGACATAGAGTGTTAGTGTGGGGATTTCCAGTTCTTGCAGTTAAAATTTGATAGAGTTTTGAGCCTCTGAAAGCAGGCCTCCTGGAGTGCCCAGCAACCTTCACCATGGGAGCCACTCTCAGATCTGCCTGTGATTTTAAAACCATAACAGGAATTCCTAAAAATGCCAGGCTGAAGCTTTGAATAACTGTTGAACTGTGATGTAGAGTATCCCTCCAGCGTGTTAGTGGAAGGATGAGGGAGTTGTGAAGGCATGAGCCTTCTCGGTTCAGTGTAGAAGGTCTCCTGCAGACTTCCTGTGTGCTGGTGAGCAGGTTGCTTGGTATCCTCACTGAAATGAGGTGTTTGTGGGGTTAGAAGCTAAGGAACAGTAAGTGTGCTGCTGTTGTCTTGGTTACATGGGTGTGTTTCATGCAAGATCTTCAAAAATAGTTGCTGAAAAGCTCAGAAAAGAAAGTGAAGGACTTAACATTCTTAGGTGGTGATTTGTGATAGCATTATCCAGAGCTGAAGGGGAATTGAAGTGAATACGGTGGGTTTGTACCACTGAAAGTGAATTCTAAGCGGTCTCACCATCAGCAGCTTCCTTAGGTCTGAGGCAAAGAAGTATTCTGACTTTGTAGGAAAATGGTTATGCCTTTGGAGATGTTTTGGGGCCAGACCTATTAACTTCTCCCTGCCTTCAGTGTTTCAGTTTGCAATGGAAAGTCCTTCAAACAGCTAGGCTTGCATAAAATGTGTCTCTCTTGGGGTTGTAATGCTTGTTATGACATGACAACTGCAATTTTTGTGTAAAGTATAAACTTGGTTAGGACCAAACAGATTTTCATCTTTCATAGAATCACAGAGTATCTCAAGGTAACAGATCCATAAGGATCACTGAGTCCAACTCCCTGCTCCTCGCAAGACTACCGAATACTAAACTGTATGAATAGGTGCATCATGCAGGTGCTCCTTGAACTCTGACAGACTCAGTGCTGTTCCCTGGGGAGCCTGTTCCAGGGAGCCACCACCTTCTCAGTGAAGAACCTTTTCCTAATGTCTGATGAGAACTTCCCCTATCACAGTTTCATTCCGTGTCTTCATGTTCTATCACTGGTCACCAAAGAGAGGAGATCACCTCACACTCCACTGTCCCCCTTGAGGAAGGGGCAGGCTGTGGTGAGGTCACACTCCAGCCTTCTCTTCTCCAAACAAACCAAATGACCTCAGCTGCTCCCTTTACGTCTTGACATCAAGACCTGTCACCATCTTGGTTGCCCTCCTCTGGACACACTGATGTCCTTCTCATACTGAGGTGCCCAAAACTGCACACAACACTCGAGGTGGGGCTGCACCTGTGCTGTGTTGAGTGGGACAGTCACCTCCCTCGATGGGCTGGCTATGCTGTGCTCGATGCACCCCAGAATCACGGTTGACCCTTTTGGCTGCCAGGCCATGCTACTGACTCCCATTCAACTTGCCATTGACCCAAGCCCCCAGATCTCTTTCTGCAGGGCTGCTCTCCAGCCTCTTGTCCCCCAGTTGGTACATGTAACCAGGATTATCCTGACCCAGGTGGAGAATTGGGCACTTGCTGTTATAATTCCTTCAGTTCGTGATTGCCCAGGTCTCTAGTCTATCCAGCCCTCTCCATCTATCGCCCACCTCTCTACACCCTCCCTTCAGGTAGTTGTAGGTGGTGATAAGGTCTCCCCTCAGCCTCCTCTTCTCCAGGCTAAACATCCCCAGCTTCCTCAGCCATTCCTCGTAGGATTTTCCCTCCAGCCCCTTCCCCAGCCTGGTTGCCCTTCTCTGGACTCATTCCAGGACCTCAATGTCCTTCTCATGGTGAGGAGCCCAGAACTGGACACCCCCCTGAACTCCGCACTAGAGGGCTCTGGTTCTGATCATGCCTACACCACTACTCACCTCGGCGACTGAGGGTGTTTTAAATGTAATTACAAGAAAAGTGGCCTCAATCTATTATTAAATACTACCAGATGAATAAACAAATTGACCTTAATTAAGAGCTTTGCAACAAAATGAGCTTAGAAATGCGTTACCACTGTGGAACCCATTCAGTGGTGCTGCAGTCCTGGAGTCTTCTAATTGCTGCACCGCCGCCAACCTTCACCAATGTGGCTTCTACAGTTCCATCTCCAAATACAGAGGAAAACTGTTGGTGAATATACCACAGCATTTGATTAATAGTGATGGATAAACAGTAATGAGGAGGACAGGGCCGTTGGTGGGCGATACCGAAACTTCTTTTCTCACTCTATAAATACTACACCTGTAGTGAGGAGCTTAGCTCATGGTGCTGAACACGGATGCGGTTTTAACTGTTGGGAAACATGCTGAGAACTGGCTGCTCTGAGGGTTTGAGACTGTGCTGATGGAAGTTGTGAGCACCATGACAACTAACTGTGTGTTTCGTTTTGTTTTGTAGGCTGGTAACCAGCACATATATCAGCCCGTGGGTAAGCCAGGTAAGCAGCAAACTCATATACACTGTCATCTTGAATCCTTGATTCTTCTAGCAGGAGTTAGTGAGCAGCCCTTGTTGCTTGTGTTTTCATACAAAGGGTGGAATCAATTCCAAAGAGCTACACAGAGGTGTTAGGGTGCACTGTGTGTTTAAATTCCCTGGGCAGTCCCTGGAGCTGTTGTCAGCAGTTTTTCATCAGCTGCAGGGGAAGTGTGTAGAGGAAGCTGAGTCACCGTGTAGGACTTCACCGCCTGTGGAGTTCAGACATGTAAAACAAGAGTAGACACCTAAATTTAGATTTCTCAATCTCAAAGTGAAACAGCCAGGATTTCTGCCACAGAGAAGTCTGATTTCCCCAGACTTAACGCTCTGTGTGAGACTTGGCTGTGGTATGAAGGGGTGAGTACTCTCAAGTCTGGGGCTGGTACGCTGTGAGTAGCGGTTGCGCCGTGGAGGAATTTTCACTGTATCTTACTGAACCAGCCATGTTCTCCTAAACACAGAAACAGTGGGGTAATCCCACACCCCTTTCTGTCTACGTTGCTTCAGGAGAAACACAGCTTGAAGTGTAGTTCCAGCAAATCACGGATTTACTATTCAGACATACAAAGATGTACGTCTCCTCTGCTAGTATAGTAAAGCACGTGTAGCCTTTGGAGTGCTGAGGGACCAGGGTACATCTGCTGTGGCAGTCCTCTAAACCGCAAATCATTCTGTTAACTAGATCATGCAGCTCCACCAAAGAAACCTCCCCGCCCTGGAGCCCCCAGCCACCTGGGCAGCCTTGCAAGCCTGAACAGCCCTGTGGACAGCTACAACGAAGGCGTGAAGGTACGTTGCTCAGTGTGGTGTGAAGTGTCCTTCAGAGGATTAAACATTCATTCTTCCTGGAGTAGAGACTGTGGAAAGGAGAAGTGACTATAAACTTCCCAAGTAAATGTTGTCATGGGGTAAATATGTGTTGGCAGCTCTCCAGGGAAGCTGGGAGTTACTGGTAGGCTCATATCCTCCACTGCAGTGATTCAGCATGTTCCTCACCTAGAACCTTTCCCAGGTGAGCCTTTCTGTAGTTTTAAGAGCATATGAGATCCCCCATATGGACTCAGCTTCCCTGCTCAGCAGCTTTGTTAAGCAGAAAGGGACACACCCAGAGTTCTCAGTTACCAAAATCTGTCACAGAGGAGTGAGACTTGGCTGAACTGTGATGGTCAAAAAAGTTCTTCCTGCAGCACCAAAGCTCCAAAAACTCTCCTAGCTCTGTGGAACAAGGGGAGAGGGGAAACAGGCTGCCTGACCTGTGATTGAGATACTTCCTAATGTGGAAGGAGGTATCTTCTAAGGCAAGAAAATCAAAATTCAAACTGGAGTTTTCTAGGAGCGACCTTAGTGTTTCTAGGGAAACAGAAACCTGAGTGACCTCAGGGCCTCCCAGGGGGAACCAGTGGAGCAGCTTCCAGCAGCTGCACGTAATAGGGCTTGGGAATTCTGTCAGTAGTACTCTTAACAGAAATGCAGCTGAGCTATACACACCGGGGTTTATTTCACAACCTTTGCGGCTAGACAAATACCCCTCCACAACGACTCCTGCTGGTCTGACGGCAGCATTACTGACCAGGGTGTTAAAGCAGGATCACTCCTGCTCTCATTCTGTCAGTTGATGTGTCATCAGCAGAGCCCAAGGAAGTGATGTGTTTGGGCTCGAGCTGTTTCCCCAGAGGAGAAAGATGGAGGCTGTGTTAGAACACAAATGCACCGGAGCAATCCCTGCTGTCACACTAGCAGTACAGCTCCTCGCAGGAGGAGAGCATCCTGCCAAGCCTGTAGTAAAGAATGAGAATCCATGTTGTAGTAGACACAGCTGTTGTAACAACTGACACGTATTGTAGGTAGGTTAGGAGAATAAAGGAAAAGGTCCAGTTTGTCCAACCATGAAACCCAAAATGCCATCAGAGCGGTGTGCTGAGCACAGCTGGGTCTCAGCTCTTGCTCCCATGTTCTGAGATGATTGAAATATTTTAAGAACCATGATGAATAGGCAGCAGTAGTGAATCTGAACAGGCTTGTTATAAACTGATGCCAGTGGTCCTGAAGCTGCCAACCCTCAGAGAATGTCAAAAAGCAGAAACAGATGTGGTACTAAAATCAGCTTCTCCAGAATTTCCTTTCTGAATGCTGATACTGGAACATGAAATGTGTTTTCTGAAATCCATCTTTTTAACAGCAAACAAACCTGAGCAGCTAAAGTCATCACAAATAGCAAGTGAACAATATTTGTGTGCTAAATAGCTTCTTTGGTAGAAAGGAAAGGCTGATTTTGTTTTCTCTTTCAAGAGTTTCGTGAAATTGGATTGGTTTATGCCCCTTCAAGAAAACAGCCCATTATTTTTGATAGGATCCAGGGTTTTTTAAGCCAGCAGTCCTAAAGTGCAGATGCTTCAGGGGTTCATTTCAGAGTTCCCTTTCTCTCTAGGCTCCCATTTCAGTCTCCCTTTCCTGCAGAACACAGATTAAAATAAGAGGATTGGAACTGCTTGCCCTCAGCATGGACACGCAACCAGGAAACACGTGGTTTTCAACTACTAGCTTGGGCAAGGTCAGCCAGTCCACATGAGGAAGAATGAAGTTCTTGGGTATAAACAAACCAAAGAGTTTCTGTGAAAGAAATGCTGATGTCCATACTCTTGAAATGGTAGGGAATTCAGTGGGTGGTTAGGATCCATCTAGAATGGGTTCTTGGTAGTTCTCAGCCACCACTCTGACACCTCATTGCCAACAGGAGCTGCACAAGTTAGATGGCTGTCTATTTCCTGGAATCTCTGTCAGGAAAAAAAAAGGTTTCAGATGGATATAAATCTCTTGAGTGCTGATTGTGCAGAGGGACCACGGTTGCACAGGACAGGTCGTTTCCCACCGTTGCAGAGGCCCCTCTACTCCATTCACAACTTCGCTGCTTGCCAGCCTGGCTTGCTCCTGTCAAGCTTTGCATGATCTCTTCCCCATGTGTTGAGTACAAGGTACGCATGGGTGCATGGCAAATCCTTCCACCTCCTCCTCGGGCGCACAGCAGGTCACCAGCACACCGTGCTGCCCTAACAAATGGGCCACGAGCTAACACGAATGACTGCCAGTACTGTTGAGGTTTTGTTGCAGGCTTTTTAACTGGTCTCTTATTGCTACACATGTTTTGGGTTTGGTTTGGTTTTGGTTTTTATTTTCCTGCTGAGTTTTATTAATATTGTTTTTCTTTTTTCCCTTCTTTTGGTAAATTTCTTTAACCTTCCCCCACATTCTGCTCAACCATAGCCATGGAGGGTAAGCAGTGCGTGAGCGTGTGTGTACGTGCCCTATTCCAAAGTGTCTTTGCATGTGACTTTTGACAGATGACTTGTTTAACTTCTTGATTGCTGAAACCAATTAGAATGGCAGCGTTTCACTGGTGATTGAGGCAATTGCAACGTTCTTTCTCCTAAAGCATTAAATGATCAATGCGCTGGCTTGAATCTCTGTAATACTCACTTAGAGAAATGCAGCCAAATGGAATCACCGTGCACTCAATCCTGCACTTCCTCCTGGGACAGAGTTTCACCTCAGTATTTTATGGTTTAATCATAGACAGGGTTTGGGTTGGAAGGGATCTCAAAGATCATCTAGTTCCAACCTCCCAGCCGTGGGTAGGGACACCCTTCACTAGCCCAGGTTGCCCAAAGCCCCATCCAACATGGCCTGGAACCCTGCCAGGGAGGGGGCAGCCACAGCTTCTCTGAGCAACCTGTACCAGTGCCTCAGAGTGAAGAATTTTTTCTTACATCTAAAGCTCCCCTCTTTCAGTTTAAACCTGTTGCTCCTTGTCCCGTCACTCTATACCCTTGGGAATGAACAGTCACTCTCCAGCTTTCCTGTAGGCCCCTTTAGATACTGGAAAGCCACTGTAAGGTCTCCCCAAAGCCTTCTCTCCTCCAGGCTGAACATGCCCAACTCTCAGCCTGTCTTCATAGGAGAGAGGTGCTCCAGCCCTCTGATCCTCTTCATTGTCTCCTCTGGACACACTCCCAACGGTAGCTGGAGAGTCTCTACTCCTCATTAGGGCAGTGTCTCAGATGCTGCCAGTGAAACATCTCTGTAGCTAGGACGAGTTCTAAGTACTGTGGTGGGCAGAAGTTCCCTGAGCCATCTCACATCAGCAGGGTGGACATCTGCTGTGTGACCAGTAGGAAATAAGCAATGTTTTAACATTCTGCTCCTGCTGAGTGGTTCCTCAGGCATCCTGTGGCAGTGAAGAGCTGCAGGGAACTGGGATACTTGCAGTGTCACAGTTCAGGAGCAGAGATATGGATGACCTCACAGAGGAAGTTTTCAAAGTTTGTTCCTTTTTTGACCCAGGATTAACTCCAGACAGATGTCACTCAAAGATCATTTTGCTTGAGTAAAGACAACAGGATTTTTAACCTGGTTTGGGTTTTTTTCTGATCTATTGGAAACAAACAATGAAACATTTGGTGTTTCCCACCTGTATTGACAACACCATTTCTGTTAATTTGCTGTGAGTTTTCACTGGCCAGACAGCAGTAGTCTCTCTTCACTGCACTGGTATGTTAACTGTGCACCCTGACACTGGTTTGGAGCACAGCTTTGTGGAACAAGGGACCTGATACCTGTTGCTTTAGTAGTGGAACTTGTCCATCAGTAATGAAGCACTTAGACCAATCAAGTACTCTCTACTCCTCATTCCTCAAATGTTTGTTGTGGGAGTTACACTGGAAGCTGTTCAGGGAAATCCTGGTAGAAGTTCCCCAGTGTCATTTCACAGCTCTGGTTCAGCCAGAAGGACTAAAGGAAATGTCCTTCCAGCCCAGGAGCGAGCGTGCTCAGCCAGGACAGGGGTCCCAGTGGGATAGGACGGGGCTGGGCTGGGGGCAGTTGGGAGTATGAGACCTTCCCTGCTGTCTGCAGAGGTTGGGAAGCTGCTGAGCTCCATCTGCTGGGGACAAGAGGCTAAACAACCCTTCTCTGCTTCCAGATTCAGCCGCAGGAAATCAGCCCCCCTCCTACAGCCAACCTGGACCGCTCCAACGACAAAGTCTACGAGAATGTAACAGGGCTGGTGAAGGCAGTCATAGAAATGTCCAGTAAAATACAGCCCGCTCCACCAGAGGAGTACGTACCCATGGTAAAGGTATGGAGGCAGTTCCCACCATCAGGGGTTTAGTTCTCTCTTGGATGATGTCTTCAAGCAGCGTAGGAGAAACTTCCTGGAAAGATGGAAGTAGAAAAGCTTTTTGTGTTTGCAGGGGGATACCACATGGGCAGAGGGCTGGGGTTTTGGATACTGTCAGCAGTATTGTGGGCTTTTATTCCCCTGTTTGCCTGTGAAGACCCAGGGGCAGGCAGCTGGGCACTGTCAGCTCCACATTTCACATTTAAGAAAAGCCTTTTTTTTATTATTAACCTTTTGCCACCTGGTTTTGATGGCCAACCACGGGATTGCAGGTGGGATTTTTTAAGTCTCTCAGCCATGTTCTAACTCCCTTCTTATCCACATGATAAATGTATCTGTTCCTTCCTGAGCTCCTACAGTTCTCTCATGCACTCAGTCCAAGTTTTTAAAGTTTATTTCTTTGTTTTGTACTTAGGAGGTTGGTTTGGCACTAAGAACCTTACTGGCAACGGTAGATGAGACCCTCCCCGTGCTTCCTGCGAGCACCCACAGAGAGGTAGGTACAACTCCCCTCACCTGATGCACAGTCATTCCCCTGCAAGTTAGCCACAGCTGTCAGGATGTGTTTTGGCTCCCCCTTTGCACATGCATGTGTCTGACTCACCAATACAAGTTTTGTGGTTGTAATTCTTCATTAATTTTATGAGGAACCTAGGGTTGTATTGACTTAGGTGAAGATACACTGGGTGTAACTGGGGAGCATACAACACACGCACAAACAAGTTGGAGTAACAGCTTTTAGCATAGAACTTCTTAGTGCAATTTAATCTTTCATTAAACTGCAGCTTGCATGCAAAGTCATGGCATGGCTAAATGAGCATAGCTTGGTGTAGCTCGAAGAGTTTGATGAGTTATCCCATAATAACCTAGTTCTGGGTGAGAAGCACCTGGGATCTTTCAGTGAAGTTCATGAGAGACCATTGCCACCTCTCTACAACCTCCCTTCAGGCAGTTGTAGGTGGTGATAAGGTCTCTTCTCCAGGCTGAACACCCCCAGCTCCCTCAGCTGCTCCTCAGAGGATTTGCCCTCCAGCCCCTTCCCCAGCCTGGTTGCCCTTCTCTGGACTCACTCCAGGACCTCAATGTCCTTCTGATGGTGAGGAGCCCAGAACTGGACACAGCACTCGAGGTGCAGCCTCACCAATGTCCAGTACAGGGGCACAACCTAGTGGCCACACTTTGACACAAGCCAGGATGCCATTTGCATCCTTGAGAAAGCCTGTGAACAGTTCTAAACATTGTCTTAGAGACTCATCCAACTTAGCCACATGGTTCTCTTCAGTAACCTGTATCCACCTTCCTGACCTGGTTTATTTTTCAGAGCTACTTTAATAATAGTAATAAAAAAAGAGTGATGACCTACAAACCTCTAGCAAGACCTAACTCTTAAGACACAGGTTTAAATCTGCTACTGGCTGGTTGATTCTCTGTGCCAGGGGGCAGCTCAGCAGCTGACAAGGCCTCTCTTGGTCTCCATGCAGCAGATGCTGAAATTCCATCTGTCCACGTGGCATCAACTGAAGCCCCAGCTTCAATCCAAAATGTCAGGCAGGGGCTGTTGAGGGTAGACAGCAGCGTTGCTCCGTAGCATCACTGTCACAGGTACAACACTTCTAACTTGGAGCTGACTGAATCTTCTCGTTCCAGATTGAGATGGCGCAGAAGCTGCTGAACTCAGACTTGGCCGAGCTCATTAACAAGATGAAGCTGGCCCAGCAGTACGTCATGACCAGCCTGCAGCAGGAGTACAAAAAGCAAATGCTCACGGCTGCTCACGCTCTGGCTGTGGATGCCAAAAACTTGCTGGATGTTATCGATCAAGCCAGACTGAAAATGATCAGTCAGTCCAGGCCGCACTGAGGGGAAGAGTTTCATCAGTCTGAAGAATTCTGCTTGCGAAAGGATGTTGTTTCACCTTCCACCAGCAGTGAGGATTAACCCAGTGTAGTCCTGGCTTTCCAGCGCCTCTTGCTTCAGCAGACCTGACTGACAGCTGTTGGTTCTCTCTCATTACAAAAGTTTAACCAAGTTTTTATCGTAAAACCGAGCTGGTCTGGGATTCAAGAAGTGGCATTGTCACCAGATGAAGTTTGTACGAAGACTCCTTGGGAAATCAGGGCTACGGAGCACACTTCAGTTTTCCACCGTCGCATGGGACACGCTTAGCCCACAGCTGCCACAGGGTTACGGTCTCAGAGCCAAGACTTTTGGAGCAGCAGCAGCAGCAGCAGAGAGAAAGATATTGTGAAGTGAAGAATTCGGGGAAACCTCAGGGCTGAGAATTCTTGCCCACAGTATATGAACTATCCAGACTGGAATTTTTTTATTAGAACACTTACGTCGCAATATGCTAATCACAATTTACAGAGAAAGAATTAAGAAAAAAAAAGCTATATTTTCAAGACTTCAGTCATTACAAGACAAACTAAAGCCCTCTTCATCTTCCTGCCTTTTACTTTTACGTGAACGTGTGAAGCATTGGTTTGGAACTAGCTGTAGAACACAACTGAAAACTCGCCTCTTTCTTCCACCAGAATAACGTGCCAGTTCTTTTGTAGCAATGTTGTTTTCCTTGGAAGCAAAAATGCTGCTTTGTACCAGAGCAATTCAGAGCTGCATTTAGAGGAGTTCTGTAACCATCCATGTCCCCATCGTTCCCCCCCCCCCCCCCCCATTTTTATATAATTTATAAAGACAGATTAAAGCCATGTGGAATATTTTAAACCCACTGTAGTTAACTAACCCATCCTTTTGTCTATCTTGCCTGGGAGGAGTTACAGTAGAGCAGTGTAATTAGATTTTCCTTGGTTTTTTCCAGTTATGCCATCTGTTCTGTTAAAATAAAAACCATGCTCCCTTTTTGCTGTTGAGGGATATAAATTATTCTCAGGAAGAATATAATGAACTGTACAGTTACTTTGACCTATTAAAAAGGTGTTACCAGTGAAATCCTGGCTGTATTATTCTCTATGTGAACAAGAAACTACCAACTTTTCTCTGCTTGGAATTTTTGCCCCACCTTTCTCCACAAGCTTTAAGAATTCACTTAGGCAGGACTCAAGCATCAAAGAACATCCAGGGATTTGAAGGTAGTTGGGAGGAAAACCTGCTTTCTGGAAGACTATGGAGCACATGGGGCAAAGTGTTATTGCCAAAGTGACTTGTCATTCCATGACTGTTCCTCCAGCTTAAACCCTACAGGAAGGTTTCTTTAAAAAAGGCAGGAATGTAGCAGCTGAGTCATGTGCAGGAATGGTTTTGGAAGCTCTCAGCAGCTGCAAGGGGGTGCAGAGATTAAATTCTGTAGGTGCCTGCCTCGTCCAAAAAGAAATGAGGTCTAGTTTTGTGGGAAGGTAACAGTGCAGAGTGTCAGTTTTTGGTCTAGAAGTGCAGTAACCCACCTACACAACTGTGCAGTCCTTACACATTGGAATTCACAAGTTCAGTACTTCACAACACACATTAGACAGCCCTTACCTTGTTCACTGCTCTGGAAAAACTAAAGAAAGTTCCTTTCATGCACAACTTAGTTACACTCTCTTCCCTGTCTCCCTTGAAAAGCCATTTGAGATGTTCCTGAACTTTTCCTGGAGAGGTAAAAACTCCACAGCTTACACCACTTGGTGCCTAGCACTGCAAGACTCAATCCCCTTTTAACTTGCTTCAGCCTCCAAGGGCCTTTAGCTGAGAATTGCACTTTTCCCCAACTGTTCAGCTCAGCAAGTAATTTCAACTGTGAAACACACATCATCACTGCTGTGCAACAGCCCGTAGCCACCCCTGAACAGGTTAAAATCCCTGGTGCTAAAAGCTGTTGCAAAAGCATTAACTACTACAGGGGAGAGGCTGCAGTACAAGTCACAGCACTACTGCTGAACATGACCACTCCTGTAGCTGCCAAGCTTTCCACATTCCACACTCAGTGATGTACATTTCCACCTCTGTCCATACACTATGAACGCAGCTTGCAGCTGTAACTCTACTTTGCCTAAGTATAAAGAGCCAACAAGTGAAGTTTTAATCTAGGGCTTTACTGTGCCATGACAACAGCTTTGGTACCTGCAGGTAACCCCTGGCCATCGTGCATCCACTCCCCTTTACATGCATCCACTTAAGAGACAAGAGTACAATTAAATTTTCTTTATTACAGGCAGGTACAAAACTAATTAGTCAAAAAGACCAAAGCCCATATCATCATCAGATTCCTCTGACTCTTCTTTCTTTTCCTCTTCTTTCTTCTCCTCAGCTAGAAAAGGAGAAAAGAAATTAGAGGACTGTTTCATTTTATCAGCTCATCAAACTCCCATGCCACGAGTCTTCACACACAATGACAGTAACATCAAGAAGCAAGGCCTCAGCAATCCTAACAAGCTAAGTTCCTAACCAAAGGAGACTATAGTGTTTCCACTGCTAGGCAAAGGGGTTTGTACCCTCAAAATTAATTTATATCAAATCCCAAGTACTTCAGAGGAGATCCTGATGTTACACAGAAATACCATTTTTGATCCTGAAGTAACACAAACCCAGTACATTAATTCAAATTCCAATCCCAGCCTTTCTAAAGTTAGGAGTCTGTTTTACTCTACACCACCTACATGCAGAAGCTGGCTCAAGTTGTTAACAAGTAGCTTTTTAAGCAAAGTATTTCCTCCATCTGAAGGCCTCTACGTTGGACATACAGCCCACTTACCAGGGGCAGCACCGCCCGCAGGCGCAGCACCACCGGCGGGAGCAGCTGCAGCTGGAGCACCACCACCACCAGCTCCTACATTACAGATGAGGCTCCCGATGTCGATGTTGGCTAGAGCCTAGGGAGAACAAGCACCAGTAAAGCCCTGGTAAGACGTGGGGCAGCTCTGCGTCAGCCCTGTGCGCCTGCTGAGCCATGCCATGAGCATGACGAAGGCGCAGCCCGCTTCCCCAGCTCCACGCCACCACCGGCCATGGCAGCCCAGAGCTTCTAACGTTCGTTAAGTAGTATTCCAGAACCAAGCGCCCGGCGTCTCTCGCCTAAGCCATCACGCCGGGGAGCCGCTGCTTGGCCGTGAGCTGCCCTGGAAACCCCCACACCGAGAGGTGGCTGGGCCGCCAGCTCCCCCCGCCACCCGCCGCCTCCCCCAGGGCGGCCCTGCTCCCCGCCCCAGCGCTCACCTTCGCGAAGAGACCCGGCCAGAACGGCTCCACGTTCACCCCGGCCGCCTTGATAAGCGCGTTGATCTTGTCCTCCTGCAAGGAGAGCGGCGCTCAGCAGCCAGCACAGCACAGCACAGCCCGGCCCGGCCCGGCGCGGCCCCGCCGCCTGCCGCCGGCCATGCCAGGCCGCGCCGCGCCGCCATCTTGTGCCGGCGGGGCCGGGCCCGCACTCACTCACCGTGACGGTGACTTCGTCGTCGTGCAGGATGAGGGCTGAGTAGATGCAGGCGAGCTCGGAGACGGATGCCATGGTGGGGGCGCGGTGCCAGTCGCCGGGGTGGGACGGCCTTAGCTTCAGCTGAAGGACACAGCACCTTGGGCCGCCGGGAGGGAAGAGGGGCGCCGCGCCGCGCGGGGACTTTATAATGGCGCCCTGAGCCAATCACCGCCCGGCGAGCGGAGACGCCACAGCGTCGTCAGCGCCGCTACCCAACCCGCGACCGGTAGAGCAGCTCTGACCAATGCCGGGGGGGAAGCGCTCTGCCAATCGCAGCGGAGCGGGGAATGACGGGAGCCCTGGGCAGGGCGCGGATGGCGCTACAGCGGCCATGACGCGGCCCGGCCCATCCCCGGCCCGGCCCAGGCTGAGCAGCCTCGTGCGGCCTTCGGGGGGCGCTGAGCCTTCCTCCCTGCTTCCCGCCCTTCTCTGCGCGTCCCGGTCCTGCCTGTCTCCCTGCTTCCCTGCTCTGGTCCTCTTTGCCTCCCCGGCTGCCCCGGTCCCGCCTGCCTGCCTCCCCTGGCCCTGCCTGCCTCCTAGCCTGCCAGCCTTCCTGCCCTGGTCCCGCCAGTCTCCCTGCCTCCCTGGTCCTGCCTGTATCCCGGCGCTGAGCGGCCCCGGGGCAGGCGATACCCGGCTTCGCGGCTCTCAGCGCTCCGGAGCGGCTGCCACGGTTAAAGGTGTCTCTGCATAGGGGTCCTTTGTTCCCCCCTTCTTGTCAAAAAAATAAACAGTCTCAAGGTGTAGAGATACAACTTAATACTGTTTACCTCAGAATACAGAACTGCCAATTTTTGTTCTCAAAAAATAGTCACTACATAGGGGGTCCTGTTCTACTCTGCCCTCCTGAGGCCCCACCTGGAGTCCTGTGTCCAGATCTGGGGCCCCCAATACAAGAAAGATGGGGAACTGTTGGAGAGGGGTCAGAGGAGCCACAAGGATGATTAGAGGGCTGGAGCACCTGCCCTACAGAGAGAGGCTGAGGGAGCTGGGCTTGTTCAGCCTGGAGAAGAGAAGGCTGTGGGGGGACCTCATTGCAGCCTGCCAGTCCCTGAAGGGAGCAGAGAAACAGGAGGGGAATCAGCTTTTTCAAAGGGCAGATAATGGCAGGACAAGGGGGAATGGTTTAAAGCTGAAGGAGGGAAGGTTTAGATTGGATATTAGGGGGAAGTTTTTTACAGAGAGTGGTGAGGGGCTGGAACAGGCTGCCCAGAGAGGTGGTGGATGCCCCATCCCTGGAGGTGTTCAAGGCCAGGTTGGATGGGGCCCTGGGCAACCTTGTGTAGATCCAGGCCTGAGGTTGGTGTCCCTGCCTGTGGCAGGGGGGCTGGAACTCTGTGATCCTTGGGGTCCCTTCCAACCCAGACCACTCTGTGATTCTATGATCAGTGCTGTTATTTAAGGTGTCACCACTGTTAAATGCATAATGCTCTGTGATTTGCATGTGATGAAAAAACGATGGGGGGGGGGAAATGAGCCATTTTTGAAAACTTCACACTTCCCAACGTCTAACAACTTTGTAACTTTATGAGCCACAGCAAGTGCCAGCATTTCACTCTCAAAGTCTGAGACTTTCAGGTTATGGTAAGTAAATAACTCTCTTATTTTTATGTGTTGTCAGCAGATGTGCATTTGATGGGCATCAGGCAAGAGGCATGGTACAGTTTATGAGCCACAGCACTTAGTCCTGGGGCACAGGCTGGAGTTACACCTCTGAGAAGGCGCCTGTAGGAAGGGCTGAACTCACTGTGCTCCTTCTATTGTTCTTTCAGCTTGTGAAGTCCCCTTCAAACTGCGGTCCAGGTAACAGTGGCGTCAACAGAAGTGTTTCAGGTGACACAAATGCAGCTGAATCCATATGTATTTTTATTTTAAATGGGAACTGGACAGACAGGAATGTTTCTTGTTCCTTCAGAAAAATGGGAGGTTGGTTTGAAAATATTTTGTCAAAAAAGGAGCATGAAAATTGGAGAAAAATGGATTTTGTATCTTAAATTGGAGAAGAATGGGTTTGCTGGATAGACCATTCAGTAGATAAAGAATTGGCTGGATGGCCACATCCAGAAAGTACTGGTTAATGGCTCAATGTCCAGATGGAGATCAGTGACGAGTGGTGTCTCACAGAGGTCTGTCCTGGGATCAGTACTGTTTAATGTCTTCACTGCTGACATAGGCAGTGGGATTGAGTTTGCATATGACACCAACCTGAGTGGTGTGGTTGCCATGCCTGAGGGATGGAATGCCATTCAGAGGGACCTGGACAGCCTCAAGAATTGGGACCATTATGAAGTTCAACTAAGCCAACTGCAAGGTCCTGCACATGGGACAGGGCAACCCCCAGAATCAATTCAGGCTGGAGGATTGAGACCAGCCCTGCAGAGGACTTGGAGGCACTGGAGGTTGAGAAGCTGGACATGAGCCAGCAGTGTGTACTCTCAGACCAGCAATCGTGCCCTGGGCTGTATCAGAAGCAGTGTGTCCAGCAAGTCAAGGTAGGCCATTCTGCCCCACTACTCCACTCTGGTGAGACTCCACCTGGAGTACTGTGTTCAGTTGCAGGGTCCTTAGCACAGGGAAGACATGAACCTGTTGGAGTGCATCCAGAGGAGGATCACAAAAATGGTCAGAGGGGTGGAGCACCTCTCCTATGAGGAAAGGCTGAGAGAGTTGGGCTTGTTCAGCCTGGAGAAGAGAAGGCTCTGGGTAGACCTTATGGCAGCTTTCCAGTACTTAGAAGAAAGATGGGGACAGGCTTTTTAGTTAGGCTTGTAGTGACAGGGCAAGAAGTAATGGTTTTAAATAAGAAGATGCAGTATACTGATAGGGTAATGGATTTAAACTAAAAGAGGGTAGATTTGGGTTAGATATTAAGAAGAAATTCTCTGCTGTAAGTGTGGTGAGGCACTGGACCAGGTTGCCCAGAAAAATTGTGGAGGGCCTATGCCTAGAAGTGTTTGAGGCCAGGTTGGATGGGGCTTTGGGTAACCTGGGCTAGTGGAGGGTGTCCTTGCCTATGGCAGGGGGCTTGGAACTACGTGATCTTTGGGGTCCCTTCCCACCTAAATCATTATATGATCTGATTGAAAACTAGCAACACAGAAAGAAAAGACTCATTTTTTTCAATCAAATGAACTTGCCAATGAAGGCAGCCTGGGAGATGAGTAACAGAAGTGTGCAAACAACAAAATTATGCTGAACAAGTCATAATCTGCTTATGAAGTAAGGTCATATATAGCATATAACTACATTCTACACATCAAGAAATAGTCACTGGAGTTTCTTCAAGGGCACTGGGTTTCTGAGTAACTCCAGTTACAGCATCTCTGGAAAGGTACAGCTTGTCAACAGCCTAAAAAGCATGCAGGAGACCCAAGATATTCAAATAAGTGAATATACATTTATAAATGTGAGGAAGGAACTGAAGATTAGATCAGTCCACATAAGGAGCTGCTCAGATAGCTTTTACTTTATGTCTAAAGGTACTTCCAGTACCAGTTAAGAAGCCCAACAATATGAGATTCAGCATCTGAAACATGTTCCACTGAAAACGTCCTGCATTAAACAGAAAATAACAATAGTCATTATATATCATTCCTCTATTCAGACAGTATAGGAAATCCAGCTTCACTGAAGTTGCAGGCTTTCTGTATTCCAGGGATTCTTGTTGCAGTGATCAGCATTTTTGGTGCTGTAGTACTGACACTCAATACACTTGGGGACAGAATGCAAGCATTCCTATTGATATGAAGAATGGTGAATGATAGAGGCTAGCTTTTTCTATTCTGTTTAGGAATGGAAATTTGTGTGGCCCATAACAGAAGGAACACTGATAACTGTTCTAATGTAACAGTCCTGAAGCTAAAAATGATTGAAAGTGCTGATGCACTGTTAAAAAATAAAACATGAAGTCCCAAAATTTAAATGTGACATTCATGTAAGCTTAGGCTTTGGTTAGTAAAGAAGTTAATTAAATGAGATTTGTGTACATCCTTGCTTCATCCTTGCTGCATCTATTGAGGGACACTGATAAGGCTGCTCTGTAGGGGCTCATGAAAATATATCACTGCAATAAGAAAGCTTAAAAAAAAAAATCCCAATGTATGTTTTGCTGTTTCCCAAAGCTTTTTGAAGCCTAGCTATCTAGTCAGGAATGCTAGTTAATAAAGCTGAATTCTGATGCAGACCAAGGTGTAAGGTCTAGAAATTTGAGGTAGCATTTACGTTTCACCTCTGATCTTGTAACTGTCTATACTTAGTACAATCTATTTAACATATCACCATCCTTTTGGAGTACAGCAGTCTCTGTTTTAAATTAATCTGTAATGAATAGATGGGGGCTTGGGGAGGGGGGGAAAGGCTGCATGCTTCTGTGTGTGCTACAGTTCCAGGGTAGTGAGTTATTTCCTAAGTGATGAGTTACTGGGACTCAGTTCTGAAAACCAGTGTTCTGGTTTGAGATGATAGTAAAGCTGTGTGGCTAGCAAGCTGTTACAGGATAGCAGAGGAGTGTTGCTGTGGGAAACAAACCAACTAACTAGGTATGAAATGGCCCTGAGGTGGATATTTTACACTTAGAAGATGGTAAAGAGATTTGGCTGGATATGCTTGTGTATTGCTTACCAGCCAAGAAAAGGTTTTTACACATCAGCAAGGTGTGGATGAACTTGTTTCACTATACTGTTGCAACTTAATGTATGTAGGGGGGTGTGTGTATGTGTACATTTAAAGAATTAGAGATTGTTGTGCTGGGAGTTCTTAGAACACTGATGACTCAAGTTGTTTTCAAAATTTAAAACAAAACTTCACCAATATTCATTAAGAAAGCACTCTGTGCTAATAACTAGTTCTCACAAGTGTTATCATTACATAGTAATTCTCCCACTTTTATCAGTCATTATCACTACATACACAAAGCAATCAGTCCTTAACACTTCATCCTAAGTTAGCTGTGAGTATGTAATATGACAGAGCTGATGCCTTCCTTGTTAGAACATGACTAAGGTCACTGACAGTTCTCAAAGTAGCCAAACTCAAGAAGTCTTTGCCAAAGAAAGAGACCTGTAGTTGATGCTTTATTCCTCTTCCCTGACCTTGCTTAATGGCTTTGTTGTTGCTTTTAACCTTTCTGAGGTGAATCGTCCTATCTTAAAACAACCTTTTCTCAGGTCTCACAGTTGCATTTTTCTAATGCCTAGTAATTGACCATAAATGATTTACTGATGGTTTGGGGGCCTTTGCCTTTCTGCCTGTAGTTTCAAGGCCCTTGCCATTTACATCACAGCCTGAGACATCTGGCATCAAGTGCCAGTTCACAGAGTAAGCTCTCACACAAGCTTGTAACAGGTCTGACAAACCAGGATTGCAGCCTATGTCCTGTTAATAGCAGGATAGTAATGTTTTCACCAGACATTGGATATAGAATTCTTATATAGTTATGCTGTTTGGGTTCAAAACAAGGCAGACACCACAATGCCCTAAAAGCAATTATTATATGACAGTGAGAGGAATTAAAAGCGCACAAGGGGAGGTTTAAGTTGGATATAAGTAAAATTTCTTCACTAAAATGATTACCAGTCATTGGAACAGGCTGCCCAGGAAAGTGATTGGGTGACCATCCCTGGAGGCACTTAAAAGACATGTAGATGTAGTGCTTAGGGACATGGTTTAGTAGTGGACTTGGCAGTGGTAGGTTAATGATTGGACTTGATGATCTTAAAGGTCTTTTCCAACCTAAATGAGTCTATGATTTGTGCCAAAACCTTCACCCAAAGGCAGCAGGTTAAAGTCTGACTCCCAAGGGAGGGAGGGTGTCTGTAGATAATCAGGTTGCCCTGTTTTCGTTTGAGTCACTGTTTATGTGCTGTTAACCAAGACGGTCATCCCGTCCTGCAGTTGTTTTCCACTCTTCTTTGCAGTTGCACCATGGTGCCTGAATCTGGTGTCTTCTTGGGTTTTTTTTTGACAAAGAGCTGTAGACCATTAAATTGTTTTCTCCATTAAATTGTTTGCTTCACTTATCTTCTTTTTGGAGATTTCTTTTCTCCTTTTGTTTTGTGTCCTTATAACTAGATTATTCCAACAAAGCTGTTACTACTTGTAACTGCCATAATCAGCATACCTAACATATCCCCAATAGGTGGTGCTGCATCTTTTTCATATTGTTTAATTGTTGTAGTGTTGGCCCTGATCACCTAGAAAAGGTGTCTTTCTTGAGTGAACTGAAGTTAGTAACCTAATAATAAGAAATAATTAGATTACTAATTAGATAAAAGTAAATTATATAGAAAGATATTTTTATAAATAAATATTGCCATTTGTTTGGCAAATGAAATCAAATGTGGCTTTGTATCTTAGTAATTAGGATAGTCACCTGGCTGTAGAAAGACAAAATCAGGTTTTGGTCCCTCTACCATGGATTTAGTGTGATTAAATCAGGAATTGTAAAATAATAAAAAGTCCTTGAGGAGTGGACCAGAATATTCAAAGTCTTTGTAAGCATGTGAACACATTAGATCTCAGAGTCATGGTCTTCACTTTTGTTCTGATTTCAGTTCTTATGCAAAGCAGAACACAGAATATGTGAGAAATCTAATGCACACACTCTGGGATTATAATCTTACATATTAGGCAAGTTGAGAGCTGGAAAAGGTAAGCTTAAATCCACACAGAGTGAAGAATAAAATTTACATCTTTCTGCTCTGAGCAAAATTTTTTGCTGCTGTGTCATTACTATCAATTACTAACAGTCATTTATAAACTGTGGGGTTACTTAGTTTAAAAAGGGAAGGGTTGTTACTCGGTGAGATCAATATAAAGAAAAGCCATAGTTTGTCACTAGCCTATTTGTATATAAAGTATTTACCCCAGATTGCCACTGCTGATCTAAATTATTTTAAAGGCTATTCCTAAATATCATCTTTGCTTCCAAATTGATTAAAAAATGCTCAGTTTCCCAAACTAGTCATTCATTCTTTGATGGATACCAGTTCCTGGAAATGTGTGCTTGATAACCAATAGTTATGATAGGTATTGTGTGCAACAGTCACTCAGTTTTTTTCTTTAAAGAAACCTGATTTAAAATGTTTAAGCTGTTGTTCTTATACTACCATGTAATTGTTAATACAGATTATAAAGAGCATGTACAAAAAGTATGCATTTATACAGTTTTCAAACCAAACCTTTTTGAAAACCAAGGTCCTTTTTTTGATGAAATTGCCTGATAAGACATAATTAGGTTTTACTGTGCTCCAAAACATGAACTGTCAGTAACAGAAAGCATTAGAAGTAGAGCAAGTGACATGGCCCAAAATGAGTGTGCATCCTGTTACTTTAAAAACAGAGCTAGAAGAAAGATGTGTGTAACTCTCCTCAGTAATATAGAAATGCTGCTGGGAATGGGCAGAAGCATGAAAATAGACTGCAGGAGCAACAGGACTTTTACATGAGAAACCAGTACTTAAATAAAACTGTTGAACTGATTGTGCAAGTCTGCAGTCATGTATACACAGCGATAAGCCCTTTTGCTTATGAAGTGCTAAATCCACAAAAATCAGCTTTAAATCAATACAAGTATATTGCACTCTAGGATGTTCCAGGTATTAATTGCTGGTTTGGGGTTCTCTATTTTCCAGGGAATTTCTGAAATCAATTGCAGTGTATCCTGTGGAGCCCAAGAGAAGTATGGGATATGTTTAGTGTTTTGTGAAACCCCTGATGACATTTCATGTAACCTCTGTTGCTTGTGTGCATGGTATTTTCAAAATGCAAAGGGAGTGCCATAATCTACTTTTTTCTTTTGCAGTTGTGAGATGTGTCAGATGAAGCTCCATGTGGGTACAGCCTTTTAGCATGTAAGCTTCACTCACCATTGCTTTCAGGCCAGGATTTCACAGGCATAATGATGTAGAAAGTGAGACAGAATTATCTGTGTTTATGTGTCCAACAGTCAATTTGGTTCTTGCCCATCTATAGGACAGAGATGGCTGTTTTCCTGGAAGTCTGCATTGAGCTCATCCCATGTGTCTACAAACATGATCTGATGGAGGTTAGCTTCAGCACTGCTAGTCAGGGTGACCGTATCAGTCAAGCAGACTTTCCTAGAAACCTATCAGTGTATTTTTATGCTCTCTTGTATTTAAATGCAGGTCTAACACGCATAGTAGTATGTGTGATGTTAGAGGGAGTTATCTTCTAAATTAGGCTGAAGAGACTGATTTAAAAACAGTAGCAGCAATATTAGATGTCATTGCATGGTTTCCCATCCCCTCAGCATTTAGTGTGATCTAATATAGCAGAAGGGCCAAATTTGCCTCAGGTAACTCTCTTCTGGCTCTGAGTTTTAAGGATTACTACCCCCTCACCCTCTCCCTTCATCTTCTAGTATGATTACATAGCATAAACCAGAAATTATTGGTGATTGGTCAAAAATGTTACTCAACCTCTTAGGAAGGGGAAAACAGCAACCCCTTTGCCAGCTCCTTTGGCAAGTCTGTCTTCAAATTTTATCTTTATAATTTTGCTAGAGCTACTTGGCTTTGCTGTAGCATTTGACCCATTATTTTGTGCTTTGTTTATAGTTACTGGTAAATCTTTTGCTTTCCAGTAACTGGAGTAGGTTGGAATGCAGACAAATCCAGAATCACTCCAGTGGAAACTACTGGTGACAAGTTTCAGGAACAGTACACTTGAAGTGAAAGCTGAGCTGTTACTAGCAACCCTTGAATATCTACAAGTATGAGTGAAACGGAAGAATAAACACATAGTTGATTAACTTTGGAACAGTAAGATGCTTCTGTATCATTTAAAATATGAAGTAATAGAGGTTAGTAATAGGTTTGATGAACCACACAAGCAGTATGTTTGCCTTGTCCTTTGGCAGATAGTATTTACTGAAGGAATTCAGTTGACTTGTAAAGGGTTTAACTCTTCTAGAATGATGCACAGCTGAAAACCTCCCCACCTCCTTGAGCTGCTCTGCCCTTGATGTGATTTTGCCCCACTTTTCCAGGGCCACATGCCAATCTAGGATGAGTTGGGTGTGGACTGCAGAAGGCAACAGATCAGAGCATTAAGGCATCCCCTTAACATTCTCCTATTGCTTGGGAATGCTAATGACAATCAATCACCTCCTGACAGCCTGGTACACCCATACCTGGTTCATGGCCCAAAATTCCTATTGCTTGGAATGCTAATAACAATCAATCACCTCCTGACAGCCTGGAACACCTGTACCTGGTTCATGCCCCAAATGGGGTGATACCAGAACCTCAAAAACTAGCAAGTTCTGGGTCTTCTTTCCACTTTCTGTGTGGAAAGTACCAGAATATTTCACCATCCAAGCGGGGCCAAAGTGGAAAAATATCTGACAAAAGTCAATTATCTTGGATCCTATAAATAGCAATTCTAAGCAAGACCCTTTGAACTCTCCAGGATCACAATTGGCTGTGACCAGCACCTCCCAAGCTGGGATGCCTCTCAGGCACAAACTCGTTGACAGTCTGCTGACAAAGCTGATGGAAGGCCAAGGCAAGTCAGCCTCCTAGAGTCTCAACTGCTGCCTGTTGAGTAATGCTGATGCATTGTGAGTATCTACTCTAAACTTCAAGAGGGTAATTTTAACTGTAAGCTAGCTTCCTCCATTCACCTGTGTGTTTACAACAGATACATTCGCCTTCACAAGTGTGGGTGTCATACACATCACTGAGCTCAAATACTTCTGTCTGCATGTACCTGCTTGTTTTGTTTTAATATATGTGTGTGCCTATACAGTTTGATTTAAGATACCTTATAGTAAGTTAGTGTGAATCTTGTCGTCTTCAAATCTGTAATTAAGTCACTGTCATGATCATATTTTACTGAATTACTTGAAAAATTTAACTTAGTCAATCACGGAGTGCTGTTAAAATTCAACCTTTAATTTACCTCATACTATAAATAAATTTAAAATTGCTGCTAAATCATAGCTATGTCAAAACATTTTCATCAGCGACAGGCAAGAACTGTGTTTTTCTAAAGGTTTCTACATCAAAACAGGACAGGTGAATGTAAGCATAATTCACAGATGCTATGATCTCCTCAGTCTCATTGCATCAAACCGACATCAGTGCACCGTGCCATGCCTCTTTCACATTATTGCTAGTTGGTATTCTCCCATACTAAACGTTACATGCGTATGGCCAGAGATTATCTGGTTGTACAAGACACTGGGGTACCACACCACAGCTGGGTTTCATACGTACAACAAAAAGTGGATGTGGTATGGAGGTGTGAGATCTATGAGGTGACTGATCTGAGCTTTTCACATCAGTGTTGTCTTTGTCTTATAGGGTGTTGGGGAGAAGTGAAACAAGTCAAATTTTAAAGTAAAGGCGGCATTCAACATCAAACAGTGTGTGTGTGATGTCAGTGCCATTTCAGCATCCCTTTTAAGCATGCGTAACTAGACAGACTGCCTTGGAGAGGTAGCGGAGAGCTAGACACACTTAGTATTTTCCAAGGCCTCATTAAAGACCAAACAAGTCTCTAGCAGTCCTGGCTGCGGAACACACTTTGGTTTAGTTGACGTTGCACCTGCCTAAGGCAGAGGCTTGGTGAAAACGAACCATGGTTCATCTCGGTGGGTGACTGGAGGGCCTAGAAAGGCTCCTGTTACAAACGGTTCATGTCTGGTTAGCCGCACTGGCAGGCTGTAAGAAGAGCAAAGCACAGCGTGCCTAGGTACTGGCGGCAGGGCTAGGGGAGAGCTGTTTGGATCCAGCTGATGAAATTCGTGCGGGGGGGGGGGGAGGAAGAGGCGGCAGAAAGGTGGTCAGCTCCAATTGGCGGACCGTAGGTGCCGGGCGCGTAGCTCGGCCCCGGGCCCACCGCCTTGCCGGCCTGCCGCGGGGAGCGGGGCCCCTCAGGCGAGCCGATCGGCCTTGCTTCCCGCCCGCCGCGGGGGCCACGGCCGGGAGGGCGGAGGAGCCGGCAGCGGGCGGAGCGCCCCTTCCCCGTGACCCCGCGGCTCCTCCCTTCTCCCCACCCACCTCCCCGCTCCTCAGTGCCGCCGAGTAACCTGGTTTCCCGGCGTCGGCCCGGCCCTCCTCCCTCTTTTCTTTTCTTTTTTTTTTTTTTTTTCCCTTTTCCCTTTTCTTTTCCTCCTCCCTCCCTCCCCTTCCTTCTCCTCCCCCTTCTCCCGACAGCGTAGTCGGGGCTTGGACTCGCTCCCTCCTCCCCCCCCCCCCCCCCCCCCCCGCCCTCCTTCCCTCCCCTCGAGCTGTTGCCGCGGTAGGGACCTGGAGAGAGGCGCCGCCTCCGCCGCCGCACACGGAGACATGTACCCGGGAGCAACCTCCGCCGGACCCGGTGAGGCTTCGGCCGGTTTTGTTTCTTCCCCTGGGCCTTCCCCGAGCCGCCGGAGCGACTTTCCGTTTCTCTCTCTGTCTCTCGGGGCGGCGGGGTCTGAGCTCGGCGCTGTGCCTGTGTGTGAGGGGAAGGGTGACCGTTGGCGCACGCGGCGGTCTGTCAGCGCGGGAGGCGGCACGAGCCTCCGGGGCCAACTCTGTCCCTGTCCGTCCCGTCCCCCCACCCACCCCTCCGGCGCCGCGAGACGGGGGCGCGAGGCGGCAACGGCTGGCGGGGAAGGTGGGAGGGGGGGGGGGGGGGGAAGGAGAAGGACACCCGGTACGGGCGCCCCCCCATCCCCCCCCTTCCCTCCGTCTCGGGCCTGGCTGGAGCCGCCGAGGCCGCGGCCGGCCGCGCTAGTAGGGGAAGGAGGGGTCAGGCCGCTGCCGCCACCTCGGGAGGGCGGTGAGCGATCCTGCGTGTCCGGAGGCCCCTTTTAGGGGAGGGTCGCCTTCCAGTTGCTCTCCTTTTCCCTCCCTCTGCTGCCACGGGAGGCTGGCCCCGGCCTGAAGCGGGAGGGCGGGGGGGGGGGGGGGGGAGGTGGAGGGGTGGTGGTGGTGGAGGAGGTGAGCCCCGAGGCGGTGGGGAAGGAGGGGCGGGAGAAGGGGGGGAGGGGGGGCTGCTCCCCTCTCCTGAGCGAGAGGTCCCCTCGGGGGGCTCTGATAGCCGCTGCGGTGGCTGCTGGGGTGGTGGGAGACGGCAAAGATCCCGCTCCGCTCCCCTCCCTGGCCCGCCACAGCTCCGTTCCCGGAGCGTCCCCTCGGCTGTGCGCTACGTGCTGCCTTCCCCGGGCCAGCGCTGGGCTGTTCCTGCCAACTCGGCCTCCTGCTGGCAGCGCGGGATGGACTGGGGTCTCCATTTCCTCCCAGATCCTCGTAGCGGCTGCGTGCTCCCGGGCTAGCCTGGGGTACCCGCCTCGCCGTGCGCAGAAGTTCAGGCCGCTGTGGTCGTGTTTGCTCACAGCGTGTTCGTCAGCGACTGTGCCGCGCTAGTTTGTGGTGTTTGAACGTAGGTAAACCGTACCCAGGTGTTGGGTAGAGCTGGAAGAGGTTATCGGCTTCGTGAGGTATTTTTAGGCTCTGTCCTGTAATGAAATCTGTGAGCAAAGCAAAGATAAACGTGGAGAGAAGAAAGGTTGCCGAGTCATTCAGGGACGTTTAGTATTATTTAGGGGGGTGGTAGGTCAGTACTGTGGGAGTTTGTGCAGTTAATATGGGACAGTGGTTTTTCTTCTTAGTGTTAAGACTGTTTCTGTGGTGAGGATTCTTTTCTAGTCTAGAAACTGTGATGTTTGAGTGACTGTAGCTGAGGTGTCTTTTACTGCTTTTTTTACAAATGCTTCTACTGTTAAGAGCACTCACATCTTAGGATCCACAGTTAAGTGCTGCCTCCTCCTTTTTTTTTTTTCTCTGATTTTATTCTTTTGAAGGGACAAGAATCAAGAAAGACAATTTGGCTGATCATTTTCCTCTTAGAATACAGCTCCTCTGTATTTACTTCTTGCTTTTCTTTCTACAGTGCATGAAGACTTTTACTAGACACAGCAGGAAGATAAGTCTCTGTAACAGTGTATCCAGACTGGTGTTCAAGATTTTGGTTTCATAGACAACATCACTTGCACATTTCAGCACTAGTAACCGTGCATAACTGTTGATTAAATCATTTGGTGGCTTGTAGTGTCAGGTTCTTGTGCTCAGATACAGGTATACTTTCAGTTTACTGGTATTCATGGTGCTCAAATTGTGCTGGTGTGTCTATACGTAAGGAGCTAAATAGTTTAATATATTGCCAGTATGTGTGCTGAGAGTAGTCTTACATGTGGGAGTCTCTTTATCTTCCTTTATTTGCTCTCTCTCTGATCTTGCCACTCCCCCTTTCACTTGGAATGATCTTACTTCCATCACAGCAGTGTTGCTGGTTGCTGTTTACCATCAGGGACCCTTGTTCAGTGCGTAAGGGTATTTTCGCTTCGCTAGAACAAATCTCTCTTCATCTTGGGCTCTTGACAGAACAAGCATTGTTTACTAAGTCCTAGGTTAGTACCTTACTGGTGTGTGTTTCAGGCTCCTGCTGTGCTCCAGCCAAGCTCATCTTCTGTCTTGTTTACTTCCTAGTTTATCTCTGTGGCTCAGCCCCTTTACCCTGCGCAGAGCTGGGCAGTGACAGTGTCTGTTCTCGGCTGTGAGCTGTGAGTTGCTCTCCACATCATGAGGCTCTCCGTTTCCTTCCTGTGAAATCATCCACAGAAAGCCTTAGCAGCACCGTGACTTCTGGCAGTCCAGACAGCTTCCTGCTCCACACAAATCATGAGACAGGGCAGTTTGAGTAGAATTTTTATGAGTGGCTGTACTGTGATTGTCTGGAAGTGGGAACTGTCAGCAGGATGCTTAGCTGTCTTGTGTAAGCCTACGTGTGGCCTTCGAGCTGCCAGTGAAAGTCCCCTTCCCATACCTTCATCTGATACCTGTGAAATGAACATACGCTGAAATCCTTTTCAGAGGAGGAAGCGAGAGGTGTGGTTTACAACCACTAACTGAGCCACAGCTGCTGTGAATGCACAAGGGCTCCAGCCTCTCCATGTCTGTCAGCACATCCTTGACACCGCTTAAATGCTCCATTCATGTCTCCTGTAACTTAGATCTCGCCGCCCTTGGCTGTTCCAGACCTTGCGGGATGCGTGCGAGCTGCTTTGCTCTTCCAGCTCTTGTCGCCAAACTGGACACTGCAGCCAACCCTGTTCTGAGGGTGCCAGTGGTGTTGGCCTCTTGCCAGTGTAATCGCTCAATTTGCCACAGGGTTTGCTATTTTAATCTTAATTCTTTTTCTGGAAACAGTATAAAGCAAGCTAGGAGGCCATATCTGACTAATTTAAAAGAATTGCTGTTGAATGTGGAAACTTTGTTCAAACATGCTGTTAAACTGGGAGTATAAGATGTGTTTTATACAAGCCAGGGATATCATGAAATCACTGTTTTCATGGTTAAGAAACATACCATCCTTGATTCTTTTTCCCAGATACTGAGTTCTTGACTTGTTGAATTTGCTGAAACACTGTGCCCATACACTTTTGTTTTGCCTTCAACTATGTAAAGGAAAAACTGTGAAAATCTGTTTGGTTTTTAGGAAAAAAGAGGTTTGATACTGCCACATACCTTTCTCTAAAAGGACAGAAAAATGTCAAAGCAGTGTAATAAAAATACTATTCAGTTTGAAGATTGATTACAACTCAAACTTCTGTAACTTACACTGCTTAGAATTTATAAATCTGTGAATAGCAAACTTAAGCAGCAGTAGATTCTCTTTTTTCTTTGAAAAGATACTGGATTTTTGCCTGCTACTCAGGGTGGTAATTTACTGTTGAAGCAGCAGTTGTCTGAAAAAGAATGACTTGAAGGGGGTTATGGCTTTGCACATAAGACGTAACCTTTTTCTTAGCACAAGAAACAACTTTGATCCCTCTGAAACTAGTGAAGTTAAGGTTATTTTCTCATTTGTCATTTAGTTGTAAGTTAGCTTTTTAATAGTGTTAATAAACTGTTGAAAGTCTGAACTGTTTTTTAGTGTACTTGTTTTTAACTCCTCTTACGCTTTCCTGGAGGTATGCAATGCTTGGATTCTCTTTAGGACTCTTTAGCCCTAAAATGTGGTGCAAGGAGGGGTGTGCTTATGCCTTACTTGGCATGCTGGAAATGGGAAAATCTTCATCTCTTGGAATTTAACGCCACCACTATCCTCCTAGCTCACACCCCAGTAGCAGCAAGAGCTCCTGTGTACCTCCTGCCAAGGGTCTGCCCTCCTTTTCCAAGAAAGGCATTTTGTATTCTTTTGGGGATGGATCTGGACCTGCTCTTGCTGTGCTAACTCTGCTGGTATCACAGAGTTGCCCAGTTTCTTTGGCTTTACTTTAGACAGCAAGTTATGTTGAAATTGGTTATAAACTGCCACATATAGAAAAGGAAATGAGAACTGAATGTGGAGCTTCACCTTTTCTCCTTTTTGCATGAGAATTCTTCCTTAAATTTAAGTTGCATTTGACAAAGTTACAATCTACACAATGCAGTGTACCTTTTTTCAAGTGTATTGTTGTCATGGCTAGTATATTTTCCTAAGGAAGAAAAAAGCCTGCATATTATTATATTGCTTCAGCTAGCTGGGTAGACTTAAGGTGACTTAAAGATGAGGTAATCATTTGATGAAAAGATAATTGGTGTCATACGTGTGAAACAAACTTTCTCCTTAGTGAACTGAAGCATAGTGTTTGCTGTATGAAAAGTGAAACTTGTCTTTAGCAGTGACATGGTGGTTTTGCACTCTTATTTTTCCTTTGTCTTGAAGTTTTTCACTTTGGCAGCAGTGCTGTGTACTCACACGTGCATAGTGGTGTGTTGTATATGGGAGGAGTAAGAGGAAAGCCAAACTTCAAGGAAAGAACCACTCTCACAATCCTCTCATGCACTTATGTTGCCACCAAGATTCTATTTCACAGAAAGGTAGGAAAGGGAGCTAAATGGTTTAACTCTCTAAGAGAAAATACATCTTAGATTATTGTAAGATAGTTTGTCCTTTGACTCACTTTGAACAGTACAGGAGAAAGATTTTTCCCTTTTGGGTAAGAGCCCTTCTAAATGCTTTTCAGCTTCCAGAAATTACTGTGCTCAATGACCTGATCCCTGTGAACTTTTAACTGCTAAGTTGGCTTTGCAAACATAGTTCTCACAAAGAAAGAACTGTACATGCCTGATCGAAGTCTTGTTTGTGTCAGTTTGGCATCTGCTGACAACAGTCATTGGATGGTTTGAGTTGGAAAGACACTTAAAGATCATCTTGTTCCAGTCCCCCTGCCGTGGGCAGGGACACCCTCCACTGGCCCAGGTGCTTCACAGAACTTGTAAGACTTGTCAGAACTTTGTTGTGTGTTACCTCCCTTCTTTCAAGTTTTAGCAGAATACAAATTTCATTGTTTTTAGTGAGGCAATTTCTAAGACTACCTGAAAGCATTACTAAACTTGAAAATTAGGAACAGTCAACTTCTGGTATCTAGAAACAAATAGATGGTGGAAAATATTATGTGGTTTTAACAGTAGTGGCTGTGGATAGGAACCTATTCCATACTGTGCCCAATTAATTTGTGTTGGTGTCGTGCATCCTTTCTGATGTATGCACAATGCAGCCCACTAGAAGGTAAAGTATCTCTTATGCTGTCGACTAAGGAAGTCCTGCACAAACAAATCTGAGCAAGGGGTTTTAATTTTCTTTTCCATTTATTGTAATACCCAAAGTTGACCTGAAACACTTAAGGTCAGGGAAGTGAGGAGGGCATGCTCACCATGCTGGACATCAGGAGGGCAGTTTTTCGCCACTTCAGGGATCTGCTTTGTAGAGTGCCATGGAACAAAGACATGGAGGGAAAAGGGGCTGAAGATAGCTGGCTAGTATACAAGGATTAACTCCTCAAAGCTCAGGAGTGATGCATCTCAAGCAAGTCAGAAATGCCTGAAGGACTGCATGGAGGATGAACAAGTTGCTCCTGGGCAAACTCAAATGCAAAGAGGAAGCCTACAGAGCATAAAAGCAAAGGCAGGTAACCTGGGAGGAATACAGAGAAACTGTTCAAGCAGCCAGGGGTGAGGTTAGGAAACCTTAAAGCCCTGATAAAATTAAATGTGGCCAGGGACATCAAGACCAACAAGAAAAGCTTCTATAGGTGTGTCAGTGATAGGAGGAAGGCTCTCTCCATGATACAGGAGGCCTGGTTACCCAGGATATGGAGAAGGCTGAGGTACTCAGTGAAGTTGTTTGCCTCAGTCTTCATCAGCAAGTGCTCTAGCCGTGCTGCTCAGGCCTCAGAAGACAAAGGCAAGGACTGGGAGAATGAAGAACCAACCACTGTAGGAGAAGATCAGTTTTGTAGACTGAGGAACATGAAGGTGCAGAAGTCCATGGGACCTAATGGTGGGCCATGGGACCTAAGGGAACTGGTTGGATGAAGTGACTAAGCCATTCTCCATCGTATTTGTTAAGTCGTGGCACTCTGGTGAAGTTCCACTGACTGGAAAAGGGGAAATGTAACTCCAGTTTTTAAGAAGGGAGAAGATGACACAGGGAACTACAGGCAGTTCAGTCTCAACTCTGTGTCTAGAGAGATCATGGAACAGATCCTTTTGGAAACTATGCTCAGGCAGATAGAAAATAGGTGATCGATAACAAGCCAGCATGGCTTCACTAAGGGCAAATCCTACTTAACAAATTTGGTGGCTTTCTATAATGGGATTACAGTATGGTTGGTTAAGGGAGGTGTAACTGCTATTATCTACCTGGACTTGTGCAAAGCATTTGACACTATCCCACAGGGCATCCCTGCCTCTGAAGTGGGGAGACATGGATTTGATGGGTGGATCACTTTGTGGGTAAGGAGTTGGCTCTCACACTCGGAGAATTACAGTCAATGGCTCCAGTGCCCAAGTGGAGACCAGTGATGTGTGGCGTTCCTCAGGGATTGGTATTGGGACCAGGACTGTTTAACATCTTTGGTTACATGGACAGTGGGATTGAGTATACCCTCAGCAAGTTTGCTGATGACACCAAGCTGTGTGGTGTGGTGAACATGCTGGAGATGCCATGCAGAGGGACCTTGGCAGGCTTGAGAGGTGGGTCTGGGGGAACCACACAGAATTCAACAAGGCCAAGTGAAAGTTCCTGCATAAGGATCGGGGCAATCCCAAGCACGGCTACAGGCTGGGAAGAGAATGGTTTGAGAGCAGCCCTGAGGAGAAGGACTTGGGAGTGTTGGTGGAGGTGAAGTTCCAAGTGAGCCAGTGATTTGTGCTTCAAGCCCAGAGTGCCAGTCGTATCCTGGGCTGTATCAAAAGCAGCATAACCAGCAGGTCATGGGAGGTGGTTCTGCCCTTCTGCTCTAGTGAGACCCCACCTGGTGTACTGCATCCAGCCCTGGGGGCCCCAGCATGGAGCTGTTGGATTGAATCCAGAGGAGGCCAGAAAGATGATGAGAAGGCTGGAACACCTCTGCTATGAAGACAGGTTGAGAGAGTTGGGCTTGTTCAGCCTGGAGAAGAGAAGGCTCAGAGGAGGCCTTCTTGTACTTGAAGGGACGTATAAGAAATCTAGAGGGAGACTGTTTGCAAGTGCATGAAGTGACAGGGCAAGAGGTAATGGCCTTAGGCAGAAGGAGGAGAGATTTAAATTGCATCTTGAGAAGAAATTCTTCCCTGTGAGGATGGTGAGGCACCGGCACAGGTTGCCCAGAGAAGCTGTGGCTGCCCCATCCCTGGCAGTGTTCAAGGCCAGGTTTGATGGGGCGTTGTGCAACCTGGTCTAGCATAGGTTGTCTCTGCTCATGTCAGGGGCTTGGAACTAGATTGATTTTGAGATCCCTTCCAACCCAAACCATTCTATGATTCCTATCAGTATCTAGAAAACTAAATGACAGACTTGATCAGCATCATCCCTACGTAGACCAGACTTGCATAGTATATCTGATGTGTTACACCAGAGTTGTAATTTGTTAGTACACAGTTCTCTTTTGTAGGCATTTCTGAGTAGTACTTCAAAGAGACTTTTTAATACTGTCCAGGAAGTGGTTATTTTAATCCTCTGTCTGAGATGATGCCCTTATTTTTGTATACTCATGACTTTCAATAGGTTCTGTCTTTCGGTGTCTATACTGAGCACCATATGTTGGTGCAGTTCCTATTAGGTTCTCCTTATTAATTACTTTTGCTCTTTTCAGAATAAACTGACTGCTTGTAAATGAAAAGGTTTTGTATGAGCATTCCTTCCATCTGTTTCTCTAGTCTGTGCTTTGTATTGTGGAAAAATATTTCTCCTCCATATCTTTATAGCCTTACTGCAGCTGTGAAGCCATGTGGTACCTGTTGACCAGGCTTTTTAGAAATAAATGTTTTGTTTTGTGGGCTCTTTTAACTGTATGACTTTAAAAAGTGGACACAGCCAAGGTAGGAGGAAACTATTGATTAAGATAGGAAAGTACCGTTGATAATGACATAATCAAGTCTCAGTCTAAAGCCTGCTTTGATGTTTTTCTTTCTGCCACCAGTGTTGTCTCTTGAATTCTGGATCTCATTGAGCTGTCCACAGTGCTGCCAAACCTTTATATTTAGGTTGTGTAACAGATTAATTTTTTTAATCACAGATGTGGGGAGAGTAGTTCGTTTTCTCCTGTTGTAATTTGTCCTCTTCTACTTTTTTTGCCAGAGCTGCTCAGCTGTCTTCTTTATTGTAGGTTTTAGTCTCTATTCAACCTTCATTAAGCAGGCAACTGAAAAATAAAACTCCTTGTTGCTAAAAATGGTTTTAAAATCTGTCTGTGTGTCAGCCTGTAGTTTTGCATTCATCTTAAACTACCCTAATTTAGCCCTGTTGCAGAAAGAAATGGTCCTGCAGGCGTAAGTGTGGGAGGTTTCCTTGTGTGCTCTTGGGCTGACTGATCCTAGCAAATCCCTTTCATTCCTTGTCTTCTTGCCCTTTCTAGTTAGCTTTAGCTGCTTTACTTTGCCACAGAAACACTTACAATGTGAGTTTTGGGACTGTAGAGCAGACAGAACAGCTGTGTGAAGGCAGGATTTCTCTTTCAGTGCTTGTTCTGTCTTAGACCTGCTTAAGCTGTGTGTGAGCTTATTACGACCTGAAGTGGTTGCAGCCTGGGTGCCAGCGTTAATATATGCTGTGATAGCTCTGCAGTCGTGAAAGTATCTTTGAGAAGTGTTAATGTATTTATCTTCCCAGAGATACAGAATAACTTCATTCATCTGCCCCGTTTTGGGCTCCACACAACTCTTCTGGCAACAACCTGATCGCATTCCCTTGTCCAGGTTGCTTTATACTCCCAACATGAACATTATGCTTAATGTTAACTCTGTGTGAGGAATTCAATCACATTCCATGAAATAAGAACGAAGACGGTGTTTGAACAATGTGTGAATTGTATCTCTCACTGTGTCACTCCTAAGCTGTGTTGGCGTGTGAGTGATGGGGGTTGTGGAGCAGAAATTAAGTCTTTGTGCTTTTGAGGAGTAAACTAATCTCAGCGTGTCATATTGAAAATACACTTTGGAAAATATGTTGGTTTTACAGTGCTGACTTGTGTGTAGGGAATCAAGCTGATGAGTTCATGTGTAGTCTAGGAAAAGAAGAAAAATTGTGACTCTTCTGTGGCGAGTTGAGGAGCTGACTTGGCAGGCAGCCTTAGGTACCGTGGGCGGCTCTGTTCGAGCTGCTAATGTCACACTGGAGCTTCAGGACTTTTTGTCTTGGTGGTGCCTTTTTTTTTTGTATTCTTAGTTCATGGAACTTATACTGGAGCTTATTAACGTGAGAAAATGATGAAATTTAAATTTTAATTTAGTAGTAGGAAGTGTGTGGATGTGCTAATTGTGATTTATTTTAAATAAGCCAATTTCAGAAGATTTCCCAAGAGAGGAGGTTTCACTGGCTCAGCTAGATCAATCTAAAAATTGTTTGAAGTTAAACTTGTCATGTAGATGCGTAAGGCTTTAAAACATAATTATTACTGGGGCTTTGTTACATACTTTCTAAAACTTGTTTAGCAAGTGTTTACTATTGAAGGACAGACGTCTGTTCATAGGGAGAGTAAAGCCCTATCTAAATGTTGCTGTGTTCTTGGCTTCAGTTTTGATAATGAACTCAGTTTATTGTCCCTTTCATGCAAGTTGTGGTTTGCAGTGAATGTTCCCTTTCTGCTGTGCTGGTGTGGTTTTTTTGTTGTTGCTTTTCTCTGTGTGTTTTTTTAATCAGTCCCTCTGTTTGTTGGGTTCCCTTGCCACATCATACTCCTCTGTCATTACTGAAACCTTCCTTTGCTCCCATGTGGAGGACAAAGCTGGGGGCTTGAGGAGGGCAGGGGTTTTCTTGTTTTGTGCTTTGTAACCACTTGTGGAAGGTAAGGTTTCTCAAAGAGTAGTGCTTGTCAACATGAGCTTTTCTGACTTGAAAATTGCTGTTGAGAACACTGAGAGCCATAGGTTTAAAAAGAAAACCCAAAAACCCACCAGCCCTTCAAACCACAAACAAAACAAAAAGAAGAAATCCAAGTTCAGGTCAAAATTGTAATACAGAAGAATGAATGTTTCAGTCAACCAGAATGTTCCTTTTTGGGAAGAGCTTCAGTGTTCAGTGAGGGAGTGCTTGGGAATAATTCATATGGCTACGGAATTATTTGCATAAGGGTGTGTTGTTTAAAAAGTGAGAGCTTCATTCGGAAGAAGGAAACTTCCCACTGAGGCCGGGAAGTGCAGCTTTCTTTCTTGAGTCTCATTATGTGATTAGACTACAGTAGTGGTAATTTTTTTTTCTTAATTGTTCTTGACTTGCAAATCCCCTTTAATGGGGAATCTCAGTAGATGTGTAGGCCCCTCTGTAGGAAACTTGTATGTGTCTTTTTTCCTCTAAAGTTATGTTTTGCAGAATCATTAAAATCATTTACAGACCAAAAGTGGAAACTTAGAAGACTAAGTGCAACGTAGGGTAAGGTATTGGTAGTGACACAAGGAGAAAATCACTTACAGAGGAAAAAGTCCAAGGGGATTTGTATCTCCCTCAAATAAGATGTCATTATTCACGATCTCTTCCCTGGTTGTTGCAGTCATAACTGGGATAGCACAGTACCACAGCTGAGTTTTGGTTTCTATCAACTAACAGGAGAACTCAATTTGCTTTCAAAAAGCAGGTGGAGGAAAAAAAAACCCAAGATGTAATAGGAAAAAAAATAATCTCATAGGAGAGTTGTGCTGAAAGCCTACGCTCTCATCATGTCTCAGTTTTTCCATTATTATGAACCCTCATTTTACCCCCTTTCAGTGGTGCTGAAAACCACAGCCTTCTCTCTTGAAACCCTGTTTGATACGATTGGATCTAACATCTTTTGCATGTTAAAGATGTCACTACAGCTGCTTTCGCTATCTGAAATGGTAAAATAAAAGCATAACCACCTCAGCTCTTAACTGTGAATTTTCTATTTTTAAAACTAAGCCATGAGAGTGTTCATGTTTTTGTAGACTAATCCAGCATGGGTATAGGGAAAGAGGTTTTTTTCAATAAAAGTGTGACTCCTGGTGAGTTATAGCTCAACAGTTGAATTTTGTAAATTTAAAAAAAAATACTCTAGGCATGAAGACAACATTTTTAGTTTGAGATTTTACACAGAAATGCTGCTAGTCAAAGTCTGGGGGGGTATGAACACGTTTTCAAAGGTACAGCACAAAATACATTCCTTGTAGCATAGTTCTTTAGTAAGCTGAAGACAAATCATTCCTGTGTTTCGTTAAATTGTGTACAATGCAAATACCAGAGGGACTGGGGATTTGGGGCCTTGGTGGCACCAGCTTCCAGCTGGTAAAGCACAGCTCAGTAGAAAGACAACACTGGTGGCAGCAGAGGAAAGGCCAAGTCATTAGAGCTCATGGACCTTAGTGGAGCTTGTGTGCATGTGGGTGCTAATGTCTTTAATAATACAGGAGGCTGGAAGAAAGGTCTGGGTTATAATGGCAAGGGGGTCTGCAAAGAGAAGGGAGGGAAAGGTGTTGGTAGGAACGTTAGAGGAACAAATCACAGAAGATTTTGCTTTGGAAGGACCCATCAGGATTGAGTCCAACTCCCTGCTCCTCAGAGAGGCATAACTGTACATAACTTTACATAGCTGTAAAAGATTTCACTTTGCTTTTAAATAACCTTAAACATTGAATTATGACAATTAAACAGGAATAATCAATGCAGTGTTAAGAAACTGGGCAGAGCAAGTTGCACAGTGTATCTGATGCATCTTTTATGATCCAAGGCTTTGGATTTCAATTTTTGCCACTGGATTCCAGCAGGTCTTTTGTTTGATTAATGTTTGTTACCAACTAAGGTGATCCACCTTTATCAGGATGATTCAAAATCATGATAGTTTATGGGCTGTTCTGATTTTTGCCTTACTGCAGACAGACTCACACCTAAAATAAGACTAGCTTCTCGCCTCCTCATTTTCTGTTCCATCCCTCCTTTATAGTATGACAACAAACTAGAAGTTAAAATCTTCTTCACTGTCTCTGTAATTGCCTGACCCAGTGGTTACCTATGGTTGAAAGCATAATGACCTGCAAATGCAATAGTTGCAAGGCCAAGACCAACTAGGCCAAGACCAACTGCTATCATAGTTCTGGCCAGCCCTTGATCCAACTCAGCTTGGCCCTCACCAGCAACCATAGGGACCCAAAGCAAAGTTATGTTGAGAGCATGACTGATTCAGGTGAATGTATGTATCCAGTGTCTGCTTGTGAGCTGTAGTAGAGACCAGTTCTTACTGGTCTTCCAAGGATGGGGAAGGTCTGGAGCGGAAGTCTTATGAGGAGAGGCTGAAGTCCCTTGGTTTGTTCAGCCTGGAGAAAAGGAGGCTGGGGCGAGACCTCATTGCGGTCTGTGGCTTCCTGATGAGGGAGGCTGAAGGGACGGGCACCAATCTCCTCTCTTTGGTGACCAGCGACAGAACATGAGGGAATGGTACTAAACTGTGACAGGGGAGGTTTGGGTTGGATCCCAGGGCAGTGGTCACAGCGCCGAGCTGGGCTGAGCTCGAGAAGCATCTGGATGATGCCCTCAGTCCCATGCTCTGACTTGGCTGGTCCTGTGTGGAGCCAGGAGTTGGCCTTGGTGACCCTTATAGGTCCCTTCCAACTCAGGAGATTCTGTGATACAAAGTGGCATTCTGTTTGAGTAGTTGCTGTGGTAGCTGGGACGGGGGCAGAAAGCACAGCAGCTCTGGTTCCTGCTCAGAGCAGCAGCATCTGCACAGTTCAGAGTTGCTGTGAGGGAGAAGGATTAATCCACAATCCTGTTGGATGCAGCGGTACAAATGAGAAGTCCCCATGTGCATTGTTGTAGTTCCTGAGGAGCACATGGCTATGTAACTTTGTGCACATTCTTTTGACATATACCTTTAATACACAATTTTCTGGCAGTGAAAACACAATAGTTGTTGAGTGGAATTTTATTCTCCTTCCTTTATTTTTTTTAAAGGTGGCGTACGTGGTTTCGTACGTACCTCTGCAGTCAGGGAGTACAGGAGGAGGAAGAGACATGTTTTTTTCCTAACTTAAATGCAGTGTCTCAGCAAATGGGGTAAGGGAAGGGTAACGTGGGATGAAGAATGCAAATTTTTCTGGTCTTCCCTTCTATAGAGAAGCAGCACCATGAAGGGAGGAACAGATGTGAGTTGATTGTGTCCCTATACTTGGCATTGGTGAGGCCGCACTTCAAGTACTGTGTCCAGTTCTGGGCTTCTCACCGTAAGGACATTGAGGTCCTGGAGCGAGTCCAGAGAAGGGCAACCAGGCTGGGGAAGGGGCTGGAGGGCAAATCCTATGAGGAGCAGCTGAGGGAGCTGGGGATGTTTAGCCTGGAGAAGAGGAGGCTGAGGGGAGACCTTATCACTGCCTACAACTTCATGAAGGGAGGTTGTAGAGAGGTGGGAGATGGTCTCTTCAGCCAGGTGACAGGAGATAGGACAAGGGGAAATGGCACAAAGCTGTGCCAGGGCAGGGTCAGATTAGATGTTAGGAAAAAATTATTCCCTGAAAGAGTTGTTGGGGCCTGGAACAGGCTGCCCAGGGAAGGGGTTGAGTCACCATCCCTGGATGTGTTTAACAGATGGGTAGATGAGGTACTTAGGGGTATGGTTTAGCTCAGGAGGGGAATAGTTGGACTTGATAATCTTAAAGATCTTTTCCAACCTTGTGATTCTGTGATATTCTTACTCCTGGAGAAGATGTCTTAGCTACGTAGGCCTTCTGGAGTGACAAAGAATAGGAATTCAGTTGAATGGAGTTGTTGCTCTACAAATGCCAAAAATACTATTACATTCTTTATTTTAAATGGTTATAAAAGGCATCTGGAATTAGTTCATGATCACTTTCTAAAGTATGGAAAAGTGAATGAATCACTGCAGTCAGCTGTGATTATAACATTAAAAATGTTCTCTATTTCCCTCTTCATTGAGTCGAGGTTTGCCTGAAGATGGAGATGCTTTGTAGTTTGAAATCACAATTAACTTTGAGCTAGGTTACTGACGTGTGGGTAAGCAGTAAGCATCCTCCATTGCTCAGTTCAAGCTCACTGTTTAGACGACTTAATTCTAAATTGCAGTTTCTAATTAAAATGTTCCTCCATATCCCTAAAGAAGTATTTCAGTAGTACTTTGTGCAGTTTTGTGTACAGGGATAACTTAAGCCACCTGGCTTACTAATGGTAAGGATAGATGGGTTTGTGCTCTGTATGCTCCTTGTGTGCTCCGATGGAGTTCTGCCCTCGCTGCACTTGCAGGTGGCCTGTAGATTGGTGAAAAACAACTTGTTAGTGTTGGAACATCTGGAGGATGCCTTTGAAGGTACAGGCTGAAAGGAGAATGTGGGAGGAAAACTAGAGTACTAACATTTGATGTCTTTAGTTGGCATTGACTGGAAGAAGCTTGTGGGCTAGGAAGAGCCATTCTTTTTTTCTCAGGCACTGCTTTCTGCAGGAGCATTGATCTCTTCCTCTTGGGCTCGCTGGCATTTTGTTCTTGTTACCTTTCATGTATTCTTACTTGAAATGTGATAACTTACAAAGCAAGCTGGACTGATGTCTTGTTTCTCTCTTTCATCTCTGACTCTGACACCCACTCACACCATTGATGTCTGGGAGTGATTCTGGTTTCTGTGGATCAGATCACATCTAGCACTATAAAGAGAGATCGCATCTTTATCCCACAGGGGTCAAAAAGTAACCAGGATGATAACCCAGGAAGCTACAGATCTGTAACTGATAATTTTATTTTATACAAAATCACAGAATGGTTTGGGTTAGAAGGGACCTTTAAAGATCATCTAGTTCAACCCCCTATCATAGAATTGTTGAATGTGTAAGGTTGGAAGGGACCTTTAAAGGAAATTTAGTCCAATCCCCCAACAGTAAGCAGGGGCATCTTCACCAGATCAGGTTGCTCGGAGCCCCAGCAAGCCTGACCTTGAGTATCTCCAAGGATGGGGCCTCCACTACCTCTCTGGGCAACCTCTTTCAGTGATCTACCAACCTCATAGTGAAGAATTTTTTCCTAATATCCTACCTAAATCTCCCCTTTTCTAGTTTAAAACACTTACCCCTTGTCCTACTGCTACATGCCCTTGGGAACAGTTCATAGAATCATAGAATGGTCTGGGTTGGAAGGGACCCCAAGGATCATCGAGTTCCAACCCCCCTGCCATAGGCAGGGCCACCAACCTCCAGGCTGGTTGCCCAGCTTTCCTATAGGCACCTTTTGGCTATTGGAAGGCTGCTTAAGGTCCTCCTGGAGCCTTCTCTTCTTCAGGCTGAACAAGCCCATGTCTTGTTATAGGCAAGACCTCTTTCACTAAATAAAAAGGGTTGACTTGAGAGAATTCTTTTGCAGTAGGTGACAGTTATTCCATAAAATCATGTGTAGAATAGAGCTACTGAGCAAGTAAGCTCTACAAGTTCAAAAGCTCTACAAGTTCAAAGGCAGTGGGGTTTCTCTGGCATAACAGAAATGTACCACATGCGACAAAGAATGAGGAGTGCACGAAGGCAGTTGAGCTAACTGTCTTTTACTGTCTTCTACAAGTAAATGGAGATGTAGTGGCCTGAATGCAATGGGGAATGGTGACACTCCATCCCCATACAATCCAAGTCTGGGTATTGTTTTAGGGGCTATTCCAGGAAAATAGTGATTTACCTGCTGTGGGGTGGTACATGGCTAGGAAACTAATGTTCCATGTAAGGCGAATGTTACTAGGTTCATATTGAGAGGGGGAAGGTACTCTATTGCATGGAGATGGTAAAAATCCAGTCTCCAGACATAGGGAGAGGTAGACAAGGTGTAAGTGAGCTTGCACATTGGAAAAGGCAATTGTTATCTGCAGATTAGGTGATCCCTAAGAATGGAAAGTGGTAGCATCTCAATCCATGTTCCGCAGCATGCGTAGGTGTGCACAGCTAGAGCTGCAACTTATTCGGAAGCAGAAGTGTGGCTGTGGATAATTAAAGAGTCCTAAAGCATCCTTAACAGCACTACCTCTTTGCTACTGAGGACAAGCAACTTCAGAAGTTGAATTTCCTGTGTCAGATGACCCCTTTGCATGCTGTACAACGTACTGGATTGTATTTGATTTCTAGGGCAATAAGGCTTTTACACTGAGTTTGTATGTTCTTCATAGTGGATATAGATAAGCTTCAGAAGCTTGCCCTCCTCTCTTTTTTTTGTCTGAAGACATCTCTAGCAATCTGCTAGCTCTCCGTTCAGCTGCACAATTGTCCTAACTGGTATAGTTCAGACAGCAAGTGGTTAAATGAGTTGTTCTAAGTAGTCATAGATGTAATTTATTTGCATAAAAAGATTAAAAGAATAGTTTTCCCCTTTTATTCTTTACTTGTTTGAATTCTTCCAGATGCTTACCACCCTATTTACCATACTGGACTCTGTGAAGCACTGTTGTTTCTTGGGGTTTTTTTAGATGCTTTATTAGTAGAAAAACCTCATGAAATCTGGCAATCGCATCTTAGAAAAGAACCTTCAGTGGTTGATTTAAGGTAGTGCTGTAACATTTTGATTAAATCATCACTTCTGCTTCCCTCCAGCTCTGTTCTCATGGTTTATTGAATTTGTGGGGATGATAGATAAGTCTTTAGACTTATCTATAAAACTTAAAGATAAGTTTTATTTCTTGTGCATCATCTAACTGAACAATGCTGTAGCTTGACTGAAGAACTTCCAGTTTCCATAATCTAGAACGTGCTTAATGAGCAGCAGAAGCAGACAGACAGGTTCCGTATAGATTCCTCTACCCCATAATATCAAGGCACTATATGCTGCAGCTTTGAGCTTTCCTTATCTCATAGAAAACACTGCCAGCCTTTTTCCTATCTTCTTCTAACGGTTCTTAACAGAAAGCCAGTGTGAAAGTTCAACTTCTTTATATAACCCAGACTGTAAGAAAACTTGAAACAACCCAAAGCTTTTTTCCAGTTGGGAAGCCTGAACTCCTTGTACTCCTTTTCTCGCTCTGGCCATACATGTAGATGTAAATAAAATACATTAGAACTCTGCAGATCCTGTCAGGGATTCACACTGGATGTTTTCAGTATTGTTTCTAAATTTCCTCTGTTACTTTATTGAATAACTGTTTGTAGATTCTGTTTGCCACCATGAGGTATCCCTTCTTCAAGTCTTCTATCTTCCTGCTTCCTCAAAAGGGAAAGGAGCATATGACATACCAGGAGAGGCTGAAAGAATCAGGTTTGTTCATCCTGAAGAAGAGAAGGCTAAAGGGTGATCTTGTGGCTTTCCACAACTACCTTGTGGCTTTTAACTACAACCTGGGTGTTGGGTTCAGGTAAACCTCATGAGGTTCAACAAAGCCAAGTGCAGGGTCCTGTACCTGGGTCAGAAAACTCCTGTTATCCAAGCAGGTTAGGAGTTGATGTGTTTGAAAGCAGCCCTGAGGAAAAGGACTTGGGGGTACTCATGGATGAGAAGCTGGATCTGACCCACCAATGTGCATCTGCAGCCCAGAAGGCCAACTGCACCCTGGGCTGCTTCAAAACCAGGCTGGAAAGATGGGCCTGGGTGAACCTAATGAGGTGTAACACTGCCAAGTGTCAGGTGTTGCACTTGGGCCGGAAGAATCCCAGACATAGATACAGACTGGGAGAAGAGCTTCTTGAGAGTAGCCCTGCTGAGAAGGACCTGGGTGTCATAGTGGATGAGAAACTTCCCATGAGCCAGCAGTGGCTCTTGCAGCTGGGAAGGCCAATGGGATCCTGGGCTCCATCAGCAGAGGGGTGGCAGCAGGGACAGGGAGGGGATTGTCCCGCTCTACTCTGCCCACGTGAGCCCCCATCTGGAGTCCTGTGTCCAGATCTGGGGCCCCCAATACAAGAAAGATGTGGAACTGTTGGAGAGGGGTCAGAGGAGCCACAAAGATGATGAGAGGGCTGGAGCACCTGCCCTACAGAGAGAGGCTGAGGGAGCTGGGCTTGTTCAGCCTGGAGAAGAGAAGGCTGTGGGGGGACCTCATTGCAGCCTGCCAGTCCCTGAAGGGAGCAGAGAAACAGGAGGGGAATCAGCTTTTTAAAAGGGCAGACAATGGCAGGACAAGGGGGAATGGTTTAAAGCTGAAGGAAGGAAGGTTTGGATTGGATATTAGGGGGAAGTTTTTTACAGAGAGAGTGGTGAGGTCCTGGAACAGGCTGCCCAGAGAGGTGGTGGATGCCCCATCCCTGGAAGTGTTCAAGGCCAGGTTGGATGGGGCCCTGGGCAACCTTGTGTAGCTCCAGGCCTGAGGTTGGTGTCCCTGCCTGTGGCAGGGGGTTTGGAGCTTTATGATCCTCGGGGTCCCTTCCAACCCTTGCCATTCTATGAAAAGAAGCATGGCCAGCAGATGGAGAGAGGGGATTCTGCCCCTCTGCTCTGCTCTGGTGAGACCTCATCTGGAAAACTGTCCAACTTTGGAGCCTTCAACACAAGGAAGACATGGAGCTGTTTAAGCACATCCAGAGGAGGGATGACAAAAATGATCAAAGGGCTGGAGCACATCTTCCATGAAGACAGGCTGAGAGAGTTGGCTTGTTCAGTTTAGAGAAGAGAAGCCTCCAGAGGGACCGTATAGTGGCATTCCAGTACCTGAAAGGTGCCTGCAAGAAAGCTGGGGTTCCCAAGGGCATGTAGCAATAGGACAAAGGGTGGTGGTTTTAAACTAGAGAAGGGGAGATTTAGGTTGAACATTAGGGAAAAGTTCTTCACTATGAGAGTGATAGATCAACAGAAGAGGTTGCCCAGAGAGGCAGTGGAGGCCCCATCCCTGGAGATATTCAAGGTCAGGCTTGATGTGGCTCTGAGCTCCCTGATCTAGTGAAGATGTCTCTGCTTACTGCATGGGGGTTGGACTAGATGACCTTTAAAGGTCCCTTCCAGTCTAACACATTCAATGATTTAATGATTCAGTGAGGAAGTTATGGAGAAGATAGAGCCAAGCTTGTGGCAGGTGCATTTGCACAGAGCAGGAGGCGATGGACAGAAGCTGTAACACAGGATACTCCAGTTGAGTGTAAGGCAGGTTTTATTTTAGCATGGGAGTGATCAAACACTGGAAGAGGCTGTAAGTGATGTGGAAACATTGTCCTTGAAGATGCTAAAAACTTGACTGGACAAGTCAACCTGGATACTTCAAACCTGCCTTATTGTGTTAATGATACTCAGAACTTCTCCAGCAGATGCTGGAGAGCCTTTTCAAGCACATGTGTCTGTTCCTTTGCCAGTCTTGATTTTTCTTACCTTGAGTGTGATAAGCACATTCCTCTTTTTATGAGTTTTTATTTTGGGCTTTTTTTTTTGTTTGTTTTGTTTTTTATTTGTTTGGTTTTGCTTCTGGAGGCAAAAGAGCTGATCACTGGTTGAGGACAAGTTATTAAAGCCCTTTTTCTTTTCATGAAGGAGCAATGCCTCCTCTTTGTGTCTATGTGATGGCATCAATAACCGACCTGGAATCTGCAATGAAGCTGCACCATGGTTGCAGCAGTTCATGCTGTCTCTAAGGTAGGGCTTGGCAAGGAAGGTAGATCAAATAAAGTGCTGCAGGAGATCTGAATTTACATATTGAATTAAAATTCTGTATACTAGCATGAAGTTTGGCCTTCTTTTAATAAAAACAGGGGTATTAACTAATTAGTGTATCTAAACCACTTTGAAAAACACATGTTTTATTGCACAGTAGTAGCTGAAAACCCCTCTAGTGATGATGTGGCAGAGCTGCCCTGTTGTATGATAGTAGAAACCTTGACTGAAAGTGAAGCTTGCAAATAAGGCTTCCTTCCTTCCTTCACCTCAGTTTCATTTCGAGGCTATATTTTTAGACAAATGGCTTGAGACTTCCTGTTGACAGATGTAGGCTGCCTTAGCCCAATTTTAAGACCTGATTTGAGTTGTGAAAACATCACCTGATGATTAAATATGTGTTGGGACTTGCCACACAAGGAAACTTATTGATATAATTACACCGGTGTAATTACGCTCGGATGATTTCCTGTGCCGACAAGCCCCAAGATGCAACTAGTTTGGCCCCTTCCTATTTAGTACCTCTTACTACATGTGAAAATTGCATAATTATTTGCTAAAAAAAAAAAAACCAAACCAAACCCTTCAGCATGCAAGTTTAACGCTGACTAGCAGCACTCACAGGGTGCTGAGCAGACCAGCAGTTAAGCTTTAAAAAATGATGAAGAATGAAGGACAAAAGAAATGAGTGCTCTAAGTCTGGGAAATAGTTGTAAATGAAACTGCCCTGAAAAGTCATCCTTAGATAATTGTGTGGATTTTTGGAGTAGGCAGCTGAGCCACAGTGGCTCATTCACACCTTTTATATGCACTAGGAGTGTCTTGGCCAGCTGACTCCTTGAGTCACTTTTGTAATCTCTAGCTTTGATCCATAATAACATGCTGGAGTGGGAGCATGCACGCAGCCAGCCTTGCCTTTGTGATCACTTTGAATCTGTAAAACTCAGTGTTTGTACTGAAGTGGCATTTTTGGCATCGTGCAGAGTTCCTCTACCACCACTTTCCCTCGTCACTCTCTTTTGACAGAGTGATTTTGCTTGGTTATTAATTTTATTTCAGAAAATTGCCATGAGAGTTATTTTTATTATACCTGTCTCCTTCCAGATACCTTTTTTGGGTAGAAATTACAGTTACCAATCTTGATAACTATGAACACTTAGTGTACGTAAATTGGATTAATTATAATAGGAAGTGTGGGATTTTTTTCCCAGATAACATACCTAAAGACAATATAGTGGCACCTCATTATTCAATACCTAGTTTACCTTAATTCACACCTTTAAAATGGGTCTCTTGATGGTCTCAATCATCATATCAAGGTTGAAACGTTCTCATTATTCATATTATCTAGCAAATGAGTGAGGAGCTTCTGATACTATCATACAGATATTCCTGTTTATTAGGCTTTCATCTTTCTTCTAATTCATTCTTCCCTTAACAGCGCTTTAAAAGTAAAATCCAGGTATGCATGTGGATCATTCCAAGGCTTTGAAATACTTTCTGTCTCAAAGTATCATCTGTGTTTGTGAAGGGCTCTCTGGAACACAGGAGCACAGGAAATAATGCATGTTGAGGTCTGAATTTTGACAGATTTCCTGGGGCAGGCTGTCACCTCGAGTTCTGATGTCCAGTGATCTCCTCTAACACACCTCATCGCGTTGCAAAACCTCCTTCGTTTTTTGTGCTAAGAAAAGTGTTCTCCTGTTGGCATGGCTTCTGTCACATTTAAGAGTGAGTGATGGGAATTAGGAGTGCTTCACCAAAGAGTTGAGGCAGCTGAATCACTGAGTGGAGCAATTTTGTTTTACGATGGAGGCTCAAGGCTTTCTCTTTGATAGAAAAGAGTAATAAGGAAGGCTCTGTCCTCTCCTGTCATCACCAGATTTCAGTGTTTTGTGACTCTGCATGTCACAGCTGGTTGCTGTAATGTTATACACAACATAGCTTGATTATTTTTTCACTCCTAATTTGAGGCAGTAGTCCAAAAAGTGAATTAACATCAACAGTTGTGATACTTTTTTCCCTTGAAGTTCAATTTGTGACACTCAGTTCTATAGTTAATGCATACCTATCTGTTTTATGCAGCAAAAAACAGGCTGACTGCTTATCGGGTCACTACTGCTGTTTAAAAACCAGTACTTATCTCCTTGAAGCAGTACCTTGCCCTAAATAAGTTTGCCACAAGAGCTGAGCTAGAAATAGCTTGTTTTTTTTTTTTTTTCAATTGGATCTTAAACCCCAAAACATTGACAAAAGTGTTTAAAATGAAAGCACAGGGTGGTAGGAGTCCTGCTTTCTGAGCAGCTTGGGATTTTTCTCCATCAGATATGCAGGTTGTAAAACCCTGTACTCTCACCTGTACTTCTCAGCATTAAATGCTACTCAAAACTGAATATGTGCCCTGGCTTTTGTTTGCTGCTGTAACTAAAACTCAAGTGGAGGAATGTGATGATGATGATGATGAGCAACATGTGATTGTGTTGATCCCTGAATGCCTATAGATATGTCTTTGTTATGCCCCTGTGAGAAGTAGTAAACTATCATGTGTCAAGGATGCATTCCTTTATTCCAAAATTATTTAACTTTGCAGCATAAATAACTTTTTGGAGTGGGGGTGTGTGTCCCCATTCATCATACTGGTCTGTGCACTTACAAATCTTGTAAGCTTTTCTTCCATGTTTCTGAAAACTAGTCATGACGTACCAAATCTGACTGAGGAAAAGGAAAGGTAATGCAATTGGGATGTGGCAGTAGCGACAGAAATGATAGAAGATCAAAGAAATAGAAAGCAAGGAGAAGGGAATGCTTAATATTGATAGTAGTTGATTGTGTAATAGTGGTAAGGCAATACAGATCACAGGTGGGATGCAGGGTGTGGATAACAAGAAATGGAAATGTTGAAATACTAGTGCCAGGAGCCTGGGCAGAAAACTCAAATATATTTGAATGGGTTATGCTGTGGGGATCATGGAATCACACACACAATAATCATAGAATAATGTTAATGACCAGGTCATGGTTTTCAAATGGGAGCATTCTGTTACAGGAAGATGGAAATCAAAATATGTGCAGCGATGAGCTGTAAAGGATTAAGCCACAGAGTATCTGAAATTGTAGGTTGGAGCTGTGTTTTTTCAGGAAAATGATGGTAAACAAGATTGTGGTGTGGAGCAGAGGTAGGTGCTTGGTGCATATCCTTATGATCAGATTTCTAGATGGATAAAAGGTCGAAGGAAGTGATCCTCCCCCTCTATTCTGCGTTGATCAGGCCCCACCTGGAATACTGTGTCCAGTTCTGGGCTCCCTGGTATAGAAAAGACAGGGACCTTCTGGAGAGAGTCCAGAGAAGGGCGACAAAGTTGATTAGGGGTCTGGAACATCTCCCCTGTGAGGACAGGCTGAGAGAACTGGGGCTGTTCAGCCTGGAAAGAAGAAGACTTAGGGGGGACCTAATTAGTGTTTATAAATATCTTAGACATGGGTGGCAGGGGGAGTTGGCCAGCCCCTTTTCAGTGGTCTGTGGGGACAGGACAAGGGGCAATGGCTGCAAATTGGAGCACAGGAAGTTCCACACCAACATGCAGAAGAACTTTTCCCCAGTGAGGGTGCCAGAGCCCTGGGACAGGCTGCCCAGGGAGGTGGTGGAGTCTCCTTCTCTGGAGATATTCAAGTCTCGTCTGGACGCCTATCTATGTAATATGAGATAGGGAGCTGCTTTGGCAGGGGGGTTGGACCCGATGATCTCTTGAGGTCCCTTCCAACCCCTAAGATTCTGTGATTCCGTGAGAAGAAGCCTTTGTCATGTTGTGGGGATATTTTTTTCTGTTACTTTCCAGCTGTAGTGATAAATAACTTTGTTAGTTGTCATACCCACAGTAGAGGGTTCTTTCCACTTAGTAATATAAACTTGGTGAATTTGTCAAGGGGGTATGATACTGAGGGGCCACCTTCAGGAAAATACTTGAAGTAAGCAAGAAGAGCTGTAACTTGAGAAAAGGTGCCAAAACTGTGTCTTGGAAGTCAAGATGTGGAGGAATTGAAAAAAAGAATTGCCAAAAGTTGTGTGGAATTAGGCAGGTAAGTATTTTGACTTGCCTTCAGGGACTTAAATAGGAAAGGTCAGAAGCAGAGGCAGATGAGTGGTTTGCAGTGAGGACTGGGTTTGTGGATAAGAGTCTAGAGCTATTGTGTAAAAACTAGAAGATACTTTGCTTCATTCCTCAATACAGGCATCAACAAGATACAAAGGCAAGACTGACAACCATTAAGAATAAGATTCAAATGAAAATTGACTGCTTTTGGAAGCAAAACCCAAGGAGTCAGTGTGCTTAAAGTAGGGAAGCAGAATAATCTTTTATCACAGAAAACTGAAGTTTTAGGTCCATAGAAATGTAAGTCTTTAGCAACAAGCATCTTTAAGGTATTGAGCAAGTTAGTGTTGAAGACTCACAGATTGCAGTGGTAATCTTTATGAAAGGGAGGAATAAAAGCAAGTTAAACTTCTGTAACTTGACTTCACATGGGTGTGTGCCTCAATGTTTTTGGAAGACAGGCTCTGAAATAAGCTACCCAAACATAAAACCTAAGATTTTTTTTAAAATTACTAACCAACCTTACCTTCTATCATATTCCCAATGTCAGCTGTTTGGATTCTGATTAAATACATGGTATGTGGGTATATTGGTGCTGAAATTCAGGTTAGTAGAATGGTCAAAATAAGTAAGGAGATACTGATTGGTGGGAAACTGGCCATGGGGAGTGTTGAAGGGTAAAGTGGGGAAATGATGCTGCCAAGATTGGGAATGGTCTTATTATTTCATTAATGATCTTTGCATAAATGTTAGGGTACATGAAACTGCATCATGGGGCATAGGAGGCTCAAGTAAAGAACTTGAGCATCATCCAGAAAGCAGTAGATATCACAGAATCATACAGGAGTTGGAAGGGATCTCTGGAGATCATCCAGTCCAACCCCCATGCCAAAGCATGGTAATAAATAGATGTTAAAAAAGGTATATTAAAGATCACATAGCTGGGTGTTAATAATGAACTGGAAGGTCAGGTCCTGCGCGTGGCTGGGGCAGTTTTAAGCACTACAGGCTAGGTGGAGAATGCATTGAGAGCAGCCCTGAGGAGTAGGACTTGGGGGTTGTTGGTGGAGGAGAAGAGCCGGCAGTGTGCACCTGCAGCCCAGAAAGCCAAGAGGCATGACCAGCAGGTCATGGGAGCTGGTTCTGTCCCTCTGCTCTGGTGAGACCCACCTGGAGTACTGTGTCTAGCTCTGGGGCCCCCAGCATAAGAAAGACATGAAGCTAGCTGTTGGAGTGAATCCAGAGGAGGCCAGAAAGATGTTGAGAAGGCTGGAACACCTCTGCTGTGAAGCCAGGTTGAGAGAGTTGGGCTTGTTCAGCCTGGAGAAGAGAAGGCTCGGAGGAGGCCTTACTGCAGCCTTCCAGTACCTGAAGGGGCCTACAGGAAAGCTGGAGAGGGACTGTTTGTAAGGGCATGGAGTGACAGGACATGAGGTAATGAGTTTAAGCTAAGAGGGTTGATTTAAATGACATCTTAAGAAGAAATTCTTTACTCTGTATATAATGAGGCAGTTTGTCCAGGGAAGCTGTGGCTCCCCCTCCCTGGCAGTGTTCAAGGCCAGGTTGGATGGGGCTTTGGGCAACCTGGTCTAGTGGAGGTTGTCCCTGCCTATGGCAGGGGGGATGGAACTAGATGATCTTTTGAGGTCCTTCCAACCCAAACCATTCTATAATTCTAAGTGGGTGGTGATCAGTCATAAACAAGCAAGATGGGGTTGCAGGTTACGAGAAGAGACGAATTAGAAGCAGAATAACTTAGAATTATTAATTGAATGGGAATTTTGTTTAAATATAAATATACAACCTGGAGGTCAGTGATTATAACCTGACAGTGAATAAATAGAAGTGTAAACATGTCTCTGAGCACTAGAGCATCATGATTCTGGAACAGCTTTCCAGTAGGGAAAGCGAGGGTGGAAAAGTGGTGACAGATGTGTTAATGAAGGGATGTGTATTGTTTCTGGTGCTAGCGGAGGGCTGAATTTGATAATCCCAGGAAACCACACCTGCATTCTTACATAAGTAATAAGAAGCCTCCTAGATGATTTCACATGTGAAGATTTGGCTGCAAGTTACTGCTATAGACTACAGAAAAGCTGAAGGAGTAGAGCAGCCAGTACTCAAGTTGGTACCTTAGATGCTTCTCTATGGATTTTTAATGGGGTTTCCTGGTTTGAAACAACTGGAAGCAGCTGTTATGCTCCTGCTTTGTATCTGATCTACACCTGGCATTTGAGCTCAAGGATGCAGTGCAGCAGCAGTAGACTTATTTTCTCTGTTTGCTTTCTGTTTAAACGAATCAGTAGGATACAGTTTAATTCTAATACATCACGTTCTCCAGAGAGCTGTAACATGTAGGCATGGCTCCTGTGCTGTATTCCTTCCTTTGGTGAGCTGTGTGATGTGGTCATTAGAGCAGAATGTGTACAGCTGAAATGGATGCACTGTATTCACTTTAGGTGCGTGCAACTCATCCAACTGTGGTCACAAAGGTGTAATTTAAGTGGTAGAAACTCGATTTTACAGATGTTTGCTCAAATAAATGTGGTCAGGTGGTTCACTTTGGTGTCTGTTTTGAAACTGAGGTTCTTCCCTGCAGTGAAGGTCTGGTTCTCGTTTTCCTTGGAGCTTGCCCTCTCAAATTCCCACCCAGCTGACTTGGACTATAGAAAAATGCAACTGAGTTTTAAGATTTTGTTCAGTAATCAGGGCTAGGAAATATAGTAAATGGTGAGCCAGCATGGGAAGAAGAGAGTCAGAATTCACAGATTCCTGATATTAAGTGGTTTTTTTTCAGATTTTAGATTGCTTTTAAAAAGTTACCAGTTGAAATGTGCTGTGCTTTATTGGTCAAATAAACTTGTGTCACTGTCAATTTGATAAAGCTGATGGCTCATTTGTGCTTTGTCTTTTTTTCAGTGCTTGCACCTCCTCCACCGTTGCCACCACCAATACAGGGATATGCCTTTAAACCCCCTCCTCGACCAGATTTTGGCACTTCTGGGAGAACAATCAAACTGCAGGCCAACTTCTTTGAAATGGACATTCCTAAAATAGATATCTACCATTACGAGTTGGATATAAAGCCAGAAAAATGCCCTAGAAGAGTTAACAGGTAAAACTGCACTTTGCTTTTCATTAGTTTATTTACATTCCTTATTTTCTTTGGAAACACTGGAGCTTGTGCCAGTCTTCATCAAGGGCTTGGAGGATGTGTCTGTCTTTAGTCATTGTTTGTACTGGTAGCTTCTAACTTTCCATATCTTTCAACAGGCATGCTTTTAATGCTCCAAGTCTTTCTGTATCAATCCAAGATTTAAGTGCCAGTAATCCTTTCCTTTCATTGAACTTGTCTTGAGATGCATCTTAAAATGCTGCTTATCAAAGCCACCAGTGACAGGTGGATAAGCTGTATTAACCCTAGTGGAGTTAGGTCAGTATTAGCCAACTTGATAAATATGATTTTTAGTATTTCTTTGTTAAATATTGGAGTGCAATTGGCTGATGAGCTTTGAGCAAAGATTTGGCGTTGATGTTTCCCCTCCTTCCCCTACTGACAAGGGGAGGCAAACACCATTTGTTTGTACTGTTCTGAGAGGATCGTTGAGGGACTAAATTAGGTAAGAAATTATCCTTCATCAGTAGATTCTATATAAGGGAAAGATACGCTCCTGAAACGGATAGCAAGGTGAAAACATGGATCAGTTGGCCAAGGAAACAAGCAATTAGGTCTTGCATTTTGCATGTGTGCACTATTAGTCACAGTGTGGCAGCCTCGTTGACTTGAAAGAGAGTGACGTTGCCAGAAGTGAAACTTGAGAATGAGACTTGGCACTAACTAGAAACCACAAGTGCCTTCATCATAACTACCTGCATCTTAACTGAAGAAGATCGGACTGGCATGTTTATATATTCAAGATCAAAACCATTCCTTATTTTAAAATAAGTCATGTGGGTGGAATATGCAGTCAGGAACAAAATGTAGAGTCAAAAAACCCTCCTGTAAGCAAAAGGGTTTTTTTAAATGTGCATTAACCATTGTTATACTAAAGAGTTCATAACGATAGCGTTCATAAAGCAGCATCTCTGTGCCTTCACAGAATCGTATGGGTTGGAAAGGACCTCAAGAGATCATCAGGTCCAACCCCCCTGCCAAAGCAGGGAGGTGTTGAGACAGATCTTGAGTATCTCCAGAGAAAGGAGACTCCACAACCCCCCTGGGCAGCCTATTCCATTGCTCTGTCACCCTTACTGCTTTGCTGTCCTTTGGTTTTTTTTTTCCTGTGGTGATCTATTATCAATGTAATTTTTAAGCTAGCAGAGAATTGAATTTCATTTTTAAAAGCAAACACTGCTGCAAGTGTATTAAGCTGAACTCCCTTCTCGCCCAAGGGCACCCCCTCTGATTTCACTGGGGTACTCTTACTGCATTGGAGCACTGGAAAAACATTTCAGCAGCCACTTCTTGCACGGTGGGCACCGTGAGTGCTTTGCTTTCATGAACTGATATCCCTGCCACCAGCTCCAACCCTGCCAAATGGCCTGCTGCTGAGTGATGTAGATTGCCGTGCCTCTGGAGCTCCTCTGGGCTGCACAGCTCTTGTGTGTGGTGTAGTTCTGGGTGATCCTCCCCTCTTACAGTCCAGCATGTGGGTGCTTGTTCATCAGTGGTAGAGAGAATAATTATTAAATAATAAAGCCGTTTTTCTCACTGAAAAAGCAGATTATATTCAGTAGCAAGTTTGTTCTCTGCTGGCAGCTTCTGACCCGCTGTGCTTTGTCAAGTTGGTCACTCGCTCCCTCTGTTGTGGTAACGAGTGAGTAAAACTCCACATGGATTAAATGCCTTCTGCAGTAAGCAAGGATGTGGTGAATGCGTTTGACAATGCTAGTCCAGTGGTCCTTTAGTCCTACAACTGTACCTAAATTTATGTGTGTGTATATGTGTATATATATAAAACATTTTCAATGTGGACATGTTGAGTTCTAAACTATCATTTTTTTTCAGCTGGCTTACATGCTTCTAGTATTTTGGTTCTATAATTCTGATGTATATATAATTCTGTATGTATGTATATATATGTTCTGTATATATAAATCTGATGTATTACAGTAAATAGCTTTTATTATTGCTTTATGTGGTTTAGCCTCTAGAAAAGATATGGGGAGACTTTATTTTTATTTATGGTACTCCTTCATCTGTCCCAGCTTCATTCTTCAGTTTTATCCTAGGACTTTCTCTGTGTGGTGGTTTAACCCCAAGTACAATGCAGCTGCTTGCTTGCCCCTCCCTCCCCAAGGGGATGGAGAGCAGAATAGAAAAAAAACCCTTGGGGCTCGAGATAAAGAGAGTTTAATGGGGTAACAAAGGAAGAGAATAAGAAAAAAATGAGTGATGTACAAATGCAGTTGCTGACCACATGCAAAAGGAAAACAGTCTGATGCATAGTCTGTTTTTGAACGGTGGATCTGCCTCCCAGCTGGCTTTCCTGGTTATATACAGAGCATGACACTGTACAGTAGGGAATACCCCTTTGGCCTGTCTGGGCCAAGTCCTGGTGGTGCTTTCCCAGCTTCTTGTAGACATCACAAGCCTGAGAACCTGAGAAGTTCTTCGCTTAGTGTAGACACAACAGCTACTTAGCAACATCTAAAAATATCAGCATGTTATCAAGGTTATTCTCATACTGGATCCAAAACACAACTCCAAACTGACTATGAGAATGAGTAAATTTATCTCAGCCAAAACCAAGACTCTGAGGCACGGACTGTGATCCTGTAGACCCACTGCAGGGGTGTATATGGTATCCACGCAAGTTCCACATGGATAAGATGTGAGCTAGAGGAAGACTGGCAAATTCAAAGCTGACACAATGTGCTGGTGCTCCTGTGCTCAATCAGTGGAGTCTGGCTACAGTTCTTCACATATTGCAGAAATCCCAGCTCTGTTTATATAGTTACACAGGGAGAGTGGGCAGTATGAATTTGGTTGTAACAGGGGCACCCTCAGTGTCTGATTCCAGCTGTCTTACAACTTCTACAACGTTGAAGGTGAACACTGCTTGCATTCACTCACTTTGGGTGCATCATGGGCTTGCATGATCTCAGTAGCATAGAATTGTAGTATGTGTAAGGTTGGAAAGGACCTTCAGAGGTCATCTAGTCCACAGCCCCCTGCGGTAAGCAGAGACATCTTCACTAGATGAGGTTGCTCAGAGCCCCATCAAGCCTGGCCTTGAATATCTCCAGGGATGGGGTCTCCACTGCCTCTCTGGGCAACCTCTTCCGTTGATCTACCACTCTCATAGTGAAGAACTTTTTTCCATAATGTTCAACCTAAATCTCCCCTTCTTTAGTTTAAAACCACCACCCTTTGTCCTTTTTAAGGGCTACATGCCCTTGGGAACCCCAGCTTTCTTGCAGGCACCTTTCAGGTACTGGAAGGCCACTATAAGGTCCCCCCTGGAGCCTTCTCTTCTCCAATCTGAACAACCCCAACCCTCTCAGCCTGTCTTCATAGGAGAGGTGCTCCAGCCCTTTGATCATCTTTGTGACTTCTTCTGGACGTGCTCCAACAGGTCCACATCCTTCTTGTGCTGAGGGCTCCAAAGCTGGACGCAGAATTCCAGCTGAAGTCTCACCAGAGCAGAGTGGAGGGGCAGAATCCCCTCTCTCCATCTGCTGGCCACACTTCTGATGCAGCCCAGGGTGCAGTAGGCCTTCTGTGCTGCAGATGCACATTGGTGGCTCATGTCCAGCTTCTCATCCATGAGTACCCAAGTCCTTTTCTTCAGGGCTGCTTTCAAACACATCATCTCCTAACCTGTATGGATAATGGAAATTGTTCCAAACCAGGTGTAGGACCCTGCACTTGGCTTTGTTGAGGTTCACCTGGGCCAACTTCCTCCATCCTTGGAGGATGTTGGACTTGATGATCTTAAAGGTCTTTTCTAACCTTGTAATTCTGTGATCCTGTCCTGGACCCTCTGGATGGCATCCCATAGTAGTTCCAAAGGGCAGAAGCTAATGAATTGGTAAATAACTCTTCTTTTAACTTCACATGGAGAAAGTAACTTAGTTTTCATTAAGATGTCTCTGCCCACAGCTGAGAAGCACCATTGCTAAATGTGGTTTGAAGCTTGAAAACCTCTATTAAGTGGAGGTGTTCATTGTTATGTACAGTAGCTCACAATTGGGAGAACTTGCTCACTAAAAGAATGGGTTTTCCATTGCTCAGTCTTTAATCCAAGGCTGAAAAATAACTCCTGCCTCCCAACCTCCAGATTTTGTACTTGTTCAGTGAGATGTTGCAAGTCTGAGGCAGAAATTTCTGGGTCAAGTTTTATTCATATTTGTTAGGCAGATTTTTTCAGTGGTCCTATCTTGTCTTAAAGCCTTGGCACACAGTGGAGAAATTGTCAGTTAAACTATTCTTGGAAGTCCTATGAGGAGAGGCTGAAGTCCTTTGGTTTAAACAGCCTGGAGAACAGGAGACTGAGGGGAGACCTCATCGTGTCTCTGGCTTCCTGATGAGGGGGAGCAAAGGGGCAGGTGCTGATCTCCTCTCTTTAGTGGCCAGGGACAGAACCCAAGGGAACAATAAGAAGCTGAGACAGGGGAGGTTTAGGTTGGATCTTAGGAAGAGGTTCTGTACTGAGAGGGGGGTCAGGCACTGGCACAGGCTCCCCAAGGAAGTGGTCACAGCACTGAGCTGGGCTGAGTTCAAGAAGCATCTGTAGGATGTCCTCTGTCAGATGTTTGGTCCTCTGTGGAGCCAGGTGTTGGACTTGGTGGTCCTTACGGGTCCCTTCCAACTCAGGATGTTCTGTGATTGTGTAATTCCTCTCTTGAATGAATTCTGAGCTTCATCTGAGTGTTTTGCATCCCTGCAGTACCTAACTGGATGCTGGGATAATGACCTTTCACAGGCAGGGTGTGACCCTGCTCACGTGCAGTGTCTCTGAGCTGCTAGTCCACAACTAGTCCTGAAGAAATGGCAGTTTACTTTCTGTGTCAGATTAACTTTCTAATATCCCTGTGCCCCAGGCTGTCTGTTAAAGATCTTGTAGGCAGCATATTGTAGACTGCTGATGAATTCCAGATTTTAGTCTCATGCCCAGGGAAGTGGTGGATGCCCCCTCCCTGGAGGTGTTCAAGGCCGGGTTGAATGGGGAGTTGAGCATCCTGGTCTAGTGAGATGTGTCCCTGCCCATGGCAGGGGTGTTGGAACATTGATGATATTTCAGGTCCCCTCTAACCTTAAGCATTCTATGATTCTGTGATTCTATGTGGTAGAGCCCCCATTGCTTCAGGTTTTCAAGGTGTGATTGGACCCGGTGCTAGATGATCTCATCCACACTCCCTTTTCCATGAAAGGTTGGACCAGATGGTCCTTTGAGGTCTCTTCCAACCAGGGCTGGGCTGTTCTACGATACAGCCAGCCTGAAGGATGTCTAGGGAGCCTGCTTTGGTGGGGGGTGTTGGACTTGATGATCTCTTGAGGTCCCTTCCAACCCCTAAAATTCTGTGATTCTGTCTCTTTGGGACATATCACAGAATCACAAGGTTGAAAAAGACCTTTACGATCATCAAGTCAAACCATTCCCATCCTATGCTAAATCATATCCCTAAGTGCCTCACCTACCTATCTGTTAAACACATCCAGGGATGGTGACTCAACCTGGGCAGCCTGTTCCAGGCCCCAACAACTCTTTCAGCAAAGAATTTTTCCCTAACATCTAATCTGACCCTGCCCTGGTGCAGCTTTGTGCCATTTCCCCTTGTCCCATCTCCTGTCACCTGGCTGAAGAGACCATCACTCACCTCTCTACACCATCCCTTCAGGTAGTTGTAGGCAGTGATAAGGTCTCCCCTCAGCCTCCTCTTCTCCAGGCCGAACACCTCCAGCTCCCTCAGCTGCTCCTCAGAGGATTTGCCCTCCAGCCCCTTCCCCAGCCTGGTTGCCCTTCTCTGGACTCGCTCCAGGACCTCAATGTCCTTCTGATGGTGAGGAGCCCAGAACTGGACACAGCACTTGAGGTGCAGCCTCACCAATGCCAAGTACAGAGCAAAGGCCTTTGGTGTCAAAGTGTGGTCTTATTCCACCAGCCCTCTCATTGTCTGGTGCACTGCTTTGCACAACCAGTGTGGTTTGACAAGAACTTTGTGAGTGGTTACCTCATTCATACAGACACAATCCAATTCCAGCTATGCTGCAATTAATATGTGGTTTTAAATATGCATGGGTCCCAGTGAATGTGCCTACTTAGTTTTGCTGGATAGATCCCAGTTTTATTGTGTACATAGAAAAATACTTTTTAAAAAGTCATTTTAGTGCTGTGCAACACATTTGCATATCACTGTACTCATAGATCTACCATCCTTAGGCTTGGCGAGCTTGTGGTCTATCGTTCTCTGCAGAAAGGGCTGTAGGAGAGGGGAGCAGAATCCCCAAGAGAGTACCAAGCACCTCTTGTTTTGAGCTTGAGAGCACATGAGTGTTGGCTTTACCACTTTGAGTAGGTCACAGAAAAGAGGAAGGAGGGTTTCAATCCAGAAAAGCTAAAAGTAGTGGCTTTAAGAAAACAGTTTAGTCTGTGAAACTTCATATCAAACTACTGCAACCTGGTCATTTACCTAATATCTCTACTCGTAAATATTAGTATTGGTGTTCATTTGCCACTTAGCATCAAGACCTAAAAGTTGATTTAACACAATCTTTTTGTATTTTCAGAGAAATAGTGGAGCATATGGTTCAGCACTTTAAAACCCAGATTTTTGGGGATCGCAAACCGGTGTTTGATGGAAGAAAAAACCTTTATACAGCTATGCCACTTCCCATTGGGAGAGATAAAGTAAGTTTTAAATAGATAAGTTTCTAATTGGAGATTTGAATGTAATATTTGCAGAGCCTTTTGAATAACCAGTAGGAACTGATTTCTGTTTCTGGAGTACGTGTCGCTTTCTGTTGCCACTTTTCTCAGGGTGTGAGCTCTTTGCCAGCCAGATGGTCACTCCCCTTTCCAGCTCCCTTTTTTCCTCTCTCTTCTTTCTCCCCACTCATGTGATTTTTGCTGGTGAACTGGATCAACTGCCCAAGATAGCAGACAAGCTCTACTGGCACTAGGGGAGATGGGAAAGCACAGTTGAGGTTGGGAGAGAGGAGTGGAAGGACCCCTCTGGGTAGCAGCAAGCTGTCGTGTCAGCTCATTTAATCTCATCAAAGCCCATCGTAAGCTGCTTCTCATGATGCACTGTGAAACCTTGTTGTGGTTTAGCCTCAGCAGGCAACTAAGCCTCACACAGTTGTTTTCTCACTCCCCTGGTGGGGTGGGGGAGAGGATTGGAAGAGTAAAAGTGAGAAAACTCCTGGGTTGAGATAAAGACAGTTTAGTAGGCAAAGGAAAAGCCATGTGCTCAAGCAAAGCCATCCAAGGAATTCATTCCCAATTCCCATCAGCAGGCAGGCATTCAGCCATCTCCAGGAAAGCAGGGCTCTGTCACATGTAACGGTTACTTAGGAAGACAAACACCATCACTACATAAATTCACCCTTTCCTCCTTTGTCCCTTAGCTTTATATGTGGAGCATGATGTCACATGATATGGAATATGCCTTTGGGGAGCTGGGGTCAGCTGTCCTGGCTGTGTCCTCTCCCAGCTTCTTATTCACCCCCAGCCTACTTGCTGGTGGGATGGTGTGAGAAACAGCAAAGGCCTTGACTCAGTGTAAGCACTGCTCAGCAGTAATGGAAACATCTCTCTTCTCAACACAGCACAAATCCAAAATACAGTTCCACACTAGCTACTGTGAAGAAAGGAACCTTGACACTAGCTAAACCCAGCACATTCTCCACCCCTTACTCCATATCATTTGTTATGCTCAGGTACCACACTATGAAACTCAACCTTACTGACCATTGCCCCCCTTCCCATCCTTTGATACACAGATATCATTCCCTTAGCCTGTGGACCATCCCTGTGAAATGTTTGTAAAATCCCCACAAATGTCCATAAAATGCCCATTGAGTTCATTTAACCCATGACTTTGGACTCTGTTATGGTGGTCACTAAGGACAGGAGAGGTGGTGAGATGTGTGTAGTGCCCAGCTCTGGCTGGTGACTGCTGTACTTGCACTGTCCTCCCTTGAGTCACGCGGTTCCTGTTATGGTAATTCCTATAACATGCAACTGAAATCATGGGTTACAACAATTCAGAGGTATTTCCATTACAGTCTCCAGCCTGGTCCCTTTGGGCTGTGTTATAGGGCTGAACATTGCAGTGAGCTCCAAGCCAGAGCAGGGACAAAGGAAGGACTTATCCCCAGACTGTAGTCCCTCAGGATTTCCACATGGAGCCTTATCTATGAGACAGGGTCTCTCCAGGGGTATACCTGCTGTGGTATAGACTTAGCCACAGTCATTTGCAGGTGCACCTCTTCCTGCATGGCCTTCTCCATGGGCCACAATGCCTTCAGAGATACACCTGCTCCTGTATGGCCTTACCCACAGCCACAGTCCCTTCAGAAGTAAACCTGCTCTCACGGCCTCATCCGTGGCCATGCACTTTAAAGTGCTCCAGCGTGATTTCATTTGTGCACAGACATTGATTCTTTAAGGTGGACCTGGTGCAGCATGGACTTACCCACACATGCTTTGAGGTGTTCCTTCTCAAGCATGGACTTCTCCTTGGCCCACATTACCTTCAGAGGTGTACCTGCTGTGGTACAGACATAATCACAGACACTTGGAGATGTACCTGCTTTGGTGTGGAATTTCTCACGGAGGCTTTGGCATGTTTTGCTCCTATGTGGACTCATCCACAGGTCACTGGCCCTTCAATTCGAGCCTACTCTCTGGTGGGGTGGTGTGAGCAGCAGAAAGGGCCTTGACTCTGTGTAAGCACCACTAAACAGTAACGAAAGGTAAAAAGAAAATTAACTATTCCAGCCAAAACCAGCACAAATGTCTTTCCTAATCCTTTACCATGTGGGGGCCCGATTAATTTAATCTGCACAGGTCTAGAACTGCTAGCTCAGCCCTGGGGCAGTTGAAGAGGACTTGGGTGTGCGGTTTGCCAGCTCTGTCTGCGGCGCAGTGACCTCTTTGGTCTCTCCGGTTGTAGCTAGGAAGCGTACCGCGTCTGCGCCCACTCCTGACTGCTGAAGCAGAACATATCGACACACAAACGCTATAAAAGAATTCAGCCAGTGCTCCTGTGGCCTGATAGCAGATTGAAGCTTCTATGGCCTTTTTATTTAGATGATGAGCACACAAGGAGAGATGCATTCATTCTCCTTGCTCATGCTGTGGTAGGTCCCAGTGGCTGTTATGCCCCCTCTGCTGTGGGTGCAAGGTGAGGTAAGCATGGCTTTAGGGGAAGATTCTCCAATCCTAGAGAAGTGAATTACAGCCTCACTGTAGAAAATGAAAATATAAAGAGGAAAGGGGACTACAGTGAAAGGCAGAAACTTTTTTTATGTGGGACAGACTGGGAACAGAGCTTAGGTCTTCCTAAATTGAGTGGCACTGTGCTACAACATAGCTTGTGCTGTCCTTTCCTGTCTCATATTGCATGCCAATGCCATGCTTGACATTGTCAATAGTTCTACTTGAATCAAGCTATTAATCTCATATATGTAACCTTGATTTCCCCCAAGTTTATATAAGTGAATGTCATGCAATAAAGCTCAGTCTTGAGTCTCAATTATTTTTCATTAGCTATTAAGCTAATGTCTAAGAAAGCTGTAAAGGAATCTTGTAAAAGTATTAGAGGTTTGAGGGGTTTTTCACTTTCATGTGTAGCCTTTCAGTTCCTACAGGTTTGACATGCAGAGTATTTGGTAAAGGTGGAATGATACTTGGTGAGGGGCTTGAACAAGTCCTCTGGATGTGTGGAGAGTGGCCTTTCAAGCTGCAGATGTCTGACAATATGCTGTACAAGTATGAAATTCTGCATTTAATAAGTAAATAATGTATCCGTGGAGGATTAACTGGGATCAAATCAGTTGTCAGATCATAGAATTCTTTGGATTGGAAAGGACCTCAGACATCTAGTTCCAACCCCCCAGCTATGGCAGGGATGCCTTCCACTAGACCAGGTTGCCCAAAGCCTCATCCAACCTGACCTTAAGATCTAAGAGTTTGTGAGATGCAAGTTGACCTTGCTCTGATTTGGAATTGGATGAGCTGAGCTCCTCATTCTGTTCCTTCCGCTGACTGAATATAGTGTGATTCTTGATGCTTTGGATTTTAAAGCACACGTACATTAGATCATATGTGATGAAAATTAAGTCTAGTGCCAGTGTGTCAACTTCTCATGCCCTCATTCCATTGTGTTCTTGGAATGAACATTGTAACTTACACCTGGGAAAAGGCTGACTTAAATGATTTTTAACTATTTTGGGTGGGACAGAATTATATAGTGATGATCAATTTGTGAAAGGCAGTCACTGTGGAGAGTACCAGAGTTGCTCATAATCAGATTACTTGAGTATTAATAGTATTGGGATTAACAGAAAATAAGAACTTTGATTTGGAGGGAGAGAGAAGTTTAAAGGAAACTGCAGTTCAGGTGCAACAGACATCTTCCATCTGCTGTGACGTAAGTTGAAGACATTTTGATGGTGTGGTGGAAAAAAAAGCCTTCATAGAAAGCTTTCCAGCTGTGTCAGCTGCAAACCTGTACTTTTATTTGCTCAGCTTTTCAGCAGAATTAACCCCCTGGGTGAGATTGAGAGAGGTGACCCTGCGATTACAGGCTCCAGTTCCTGTTGCTCTCTCATGGCTGTATGGCTCCTTCCTCTGCTCAGCTTTCCTAGTGAATGATGTTTGGATTAGAGGAGAGATGCAGCTGTAATATTAATTTTGAATGCCTACTTGAAAGTGTTGACTAATGTATGGGGTTTTTTTTAGTGTACAGGAAGGCTTTTATTATTTATGCCTTATCTTTCCTTCCTATTTGTGGTTGGAGAAGCTAGCTGTCACAGAAGACCAGGTGATTGCATATATTAGCTCACTATTACCCATGTATTATTTTTTCTAGCCTGCTAATTACAGTTTAAGTGGATGTCTCTTCTATTTAAATTATAAGCTCCCTAGGAAGAGAAAATGCAATGGGTTTGTTTATATCCAGCACAAAGGATACTCTGATCTTGTTATTGCTGGGAGTCACTCCCAGAACTGCACATCATTTCAGACAAGCCTTAATTTTAGTCGCTTTAAGCATTTCTCTGCTCAGGCTTTCTTTGTCTTAATAAAGAAGAGAAATCAGCATTGCAAGTAATTACAAGTAATCAGCTGAAGTAATTTATGGAATGCAGTTTTGCCCATGTTTTTTAGACAAAGTAGGGCATAATATATCAAAGGAATGCCAATTTCCTGCCTCATAGCATGGCTAGTACTTGGGGGTCATTGTTTATTTTTTGTTTGGCATTTAAAAATACATTTTTGGGTTGGTGGGGTTGTTATTTTCTAAGTTGGGTGTATTGGGTCCATCCTTCTCCCCCCCTCCCCTGAAAGCTTCTTGTGGATTTTATTTTTTCTCAGCTTGAATTATTTCTACAGTATATAAGACACTCTGCTGCTCTAGAGAGCAGGTACTTGAGATGAATGAATCTTGGCAGGTGGTGACAGACTGTATTTTATTTTAGGCATGCAGAGCTGACACGAATGGTGGTGAGCTAGTGTGTGTTAGGTATCCAAAGTCAGGTTACTGGATCTTCGTGGAGGCCTCCTTTGATACACAAGCACTTCCATATCATTATGTTGCCTCAGAGAGGGAGATAGGTGCCAGCTGGGAAGCACGCCAGCTATTTCAAGTACATCACTGGAAAGATCTAGCTGTAAAAAGAGGCTGTACCTAATATATGTTGTTTCATCATTGCTTTTTGTCTCCTCCCATGCTTTATAGTGCTGTTCAGAGGAATCCATCGCCCCCCCCGAGCCCCTTCCACTTTCCCTGTTAAATGGAAAGAATCATCTTGGTTTGTTGTTTGGCATTGTTGCAGGTGGAGCTGGAGGTCACGCTGCCAGGAGAAGGAAAGGACAGAATATTTAAGGTGGCTATAAAGTGGATGTCCTGTGTGAGTTTGCAGGCTTTACATGATGCTCTTTCTGGTCGGCTGCCAAGTGTCCCGTTTGAAACCATCCAGGCACTGGATGTAGTGATGAGGCACTTGCCTTCCATGAGGTGAGGGGAAGACCTTGACATTGTTTAGGAGGTTGCATTGTTATTTGAATCGTTTCAGTGGCTTTTTTGGGTAGGATGTGCTTTCATAGCTCAACTGAAATCAAGCGATCTAGCAGAAGGCATTCTCAGGCAGGAGGCAGTGTGGTGCTTTTCTGCTCATCTGGTGGAATTAGTAGCCTCCAGCCTGGACACAAGTCCTTTTCCCCACCAGTCTTCAGATTTGGTGCATGTTTGTGTGCTGTCAGATCAGGGGTACGCTGCCATCTCTCTCATACCCCATTTCTTTGTAGGGTCTAGAAAAGGAAGCCCTTCCTGAGTGGAAAGTAGTTGGAGGTTGGTATAGACACTAAGGGTGGTTTTAAAACTTGTTACCCTGTTCCTATGTGTCCTTGGGCAGATGCTTATTGCCAATTTTGTGTGAAGGGGACGTTAGTGTCACCCAGTGTAGCTGTTTTTATAGAAAAGAAATAACTGAAAATTAGCTTTTTTCCAAGTGTCTATAGCACTCACAGTCGAACCCAAGAGATACTGGGTTTAATTCTGCTGCCATGAAACAAGTGACTTAAGACACAGCTCAAATTACATTCAATTGGAAAATAAAGAACAAAGTTTAGTAGAGCTGAACTTTCTAAATTTGAAGGGCTACACAGGGGAAGTTAATTAAATTTTTGGTAAATATCTTCACATAGCCTTATATTACCATGATGTTATCAGCAAATTAAGGATTTTAAAAATAAAAGAACTTTAGTCATGTTTTGCAACACAGAAAAAAGCCCAGAGTAATTAATCACACATCTTTGTTCAGAGAAAAGTATTAGCGCTGGTTTTGACTAATTTGATATTAATTATGTGGTACTGAATTACTGAGATGAAAGATTCATCAAGAAATTTACTTAAATCAGTCATTCACCCACAGATTTTTCCATGGATTTCAGAGGAAGCTATGCAGAAGTAAGGGGAGAGATTATGACATTGTTGTTTTAATGGCAGAGGTGTTGATTTTCTTATGAAGCTTGGCTGAATTTTTAATAGAGTACAAAAGAAATTATTACACTTTTCTTTGCTTGAATTAGTAGGTATATTAAGGAGTATACTGAAAATAAATTTAAACAGCTGTAGTAGGTAGTTTCTTACTGTAAGTAGCTGGATTTTGGGAGGTGTAACCTAAATCCTCAGATTATTGGTAATTTGAAATACTGACATTTCTGTGCTGCTGTGACCAGGAATTTTCATTAGTTATGGGTTTATTTCAGGGTTTTGTTGGGGTTTTTTTGCTTTTATTTTATGATCTGGATTTATTTTCTTTATTGCAGATATACTCCTGTGGGGCGATCTTTCTTTACAGCTTCAGAAGGGTGCTCAAATCCATTGGGTGGTGGTAGAGAAGTTTGGTTTGGCTTCCATCAATCAGTCAGACCTTCCTTATGGAAAATGATGTTAAATATTGATGGTAGGTCCTTTAAAAATCTCTTCTTGTTCCTTTCTTTCTTGGTGGAAAGGGAAAAACGTCATACAGTTTGTTGAATTTCTTAAAAACTTCCTCAGTATTGTAATGTAACATCAAAGTTTTCTGTCTACAGTGTCTGCAACTGCATTCTACAAAGCACAGCCAGTTATTGAGTTTGTATGTGAAGTTCTGGACTTCAAAAGTATTGAAGAACAACAAAAACCTCTGACAGATTCCCAAAGGGTAAAGTTTACCAAAGAAATAAAAGGTAATATTTAAATTGCATGGAATTGCTTTATTCTGTCTGTTGATATGTTACTACTACACATTTTGAGTATCTTCTGTAGTAGTTGTCTGTAGACAGATAATCACAGAGAACAGTGTTTACACTTTTTGAACAAAGGCAAGAATCTTTTTATTATGTATATTCCAAGACTTTCAGAAGTCTGATCAGTTTTATGTTTCAGTCTGCTTGTCCTTTATCTTACTACATTGGTGGTTTCTGTAGCTTGACATTCACTTTAACATGACAAGAGTTGGGTCAGACTGGATAATTATGTGGCTTCAGATTTAATGAATGACTAGTATGAAAAGTTTGTTTATTTATTGAATGAGGGGCATACCTCTCATCTGCCCTCGTGAGGCCCCACCTGGAGTCCTGTGTCCTGATCTGGGGCCCCCAATACAAGAAGGATGTAGAACTATTGGAGAGGGTTCAGAGGAGCCACAAAGATGATTAGAGGGCTGGAGCACCTGCCCTACAGAGAGAGGCTGAGGGAGCTGGGCTTGTTCAGCCTGGAGAAGAGAAGGCTGTGGGGGGACCTCATTGCAGCCTGCCAGTCCCTGAAGGGAGCAGAGAAACAGGAGGGGAATCAGCTTTTTAAAAGGGCAGATAATGGAAGGACAAGGGGGATGGATTGAAGCTGAAGGAGGGAAGGTTTAGATGAGATATTAGGGGGAAGTTTTTTACAGAGAGAGTGGTGAGGGGCTGGAACAGGCTGCCCAGAGAGGTGGTGGATGCCCCGTCCCTGGAAGTGTTCAAGGCCAGGTTGGATGGGGTCCTGGGCAACCTTGTGTAGCTCCAGGCCTGAGTTTGGTGTCCCTGCCTGTGGCAGGGGGTTTGGAGCTTTATGATCCTTGAGGTCCCTTCCAACCCTTGCCATTCTATGATTCTATACCTGAGCTCTAAATTAATTAATCTAAGTAAATGATCACATACTTCAGGATCTGTGGTAGCTACATTCACATGTGTATTTTCCCTGTGGCAAATACGAGGTAGATTAATTAACTTTGCCCTTAATGAAAGTGCTTATTGAAACCATGAAGATTATATGTTTTACTCTAACAGATGGATAATAACTTTTTATAGTGTTGTTAGTTACTGGCTTGCGACTTGTGTGAGCTTCTCTTTATTTAAATGTAGGTTCTTGTAACATACCTTCATCTTCTGTGCTTCATCACCACCCAGTCACTTGACCAAGTGGCATGTCAAACTTAGTGGTGTGTGGTGGCATCTGAGAGCTTCTCAGTGCCAAGGTACTCCTGATATCTTCTCAGCTTATAGAGCAGCATCCCTTATTATGTTAGTCTCCTTAAAAACAATTTATCTTCCCAAATGAATGTTGCTTTTTTATGTTTAGAAGTTACATTTATTTACTCCCCCATCTCTTAGGACAAGTTAACAGAAATCCAACAATTTTGTATTTCTCACTTTTGAAACATGTTGGTAGTGCCAGTCCTAATTCCATGACAGATCCTTCAAGCTCCTTCCTTCATGATATGCTTGATGGAAAAACAGCAAGTAAAAAGAAGACCAAACTCCATGTGTCTACCTTGCAGCTTCCTTGTTTCCACAAAAACATCTTTTCCCAGCTAGAAGTTAGCTCGAGAAGTATAAATATATCGTGAGATTGTACTGGTTATAAATGGTTTGAAAAAATAATTGGGCATGGAATTGTCAGCTTATACTGAAATCTTTCCATGAGGATTTTCGTTCTGCAGCTTGAAGTCATCTCAGATTTGCAGCAAAGCTAGTTGTAATGTAGGGAAAACCAACCCCAGGTACCAGCATAGGTTGGGGACTGGCCTGTTGGAGAGCAGGGTAGGTGAGAGGGACCTGGGGGTGCTGGTGGGCAGCAGGGTGACCATGAGCCAGCAATGTGCCCTCGAGGTCAAGAAGACCAGTGGCATCCTGGGGTGTATTAGAAGGGGTGTGGTTAGTAGGCCAAGAGAGGTCCTTCTCCTCTACTCTGCCCTGGTGAGACTGCACCTGGAATATTGTGTGCAGTTCTGGGCCCCTCAGTTCAAGAAGGACATAGAGCTCCTTGAAAGAGTTCAGTGCAGGGCCACCAAGATGGTTAAAGTTGTGGAACACCTTCCTTATGAGGACAGGCTGAGGGAGCTGAGCCTCTTCAGCTTGGAGGAGACTGAGGGGTGACCTCATTAATGTTTATAAATATGTAAAGGCTGAAAGTCAGGAGGATGGAGCCAGGCTCTTCTCAGTGATGGCCAGCGACAGGCCAAAGGGCAGTGGGCACAAGCTGGAGCATAGGAAGTTCCTTATGAGTGTAAGGAGAAACTTTTTCACTGTGAGGGTGACAGAGCCCTGGGACAGGCTGCCCAGAGAGGGTGTGGAGTCTCCCTCTCTGGAGACATTCAAAACCAACCTGGATGTGTTACTGTTTGATTTAGTCTAGTTGATCCTGCTCTGGCAGGGGGGTTGGACTGGATGATCTTTGGAGGTTCCTTCCAACCCCTGACGTTCTGAGATTCTGTAAGTTGAGGTATTGAGGAGGTGACAGTTTAATGTAAATACTGTAATAACACATTTCAGAAGTGTTCATAACAACTTGATGTTTATTGAAGGTTTGATAATAGCCATAACAAAATTAGCAGTTTAATATGATGTTTGGCAAGTCATTAGTGCCTTTGGCAAATAGGAGAAATATGCACTGCTATGTGATTATACAGATGTACAGATATATAAGGAATTCCTGTATGCAACTCCCTCTTTCCTGTTCCCACATTCAACTCACTATCTAAAATAGCTCACCTACATCTGTAGGCATGGAAGTAATAGGAATGAAAATGCTGCATTCTCTTCTGGCTGTGGAAAGTGGTAAAATAGAAACAATTTTTCAGGATAACTGTGTCGTGCTGGTTTGGGGTGGATAATTGATTCTTCTAGAAGCTGTTGGCTTTCAGCTTTTGTGTCAGGGGAGTTGCAACAGGTATTTGTAAAAAAAAAGGATACTTGCAGTTTAGCATAGGACAGGAACGGTTGGACTTGATGATGTTAAAGGTTTTTTCCAACCTTGTGATTCTGTGATTCTCTGTGATTTTGTCTTCATGAAGGATAAAGCTCTGTGGATAATTTTATTTCCCCCCTGCTCCCCCTGATTCATTAATTTCGAGTTGGTTGCAATAGTTGGAGGTCTCACAGACACTGTATTTTCATACACAAAGTATAAGCAAGCTTTTGGTTTCAAGGAGGTTGTGTGCCCTTCTTGTCCTTCTACCATCCTGCACTTCCTCAGAGGTACAGAGGTGGAATTCACAGAATGTGTTCAGCTTCATCTGCAAGCTCTTGGGGCTTTGGGGTTTCACCTTGTCTCTGAAACTCTTTGTTGAGCTTTGGCTGAAGCTCAGGGGTTTTGTTTTTTAAGACTACAAATTGCAAGTTGAGCTCTCTCTAGAATACCCTTCGATGCTCAGAGAACGTGTTCAGTAGCAAATAGCTTTACTGTACAGTTTAAGTGGCCTTTTGTAGCAATTAAGGGGGCTGACACCTTAATTTTGAAGAAGCACTGATAATGTATTTTCCAACTTTTAGGTCTGAAGGTGGAGATAACACACTGTGGACAAATGAAAAGAAAGTACAGAGTGTGCAATGTCACCAGACGACCAGCAAGTCACCAAACGTAAAGTGTTTTCCTTCTTTTTAAGCATATGTTTAATCTCAGGCTGGTAAAATACTTTACCTGTCTTACTGACATAGGAAAAATCTTGGAAAAATGACACTTTCTTTTGTCAATGTAGTCAATATATTTAAAATACACCTTGAAGTATTGTCCAGATTTTCTTGCTTTTGTTGGGTTTATTCTATAATGAATGCCATGGCATTTGCCCAATTTGCTTTGCTTTAGATGTGTGGATTTGGGGTTTTTTTGTTGTTGTTTGGAGGGGGGAGGGAGTGTATTGGGGTTTTGTGTGCTTCTTTTTGTGCTTTTTATTTTCCTATTTACAGATTTCTTCAACATTGGAAGAACAGGATGCCTTAACAGTAACTTAATGTTTCCCAGAACGATTGAATAGAAAAGTAGTGCCAACTGGGATCAGCTTTCTTATCTTGCTTGTTACCAATCTATTTTATCTCTAGAAAAATACTTACTTTTAATCACTAACCAGAGATTTGCAGATAACTTGAATATGGGGCATTTTTTCCTATTTTAAATAAAGAAAAGAAAGGATACCAGCTCTTTACAAAAAGTTAACTGATCAGTGTCTGGATCTGGTATTTCATTGTTTGGGCTTTAATTCATCCTCTTTCAGTGATGTATTATATTAACAGAAAGACAATTATTGTCCCACCTTGCTGTAAGTATATGCAAATATATATGCATATACAGAAATAGGTAATGTGTAGAAAGAGAAATGCATCTCTGAAGCAGGAATTGATTTTGCAACTCATAGTAGGCTTGCTATGGTCTCTGCATGGCATATCCCAAATGTGCTGAGTATCCCAGATAAACAGAAAACACCAGTCTATCTCAAAGGCACCTGCTTTTAGGAAACTTTTATAGCTTGATACCTGAAGTTTTATAGCTTCAGGTATCCAGAATGTTAGAGAAACAGCTTTCTGTGGTGCTATTAGAAGACAGAGGTAGTGACAATGATGAAATCTTAATTATAGTAGTGCACTTACGTAATTTCAGCAAGATAAGTTTCATGTCCAGTAACCTTGTACCAAATATTGAGTGATTGTGGAAATTAATAGCTTATTTTAATCTTTGTTTTCCAATAGATTCCCACTTCAGCAGGAGAATGGACAAACAGTTGAATGCACTGTAGCTCAGTATTTTAAGGACAGGCACAAGTTAGTTTTACGCTACCCTCACCTTCCATGTTTACAAGTTGGACAGGAGCAGAAACACACCTACCTTCCTCTTGAGGCAAGTTAACTTCTAGATAATACTGTATTCCAGGAACAGGGGAGGGCATCAAAGGGGAAAAAAGCTCAAATATTGACAAATATTGAGTAGCCAACTTCAGAAATTGCATAATTCAGCAATGAAAGAAAAACCCAAAACAAACAATTGTATCCTGTGTTTTAACTTCTTTTGTATTTGTTTATTTTAGGTGTGCAACATAGTGGCAGGACAAAGATGCATAAAGAAACTCACTGACAATCAAACTTCCACTATGATTCGAGCAACTGCCAGATCAGCACCTGACCGTCAAGAAGAGATTAGTAAATTGGTGAGTTGGGTCAAATATGAGCTATTACTAATAATTTGTACTGTACACAGGCTATGAACTTGTCTTGTGTGACTTTATCCTTTCATCATGGAGAAATGCACTCACACAAAAGGTTTTCAAAGGTTCTTTTGGTGGTTTATTTCAAATTTTGAGGCATCCGTGTATCAGGTGGAATTAACAGAGCTTCTGAATGCTTGGCATCACCCATATAAAAAGGATATGGGCCCAAACACAGGTTATCTCAGGAAGTTTTATATGTCATAAAAAGAATTTCTCTTTCTACCAGAAATAACCTAATTCTTTCCAATTTCAGATGCGGAGTGCGAGTTTTAATACCGACCCCTACGTTCGGGAATTTGGAATAATGGTCAAAGATGAAATGACAGATGTGACTGGTAGAGTCCTACAGCCTCCTTCCATCCTCTATGGAGGCAGGGTATGTAGAGCAGATCCTGTACAGTCTGTGATAACTTCCATAAGATGGTTGCTTTAATGAATGATATGTTTTAAGCATAATGGGATAAAATCACCATAAAGTGTAATTGTAGAACTTAAAGTACCATTTTTTAAATGGTCCATAAATGTACCAGGCATGTTGTGTGTGATGATCCTCTGTCTGTCAATTGCATCTTTACTTCTGAAAGTGGAGTAAAGATGCACCTAAACACGTTTTCCCCTAGAGTTTTTAACATGTGAGGTTCTTTGACACCACTTCATTGTGTTGCAAGAAGAAATCTGCAAATAGTGGTTCAAATCGGTGTGTATGTAGGACAAACAATTTAGTGTTTGGTTTTGCCTCCCCTAACTCTGAAGTCTTCCTGAACTTCTGGTTGGTTTTGAGCGTGCTGGGCAGGGCAGCTGTCTCTTAGGACAGCTATTTTAAAGCATTATCTCTATCAGCATGTTTTTCTCTGGAGCCATCTCTTCTCTTGGAGTATTTACTCAGAGGTTTGTTCTTTACAGTGCCCTTCCAAATGACCTTTCTGAGATAATCTTCTTACTGTGGTGTCTTTCAAAAAAAGCTTGAGAAACAGGGTGTCTTGGTTTTATGCAAGTTGAAAGCTTTGATCACTGGGCTAACTGAATTTCTGAAGTTTTCTGAGGAACCTCTTCTAGATCACTTTTGCCAGCTGAAGATAGTTCTGTCCCTATGCACAAATCAGACTGTTACCTCCATTAAGCCCCAATGGGAGATGATCTCTCAGCTTCTACCTAAATCTCTTCAGACAAAACCAGGCAGATTAGGTCAAACCTTCCTTTGCTGACAGCTTAAGGTAACTCTGCTATCTTTGCCTGACCCTGATTAGGGAGACTGTTCTCATGAACTGTCCTGGGACCAGGGGAAACAAGAGTTAATGACAGATGAATGATGAAAAGTCACAATGGGGAGGTACTGCCTTCAGCAGACACAGCTCTTTGCAAAATGAATTACAAAATCTGTGTGTGTCCTGAAAAACTCCCCTAACTTTGAGCTGTTGCTGCTAAATGAGAAGGCAGACATAGTAGTAACTAGTCTAAAACATCTATGGGAAACAAGTACTTATTAAGGTAATTAACATCACTGGAATTACTTTAGTCATCTTATTATATCCCTTGTTCTCTAGATAATCTGTCATAGTAGTGTCTGCTTGATGGGAGAAAGTGTTGCACGGGTCAAAGTTGAAAACTTGATGATCTGAGTGATGTCAAACCACTATTTGCTTTTACTTCAATCATAGCTTGATCCTGGCTGGAAGCCAGGTGACCACCAAAGCTGCTCTATCACACCCTCCTCAGCTGGACAGGGGAGAAAAAAATCTAATGAAAGGCTCATGGGTTTAGATAAGGACAGGGAGATCACTTGGCAGTTACCATCATAGGCAAAGTTAAACTCAAGCAAAACAGAGTAATGAGAAATAAAACCAAATCTTAAAACATCTCTCACCCCCAGCCCCTCCCTTCTTCTTGGGCTTAACTTTACTCCTGATTTCTTTCTCTTCTACCCCCAGTGGAACACAAGGACAGGGAATGGGGGCTGCAGTCATTTCATCACACATTCTCTGCTGTTCCTTCCTCCTCAGGGGAGGGCTCCTCCCACTCTTCACCTGCTCCAGCATGGAGTCCCTCCCAGGGGAAACAGTCCTCCATGAACCTCTCCCAGTGTGAGTCCTTCTACAGGCTGCAGTTCTGCAGGCAGTGGTCCAGCACAGGTCCCTTCCATGGGGTGTAGAACTTTGTGACCAGACTACTTCAGCTTGGGTCTGTCACATGGTCTCAAGTCCTGCCAGGAGCCTGCTCCATCCATCATGGGCTTCCCCTGAGGAAAGCCCACAGCTTCCTTTGGGTACATCCGCCTGTTCTTATCTGGGGTCCTCCACGGGCTGCAGGTGGGTGTCTGCTCCACCATCATCATGGGTTGCAGGGGAACAGCCTGCCTCACCATGGTCTTCACCACAGGCTACAGGGTAATCTGTAGGGAGGTGCCTGGGGCACCTCCTCCTCCTCCTTGTTTACTGACCTTGGTGTCTGCAGAGTTTCTTGCATCTTCCCACTCCCTTCTCTGGTTGCAAAAAGTGTCTGCTTGCTTTTTTTTTCTCCTTAATGTGAATCCCAGACACTCTGTGACGATCACTGATGGGCTCAACCTTGGTCAGCAGTGGATCCGGCCTTGAGCCCAGCTGGTGTTTATTCTTCTGGGCCTAGGAAAAGCTTCTAGCTGTTTCTTCCAGAAGCCATCCCTGCAGCCCCCCTCCTGCACCAGAACCCTGCCACACAAAACCACAACACCAGAGTAGCATGCTGTCTTGTCACAGAATGATCTTTATAAGCCAGGGATGGATTTTGGAACAGTAGAAAGACCTGTGGATATAAAGCCTGCTAGTCAGAGGGAAACAGAAGCATAACAGATTTCTATTAGTATGTTTTTGCACTGCTGTTTTGAGTATGTGTCTGTTTTTTTTATCCTTCCACTTCCAGAATAAAGCAATTGCTACTCCAGTTCAAGGAGTCTGGGACATGAGGAACAAACAGTTTCACACTGGAATCGAGATAAAGGTTTGGGCAATAGCGTGTTTTGCCCCCCAGCGCCAATGCACTGAAGTTCATCTGAAGTAAGTGTATTTAATTAAATTGTGATTTTATTACCTATTTTGTATGGAAATAGCATTGTTTCTCTTATTTAGAATCTGTATTTTAAGGTGGGTTTGATATATACCTTATGGTGGGTTCCTGACCAGCAGGACAGAGCACTGATGGCTTTTAACGAGACTGAAATTAAGGGTATTCATCTCAAGGATTTGTCAAGAGTAAAAGCTGATATGTATGTCACCTTAGGTTCTTTTGCTATTTAGAAGGAATAGATTTATTCATGCAGAAGTTAAAATGAAATCTTTAAAAAGCAATCCAGCTCTTGTCTAGAACTTTCTACCTTCCAGAGTTACCGCCGTGTGAGTGTTGCTGTGTTTATGAGTAGGGCTGGCTGTTACTTTGTTCACTTTGAGCATCTGAATGAAACTTTGATTTTGTTTTTCCTGTCTTTGGATGGAACATGATTGTTCAAAGACTGTTGTTAAGTGACATCTACCATGGGGAAAGCAGGAATCAGGGAAGCGTGCGTGCCTGTGTAAATGGATTGTCCAATTCCTCCTTTTCCACGCAGTTGCTTTCCTTTCATGCATGGGCAAGTGCAGCTCTTACAGCTGCCCTAGCTTGTGACTCAGCTGCTCTTTGTAAGGTGAATGCGAGACAGTAATTATTCATAACAACAGTATTGCCATAATAATGTTCCTATGTTCCTTTAGATTATTTGCCAAATAACTTGGGCATGTTTCTCCAAGAAGTTGCAAGCAAACAATGGAAATCTTACCTTTTCCTTTCCTTCCCTTTGTGTAAGGCTGGGGACTTGTTTTCATGGCAGGAACTAAGATGCCAGAGAACAATCTCTTCCAGACTGTGGCTTCTAGTGGAAATGTTGCATAGGGGGTATTAGTAAGTTTTGAGAGATTGGCAGAAGTATTCCACTTAATGAGCCAAAAGAAATGTATTTGGTGGCTTAGATAGTTTCCTGTGAAATCACAGAATCACAGAATCAGAGTTGTAGGGGTTGGAAGGGACCTTGAGAGATCATGGGGTCCAACCCCCCTGCCAAAGCAGCTCCCCAGCTCATACTGCACAGATAGGCGTCCAGATGGGTCTTGAATATCTCCAGAGAAGGAGACTCCACCACCTCCCTGGGCAGCCTGTCCCAGGGCTCTGTCACCCTCACTGGGAAAAAGTTCCTCCCCATGTTGGTGTGGAACTTCCTGTGCTCCAACTTGCAGCCATTGCCCCTTGTCCTGTCTCCACTGACCAAAGAAAAGGGGCTGGCTGATTCCCCCTTCATCCCCTGCTTCAGATAATTATAGATATTGATTAGGTCCCCTCCTTAGTCTTCTCAAGGCTGAAGAGTCCCAAGGATGTTCTTTCATATTAGGAATATAGCTGTGTCTAGTTGTGTCTTGTTGCCTTTTGTTACATCTCGTTGAGCAAGTAGGAACTCTGCTGCTGTAAATCCATCAGGGTATGAACACCTTCAGAATTCCTACAAGTCTTCAAAACCATCCTGCTTTGCCTGGCCAAAACAGGGCGAGATCCTTCCTACAGACCATACTTGCAGGTAGACTCTATGGGGTGCAGTCATAGAATCATAGAATGTCTCTCAGGCCCAGAGTGCTCCAGCCTGGTCCTCTACAGTCACAACCTCCTCCTCTTGGTGCCCGCCCCCAGCAAACCTGCTGCAGCGTAGGTGTCTCCCTTTCTGCTTCCATGGGCTGCAGATCTGCTGCCAGCAGCTTACTCCAGCATGGGTCAAAGTATCTTCCACATGTCTCCACCTGCTCCATCATGGGGCCTCTCCATGGGCTGCATGTGGGGTCTCTGCTCCACATCATCTTCCATGGGCTGCAGGGAGACACCTGCTCCACCATGGTCTTTTCCACATGCTGCAGGGGACTCTTTCTGGTGCCTGGGGTGCCTTCTCCCCCTCCTTCTTTACTGACCTTGGTGTCTAGAGAGTTTCTTACATCTTCTCACTCCCTTCTCTGGTGGCAAAAAGCAGCCACTTGCATTTCTTTTTGTCCTAAATGTGATTCCCAGAGGTGCTGTGACCATCACTGATGGGCTTGGCCTTGGTCAGCAGCAGGTCTGGCCTTGAACCCAGTTGGTATTTACTGTTTTGGGCCAAGGGGAAGCTTCTAGCTGCTTCTTGCAGAAACCACCCCTGCAGCTCCCCTTTCCTTCACCAGAACCTTGCAACACAAAACCATAACAGGACCTCAGTCAGCGTTGATGCCAGTTAAGCATTGCTTCCTGGGATCACCTTTATTAAGCTGATCATTAGGAAGGACATCTCCAGGTGTGTCTCTGAGCATTTTAGTTTGGGTCACAAGTGCATAATTGAAGTGATGCTCCTGATGGTCACCAACAGCCATGCCATGCCGTGTGTTTAGGAGCACTCTGAGTGTCCAGTGTGGATTTCTTTTGAGTAGAACTGGACTGGAGTATGTGCTTCAGCCCACTGTACCAGACTACAGCTGCTCTGAAGGAAAAGATCCCAGAAACACATGTAATGTCAACGTTGGTCCCTCAGCACCAAGTACTCCCCTGTACAGTCTGCACTGTGACACCTTGCTACCTGTTCATCTTGCCTTTGTTTGTGGGGATAGGACTTACAGACTGCTCATGCAGCATTGATGGAGGCATCCAACCTGGAGGAGCCAGGTCTTTGAAGATACTTTCCCAACTGGATATACTCTAGAGAGCCCTAGGAGCACTTCTGATTGCCTTGCTTACAGCAGGCACAGTGTCTTCTTGATGTCCCTTCCACAGGAAAGATAATCAAATGCTACCATGTTAATGAGAGCCAGGAGAAAGAAGCAGGTTTGCAGCACAGCAGACCCTGCTAGTACAGGGGTTGAAGGAGGCTTTTGTCAGAGACAAAATTAGGTTGTCTCTGAGCAGGTCCATCAAAGGGTCACTTATATTTGCGCCATCGTTGGAGCAGGGTTATTGTCAACTCCAGGATACACCTTTGCCCTGATATTTTCCTGATATTTAGCAGTGGTTTTGTGTGTGTTATTACTGATGTTGGATCAGTTCTCTGAGACATGATTGTTGGTAACTTCTGTTGGGTTTTTTCCTTGCCAAGAAGAAGGAGGAACTCAAGCTGTTCCTGTAGTGATACACGAGGAAATGTGGCTATCCAAAATTCCATCAGAGTAGTGGTTTTGGAAAAGGTAACTTATTCTGAATGTCCCATAGAAAGGTTGTATGATGTGGAATTTGCTTTGGAAGTGAAGTTTTTAGCAGTGGTGTTATTTATATAGTGTATTTCCTTATCTTTCTTTGTCTTTCCTTCAGTGACCACATAGGCATAGTCAATTAAAGATGCACTTGGGGTGAATTCCCAGGGTTTTGGAAAGGGCAGAGGATTGTAAGAACAAAAATCAACATGGAATTTTACAACCTGAGAATCTAATATGTTTTCTTTACATCCTTTAGGACCTTCACAGAACAGCTGAGGAAGATTTCCAGAGATGCAGGAATGCCAATCCAGGGGCAGCCATGCTTCTGTAAATACGCACAGGGAGCTGACAGCGTGGAGCCCATGTTCAGACATCTCAAGAACACTTACACTGGCCTGCAGCTTGTTGTAGTAATTTTGCCTGGAAAAACACCGGTCTATGGTCAGTAAAATGAAATCATGTGTGTGTTTCAGTGACTATTTAGTTATTTTAAGTGAAGTATCTGAATGAGAATAGTTTAATTCTGGTTTAACTATATTAATTCCATTTAAGGAATGGGATATAAATGAAATGTATTCTTGTTGTGCTGCATGATGCTTTACATTAAGATCTTAATTCTTGTCATTATTTTTACCCATGTTTTTAATTTGCTTTTCCACGTTCTTCCTGTTGGTTGCATTTGAGATGTGGTTTGTGAGAAAGCTTTGAAATTGATACACAGTGGATAAAAATACCCATACTGTAATTTGCATGCTAAAAACTCCCAATGAATGAAGAAGTAATGAACTCAAGACCTATGAAGCTTTTAGAACATCTTTACTTAAACTATCACCCTTTTGCAAAAGACAAGTTGAGTGAGGGAAAAGATCTGTGACAGTTGATATATATTTTTTTTTCCCCCTATCCTTTGAGGTTTTTCTATCTTGGGTTGTGAGGACACAGATGCATGGGAGGTGAATACTCAGCAACTTCAACTGTTTTTTGGAAAGGGGATTGACAGTGCATTTTGCATAGCATTGTATATAGAGGGTTTAATGTGGTTTAGATAAACCATGAGTTTTGTTTTTAAATGGCTCTTCCTATAGGCAAGATTACCTGTTCTCATATCCTGCCTTCCTCCCTTTTTCACTTACAGTGCTTAATTTCAGCACCATCCATTCTTCCATAGCTTTATGGACTCTTCTCCAATGACTCAGATCTACCAAGCAGCTGCAGATTTCTTTTATCCAATCCCTCACGGATTTAACAGAGCAGAAAACAGTTTCCTAACTTTCTTTTCCCAATATTAAAAAAGTTAAAAAGATTTAAAAAGGAGCCTTTACAAAATACAGTACCCCCCACCCTTAAATTCAGCCTTGCAAAGGCTTGCTCATCTCTTATTTGTTCAAAGGAATTTCAGTGCAAAATGACGTTTACAGTTTTCTGCTTGGAGTTAAAAGGGGGACTCTGTACTTAACCGCTGAGAGGATGTGGTACCGCTCTCATCTGCTTTCCTTGTCATTATCTTTAATTACAGCTCTTTCTGCTCCCTCTAATCATCTCTTCATTTTCTCCCTGTGCTCTTACCATACTCTTACACTGCCTATACCCACGGTCTTCTCTTTTCTCCTTTCACTCTCCTCCTCAAAAAGCTTTTCCCTCTCCTGTTGCCAAAGGGGGTTGTATCTTCTCTGAGCTTGTCCTGGAGCCTTAAATGTCATCTTTTCCTGAGTTTAAGATTATGGCTCTCTTAAAGCCTTTTAAGTCTCAATTTTGTTGTTAACAATAGGATTTGTTTTAACCTTTCGGATTGTACAGTTCTTAGTGGGTGTCTTTGGAGTTTTATGGGCCATCCTTTGCTAAACAGGTCACACTTCATGCAAGCAATAACTGATAAAGTGGTTGGCTGAATATTAATCAGCACATTACTATTAACTTTGGTTTACTAGTCCAGTGTTTAATAGCAAAACAAGTGCTCATTATCCTAGTATCACCCACATTACCTACTTCATTAGCCAAAGGTGTCGGGGAAGACAGCAGGCCTGCTAGCGGCCTAGCTCTCTTCTCCCAAGACATAGGCCCTGACAATATTCTTCTGTTCCCATGAGAAAGGAAAAGTTCCTCATGCTGAGAGGATCCTAATAATCACATTCTCAAAACACAGTGGCCTTGCTATAGGTGTACAGGCTGCCCTAAACCAAGAAGCAGCTATGGGAAGGTATTTGGGAGTAACAGAACATGTTAGGAACCAACCAGAACAAGAAGGTCAAAACAGCAGGTGTGAGGATACTTTTAGGTATTAAAGGTAAACTAAGGATGTTTAGCTATAAGATAGGTTTATCAGAGCTCGTTATAATTACTAACCAATCAATATGGTGTGAACAGTGTGTGTAACCAATTAGCAGTTGTTTAGCTTGCCATGTTGGTAGTAAAAAAGGTATAGAATCTGGGTGATTTCACCTAATAAATGGCTTCACCTGCAATTCATATTGAATTGCGTGTTGCTCCCTGCCAATCGCCACACAAAGGTTCTTCCAAGCTGATGATAAAACACTGTAATTCTAAAATCACAGTTAATATAATTTAAAAATAGTTAAAATAACTTAAAATAAGGCATAATACCTTTTGGTTATGTTGAGGACCCAGTTAGTGTGCTGGCAGCAGCTGGAGCAGTACTGGGAGGAGGTTTGTTAGAGGTCAGGGTAGGGCTCAGGAGTTGGGTTTCTCCTTGTTTCTTTAACCTTAAACAACCACTTTGGTAAACTCTAAGCCTAGTTCATTGGCACTGAATTAAGGTCTCCTACATGGTTTGATTGGTGATACACAAATACTTGTATCCTTTGACTTTGCTCTGCAGCGGAAGTGAAGCGTGTTGGCGACACTGTGCTGGGCATGGCGACGCAGTGTGTTCAGATGAAGAATGTGCAGAGGACAACACCACAGACCCTGTCTAACCTCTGCTTGAAAATAAATGTCAAATTAGGAGGCGTAAATAATATTCTACTGCCACAGGGAAGGTAAGCCACCTTTCAAAGAGAAAGAGGGTATTGTATTGCAAGGAGAACGTGCGTCACATGAAGATAACTGGGTGCTTTTGTTGGTAGTCATAGTGCTGAAGTTTAAGTGCCACTTTAGTTGAACTGTCTTTTGGCTTCTGATAGTCACACAGAAGTTACGTTACAAAGGTTGGAGAGGAATATTTGCTCCACTTGAAATTTAAAGTAAAAATATTGTTATTGCAGTCTGGCCATTGAATTACACAGCTTTCATTTGAGTTGAAAATTTATAGTAAACAAATAGCATTTTAAATATAGAAACAAAGAGCATTTTAAATAGTTCTGGCCTGGAGAAGAGTAGGCTCTGGGGAAATCCTATAGCGGCCTTGCAGTACCTGAAGGGGCCTGCAGGAAAGCTGAGGAGGGACTGTTTGTAAGGGCATGGAGCGATAGGACAAGGGGGAATGGTTTTAAATTGGAGGGGAGTCCATTTAGATTGGATGTTAGGAAGAAATACTTCACTATGAGGGTGGTGAGGCACTGGCACAGGTTGCCCAGGGAGGTGTTGGATGTCCTTACCTTGGAAGTGTTCAAGGCCCCATTGGATAGGGCCTTGAGCAGCCTGGTCTAGTGAGAGGTGTCCCTGCTCATGGCAGGGGGGTTGGAACTAGGTGATCTTTAAGGTCCCTTCCAACCCAAACCATTCTGTGATTCTATGATTCCTTCATAGTTTAATTGTGGTCAAGATTCTTCATTTTGTTGTATGTCTTAACCTGCATAGACACTTAAAAAACCCTAAAGCTGGGAGCAGAAAGCTCTTACTTAGTTTCCAGATCTGGTTTACCTTGCAATTTCTTATTACTATTACATTGATGGACTTTAATTATACTGTGATACAGTCTGTGAATTTACTTTGATACTCTTGAATTCTCTATCTGACAAGTCACTGAAGTCCTGTGTGTAGGAAGTGGGAAGGAAAAAAGTATCATTTTTTGGGGGGGGGAAAAAAAAAGACTATCATTGGTTTGTATGGCATCTTAATGCCATTGTTCTTAAATTGAAACTTTTCATGAGTTTTATTTAAAAATCAGTAACAAATTCTAATGGAGGAATGAACAACATACAGCTTGTTTTCACAGAAAGTTAGTTGGAAAGGACTTCCAAAGCAGGATCACCTAGATGAAGTCACACTTAACTGTGCAGCATAGCAAACGTTAGCATAAAGATACAGCAAGTTACATGAATGAAAAAGAAGAGCTAGGTTTCTCCATAGGTAAGAACATGGCATTTTTACAGTGATTGCATCCCAAGTTGGAGAGAGAGTGTGAAAGTGCTCAGGGAATAACCTGCTGCATCATTCTTGGGAGTCTGTTTCAGAGAAGTCAACATTCTGTTTTGCACAGATAAGGCAATTTTTTGGTATGTATTTAGGCTGGTCAGAAGGCTGCTTGGAACAACAAGTACTCAGGGAGGGGGAAAAAGAACACATTATGGGACTGGGTGTATATATATTTTTTATGTATTTTACTAAATTCTCTTTGTGGCACTAAATACTCAACCTGAGTACTGTGCTTGTGGGAGACACCTCCTGTTAAAGTGACATTGTTACCCTGTTACAGTCATTGTATTGCAGAGCATGCATTTCAGAGAAGCACAGTGGGTTTTGTATTTGGGTTTGGTTTTGGGTTTGTTTATTTTTTCCAAAAAGAAGTTAAAGATACTGCTGTGGAATCAAAAGAGAAGCAAACACCCTGTATAAGTAGTCTATGCTGGATTCATAAACACAAGGTCTCTGTTAAGAGGCATGTGTTGACAGTGGTAATGTGGCCAGAAAGATGAATTCTGTGCATTACATCAATAAACTTTGCATTTATGAAGGGGACTTAAGCAAAGGGGGTTTAAGTAAATGGCACAACTGCACACATCACCAAGGCATTGAAGAAAAATGACCATTTTGGGTGTTTAGAATAGATCTGTATTATTTTCTGTTGGTTGGTGGGCTGGGAATAGGTGAACTTTTTATTTGTGCAACTGCACTATGTTACATAGTTACAGTTATCTTAAAATTCCTTTTTAGAGAAGGTCTGAAAACAGCTGAATCAATTTACATATCCAGTTGTCCCCACAGCTGCACACGCACAACAAAATTCTGGAGGGCCCAAGATCTCCTGTTGAAGCTTGAAACTTCCAGGGTAGTGTTTTGGTGACCTACTCTTGATGCAGTAGATTCATATCTTAACTTAAAGATACTTTTAAGTCTTAAGCATAGCATAAGAAAACCCCTCTCTGCTCTCATGAGACCCCACCTGGAGTACTGTGTTCACCCTTGGGATCCCCTCCAGGGGAGGAAAGACACAGAGCTGTTGGAGTGAGTCCAGAGGAGGCTGCAGAAGTCATCAGAGGGCTAGAGCACCTCTCCTATGAAGACAGGCTGTGAGAGTTGGGCTTGTTCAGCCTGGAGAAGGCTCAGGAGCGACCTGATTACAGCCAATACTTAAAGGGGTCCTACAGGAAAGTGGGAGAGGGACTGTTCACCAGGACAAGGGATTTCAAGCTTCAAGCTGACAGAGGGCAGGGTGAGATTAGACTTTAGGAAGGAATTCTTTACTATGAGAATAGTGAGGCACTGGCACAGGTTGTCCAGAGAGGTTGTGGAAGCCCCACCTCTGGAGGCATTTAAAGCCAGTTTGGAGAGGGCTTTGGGCAGCCTGGGCTAGTGAGGGTGTCCCTGCCCATGGCAGGGGGTTGAAACTAGATGATCTTTGGGGTCCCTTCCAACACAAAGCGTTCTGTGATTTCATATCCACAGTTCTTGCACGTCCTTCCCAACATTACTTTTCTGTTCAGAAACACAGTTGTGTGACTGTGTATGTTCATGGCCCTTCAGATTTCTCAGCTGCTATTTGATCCGAAGGGATCAACTTTTATTCTGTTCTGTGCTCTAATCAACAGGGGCTGCAATTCTCCAAGTGGAAATAGAAAAGTATTTCTTAGAATTTATTTTAGATGAAAATGAACAATTAGCTTTAAAAAACATGCCAATGTAATTAGTATGAGAACTCTAATAATGACTGCTAATAACTGTCTCATTACAAGTGACCAGCTCTGGTCAAGTGCAAGTGGTTGCTTAATTCACTGCAAGACTTCAGAGTGCTATTTACTTGTGTTCTAATCTGCTTTATTAAGTGCAAGCCTTGATTTACAAATATCCTTTCTCTTTATCAGACCACCAGTATTTCAGCAGCCTGTCATCTTCCTCGGTGCAGATGTAACTCATCCCCCAGCTGGAGATGGGAAAAAGCCTTCCATTGCTGCAGTGAGTAAATTGTGTTAATGATTTTTAGCCTCTGCTCTCTTGCAGCTCGATTATTCTCAGTTCTTTTGTGGTCTGTTTCTCCTGATTGCCTTATTAGAGTAGTATAAATTGCTTTTCTGCAGGAACCTAATGAAACTTTGGAGAGCTTGCTCTGATGCTAATTACTTAAGTATGTGTATTAGCTTGTAAAATGTCTGAGCTGCTAATACACAGAGGAGCTTTTCTAGTAGCTGATATTTATCAGAAACATGTAATAAGCTGGTGCATTTTTAAACCTGCTTTTTCAGCAGTTAAAAATGTTAAGTACTGATCCATTGCTGATGGGGAATCTGGCTGGCTCAGTGTGGGGTTTGGGGGTTCAGGCTTCTTGATGTGAAATTGTAAAGTCATCTCTTGAAACTGTGTTCCTCAAAGGCTTTTGACTTGCATTAGGATAGGATAGTGTCAGTGTGTGTGGTTTTCATCCTAGGTTTAGTTCTTGTGCTAAATAAATACTGCTTTTAAGTCAGTGTGTTCAGGGAGAGCCAAGTGGAGATGTGCTTAGTAGTGATTTCTGATATAATGAATTTGAGTTTGTTTGCTTCTCTGTTTTTAAGTCCCATGCTGTTTTTAAAATGTGTGAATTCTGAGCTTTCATGAACAGAAAATTCCCATCCTTTGGTGTTCAGGACATGCCTTTAGTGGCCCACCATTCAGTTTTACAGATTCCACAGGGTCCCAGAAAGGCACTTGGTCTTCAGGACTTTAAATTCCTGTGCAGGAGTCTGAACTAAGTCAATGGTTTCATGGTATCAGTGCTCCAAGTTCAAATTTTTGGGTTTTTTTTTTAACAAATTAAGAAATGCAAATAAGAAATTAGTCTCTCTTAGGTTTAAAGTAAATGTTGTTACCACAAGTAGACTAAACTCAAAGCTCTTTCCCAAGCACATTAGGACTTTTTGTTAGGTCCACTCCTTAGTATATAAGATAGTAGTGCACTTGCCTTCATGAAATACCTTTATTAAAGCCCTGTTAAGTTTGGTTTGGTACTATCACTTTTTCAACAGGTGGTAGGAAGCATGGATGCTCATCCTAATCGATACTGTGCCACCGTTCGGGTCCAGCAGCACCGCCAGGAAATCATCCAAGATCTGGCTGCCATGGTCAGGGAGCTGCTTATTCAGTTCTACAAATCAACCAGATTTAAACCAACTCGTATCATCTTCTACAGAGATGGTGTTTCTGAGGGGCAGTTCCAACAGGTTATTCTTATTACTACATTTTGTTTGAGGTTTTGATTACATGGTTTTTCAGATAGTAATGTAGTTTTTATATAGCTGGAGTTACAAAAAGAAGTATTCCCTCAACAAATCATCCCTTAATGAATATTGTGTCCAGTTCTGGGCTCCCTGGTATAAAAAAAAAGACAGGGATCTCCTGGAGAGAGTCCAGAGGAGGCTATGAAGATGTTTAAAGGCCTGGAGCATCTCCCCTATGAGGAAAGGCTGAGTGACCTGGGGCTGTTCAGCTTTCAGAAAAGAAGGCTGAGAGGGGATCTGATCAATGTGTTTAGATATCTCAAGTGTGGGACACAAGGGGAAACAACCAGCCTCTTCTCAGTGGTCTGTGGGGACAGCATAAGGGGCAGTGGCCTCAGGCTGGAGCACAGGAAGTTCCACACCAATATGTGGAAGAACTTTTTCACGGTGAGGGTGAGGGAGCCCTGGGACAGGCTGCCCAGGGGGTTGTGGAGTCTCCTTCTCTGGAGATACTCAAGACCCATCAGGACGCCGACCTGTGTGACCTGTCCTAGGGAGCTGCTTTGGCAGGGGGGTTGGACCCGATGATCTCTGGATTCCAGCCCCTACAATTCTGTGATTCTGTGAATATGTTGGTTTCTAACCAAGCAGAGCAGGGAAAGTGTTTTCATAGTTTTCTTGACTTCTTCCCTAACACTTCTCCCCTTTAACGTACTTCTGTTGGCAGAATTATAAATGATAAAGTATAACACTTGGCAGTCAAATTGTGTTCAGCCTCTGTGACCTATTCAAGGTACATTAGTCAAACTGTGTGCCACAGAACTTGGATGGTAAATAAAAACTAAGTGTAAGGTAATTTTCCCACTTTTTTAACCAGGATTGATGTTGTATTTTCACACTGTTGCTTTTCATTCATTCTTGATAAAATTCAACAAATGCTTCCTTGTATTTACTTTATTTGCCTGCAGGTACCAGATTTTATGAAATATTTTTCAATATAAAGACAGTTTCCTTTCTAGTAATTTTATATGTAAATTAAAAGATCCAGAATATAATCAACTTCTCAAAATCCTAGGGGAAAGGGAGCAAAGGTCACTTAGTAAATATAATATAATACTCTTTGGATTATAATTATAATCTATAAATATAATAATCTTTGGATGAACTTCTAATTTTTTTTTCCCCTGTTAATCACTGGTTGTCACTCAAGTTTTAGTTTATAATTAACCCAAATAATTGCTTTTTGTTTTTATGGATGCCTGTAGTTCTGCAGGAGAGTTCACAAAGCTGGGAAAGAGCACAAAGTGGAGGAATTGCTGGATTTTATCCCTTGTACTAGTCTGAAAAATAATTAGGCTGTTGTATATTCAGCAGCCTAATTACACGTTCATTTGTATTGGCAGTTTAACAGGTTTTTGGCGTGCAGCTTATTAATCCAAGCCTCATGCTTTGAGCTGAACGAATCATCAGCAGAGGGGTGGCAGCAGGGACAGGGAGGGGATTGTCCCTCTCTACTCTGCCCTCGTGAGGCCCCACCTGGAGTCCTGTGTCCAGAGCTGGGGCCCCCAATACAAGAAAGATGTGGAACTGTTGGAGAGGGTTCAGAGGAGCCACAAGGATGATGAGAGGGCTGGAGCACCTGCCCTACAAGGAGAGGCTGAGGGAGCTGGGCTTGTTCAGCCTGGAGAAGAGAAGGCTGTGGGGGGACCTCATTGCAGCCTGCCAGTCCCTGAAGGGAGCAGAGAAACAGGAGGGGAATCAGCTTTTTCAAAGGGCAGATAATGGCAGGACAAGGGGGATGGATTGAAGCTGAAGGAGGGAAGGTTTAGATTGGATATTAGGGGGGAGTTTTTTACAGAGAGAGTGGTGAGGTGATGGAGCAGGCTGCCCAGAGAGGTGGTGGATGCCCCATCCCTGGAAGTGTTGAAGGCCAGGTTGGATGGGGCCCTGGGCAACCTTGTGTAGATCCAGGCCTGGAGGTTGGTGGCCCTGCCTGTGGCAGGGGGGTTGGAACTCTGTGGTCCCTTCCAACCCAGACCATTTTATGATTCTATGAAATACGGAACCAGCTCTTGTCTGGCTCAGGAAAGTGGTGAAGTGGTGATCTAATTTGTTCTCATTAAGTAAATTAAAGTTTGGTCCTGCATGCTTTGACATCTCATTTCTGCGTGACTATGCAAGAAGGAACATGGTAAGTAAGAGTACTCTATAAGGATAGCTGTCTTTCATATTTATCACTCATCTTTATGTTTATGATTCAGGTTCTCCATCATGAATTGCTGGCTATCAGAGAAGCATGCATTAAACTAGAAAAGGATTACCAGCCTGGAATCACATTTATAGTTGTGCAGAAAAGGCATCACACCAGACTCTTCTGTACGGATAAAAACGAGCGGGTATGTGCCAACTGTCACCAGCAAGTTACCTCTTGCTGCTTATTTAAACAGAACTGAGTTAACTACATCACATCTTTCTGCCTGGAAACTTAAACCCTTCATTTTCTATCTCATATGTAATAAACTGATAAGAAGCTTTTATGATACATCTGCAGGATTTGCCTTTCAGCAACTTTTATAAGTTATGAACTTTTATAAGTTCATCAGAATTTTCAGGTTTCTTTGCTGCTTGTTTACTCTCAAGATCCTCAAGGGTTGAGATTGATCTCAGTAGTGTAGGGTTTGCACTGTAGATGTTTATATCTAGAAGAGTTACCTTGGGCACTCTGTTGTGAATGGAGATGTGTTCAGTATTCCCAGTGCACTTCAAGTGTTTCACCTGGGTCTGGTGCTAGCGAGGTCACTGTTTTGGTTGTCATTGACTTTGGAGTGACTGTTGGGTTGCCAACTGTGATGTAGACACTGAAACTGTTAGGCAAGGTGAACCCTACGCTTTGAGAATACTTTCTTTGCCATTAATGGTACCTTTAAGGTATTTTAGGTATGCAATGTTGGAGATATATTGAGTGTGCTTTGGCAATATCAAGTGTCACATACATAGGTAGTACTGAACTTTCCGAATTGTTTCATGAGTGTTTCTAAGCTGTTATTGTATGTGTGAAGTACAGTTAGAAATATTTGATTCCACGTTTCTGGGTGGAGAGGAGACTTCCCAGGTCTAGAATGGGAGTGAATTGAGAGTTCCTAATGGCAAACCCTGTTCACAGATGGGGTTTTTCATGTTCTTTTTCCTTCTGTCAGGCTACTTGGTGGGAGCATTTGGAGCCCACCAGGCTTCAAGACAATAATTAATAACTTTTAATTCTGACATGGTGTTTATTGTACTGATAACTGTCTATGATTACAGTTGTTAAATTGTTTTAAAGTGAAGAGGGTTTGTAAGTTCTTTCTTGAGGGAAGGAGAGGCCTGTCTTACAACTCTGGATTGTCATCGGTCAGCTATAAACAGGAAAAGCTACAGAACTTTTGTCCTGGCATGGGAAGCTGTAAAGAATTTGGCAAATGAGTTGCAGCAAACTCTTCTTACAGTAAGCATAAAAGCTGATCTTTGTAGGGAACTTCTAAGAAGATTTTGCAGTTCATCTTTTTTTCCATCTGTAGTAGAGACGCTCCAGATTTTCACTTGAAGAGAATTTCAGTTCTCATTCTTTCTTGACTTTTTGCTTTCTACAGATTTTTTTTTTCTTGTCTTTTCCCCTTACTATAGAGCTAAGCTCTGTGTGTGTGTGACTGTGGTGCACTTTCTGTTCATGCAGGTTGGAAAAAGTGGAAACATTCCAGCTGGTACTACAGTGGACACAAAAATCACCCATCCATCAGAGTTTGACTTCTACCTGTGTAGTCACGCCGGTATTCAGGTACAGTATTTTATGGGGGGTGGTAACTTCCCAAAGCTAACTCTGCCTGTTGCTATTTTCCCTGTCCTTTGCATAGGAGACAAACAGTTTAACTTCCATCTGTGTGTTCTGGCTTTTCATCTGTGCCTTCCACAACACTCACAGACATTGTGAATCTATGTGATATGCAGAACACCCCGTGCATTTGGATTGTTGTGCTTCTCTCATATCTCTGTGTGGCATTGTCTGAAGTGTATTCAGTAGGGACACTGTTAGATTGCTGTAGGCTACTAATGTTTTGCCTCGAGCTACTTTGTATAGTGGCTTTTTGCCCGATCTAAACTTAGTAAGATGAAAGTGCATTTCAGAAAGATCGTTTGATTTTTAGTTACAGGGAGGAAATTCTAGAAAATTCAGTCCTATGTAAAAGGATTAATTCTGGGGGGAGCCAGGAAGGAGGTTGGATGCCTTTTTAAAGGAAAAAATTGCTCACATGATTTTGAGGAAGCGGCCAGTTGCACTGCAGTTCACCTGCAGAGGTGGAATTTTAAAGAGATGTTGTTTTGAAATGCTGACATCCTGTGTGATCTGCCTTCAGGGAACAAGCAGACCTTCTCATTACCATGTCCTCTGGGATGACAATCGTTTCTCTTCAGATGAACTGCAGATTCTTACCTACCAGCTGTGTCATACGTACGTACGCTGTACTCGTTCTGTTTCCATCCCTGCACCAGCATATTACGCGCACCTGGTTGCCTTCAGAGCCAGGTACCATCTGGTGGATAAAGAACATGATAGGTGAGTGACATCATTTTTGTGTTATTCCAGAGTTTGTAAGGAAGCAGGAAGGAGATGGGCTTGTTAATTTTGGGGCCAGTGACAGCCTCAGTTAGTGGCGTGAGGGTTAATTTGGCCTTGCCACTGAATTGTATTATGGGGAAGAAAGTTAGGTGGTGGTCTGTGCACCTCTGCTTTCTTTTGGTTCAGAGCTTCAGTGGTGTTAGGAGTGTAATTAGCTTTTGACTGTTCTGTTCAAAAGAACTAAACAATATGAAAACACTATATGCAAGGAGAGGCAGATGGAATAGGGTTTTGTTGCCTTACCCCCCAAACCTTTTTTTTTTCCCCCCCTTTCCCCCAACCTCCTTTCTCTTTCAGTGCTGAAGGAAGCCACACTTCTGGTCAGAGTAATGGCAGAGATCATCAAGCACTTGCTAAAGCAGTTCAAGTTCATCAGGATACGTTGCGCACTATGTACTTTGCTTGACATGTTTTAATGTTTAGCGACTCAGTCCAATCCAGAGTTGGATTCACATGAGACCAGCTGCACTTAGACCAACAGTTGCCCGAGCTACAGTGACAGCCAGCAATGAGTGATGCATCTTAATTTGTATTTTCCCATTTGCAAGACAGCCTTCCGTCCAGAATTTCAGACTTGATTACGAGCTGCATTCTTGTACCAAACCCCACTATTGTTGGAAATGTAGTTTGCCAAAAAAAAAAAAAAAATCTCTTTAAGCTGCTTTGATATAAAACAGACCCATATTTTATAATTAAATCAAGAGCTGTGATCTCAGGGCTTGGGGAGGGGCAGAAAGAACCAAACAAAACAGCAATCCAACCCATGAAACTCCTCATTCTGTTTGCTGTTCATTGAATTGCTTTTAATAATTTGGAGAGATCTAATTCATACTAAAGTTTGATGGGCTAAAATGCTGTGAATTAGCTTTTAATACAAAGGAAAGCAAAAGAATTTTTTTGACTGTTTATGAAGCCTTGATTACTCTAGATGCATTTACACAACTTTTATTTTCAAAAGAAGTGTGTGACACAATTCTGGTTTTCAGCTGTCCTACGAGGATTATTCTCTGTGTGTCTAAGGGCAAATGTATTTTCTGAAGCTTGTTCTTGAATGTTTTTTATTGTGCTGCATTTGAAAATGTTTTTTCATAGACTAAAGAAGAATTTTAAAAACAGAATTAACTTGTACCTAAGCTTTTAATAGCTCCACTTGGATTGGCAAAAGAAAATGTGCCATTTAAAAAAAAAATTGTAAAGAATTTTTAAAAAAATAATCATACTGACAGCTAACTTTAGAATTTGTCATACAGGACTGTGACACTTACTTTCCAAAGTCTCTAAAGAATACGGGTCTGTGGTGATAAATACAGTACAATCCTTTTTCACTGTTGTTTTGAGTTAATGTAAATTTTATATATGTTTCACAGTATTAATGTGATAGACTAGATGCTATTATTTATTTTTATTTACTAAGGAATGCTCATTATACTTCTGTTAACATATCAAGAATGCTTTGGATTTAGAAATTAAAACCTTATTGTGGGGACATTGCTATTCAAATGCAAAAGAAAAAAAAAATATGCAATCAACTTGGAGGTGAGAGTTCAGAGGTGAAGTGCAGTGTATGTTGTAGAGCTTGTAAACTGTAGAGCAGCTTTTTAAGCGTGCACACAACAAAGCAGGTTTTACCTGTGCAGTTCAGAGACGCACACGAGACCAACATTCTACGTTCATTCAAGCACAAAACAATTGTATTTTTATTTATGTGTTGGTTATTGGTGAAGCAGGAGCTCTGATAGAGGAGAGTGGTTCACTTTGTAATTTAGACACAAAAAGTCAGAGAATCTATGCAGTAAAGAGAAATCTTAGGAACCTGAAGTTTACTTAACGGAGGGAGGTGAAACTCTCTTCATTATGCATGAGGTCAAGAGTAAATGTGAGAGTTTTGCCATCCTCTTAGGAGAAGTATTAATTACAAACTGATAATTATTAGACAAACGCTTCTGTTAGTTTGCACACTGGGTTCATTCAAACCATAACACACATGGAAACCATTGCACTAATAATGATGCCACAAAGCAGGTTTAGAAGAAAATGCAAAAAAAAAAAAAAAAAAAGCCCAGGCAACTTGTTTATGCTGACTTGATGTTTATTTTTCATAAGATAACTGAAATATGTGCTAAGAGGCAGGCTTTTAAAATGTCATTCTCTTCCACGGATTCATCTTGCTTCATCTTTTCCCTTCTCTTAGCAGATGAGCTCAGTCACTCTTTTGAATACATTTTACCTCGAGCCACTGAGATAGGCGAGTACCTTTAGCCAGTACAGAGGTCTGTGCCATACAGCCCATGGACTATACCTGGTTGCTGTTGAATAAGCTAGAAAAAGCCCAACCTTTGCTGCATAAAGTGTTTTTTAGGTACATAACTTCATGCAAGTTCAAATCTTTGCCTTGTAGCAGTGCGTTGGTTGTCGGCGTTGGATTTACGTTGTTATTCCACCTAAACTATTAATAGATTAATTGTATTTGCATTGTTCCTATTCAGTGATTAGGCTGCTGGGTTAGATATTCTTCTTGGTTGTAGTGATGCAAATCCAGATTTTTAAATCCTGCTGGTACTAACAGAAAGCAAATTCTACCTTGGGTTGTCTTACCTTTCTGTGTTCCAGGCAGGTTGTACATCCCTTCCCTAAAACACCGCTAAACCGCAAACACGTTCCCAGGGTGGGTATGCTGCACTTCCCTGTGTTTCCTTGGGAGGGTTCAGATTTTAATTTGGCAGAGTTTTATATAAGAATTATTTTTTTATATGAAATATTCTTAACAAGTAGGAAAAAGATCAACCGTTCGAAGACCCTATTTAGTTTAGTTGCTCTTTGTTACGCAGAGACCTCTTGGATGTGAAACTCATTCTCCACTTTCCTTTGCACAGATCTGGAATAAATGACTTTATACAGGTGGTTGGATGGTGCAAGGAGGGCAGAATCTGTCTTGACCTCAAACCTTATTTCTGAAGCAAACTGTGGGACTTCACTGCATCCTATTTGGGGTGTATTCTTTGGGCTGGAATAATCGTTGCAGCTCCTTTTTGTAAGAAAAGGAGCAGTAGGCAGACCCTTCATCTGAGAGCAGCTGTCACCTGTGAAATTTCATGTGGCTTTCCTTCCCCAGGTATGAAGAACTTGGGATGGTTATATGCATTTTAGACTGGGGATGTTTTCACCTTTTAGAGAACTTTTTAAGTCTCCAATACTGCAAATTCTTTATGGCTTGATTTCTCCCTCCTTTCTCCTCCCACCTCCTGCAAGTGGTGAATTAGTGAATAATTTAAAGTGTTTTTGTAAAAACTCTTTTTGATTAAGTATCTAGTCTGAAAAAGAACAGTGTGCTGTAACCCTAGCAGCTGGCTTTTCTGGGAATATTTTTAATATAAATTAGGTATTTAAAAAGACCTCATGTCAAAACCAAAACCACCACCGAAAGCCCTACTCTTCCCCCTTCCCTCAACTTACCTTCCATCCTTCCACCTGTCTTGTAAGAACAGCAATATCTCAGGTAAACACAAAGCTCAAGATGTCTCTATCTCTCACATATTCCTGCTGTTGAAGTCACAGTTGAGGTTGACAGTTATAACCACTAAGTCACTATGCAGCTCAGGTCAGCAATAACCAAACGTGCGTTACCCTCTGGCAGTTGTCTTTTTGGTCTTGTGGTGTTGTTCTCAGCCCATGCAGAGGAGTTGTGTGCTTCTCCTTGCTGAAAAAGCACTGGGCAAAACCCTCATCCTTTGCCTTCCTCTTCCTCTCCGTTACGTTCCTGGCAACGACCTTTCACTTGAATTTTGGTTGTTGGTACAGGCGATCCTGGTGCTTAGCAGTCCCAAAACTGATAGTCATTGCACCCTGGTGACAGCAATACCTTGTTCCTGTTGCGGGGTTGAGCGGTGGGATGGACATACTGACCACTGCCAGTACTGCAGTATTTCTTCAGTTTTAAAGGAGTGTGCTTGAGAGGTGAACAGATGTTAAGTGAGTTGCCTGCTACGGATTAGTTTTCTCAAGAGTTGTTTTCTAATTGAAATGGTAACACTATCGAAACAAAAATATTCAAAGATTGAAACAGGTTGTAAATTCTGTGTCTTCAGAGAGGCTCAAATTTGGCTGGACAGGTCCTCCACACAGTCCTGGCTCGATGGACCTGCTTTGGGTAGGGGACTGGGTCTCTCCATAGAGCCCTTCCGAAGCACATGGTTCTGTAGCAACCCCCCAGTACTGGCAGCAGCATGAGATGCTCCTGTTGGGAGGTGGAAAATAATATTGACAAAGAGAAAATACTTCAGAGTTGTCTTTTGGTGGTTGTTGGTGTGGGGTTTTTATGTAGGAGATACAATGCAATAATTAGGTTGGTTTGGGTTTGGAAACTTCTGCTCCAGTGGCTGGATACTAAAACATGTTCACTCCACCGCTTCTAGAGCCCAGGACACAGAGTTGAGCTGATCCTTGGGAGGAAATGTCTTGTAGTGAGATGTTGGAAGTAGGTGGATTTGTCTCTGCCTTATATGAGTTTGGCATTCAAGATAGCCCTATGCAATCTTAACACTTTTAGTTTGTATATATGCACTGATGTATGGAGTGAGATCACTTGGTTTTTATTAGAACTCCTTATTTTGGCTTGGTTTGGGTTAGAATATTTCAATGACTGTGTTTGGCTTGCTGAACTACAATTGATGATCTTCCAGAAGCTTTGGCAGATTCATTTCCTTGTTTCTAGCTGTGTCAGGTGAGTGGTTAGGTGTTGTGTCTTAATCTGCTGGAGCCAGCATGGAAAACATACCACAAACTTTTCTGCTTAAAAGAAGAAATCCATAATTAACTAGTTTGGATCTTCATCCAGGCTTCCAGGCGATGTGCCCTGATTGTAAAAGGAAGAAGGTTGAGCTTTAATTCTGACTCTTGTCAATAACTCCTGCAGCTGATGTCCATTCTTAACCTAAGTTGTGTTTGACTGTGTATGATTTTTTTTTTTTATAACTAAGAGATTATTTCTGCCAAGGTTTTTAAGTTGAAACTTTTGAAGGGTACGTGGTGGGAGGGGAGGTTAGGGGTTTGTGTGCCCAGGTTCCTTTCTGAAAAAACAAAAAAAAATTGACCTTTTGAATCCAGTTAAGATGCTTCTGAAACGTTGTACCTGAAGTTCAATGTATATGTGCACGAAGGCTTTCTATTACATTAACAGACTGTGATCTGGAGGGCTTTGTGTGTTGCTGCCAGTGCTGGTTCTTATACCACAGCAGTAGATTGCTCGTACACAGCGGTCGCCTGCGTCTCGCCTGTAGAATCCCCCTTCTCACGCCAGTGACTCTCTGAAACTTAACTGAGAGCAAGGAGGAGGAAGGTCTGTGTTAACACCCAGCCCAGCCAAGTGAAGTGCATTGCTCTAGGCTTGTTACTGTACGTGCAGATTGGTTTGACTGTTGGTGTTTTGAGGTGAGAACAGGTTGGTTCTGCGCGTCACACGCAATACCGCACGAACTAGAAATGCAGGACTGGGACCTTTGGAGATTGAGATGGATGTAATCAGTGAGTAACACTGGTGGCATAAATAACCCAGAAGGGAATTTTTCTTTTTTGAAAGAGATCTTTTACACATTAAAGGAATGTAACAAAGGTTTTCACTCAGTATTTTTCACACTCAAGACCGGTGTAATAAACCAACATACTTTTCCCCTGTTTTTTTAATACTCTTCTCCTACAGGAACATCTCTTTTGGTGTATTTATCCTGCCAGTGTGGCACTTTCTAGTGCAGGACAGTAAATTATTATATGTTTTTTCATTTTTATATTACATTTGGTAACATGCTTCTTGACACATGCAGTCTTTTTCTAAGGAAAACTTCCAAATAGAAGGTAATTGCACTGATTTTTTTAAACTCCCTTTTTACTGTAAGACTTCTTTTGGGCATCTGCTGTAGCTGTTTGAAAATACTGTAAATAGTGCTACCTATAGCCAATACTGAAATGCTGTGGATACCATTCCCCGTTCTTAACATTTTTAGGAATACTGCCATGTTTTTACAGTATTAAGATCCAAGCTTTGCTTTTAATTGTTGTTATACTTTCTGTTTGCATTATGGTATGAATCCAAGGGCACAGCTGCTTTATTACAGTGGAAATACTTCAGAGTTGATCTGAATTTCTAAATTAATTCTTCCTTTTCTCCTCTATGCACGTTTCTCCCACACCATGGAGATACAGAGACAGTTCTTAAGCTATCAGTGTGCTTGTTGTCTGTGCAACATTCAAATGCCAATCTCTGATATCACTGTTAGATGATTAATAGCATTAACATAATCATACGAAGAAGAACTGGTCTGTGTGGCAGAACTAGTGGAATAACAGGGATTTAGGATGGAATAATAGGGATTTGGGATCCAAGTTACAACATCTTGCTGTCTGACCCTCCTGGGGTGTGGGATTGACGAGTGTTTTAGTGCTCTGAACTAAGAAATAGCATTGCCCACATGAGAGAGAGCCATCTATTTCCTACCCATCAGTAATTGCCTTGTGCTTCTGTAACCCTCGGGAACAGGAGGAAGCTTGAGTATGAGCAAACTCTTATACCATCATCTAGTGTGAGGATGTCAAACAGCACGTTCTGCCTCCTGTTTGTGATGGTTAGTGACTAGAAGGATGCCTTCCTCAGAGATGGTTTTGATCTGAAGGATACTGGGTGGAAGAGCAGTCTCTGTGTGTGCTTGGTGTGGCACATAATCTGTTTTGAGTGTATTTCAGTTGCTTTTTCTTTGTTATCTCTTTGCCTGAAGTGTTAATATGAATGTAATGGCTTGGCCAAATCACTACAAAAGGTGGTTTTGTGATACTCTTCACTTAGCAAGCAGATGCAGTTAAAGGCTACCTACCTCCTGTATTCCTCCACAGATGAATTAATTTTTGTAAAGTCAATTTTGCTACTAAAGCAGCCAAAATGCTCCCGACTGGACTGTATTTTTACTGTTGTGTTTCTTTCTGGAGAACTAGCAGTGCCATACTGTGACCTTGGACGGCTGCTCGTCGCTCCTTCCGTCTTCCTAAGGCAGCATAAGTATTAAAGTAGGGGAAATGGTGAGGCAAATCGTGACTCTGGCACGTTGGCTTTTGCTTGGGGTTACTCCATAGCAGCATCTCCTCCTATAACCTGTCCTTTCAGCTCCCTGATTACGTATACTGTTGTTTCCAATCCAAAATGCTTCCGTGCTATAGCTGTTTGCTGCAAGCTCTCAGCCTTTCCCTGAAAATGACATGAAGGTGCTTGAAATATATTTTGAATCTGAGGCAAAAATGAGGTATTGCAATATTTTTTTTTTAATGTATTTTTTTTAGATAAGGTGACGTAAGACTGTAACAGTGAAAATACTATAGTCCCTGCTTAGATCATAATGAACTTCAGAATGGGGTTGGGGTGGGGGAAAACCCAACAAAACACCAAAACCAACCCCCAACCTTGAGTTTGTTCATGTTGTGAATACTTTGTGTGAGTTTGGTGCAACGCCTTGGTCATAACTCAACCTTGAAATAAGCGCACGCAGACTAAAGGTGCTTCAAATGACCTGAAATGAAACCAGAAAACTGTGTTAATACATCGAGATTGTGTTTACAATGAATCCAAACAAGCTTCCTCATTGTACAGTTAACCATTCTGCTGACAGAAATGCTACCTGTTGTAAGCACAACGCACTAGTGTAGTTTCTTAGCAGTGTTCGGGGCAGGGAGGTTATTTGAAAGTAACTGGGATTTATGATAGAGAATCTCTGCTTCTTGGAAGCAGGTTTGCTTGGGATTATATGCTACCTGCAATTACAGAGCATAGACACTAACGAAGCTTACTGATGGTAGGGAGGATTGCTGAACTTCTGCCTTTCTGGAAGCCAGTTCTTGTTGAGCAGTGGTGAGTGACTGAATAACAAAGCCCACTGCTAACTGAACAGAGTAAAACCCTGATGTTTTTGTTCTATTCTCAGTTGTACGTTAACAAAGCTCCCCCCAAAGCATGAAGTAGAGGAGTTTGCTCTAGGGTAAGTGGTTGCTTTTCATAAAATACTTCACTACATCTTGTATTACGGATCCATAGACACTATTGCTGTTCCTGTGGCCTGGGACGAGTTTCACTGCAGCCATGCTGAATGTGTGTGCTTTCTAGGCTAGGTCTAGGAGGAGCATCTGGAAGTTGGGAGTGAGGAAAGAGCCCTGGCCAGGTGCTTGTTGTGCCTATGTGGAAGAGAACCCCCGGTTATGCTCTGCCAGCTACCCAGTCCCTTGTGGAAATAAGGAGGCGAGGGGAAACGTTTTCTTGCAGCGTTGCTAATTAATCACTTAAGGTGACAATTAATACTCTTGGTTTTCCCTCTGGCTTCCGGTTGAGGGGCCCCTGAGTGCAGCCAGAGGTGTGGTACAGCCCCTTGCAGATCCCCCCACCCTGCACATGTCCACTGGCCCTTTCCCCAAAAGGCAGCTCTCCCTCTATCTGGTTGACTTCTGGTTTCAGTCACAGAACCACAGAATCACAGGGTTTGGAAGGGACCTCAGGAGATCATCGGGTCCAACCCAGTCCTCTGTATCCAAGGGCTTTGGACTTTGTTGGAGCAAGGACAGGGCCATTCACTGAATCTGGAGGTTTGAGAAGTTGGCAAGAGCTGGCATTGGGAGCTTTGCATGTGGTGGCACTAAGGAAGAAGGTCCACAGCAGGAGATGAAGGCTTCCCTTCCTCCTTCCTTGAATACCCTCAACAGAAGGTTTGAGGTTTGAGGGTTTGAGTTTGCCCGTGCGCAGCCTCAACAGGTGGATCTTCAAACTACCTGCAGCTACTCCTCAACCAACCAACCAACCCATGCTGTTTGGAAGAGCCAACCATTGGCATTATCAATCTGTACTCAAGTCATTTTTTTATGGCTGTTCTGAGCACATGGATTCTCTCCCGCTCCTCGCACACTTCAGATGTGCTTTTACACTGCTCTGCTGTAGTTTTGCTATTTATTCCCCCCCATCTCTAAGTACAACTGAAATACCTGCTGGAATCACTGCTGTGTAATCAGCAGCAGGGGTTGCAGATACCAACTGACCTGGGAGCAAACCTGGGAATTAGCCCCAAAATAGAAAATTTTTTCTGGCCACTTTTTATGTTGTTGTTTGTTGGGTGTTTTTTTTTTTAAATGAAGTTGGCAAGTGTGAGTTGTGAAAAGGTCAGCAGGCAAGCTGGGGAGTTTAAATCCCCTCCTTGCTGCTCTTGGTATTTGCTTTGTTAGCTTAGATTTCCTGTCTGGAAAAAAAAAAAAGTTAAAAAATAAAATGCATTTAATTTGGGCTCTATTCTGTATTTATCAGCTTTTCCTGTTTCTAAATCCACGAACAGAGGAAGCTTCACTCCTGCCAGTGTACATAAAGTGGCCCATTTTGGCTTGTACTTGACTCAGAAGCAGATTGGATCTGTGCTTCATGGGCACCCCAAAAATCTCAGCTGCTTGATCGTACGCAGTGGGTTGGATCAGCCCTATTGTGTAGCGACACAATATACAAAGAGGTTTGTTTCCAGCTTTCACCAAATTCTGTGAGATCATCAGACCCCACTGTTTCCGTGCGATTAAAAAACCAAAGTATGTTGACCCTAATTTTGTTGTTCCTGGCTGGGCCCTTAAATCACTCATCTCATTTACAAGTGACAGCTTAGTAATTTCATTTTGAAGTCAATAACATGTCTTTAACTGCCTGACTTCGAGTTGTGAAGATCTTTAGCTGACCTTCAGCTTGATGTGTGAAGATCTTTAGCTGACCTTCAGCTTGTCCAGCAATGGTTGAATCCTCACAATGTTTCCTGCTGAGAGGTTGTTGCAATTTTTCCTCTTCTTCATTACCAGATTTTGGGCAGGAGAAATAATTTGGAGTAAATAACTTGAGTACAAGGGGGGAGCTCGGTGGGTGTTAGTCAATGTGTGCTTTGGGAAAGGAAGGCATTTGTTTAGGGCAGAAAGGGGGGGAAAAACCCCAACGAAACAAGTAAACTTCAGAATTCCATCTTAAATGAGGTGAGGAAGTGTATCTAGCAGGGTTGTGTGCTATCCTGGAGATCACAGAATCGTAGGGGTTGGAAGGGACCTCAAGAGATTGTTGTTACCATTTATTTTCTGTAATTGACTACAGTTTAGTAGATGTATCCATGTTGAGTGTGTATCTCTATGTGTCTACACACACTTCAGTGAAAGGAAAGCAGGGCTGTTTGTAGAAGATACAACAATATCTGGCTGGAATTAATAAGCACAATTTCACTGGCTTCCACAGTACTTTGTTAGTTTGTGCAGTCACCAAAATCTCAACATTTAGGGCAGTTTGTAACTAAAAGATCCAGTCCTGGATTTCTGTGCAGCAAAGTGGTTAAAACTTCATCTCGGGAGGGTGAGATGGAAAACAGAATGTATTGATTGAAATCCAAATAATTATATTTTTCCCCTCAATTTTGGTACTTTGCAGATCTCACTGACATCTGTTAAGGTTTGAATCGTTTCTTAAATAGTTTTCACTTTTCTTTTTCCCCCCTAGTTTTCAAAAATAACTGCAAAAAAAAGAACCAAAAACCAATTCAGAAATTTCCTATGGTAAATGTTTGCTCAAATCAACATGTTTTTATGACCATTTAAAGTTTGCTATTTTTTGAGAGAAGATAAATATAATGATGTTAAAGGATTTGAGTGGTACTAAATGTGTGTCGACTGGTTTGTATGTGTGTTGCATCCATATTAAAGCATCTTGTGCTTGCAGTATATAAAAGGTAAGAGTGCTGCCTGGGTAAGGGGAGCACTTGTAATACAAACCACAGACAGAAATACCCTCGATTGGCTTTAAAATGCATCAACAAAATGCTAGGGGTTGGAAGGGACCCCAAGAGATCATCAGCTCCAAACCCCAACGGCGTTAGAGAATTTACCACACATGTTGTAAGTGCAGCTTTATGTTACTCAGAGGATGAGGGGTGTGTAGTTTAAATACTCTGTATGTATCTTGCTAAGGTGGTTTAACATTTGCATGATGCCGTGTGGCGACGCTGCTTCAAATTAAGCCTTAACAAAACCATCAGTTTGTCAGATTTTACTCTGAGTATGCAAAAAAACCCCTCTGTTTAATGAGTAGGATGTTCCTATAAAGCTGAACAAGCAGAAAAGGAAGTCTTCTCACCTGAGAAATAAAGGGAAACTTGCAGATCTCTATACTGTGACTGAGTTTTTAGGCACTGGCTGTCACTTGCTTTGCAGAAACGTCTCTCTCCAGCATTTCTCTGGCAGGCTGTGGAAAACAGGCGCTCTCAGATCTCAGCTTTTGTGTCGTTGTTGAACGTATTCTCCTCCCTCCCCCTGCTAGGAAATCTCTGCCTGAAGGAGGATTGGGATTTAACACTGAAATGCACGTTGCAAACAGCTGTTCTTGAGTCCCATGCTTGCTTCAGATAGTGCCATTGCTTTCCACTTCTTAGGACTGACGTAGAATCCTTCAAACATTTTAAATAGAGGCAAATAAAGTGTTGGGGACCCAGCTTTCTCTTTTTTTTTTTTAAACTTTTTTTTTTCTATCTCAATTGGATCTACCTCATTTAAACAGTTGGGTGCTATTTTTTTCCACAAATTGTTGATGAGATTGGCAAGAGCGACCAAACTCCTTGTGATGACTTGACCTCTTGGGAGGCAGCGTTCTGCAAACCAAAACCTCTGGGGGTTATTGTTCAGAGACAACAAATATGTATTTTGAGTTTTATTCTTTGTGCCTTTGTGTTGGTTTGGTTTGGTGGTAGTTCTTTTTTTTTTCCTCCCCCCAGTGTATAACAATCAGAAGTCCTATTAATTAAAAACAGACAATTTTAACCATAAAAAACAAATCACAAAACATAGTTTTTAGCAAATTTTAAGATATTTTTAGTGTAAGGGGTGGTAAACTGTGTGGTATCACAGCAGGCTTAGGCAGAGACAAATACCCAGTCAAGAGTTTCTTTGAAATACCTAATCCCAACCCTTAGATCCTCAGCGTGCATCTATGTGTATATATCCACATACATTCAGTGCACAGCTTGGTGTGTGCCCATAAGTGTGTGTGTGTGTATATATATATATATATTAAAACCCCAAAGCGATACATGTAAGGATAAGGGAGTAAAAATGTCATTTACTTTTCCACTGTTTTGTATGTAACAGTTTACAACTATGTGAGTTTTTTCTACTCTGTGAACTTTTTTACTTAAAACTAATTCCTTTTTTTTTTTTTTTTTTTGGAAAATTTTACGTGGTGATATATGCTGTCATTTTTTTGAAGTTTAAAATATAAAAAACCAAAAATCATTAAAAAAATCAATTTTTTACCAGTACCTAATACAGAGGGAGGGTGGGGGGAATCTTTTCTGTAAAATTGTATTTAGTTTAAATAATAAAGAAGACAAAAAAAAAATAAAAATCTATATATGGAATTGTAAAAGTGCTGACATTCCATTGTGGCAGGACTTCAAAGCTCTTTTCCTAAGGCTTTCTGCTGCAGAGAGAGACTCAAACAAAAAGAAAATGCCTCTGTTAAAGGTTTTTTTTTTATATATATATAAAAAACTGCTCCATCAGGTCTATACTTAAGCTATATTTTCTAAAGCCTAATCATCCTTTAATATGCTGCGTATAAATTTATCAGCATGGTTGCACTTTCTCAGTAATAATGGATGCCCTGCAATTGGCTCGTGGTAAGGACTTAAAGAGTTTTTTTAACAAAACAAGTAGTACTTTGGGCAGAAGGTAATTATTTATATAGGTACCTCAAGAAGAAAAATAAAAATAAAGAGCCTGAATATGCTGCATTTTGTTCCTTTAACATTTTTCATGTAGTGTTGGATTGATTTTCTTTTTTTTTTGAGTAGATAACTAGCTACCTGGTTTGCTTTGGGGGGACCCTGTTAGCATTTTAGCCTTGGTTTCTCTTCTTGCAGAATGTAGTACCCTTCCTTGGTTTCATGCAGTAGTTTGGGATGGGGTTTGGTTTGCCCTGCATCGTGTACGCGAAGGGGGAGACCACGTAGACTTTTGGGGGAAAAGGCTACTATATTCCTAAAACAGGCAATACGTGTTCCTCATTCTTCTTTTCCTTTGCTCCTACCGCTTTCTTGACTCTCTTCTCAAATGAGTGTGGAGAGAGGGGCAGCTTATTAAGGGAGAAAAACCAAACTCACCCAACTTGCTTTTGTTGGTCGATGCTCTGGGGCTGAATTCGGAATTGCCCGAACTCCAGCTTCACTCAGAGCTGTGCCCCGTGTCAGAGCAGGATCCATCCCTGCTCCCCGGCCGCTTCCTAGTGTGGGTGCATCGTCTCCTTCATTTCAGAGTCAGTATAAATCTAAAAATGTGCAGAGATGGGGAATTTCTTTGTGGAGAACTGTTGAAGGAAGCTTCAAAGGCTGTGAAATTTGAGCATTTATTGTCATGTTTTTAAGCTTAGGTGGGTCCTTTTCCAAGTTTGTTTTACAGCTTGCAAGGTAAAATAGTTTGCACTACTTTTGCAATAAACTCATGAAAAAAAAAAAACCCTAACAGTTTCTGTTTTGGTTTCTTACTGTATATATACAACTAATACTAAAGATTTAGCATAGTGGTTTTTCACCTCAAAACATAAGACTTGTAACAAGCTCAGAATGCTGTAATTCCTGACAAAATAATGATGTGAATGATATTTTATAAAGTTATTTTGTATGGTGTCGATTTTGTTTTGCCTCATAGTATGTCAATAAAATAAAATTCCTCATCTTTACAAGTTTGTTTGATGTCTTTTATTTAACCTGGTGGCTGGTTTTTTTCTGGTTCCTTCAGCACTGTGAGGCTGCTTTCTTCTGTGACCACACAATTATTTGTGGCCTGGATAATTTAATATGAGGAGGAAGTCTCGTGAGCTGCTGAATGCTGTGAAGTGAGAGAAATCTGAGGCTGTGGGTAAAAAGGTCCCTGTCTATGCAAACAGTGATTTTGTAGCATTGGTGTCGTGTTTTTTGCTGCCAGAGGTCAGAATTGAACCTAAAATTATTCATCACTTCAGTCTGTAGCTCAGAAAGGCTTTTTAGAAGTCCCAGTGGCAGATTGGAGGTTGTACTGGAGCAGGTTGTACTGGAGCAGAGATCTTTATGCTGTACTGAATTTTGCTCTGTCAAATTGTAACATACATTTAAATGTGCTGGTCTTGGTGGCTTCTTTTGTATTGAGAGGTAAGACTTCTGCTGCCTGAGAGCCAAAAAACTTCTCCTAGAACATCCCCCTCTGCTCATTACACCACTTAGATGCATTTCAGATGTTTCTGTGGGCACACACATGCTCTGTGCCCAGATTACCAGAGGACAAGATGTGTTGCTTTTAATTTAGTGTCTTAGGAGTCATCATCCTGGGATTATTTATGGAAATAGTATTTATGGCCAGCATTTTGGAAACCACTTGCCTGAAACCCATCCTTTTGTTGCTGAGTGAATACCTACAGTGATCAATTTTTAAATAGAAATGAAGTTAGCACTTGGTGTTTGACTATAAAGCATCAAGAGAAGGGGGTATCAGAAAGGACTCCCAAGTATGCCGAGCAGCTCCTGCTGGGAGCCCAACCCTGCAAACATGGATTAGTTTTACTCCCTAATATGAAATAAGAGCTTGGTATTTTTTTCCCCTCCTTGTTTTTGAGATACTACTTTGAGTTTGACATGGTTTTGCTCCGTGTCAAGCTCTTGGAGAAGACAAATAATCCCTGGTTTGCATGGCAAGAAGCGTTGGCAGATAAAAGGTCTTGGAGATGGCTGTGGCAAATGTTGGCAGCTCTAAAGTTCCCATCAAGGATTCGAGCTGAATGAATCCAGAAGGGTGTTCCAAGTTCTTGTGGCCTCACTAATTGACAGAGTATGTTCATCATCTCACAGAAGACTTCTAAGAGGGATGAAATAGGGCGATTTATACTTAGTAACCACAGTTCTTTGTCAGTTTTGCAAGCTTAGGAAGCTTCATCTCCTTTGAGCAGCCCTGGCTGGGGGTGAGGAGCTCACAAACTAGTATTGTAATGGGGAAAAAGAAGACATTATTATAATACTAGATTAATCCAGGAAAGTGTCCCCTGGCCTGTGTTCTACTGTCTAAAATCCCTGAACACTATTAAACACCTGGCTTCCCTGCAGCACAGGAATGTTCAGCAACTGCAAACTCTGAAAGCTAAGGAAAGAAACATCAATGTGTCTCATAAGCAAAACCAGCTGCTTTCCACCATGAGCCCTTATTTTGGAGGCCTGTAACTTTATTAACCATTTATAGTGAAGTTTCCCTTGGAGAGATAGAGATTTGATCATAGCTTTCCAGTACCTGAAGAGAAGTCCTTGTCATTGTGGACTTTCTGATTCTTCCTTTTGGTGTAAGAAGAGGCTGTGTCAGCTGAGGCCATGGTGGTTGAAGTACTCAGTTTTGATGTGTGGTCTGTAAGCAGCAAGCTCCTTGCCTGAAATGTTGGCTGGAGGGAAAAAAAGAAAAGCCTTTCAAAGTCAGCAGAGGCAGTCAAGGAAAAGCAGAGGCCCAAGCTGTGCATCATCTGCTTGAGATATTCAACAGCCATGGAGATCTGGGTGCTGGTCGGGGGAAAAGAGCCCTGAGTTGTAAAGGAGGAGACTGGAGACAGTTGCTTTTTCTTATTTTTCCAGTTGTTCCAGCTGTAGAGTTTAGTGATGCTATGTGTATTGCCCAGTTAGAGAGTGAGACATAGTGCACATGTGCTTTGTTTGTTCCTATGTTCCTCAGTGACCTTTGGACCAGCCCAAGTGCACATGACATGCTAGGGTTTGTAGCTGGAGCTTGTGAATGTGGCTTTTGGTTTACTGCAAGGGATAAAGGTGGGCTGCATGTGGACTGGGATGTGTCGCCTGAAATCTTACCTGGGTGTCCCACTTCACTGGTTAGTCTGTTTGCCATCTAATCTCACTGGAAATGTATTTCCTTTAGTGTGTAACTCAGTGTTAATGTGCTGTTTTGGCACTTCTGGTTGTGGAGGGTTGATCTTGGGGCAGCTGCTCACCCCCCAGTCCCCCTTACCCCCCCTCAATTCACCCACCTCAGTAGGATGGGGCCGGGGGGGGACGAGTAAGAAATTAAACCCATGTCAAAATAAAGGCAGGGAGATCAGTTACCATCACATGCAAAGGAGACAAAACTTTGGGGAAACTAATTAAATTTTCTGCCAAATTAAATAGATTTGGATGGCGAAAACCAAAGACAAAACCTAAACTGTCTTCTAAAGCTAAAACACCTGCTCCCCACCCTTTTCATCCCATTCCCACCTTCACTCCCGACTCCTCCCGAGGGCACAGGGCTGGGGATGGGGGTTGCAGAGGGTCCATGACAACCCCTCCGGTGCTGCTCCTCCCTCCTTCCCCATCTCCCTGCTCCAGCGCCAGCCCTTCCCCGGGCTGCAGCCCTTCAGGGACACCCTGCTCCCGCCCGGGTTCTCCAGGGCCGCAGCTCCTGCAGGAAATACCCCTCGCCGGGTGCAGGGCGGGTCTCTGCTCCAGCGGGGGCTCTGCAGGGAATCCCTGCTCCGGGTCTGCAGTACCTCCTGCCCCCCAACGTCCTGCTGCTGCAGCCTCGGGGTCCCTGTGCTGCTGCTCCCTCCTTGGCGGGATTCCTCCTGCTCTGCCTGGGCCGCCTTTGGCCCTTGCTGAAACCTGTTTTCCCCCTCCCCTCCCGGCGCCCCCAGCTCGGCTGAGGGGCTCAGCGGTGTCCTGCCGTGGGGCCCTTGGAGCCGGCTGGGACCGGCCGTGTCCGGCCCGGGGGAGCCCCGGCCTCTCCTCCCAGAGCTGCCCCGCAGCCCTGCTGCCTGTGCCTGGGCACTGACCACTGCACGGGTGTGTCTCCGTGTGGGTATCAGTTTCACTGAAGCCAGAGGGAAGTGGCAGGCTGGCAGGTGAAGGCCGAGGGGAAATAAAGCACCATCAGGGCTGTGTAAAGGGAGACCAGAGCAGCCACTGCAGAAACAGGTAACCAGGCTGCCATGGGGAGAAACACTTGTAGGAGTGATTCATCCTTCTGGTTTTCCTTGTGGGTGTTCTTCCTTAAAGAACGTGGCTCCTCCACCCTCCAGCTGGATTTTTCTTTTCCCTCCTAATCACGTCTTTTGTCTTGGCATTCAAAGATACCAGTGGCTTGCTCCCACTCCCCAGGTGTGCACTGCGCCTTGATGGGTCACACCGGGTCTCTTCCCAAACAACCTGGTTCAGCTCGGGCTGTGCAGTCACGGCTTGTGCTGCAGGTCCAGGACCCTCTGCGGTGAACCAGCCTGGGTGGCAGGACAAGGAAGCGTGGAAGTCTGCTGGTGTGGGCTGCTCTTGACTGGGAACACCTCAGTTGTGACCACAGTGCAGGTATGTGGATAATCTGATCTGCTTTGGCCTTTTACCACAGCAGCAGAATTTCCCCCTTCAGTTGTCCCTCAGGACTGGTGTGATCTATCACATCTCAATACAAATACTTTTGTCTTCAGTCCCAGAATCCCTGTGCTCCCAGTTGTGTCAGCTTTTGTCCTGCATGTGGCAGTTGATCACGCTGAGCCACTCTCCTCCCCAGGCTCAGAAGGCATTAGTCTATACAGCAGTGACTGATGAATGTGTTGGGGATTTTTTTTTTCTTTTCTTTTTTGGGGTGTGTCTAAATGCACAGTTGTGGAGTGTGCTTTTAGGCACACTCTTAATACAGAGTTTCTGTGTTACCTTCTAAATGTCAGTGTTAACACTCTGTTGAGAAGCTGAGTAGCAGCTGAAGTCTCACAAAGCCAGGAATGATCACTTGAATGAATGGTGGGAGATACGGATTTGGGGCTGGTGGCTATTTTGGCACCTTTCATCAGTACTGTGTCATAAAATCATAGCATCATAGAATGCTTTGGGTTGGAAGGGACCTCAGAGATCATCTAGTACCAAACCCCCTTGCCATGGGCAGAGACACCCTCACCAGACCAGGTTAGAATCACAGAATCAGCATATTTGGGTTGGAAGTGCCCCATAAGGGCCATCAAGTCCAACTCGTGGCTCCTCACTGGGCCAGCCAAGTCAGAGCATGAGGGCATCATCCAGCCGTGCTGTGACCACTTCCCTGGGGAGCCAGTTCTGCTGCACAACTACCCTCTCAGTGAAGAACCTCTTCCTAAAAATCTAACCCCCCCGCTGGTGCAGCTTCAGGCCGTTTCCTCGGGTTTACTCACTCCCCAGAGAGGATCTTCATGCATTTTTAATACTATTTATTTCAAAAAGCAAACCAACGCTAGCGTAGCTCTGCACAGCCATTTGAGAAGTGCTCCAGGGCTGAAGCATCACTCAGCACTCGCTGCAGCATGCCTGATACGATTTTGATTCATGTAATTTTTGGGAGCAGTTTTTTTATAGTGCAACATACTTTGAAAACAAGACGAGCATTTCTTGTGTGCTTAACTCCCCTGGCAGTCTCTGATCCTACCTACCCTACCAATTTTTACATTGTTAGAACAAAATGAGGACTGCAGCAGGTTACAGAGTTGCTAGAGCCTTATGCCTTGTGTTTGAAGAGCAGCTTAGTGTATCCACACCTTCAACGTAAGAGAAGTTGTTGGTATTATCCTTTTGGGGACAGTTTCCTGAGAATTCTTTACCATGCCATCCAAATTAGGGGTTTGCTTGAGACCTCTCCCTTCCTGACTGGTTGATTCCAGCTTTTTGGAGCAGGACGCTTTATTCCTTAGGTTCCCATGCTCACTTGGGGTGTTCTTCACATCCAGAGAGCGAGCTTGGTATTTCTCTCTGACTGACATGACACTGGGCAAGCATTAATTAACACAAGTAAGGCTCGCAAAGCAGGCTAGATAGAGTCAGTAATGCTGAGACTACTCAGAGAGGCCTTTTGTTCTCCCTTTCTTCCTGGAAAGATGACTGAGCATGCCAAGTCTGCACGAGTAAGGCTGGAAAGAACTACATGAAGTCTCTGCATTGTCACTTTTCATACAAAACATTTATTTTAGAAAGTTGCATATAAAGTTCTACACAGGACGGTTACCATTTCTATAGTCAAAAAAAACCCCAACAACCCCAAAACCAAAACAAATTAAAAAAATTTTTAAAAAAATCCATCTCTCACTCATACGGTATCGCTCCTTCTCAATAAGCCACACTTAACAGACTTCAGTGTGCATTTTGGTAGATCACCACAAACAGTGTGGAAGTGTCCACTGGAGAAAAATATTCTGGATGTACATATTTACATCGTTATCTAACACATGTACTTTTTACCACCACAGCCACAGTAGCTCTTGGAATGGATGTCATCCTCTACGGTTTCTGTGCCAACATGGCTACTTAGGCTGCAGTAGAGAGGCAGAAGACTTTTTTTTTAATGGGCTTGGTCCATTGCTAATGCCCTGGCACTGCTGCAGGAAACCATGAGAGGGTTTGATCAGTTCCTGGTTCCCCAGGAAGGGTGAGGATAGCAAACACTGTGTAAAACACCCTCACCTCATCTTCCACTCCGAGGAGAAACACAAACTGGGAAAGGACTCCCTTCTAGTCAGAGGGCAAAAGAGTTTTTGGACTGAAAGCTGCCCCTAAGAAATTTTAAATTTGGATAATGATTGTCTGAAGAAGTAATTTTAAATCATCTAAGCAAGTCCCGTTGTCAGACTGACATTAGCTCTTCTTACCCCACCACATTTCTAGGGAAGAATTCCATTCTTCAACAAGTACAAAGTTCAATTTCTAAACTTCTCAAACAAAGCAAAAGCAGATGGCTCAGTATATAAATATATCCAGCATCTGGATTCTCAGTCACAAAAATAACATCCTTTATACAACAGAAAATGGATCAACTATGAAGCAATTCTTCGATCTCTTTAAGATCCGACATCTTCATTAACAGTTTCGTCTTCATCCTCTTCATCCTCATCATCTTCATCTTCTTCCCCCACTTCTCCATCTTGCTTCTCTTTTTCAAGCATTTTTAGATATTTGCTAGCTAGGATCTTCTTTGGTAAGATATCTGGAAGGCAGAATTCTTTCTTTTATAGTCAGTTTGAACACTTACATTGCCTCATTAATTCTGTTGCATCCATACCACTAATAAAACTGAGTAAAAAGGAGCTTTAGTTGAAAACATGATTGAAGTGAATAACCAGATAAGTCCATTTGACATATACAGGAGAAGAGGAAATCACCCACTTATGGTACTAGTAACCAAAGGTAAGGAATATATTTTACAACTCATTACTGGAAACTGTATTTACATTGATAACTGGATATAGAACACAGTGCTCAATTACTCAACTGCCTTAGATTCAACCCATTTATGTCCTGTGGAGTGGGGTTTCTGCGTTAGGGTAAGATTTTTTTGGGGATAACAGTCGAGACAAAGCAGAACTGGGTGGTCTGAAATTAAGTCCACAGGGAAGCCAGAGAAAGACTGAGCTAGGAATGTCTTTTTCTCAACATGTGTCCTATGCCAGTACCTCTTCTAAGCTGTTACAAGAATCCAAGCACTGGTAAAAAGCATGTGCACTCACACATATGTGTACATATATATATATATATAAAAAGAGAGAGGACCCATATGAGCAATCACTTTGAGAAACAAGACTTACAGATTTAAATATGTGATTTTGGGGCCATATAACTTGACATTCTAAGATGCACACCGATCTTGTTTTATGGACTGAGAGCTTTCAGATGGAGTTTCAGGAATTCAAGAAACCCTTAAGGCAACATGGTTAGAACTAATTAGCCTTGTACAATTTTGAAGCACCAGAAAACTCTCCTTTCACAAAGAAATGTTTTCAGTAATGCAGTTTGTTAGTTCCAGTTGAGTGTTATACAGGAGACTAACAGCCAGTAGGAGAACTGTGCTTCATGAAACAAATCTGTTTTGTCTGGCCCTGTGTGCAGCCAGGAGTTGGACTTGATGATCTTGACTTAAGTTCTTGATGGAGTTAAGTTCTTCAGTATGAGGGTGGTGGATTCCAGAAACAGGTTGCCCAGAGACACAGTGGAGGCCCCATCCCTGGAGATATTCAAGGTGAGGCTTGATGGGGGTTCTGAGCAACCTGATCTAGTGAAGATGTCCCTGTCTATGGCAGGGGGTTGAACTAGATGTCCTCTAAAGGTCCCTTTCAACCTTACACATTCTGTGGTCCTTATGGATCCCTTCCAACTCAAGATATTCAATTATTCTATGAAATCAGTAAGAGCAAAACATTGTTTTCCAAACTGTGTACTGGATTTACTGTCGTGCTATAGATACCTGCAAGGAACTGAAAGGTCTCACACTCTTCTGCAGTGTGAGACAGGTCGCTGTACGTAAGGGCGTTCTTCTCCTTGCCTCTGCCATGTTTGTAGGAGTATGTTGCCAAATACTGAACAAAAAGCTCCTGAAAAATTAAGAAGAGAGTAACGAAACGGTGAATTCACACGCAGAGTTGGCAGTTTTCTTAAATCCATGTTTACAGACACAAACCCTGTATTTAAGCATGCATATACTGGGCACTTTGCAGCTCGACCCAGTTATTTCGGAAGAGCTGAAGATACGGTTGCATCTCCTCGTAGCACTGACAGCAGGCTTGGGTCCTGGTCCTTAACTCTATTCGTGCTGCTTTAATCGCTTTCCACAGACCCAGCAAGTGACCCCTGGGACCAGAGAGCAGCTGGGGATCGTTTGCAGGCGGGTTAATTTATACGAGCTGGCAGCGGCGGAAAGAAGAACCTCCCGCCTTGCTCACAGAGCCTGGGAGCTCCAGCTAGGCGGGACGAGGCCCCAAACCCCCTCTGGGAGCCTGAAGCGCGGTGCTTCATAGCCGCCGGGTGACAGGCACAGGCAGGAGGGGGAGAGAGGTGCGGCGGGACCGGCTCTGTGAGGACGACGTGGGCAGTGAGAGGAGCGACGTGGGAGCCCAGCCCGGAGGCAGCGGTACCTCAGGGAAGCACAGGCCCGGCACGGCGCGAAGGAGCGGGGTCGGCCAAGAGGGAAGGGAAGAGGGAGCCGGTACCGTGGCTTTGGCGGTGAGGAAGAGAGCGTCCTGGTTGATGCTGGAGACCTCCGGCGAGCTCTTCATGATCACGCGGATACGCGACAGGGGCAGCGACACCAGCCGGTTCTCGCCGCCGCCGCTCAACCTCGCCGCCATCTTTCCCCACCCCCGACCGGCTCCGGCCCTTCACCCCCTCCGCCTCTGCCTTCCCCCAAAACCCAACCCGGGCGGCCGCGGCGGCACAGCCCGCTGGGAGCTGTAGTCTCCAGCCGCCAAGGGGACCCCTTGCGCTGGCGGCGGCTCGCCACGGCGGGACTACAACTCCCGCAGAGCCCTGCGCTCCCCGCCCGCCGAGCGGCGGCAGCACCGCAAATCCCACGGTGCACCCGGGCGCCCGTCCCCGCCTACGTCCTGGTTCCCCGCCCGCAGAGGGCCCGCGGCTCCCTGGGTACACCCGGGCGCGTTGAGGTGCCGCGGGTGCCGGGCGGGGGGTACCTCAGGGCCGCGGCCTCTTCTCGCCTTTCCCCCCACGGCGAGGATGGGTTTCCGCGGGAGGGGGGGAGCTCCGGGCTTCCCTTGCTCGGGCCTTAGCCCCGGGCTAGCCCCCGAGTTTTGAGGACTTGTTTTTAGTGGCAAACAGGCTCGTCCTGTATACGTTCCAATTACAGGCCAGTGGCTACAAAATTGTGAACTCTAATGTGTAATTACAGGCTGCCAAACACCTCTTCTGCCGGTGTAACGCGGCAAGGGGAATGCTGTCAGGTAATCCTGACGCAGGTCCGGAGGTATGTTGAGGTGTGGAGGACACATGTAAACTGTTAAGTCATTATGGGGCTGTGTCCTTATTATTAGCACATTTACGGTGTGCACAGGATAATGGGCACGGAGTTCAGGGCAGAAAGGGATGTACCTGTAACGAATTATATTAATATGGGGAAAATATGGGGAGTTTAACTGGTTATCGGTGGAGCTGATAAGCCCAGGGAGCTGGGCTTGTTCAGCCTGGAGAAGAGAAGGCTGCGGGGGGACCTCATTGCAGCCTGCCAGTCCCTGAAGGGAGCAGAGAAACAGGAGGGGAATCAGCTTTTTCAAAGGGCAGATAATGGCAGGACAAGGGGGAATGGTTTAAAGCTGAAGGAGGGGAGGTTTAGATTGGATATTAGGGGGAAGTTTTTTACGGAAAGAGTGGTGAGGTGCTGGAACAGGCTGCCCAGAGAGGGGGTGGATGCCCCATCCCTGGGGGTGTTCAAGGCCAGGTTGGATGGGGCCCTGGGCAACCTTGTGTGGATCCAGACCTGAGGTTGGTGGCCCTGCCTGTGGCAGGGGGGTTGGAGCTTTATCACAGAATCACAGAATCACAGAATCTTAGGGGTTGGAAGGGACCTCAAGAGATCTTCGGGTCCAACCCCCCTGCCAAAGCAGGCTCCCTATCTCATATTACATAGATAGGCGTCCAGACGAGACTTGAATATCTCCAGAGAAGGAAATGATGATCCTTGGGGTCCCTTCCAACCCTTGCCATTCTAAGATTTACATGGAATCTGCCCAGTATATAAGGACAGGGCTTTCCCACAGATGATGCTGAGTTACTAACAGAAGAGATAGCACCTTAAGCAGTTGTAAACATCTCAGTTCCCAAATAGTAGAGTGATGCATTCAGTGGCATCAGTTCCAACGTTACTGGTTTTGGAGATGCCTTTTACAGTTAGCTATGTAGATAATCTCTTAACCTGAGTAATTCCCGTGGGGTTACAGCACTGTGAGACCGCTCTGTGTGAATTACATCTGAAGTCAAGCACAACGTGCTATGATGTGCGACGGGATATCCAGAGGGCTCTGTTTCTTCCTTGGTCCTTATCATCTTGTGACATCTTGTGGAAACAGTTGGCATTGCTACGACAGAGAACTTAAAAATACTACAGGGGTCAACATACAAATACCCCCCCTCCTCCCCCCCCATCGAAGTACCAAGATTTCTGAGGGTCTCGATCTATTTGGGTATGGATTTACGATCCATATAGATTCCATTGGGACCTGGCTGTAGTCATTTTACTTAGCTGTGGACAAAGCAGGAGTCACTCCCTCTTCTCCTCTATGCCCTATCTCATCATCAGGTGTTTCCTCTTCTCCCATGCAGTGCTCCCTCAAAGGCCAGATGTAGTACTGGGGTTTTTAATTGTTGTAAGACAATTAAAACTAATAGTTGTTGGGTTTTATGGAGTTTTTTATCCTTTTTTTTTTTTCTTCTTTTCTTCTCTTATAAAGTTTACACATCATCATGGCTTAGGGAGAATTTAATAAAGTTGAGGGGTTTTTTTTTTCTTTTTTTTTGGTACTTGGGTAGCTGTATGTGCTGAGAGCTGACTAGACTTTTGCCCTCTTCTGTTATAATTAGCTCTTTTCCTCCCAATTAGTCACTGGCTTATATTTACCTCTTTTTGTTGTGCTTTTTTGAATTTTATCTCCCTATCTGCCTAATATCTGATAAATTCAGTGGCTTCTCACTTGCAGTAGTATTCAGTACTTCATTTTTTTCTTCAGTACCACGCTGGGCAGATGATGACTTTCAACTGAGGGAGAATAGGAGCTGGAGCACAGCAAACTGGATAGTTGACGATAGGTTGGCTATGAGCCAGCAGTGTGCCCTGGTGGCTAAGAGAGCCAATGGGATCCTGGAGGGCATCAGGAGGAGTGTGGGCAGCAGGTCAAAGGAGGTGATCCTCCCCCTCTACTCTACCCTGGTCAGGCCCCACCTGGAGTATTGTGTCCAGTTCTGGGCTCCATGGTATAAAAAGGACAGGGATCTCCTGGAGAGAGTCCAGAGAAGGGCTATGAAGATGATGAAGGGCCTGGAACATCTATCCTATAAGGAAAGGCTGAGAGAACTGGGGCTGTTCAGCCTGGAGAAAAGAAGACAGGGGGGACCTAATTAATGTTATAAATATCTTAAGTATGGGATGCAGGGGGAATTGGCCTGCCCCTTTGGTCTGTGGGGACAGGACAAGGGGCAATGGCTGCAAGTTGGAACACAGGAAGTTCCACACCAATATGTGGAAGAACTTTTTCCCAGTGAGGGTGCCAGAGCCCTGGGACAGGCTGCCCAGGGGGGTGTGGAGTCTCCTTCTCTGGAGATATTCAAGACCCATCTGGATGTCTATCTGTGCAGTATGAGCTGGGGAGCTGCTTTGGCAGGGGGGTTGGACCCGATGATCTCTCGAGGTCCCTTCCAACCCCTACAATTCTGTGATTCTGTGAAACTTAAGACATCTCTCCATGCTGCAAGCACATAGTTTGCAGGAGACAGAATCACATTGTAGCTCTGTAGCCTAAGGTGGGTGTGCACCGAGAATGCTGTGATACTGCAGTATTACTGATCTTTAATATTTTTTACTTTATTTTGAAACTGCAAAATTGTTTCACTAGTCATGAAATTGAAGCTGTTCCTTATTAAAACAAGCTAACCAACCCATAGCGTGCTTCATACTAGAACTGCTTGTTTTGATTCAGAACTGAATTGGAATTGTTATTAAAAATTCTTAAACCTGATTGAGAACATGGGTAAAACAAATCTCCCCTTTTCTAAATTTGAAAGAACAGTTTGCCTAAAAACTAATGTGCTCCCTTCAGTATAGGGACTGTCTGTACTCATTACAAACTGCAGAGCAGCATCGCATCTCAGTCTCTCCTTTTCTACTCTTGACTCACCGCTCTGTGGTACAGGACTCCTCCTTTTTGCTGTGCTCTGCAGACTGAGTAAGAAGCTGCTCTGTTCAGGGACTTTTTTGCTCTCTAACTAAATTAGGCCTATTAACGGAGTGACCTGAGAAGCTATACTAATGAAGATTCATTTCTTGTTACTGACATATGTGAGCTTCTTCACAGCAATCTCATTTCTTCACTCCATTGTGTCAATATGTGTCTCAGTAGTGTAGGCACATGCACATATTTTCCCACCAAAACCAGATTTCTGCTGAGCTGTCTCTCACTTCCCCACTGTAACTTGTACTCTCAGTGCAGTGCCATAGCTTCTGTAAGCTTCTCAAGCTCTGCTTCATATTTATGGAATTGGAGAGCAACTTCTGCACTCTGTTAGCAGTGCAAGCTCTAGCAGGAGGAGGATGGTGTTAAAGCCTTATCCTAGCTGCAGTCTCACCAGGCAGTCATGTCCTGGTTTTGTCATGGATAGAGTTAATTTTTCTCCTACCAGCTGGTGTAGTGCTGTGTTCTGGGCTGAGGAAGAATTATGTTGATAAACACTGATAGTTTGTTGCTACTCAATGTTTATGTGAAGTTAAGGACTTTTCTGGTTCTTCTACTTGCCTGCCAGCCAGGAGGCTTGGGGTGTACAAGAATGTGGGAGGGGACATGACCAGTACAGCAGATTCCAGCTGACCAAAGGGATATTCCATACAATATGACATCATGCTCTGTAAATAATATGGGGAATTGGGCTAGGGACTGGGACTGCAGCTCAGGAAGTATCTGAGCATCAGTGGTCTGCAGGTGGTGAGAAATTGTGTTGTGTTTGTATATTCTATCATCATCATCTTCCTTTAGTGTGCTATTAAACTGTTATGTCAACCCACAAGTTTTATCATCTTTTTTCCCTGGACTACACTGGAATAAATTTATTTGTGGGCTAAATCTGAAGCCAGAACCTAACTGAAGTACTGTAGTAACTTGACTCTTCAAATTTACTGATTTTTACTTCTACTGTCCTGTACCAAGTGGGAATACTGCAATGGCAGAAGTAAAACCTGGCTGCTCCAGTAAATAATCTGCTCAAATGGAGACAATTTAGTCACATGTACTAACGGGCTACTGGAAAGCAGAAAAAAAAGTATGTTAAAACATTGAAAAGTACTTCTTTATATTAGACCTTCATTGTATAGTATTAGGTATTAGAAGCAAAAAATAATTCTAAAGCTGATATAATCAGACTTCCTTGTGGAAGAGAATCTGGAGAAAGTGCCTGCAGAATTCTCAGAAGTTACTGGGAGAAGTTAAGAGTACTACTGGAGAAAGAGTAAGTATAGCATAGAAAGAGCATGATGCAATTGCCCCTGCACTCGGCATTGGTGAGGCTGCACCTTGAGTGCTGGGTCCAGTTCTGGGCTCCTCACCATTAGAAGGACATTGAGGTCCTGTAGCGAGTCCAGAGAAGGGCAACCAGGCTGGGGAAGGGGCTGGAGGGCAAATCCCATGAAGAGCAGCTGAGGGAGCTGGGGGTGTTCAGCCTGGAGAAGAGGAGGCTGAGGGGAGACCTTATCACTGCCTACAACTACCTGAAGGGAGGGTGTAGAGAGGTGGGTGATGGTCTCTTCAGCCAGGTGACAGGAGATAGGACAAGGGGAAATGGCACAAAGCTGCACCAGGGCAGGGTCAGATTAGATGTTAGGAAAAAAATTTTTTACTGAAAGAGTTGTTGGGGCCTGGAACAGGCTGCCCAGGGAGGGGGTTGAGTCACCATCCCTGGATGTGTTTAAAAAAGGGTAGATGAGGTACTTAGGGATATGGTTTAGCATAGGACAGGAATGGTTGGACTTGATGATCTTAAAGGTCTTTTCCAACCTTGGGATTCTGTAAATTCTAGTTGCAGTGAAACCTACAGATTTTTCCAGAGAGAATCTGAAGACTAAATTTCTTGGCAAAGCCAAAAAAACGCCCTCATGTGAAGAATACCAACACACAAAAATGGAATGTGGCTGAAAAAGTGGCCACTGTATTGCTGAGTGACATTTAAAATCTGATCCATGTGCATTTAAGAACAGACTAATAGAGAATTATTTATGATCTGCCAGCACAAAAAAAAAAGAAAATTGGAATTCACCATTCCTGTGTGAAGGACAGTGAGTGAGTGCTAGAGCAGGGAAAAAGTTGTGTCAGCAAAGAGGGAAGGAGCTGAAGTCAGTCTGGCAGGGCAGAAGCACAGTATGTGGATTAGTTGGCACAGACAGTAAGTTAATGCACAAACAGAAAATTACTGGACTAAGTTACTTAAACATTTGGAAGTCTCGGGTATTGGAGTTCCTCCACTACAACAGCTGGAGTGATGAAGACTTTTAGAAGCAAAAAGAAACAAATGGAAGCCAAGGTTCAGGCAGACAATGTCATGTCTAATCTTCCATTTCCATTTTTAATAGATATGCATTTAGACAGCTTCTCTTCAGAGCTGTGCTGCCACTTGGAACTATTCAGAACATCACATGCCCTCATCCTGGAGGCTCTCAGGAGACTGAGTAGCTCAATGGCAATGAGAAAGCTCTAGATTACAGTGTTTACAGAGCCACAGCCTAAATTACCTTCTAGAGATGATAAAATATTAGATACTCCAATTTACATTTAGTCATGTTTTGTAATTATTGTATTCATGCAAGCCTTAGAGTCATCACCTTTTTGTCTTGTAGGGAAGAAGTGAAAGGACGATTATGGAGGCTGGGTGCCCACCAAAGCTGTTCTGTCACTCACTCCCTCAGCTGCACAGGGGAGAGAAAATAGATCAAAAGGCTCCTGGGTCGAGATAAGGACAGGGAGATCTCTCAACAACTACTGTCACTGGTAGAATGGGCTCAACTTAGGGAAAATTGATTAAATTTATTACCAATGAAATCAGAGCCACAGTCAGAGAAATAAATCCAAATCTTAACACCTCCCCCCAACCCTCCCTTCCTGTGCTTAACTTTACTTCTAATTTCTGACCCTCCTTCCCCTAAGCAGCACAGGGGGACAGGGAATGGTGGTTGCAGTCAGTTCATCACATGCTGTCTCTACTGCTCCTTCTCCTCAGGGGAGGACTCCTCCCACTCTTCCCCTGCTCCATCGTGGGGTCCCTCCTACAGGAGACAGTCCTCCACAAACTTTAACGTGAGTCCTTCCCACAGGCTGCAGTTCTTCACAGACTGTTCCAGCATGGGTTCTTTCTGTGGGATACAGCCCTTCAGGAGCAGACTGCTTCTGAGTGGGTCCCTCACAGGGTCACAAGTCCCACCAGCAAACCTCCTTGGTGTAGGCTTCTCTCTCCATGGGCTGCAGGTCTTAGCAGGAGCTTGCTCTAGCACAAGCTTTCCAAGGTGCCACATCCTCCTTTGGGTACATCCACCTGATGCAGTCTCGTGTCCTCCACAGGCTGCAGGTGGGATCTCTGCTCCCCATCGTCCTCCATAGGCTGCAGGGCAACAGCCTTCCTCACCATGGTCTTCTCTGCAGGCTACAGGGGAATGTCTGCACTGTGCCTGGAGTACCTCCTCTCCCTCCTTCTTCATTGACCTTGGTGTCTGTGGTTGTTCTTCTCACATACTCTCATTCCTCTGGCTACAACTGATCTTGCTGTGGCACATTTTAAAAAATGTGTTATCCCTGAGGCACTAACACCACTCCTGATGGGCTTGCCCTTGGCCACTGGTAGGTCCATCTTGGAGCCAGTTGGTATTGGCTCTGTCAAGGCATGCAGGAAGCTTCTAGCATATTAATCTGTATCATCTTTGAATTCATATGAAATTGGTTTACACCAGTTCAGGGAATACATCTATGAACACAACTACTCATCCATAACCTTCAAATCACTGTGAGTGTTAGTGAAGTTACCTTGTTGGACTGCTGCTGCCTTTAAGTCATAACACACAGAAGTATAAGACCAACCAAATACTTTCCAAACCAAAACTTCAATGGGGTCAGGAAAAAGGTAGAAAGGTCATACTGAACAGGTGTCTTGTATTACAAATGCTTCAGCAGATGGTCCAGGATGTCATTTGGTAACTAATACCACATGAATCTAAGCTTAGAATAATGAGAAAAATGTGTGTAACACTGATGGATGAGTACTCCCAGTCCCAGGAAGTTACTTTGGACAACATCCCGGTCCAAAGGGAGGGCTTCTGGTCAGAGATCTGCTGCTCTGAGGAGAACCACTCAAAGGTGGTCTCCAGCTAGGGCCCCATTTATACCCTGGGTTGGATCAGAGCTGTGGTTATCTCTTGGTTGTGGTGCTCCCTTTGGTGGAGGGGGTCTCCTAGGTGGACTTACTGGCTGTGGTGGTCGCTGTTGGCTCAGGCATCTGGAATTCATTGCTGGGGGTTCTCTGCATATGTGCACTGCAAAAATAGAGGCAGAGAGGCAGAGAACACTCCCATGCTAGAGGAGTTGCAAACTGAGGCTCACAACAATTTTCACTTCCCTTGCTTTGGCTAAATAGCAAAGCTGGCAAAGGAAGGCCTGTGAGAACAGATCATACACCTTTCCTTCCCCTTGACATTCAGACAGCAAGAAGATGGTTTGCATGATGATCTGTCCTAATAAATGGACAAAATACTTGGGCCAGGAGGCTCCATGGTGAATGGGGTGGTAGCAGGTTGATCTCTTCTATGGGGAGAAGTAGTAGCACGTTGGGAGAGTTGGTGGCAACTTGGAACATAATAACGCCTGGTCTCCTGAGTTATTATGGAATATTAAAAACCCTACTGGAATGAGGAAAGGGTTGTTAGAGGTCATTATTCCTAATGTTGTGTAAGCAAGGATGTATATATAATATATATATATATAATGTTTATGTATATAAAGAGTAAAATTGTAGAAGAGCTGTCTGGTTGCTGAATGCTGATTTCCAACTCTCCACTTAGCTGGCACCTCAGCGATGTGCAAAGAAGTAAGTTTGCAGTATGTCCCTTGTATTTTCACATGCATCTGTAAAGTTAATAAATGTTCTCTATGTTAAAGACACCCAGCTCTCAGGTGTCCCTCTTAAAAATGGTGTCTCTTATTTTTTTCACTGAGATTTCTGACCTGTCACTGAGGAATATGTGCTTACCATGTTATCAAAGTAATTATGCTGCTAAAATGGATTAAGACCATTCATTTGCCTACATTTACATTTAATATTGGAGGAAGGTGTGATCTGAGTGGCCCTTCCCAGGGTCTGTAATCCTTCCCCAGCAATACACTCAATAACAAGCTCTCCCTAACAGTGACCTTCGAGGGACTCACAGTGTCAATAATGTAAGTAAACGATAGTGTCTATCTAAAGCTGGTAATTAACTCTATTTTTCAATGTCCCAAAAATGTGTGTATAACTGCTTCTAAAATTTGTGGTTTAGAAAATGTAAAGACTTATGCTTTTCAATCTCAGAGGTAATGTAACCTTTTTTCCCCAGTTTTTATTTGGGAAGGAATACATTTGCACGAGTTACATAAGCCATCTATTGATAAATGAGCTGGCAATGTTCTTTTCATGAAGGCTTTCCTGCTGTCAATATCAAATGCTTTATCTTGTTAATAGAAGTCTCATAATTTAATATTGTAGTTCAATTGATGGTCCAGATTTTGGTTTACAGAAAATTCTAAAGGTGCAGCCATATGTTGTGGGAACTTAAGTGGGAATAAAGGCAAACATGAAGAATTTGCACCTCTCATGAGATTGCCATTTGGAAAACCATGCTGGAAGGATGTTACTTGGTGCCCAGAGCTGACAATCTATATCGTGTCAGCTCCTGCCCAAGTGAAAACCAGAGGATACTCTTAAGAATTTGTCTTAAGAGAATTGCTGTAATGAGGTGTGCCAATGCTGTTTTCTTCATCAAACCTAATAAGTGATTTCATAAGTTTGTAGTTTAGTGGAATCAAGTATTGTTTATTTTTCATTTAAATACTGATTTCAACAGTGACTTCAGTGGTATGTGGCAAATACTGAGATATGTCATCCTCACTTGAGAACTGTGGCTGTAACTGGGATGTCATAGAATCATAGAATGGTTTGAGTTGGAAAGGACCTTAAGGATCACCTAGTTCCAACCCTCCTGCCATGGGCTCACTAGACCAGGTTGCCCAAAGCCTCATCAAACCTGGCCTTGAACACTTCCAGGGATGGGGCTTCCAAACCTCTCTGGGCAACCTGTTCCAGTGCCTCACCACCCTGTTCTTTAAGTCAAATCTAACCCTACCATCTTTCAGTTTAAAACTGTTGCTGCTTGTCCTGTCATTGCAAGTCTTGGTTAAAAGTTTTTTCTTACAACCTCCTTTTATATATTGAAAAGTTGCTATAAGGTGCCCCTGGACCCTTCTCTTCTCCAGGCGGAACAAGCCCAATCCTCTGTCTTTCAGAAGAGAGGTGCTCCAGCCCTTAGACCATCTTTGTGGCCTCCTCTGGACCCACTCCAACGACTCCATGTCCTTATGTTAGGGTTCCAAAGCTGAACACAGTACTCCAGGTGGGGTCTCATGAACATGAAGTAGAGGGGTAGCACCCCCTCCCTCAACCTGCTGGGTATGGTTGGCTTTTTGAGATGCAAGCACACGTTGCTGGTTCACGTTGTCTTTCATCCCCAAGTCCTTCTCCTCAGGGCTGTTCTTGGTGAGCTTATCCAGCAGCCTGTATGATACTGGGGATTGCACTTGGCCTCATCAAACCTCATGAGGTTCCCATATGCTCCACTAGAAAAGCACCCACCCTCACTCGCACACAAGACCTGTGCAGTATGAGCTGGGGAGCTGCTTTGGCAGGGGGGTTGGACCCCATGAGCTCTCGAGGTCCCTTCCAACCCCTACGACTCCGTGATTCTGTGCTTCCCGGAGTCTTCAGCATGTTTACCCTTTGATCTACAGGAGAGCCAGGCCTGATTTTGGGACGTGGAAGCACCAGGCAGGCTCACTTTTGACCACTGCCAAGTGCCAGAGCCCCTGGAATTCTCAGCTACCCAACAGGAACAGATACTGGCAGCCAGGATTCATCTCCCACTTCGTTATCCCTCCTTTTTCATTAACTCCTCTCGGAGGCACGCCTCATGCTTGCAGACATAAACGAAGGGTCTGAGGGGCCACCAGGACAATCACTACACCGCTGAGGCGCGGAGAGCCCGCCAACAGCCCCCCTCCTCCCCTCTGCGCATGCACCACCCTCCCGCGGCGGGGCGGGGCTGCGAGCGCCCATTGCCGTCAGTTCCGCCGCGCCCCGCCCCTGCCCGCCCCGCGCGTCCGGCAGCAGGAGGAGGCGGGGGCGGTTCCTGTCCCGGCTGTGAGTGCCCCCCCCCACCCCTCCCCCTTCCCCAACCTCCGCGTTACCCACCCAAGAGCCCGCTCTGTGCTACGGGCGGGCGCTTCCCCTTGCGCCCTCTTCCCTTCCCAGGAGACTTGGCCCCTCACAGCGCTCCCCTGGGGTTCCCCTCAGGCTGCCCCTCTCCTTACAGGCTGCGGGGTGCGCGCCGCCTGCCGCCGCTCCTTCTCGGGGCTCCCCTCTTGTTATGACGCTCGTTTCTTTTCCCATGCTAAACTTCGCTGCGCCCAGCGTGGGGGTTCTGCGCGGGGAGAAGGGAACGGGGGAAGCTGAGCCGGAGGGGTGGCGGTGCTCCGGGCAGGGCAGCACCCCCTGGGGCCAAGCGCTCCCGTCCTCCCTTTCTGCCCGCCCGCTGCGGCGGGACGCGGCCTCCCGTCGAGTCGGAAGCGGCGGGACGGGCAGGGCGCTGCTCGGCTGCCCGCACTGCTGCCGGCGGGGCTGTGCTGCTGGCTGACGTTGGGCAGCAGGGTGCGGGAGAGGGGGATTTGCGTTAGCGGGGCTCTGCGCTGTCAGTAGTTACGGGGAGCCCCTCCTCCTCCTCCTCCTCCTCCTCCTCCTCCAGCAGCTGCTTTCCTGCCGCCTGTGCTCCCAAAGCTGGTTCTGTTCGGTAAAACCGGTAGCGTCAGCCTAAAGCTGCGCTGCGGGGTTTGTTTGGTCGGTTTTTGGGTTGTTTGGGGCTTTGGGTTTTGGTTTGGGGGTTTGTTTTGGGGGTGGGTGGGTTTGGCGTGTGTACGTTATAGAGGGTGCTTTGGAGTTGAAATCCACCAAGGGAGGTCCTGGAGATGTGGGAGCTTCTTCATTTAAGGCAGTACAGTAGTCACTTTTAGATAGCTCAGGGGTGAAGGGATTCTAGCTATCTAAATAGAACAGCAGGAAGCATTGCCTGGTTCTTCTGATGAGCCTGCACGTGTTTTAGGAAGAGGATTTCGTGGTTCCCATTTGGTGTAGGGTTATATCCCACCTCAGCTTACTCTGCCTGCTTCTCCCAAGGCGTATTGTGGGAGAGAGCCTGAGCCTCAAAGGATGTCTCTTCTGTTGCTTTGGCAAGCATTCAGTCTGTGGCTGTGGGAGAGGGACACGCTCTGCTGCCCCGTGTGTTGGGCTGGCGTGCGTAGCAGCTGCAGAGTGAATGGGAAACTGATTTGCTTGGCAAGTAATAACATCGGTTTTGTTTTTGTCCGTGCTGATAGTGACGAAGAACACCTTGTGCACCGTGTAACTTCGTCGCTAGGCTGCGTGATTGAAGGTTTAGTAAAACGATGAATGAAAGTAGCATTATAGACCTTATCACTGCTCGCAACTACCTGAAGGGAGGTTGTAGAGAGGTGGGTGATGGTCTCTTCAGCCAGGTAACAGGAGATAGGACAAGGGGAAATGGCACAAAGCTGCACCAGGGCAGGGTCAGATTGGATGTGAGGGAAACGTTCTTCCCTGAAAGAGTTGTGAGGGCCTGGAACAGGCTGCTCAGGGAGGGGGTTGAGTCACCATCCCTGGATGTGTTTAAAAGATTTGGTACTTAGGGATATGGTTCAGTAGAGGACAGGAACGGTTGGACTTGATCTTAAAGGTCTCTTCCAACCTTGTGACTCTGTGATACATACAGGATGCAGAAGTGTTTAGCATCCAAGTTGTGGTTTGATTCAGCAGCCATGCGTACTTCTGGATGTTAAAAAATAATATAAGTTTTTCTTTTACTAGCCTGCAGTTGATGCAAAATGAGTGTTCCTGACTACATGCAGTGTGCTGAGGATCATCAGACACTCCTGGTTGTGGTTCAGCCAATTGGCATTGTACCTGAAGAGAGCTTTTTCAAGATCTACAAGCGAATTTCAGCAGTGAGTCAAGTCAATGTACGCGACTCCCAGCGTGTGTTGTATATCCGTTACAGGCACCATTATCCCCCAGAGAACAATGAATGGGGGGATTTTCAGACGCACCGGAAGGTCGTGGGGCTGATAACTATTACAGACTGTTCTTCTGCAAAGGACTGGCCTCAGACTTTTGAAAAATTCCATGTTCAAAAGGAAATGTATGGTTCTACACTCTATGATTCCCGGTTGTTTGTCTTTGGGCTTCAAGGAGAGATCACGGAGCAGCCTCGCACAGATGTGGCATTTTATCCCAGTTACGATGAGTGTGAAACTATAGAGAAGAGAATAGAAGATTTTATTGAATCCCTCTTCATAGTGTTGGAGTCTAAGCGGCTTGACAGAGCCACTGATAAGTCTGGAGATAAGATACCGCTCCTCTGTGTTCCTTTTGAGAAGAAGGACTTTGTAGGTCTGGACACTGATAGTAGGTAAGCAGCTATTTTTAACAGCTCCCAGGTTGAATAACATATGTGACAATTGCTGGCCTTTAGAATAAGCCTCTTAAAAAGGGCAAAGCACACTTTGTTACAACAAAGGTTGTGCCCTTACTGTGTGTATAGGCTGTGTTTTAAGAGAATTTAATCTGCAGTCTGACCGTATTTGTTGTTTTGAATTTATGTCTATGTATTTAACTTATGGGGCTAACTGAATAGTGGAAGTCACAAGAGAGGTTTGACAGATTCTGCTATAAATGGACTTTTTTGCTGGTAAGATTCAAATTGTTCATAGCTATATGGTATTAATAAATTCCATTAGAATCAATGAAAAATAGCTGTGGTTTATGTTGAGTAGTATCTGGCTGATCCTACTTACTGTGGTTCCCCACCCCCCCAGCCTCTCTACTTTTTCATTCTATGAAATAATGGTAGTTTATTTTGGTGATTAAGTTCAGTGTCTTTCCCTGTTGCTCATTTTTATTTAATTATTTGATGTTCTTGACCAGTCTTGTTTTGCTACTGTTCTTTCCTCAACTGTTCTTGCTGGTTTTGTGTATGTTATGCTTCTTGTTTCCACCCCTACCTCCCCAACCACCCCCCCCAACCCCCTCCGCCCTTCATCTTTGGTTCCTAATCCCTTGCATCCTCAGCTTTCAAATTTGAGTGTTACATGGTTCTCTTATTTAGGGATTATTAATTCTGGCTTCCTAGCTACAGGCAGGTGCAAAATGTTTTTGTAATCCTCATAGTCAAAATCAGAGGACTGAAGCAAGTCTTCATTTCATTTTGGAAAAGATAGACATGTGAAGCCTATTGAAACATGCAGTGTGCGTAGGAATAGTATCTTCAGCATCTCTCTTCTGCTAGGGATGTCAGCAGTGGTTATTGTGTTAAAAACAAAAAAACCCCACCCCAACCTGCAAACAAAAAAACCCAAACTTCAGAGATATTCAGGCTGGAATGTCCAGAGCTGACCAGGCATGTTTGTGCAGACTTCTGACCACTTTGATACACAATTAGTCCTAGAAACACAGACTGGTTTGAGTTGAAAGGGACCTTAAAGATCACCAAGTTCTAACCCTCCTGCCATGGGCTGGGACACCCTCACTAGACCAGGTTATCCAAAGCCCCATCCAACCTGTCCTTGAACACTGCTGGGGAGGGGGCAGCCACAGCTTCTCTGGGCAACCTGTTCCAGGGCCTCACCGCACAGAATCAAGAATTTCTAATCTAAATTTACCAGTTTAAAACCATTGCTCCTTATCCTGTCGTTCTATGACCTTGTAACCAGCCCCTCTCCAGCCTTCCTGTAAGCCCCTAAGGTATTGGAAGGCCACTATATGATCTCCCTGGAGCCTTCTCTTCTCCAGGCTGAACAAGCCCAACTCTCTCAGCCTGTCTTCATAGGAGAGGTGCTCCAGCCCTCTGCTCACCTTTGTAGGCTCCTCTGTACTTGCTCCAACAGCTCCATGTCCTTCTTATGCTGGGAGCCCTAGAGCTGGATGCAGTACTCCAGGTGGGGTCTCACGAGAGAAAAGGGGCAGAATCATGTCCCTGCACCTACTGGTCCTGTCTCTTTTGATGCAGCCCAGGACACAGCTGGCTTCCTGGGCCGCATTGAGCTGCTTATCCATCAGATATCCTCAAGGCTGCTCTCTGTCTATTCTCTACCCAGCCTATAGTTGTGCTTGACATTGCCCTGACCTGTGTGTAGGACCTTCTAAGTCCTAGCCTTAGAATCTCTATACAGGAATGGGATACACTGGAAGAAAGTAATCCAAACCTGTAATTAGTTTGAAGCCCTTAATTATATTATCTCTGGTTGGTTGAAGGGCTAGCCAACAGTACCTTTCTCCCCTGCTCCTGGTCCTCTTTGCTAGTGAACACAGCAAGTTAAACTTACTCTGACTTGCTTATCCAATGTTGTTCCCTACTCAAGGGTTTTTTTTAGTGTTACAGTTAATTCCTGCACTATTCATCTTTCATTAGTGGTATAAATCATTATGTTACTGGGTTTGGTTGTTTTTTACTCTGCATGTGATCTAAAGTTCTGTAACCTAGATGAGCTTTCTTAGAATCTCAGCTTTAATACTCAGTTTAGATGAATTTTAGTTGAATGTAATCACTAAGATTTCCTGTCCAATTAGCTAAGAAAACTATGAGTTTTGGCCAAGAATCTCAAAATCAGAATTAATTATGCTGTTCAGTTGTGTTCTTTTTAATTGCATACTTCCAAATTGTACATTGGAAGTCTGTTCCTTACCTAAATTACTTGTTTATGAACAGAGGCTGTGCTGTAGCTACAAATACTGTGGCCAAATACTTCTGTGAAGCTCTGAACTGGTGGGGAGTTCAAGTAACAGGCAGTATGTTTGTCTAAATGCATGCAGGGTATTTTAGGTGGTTGCACTCAAGAATTGAAAGAGATTTAGTGAGATGCTTGAATTCTTTGCAAAATGAAAGGTGTATGACCTTGGTTATGTAACATATGGGTTTATACAGTTAATCACTATTTCAGATATGCATCCAACCATACTGGATAGTTTGAATGCCAAATACCTTTTCAATAAGTTGGGATCAATGGATATGCTTTAAATGTTTGCTGCACTTAACTGCTTAAAGAAAAGGTGTTAAATCACAGAATTGTAGGGGTCGGAAGGGACCTCAAGAGATCAGAATCCAGCCCCCAACCTCCTAATCTTTCCTCTTTCTGTTCAACAGAAAGTTTTTCAGCTTTATTTTGATGTGGAGTTAGTGATTCAGACTTTAAAACTTAGGATTTATATGTGAATAGCATAAATATATTTTAATTCTGCTTCCGTACATTGAGTTTAATAAGAAAATACTCTAAATGCCTGGATTTTTAATTTTAAATACTTTTGAGTCTGTAACAGGATAAAATTATGTAGTCCCAAGTAAACTTCAGAAGATTATTTTTCCTTAAGTTAGAAATACAGACACATAGTGTACCTGAGCTGTTCTGCACATGGTCCTTTCTAGAACCCTTTCGTGCAGCATGATGCATCTCTGTTTCTGTGTTCTACGGAGCAGAAATTCAGGACCGTGAACTGTGGTTGAACGAAGATGAGTTTATTAAACTAATTTACCCTTTCAAGTCTAAATCTTTAGATGTGAAATGGTAGCATACTGCATGGTGTTACTTGGGTTTCAAGAAAAGGGTTTTATTCTAGCATTTTTTCTCTTGCAGTGACAGATTCCCTAAATAAGAGAGAAGCATTGTGAACCTCTGAACAGGGAGATACAGGGCTAGGAAGGACCTTCTTCAAGGGAGAGCAGTTTCTCTTTTTGCAAGCTGTGATGTCACGTAAAGGTTGTCGGACTGCACGGAGTGCATATGAAAACATCTTGTAGAATAACTTCAGCTACTTTGTTGGCTTCGAGTCTGTCAGCAGAGTAAGATTAAAGAATAAAATAAAAAAAGATGATGTTACTGAAATATTGAGGCAAATGAAATTGCTTTTCCTAGAATAGGTGGAAATATCTAAATGATTAAAGGCAAAGAATGCCCCGTTACTCTTTCTGTGATTAAACCCTCTATTCTTTTATTTTTTTCTTCTTTTCTGTATCCTGACCTGCCAATCAGTGTGCAACTAACTGGATAAAAAGCACAAATATTCGATGTTAAATAGATGGCAGAGAAGGCATGGTCTCTGTGCTCAGAAAGTATATGTCATTGCTGCTATAGTTGCAGATGTCTACTTAGGCTAAATAAATGTATCTTTTCCTGTAACTTCTAAAGTTGAAGCTAAAATTCACACTGTGTTGCAGAGGTCTCACTACATGTAGAGTGCAGCTGTAACCTTAAGCTAACGAACTGGGTTCATATAGTGAGTGAAAATATGTTATGGAGTTACATGGGGCATAATTAGGATGATCATGTGATTTGAAAACTAGTTAGAACCACTGAACTTATTTTGTATCTTTAAAGAGACTTTTCTCCAGCAAGTTATTTTAAAATATTGTTAATGGTTATGCTTAGGACTAGATAGATAGAACTGATCTTTCCCACTCAATAAGACTATCATTAATTTGGCTGCATAATAATTAGAATATTATTAGCTTCTTTTTAAGATGCAGAGTTTGTAAACTAGGAACATGGATGCATTTCAAATACAATAATTCTCAGAAAAGGTGCAGCTGATCTTTGTCATTTGCAAGTTGGTTGTATAATGAGCACAAGTGACAGCATTCCCAGAACTCATGCTGAGACAGAATCACAGAATCATTAAGGTTGGATAAGACCTCCAAGACCATCTAGTCCAACCATCCCTCTACCACCTATATTACTTACTAAACCATGTCCCTAAGCACCTCATCCAACCTTTCCTTGAACACCCAGAGGGACGGTGACTCCACCACCTCCCTGGATAACCTGTTCCAATGCCCAACCACTCTTTTGGAGAAGAAATTTCTCTTAATGTCTAAACTGAACCTCCCCTGGTGCAACTTGCAGCCATTCCCTCTTCTCCTATCACTGTTCCTTTGCAAGAAGAGGCTGACCCCCAGCTCACTACAGCCTCCTTTCAGGTAGTTGTGTAGAGCAATAAGGTCAGCCACTCCTCAGAAGACTTGTGTTCTAGCCCCTTCACCAGCATCATTGCTCTTCTCTGGACACGCTCCAGGACCTTGATATATGTGTAGTATACACAAGACAAAATGATGGTATACACAAGACCACTATATTATTTGTATAGTAGAGATCTTTTTTAAAGATGGTAGGAAAGTTAATGTATGAAAAATAGTGGGACCAAGTCCTAAGAAGTTTTAAACAAAGATCGTTGTGTTAACTAGAAGTTGTATGACTGGGAGTCTGACCTTGATTTAATTGTTAGCAGCCAGTAGGTGATCTTGGCAAATCTATTAACTTTTCTCTTTGTTTCTTCATCTGTAAATTAAGTAAAACGTTTATGTGGTCACAGGGCTGCTGAGGATAACTGAAAAAGTTTCTGAAATTATTTGCACTTGGTAGTTTTTTGTAGAGGTTGGTGACTAATGGAAAAGAATGGAAATCCATGTTCTCATCATGATATGAAGGTCCTACTAACCTGAAACTAGGAAGCATACTAGCCAGAAATCCTGTTTGTTTAATGTATTTTATTTCTTTTTTCAGTTAAAAAAATAGTCATGTATCATTGTAAACCTACTTTGATAAGCTCGTTTTAATGTTGCTTACATCAGTTTGCATCTTAGGTTTTTTCTTTTTTAATACTGGTAAGGCATCCATTTAATTCTGCTGAGTGATGGGAAAGTAGGGCTCTACAGATGTGCCTTTCTCTACACAATATCGTATTGTAGATGGGATTTTTCACTGATTTATCAAAGTTTATGATATCTCAGTACCTGTATGTGGCTGTTAATTTTCTTTCTGTTCTCTGTCTTTCTAATTTTTGTTTTGTTCTTTGTTTTTTTTTTCCCCCTCCCCTTCTTCTCTCATACTGCCCTGTGAGTTTGTTGTTGGGTCTAAAAAGGTAGGCTGTGATTGCGTATATATTTAAAACTAGTTAGCTTTCTTCCATGTACTGCCTTTCCACTTCGCCTTCATTGCATATTTTAGTGTTGCTTTTTACATTTCTTTTCCAGTACACACAAAAATAATTGCTGCCTGGAGCCTTACTACCGTGGTTGACCTCTTTTGGCGCATTTGGCAATTATATTTGGTAGCAATGCTGAGTTTTTTTGTAGGACACACATAATTTGCTTAGGCGGCTGCTGGCCTCTGGAATTTGCTTTATTTTTTTAAACTCCAAAGCCATGAAGCTGTTGCTGCCTGTGTTTGGTTTCCAAATTCAAAAGTTTCTGGCAGTCGATCAAGTGCAGTAGCTGTGTCTTTTAAGTCTGGATAATGTTATGATTGGTGATATCTCTAGTTCTGCATGCTAATTTGAATTAGCAGAATTTGGTGGAAATTTTTGCTGAAAGCATTTTGCATGAATACTTCCTACAAATTCATTTTGCATGCTCCTTGTTTTTAAATTTAGTCACTTTTTGAAATTTTGAGGATCTAGAAATTCCTTCCAACCAATTGCTGGATGGTTTGCTGTGAAAATAAATTCTGTCTGGAATTATAATATTATTGAGCTGAATTTTCTGTAAAATTATCTTGGTATGCTAGGAAAGAGTTGGGGATGAAGGAGTAAAGCATGTATCCTGTATAGTAAATAAGGTAGAAATGGAAATGGAGTCAAGCAGTGCTTTTTGGTTCCTGGAGCAGGTTTATTTGTCCTCCAGTTTGAAGTAGTGGTCATTGATAGTGATTGTGGGTATTATTCCAAAGAGAATTTAAAGAGCGTGTTAGGTACCAAAGTAACACACCTAACTTTAGAGGGTAAGATTTTAAATTAGTTCTGTAGTGGACTGTGTATGTACATACGTTGAAGAGAGGACCTTCTCAAGGGGAGTTTGGATGACTGATGGAGTATATTCCCTGTGTGGTCCTGTCTTATGGTAGCATTGCCTTCCCTGAGGATTCTTCTGAGTGTGTTGCACTGCGGAAGGAGTTTGTGGGGTGTCTTCGGGTGAGACTTCAGTGTGTCTTTGAAACTTTGTCTTAAATGATCTTCTAGAGGAAAAATAAATAGAAAAAGCTTTTAGCAGCTGGGTACAACAAGGACCTGACCTAGAAAAAGGTCATCTTATCCTAGAAGTAGCAGTTAATTTGTGTGGTCTTTTTGTCATCAAATAGATTAGAGCTAAGCAGTGAAGACACAAAATAATTACACAGTGTTTTAATAAAAAATAAATTAGAAAGCAGGTATTTATAAATGTCTCACTTTCAGCCTTGTGGCCAGATTCTTTGGGTAAAGTTGTGGAGCAAAACTGGCTAAGTATGAAAATGAATAATCATAATTTTATGCTGATAGATAAGTATCACAGAATCATAGGGGTTGGAAAGGACCTCAAGAGACCATTGGGTCCAACCCCCCTGCCAAACTACATATGATTTCTTCCATTAAATTTGCACCTCACTATACATTGAAGTAACCATCGGTCACTTAGATATGCTTTTAACAATCTGACATTTTAACTGTTAGATTTTTTTCAAAACCAGCTTATAAAATACACAGTAAATGAAGTTTTGCTGTCTGTGGAGAGTGGGTTTTGTTTCAGTGAAATCTGTGGCTGTTGTCTTTTCTGACATATATGCAGTAACCAGCGCGACCCTGAATTCATTGTACTTAATTGTGAGCACTAAATTAAGACACAGTTTATACATTTTTATGGTCCAAACTTACTGTATAATTACTAAGAAAGTGTTTTCCAGGGGAATGATGAAGGCTTTCTAGATCCTGTCTTGGCATCACATTTAAGAGCCTAAAAGTAGATGGAATGAACTCAGTCTTTTGAATAATTAAAAGTAAATTTCTTCTTCACTAGGAATAAATTATGTTTTTTTAAAATAAGAGAGTTTCTAAAAGAGAAATGTTTTTGTATGAGCAACATTTATTGATATCCAAGTGAATAAATGCATTTGCATATGTTGATGCATGCATTAAGCTGCATTAAAATTAGGTATGGGTTAGGAAGAACTGGTGGTGAGGCAGTATGATTGAAATGATTCTGGTATGAGGTTTTGATTTAGGATTCTGATACCATATCTCTACATTTTGCTGTATGACTCATATTTATGAACTTAATCATATGCAATCTGGAAAAACACTTAAAAATTTCAGTTCTAAAAGAGTAAGAAGTGTAATTTGTCCATAAACATAGAGATTACTTGAAAGTGTAGAGAGGAAATTTGAAGTGTTAGCATCTTTGTTTCCTTACACAGCTATAATTCCATTTAATTATTCTTCGATTCCACTATTTATTATGTTTTAAAAAAATAAAAACACTGTAATATTTATAATCTTTATTTCACTTTGATTATAGTAAAAAATGACTTGTAAACAATTTATACTGTCCTATATGACACTGATTTAAGATTACAAAGTGGACTTTTAATGGAGGCATTGCTCTGTAACCCACCAGAACTCAGACTGAAATCTTGATAAGGTTTGATGCTCTTACATAGCTCATGCAGGGCAGCTTTAGTTTCCACTTTGAATTTTCTTATATTTTTTTCCTTAAGAAGATCTGTAAAGCACATACTTGTTGGAAAAAAAAAATTAAGAAATAGTCCAATTTCTTGACATATCTGAAAGATGAACAATAGTCATCCTGTATTTGGCTTCTTCATTCAGAGTCATCATCTGAATTGTGAAGATGATGTGATAGATCAGAAAAGTGGGAACATTTACATAGGAGTTATAGGTAACTTTTTAGATGGAGAGGAGCAACAGAAGACATGGTTCTTGTCTTTTATAGTTTCCAGTTTTCCTTGCAATCTATGACACTGGATCTGGTTGCTTTTCTATTTAATTTTTATAAGGATGTCAGATGTGCTTCTATAGATCTTCTCTTCAAATTTCTGTCCTCCATCCATATTAATCAGTTACTTTCCCTTCTTGATGAAGTAGTATTTTCCTTGAACCAACTACAAGGGATATGACATTATTTGATGGCTGAACACAGTGGTTATCCTTGGCACTTCATGTGTCTTTCTGAGGTACTTGGTTTAGTTTGAGTGTTTTAAAAAAGCAAACATACTAGCAGCATACAGCTACTTTTAATTATTACCATTTCTCCTATCCTTTCTGTCTTAAAATCTGAAGGATATAAATTAAAATGCTTATTCCTACCCTTATACATTCATATGTTCTGCTCCCCTTGGTTTTTTTTCTGCATTAGAAAATTTCTTAATGAAGGCAGTCTGGTGAGATGTCTCATTAGAGATACTTTTTAGTAATGCTCGAATTCATCTCTGGGGTTATCTGAAAAATTCTTTGCTGGAAAAATCCCACCACCCCAAATGCTATTTCATTCTGTAATTGTAGCACTTCCTCTTATATTAAAGTCTTGCTCTAGAGTGTAAGAGTTCAGCATTTGGAGAATGGATGTTAACCCTGGTTTGCTGTTGGTTTTTTAAAGTTTTTGTGTTCAAACACGCTAGGTAATTATTTCAAATACATTATTTTAGTATTAGTTTAATTGAAAAAGTATCACTAAATCTGCTAAAAGCTTAAAAACTATGACAGTCAGTCTGAAGAGGTTCTTTATATTTTTTGGAAATCCCTTTTAACCAGTTTTTTGAATATACTTCATGTATAAAACAATGTCATCTACAGCAATTCTTTAATTAAAATTTCTTTTTTCAGATAATCTAGTTTAAACCACGCAAAGAAAAAAACCCATTTTTTTTCTTTGATGTGAAGTTTGGACATGAGATCATATGCCTCTCTATGTATTTAGAAGACATTAGAACAAAAAGATGTATTACTGGAGTAATGCACTTAAATAAAATGTCTAAATTGATGTTTAATTTTTCTCCAATAAAACAATTTTAGGGCAAGGACAAGAGATTACAGTTTCAGGAGGGAGAAGAGAATTACTGAGGGACTCAGGTGGACAGCATTGTTCTGAACTTTGACTTAAATCATGAGGTGCTTTGAAAGTCTAGTCCATCTGCCTTTGCATCTGTTGTATTTCCTTAGCTGCAGTGTACTAAAACCCCCATAAATGGTAAGGTTAATGCATTTATTGCATTGATTTGTGCCCAAGCTGTGTTTTCAGTTGTATCAAAGTGTCTATATAATATTTTCAGCAGGACTTAATCGGCCTTGACTACTAATTTTGGGAAGCCACCCAGAGCTTGTGTCAGAGCAGCTGCAAACACCCTCACCCTTGCCTCCTGGGTGGAGGAGGGTGGCAGCTTCACCTGCACAAGGTGTGCTCTGGTGGGACCACCCAGGCAGCAGGTGGAGGAGCTGCAGGATCAAGTGAGCAGGCTGTGCTCTGTTAGGGAGGATGAGCAACCCTTTGCAAGGAGGACTAGGGCTGACTATGGAACAAAGAGCTTCAACAGTGAACTGACAGCACCTTGGAGCAGGAGGTGCCACAGTCTCTCCTGACCCACAAGGAGGGTATCACACTGCCCTTCCTGTTGTGGACCAGCCAGCAACTGCTGTGAAACTTTGGCAGCAGCCAAACCCATGACCACAATTCATGTGAAGAAGCCACACCAGTGTGCATACTAAAAACTGCAGAAGGACACAGCGAGTGCTAGTGAGAGGGACCCATTTGTCTGGTATAGAGTCAAGGGAAGTTGGTTGTTTGCAGAGAGCTGTGATCTGGGATGTCAGAGGTGACTGCTCCAGCTGCTTAGAAGCTCAGTCTACTGTCCCCTACTTTTCCATGTGGTCACCAATGACAGGGAAAACAAAACTTGGGCAAGATCAGGCAGAACTTCACAGCACTGGGGGACTAAATGAAAGGGACAAGTGATTTTTCTCTTTTGTCTTGCTAGTCAGAGATAGAGATGCAGGCACAACCTGATGTGTCATGCAGATCAGTGAATGCTGCTGTCGCCAGGCTTTGTTTTCAGTGGTCACAAGTAGATTTTCAATGAATATAGCATACTGAGGAGAGAGTCCACCTACCAAGAAAAGGCAGAAGGATCTTTGCTAGTAGATTGGCAGACTTCATGAATTGTGCCTTAAACTAATGAACTTGGGGTAGTAGTGTGCAAAAGTGGGATAACTGCGTATTCATAAGCCACAAGGTAGTTGAGTGCACCTACAAGAGTAGTTAGGAGTGCTTCCCAACATGCTCCAAAGGCAAGAACCCTAAATTCATCCACCTTGATTGCATGTCTACTAGTGCAAATAGTCTCAGCAACAAAAAGGAGGAACTGGAGCTCCATGCCTATTCTGTGAGTTATATCCTAGGAAGCCCAGAGACATTATGGGAATACTCACATGGCTGGAAGATAACAGTGGATGTCTACAAGCTCTTTCAGAAAGGTAGGAAGGGAAGAAGATAGGATAGTTACACTTAATGACAAGGAGAAGTTTGAATGTATGGAGCTGTGCAGTCTTTTAACTTTGTGATTCTTGTATAAAACATATGATGTGTTGGGATTTTTATCAATCTCTCCTTAAAATGTCAGTTCTTTTGCATATTATGCAGATTAGAATTTATGTTGGATGTTTGCTCAGAGAAGCAGAGTAAATTAATGTTGATCGGCTATTAAAGAGGAAAGAAAACTGACTTTAGGTCCTTATTACATTAACTAAGTGTTTCCAGGAAATGACTGTAAATTACACCTTTTATTTTGCAGGCACTATAAGAAGCGTTGTCAAGGCCGGATGCGGAAACATGTTGGTGACTTGTGCTTACAAGCTGGGATGTTACAGGATTCCTTGGTGCATTATCACATGGCAGTGGAACTTCTGCGGTCTGTGAATGACTTTCTGTGGCTTGGAGGTAGGTTTAATTGATTAATTAATTAATTGAAGGCATTAGTGTATTGTCCCTGGTATTTATCCCTGAGGGCGACACCACTAGTAACTGGCAACTATTTGGACTTTGTACTGCCAATCACAATCCTTTGAGCCTGGCTGTCCAGCCTGTTTTCCAGCTATTTTAGAAGCCAGCTGTCCAGATCTTATCTCGTGAATTTGGCTATAAGCATGCTGAGGGAGACCATGTCAAATGGTCTTGAGAAAGTCAAACATCGACTGTTGTTCTTCTGTTGACTGAGCTAATCATCTCCTCATAGGGTGCAGTGAGGTTCCCAATGACTGATTTATCTTTGCTAAATCAAGGCTTGCTGTTCTTAGTCATCTTCCTATTCTTTGTGTGCTTGGAAATGGCTTCCAGAAGGATTTCTTTACAGTCGTACTAGGGAGCTGAGGTTGACTCTGCCTGTTGACTTCCCGGAACTTCCCGTTTGTGATGTTTTGCTCTGTCCAGTTGTTAGTAACTTCCCCCAATTGGCATGACCTGTTGGAGGTGATGAGAGAGCGGCCTCACATTGTCTAGCTGTCTTGGTATCTATGGATATGTCTTACCTGGTTTTGTGGACTTGTGTCTGATTAGGTGATGTGCTTTTGTTTGATGTCTGATTAGATGATGTGTTTTGTTTGATGTGCTATGTCTGTTTTCCTCTACTGTGGCTAGTGGCTACTCCTACAGACTTCACTAGTAATCTTGGGGTACCACTGAAAACAGAGATAAAGACGTTACCTTTGTCACTAGGCCTCCAGTTTGAGCCATACTTTCTGTAAATAGACTTTACTGCATGATAGTTAACTCCTTGAAAGTGCCTCTACTAATTTGTTATCTTTACTCTCCAGCTGCTCTTGAGGGGTTATGCTCAGCGTCAGTCATCTATCATTATCCTGGTGGTACTGGAGGTAAAGTTGGATCTCGCAGGGCTCAAGGAGGTTCTCTTTCTGCTGAGGCAGGCAACAGGCACAGACCAGGTAAGGATAGGAAGTCATTGTTTCCCTCTCTTGGCCAGCACTGAACATCTGAAAATTTCCTTCCTTCTTCCTATCTCCTTAAAATTAGGGGGAGGAAATTGTAAAGGGGGGAAAAAAAGAGAAAAAACCAAAGTATAACTCATGTTGAGATAAAGACAGTTTAATAGGACAGAAAGGGAAGATGATGTTAACAGTAATATACAAAACAAGTGATGCACAGCACCATTTCTCACCACCCAAACTGATGCTCAGCTAGTTCCCAAGCTGTGATCGCACCCCTCAGGAGGAAGGGAAGCTGAGTATGGCATCAGATTGTATGGAAGGCCTTGGCTCTGTGTAAGCACTGCTCAGCATTAACGAAAACATTCCTTTGTTATCAACACTGGTTTCAGCACAAATCCAAAACATAGCTCCAAACTAGCTACTATGAAGAAAATTAACTTTATCCCAGCCCAAACCAGCACAGTCTTTTACATATCCTATAGGAAATTTTGGACAACCCCAAGATTTTATTTCCCTGCATCCTATAATGACTCCTATATCCCTGTAGTTAGTAACCCTCCCCAGTCTTTAAGGTCGTCTGGAGAGCTGCTCATGTTAACTGATCTTGATGGGCCTCACCCCTGGATAGTTCTGTTTTGCTTTGGTTAGGTTATTGGGGTTCAGCTGACTGTTGTGGTTCCTCTGTGCTCCTTTGACTTTTGGAGATGAAATCTAAATTGCATAATTGAACACTTGCCATTTGATGTTAAGGCTCCTGAGAGTTTCTGTGTCTTCCAGGAGAGACTGCTTAGGGTCATGCAAGAAAAGCTTACTGATTATAATTAGCTAGACAGGTCTTTGGTCTAACCCATCACAGCTGTTTCTGTATACTCAGTTTCTTACACAGCACTGAAACAAACAGAAACTGGGTTTAAGTGCTGGTGTAAGTACTCTTGTGTGCAATGTGATCAAAATTACTTTACATGTTAACTATAATGTAAACCACAATCTAGTAAATATTTACTTTTTATTATCTTCATTATAAACTCTGTATGTTGACATCAGGTAATTGTGACGGTAAAATGACATTATTTCAGGAGAGAATACAGATGTTTTTTCATCTAATACCTAGCCATTAAAATCTGTGTGTTTGGTCCCATGGCCTGTGAGTACTTGTTATGTTGGCTTTTATAATATAATTTCATACAGTTATTGGCCTTTGTCCACTTTTCAATGAATATTGAACAGTAGCTATTGCAATCTGTTTATAATGGCTGCTCCTTGTTATTCTAGAAGGTAGCAAGTCACAGCTATCAGAACAATTTGATAAAATATATTTTGGCTATATTATTGCTGCTTCTCTATACAAATTGTCTTGTAATTCAAAGTCCAGTTTGCAAAGCTCTTAGTGTGGTTGTATTTTAAAATAGATGTTTTAGTTTCATATGACAAGATTTTTCAAAGGACTTCTGTGTGAAGAAGAGCTGATTACAGGATTTTTGGCATCCCTTCTGGATGAAAATGTTACTTAATGGTTTGTTAAATATTGCTCCTTAGCTCTAGTCGTGATCTCTTCATGTTTTGAGATCTGAACTGCTGAACTCTGTCTAGCCAAACAGCCATTGTTGTGATATGTTTTTACTGAAAGGTTTTCTGAAAATTTATTTTAAATACCTATTTTTTTTCTTTGGTGACTCTGCAGTGCCTTTCCTTTAATATCTTTTCAAACTACAGCTTTGTTTATAATATCCTTTGTTATAATTAATTTTGTGAGGCTAATATTTAATCTGAGGAACAAATTCCAGGGTATCTTTCGGCAGGGTGGGTCAAAACAAAAGAAGTTTCCAAATTCTGCACAAATCAGGAATTGCCTTGGATCTGATATTCAATTTGTGCTTACTTCTGAGGCATATAGATGTGAGAATTACCTTTATTTCCTCCTGATGTGCCTGGAATCACACCTCTTCTTGTGCTTCAACCATGACTGGGTGTGGTTTTCTTGGCATTGCCTTTTGCATCCAGACCTGGTCAAGAGTAACATCTTTCCCTTGAATCTCCTGTGACTTCCATCATTTGGCACTGTTAGGCTATAGCATGGAACCTGTCTGCTCAGAAAAACGTTACAATGTCTGCTTTATTTAAGAACATCTCTGGAGAGAGAAGTATTATTATAATAATACAGAATGCAGGCTTAAGAGGGCAGGATTATAGGGGTTTTTTTGGGTAGGTTTATTTTACCTGCTAAGCAGAACTGAAATATATTCTGTAACTATCTGTAACCTTCAGAATATCATCTGGGTGTTTTGGGGTTTGTTTATTTTTTGGTGTTGGTGCACCCTTCAACTTGGTTTGAAACTCTTCTGATAGGAATAATTCACTCAGAAGAGAATTAGTCAATAACATAGTATTTACCATACTTGCTTGAAAGAAGTAGACATGGAATCTTGCCTGGTCCCAAGACAGGTTTCTTCCCTGGTCGTTGCCCAGAGCCTTTAGATTGCACTAACTTGCTGATGGTGAAAAGGGAAGTTTGAAGTGTGACTTTTTGTGTTCCTAGAACCTTTTTTTTTGTAGGGGGAGCGCTTTGGGCTGTGTCCCCTTGGACGACTGGATTCCTCTCTGCAGCCTTCAGTGTAAAAGATTTTGAGTTCCTTAGCTCATGTTGGCCAGGAAGCTGGCTGTGGTCTGTTGTCTATGTAATTTGTATGTTGAAGGAGCTGTTTTTATTTTCTCTAATGTGTTTCATTTATTTGAAGCTCTAAGCTCTTAGTTTTGTCACCTGAGTGTCCTCTTTCCCCAAGCAGAATTGGGAAACCTGAGTGAAATGCTGGAATATCTTTTTCATCTGGCTCTAAATCTCTGTGTCACTAGTCTGGAGTTTGAGCAAATTAATTGAAGGGAGGTCCTGCCTTTCTTGTGAAGCAATTGTTTGGGCTGCTTAACTCATGATTTTAACAATTTCATTGCCATATTTAATCAAAGTTGAGAGCAACAAGGTATTATACACCTAATATTCCAACTTCTCTACAACACTCTTGGCAACTATTGATGAATAGGATTTCTTGTTATGAGTCAATTATTCATAAAATTTGATGGAGTGAAATTAATGGCAATTGAAAAGGGTACATTTGTTTTAAAATGTTATTCTAGAGTATTGTGTACATTAAATGAGCTCCCCTAAGGAGATTTAAACATTGCAGGACCTGATATTAAAATTTAGTAAGCAGATTGGGATGGAAACTTGCCAACTAAAACAAGTACAAAGAAGAAGGATTTAAGTTATACACTGAAAATTCTTCAGTTCTTCTTGATGTGTCTTAGAATTCATTGCAAGTTTATGGGATTTTTACATTTATTTTTTAACAAAATGAGATTTAACATATGGTGACTACTTGAGTTATGACTGGTAGTCCTTCAAAATATCAGTAATGATCCTAATAAATCTTATAATTCTGTTCAAGCCTGATGTTAGTTATAAAACATAAGAGCTTATTTTGTTGGCTGAAAAAAAAATCATTTTTGTTCCTCCTTTTAGGGGCACAAGAAGTTCTCATTGACCCAGGTACACTATTTTCATGCATGTTTCCAAAATCTTTTCTTTTTATTACTTGCATTTGTTTTGCATTTGTGTAGATACTTACTGCCACTTGCCAAAACTAGTCATGATTCCTGATGCTGAGTTTTTGGCTATAATTATTGAGGAAGAAAAGAGACCGAAGGCACAAAACAAATAATGTAGTTCCATGATTTGTGTCCCTGTAAATTCTAATCAAGATTGTTTATTCTCATGAGTAGTGAGGATTTTAAAATTTTTTAATCAAGAAACCTGAATGTCAAATGTAGTCCTGTAGTACTGTGGTATTCTCACAATCATCACTAACAAAGATTTTGAACTTAACTCCCATAAAACCCCTAAGGTGTTAATCTGCAGATGTGCTTGGTATGATTCTTTAAGGTTGATAAACACATCAGAAAGTTGCCTTAGCATTTGAGCATGTAAAAGAACATGTTTTTTGTATATATAGATGGAGCAGAAAGTATCTTTCATGGTAGTTTTTAACTGTTGAGAGTTAGGTTCAGCTCACACAAAGATTTCTCTTCCATCTGAGTAGAGAAACCTCTTGGAGAAATAAATTACCATAGAGTCCTACAGATTAAGTAAAATGTAAAATAAGTATAGAGCCTTGCCAAACCTTTGGTGTATGTTTTCAAAGTTTTTATGATGACTCTGAAATAAAATGAAATTCTACAAATAAAATTTCTATGTTCTCTGTAATACCTGCCATTTCCTTGGCTTCTATTTTGGATTCTTCTCTCTCATGTGTATAAAGACTCCTTCTCTCTCTTGCTGCCTTCTTATGTAAGAAAACCAATTTCTTATTCTTTTGTCTGAGCCTCAGGTGGTTTTCTTTTTTAACATGGAAGGCTCAGATTTGGTGGCCTCCGTTGGAATTTAACACTTGGCTTTCTGTGATTAGACACAGGGAAGAGAAGTTTTTGTTCTAAATGATTGGAGGAGAAGGTCACTGTAATAGTTTATATACAAAAAAGAGCACTTCATTTTTTTCCTTAGGTCTGCATTATAAATTCATATTTTAAAGTAGAACAAGGAATAATTCCAAGATTGAACTTGCATACTCAGATATGGCCATAATCTATTTTTGGCAGTGTATTTTATTCATAGTCTAAATACTCAGATAAGAGTCGAAACCAAATACATTCATAATCTTTTACAAAGCAAAAGATTATTTCACGTTTGGTGGTTTATGATTGAATCCATTTTTCATTTGCACGCTTGAAAATAGCATAGTGAACAGAACTAGCATCTTCTGGGTGTAGGGCATGATTTCTTCTATCTGTGTATGCTTTGGTCAGACCTCCAAACCAGCATACCTAGTTTTCTTCTTAGATAGTTCATATTTGTTAAAAGCCCTTCTGCTCGTTTCTTACCCTGTTCTAGGTGCGCTGACTTCCAACGGCATCAATGCAGATACGAGCGCTGAGATAGGACGTGCCAAGAATTGCCTTAGCCCTGAAGACATCATAGACAAATACAAAGAAGCCATTTCTTACTACGGCAAGGTATAATGCTACTTATCTGAGACAACTGCATTGAAGTTCTCATGAATAATGAACTACTGTGCTTTTGGTTTCAGAGGAACTTCTAAAGCATGTGCAATATAGTTTGTGAAGCAGGTAATGGAAGGCATAGGAACAGTTTATACTACCGAAGTAAGGTACTTCCAGTACCTGAAGGGACCATACAAACAGGAGGGGAATCAACTTTTTAAAAGGGCAGATAATGGCAAGACAAGGGGGAGTGGTTTAAAGCTGAAGGAGGGAAGGTTTAGATTGAGTATTAGGGAGAAGTTTTTTACAGAAAGAGTGGTGAGGTCCTGGAACAGGCTGCCCAGAGAGGTGGTGGATGCCCCATCCCTGGAGGTGTTCAAGGCCAGGTTGGATGGGTCCCTAGGCAACCTTGTGTAGATAGATCCAGGCTTGAGGTTGGTTTCCCTGCCTGTGGCAGGGGGGTTGGAGCTTTATGATCCTTGGGGTCCCTTCCAACCCTTGCCATTCTATGATTCTATGATTCTAAGCGCTTGGTTTAGAGACTGGCAATCTTAGAATTTTGGTCAAAGAGAACAGCTAAAGCAGCAATGTGCTGAGGAAACTGTTTACTGTGCCTGCTACTACCTGAAGGTTTCAGTGGATCCTGGGGGGCATCAAGAGGAGTGTGGCCAGCAGGTCAAAGGGAGTGATCCTTCCCCTCTACTCTGCCTGGTCAGGCCCCACCTGGAGTATTGTGTCCAGTGCTGGGCTCCCTGGTATAAGAAAGACAGGGATCTCCTGGAGAGAGTCCAGAGGAGGCTATGGAGATGGTTAAAGGCATGGAGCATCTCCCCTATGAGGAAAGGCTGAGTGACCTGGGGCTGTTCAGCCTGAAGAAAAGAAGACTGAGAGGGGATCTGATCAATGGTTATAAATATCTCAAGTGTGGGACACAGGGGGAGTTGGCCAGCCCCTTTTCAATGGTTTGTGGGGACAGGACAAGGGGCAATGGCTTCAAGGTGGAGCATAGGAAGTTCTGCACCAATATGCAGAACTTTTTCCCAGTGAGGGTGCCAGAGCCCTGGGACAGGCTGCCCAGGGGGGTTGTGCAGTCTCCTTCTCTGGAGATATTCAAGGCCCATCAGGATGCCTCCCTGAGCGATATATCCTAGGGGACCTGCTTTGGCAGGGGGGTTGGACTTGATCTCTTGAGGTCCCTTCCAACCCCTACAATTCTGTGATTCAGAGTTTAACTATTCCATGTGTTTATGGTCCTTAATGCATCCATCATCAACCCAGTGCTACTTTTATGCATTGTATCAGCTGAGCACTTACTGACTGAGCCTGCTGGAATGATCTCTGGGGAATTCAGAAATTTATGAAGAGTTGCTGATGATGGATGTGATTTTACAGGATTTTTCAGGCAGGTTGTATTTAGAGTACGCGGAGAGGTAGGGAGTCACGGGGGAAATGTGAATGACAAACGTTCTTAAAAGCAGATTTTGAAAAATTAAACAGTTTCCAACTCTACTGGAGCTTTTTTTTTTAGGAGTTTTGCGTAAATGCTTAGTGCATGTGATGGGCACATTTGCATTCACAATATGAAGGGGAAAAAAAAGACTTCATACTGTGACAATAGTTACTCAGTATCTGCATCAACATTAAAGATAAGTTCAATTCTATCACAGTGTAGTTACTTATGCTTAAATCACCTCTTAATTTCAGATGTATCTGTTGTTTGATATCGAAAGTATCTTTAGACTAAACTATATAAATACAATGTGGCATTTCCATGTCTGTGTTGAATGCTCTCCAAATGACAAAATTGTGTGCATGAGTTAATTTATGGTCAGGAACAATGAAAGGTGATAGTTTGAGGTGATAGTTTGAGGGATAGTTTCAGATAAATTTGAATCCATCAATTTAACAGTAATTCTCAAGCATGCATTCAGCTTGTTAAGTTATCTTAAGGGTAAGTTGCGCAACTAGAAACGGATGATTCCTTTAGAAGTGTAAAATTATTGGACTTTGTTGGACTTAGGGCAGGATATTTATATTTTGATTATAATAATAGACACTATGCTTTCAGCAAGTAATAACTATGCTTCACTTGCAAGTTAGAAAGAGCTTTGTCTTGGAATTAATCTGTATCTGTTCAAGACAAGCATAGTTATCTTTTGTCGCTTCAAGACCTACGGATACAGTAACTCCTAGCTCTAATGCTGAGGAAGCAACACTTTCTACTTACTTTTAATGTTATCACTGGTGCTTAAGAAACGTTTGCAGCATCTTCTACAATAGGTTAAATCTCCAGTGATTTATTTTTGCCAATATAAATGCACAAGAGAGAAATATGTAACTGCTTTGGCGGAGTAACTCTTGCATTTTGATCTGAGCTTTATTTACCCCATTAGATTTCAAATGTGATAAATATCTTAACAGAGTTTAACTTCAGCAGGAGATAGTTTGACTCATCCAGTATATGGTGGTTTCATGCTGGCTGGAGGCCAGATGCCCACCAAAGTTGCTCTATCACTCCCCTTTTCAGCTGGACAGGGGAGAAAATACATATTGAGAGGCTTAGGAGTCGAGGTAAGGACAGGGAGAGATCGTTCTGCATTTGGTGTCATGGGCAAAACAGAATCAACAGTACTAAAAAAAGCCCAACACATCTCATTTATTACACTACACCACATGCACACAGAAACCAGATTCAGATACTGAGAAGTACAACCAGATCTTAAAGCACCTCCCCCACCCCTCCCTTCTCCATGGACTTGACTTTATTGATGATTTCTTTCCCTTCTTCCTCCCAGGTGTCATGGGGGTGAAGGGAAATGGGGGTTTCAGTCAGTTCCTCATAAGGTGTTTTCCTTCTCAACTGAGGGAGTGGGGGGATGGGGGTATTCCTCACATCCTTCCCCTGCTCCAGTGCGGGGTCCCACCCATGGCAGACAGTCCTCCACAAACTTCTCCAGTGTGAGTCCTTTCCCATGGGGCTTCAGCTCCTCACCAACTGCCCCAGCATGGGTCACTGCTATGGGGTGCAGTCATAGAATCATAGAATGTCTGTCAGTCCCTCAGGCCCAGACTGCTCCAGTCTGGTCACAAATGCCCACAGCAAACCTGCTCTGTTGTGGACCTCTCTCTGTGGGTTGCAGGTCCTGCCAGGAGCTTGCTCCAACACAGGTTACAGCATCTTCCATATGTCTCCACCTGCTCCAATGCAGGGCTTCTCCATGGGCTGCAGGTGGGCTCTCTGCTCCCTGTCATCTTCCATGGGGGGCAACCTGCTCCACCATGGGTTTCTCCACAGGCTGCAGGGGAATCTCTCTCTGGCACCTGCAGTGCCTTCTCCCCCCCACACCTTCTTCGCTGACCTTGGTGCCTGCAGAGTTTCTTACATCTTCTCACTCCCTTCTCTGGTGGCAAAAAGCAGCTGCTTGTGGTGTTTTTTTCTCCTAAATGTGATTCTCAGAGGCTCTATGATTGTCACTGATGGGCTCGGCCTTGGTCAGTGGCAGGTCCGGCCTTGAGCCCAGCTTGCGTTTACTCTGTCAGGCCTAAGGGAAGCTTCTAGCTGCTTCTTGCAGAAGCTACCCCTACAGCTCCCCTTTCCTTCACCAGAACCTTGCCATGCAAACCCACACAGAATATCACTTTTGCTTGAGGAAATAACCAGATGAGATTATTTAAAAAAAACAGACTGTGTTTGGCCAAGTTCAACCGGATCAAAGCACATCTACGTGGTGTCCTGCTTTTCTTAAGCTAAATAACTGAAACAGTCATTTACAGAAAAGGTTTTGTAAATAAATACTAGAAAACTCAGAATGGTTTTTAATTCAGTGATACTTTTAACTAAGAGAAAAGGGGTGCAATAAACTCAAGTTCTGTGTCTACAGTTTCCAGTGCTGTATTACTTTGTAATAAGCAGAAAAGGCAAAATTAATTCTTTGTTCACTGTGCTAGAACAGTGCAGGTGGTGCTGAATTACTGTAAACCCAACCTTTTTACTTACATACCTATTACACTGCGAAGGTGGAATTTATTTCTTTGTTGCAGGCTCACTACCCACACCCACCATGTATATATGAAGTTATCCAAAATGATACTAATGTTCACCATTTTTTTTCCTTGTCCCAACTCTCAGACTGAAGCTGTGCTGTGCCTCAAAATAAGAGGAGGGAGTGAAGCAGCTGAAAACTGTTGTTTTGCATAATAACATTGTAGATGACACCTTAATTTTCACTTGGGCATATGTGATAATTTAATAATATAGTCACCAGCGTTAAAGAATTCTGGATCTGTAAGATGTGACAGCTGATTTATGTGTTGTGCAGGAATACTTATAAAAACTAACAGGTGCAATACTTCAATATTATTTTAACTTTCTCCCTCTTCAAGTACAAGAATGCTGGTGTGATTGAACTGGAAGCCTGCGTGAAGGCAGTGAGAGTTCTTGCAATACAGAAAAGGAGCATGGAAGCCTCTGAGTTTCTGCAGAATGCAGTTTATATCAACCTTCGCCAGGTCAGTTATATTCTTCTCTTGTTTGATTATACTGAAGTAGGAAAGTTAGTTATATTCAGGAGACTCCAGTTTATTTTCTATAATGCTTCCTTCCTTCTCACTAGGACTTCTGAGGATTTTCCCATCTGTGAGTCTGGTTTAAAAGGTATTCAGAGTTCATCTAAAAACATGAGGACTTAGTTTGAGATTAAAGACTCTTGGTTATTATCCCTAGATGTTGCACTAGGGGAAAACAGCTGCTTGGGACAGATCTGAAATGGATATTTTTTTTCCTTGATTGTATCTTCTTCAATGAAACTGTGTGCAAATAGGGAATGACCTGTTGCAGAGTGAGCTTAAGAGTCTGATTAGTAGTGTTAATGAATTGAATTTTTGTTATGTAGTATGAATTCTTGAGGAGGCCAAATCAGGAAGGAATTCAGAGGAGAATACACAACCACAAAACTTGGCAGCTAGTCAGCATGCAGCCCATGCCCTGATCAAAGTTTTCCCCAGCCAGATCTAATAGCCCCAAAGAGAAGCAGTTATGATTCCTGATGAAATGCATTTAGTGAAAAAGTGTGGTGAGAAGGCATCATGGTTTTTGTCATCTGCTGTATTTGGAGAGAACCAGAGAAAGGTGTTCTTGAGGCTCTGCTGCTTTTTCTCCTAGCTGGCTTGTCTCTTTCTCTCTGCTTTGTTTTTCCCCTAAAATAACTTTGAACTTGATGTATGCCACTGGCTATTGACCCTGCAGATAGAACTTCATGCATGTAAAGCCTGCCTCAGTGTGCATCATCATGCTATATAAAATTTATTCTATAAATGCCAGCTCTCCCACTGGCTAGAAAATCTTGAAATAATAGTCAGGTATCTTCTGTATTTTTGTTGTAGCTTAGTCAGAATTTAGGAACCTAATGTAGATATCATCTGGCAACATTCAGCAAAGTGTGTCACACTGTTTGCTGCAGCCTGCTCCTGAAAAAGCTGGCAGGATATGGACTGGATGGGTGGTCTACAAGATAGGTAGGAAATTAGCGAACAGACCAAACTGGGGGGTCTGCTATATCTCCTCCTATGGTTATACCACTGTAGAAGCTGAGTATACGGTGGCTTCAAGCTGAAAGAAGATAGGTTTAGGTTAGACGTTAGGAAGAAATTCTTTATTGTGTGGGTGGTGAGGCACTGGCACAGGTTTTCTAGAGAAGCTGTGGCCACCCCATCTCTGGCAGTGATTAAGGCCAGGTTCTATGGAACTTTGGGCAAGCTGGGCTAGTGGAGGGTGTCTCTGCCCATGGCAGGGAGGTTGAAACTAGATGATGTTTGGGGTCTCTTCCAATCCAAACCATTCTGAAATTAAGTGACAGTGGTTTTCCTCTTGCAGGTAGGTAGAACATCAGCACATCAATATTCAGCAACAGAAAAAAACACCTCACAGGATAAAGTATATGCCTCTGAACAGGAAAACTAGTTTCTTTTCATATATTCAATCTTCTCCCTCATCAAGGTCGTTCCTGGGGAGGAATAACCACATGTATCAGTACAGGCTGGGGGATGACCTGTTGGAAAAGAGCTCTGTGGAGAAGGACCTGGGGGTCCTGGTTGATGACAGGTTGGCCATGAGCCAGCAGTGTGCCCTGGTGGCCAGGAGAGCCAATGGGATCCTGGGGGGCATCAGGAGGAGTGTGTCCAGGAGGTCGAAGGAAGTGATCCTCCCCCTCTACTCTGCGTTGGTCAGGCCCCACCTGGAATACTGTGTCCAGTTCTGGGCTCCCTGGTATAAAAAAGACAGGGACCTTCTGGAGAGAGTCCAGAGAAGGGCGACAAAGATGATTAGGGGTCTGGAACATCTCCCCTATGAGGAAAGGCTGAGTGAGCTGGGTCTGTTCAGCCTGGAAAAAAGAAGACTTAGGGGGGACCTAATTAGTGTTTACAAATACCTTAGACATGGGTGGCAGGGGGAATTGGCCAGCCCCTTTTCAGTGGTCTGTGGGGACAGGACAAGGGGCAATGGCTGTAAGCTGGAGCACAGGAAGTTCCACACCAACATGCGGAAGAACTTTTTCCCAGTGAGGGTGAGGGAGCAGTGGAATAGGCTGCCCAGGGAGGTGTGGAGTCTCCTTCTCTGGAGATATTCAAGTCTCGTCTGGACACCTATCTATGTAATAGGAGATAGGGAGCTGCTTTGGCAGGGGGGTTGGACCCCATGATCTCTTGAGGTCCCTTCCAACCCCTAAGATTCTGTGATTCTGTGATTCCCCAGTCTGGCAATGTTATATAATTAGTGTTTTCTGATTATAAGAGAGCTGCAGGGTAATAAGACTTATCTTTGCATCCAGTTCTGAGGAATAAATTGTAACATCTAATTACAAATGCAGTGAGACTATAGAATTTTAGTATAGGAAGGAATAATTAAAAACAAATAAAAAGGTACCCTCTTGAAAGCCGGTCTTGAAACAAGCCTGTGAAAAAACTGCTCAATTGCTTGGATAGTGAACTACAGACTCTGGAGGTGCAATCTGCAACCTGCTTTGTTATAGCAGTTAAATGAAAATTAACTGTGTAGGAAAGACCCTGTGCTTCAGTTGTTGGAGTCCTGCATGGATGAACAAGGAGTTCTTGGGCACATAAAATAGAAAGCCTACAGAGGGTGGAAGCAAGGGCAGGTATCCTGGGAGGAATGCAGAGAAGCTGTCCAAGCAGCCAGGAACTAGGTTAGGGAAGCTAAAGCCCTGTTAAAATTAAATGTGGCCAGGGACATCAAGACCAACAAGAAAAGTTTTTCTAGGTATGTTGGTTATAAAAGGAAGAAAAGTAAAAAATGTGGGTCTTCTCCAGAAGGAAAAGTGAGATTGGGTTACCTGGGATAAGGAGAAGGCTGCCATAATCAATGAATTTTTTGCCTCGGTCTTCACCAGCAAGTGCTCTAGCAATACTGCCCACATGGAGAAGGCAAAGGCAGGGACTGAGAGGATGAGGAACTGCTCAGTGTAGGAGAGGATCGGGTTTGAGAACATCTGAGGAACCTGAAGGTGCACAAGTCCATGATGAGATGTGTCCTTGGGTCCTGAGGGAACTGGCAGATGGAGTGTCTAAGCCACTCTATAGAATTTTTGAGAAGTTGTGGCTAAGTTCCTGCTGACTGGAAAAGGGGAAACATGTCCCACATTTTTAAGTAGGGAGAAAAGGAAGACCTGGGAGCCATAAGCTAGTCAGTGTAACCTCTGTCTGACAAGATTGTGGAGCAGATCCTCTTGGAAACAATGCTTAACACATGGAAAATAAGGAGGAGATTGGTGACAGCCAACGTTGCTTCACTGAAGCTGAATCATGCCTGACAGATTTGGTGGCCTTCTGTGGTGAGGTAACAGTGTGAGAGGATAAAGGAGGTACAACTGCTGTTATCTACCTGGACTTGTGCCAAGTGTTTGACACTGTCCCACACAACATCCTTGTCTCTAAATTGGGGGTATGGATTTGACAGATGGTGCATGAAGAGTTGGCTGGTTGGTCACACTCTATTGTGGTCAATGGCTTAATGTCCATGGGGAGAATAGTGGTGAGAGGCATTCCCTGGGGGTTGGTAGTGGGACTGGTACTGTTGAACATCTTTGTTGGTGACAGGGACAGTGGGATCAAATGCACCCTCAGCAAGTTTTCTGATGACACCAAAGTGTGTGGTGTGGTTGACTGGCTGGATGGAGGGGATGCCATCCAGAGGGTCCTTGGAAGATAGAGCCACAAAGATATTCAGGGGGCTGGAGCACATCCCTTATGAAGACAGGCAGAGAGAGTTGGGCTTGTTCAGCCTGGAGAAGGCTCTGGGGGGACCTCACAGCGCCCTTCTGGTACCTAAAGGGGTCTGTAGGAAAGCTGGGGAGGGACTGCTCACAAGGGCATGGAGTGACAGGACAACAGGTAATGACTTAAAGCTGAAGGAGGGGAGATTTAGATTAGATATTAGGAAGAAATGATTCTTTTTTGCAGCCAATTTGTAGGCTTTAAGCTTTTATAAATTTCTACGGTCAGGAAAGATGTTTGTGGATGCAACATTAATGGCCTGCAGAATGCCTGCTGCAGGCTCCCCAGAATTAATCGCTTGGAGAGTCTCTGTGGGTGGTGAGGGGTTTTTTAAAACTAATTTAAAATTTTATTTTGTTTTCTGTCCCTGGTGGTAACACCTAACTGTTTGTACTGAGGCAAAACAGTTTTACTATCGTTCTGGTGATGTAAAACCAGCTTCCTGCAGTTGCAGGAAATATTTGAGTAACTGTGGAAAAATCATTAAGCAACAGGTTAAGTAGCAGTCTTTTGAAAAAACTTACTCAGTTATAGTAAGAATAAAAGTTTCTAGGAATCTTTTGCCTCTATGATCATTGTTCTAGTTACTAGTGATGGCTCACAGCTACCTAAATAGCATTTCCCTGTCTCTTCTCATCTTAAAAATTTAGTTTCCATAGCTCTGTCAGCATTGACAGTATTATGAGGAACAGCTTTTGCTATGTTTTTTTTCATGTATTTCTAACTTTAGTAGGTGATCCTGTGCTCATGCCCTTTTCAACTCTGCTACCACAATTTTTCATTGTGCTTTTTAAAAAAGACATAAATAGAAACAGAAGAGGGGGGAAGGTGGAGCAGCTTTTTTCTTCTGCTGAAGTAGGTAACCTTAATCTGACATGGCATGTTCTTTCAGAATGATAGCTTTTGGGTTTTCTGATAAACTGGTTTAAAATTGTTCTCTCTTTTCTTTTTGGGCTGTGTGCTCTTTGCAGCTGCATTGATTCATTGAAGTGTTCAGCTTGGTGCAGTTGCCTTTCTACATCTCTTTTTACAGGGATTAGTCCTATATATGGATGGGTGGTATTTTTGCACTGGGCATTGGTTTGTGTTGTAAATTCTGAGGGGAGATAGTAATTTCACCTTCAAAAATAATATGAAACTTTCTGAAATGACTTGCCAGCCTAGCTGGCTGTGTCTCTTCATATGCTAAAACCCTAAGATTTGATCAACCAGATAAGGTCATGCTGCCTTCTGATAACTGTAGGCTTCTCTGAGATCTCATAAACCTCTGTCCAAAATCAGAAGTGACCTTTTACACAGACTTTTTTTAAAAAAAGGTACTTTGAAGATTAATTTATAAGAGCTAATTGTTTTTATAAAAGTTAGCCAGTATGTCTGGCATCTTCCTTTGAATTTGCAAGGCTTTAAATGAAGATAAATGCACAGAAACCACTGATTGATACTTTCAGCTTTGAAGAATGAGTGGCAAAAGCACTGTTTCTGTTCTTTAGTGCTATTTTTGCATGAAGTTTGTCATGTTAAACGCCTTTGTAAAACATGTTAACAGCTTTATTGTAACTTAAAATATCTTGTATTGCTTTTGGTTGTACATAGCAGATACTGTGCAGCAGGTGTCAGCATTGGTCCACCTTCAGAACGCAATATTGCTTGTTACTTGGCATGTAGACTCGAAGTAGTTGGTAGCTTCCAGAATTTCTTCAGCAGTTTCTTCTTAGCTCTCTTACTTCAAAGCAAGATTGTCACTGAAAGATTGTCATTCAGAGCAGAGGGGAAAGAATGATTACTTAGGACTTTTTCCAGTATATGATAAGCTAAAGAAGCACGTGTTCATTGTTACTCATTGGGTTTGTTTCAACTTTAAGCCTGACAGGGCTTAACCTTGCACTAATTTCTTCCTCTCTAGTTGGCAGTCCACATGCCTACAGAGCCATGGAATCAAAATTTTGTGTTTTACAAGATCAGATTTACACATAAAAATCGAGACAGCAGTTTCTTTGCTTTCATAGCCTGAAATTTTGAGATTAATCATTAGACTTAATCATAAAGGGATGAAAGTGTTTAACTTGGTAAACCAGTAGACTTTGGAAGGAGTTGATTCTTGTGTTCTCAGGCACAGGAACACCATGTTAAATAACCTTCATAAAATACACAACTGTTAGTGCCTGTTTTTGACAAATAAAGTTGCTGAAGAACTCTATTTTTGCTGCTTTTGCTCTTTTACTTGAAGCAAGCTTAAGTTTTCCTGGCAGTAGAAGCTGTCATAACTTACTCTATACAAAATCGCTGGCCTTGTGTGGTGTTGGAGATATGTCTACTGCATTTATTTTTTCCCTCCTGTTATTTTAAAAAAAAAAAAACAAACTCAGGAGCTTTAATTTTTTGATTGAAACCACTGTTTTTCTCTTTTCCCTTCAAATTTCAGCTTTCAGAAGAAGAAAAAATCCAGCGTTACAGCATTCTGTCTGAGCTGTATGAACGTATTGGCTTTCACCGGAAGTCTGCGTTTTTCAAGCGCATAGCGGCGATGCAGTGCGCTGCACCAAGCATCCCAGAACCTGGCTGGAGAGCCTGCTACAAATTGCTTTTGGAAACTCTCCCTGGCTATAGCTTATCATTGGATCCTAAAGATTTCAGCAAAGGTAAGTGTCTTTGGGAAAGTATGGGTTTGCATAGCTGGTCATAGAATCATAGAATCGTGACGGTTGGAAAAGACCTCCAAGATCATTTAGTTCAACTGTCCCTAAGTACCTCATCCAGTCTTTCCTTGTACAGCCCAAGGGACAGTGACTCCACAACCTCCCTGGGCAACCCGTTCCAATGCCCAACCACTCTTTCTAAGGAGAAATTTCTCCTCATTTCTAACCTGAACCTCCCCTGGCGCAACTCTTGTCCTGTAGCTGGTTATCTGTGAGAAGAGGCTGGTCCCCAGCTCCCCACAACCTCCTCTCAGAAAGTTGGAGAGAGCAATAATGTCTTCCCTGAGCCTCCTCTTCTCCAGTCCCAGTACCCTCAGCTGCTCCTCATCAGCCTTGTGTTCCAGCCCCTGCACCAGCTTTGTTGCCCTTCTCTGTACACGCTCCAGGGCCTGGATATCTTTCTTGTAGTGAGGGGCCCAAAACTGAACATAGGATTAGAGGTGTGGCCCAGTGTTTTGGTCAAATGGACATTTCATACCATATGATGTCACATGCAGTATATAACTGGGGGGGGGGGTGGGGGGTGGGGTGGTCCAGGAGGTGATTCAGCTCAAGAATTACCCCAGCATTATTTATTGGTTTCAGGTGGTGAGCAATTGTGCTGTGCATCCCCTGTTTTGTATATCCTCTTACTGTTACTTTACTTTGAGTACAAGATTTGGATTTTGTAATTGCCAGTTCCAGCTGGTGATGAATTAAATTACTGGTTAGTGTATTAAGAAAACCAAAACCAGTTGGCTTGTGATGGCTTCTAGCTTTTAAAAGCATTAAATGCCTGCTTGCTTTATAGGGACTCATAGAGGATGGGCTGCTGTGCAGATGCGGTTGCTTCATGAACTCGTGTATGCTTCCAGAAGAATGGGTAATCCTGCTCTGTGTGTCAGGCATCTGTCTTTCCTTCTCCAGACCATGCTGGATTTTCTTTCTGACCAAGGTATGATTTTTTTAAAGGATCTATTTTCACTTTCTTCTGTCCTACGGTCAAATAATGGGACTTTGTTTTGAAATATAGCTAACTTGAGAGGTAATGGACAGCACAGAAGTCAGTGAATTCTGTTTATACTTGAGGTAGTTTGTTGGTGGCAATCAATTATGTATACAGTGTTACTGATTTTAAATATTAGTGTTCTGACCTTGATGTGTAGTATCTAAAATAAAATCTCCTTTAACATTTTCCATCTGTAGACTGACTGTCTCAAACCTAATTCTCTATTTCCTCTGTAAATATTAAGAATATAATTGGAGGGCTTAATTTGGGTTTAAAAAAAAAAAGGATTACTTGAAAATACTAGCAGCATTCATTAGTGCTATTAATTAAGAGATTGAGAGGAGTTGAGGTTGAAAAGAAGGGTAAACTCAAAAAAGAAGTGTGTATGGTAGTTCAGACTGAATATACCAGGAGTTTTCTGAGGAAATCTGTTTTCTGATGAAACATTCATAGTCTGGTTAGAGAATTCATCAAAGGGAGTATACACCATCCTGATCTGTGTGTGAGGTGCTGAACTTGTAGAAGCTCAACATGATGGAATTGAATTGTACAGTGCTTAGCTAGGACAGTAGGATTAAGTGTCTGTGGTTTCTTCCAAAAATTTTAATTCAGTGATAAATTTCAGTGGGATTTATTAAATTTGTGAGTGGATGACAGTGGAATGAATGTGTCTGCGGATGATTTCCAGAAATGGTAATGCTGTGTGTGAGGACCATTTTGCAGGGGAGAGCAGAAACCACCTGGAAAAGCTAAAAGTTACAACTGTCATGTTTGTAATACAGTGCTTAGGATGGGAGTAAAATGGTGTAGTTTGGGGTTTTTTTCCCCCCCTCTGTATATTATGGCCAAATGTTTCTCCTTGATGGTTCCTGTAGCAAAAAACTGTGCTGGTGAGATTTAGGTCTTTGCCTGCCAGTAAATTCCCTCTGTTCAGTGCCTCATACCAGTAGTGGAAGAAAGAGAGGAACTGATAAACTGGAATATCATCTTTCTATCTGGTGATCATTTTTGCTGTCAAAGGTCCTTGGATTTTCCATGATTTTTAATGAAGTTTTGTTGGATAGTTTGGCTGAAGACAAGGCTTTAAGCACTTAGATGCTCGTCCACATATGGTATTGCTAATCCATAATCCTAAAAAGGTTTCAAATCTTAAGAGGAGCAACTCTTGTGCTTCTTGTCTTCAGACGTTATATGTCTGAGCAAAGCTTCCCATTTCATAACATGGTAACCCTGATGTTTAGTGTCTTTGAAAAATCAAATGGAACATTCTCCAGTGTGTTTGAAAAGTAGTGGAATCTTTTTATCCTTCTCACCCGAAGACACCCAAAATAGAACCTGCAGTTGTGTTTGAAGTCCTTTATTGATAGAATGTTGCTCAGACCTGGTCAGTGGTGTCCCAAACTGTCCAAAGTGTGGATGACCGTGACAGAAACCTATTTCTGGTTTGTATTTTGTGTTCTAATTTTCCTGAGCTTAGAATCATAGAATGTTTAAGGTTGGAAGGGACCTTTAGAGGCCATCTGGTTCAACCCCCCTGCAGTAAGGAGGGACATCTTCACTAGATCAGGTTGCTCAGAGCCCCATCAAGCCTGACCTTGAATATCTCCAGGGATGGGGCCTATACTACCTCTCTGGGCAACCTGTTCCAGTGTCTCCTCACCCTCATAGTGAAGAATTTTTTCCAAAAATCTAACCTAAATCTTCTCTCTTTAAAACCATTACCCCTTGTCCCACTTCTCCATGCCCTTGGGAACAGTTCTTCTCCAGCTTTCTTACAGACACCTTTCAGGTACTGGAAGGCTGCTATAAACTCTCCCTGGGAGCTTTCTCTACTCCAGGCTGAAGAAGCCCATCGCTCTCAGCTTGATGCTGTGTGATGTTGTGCAAGGGTCCATTTAGCATGTAAAATTACTATATTGTTCTCTTTAAAATTTCAAAGTTGATTTCAAAATCAATAAAATGCCTTAAAACTTAGATTGTGGTAAGGGACAAAAGCAAGATGATTTGGATGCCTAGGATTATGCTATTTAGTATTTTAAGTCTGTGAACGATTTCCCTTTTACATTATGAACTTTTAAAAAGTGATGTAATTAGTAGTAGTCTCTGATAATCACAAGACTGAAATTTGCATGGTTTTTTGACCAATTGAAGTTTTAATTGGGAAACTGAAGTAATTCAGTAGCATTGGAGTACAAGAATAGTAAGATTTAATGATTTTTCTGTGCTGCATAGAAAGTTACCAGTTACTAGGTGGAAGAAAACTCACTTTTTACCCAAATGTGTTGCTTTTTTTCTTCCCTTAAATCAAATAAACTCGATATTTTTAAGGCTTCTACTTGATAATCTATGTTAATTCCTATACTTGTATTTAAAATTCAAGATGTCTGCAGATCATCTTGAAAAAAATAGAACAACTAGAAGTGAAAACTCTAAACTAAAAGAAAGTTACCAGCTAAACATTGGGCACTTGAACTTGATCTTCTGACCCTTTTTGTCTTGGGATTAGTCATCTCCAGACACAGCAGAGGAGTATTCCCATATTCCCTAACTGTTGCTTGTTAATCAGATTCTCTTAGTTTACTAGTTGAGTTGAAGTTGAGATACTGGGAATTAAGAGCACATCTGTTTCTTCAAGTAGAAGTTCAGAAGATGAGATTTAGTTATTTAGTAGAAGGTGAGATTTAGTGGTTATAAGAAAATTACAAATGCATTGCCAAAGCTAGTTTGTGTTTAAAACAGAATTTTCTTATATTTTAATGCAATGACAATTCATAATTATGTTAAAACCCAACTTTTGTATATGTTCACTTGAGCTACAGTTTGCAGTGTGGCAAATCTGAATAAGTATCATCAAATAAATGGGAGATATCAGCCACTATTTTAACAACATAACCTAAGAGACTGATTGAAAATTAAGCTATTTAGTTACATAAATATGTAAAATGCAGCCTTCTCCTTAGGAAAAAGGGGTACCAAACTCTGCATAAAAGCTCTCTAATCTCATGCCCTTATGTTTTAATGTTGACAAGCCCCTGAGAATCACTCTTTCTTTAAATAAGAATTAAAATATGCAGTTGCAAAGTTGCTTGGATTAAATCTCTCTCTTTTGCATAATGCTTTCTGAAATATTGTGTGTAGGGCTCCTACTGAGTTTGGTTTAGGTAAGGTTAGATGCTTGGGGAAGAAACCCCAGTATTTTATTGTGGCTCCTCATTGATAATACCCTTGGTATTGGATTTGTATTGTGTGCAAATGATCTGGGGGTTGGACTCGATCTCTCAAGGTCCCTTCCAACCCCTACAATTCTGTGATTCTGAGTGAGCTCATCTATTAGGGCCTGTCTGAAAACAGAGCTGCTCAGAAACAGCTATCAAAATGGGACTGTCTACACAGAAATCACTTAGAGAGTCCATGTGTGTGACCTCTGCAAGTTCATGTCCTTTCAGCCACTCGTTGGGTTTCCAGCTGTTCATGCTTGCTGTTCTGCTTCTGGTGGCAAGGATCTCAGTGCACTCTGGTGAGCTCTTCTCACCACTCATGGTATGGGATGAAACTAGGAATGCTTAATTTGGTTTTTTGTGCATGAGTTCAATTCAGTAAAGGTCCTCCAAGTTGGTCTGTTTTATTATTTGGGAAATAGTGGACATTTTTCAGTGCTTCTCAGTATAGTTCTGCCATTTGGATCTTCGTGTTATACTTTAGTTCCTTTCAGCTTTCTAGTGAGACAGCAGGCTTCACACCTGAGATTTCTACTGATCTGTCTGTTACATACTTTAATGAAACTATTGACTCTACGATGATTCTGCCTTGCATGAAACATGCCTAATGTTTCATCTGTTGTCCAGTGTTCTGGATGTCTTTATTCTTGAGGTGAGTGTCTTGATGGGGGAGGTAAATACCTAGAAGTACTTCCTGAAATGTCCTAGGGTGCCTTCCTGTCACTCTTGTACATGGTTGATTCTTACATCATCGGACACCACTATTAGTTCCAGCTGCATCTTCTAGTATGGGACTTTAGGCTAGAAGTTGGTTCCCAAAGCAGATTGGCAGGTGTCTGAGATTTTGGAGGCTAAAATGGACGTGCTCATTGGCTGTCTGACACTGGCTTTTACCCATTTGTTTTGGATAGGCAGTAGGCAAAGGTAACAAGAAGAATGACAATGTTTTTTTTCTCAACTTGGTTATTGATTTTGGATTGTCCTGATTCTGGCCTAGAGCTGTACCAAATTGCATTTTTATGGGGGAGTGATGTCAGGTGGTGTGGAAAACATCCCAGGCTAGCTCAGCTCCCCTGTGCTGGCTGCTTGGGAGGTTAACTCTGGCCTGGCCACAACAAGGACATGGATACAGTCTGTATGATTGGCTGAGTTCTCTTGGGACCCTTTAGATGCTTCTCTTGCCAACTGGATTGTCAGCTTTAGCATGGCCTTTGGTGTCTCAAAATGTCTGTTCTGCTGCTCTTATTCCCTAGATGAACGTGGTTGTGTTTCTAAAGAGAGTAATCATGTTGGCTACCAGTCTGAAGAATGGCCACATGGTCTCTTATGTATGTATATGCTTACCTTTTAACACCAGAAAGAGAATAGTGTACCTGAAAGACCAAGAACAGTGGATATCATGTACCTCAGAGTCTTTCTGTGATGACCTGTGCTTTTAGTCTTTTCAGTAGTGGCAGTGACCAAAAATGAATGGGCTAAGTTCCAAGCCATGACCACAAAATGTCTGGCAGATTGGCAAAGAAGTTTTGTGGATCTGGTTGTCACGACTTCTTTGCTCACTGAGTGTAAGATTTTGAACAATTTTAGCTTCTTCATCTTTGTACTGATGTCATGAAGGAATTTGCTTTAGCTCTAACAAATGAATAAAGATATCCTGGGCTTCATTACAAGTGCCCTTTTGATAGAGGCATGCCCTCCCCAGAGTGGATACTTATCGCCCTGGCCAAGTCATTAATTCTGATGCATGACTTGAAATCTTTTGTGAAAGATTTAACTTGTTATGACACTTCTCTTCAACCAGAGGTCTTGTATGTGATGAAGGACTTAAGGGATTTCCTTGCTGTAGCTGGCTATTTTACTTTCAGAAGCAAACCTTGTCAACTGAGTTCATCAGTCTTCATTAGGAGGGATTTCTGTACGTGGGTTTTCATTTCCAGTATGCCTACTTTATGTATTACACACACATATTGGATTGGCTGAGATCATTTCTCAGTCAGGAGTTGTTTTTTTATGGTTTATCTCTGATAACAAATGCATACAATGGCTGTGCATGATCAGTGAGATGATAAAAACATAGCTCTACCTGAGAAAAATGGGGTTGTTCCTCTCAAAGGTCCTGAGCTGAATTTTCAGAAATGTCCCCGGTTATGTAAACTTCATTGATGTAATTTTGAACTTCATGGTGGCAGGATGCAGTGGCTATTGGCACTTCAGAATCATATGACACGTTAATCTATGCCATGCAAACCTTAGAGGTCTGTAAGTTTGACTCCAGGCTGTTTTCTCATTAAATCAATCTTCCAGAAGATGCTTATTCTCAGCCTGTGCTGACATCATCCTCCGTGATGAAGAATTTCTGCCAAATTTTATGTTGAATGCTATTTAAGATCCCCCCACCCTCTAGATCAGTTGCGATGGATTTGTCAGTGTTGGCTGGGCAGACCACTTTGATGCCTTGACAGCTTAGAGTTGTTGGTAGTTGGAAAAACAGGGACTGCATGACAGTGTTCTGAGTTCTCTTTCAGAACCTTTTCATCCTCCTCGCAAGATTGCTGTGCTCAGGTCCTGGCTGACATGTCAACTACCAGGGTGAAGACTGTGCCTTGTGCAAAGAAGTGATGAGCATTATTGTTGTGGTTTTGTGTGGTGGGGTTCTGGTGGAGAAGGGGGGAGCTTCAGGGGTGGCTTCTGTAAGAAGCAGCTAGAAGCTTCTAGGCCTGGCAGAGTGAACACCAGCTGGGCTCGAGGCTGGACCCACTGCTGACTAAGGCTGAGCCCATCAGTGATGGTCATAGAACCTCTGGGAATCACATTTAAGAGGGAAAAAAATGAAAAGTGGCCACTTTTTTGCCTCCAGAGAAAGGGAGTGAGAAGATGTAAGAAACTCTGCAGACACCAAGGAGGGGAGGTGACACTGCAGGCACCAGAGGGAGATTCCCCTGCAGCCGGTTGAGAAGACCATTGTTGAGGAGATTGTCACCCTGCAGAAGATGGGAAGCAGAGCCCCCATCTGCAGCCCATGGAGAAGCCCCATGCTGGAGCAGGTGGAGACATATGGAAGATGCTGTGACCCACTTTGGAGCAAGCTCATGGCAGGACCTACAGCCTGTGCAGAGAGAGGCCCGTGCCAGAGCAGGCTTGCTGAGGGGGGACTCATGACTCCTTGGGGAACCAGGCTGGAGCAGTCTGGGCCTGAGGGACTGAGAGACATTCTGGGATTCTATGACTGCACCCCATGACAGTGACCCATGCTGGGGCAGTTGGTGAAGAGCTGAAGCCCTATGGGAAAGGACTCACATTGGAGAAGTTTGTGGAGGATGTCTCCTGTGGGTGGGTCCCCATGCTGGAGCAGGGGAAGAGTCAGAGGAATGCCCATCCCTCCCCACCCCCCCCCTCTCAGTTAAGGAAAACACCTTGTGAGGAACTGACTGAAACCTCCATTCCCTTCCCCCCCCCGTGACACCTGGGAGGAAGAAGGGAGAGAAATTATGAATGAAGTTGAGTCCATGGAGAAGGGAGGGGCGTGTGTGGGTGGGTGTTTCAAGAGTTGGTTGTACTTCTCATTATCCTGCTCTGGTTTCTGTGTGTGTTGTGTTGTGTAGTGTATTAAATCAATTGAGTCCGTTTTGCCCATGATGCTAATTGCAGAATGATCTCTCCCTGTCCTTATCTCCACTCCTAAACCTCTCAATAGATATTTTCTTCCTTTTCCAGCTGAAAAGGGGAGTGATAGAGCGACTTTGGGCATCTGGCCTCTCCTCCTCTAAGAAGAAAATCCCCAAACCTTGTTTATCTTCAGAATTTATGGTTAAGCCTGGCCCGATTGTAATTTGCTCATGTCAGACACCGTGTCTGACAACTCTTAAAATAGGCCTTTCTATCTCAGAGCTTAAAAGAAGCTGTGCAGTATTTTACAGACATTTTTATTTATAGAATAGATTGCATATGCATTCACTTGGTGAGCTTTAAATTTCAAATTGCTATGTAAAAATACAGGAAATAAGAAAGAGTATTAAACTGGGCTTGTAAAAATTGTCAGCCAGACCAAAAGCAATTGTGTAAATGCCCACAAGTATAACCCTTCTACCAAGCCTTTATTGACAGCAGTAAACACCAGGTTCAATTTCTGAGGATGTTTACTTAAAACATTGCTTTGGATCTCCACCCAAAAACCTGGGAAAAGTGAAATCAAGGTGCTTGGGCATTTGGTGAGTTATATTTTTCTCTACAGGTTTGACCAAATGGCATTTCACTGGAGAGATGAATAGGAATTACCTATAAACCTCTGAATAGATGCTGTTACTGTCAAACATGGTATAATCTAAACCCTCCTCTTCTTTTGAGGGACTGCTGGAGCAACTTATAATCATATGTATCACCTAACTGTATCCTGTTCCCTTGTTTAGGTGTTGCTATGATTTTCTCACTTTTTCCCTGTTTAGACTGCTGGAGCAGGAGTTCTTCAGAGCTTCAGCTCATTTTTGTAGTTTGAAGTGGCTGTTCACCATTGCTCCCTTCAGTTTGCTGTTCCTCCTGCTTATTCCCATAGTGGTTGTCCTCTTCCCCCCCCTCCCCCCCCCCCTTACTCTTTACATGTAGGTCACAGGAAACAAGATTATAAGTCTTAGAAATAAAATGTAGGATAAACAAATAGGGATTCCTGATGTTAAAATAAATGACTCACCTTGACTGTAGTGTTAAAACTTTCTTCCAATTCACTTATTTACTTTTATATTCAATGAGTGGTAGGTTTGCTGGTAGCATGGAGACTGCTTAAGGATGTCATAGTAGATTCTCAGTAAGTGTATTCTCCTCTGCGTTAAATTAAGTACTTCAAGCTCAATATGAAGATGGTGAATCTCTGGAACAGGTTACCCATTCCTGGGGATATTCAAGGTCAGGCTAAGCAACCTGATCTAGTGAAGGTGTCCCTGCTTACTGCAGGGAGGTTGGACTAGATGGCCTCTAAAGGTCCCTTCCAACCTTAACACCTTCTGTGATTCTATGATAAAAAATAATGAAAAAGGAAGGGTAGTTAAACAACAAAATAAATGCAGCTGGGGGAATGGGAGTAGTTCACTGTCTGAAAGTGGATGTCATGTCCAAACAGAAAGCAGAATGGAATATCAACCCTGGCAAGATAAATGGGGATGAGGAGGGAAGAGGAGGAGGAACACAAGCCCAGAGAATATTTTGAGGAATTAACTTGCTGAAGTCATGACTGTTAATAACTTAAATACATTAAAAGCAGGAAGCCTGACAGAACTGAAACCTAATTGAGATATAGGAGAGATGCTCAGGGAATACTGAGCTGTATCAGAAAGTTTTCATCAGGGTTCTTTTTTTAGGAAGGAAGATTCTGAGGCTTGGTAGTCCAGAGGAGATAAATCTGTGGAATTCTTTGAAAATGTAATTAGAAATGGTTTATGGTGGGGAGTCATCTTAACAGTGAAATCAGTAGTAGTAAATCTCAGGTGTCAGGTAAGGTTCAAAGATTCTAAAAGAATTTAAAAATGAAGAGTTGACCAACTAAAAGGAAATTTTGCAACTAATGGATTTCTTAAATTGTCTTAGTTCTTTAAAATTAGAAATGACAAGTGTATCTGTATCTTTTTAAGAGTTTGGAGAGGGATGAAAATTCTTTTGAGTAAGGTAGGTGTGTCTTCATTGTTGATATCTGCATCCTAGTAGTCCTAATGATCCTGACCATCCCAGTGAGTGTTTTGACAAGATTTATCACTCTCCTGACACATAAATGGCTGTCTCAGTACTGACTAGGTATCTACACCTGACACTAGTCTTCAATGCTTCTCTTGAAGTAAGGTAAACTTCATTGCATCCTTTGAACCCATCGAGAGTTCTGTAAATTTGATACCTGTAGTGGGTAAGTAGTAAGCAAGTGTAGTAAGTAACAGTAGGTTTATGAATAATTGATCTAGTGGCAAGGAGATAGAACATATTTGAAGCATGACTTCTTCATATAGATGCTCTTTCCAAGGAATAATGGAGAATTAAAATGAGCATGCTTTAGTTAATTCAGTGTTCCTGAATTCCAAAAAAGCCCCTTTTAATTAATGATTAGAAGATACAGGAAAAAAAAAATAGGTAAATGAGCTGATGATGTTGATGAGAAAGGTTATTAGTCACATGGTGTAGGCTTTTTCTGTTCCAAATAGTTGTAATTTATTAGGAAACTGGAAAAAGTGGTAGTATCAAAATTGTTTCTGAGTCAGGGTTATTTGGAAGAGTTTTTAGAGTAGACTTTATTGTGATACTGTTTCTTGAGAGTGGAGAGTAAGAGAACCTCTGTTGGAAACCTTGTCATAGGAAGTCATGCTAACTCTGCCCTCGTTAGGGCACATCTGGAGTACTGTGTCCAGATCTGGGACTCACAATACAAGAAAGATGTGGAACTGTTGGAGAGGGTTCAGAGGAGCCACAAAGATGGTCAGAGGGCTGGAGCACCTCCCCTATGAGGAGAGGCTGAGGGAGCTGGGCTTGTTCAGCCTGGAGAAGAGAAGGCTGCGGGGGGACCTCATTGCAGCCTGCCAGTCCCTGAAGGGAGCAGAGAAACAGGAGGGGGATCAACTTTTTAAAAGGGCAGATAATGGCAGGACAAGGGGGATGGATTGAAGCTGAAGGAGGGAAGGTTTAGATTGGATATTAGGGGGAAGCTCTTTACAGAGAGAGTGATGTGGTACTGGAACAGGCTGCCCAGAGAGGTGGTGGATGCCCCATCCCTGGAAGTGTTCAAGGCCAGGTTGGATGGGGCCCTGGGCAACCTTGTGTAGCTCCAGGCCTGAGGTTGGTGTCCCTGCCTGTGTTGGGGGGTTGGAACTCTGATCCTTAGGGTCCCTTCCAACCCAGACCATTCTATGATTCTAACTCTTGTGAGTAATCCCCTGAAGCATGTGTAATGTAGGCAACAACTGCTTTGCTCTACTGAACTTCTCTCCTTCTGTGCCACAATACTTGCTAATATAGACATAGCCTGTCAGCACTTTGCTGTGTTTTGTAGTCATGACGAAGGTTACTCCTAAATACTGCAGTTAAATTAGGACAGCATTTTCCCTGGAATCCTCTATAGTGTGTTAATTAATGTTTAGAAAGGTAAAAGTTATTGGTTTTGAGGTCTGAAAAGAATGAAGCTTGAATCTGACTGAAATGAGGATATAATGCAAAGTTTACTTGATGTAAACTTCTGAGTTGAAGTGAGGTTTAGTTAACTGACATTAATGAACTCATTTTAATGCACTGCATTGTATTTCAGTTGACAAAGTGCCTGCAAGTTGCTTTTCCCTAACCTATAAATCTTTCAAAAAGGGAAATAGTTTGTTTGATCTTACAATATTTAAATTAACCAATTTCAGGATGGAGACTGAAATCTTCAGTGTGATTACCAGGGAGTATTTATAGCAGGGTGGTATGTTCTTAGTCATTAATTGGATTTTTTTTACAGCTTCAGCATGGTGCCATATCTTATCTGTGGACATATATAAAAAAAGTATATGTGTGTATATATATATATAAAGGCATTGAACAGTTTTGTCATCTCATGTGTCTTCAGTGTATAGCAGTGCACAAAACTGTAAGAATGAATATATTAAAGCTTCCATGTAAATGCTTTCTGACATACTGTAATAAAAGACTTCTAAGATTGCACATGAAATAGGACAGATCTTCTTAGAAGCCACTTAACTGTTCTTATTCATCATGGTATCATGAATTTTTCAGCTTTTCATCTGTTTCTCTGTTTGTTTTTCATCTGTGGTATAAAACGTGAGCACTGTTAACGTGCTCCTGTTGCTGGGAGTTGTTTATCTGCAGTGCTTTCCCCACTTTTTTACAACCCTTTTGTTTTCATTTTTTGTTTGGATTCAGGCTAGTAGCAGCAGACTAAAACTCTTAAGGGCTTGCTTTAGTCTTTTAAATTCTCTCTCTGGAATTGGTGTTTTCTAGAGACAAGCTGGCTTATTGAGTAACTGCTCTCCAACTGCTTTATTAAAGAGGTGTAATTTATTTTCCTGAAATAAATGTATTTTAGACTATGTAGAAAGTAAAGATTGCTTAAAGGAAAATCACAATGCCTTTACGTGCTTATCTGTGCGAAATAATGATCTGCTTATCCTTGAGGAACTCAGGTTCAGATACTAATTCAGTAAACTTACTAATTTTGAAGTGGAATAAATGAGCCTGAGTAAACTAGCAACAGCAATAAAAGATTTAAATTCATTTGGAAGACGAGCAGTTTTTTGAGTCATATGTCATATGAAAGAAAAACACTAAGGTAAATGAAGAGTGATCCAGATTGTCTAGTGTTATAAACACTAGCCCCAGGGGTCAGTACTGGGGGTCCAGCCTTGTTCAGCATCTTCATCAGTGACGTGGATGAAGGGACAGCGTGTACTCTCGGTAAGTTTGCTGAGGATGCTGAACTGGGAGGAGTGGCTGATACACCAGAAGACTGTGCTGCCATTCAGCAAGACCTGGACAGGCTGGAGAGTTGAGTGGAGAGGAACTTATCAAAGTTCAAAAATAGCAAGTCTAGGGTGCTGCACCTGGGGAGAAACCACCCCAGGTACCAGTATAGTTTGGGGATTGACCTGCTGGGAAGCAGCACTGCTGAGAACAACCTGGGAGTCCTGGTGGAGAGCAAATTGAGCACGAGCCAACAGTGTGGCCTTGTGTCCAAGAAGGCCAGTGGGGTGCTTTAAGAAGAGTGTGGCCAGCAGTTCCTGAGAGGTTATCCTCCCCCTCTACCCTGGTGAGGCCTCATGTGGATTACTGTATCCAGTTCTGGGCTCCTCAGGTCAAGAAAGACACAGAATTACTGGAGAGTCCAGTGGAGGGCTGTGGGGATGATGAGGGGACTGGAGCATCTCCCTTATGAGGAGAGGCTGCGAGAGCTGGGTCTGTTCAGCCTGGAGAAGAGAGGACTGTGAGAGGGGATCTTGTTAATGCTTATAAATATCTAAAGGGTGGATGTCAAGTGGATGGGGTCAGATTCTTTTCAGTGGTGCCTAGTGACAGGTCAAGGGGCAATGGACACAAATTGGAACATGGGCAGTTCCATCTGAATATGGGGAAGATCTTGTTCACTTTGAGGGTGACAGAGCACTGTAATAGGCTGTCCAGAGAGGTTGTGGAGTCTCCTCTGGAGATATTCAGAATGTGCTGGGATGCAATCCTCTGCAACCTGCTCTAGGTGATCCCTCTTTAGCAGGGAGTTGGATTAGATGATCTCCAGAGGTGCCCACCAAATCCGACTGTTCTGTGAAAGCCTTTGAGATATGATTCACTGTTGTTTAGACTTCCTTGTTGATGAGATATAGGCAAAAACTCCAGTCAGCTCCATATTTAAATTCTTAGGTAAAACAGAAGTTTAATCATTACAATAAAATGGTGTGTTTCTGTATGACAGAGGTTTCCTCTTTATTTGCAAAGTCATTCATGAACAAAGTGAGATTTTTGAGCTTTAACTCAATACCCCTATCTTCATGTAATTATATCTTGACTTTTAAAAAAGCCTGATTGGATCAACTGAGGGAAAAGATAGATGTTTTCAGATGAAGAAATTTGCCAAGACTTTGTTCCAGAAAAACAAAATTAATTTGGGAAGACGCACTTTAATTGGCAATATGAAGACACTATGAATTGGTGCTGTATTTTTAAGAGCCAAGATTTTTGTGCTGAAAGAAGCTATCTTAGGAGGTGCTATATTAACTCTTTTACTGATATTCAAATAAATTTTATATGGCACATAACAGACTCCATACTGCTCTCTTTAGCCTAAAGGCAAACGAAGGCAGTGGAATGAAGGCTGCTGCTGAAAGTAGCACTTTATTCCTGTACTTCAGTGAACTCCCCAGGTAATGTCCATTGAGTATGACTGGATGTATGAAGCAGAGAAGAGTAAGATCCTTGGAGTGATAATGAAGAAACGTGGGGTTTTTGTTTTTTTTTAAGGTTTGGAAAACTCAAACAGTTGAGAGCCAATATGTTTTAGTTGTGTTTTCAGACAGTGGTCCTGTAAACTATTAAACTCCTCTTTTTTCAAGCCAGTCTTTTCTCCTCGTATCACTAATGGAGGCGTTGAAACTTGGAGTCATAATAATCCTCTCTGATCTAATTCCCATGGCTTTGTGTAACAGTGTACTGGGAAAAACGTCCCACAGAAATGAGCATGATGTTCTCTCCCTGTGTGCTCCTTCCACCCAAAATCCAAAGTCACATGTGTTTAACAGCTATACCATTGTATCTAAAGTTTTACAGTCATAGAATCACAAGGTTGGAAAAGACTTTTTAGATCATCAAGTCCAACCATTCCTGTCCTATGCTAAACCATATCCCTAAGTACCTCATCTACCCATCTGTTAAACACATCCAGGGATGGTGACTCAACCCCCTCCCTGAGCAGCCTGTTCCAGGCCCTCACAACTCTTTCAGTGAAGAATTTCTAATCTGACCCTGCCCTGGTGCAGCTTTGTGCCATTTCCCCTTGTCCTATCTCCTGTCACCTGGCTGAAGAGACCATCTCCCACTTCTCTACAACCTCCCTTCAGGTAGTTATAGGCGGTGATAAGGTCTCCCCTCAGCCTCCTCTTCTCCAGGCTAAACAGCCCCAGCTCCCTCAGCTGCTCCTCATAGGATTTGCCCTCCAGCCCCTTCCCCAGCCTGGTTGCCCTTCTCTGGACTCACTCCAGGACCTCAATGTCCTTCTGATGGTGAGGAGCCCAGAACTGGACACAGCACTCGAGGTGCAGCCTCACCAATGCCGAGTACAAAGCTCACTTTGTTCAGAAGTGACTTTGCAGCAGTCCTTACCTTTTGTTTTGAAAGTTATTTATGCTTACTTTGTTCCAGCTTTTGTTAAGGTAGGGCTTCAGGTATTTCTTAACATGAAAAAATCATTAATATTGTTCAGTGGTTTACATACTGATTGTGTATGTGCAAAACAGGTTTTTGTAGTGTTCAGAGTATACAGACATCTGAAGTTCTTGGATATGGTGCAGGATTAGATAGTGAAATTTTAATGGTGTGTTTCTGAACTCTGACTTCAGCTGTGTCAATTTTTCATGAGATTTTATCTAAAAATACTTTTCTGCTAGCTGTGAATTTCAAACTGACTGTGACTAAATGTGGATGCATTTTATATAATTATTAAAAATCTTCTCATAGAAGACCATGGGGTGTTTAGTCAAATCTCTTCCTGTTCTCTCTCTGTAGTGGCCATCTTAAAGCAGAAAGTATTATTCTGACACATGCAACTCTTCTTTTTGTCTGTGTTGAAAAGATTATCTCCTTTCCCTCACCTTCCTGCAAAGTTAATCGTAAAGCTGATAATTTATTTTCCAAAGATGAGCTGTTACACTGCAGATAACTGAACCTTTTTTCTCTCATTCTTTATATGGATGGAAACAGTTTGATATTATTCATGATAATCTGTTCATGAAAGGGAGTCTGGCTCCGTGGGTAGCATAGATAAATTATTTTCTTGTTGTTCCTGCTCTTTTCCATGCCAAACAGTGTATTTTATTAGTTTTAGTCTCCCCTGTATTATTTAGAGATTTATTCTTCTCAAAGAAGCAGGATTCATATAATATGCTGTCTGCTAGTGCCTCTCTAGTTTTCCCCATAAGAATTTGAGTCTATTGACAAAATGCGGTGTGGGGAACAGATCAGAGATGTTGATTTTGTTCCAGTTTCATGACACTTGTTTATACATGGAAAAGGTAGATGTGAACAATGCCCTGAAGAGGCAAAGAAGAAAAGACCTTTCATTCTCACTCTCTTTGGTCATTGTTGTCATCCAGTTGGCCAGTCAGCTTGCATGTCCTTCCTGCCTTAACTGTTGACCTAATGAATATAGGTGGGAATCTGAAATATGATTTTTCAGGGTAGTTTAGGTAAGTGTTGAGACTTACTGCAGTAGAGAACACTGGAATGAAATGCCAGTGTTCCTTGGTGTCTTTCAAATCAACTTACAGCAGTATCTGATCTCTGAACAGTTTGAAGTTGTGTTTACTCGCTCCACATATTTTTCAGAAAACTATTAGAGATGCTGTTTGTTTACTAAAACTGTAGAAAATGCTGTCATCTAATACCTCTCAGGCTTAATGTAATGGAAAAACAGGTGATGCTTGCTTGCAAATTAGAGGAGACCTGCTCTGTTCTGCTGAATTAACCAAAATACTGAATTAATGGATTGATCATGCAAGTCTCGCTAAGGCACTTCACTTGCCACATTAGCCTGCCTGCGGTAGTGAAGAGTGATGTATCGAGTATACAAATAGGATGCTTACTGTCCATCTGTGCCTATCGAAACTAGAGTTGAGGCACTACCTGAAAGGTCATTAAGACCTTTGCATGCATGCTGTAATCCAGTGCTTAACTCCACAGGAAAAGGTTTGTGGCTGTCTATGAATACTCAATTTCTCCTTCAGCGTTTGAGAGGTTACTAATGTATTTTGTGGCCTTTTTGAAATTCTTTTGTAGTTTAAAGAATACACTGCATCTTGATGGCAGAGTGATGCTGAAGGAGACACTGACATTTTTTTTCTTCTCTAATAGAGGGCTCGCCAAGAAATTGTGTGTGTGTGTGAAGGAAATGGCTGTGTTTATGGGTGCAGCAACTATTATTTTTCTCCTGCTTTTTCTGCTGTCAAGGCTGAGTTTCCTGTCTTGTTACTAGTAATTTATCAAGGAGATGTTTGACCCTCTGTTCCTGGGAGAGTTAGGTAGGCCAGCTAGCTGCCACTTCTCAAGGGCTTGCCTGTTCCAGGAGGTCTCCTCAGACTTTTCCTTTGTGAACATTATTTGCTGGTTTTAAGGGGGAGGAAAAGCTCAGCCAGCACAACGAACCCTGGGTACTAGGGAGTTTTTTTGTTGTTAAAATTTTTGGATCTGGGCTTATCGCCAGGGGAAACTGGAGTCAGAAGGCTTTTAGCTATTTGTTTCTCAACTTCAATTTTCAATATTTTAGCAAGTTGCATAAGGAAACAAAGTTGTTTGTCTTGTAGTGTAATTGGCAGGTCAGACATGAAATAGTCTCTTTCTTTATTCTGCCTTGCTGTAGGTTGTTCTGCAGGGAATGCAGTGACTTGTACAAAACATGACCAACTGATTTTTGCCAGAGACCAAATGTTGATTTTTGCTCTTTGATTTAGTTTTTCATGGGTAATAACTGAGGCTGAGTACAGATAATGTATATTTCTTCAGATATTAAAGAGCTAAAACATGCAGTTACAGCAGTTGTGATATTCTAATTTTCTTTATCTGCCAAGGCATGAAATGATGTTTGTATTATAGTGTTGAATCATGGTTACTAAAGTTAGGATGACCATGAGCCAGCAATGTGCCCTCCTGGCTAAGAAGGCCAATGGCATCCTGAGGTTTATTAGAAGGGGTGTGGTTAGTAGGTAGAGAGAGGTTCTTCTCCCCCTCTACTCTGCTGTGGTGAGACTGCACCTGGAATATTGTGTCCAGTTCTGGGTCTCTCAGCTCAAGAAGGACATAAGGCTCCGTGAAAGAGTCCAGCACAGATGATTAGGAGAGTGAAACACCTTGCTTATGAGGAAAGGCTAAGGGAGCTGGGCCTCTTCAGCTTGGAGGAAACTGAGGGGTGACCTTATTAATGTTTATAAATGTGTAAAGGGTGAGAGTCAGGAGGATGGAGCCAGGCTCTTCTCAGTGATGGCCAGTGACAGGACAAGGGGCAATGGGTGCAAGCTGGAACAGGGGAGGTTCCATGTGAACAGAAGGAAAAACATTTTCATTGTGAGGGTAATGGAGCACTGAACAGACTGCCCAGGGAGGTTGTGGAGTCTCCTTCTCTGGACACCTTCAAAACCTGCCTGCACATGTTCCTGTGTGACCTACTCTACATGATCCTGCTCTGGCAAGGGGGTTAGACTTAGATGATCTTTCGAGGTTCCTTCCAACCCCTGACATTGTGTGATTCTGCCACGTGCTTAAAAATGTGAGTCTGCAACTGACTTTCTTTCCTGTCCTGGACTGATTTTTCATTGGCTCCATTACTGTGAAATACTGCTTCATATTATTGTGAAACTAGCAGAAAGACTTTACTTTTTCACCTTTAGTAGCTTTCAGTCACAAACAGTTTCTAACTGTGCAATTCAAGCTTTCCTGCTCTTATATTAGAGAAGCAGCCTATTAGTTTGAGGCAGCCTTGGGACAAAACCAACATTTATTGTGTTGACATGAAGCAGGTAAGCAAAAAATTGCCAAGAATATTGGTAGACTTGCAAGATTTTCAGTTGTCAGAAGCAGCCAAGAAAAGGTAATGGAAAAAATTTGGCATGAAATAGGGAAATTGTAGTATGAGGCTATGCTGAGCAAACTGAGAAGTATGTGCTTGCTTGGCAGTACTGACTGTGGCTTTGTTCAGTTTTATTTGGTTGCAACCATTCTATGATCCTGATCTTTCAATGAGTCTGGAGAGAAGCGGGAGGAAAAGGGGTGGCCAGCAGGGACAGGGAGGTGATTGTCCCTCTCTACTCTGCCCTCATGAGGCACCACCTGGAGTCCTGTGTCCAGAGCTGGGGCCCCCAATACAAGAAAGATGTAGACCTGTTGGAGAGGGTTCAGAGGAGGGCCACAAAGATGATTAGAGGGCTGGAGCACCTGCCCTACAGAGAGAAGCTGAGGGAGCTGGGCTTGTTCAGCCTGGAGAAGAGAAGGCTGTGGGGGAACCTCATTGCAGCCTTCCAGTCCCTGAAGGGAGCAGAGAAACAGGAGGGGAATCAGCTTTTTAAAAGGGCAGATAATGGCAGGACAAGGGGGAATGGATTAAAGCTAAAGGAGGGAAGGTTTAGATTGGATATGAGGGGGAAGTTTTTTACAGAGAGAGTGGTGAGGTCCTGGAACAGGCTGCCCAGAGAGGTGGTGGATGCCCCATCCCTGGAAGTGTTCAAGGGCAGGTTGGATGGGGCCCTGGGCAACCTTGTGTAGCTCCAGGCCTGAGGTTGGTGTCCCTGCCTGTGTTGGGGGGTTGGAGCTCTATGATCCTTGGGGCCCCTTCCAACCCTTGCCATTCTATGATTCTATGAAAAAATATTCCTGAATGTATTTATTCCAGATGAGAAAATAACGCATCATTTCTCACTCAATAAATGAATCTCTGTAATACCTACACAAGAGTATCCAGTAGTGTTTCCAGCTGCAGTGCAGGCTTTTGAAGATGTTGAGGTGAATTCAGAGGTCAAAGGATTAAGCTTTCCTGCTGACGTACATGAGCATGAAGACTCTAGGTAGGTGAAGACAGCCAAGAGCAGCTGCTTTCTATCTCTTTGTTGCAAAGAGGAAGATTAGTATGAGTGATAACTGTTTTGGTCACACTCAGTCTTCTCAACTACCGCTTGGCGATATTAAATAGTTGAATAGATCCTTCCGGGAGGTTGGTGCAGTTTCTAATCATGTCAAAATACAATGACAGCCAGGCAGATGCTAGGAGAATTCAGAGCTGTTTGGAAGGAGTAGTCTGTAACAGGGTTTTGGCAACTATTTGAATTAGCAAATTTGGCAGGAAAAACCAACAAAAAGTAGAGAAGTTTGTGTCATTCATTTGTACCACAGAGGTCGGGTAGCGTAGATGCTTGGTCAAGGGAGAAAGGTTCCAACATTTGCTCCCAAAAGTGACTCTTGGGCAAGACTATGCAGCTCTTGCTCCTTTTCGCCATCCAATCTCAAGTCATGTTCCCCAAGCGTGCAGTTCTGGGCTTCTCTCCATAAGAAGGATGTTGAGGTCCAAAAGTGTGGCTTCCAGTAGAGAGCAACACGCAATTCAATATATGAATTTTAGGTGAAGCCATGAAGCCAGGAAGCCATTTTATTAGGTGAAATCACCCAGATTCTATACCTTTCTTGCTGCAAACGTGGCAAGCTAAAAACCTGCTAATTGGTTACACACACTGTTCACACCATATTGATTGGTTAGTAATGATAACGAGTTCTGATAAACATATATTATAGCTAAACATCCTTAGTTTACCTTTAATACCTAAAAGTATCCACACACCTGCTGTTTTGACCATGTTATTATGGTTGGTTCCTAACATGTTCTGTTACTCCCAAATACCTTCCCATAACTGCTTCTTGATTTAGGGCAGCCTGTACACCTATAGCAAGGCCACTGTGTTTTGAGAATGTGATTATTAAGATCCTCTCAGCATGAGGAACTTTTCCTGTCTCATGGGAACAGAAGAATATTGTCAGGGCCTAAATCTTGGGAGAAGAGAGCTAGGCCTCTGGCAGGCCTGCTGTCTTCCCCAACACAAAAGCATGTCCAGAGAAGGGCAACAAAGTTGGTGAAGGGGCTGGAACACAATTCATACAAGGAGTGGCTGGGGGAACTGGGACTGTTTGGCTTGGAGATGAGGAGGCTCAGGGGAGACCTTATTGCTCTATACAACTAGGAGGTTGTGGTGACCTGGGGATCAGCTGCTTCTTGCAGTTAAGTAGCAGTAGGAGAAGAGGGAATGGCTGCAAGTTGTGCAAGGGGAGGTTCAGGCTAGACATTAGGAGAAATTTCTTCTCAGAAAGAGTGGTTGGGCATTGGAACAGGTTATCCAGGGAGGTGTGGAGTCACTGTCCCTCAGGGTGTTCTACGAGAGGTTGGATGAGGTGCTTAGGGACATGGTTTAGGAAGTAATACAGATTGTAGGGGGATGAATGGACTAGGTGATCTTGGAGGTCTTTTCCAACCTGAATGATTCTGTGAATGCTTCTTGATATGTCCTATTGATATAGATTCCATCAGCATCTCAGCTGAGATGGAATGCTAAGTAAAAAGTAACAGAGCTGCTGGCTTGGCAGCAGCATGTTTTTAACTGCATTTCCTACAATATCAGCATAGAAAAATGTCTTGCTTAGCCTTGTCTTTGTGGAAAGCATGCTGAGCTGCTGCTGTGAAATAAAAACGTTACTCTGAAACCCATAAACAAATTCTTTTTGCAAGTGGCAGCATGACTTCTTTGAATGCAATCATTGACAGTGTTTCACACTGGGAAATGAAAGTTAATTCTTCAGAGTGACAGACCTCTGGTTTCAAGCAGAATTAAGCACATGCTGCAGCATTGTCTTCATCATTCTTGGTAGCTGGGATGCTTTCCATCATGGTGTGTTCTACTTGTACTGTAGTGCCCTAGCTCACATAACATGGTATTTAACAACCTGAATGCTGTAGGCTGAAATTTTAATGAAAATCCCCAGTCCTGTGATCCTTGCACTACTCCAACTCCTGGCTGTGTGACACAGATCTGGGTGTATGTGTATGGCTGATTGTATAATTTTGGGAAGGTTTCCTACATGCAGTTAAAATGTGGTGAATGGCTTGAGAGTTCAGTGAAACACAGACACAAGCAAGGCAGTTCTTCAGTTATGTGGCATTAATTTCACAGTGAAGGCGATTACAATCAATGCTGATTTGCTTTGAAAGACTATGTGCTCAAGGCCTTAGGAGCTTTCAGACAAAGCTGGATTGATTTGGGCCTGTCAAGGCCCAAGATGGTCTTTTGGGCAGTGGTGTGGTTTACAGGATGTTTCTCACATTTGTAGCATTCCTCCCTCTCACAGTTGCTGTGCAGCACTTTTTACCCTTTCTTAAAGATGTTATTACAGGGGTGCCACCAGCATAGCTGATCGGCCCAGTTTGGGGCAGTGGTGGGTCTGTTTTGGAGTCAGGTATAACGGGCTCTCTCTGACATGGAGCTGTTCCTGCTCTTCTCTCCCAAAGGCCACCCCTTGCTACCAAAAGCTTTTGCATAAACCAAATACACTTGTCTTAGCAGTTTGGTTTTTTTTTTGGAAAGCAGTATTTGCTATCACCCTTCCCCTTTATATTTGATTTTATCACCCAGTATTTTGATCTCTGAAGAACTTTCTAGAAACAGTTTAGTTCTTGAGTAGTTCTTTTTTATTGGTAGCACATATACAGAGGAATGTTCACTGTGCTTTAGAGCAATATAAGGTCTAAGACTTTTCAGCTGTCTGATTCTCCCCTCTGAACACACTCTCTCAGGCGTATTTCTGTTTGCAGACTCCCATCTCATAAGAGAAATATAATTTTGTGTTCAGGCCATATATTTCCAAGTAGTAATTTTTTTTTCTGGAGACAAAATTGTGTATGTTTTTGAAAATATTTGTTGGATAAAATTCATAAGCACTTATTATACATTATTAAAGATAACCCAAATAACGTAGGTTTGTTTGAATGTTCTTGTATTTTAAAAGAAAAGAAAAACTTTTTGATACTGGTTGTTATATACTGCAACTATTTGAAGAACTGGGTAGTTTTAACACAAGGTAATATCAAAAGTATTTTGTTTCTTTTCTTTGGCAGTGTTTCAGCTAATGTTTCAGAGCAGAGCTTGTTCACATAACCTTGCTGCTATTGATAACCTTAACATGCTTGAGGCCAGTTGTGTTAGAGATGTAGATGTACACAAAAGATCTTGACAGTGAAAAAACATAACAAAAATTGGATATAAACTGACACTTGAAAAATTCTGAAAAGTCCAGAAAACTGTCTTGCTGCACATCACTTAATTATATTTGATCCATCCATCAAGGCTTCTGGAACATATCTCTAAGTATTGTATGCAAAAATTAGTCAGCATTCCAGTAGAGTTGTTATAATAAATACAAATAAACAAGTAAAACTTTAGGTTATAACTTCATCTTGAACTTTAGCTATGTCTAAGTTTGAAATGGGTTTCTAATTTTATTTTAAACAAATTTATTTTCTAGAAAAGAAAGATGTAACACAGAGTTTGGAAAGCTACACAGCAAAATGCCCTGGTACAATGGAATTCATCACTCTTCCAGATGGTCTGAAGTTACCTCCTGTTCCGTTCACCAAATTGCCTATTGTGAGGTAAGGCTCCAAAATACAATCTTCAACTTTTCCAACATACCTGTCAAATTTTAAAGGATACTGGAAGGATGTAGTCTTCTCAATTTATGTAAGTTGTTCAAAATAACATGGAAAAATGTCAAAATGTCAAATTGTTTTGAGAAGTTCTTAGGCAAAAATAGAGCCTTTCAGCAGAAAATACTTTCTGTGGCCTTTAGTTGCAGAAAGAAAAAGTTTTGTTTTGTTTTTCTAAACTCTTTCAATCAAAGGAAAGTGTTTTGTAATTGCAATAGAGATCTAAGTTAGATGTCTGATTGTACTGAAGGTCCATGAGATGGATGCTGTCTCCATCCACAGAGCTTGGAATGCATCTGGAAATGATGCCTTTTGTAGCTGTTTCTTTCCAGGTGCTGCAGTTTCAAGCTGGCGCCTTCACAGGCCTGTTCTTTGTTCCTTTTTGTGCCCATGTGCCAGGCACACAAGTCTTACAAGGAGCAGCTGAGAGAACTGGGACTGTTTAGCCTGGAGAAGAGGGGGCTCAGGAGAGACCTGACTGCTGTCTACAACTACCTGAAAGGAGGTTGTGGGGAGGTGGGGATCAGCCTCGTCTTGCAGATAAGTAGCAATAGGACAAGAGGGAATGGCTGCAAGTTCTGCCAGGGGAGGTTCAGGTTAGTCATTAGGAGAAATTTCTTCTCAGAAGGAGTGGTTGGGCGTTAGAACGGGCTGACCAGGGAGCTGATGAAGTCACCATCTTGGGGTGTTCAAGGAAAGGTTGGATGAGGTACTTAGGGACATGGTTTAGTAAGTGATGCAGATGGTAGGGGGACGGTTGAACTAGATGATCTTGGAGGTCTTTTCCAACCTGAATAATTCTGTGATGTCATGCAGTCAGTCCAATGAATAATACCTTGTTTAGGTTAAAGGCTAACACGAAGTAATAGAGTCAGAGAGAAAACAGCCTTTGGGTGTCAATAATAGAAGGCCAAAAGAAAATCTTTGTCAAGAAGTGGCTTTTTGAAGGAAAGATTATTGCTATTCAGAAAAAGCATGGTAGAAGTCATTGAAGAGAGTTCTCAGAGTATTGAGTTCTCAGCAGGATGTCCTTAACCATTTCATGAAGCAAGAGTCCCAGTATCACAAAGGATAATGAAGTGTACAACTAAAAAACGAATATTATATTAATTTTCAGTTTACTTTTAGGCTTTAAAATGAAAATTAATGTTATTCTCCCTGGCTGTTTTTCATTGTACTAGTTTTACTATGTTCACTTCTTATTTTTTTTCCCTCCACATTTACTGAAGAAAGACACCTTGTCTAACTTTTTAGTGTATTTAACATGAGAGGTCTGTTCATAATAACACATTGTTGTTGCGTGGGAGGTGCTTGTTTAAGGTGAAGGTTTGACTGGAGCATATGGCTGTATGTGGTCAGATGGAATTGTATGTGGGATCAGAATGGTCGGTTTCCAGTGGTGTTCTGGAAACAGTGTTTTCTTTTTTTCCTCTTACTTGGATCAAGTACAAAGCTGTGCACTGAGTAGCTGCCTGTGTTTTTTAATGTGTATTCATGGGGGAAAAAAAAAAGCATCTTATTGAGGTCTTCCAGCATTGTCCCCTCTGTAGATTCAGTTATTACTGATATGTCATCTAGGATGACTTTGCAGATACCTGCTTTGTGTTGCCTGTTGAGTGGGGCAGTGTATACTTTGGAGTTGCAGCTGGTACCAACATGCAATGTGGACTTCCAATTCCAAAACTTTAACTATTAGAACCAAAAGTCCTTTCCAACCAAAACCGATCCTATGAAAGCTACATATTAGAGTGGGAAAGTTGGTTGAATTATTTATTATCAGGTGACCTTGATGTTGATTTAGTTTCACCAAAAAACCCCCAATAAATTAGTTATAGAACTCACCTAGTCATATTTTACTATCCTGGATCATATTTGCAATCAAGGTGCATAGGTAGTGAGATCCAGGTTTTTGTAACCTAATTTGGGTATCTGCACAGGAGCATGTGGACTGCATTGACTCATTTTACATTGACCTTAAAGATGTTCAGTGACAAGTTCAGGTAACTCTGTGTTGTGGAAGTATAAGACCAACAAACTGTGCTCTAACCCAAGACTTTAATGGGGCCAGGAAAAAGGTAAATGGTCGAACTGAACAGGCATCTTGCATTGCAAACACTTCAGCAGATGCAGCTGTCAGGATGTCAGTTGGGAACTAATACCACATGATGTGTGACTGAAGCTAAGCTTAGTATGATGAGAAAAATGTGTATAACACTAATTGAAAAGGTGAGCACACCCATTCCCAGGAAGTTTCTTTGGATGGTGTTACAATCCAAAGAGAGGGCTTCTAAGTCACAGACCTGCTGCTTTGAGGAGATCCACTCAAAGGGCGTCTCCAGTGGGGGCCCAGTTTATACCCTGAATTGGGTCAGAGCTGTGGTCTTCTCTAGGTCATGGTCACGTAGAGCTGCCTTTTGTGGAGGGGTCTCCAAGGCAGACTTACTGGCTGAGGTGGTCTCTGGTGGCTTTGTGTACCCCCAGGGATCAGGAATCCATTGCTGCGGGTTCTCTGCGTATGTGACTGGCAGCACATGTGCTTCCTGTCAAACTAGTCCCCATGTCCCCATGTGCTGTGCTCATAGAGTCATGGGGAGGAGGCTCCCCCTGCTACACTGTTAGCTGAGTTCCCAGGCTGAGGGAGCTGGGCTTGTTCAGCCTGGAGAAGAGAAGGCTGTGGGGGGACCTCATTGCAGCCTGCCAGTCCCTGAAGGGAGCAGAGAAACAGGAGGGGAATCAGCTTTTTAAAAGGGCAGATAATGGCAGGACAAGGGGGATGGATTGAAGCTGAAGGAGGGAAGGTTTAGTTTAGATATTAGGGGGAAGTTCTTTACAGAGAGAGTGGTGAGGTGCTGGAACAGGCTGCCCAGAGAGGTGGTGGATGCCCCATTCCTGGAGGTGTTCAAGGCCAGGTTGGATGGGGCTCTGAGCAACCTTGTGTAGATCCAGCCCTGGAGGTTGGTGGCCCTGCCTGTGGCAGCTCTATGGTCCTTAGGGTCCCTTCCAACCCAGACCATTCTATGATTCTCTGAAGGCAGGTTCCCAGCTAAATGCATGGAGGAGGCTGAAAGTTTTCAGACAACAAACGGTGCAAATTTTGACCTAGCCTTTTGTTGGATAGAGAAGTTTAATAGTATTAAAAAATTGAAGTTAATTAAGCGACCTTCTATAGTCTTTTCTAGTACTTGAGTTACGTGACTGTGGAGGGAAGTTAAAGCTTGCATGAAAATATTTTCTTTTGAGAGCAAGAGTGCTGCCAGCCACGTAGTGCCTCTTACAGATCTCTGGTTTAGGAATAATCTTAGCGTTACACAGTATAAAACTAAAACTGCCTTCCTTAATCTGAGCACGTATATCTGCCTGGGCTGTCAAAGAGCTGCAGAAATGTGATGCTAATGTTCTCTTATGAGTCTTACCCTTAAATTGTGCTAAAAAAAGCAGCATTATGTTCAACTGTGAAGTTTTAAAACCTGAATTAGTCTTAGGTTTTTGCTTATTTTTTAAATCATGAAAGAGATGCATTGTACTGGGTGTATTCCATAGCACTTGTTCTTCTCCATGTTGAATACTGAAGAAAATTCAAGCCTGGAAGATATGAGAAATGCAAACTGCAATTTTTTGTTGTTTTTAGTAGGAGTTGTACATACAGATGCTAGCCAAAACTTTGGGAACAGATTACTAAGATTTCAGTATGAAAGGCTCTGCTTCACATCAAATATTTTGTATGCTGAGAGAAGGGGACAGGCACATTATATGGACTTCTTACTCCTAGGGCCAGCTTTAATTGCTTTCCATCAAGGTGCTTCATTTTCACTGTCAGCTTGCACTAACCTGGCTGGGCTTGGAGTGTTGAAAATACTTGCTGCTGTTTTGCCATGGGGTGAGAAACCGAATATCAACATTACTTAAGAGTTAGGAATTGCTGTTTTCGCTTCTCTCCCTCTCCCCTTATTTTTTGAAGGTTCTATAAAAGCCATAGTGATAAAAATCTGTAATCCAACCAAATATTAGCATTGTCTAAATAGAAAACCTCTGGTTACATCTATTTCGCAGACCTAGTGTATTGGAGAGCTGTCCAGCTAGTTTGGCAAACAGCTGTGCTGCAGGACTGCTGAGCTCTGAGCTAAATTATGCTGATTTTTGAGACATAAAGTATAAATGTGTGGAAATGTGTTTTTGTTAATGTTGAATAACCTAAGTTTATGAGTCAACCCATGCTAGAGCCCTCTTAAATCATCAAGTCACAGAATGCTCTGGGTTGGAAGAGACCTCAAAGATCATCTAGTTCCAACCCCCTTCCATTGGCAAGGACACCTTCACTAGCCCAGGTTGCCCAAAGCTCCATCCAACCTGTCCTTAAACGCCTCCAGGGATGGGGCTTCCACAGTCTCTCTGGACAACCTGTGCCAGTGCCTCACCATCCTCAAAGTGAAGAATTTCTTTCTAACATCTAACTTAACCCTGCCCTCTTTCAGCTTGAAGCCATTGCCCCTTGTCCTATCACTGTATTTTCTGGTGAGAAGTCCCTCTCCCAGTTTCCCGTTGGACCCCTTTAAGGATTGGTAGGTCACAATTAGTTATCCCCAGAGTCTTCTCCAGGCTGAGCAAGTCCAACTCTCTCAGCCTGTCTTCACAGGAGAGGTGCTCCAGCCCCCTGATCATCTTCGTGGCCCTCTTCTAGACCCACTCCAACAGGTCTATGTCTTTCCTGTACTGGGGACCCCCGTGCTGGACGCAGTACTCCAGTTGGGGTATCATGAGAGTGGAATAAAGGGGCAGAATCACCTCCCATGACCTGCTGGGCATGCTGTTCTTGATGCAGCCCAGGACATGGTTGGCCTTCTGAGCAGCCAGTGCACACCTTTAGTGATGGTGATTTCCATTTACTGTTGGCATTTCACGGTCTACTAGTTTTTAATCCATTTAATGTGAGGTGCTTATTTTGGATGCAGATTTCTTAATGAAAATACTGTCAAGCATTCAAATTCCATAATGAAATTGGAACATAGTTGAACTGTTACCTTTTCCTCCCCCGTACCTATAACACAATAAGAGATTTGGGTTGGCAAAAGCTTGTATATTCAGTTACTCATGTTAAGTAGTATTTAATATCTATCATCATCTTCAGGCTGAAAGTGTGTGGAGCAGCTGTCAGTTCTGTTCTGCAGAATTGTTGTTACCAAGTTTAATTCTTTGGTTTTGCTCTTGTGGGGTTTGGTGATTCTATGATTTCTCCTTTATTTAAGTATGGTATTCTTTGTAGTCTTTGTTGTTTGTGTGTGCATCCTGACTTTTAACTAGATGCTTGCTCCATTATTGATACCCCTTAAATATATTTTTATGTATTTTCTTTCAGCCTTTGGAATTTGGGAATTGTTTTTTTTTTACACTTCCAACACTGTAGTGCAATCTGGAAAATGCCTTGTTTTTTATTTTTTGGATGAAGCTTAAGAAATAAAAGGATGTTGGATTGGAAAGTATACATTGTAGCATGCTATAAAATAATAATCTAATATTTTCTCTATTAAAAAATAGAAGAATTTATTGTCTTTCTGATAGATGCACTGTTCCCATTTTCATTATTTACCTAAGTTAAAAGTAATTTTATTACTAATATAACAGAAAAGTTTGCCTTAGGGCAATGAGGGGATGCAAAGCAAGTTCACTACCTTGGACTTGGAGGGCAGACTTTCTCCTCTTCAGGGATCTTCTTGGTAGAGTACTATGGGACAAGGCCCTGGGGGGAAGAAGGGCCAAGAAAGCTGGCTGATATTCAAGGATCACCTCCTCCAAGCTCAGGAGTGATGCATCCCAACAAAGAGCAAAAATGCTTGTAGGCCTACACTGATGAACAACTAGATCCTGGAGAAACTCAGACACAAAAATGAAGCCTGCAGAGGGTGAAAGCAAGGACAAGTAGCTTGGGAGGACTGCAGAGAATTGCCAGGGACCAGGTTAGGAAAGCTAAAGCCCTGACAGATTTAAATCTGGCCAGGGATGTGAGCACCAGCAAGAAAAGCTTCTGTAGGTATGTCAGTGAGGAAATGAAGACTAGGGAAAATGTCGGTCTCCTCTGGAAGGAAAGAGGTGACCTGGTTACCTGGGATATGGAAAGTAGGAGGGCCACAAAGCTAATCAGGTGGCTGAAGCACCTCTCCTATGAAGACAGGCTGTGAGAGTTGGGCTTGTTCAGCCTGGAGAAGAGAAGACTCTGGGGTAACCTTGTACGTAAGGGGGACCTAAAGGAAATCTGGAGAGGAGCAGTTCATAATGTCCTATGGAATGATAGGATGAGGAGTAATGGCTTTGAACTGGTAGAGTTAGATTAGATTTAAGGAAGAAATTCTTTACTCTGTGTGTGGTGAGGCCCTGGCACAGATTGCCCAGAGCAGTGACTGCCCCGGCAGGGTTCAAGGCCAGGTTGGATTGGGCTTTTTTCAGTACACTACTGAAGCTTTTCATGCTAAGGACTTAAAATACTTGCTGTGTCCTCTTCTGTGTCTAGTGATGGTGTAAGCCGTGGTTGAGGAACATTCTGTCCACCGTAATGCATAAGATAAAGAAGGTTATGCACCAGTATTTATATAATGATGATGGATGAGCCAAAACACTTCCTTCTATATATAATTAAAATTCTTTTTCATTAGCATTTTTTCAAATTTAATATTTGCTTCCTTAAATAAGTATCCTTCACGTGTTTTGCTTTAAGTAGCATTCTAATTTGTCACAAAATCCCATCAGAAGCTGTTTCAAAATATGAAATATTCATGAATTTGTTATTGTTTCTCTTTATTCCTCAGGCTCATTGTCTGTTATTTTGCATTTGATTGCGATGTTGACACTAAGTATCACCAGCAGCTGATATATGGATGTGATTTATTTCTTGTTCTAAAATACTTTTAGTGTTAACTGGTAACTTATCAGGTGTTTTGATATCACAGAGGAACCATGTCTACATAGTGTGCCTTGTATGGCTTCATTATTTTTCAGCAGCAGGACATTATCTTGAATGATTATGTAATTTTTAAAACAAATTGTTTTCTTGTATGTATGTTGTTTTTTATTAGTGGGATATTGATACAGCTGCTTTTTAATGTGCTGGGGACTTGTATTATTTTCATGTTCTCAGTAATAGTTTATTGTGTTGAAATTAAGTATAGGTCTGCAACTTAGGCTGAGAGAATTGGGCTTGTTCAGCTTGGAGAAGAGACGGCTCAGGGGGACCTTATAGTGGCCTTAAAATACCTGAAAGATGCCTGTGAGAAAGCTGGGGAAGAACAAGTCATGAAAGCATGTAGCAATAGGGTGAGGGGTGATGGTTTTAAACTAGAAAAGGAGATATTTAGGTTGGGTATTAGGAAAAAGTTCTTCACTTTGAGGGTGGTGGATCACTGGAACAGGTTGCCCAGAGAGGTAGTAGAGGCCTCATCCTTGGAGACATTTAAGGTCAGGCTTGATGGGGCTCTGCGTCACGTGATCTAGTCCCTCCTTACTGCAGGGGGTTGGACTAGATGGCCTTTACAGGTCCCTTCCAACCTTACACCTTCTATGATTCTATGAACTTTGACAAGTAAATTGCTTCATTTATAATCTTTAAATTATGCAAAACTCTTTCAATATGTAAAAACCTGCTTTTCCAAGTAACGATGCTTGATTTTAAGATTTTTGTATAATGTTTACACCTGAGAGTGCAGTTTTCCTTGTTAGTGCTCCAGTGCTCTTGTCGTATTTTAAGAACTTCATAATAAACTTAATCATGTGCTATAACACTTATAACCTCTTTGGTTTATTATAGCATTATTAAAGAGTTGCAGTGAGATAAGTTTTGCTGTAGGAGGTGGCTGAGGGATGCCTATCTATGTAATATGAGATAGGGAGCCTGCTTTGGCAGGGGGGTTGGACCCGATGATCTCTTGAGGTCCCTTCCAACCCCTAAGATTCTGTGATTCTGTGAGAGGGAGGAAGAAAAGAGTTAATTTTTTAAGAAGTTGAATTTTTCTAGGCTTCTTGCATTTGCTTTTAGAAGTCTCCTGGGGGTTTTGGTAGACTCTGCTGTGGTTCATGTCTTGGTACATGCCTGCTATATCTTTAAGTATCTTGTAAAATTTTACTGCTGGTAAGTTTTGTGAGCATCGCATTTCATTCTTTCTTGTCTACCTCAGTGTGGTGGGATGCCTCTAGCAATTAGCAAAAACTGTAGTTTTATTTGAGAAGATTTTTTTTTACTTTAAAAAAAAAAGTTGGAAATATAATCCATGAACGACTGTAAAGGGAAAATTCTCGTATCTTGATGATATTCTTAATTAAAAGTAGGAATACTTCAAGCTTAATGGACTGTAACAAAATAGCTGTGATACTGAATGGTGCCTTTATTCACCTTTTGTTTTTCCTTTCCTTGCTCCTTCCTGACTCGGAGTCTTACAGTCTTTTAGAATGCTGCTACCTTTACTGGCTATCTACTAATTTATTGTTTGTTCTTATGCCCAATATTCAGTATTTAATTTCTCATCAGCATTGGAAAGCCAGTGATTTCCCTGCATGGTATTGTAGGCATTTGGGTCTAACAGGGATGTAGTCTAATAAATCACTCATTTTCTGTCTATTTGCAATTGCTTTCTGGTTGTTCAGCAAACTCACTCAAATTTCTGGGATGTATCCTTCCTTCCAGAAACAACTCTGTGCATTTTAACTGTTTCAAATAAATCTATTTTATTCACCTTGGATAAATTAGTTTTTTTCTAGGACACTGTCCAATGAACTTTAGTATTTATCAGTTCATTTTTAACACAAACATCTATAAAATTATTTGTACTCAACAGATCAGTGAAACTCTTGAACCTCCCAACCAGTCTCCGACCTCACAAAATGAAAAGTCTGCTTGGTCAGAATGTGTCAACAAAGAGCCCCTTCATATATTCTCCAATTATTGCTCACAGTCGTGGTGAAGAAAGAAGTAAGAAAATAGGTAAGAATATTTTGCAATATTTTCTGTTGTTTTGTTAAATTAGAAAAATCTTTCTTGGTCAAGAAAAGGAAACCTGAACATAACTTTCTTGTATTTGAAATAATCAGCTTTTTAGCCTGAAGTTCTGAAGGAGAAAAGCTTTGTTCTCTGTGGGACAGTTTCGAATTCAAAAGAGGAATAAAGTCTCATAGATGATAAAATTGATTTTCAGAGGAGATAAACAAGTTTTATTTCCTTCTCTAACAAACAAGAAACCTGGGAACACTTAGTTCTGACACATTCTGTTCAGTAGCAGCCAGCCTAGCCAGTTATCATGTGTGGTGCCCTGAGCTAGATGCACTCTTGGAGTTTCCCCTTCTCTAATAAGGGTATCTTTGTGAACATGAAGAAAATAGCATGAGTGAGCTGGAGTTTCTTGGACAAAAGCTGCAAATCTGTAGGAAGCTGGGCTGTGATAGTTCATGGCCCTTGGAAATTTTTAAAAAATTCCTTTCTGGTTAATAGTGTTAGGCCATTGAGATTTGAAAATTGGTTTCCAGTTTCTCTGGACGCATCTAGTTGGTATTATAATTTAACTTGCACAGAGAATGATTAACTGTCTGCTTAGATCTTGCTAAAGTCAGTGCATCAAAAATCAGAAAAGCCTTATGAGCAATGTTTAGAATACTACAGTCATTTTCTGCTAGAGGATTATCTGTTATAAAGCTCTTTAGTGTAGTAATTGTGCCATTGGAAAGAGATTACAAGGCTTGTTTCAAATCCTGGATTAATTTGCAAATATTAGTAGTCCTTTTTGTTGCTTTTGTGTCTATCCCATGCATGATAGTTGTTGACATAAGCATTAGCGTCAGGGTGAAAAGGACTTGTGTGACAATAGAACAAAACTGATTATAAAAACTTGAGTACAGAAATTTGCAGAATGGTGTTTATCTTAATTTTGCTTCTTCTGATACTGTCTTTAGTAGTGTGTAATCACAAAAAAAGGAGAAAGTAGAAAACCAGTACTTTGAAATGTCACCAAGGTCTGTTAGGTTTTCTGTATCATGGCTTGCATTGTAAAATGTAGCACATAGCTCCAAGTAATTCCTCAAAAAGACAGCTCATGAATAAGTTAGGGCAGAAACTTTTGTGTAGGACAAGTGTCTACACTCCTCAGCACCTGAACTTCATTCTTTGTCCCCTGCTCCCCAACTCTTTCAAGCAATGAATGAGTATGAGAAAGATGGGGAATGCTTTCCAATTCTTGTTAGTGGTGGTGTGTTTGAATTGTAGCATATTGCACTGCACTATATGACTCCTCCTTTCTTGTCTCTCTCCTCTTTTTCTAACAGTCTTCTTCCATCTACTTTTAATGCTAGCTTTCTCCAGCAGTGTAGCAACGGCTTGGCTTGTTTATCTGGCTTGTTCCTGGCCTGCAGATTCAGCACTCAAGAGAATCTCTCTGTAAGGTTTCTTCCTTCTAACAGGCTGCAGGCTTATTCTACACAATTTTCTAGGTTAGATGTTGGACTTATCCTGCCTGTGCTGTGAACCCCTGATTATGATGAAGATGATACCCCTCACTTTGGGAAGAACACAGATATCTTCTATTTTGTTTTATGATGTGTATTTTTAATAAATGGTTGAAACATGAAGAATTAGGAAATATGCAGAGGTATGGATTATTATCTGGCAGTTTGGAGAGACATGGTTTTGTGCTACTTTGCTGCAATACCACTTCGATGGCTGGGCCCAAAGAGTTGTGGTGAATGGAGCTAAATCCAGCTGGAGGCTGGTCACAAGTGGTGCTCCCCAAGGCTCAGTCCTGGGTCCAGTCCTATTCGATGTCTTTATCAATGACCTGGATGAAGGGATCAAATGATCCCTCAGTAAGTTTGTGGACCACTCTAAGCTGGGAGAAAGTGTCAATCTGCCTGAGGGTAGGGAGGCTCTTCAAAGGGATCTGGACAGGCTGGATTGATGTGCTGAGACCAATGGGATGAGGTGCAACAAGGCCAAGTGCAGAGTCCTGCGCTTGGGACATAACAACCCCATGCAGCGCTACAGGCTTGGGGAAGACTGGCCAGAAAGCTGCCTGGGAGAGAAGGACCTGGGGATGCTGGTTGACTGCTGACTGCGTATGAGCCATCACTTTGCCCAGGTGGCCAAGAAGACCAATGGTATCTTGCCTTGTATCAGAAATAGTGTGGCTAGTAGGTCTGGGGAGGTGATTGTGCCCCTGTACTAGGCATTAGTGAGACCACACATTGAATCCTGTGTTCAGTTTTGGGCCTCTCACTACAAGAAAGACACTGAGGTCCTGGAGCGAGTCCAGAGAAGGGCAACCAGGCTGGGGAAGGGGCTGGAGGGAAAATCATACGAGGAGCAGCTGAGGGAGATGGGGTTGTTTAGCCTGGAGAAGAGGCAGCTCAGGGGAGACCTTATTGCTCTCTACAACTACCTGAAGGGAGGTTGTAAAGAGATGGGTGTTGGTCTCTTCACCCAAGCAACAGGTGATAGGACAAGGGGGAATGGCCTCAAGTTGCACCAGGGCAGGTTCAGATTAGACATTAGGAAAAAGTTCTTGACTGAAAGGGTTATGAGGCACTGGAACAGGCTGCCCAGGGCAGTGACTGAGTCACCAACCCTGGATGTATTTAAAAGACAAATAGATGAGGTGCTTAGGGATATGGTTTAGTAGAAGATGGGTATGGTTAGACTCAAATTCAAAGGTCTTTCCCAACCTAGTGATTCTGATTTCAAAACACTAAGAATAAGAAATTTTTTAAAAAGGTGAGAAATAAGAATGTATATAAACTTAAAAAGTGTTAATCTGCTCTCTTGTTAAAGAAATATTTCTTTTGCAAAACAGTTGATATTATTTCTCTTAATGATTTGCTTTAAAATTGTTTCACAATTATTTTTTCAATGTTTAATCTGTTAGGTATACCTTGTCATATTGTTTTTATTTAAATAAACCTCATTGCTAATCTTTGCAAACATCTGTGTTGAGCAGTATTCCTCTTTCTTGATGGATGTTAAAAAAGTCTAAATTTTTTTAAACAATTCAAGTTAAGATTTGTGTATATTCCATGTGTACTGCAGGAGTTTTATATTATACAGGGCAGTTTCTCCTTTAAGGTTTTTATGTAGCCTAAGGAGATGTCTGAATTGCTTGTGATCTTGTAAAGCATTTGTCTTTTGAAGTATATACACCGTGCACTCACTTCTAAAAGCCTCTAATGTTCCATTCAAAGTTTCACAAACAAAAGAATGTATAAACCAAACCCAGATACTTACTTTGCAAGCTGCTGAGAAATTTAATAAACTTTGAAACTAATGAGAATATTTTGATGACATGTATTTAATTAAAAACAAGGACAATTACAAATGAACTGTAGTTTTTCTTACGTGGAATTATATAAGCTGTATTTTGGCTAAATTACCGTTACAGCAAAGGAAATCAAGTACTACTGACAAACCAAAGAGAAACAAAATCCTTTAAACAGTCTTGAGGAAATGTTTTCAGCTTTCAGCTTGATAAGCTTTTCTGATTGGAAACAATAAATGGAATAATTATATTCTGGTTAAATTGCTTTAATAGTATGGTAGTCATAAGTACACTGCTGATTTTTGACATAGGCTGTTTTGGTTTTTTTTTTCTTGTTTTTAAAGTGCTGATAGTCTAAAGCAGCAAGAATTTATAAATTGGTTCCATTAGCAAACCTGGCAACTAATGTTATACCTGTATTAGATGATAGAAATATGGCTACCTAGAACCATATAACCTGATTTTACCTTTCCTTTCAAAAGTTTTTTCCCCCAGGGAAGCTATTCTGTAACACTGCCCTAGCGTGTTTTATATAGAGTAGCTAGATCTTCTGGAATGCAAACCAGAGGGAGTTCATGAGATCTCTGCAAGTGGGAGTGTATATTGGTATAGGGACAAATCATGTCTTCCTGAAGGACTCAGAAGATGATATACATCTCTGCTCCCTGCAAATATATCATAGAATGGCCCAGGTAGGAAGGGACCATGAAATGATCCTTGGTTCAACCTTTCATAGAAAAGACCATCTAGGAGTTGCATCTTGAATAGTCTCAATTATGTGGATTCCACCACAGCCCTGGGGATGTTGATCCAGTGAATGGTTGTTCTCACTGTAAAAAAGCTCTTTCTTATACTCTGGTGAAACCTCTCTCCTGATGCATCTTATACCTCGTTACCCCATACCTTCTCCATGTGGCTCCTTGTGAAGAGAGAGCCTCTACTCTCTTTGGAGCTGCCCTTTAAGGGCTGGAATACTCTGATGAGATCACCCCTGAGCCTGCTCTGCTCCAGGAAGAAAAAGACCTAACTCCTTTGTTTTCTTCTTCGTCATGAGGCAGTTTCTCCAGCCCTTTGATCATCTTTGTGGCTTTCTTTTAGATCCTCTCTAGGCTGTCCATGTCTGTCTTGGAATGTGGGGACCAGAACTGGACACACTACTGCAGGTGTAGCCTGACAAGGGCTGCCTCTGTGGAGTTTGGCTTCATTGCTGTAGCAGTACACTCATGTTCTGCTGCTTGTCCATCAGGACAGCTATCTCCTTGTCACTTGCACACCTGTATCCATGTTTCCTCAGAACCCTGAAGTTCTGCTTGATTTTGCCCAGGTTTTGCTTTACAATGTCATTGATGACCACATGGAAAAGAAGTAGGGGACAGTAGTCTGTGCTCTTAAATAGCTGGGGCAGTCATCTCTGTGACATCCCAAATCACAGCTCTCCACAAACAACCAATTTTCCTTGACAGTATACCAAACAGATGACTCCCTCTCACTAACACTCGCTGTGTCCTTCTGCAGCTTTTAGTATGCACACTGGTGTGGCTTCTTCACATGAATTGTGGTCATGGGTTTGGCTGCTGCCAAGGTTTCACAGCAGTTGCTGGCTGGTCCACAACAGGAAGGGCAGTGTGATACCCTCCCTTGTGGGTCAGGAGAGACTGTGGCACCTCCTGCGCCAAGGTGCTGTCAGTTCACTGTTGAAGCTCTTTGTTCCATAGTCAGCCCTAGTCCTCCTTGCAAAGGGTTGCTCATCCTCCCTAACAGAGCACAGCCTGCTCACTTGATCCTGCAGCTCCTCCACCTGCTGCCTGGGTGGTCCCACCAGAGCACACCTTGTGCAGGAGGAGCTGCCACCCTCCTCCACCCAGGAGGCAAGGGTGAGGGTGTTTGCAGCTGCTCTGACACAAGCTCTGGGTGGCTGCACCCACTCATGCCAGGCTTGCCTGGCGGGGTAGCCGATCCTTGCCTGGCCTCTGCCACCAGCCCTTCTAATTCCCCGGAGACCCGAAGGTGCTGGCGAGGCTTGCACAGCACCGTCTGGCCGGGGTGACAGGCGGGGCAGCAGCAAAAGGCTGCGAGGAAGCAGCAGCCGTTCCCGCGCAAACCGCTGGTGCCGCTGCCCGAGGGGCCCGGTGGCTGCGGCTGCCGCGCTTGGCGCTGCGGGCCGCCCCTATCCTCTGGCGAGACCTGTCGCCGGGTCCCTCTCCCCACAGCCCAAAGGTGTCGGCGGCCCTGAAGCCCCCTCAGACACCGGCGGGGACCTCTCAAGCCTCAGGGTGCTCTCGCCAGGCGGTGCCGCTTGTCGTGTTGCTAGCGTTGTGCTCCCCTTGCTGTCAGCGCTTCTGTGAGGGGGCCTGTCCAGGGAATGTTCCGCACTGAGGAAGGGATCGAATTGTAGAAATTTACCAGTGTAGGCTCATTTTTCTGAAGGAAAGAAACGTTGAAGCATCACAGAAATTCATGATTTCTCTTTGTTAAGAGATTCTTAGATTAAACCTAGAGCTTCCAAGATGTTTTTTTCGGGTACCTTGACTTTTTAAACGTGATTTTGTGTGGTTGCACTGAAAGCATTTTCAGAAAAGACATTCCAATCTTGTAGTTCTTACAATATGGAAATTAGAGAGATTGAAGCACCTGCTTTGGCTACTGCCAGTGCTCTGTGTGATATCTCAGAGGAGTAACTGATTCTAATCAGTAATCTATCCTATGAGGAAAGGCTGAGAGAGCTGGGGGTGTTCAGCCTGGAGAAAAGGAGACTGAGGGGGGATCTGATCAATGTTTATAAATACCTTAAGTATGGGGTGCAGGGGGAATTGGCCTGCCCCTTTTCTTTGGTCAGTGGAGATAGGACAAGGGGCAATGGCTGCAAATTGGAGCACAGAAAGTTCCACACCAACATGGGGAGGAACTTTTTCCCAGTGAGGGTGCCAGAGCCCTGGGACAGGCTGCCCAGGGAGGTGGTGGAGTCTCCTTCTCTGGAGATATTCAAGACCCATCTGGACACCTATCTGTGCAGTATGAGCTGGGGAGCTGCTTTGGCAGGGGGGTTGGACCCGATGGTCTCTGGAGGTCCCTCCCAACCCCTACAATTCTGTGATTCTGTGATTTTGAGGACTGCAGAATGCATAAGGCGTTGCGGACGCTAGCAAGCAATTAAATAAATAAATAAAAATAATTGCAGAACATCTCATATAATTGTGCTTTTGAATGTTTTGTTTTAATCAACAGTTTGGGTTTTCGGATTTTGTAGTAATATAACCTGTTAATATCTCTGAATATATGTTTTTAATTTCTACTAGCTTTAACTGGAGTTAAACATTTGCATTAAGTGCATCTCCCTTGAGCTCTTTAATATTGCTTGCAAAATGTAATCAGATAGTAAATTATTGTGAATGTACAATTAGAGTACTGTTGGTTTCAACTGTAAATTAGTTTCAATGCTATTTTTTTACCAGACGCTTTCTAATATCCTAGTAAAAAAAGTTAGTGATGTATGTAAAAATTACTAAGTAGTAAAATTGAATCCGTGTATGTTATAGATCAGCTAATAGCCATGTTAAACCACCTTTTGTTTATCCTCAGTTTGTATGGAGAATCTTGTTGCATTCAGTTTTAATTTGGAATGCCAGGTGCATGTGGTTTACTGTGAGAATTTTGGAAGTTAGACGGGATGTTTTGGGCTGAAAAAAGAAGTGCTGATGTGAAATAATCTTTTTGCATTGAACAGTTCTTCAGAACTTACGTCTCTGCTGCTGACCTCACTTCTATAAACTTCTTGCCTTCTTAAATTAAAAAAAAAATCCCAATAAAATTTCAAACTTGGCAGGGTAAGGTGTATATATAGTTGAATCTCTGTTCCTTCTAGTGAGATACAAGCTGAAAGTACAGCTTATTCCTGAACTGGTTTTGTTCATTTTCAAAGATTTTCACATGTTAGTAAATAATTGTTATTGCTTAAGTCTCTGTTTTGTAAACTTCAGAAAAATCAGTACCTGTAGAGCCTAGTGTTACCTTCCCCTTCCACAGCATCACTCAAACTACTTACTGTTTCCCAAAGAAAATTAATGGGAGGAAACTAAGGTGGCATCTTGCTGTTGAGCAGTTGTTTCCTCCTTAATTTAGAATGAACTTTTGTTTATTCTGTATCATCAGCTGTGTCCATAAGAAGGTTTGTTAGCATTATGTTTAATTTCCTTCTTCATGTTATATTCATTCCTTGTTGCTCTTTATCTGAGTAGTAATAATCCAAAGTGACATGTACTCAGTACCTAACTCCCAAGTATGTCAGTCTTTAAGTGTTTAACACTGAGGATGTGTTTAAGTACTGTTTTTGAATTGATGCCTGAGTTAACTTTGCCAATGTAATGTTGGCACACTGTGTCTTTGGAGCCCTGTTACTGTATTAATGAATGCCTCCTGTCCTTTAAACCTTCGTCGAGATTTACAGTTTGCGTCCCACAGTGTGCTTGAGTAGGACTTTGACTGTGAAGATTATACAGAGATGTTAATTTAGAACATAAAGGCAATATTGCAATCTGACTGATGCTACTTCTTTATAACACTTTGATCAGGTGATTCTTGCGTTAATCTGATAATCATTTCTTGTAGATTTCCAGTGGGTCCAAGGAGATGTATGTGAAGTTCAGCTGATGGTGTACAACCCTATGCCTTTTGAGCTCCGAGTAGAAAACATGGTATGTATCTTCCTAAATCTCCCCATTTAATTATTTTCTTTTCTGAAAAAATTCTCCACTGAACTTTCAAATACAGTTTTCTATAAATCAAATAGTTATTTAGGCCAGTATAACCCCAGTTTAACAGTGCAGTGCTGTGAATTTTCTCATATTTATTGGTAACGAGGCAGTGAAATTACAATCTCTGCCATTCAGAGTGTTTAAATGCTTTACTGTTACTGACCCGTGAATCAACTCTGTGCCTTTCATCATTGACTAGAACCCATGCTACATAATTTACATATACTGGTTTTCAAGTAATAATTATACCCCAAAGCCTAATCATTAGTGTATACTGACTACTGTAATTTTAAAATCTGCCCTCATCCTAGCTTTTCAAATTCCCATTTTAACTACATTTTAAAAAATCTGAGCAATTGAAATAGTTTTGAGAAGATTTTTTTTTTTTTGACATCAACTTCAGCTCATGGATGTGCTGTTCCCAAGGATGTATTACTTGAAAACACTGTAAGCTAAAATGATGAAGAGGGAGAAAAAAAGGCTAAATTACTAGAGAAGCATGTAGGCTTAGAAAGATCAAGCCCTTGCTGTCTACTACTTTAGTTGACTGGATGATACTGATTTTGTGGAGTGCTTGCAGTGTATCCTGAAATGAAGTAAATTGTTCCCAACCCCCACCTCCCCACCTTTATGCCAACTAACAGGGTTGTTTGATTTTGGTTTTTGTTTTAAATCATTATCCATTTAAATGTTAGAAGTCCTCTAGCTACCGAACCAACTTAATCTCCACTCAGTGCTAATCCAATGTTGGAGGTTATGTTAAATATTTTTACCTTTAATACTGCTTTAAAAACTAAATCCTGTCTCTTAGAGCTCATTGTTCTGTTAGGCTAAGTGAATCAGCATATATTTATTTACTCAGGATATTTGTTTGATTTTTACTGATAGGTCTACTGTGGTGGCTAGTCAAACAATTGGACCCAAATTACTTATAATATGCCACCTATAGTAAAATGTTTTCCAAAAGGAAACTTACCTGAAGATTGTGCTTATAGCATAATAGAAATTCATTCTTGGAAGCTAACACACTGATTTCATCAGTAGCATTTTATCTAACTCTCACAGAAGTATTCCAAATTGTTAAGAATGAATTGGAAAAGTAATTTTAAAGCTGTGCATGAGAAAGGACTCCTCTATAGTGTTACTTAAGACCATTTTGATTTATAGTCTTAGTTGTATTGTGTAAGTACTAACTATGTATTAAAAAACCTGGGTTTGGATAATTTCTTAATGAGGAAATTTCTTGAGTGCTTACATACACTTAAGAACTCAGAACATGGTTATTTGCATAGATGCACACTCCATCCAGGGTGATTACTTCTTTTTTTGCTTTTAGAGGGATAAAGTTCTATCTTTGTTTTAATACTGAATTTTGGTTTCATTGGTAAGCATAAGAGTAAGCAGGAATTCAAACTAGATACAAATAATTGAAAGGATTAATGTAACTCTTTAGTTGGGGCTCCATAGAGTGCTTTGAGGAATTCTGCTGTATGCTAATGTCATCACATTGGTAGAATAGTTGATTTTGCTCGATTAGTCTGTGGTATCAAGAATGTAGCCAGCAGGTTGAGGAAAGTAATTATTCCTTTTGATTTGGCAGTTGAGAGACAATATCTTTAGAACCAAGGTTAGTTTGAAGCTTCACATAGAACAGAAATATTGCCATATTAGTATCAGTCCAGCAGTATTACCAAGATGATTGTCAGGCTGGGAGCATATTACAGATGAAGGTGAGTTCAAAGAGCTGCATCTTTTCAGTGTGTAAAAGAGAAGAATAGAGGAGTAATTCCTATTGCTTTACTCTGTCCTGAAGTGGGAATGTGCAGTAGAAAGGGAGCTGGACTCTTCTGAGAGATGCCCAACGTAAGGGTGAGTGGGAGTTGCAGCAATAGAAAACTTTCCTCATAAAAGATTCCCTTTTTCAATCATGAGGGTGATGGAACTGGTTGCCCAGGGAGAAGGTGGGATCTCCATCTTTAGAAATCTTCAGAACTTGAGTGTATAGGACAGTGAAAAACCTAAGCTACCATCAGAGTTGGCTCTGTTTTGAGCAGCTGGGCAGGAGGACCTCTAGCATTTCCTTCCAGCCTAAATTGTTCTGATTTACCAATCTCATCTGTGAGCTTTCTAGAATATGAGAATAGTTATTACTTTATCACAAGAATAAACTCTTTTGTTTTTATTTTAATAATTCAAAGCATTGTTTAATATTTTAAAATGTTTTGTTTTATTATTAACATGTACTTATGCCTGCAGTCCCCGTGCCCCTTCGTTGTCTGATTTCTCATCTTGTGTAACATTCTTTCAGATTACTTAGCCTCATAGAATCATTTTCATAGCAAGAGTATCATTTTCTGTCACTTGGTGGCAGTTTCAGCTTGTCTGTCCCACAAACTTTTCCTTCTGACTCGGCACCTTACCTTTCCAGTGTGACTAATTGTTCCAACTTGTCTCCAATGATGGGCAGTCCTTTGAGTTCTCCATGGCTTGATTTTCTTTGTTCTTTACCTTTTTTGTGATTCACCATTCACAAACATGTAACTGTCCTGAAATCTGCAGTCTTACTCCTTTTTTCCCTATTTTTGCCTTTCCCTCATCTTTCACTGTATGGTATATTCTTTTAGCTTACTCATTTCATGTTAAATGATTCCTGGAACCAAACTTCATAGAATCATAGAATGCTTTGAGTTGGACCAGGACCTCAAAGATCACCTAGTTCCCCTGCCATAGGGGGTTTATCCTAATACTTTTCCTGATGGGTTCTCCTGTATGTTATGGCTGAAAGTTGTGATGGTAACCAACCTAGTATTAAGCACAAGTTGTGAAGGAGAATGATTACTCACTGAAAGCCTTCTCCAGCTTTTCTCATTGTTTGAAGTATTCATGCTACGTACATGTAGTTTGAGGTGTGCTTAACTAAGAAAAATTGAACTTTTAAACCTGACATGAGACTGTGGAGACAAGACTTTGATCAGTGTTGCTCAGGTGAGAAGCCCTGTACTGTCTGAAAAGTTCATTTTTGTTGTTTTATTTTATTGTTCTCAAACCTCTTCGCCCATCTTTGTTCTTGCTGTTTGTTCGCTGTCATGCATAGTCGTGATTTGGGAATCTATTTAGATACCTATTATTCATGCACGTCCCATTTTATATTAGTTTTCTGTCTTTTTCTATTTTGAGGTTTTGTTTTGTCCATATAGTTGAAAGGCTTATCCATTGAAAGATACAATAGTGTTTGTACTGTGGCAAATGAAGATGTTTAATTATGAAATGTGGAGGTGATTAGATTCAACAGCCAAATAAGATGAAGTAGGAGAGACCAGACAAGGTGCTTAAATAAAACTTAGAAAGTGTCTTAAATCAAGAGAGTGAGAGACAAAAATGAGCATAACTAACTTTGACTGCAATGGATTAGACAGAATATTTTTGCTGTCCTGGTGGTGGAACCAAAGTTAACATGACACCTGATGTTCAGCTGTAAGTAAGTGTATATACCAAGGGTTTTTTCCTAGGAATATTGATTTCTGTATAGACTTTTTCAGGTATGTGAATGTTAGCCTCTGTCTTTTCTGTAGTTACTAAGCTTTTTTTCTGTCCAGGAAAAAATGACATTCAGATTGCAGGCCTTCAAAAAAATAAACAAAAATTTTGGTAAATCTCTAATGGCTTTGTTTTGTATCTTGGGGCAAATGTTTATAGCAGTAAATCATGGTACAGTCTGGTGAGATCTGCTATTTAAATAAACTGCCTATGAAGACTCACTGCAAAGTACATTGAGTTCTCAAAGACTTTAACTAATTTTAACTTTTTTTTTTTAACTTTAACTTTTTCCTCTTTGTCTTTAAAGCTACATATTTAAGGAAAAAAATCCCCTGAGAAATTTTGAGGCAGTGTTATTTGTGTGAAAGCATTTTTTTCTGCACTTACTGCACTTATAACTGTGGTTCTAAGAAGGCTATAATATACATACAGAGCAGTGTAAACTGTATTTAATAAATTATTAGTGAGAAACTAAAAAAAAAAGAGTTACCCCAAACATGGGGTTAATGTAATTTATAGTATTAAAAGCTCATTATTCAAGAAAGAAAGTCTTTGTTCTGTCATTTTTCTTCTGTTTAGAGCATGTGTTTATTTGAAAACGATTTCAGGGTGGTATTTTGAAGTGCTGGTGTAAGAATAGCTGTTAGATTTGTAAAATAAACTTCAAAACGATGCTATTTGGCAAGAGGTCTGTGTTGATGTTTAAAAAAATGAACATCTTAAATGTTAATAAATCTTTGTGTATAATCAGTCCCATAACTTAGCTTCTAATTGTTTAAATTGTTTCCATGAACTGCTCTTTGGTGCGCTCACATCTTTATGCTCTTTTTGCCATCTTGATCCATGATTTGCTTACTGATACCCTGCACTTAATTTAAGCTATATAGGGTGAGAACATGCACAAAAAAGGTGAGGGGGAGGAAGGACAAAAAAGGTCATGTTTGGTGTGTTCTAGGCCTGCCTAAAATATTACTAGAATCAGTAGGGAAAGCTTCCTTTTAAACAAATATTTGACAGTCTTTAGGTAAGTATTTGACAACATGGCATGAAATATGCTCAGCATGAAAACTAACTTTGGCAGTGTTAACTTGAAAAAAAGGAATGATTGCTTTTCAGGGTTGTAAGTAAAGCCTAGGAAAGGCAGTTACATACTCCTGTTGTAACAGTGTTCTCAAATGCTACCATTTACATGCAAGTTGGTTTGTTTCTCTCAAACTGAATCATGCAAGACGTGCTGTGATAATAGCATGCATAAATTCACTCTAAGACAATTTAAATAGTTTTATAACAATACAAGGAAATGTAAAATTGGGGGGTGTTGTTGTGTATGATTCACGTATTCCCTGGAGGAAACCTTGTATACGGGGAAACTTCTCCTATAAAGACAGAAAGAGCAATAATAACTAAATAGTATTACCTGAAATAAGGTATGAGACTCAAGGGAAAAGAAGTCTAGCACCTATTTCCTTGGTTCTGTGGGGGTTTTTTTCCTGATACGTTTAGGTAAAGGATACGACAGTATTTCTGCCTTGACTTGACTGTCAATGTTAATCTAAATTTTTTTTAGGCACCAGAGGGCAGTGTTAGGCAAATATTGCTGCGTTCTGCTATCCAGCAAACAGGAATATTGAAAATGTCTTTCAGGCATTCTAGTTATGTCATTATCTTTTAAAACTTATTTTTCTGGGTTAAGTTTTAAGGGTAAATATATTGATTTCGGTTTATCTAGAAATCTAAAGCCTTGTTGAAGTTTATAAAGTTTATATACATTTTTTTTTCTCATTTCAGTGAGTTTTTATGTGTTCCTAATATCTTTACTTTTTAAAACTTGACATTTCACTGAATAGTAAAGCTCTCATAATGAGGGAAATGAATGCTGTATTCTCCTTCATGTGATAATACACTCAAATCTCTTTTATTTCTAGCCCAGGCATAATGTGTGCTTAGTGCAGGTGTATTGACATTTCCATGGTGTTTGTTCTCTAGAAAAGCTCTTCGTTTTCATGGGTTTTGTTGTTAGAGAATAGACAGAATGCATTCTTAGGGCATTACAAGAAAAATACATTGTGCTGAGTACTTACTTTGTTTTAGCAGTCATCTGTGATCAACATGCTGTGCTTGTAATCAGCATGAGCCAAGGGTGTCATTTTGAGATAAGTTCAGAGGTGAGGGAACTGTGCAACATATGTAGCCATATATATATATATTGTGTGTGGGGGGTCTGTTATAAAATAATTTGTACTAGCAATTTTTCTTGCCAGTAACTCTTAATTCTTGCACCGTGCAGTCGCTCTTAAGAGAGTGGTGGTGGTGAATGATGACATCGATGATGGAATTGAGTGCGCCCTCGGCAAGTTTGCAGATGACACCAAGCTGAGTGGTGTGGTCGACACCCTAGAAGGAAAAGAAGTCATCCAGAGGGATCTTGACAGGCTGGAAAGATGGGCCTGGGAGAACCTAATGAGGTTCAACACTGCCAAGTGTCAGGTGTTGCACTTGGGTCGGAAGAATCCCAGACATAGATATAGACTGGGAGAAGAGCTCCTTGAGAGTAGCCCTGCTGAGAAGGACTTGGGGATTCTGGTGGATGAGAAACTTCACATGAGCCAGCAGTGTGCTCTTGCAGGTCGCAAGGCCAATGGGATCCTGGGCTCCATCAGCAGAGGGGTGGCCAGCAGGGACAGGGAGGGGATTGTCCTTCTCTACTCTGCCCTCTTGAGGCCCCAGCTGGAGTACTGTGTCCAGATCTGGGGCACCCAGTACAAGGAAGATGTAGAGCTGTTGGAGAGGGTTCAGAGGAGCCACAAAGATGATTAGAGGGCTGGAGCACCTGCCCTACAGAGAGAGGCTGAGGGAGCTGGGCTTGTTCAGCCTGGAGAAGAGAAGGCTGCGGGGGGACCTCATTGCAGCCTGCCAGTCCCTGAAGGGAGCAGAGAAACAGGAGGGGAATCAGCTTTTTAAAAGGGCAGATAATGGCAGAACAAGGGGGAATGGATTAAAGCTAAAGGAGGGAAGGTTTAGATTGGATATTAGGGGGAAGTTTTTTACAGAAAGAGTGGTGAGGTCCTGGATCAGGCTGCCCAGAGAGGTGGTGGATGCCCCATCCCTGGAAGTGTTCAAGGCCAGGTTGGATGTGGCCCTGGGCAACCTTGTGTAGCTCCAGGCCTGAGGTTGGTGTCCCTGCCTGTGACAGGGGGGTTGGAGCTCTATGATCCTTGGGGTCCCTTCCAACTCTTGCCATTCTATGATTCTATCAATTGGGGAGGTGGGGTGACAGGGAAGAGGAGGGGAAAGAAAACCAACAGACAAACCTCATAGACTGGCATGAGGACAGTTTACTGGGACAGCAGAGAGAGAGATGTAATAGTAACAGGACTTTACAGCAAAGTATACAAAACTGGTGAGACACAATGCAGTTTTTCACTGAACCACACAACTGCCACCGTACAGCTCAAAGCCATCCTGAAAACAGACCGTCCCCAAAACTGTGTGTCCTGGAGCCATGCCCTACTCCCCCCACCAGTCCCCCTTTAATGCTGAGCATGCTGTAACTGGCATGAAATACTCTCTTTGGCCAGTTTGGGTCACCTGTCCCGGCTGTGTCCCCTTCCCAGCTTCCTGGGTGTCCCGTGTCCACCCCCCCCCCCCGCCCCAACTCCTTTCTCATTAGCAAGGCAATACGAACAACTGAAATGTTCTTGACTGTTCAGTAACAACTAAAACATCCCTGTGTTATCAGCACTGCTCCTAAACATGGCATTACACCAGCTACCAGAACGAAAATTAACTCTGTCCTAGCCAAAACAAGGATAATTCTCTGACAGTTGGGTTGTGATCATTGCTTTTTCTGAACCTCATCCATTACTTTAAAGAATACTACCGTTGATTTATTTGTTTTTTTCACAGTTCATTTCCCTCTTTTTTCTCCCCCACAGTTGTGATCTTGAGTTTCTCCAAGGTTATTTGGCCTCAGTTCCCTGCAATGTGGGAACCCAGTGGTATCATAGTTGAAAATTCTTGATGGCCTGAGAGGTTTTGACTGACAATTTTGGGGTCACACATGGCTACTTCAGCTTCATTTCTCAGGGCTGTGCTGGTTTATGACGCCCTTTGAGGTTATTTTTTTCCATCACAGGAACCTAAAAGGCTTTTAGGGAAATGTCTTTCCCTGCACCCCCTCAATCCACCTTGATAGTGGAGGATGTGTAATTGATGTAATGGGAGACTAATTCATGTTAAGTAAGAGCATGAAAGTGGTTGTACTGCAAGACGTGAAATGAACGTATAAATATATGTCCTGAAATCCAGCTTGATTACAACTGTGAATTGGAGGAGTAAGAACATGCTAGACAGCTGTATTTCCTCATTGCTTCCCTCTCCCTCTTGTCCCAGGGAAAACTGGACAAATCAGGACCATGTCTTAATGAGGAGCTTCCTATATTTCAGAAAAGTGACCTGACTATGGTTTTGTGATGGTCTGGTCACTTCTTACTGGTTTGTATATGTTTATAGCCATTTGATGTACTGGTAATTTGGGGAGTTAGCTAGGAATGTAAAAATAGTGATTTGCATTAATTGTTACAAGGTAAGTTCAGTGTTGTATGAGGAGAACATTTGAACTGGAAAGGCTTTCATAGAATCATAGAATGCTTTGGGTTGGAAGGGACCTCAAAGATCACCTAGTTCCAACCCACCTGGCCATGGGCAGGGACACCCTCCACTAGACCAGGTTGCTCAAAGCCCCATCTAGCCTGGCCTTGAACACTGCCAGGGATGGGGCTTCCAAATCTCTCTGGGCACCCTGTGTCAGTGCCTCACCACCCTCATAGTAGAGAATTTCTTCCTAAAATCTAATCTAAACTGACCCTCTTTCAGCTTGAAGCCATTGTCCTTTGCCCTGTCACTGCACTCCCTGGTGAACAGTCCCTCTCCCACTTTCCTGTAGGACCCCTTTAAGTATTGGCTGTAATTAGGTCTCCCAGAGCCTTCTCTTCTCCAGGCTGAACAAGCCCAACTCTCACAGCCTGTCTTCATAGGAGAGGCGCTCCAGCCTCCAGTCATCTTTGTGCCCTCCTCTGGACTCTCTCCAACAGCTTCATGTCTTTCCTGTACTGGGGACCCCCAAGGTAGATGCCTCCCTTGACCTGCAGGCCACACTGTTCTTGATGCAGCCCAGGACACATTTGGCCTGGGCTGCAAGCTGGCACTGACAGTGCAATTGAGCTTTACATCAGTCAGTGCCCCCAAATGATAGTTCAGTGCTTTCAGGAGTGAAAGAATCTTACGAAGCCTCTGTACCTGTTTTAAAAGTGAGTTTTGGACTGTGTGGGGTCACTTCTTGTTTATGTTCTGAGTTTGGCTTCAGTCAAAGAGAAAGCAGAATGATTATGATGAAAACTGAGCCTAAGTCAGTATTAAAGCATAAATGTTTACCCCAGAATTACACACAGAATGACAAGGTTGGAAAAGACCTTTAAGATCATCAAGTCCAACTGTTCCCATCCTATGCTAAACCATATCCCTAAGTACCCAATCTACCCATTTTTTAAACACATCCAGGGATAGTGACTCAACCCCCTCCCTCGGCAGCCTGTTCTAGGCCCTGCCAATTTTTTCAGTGAAAGAGCTTCTGTGGGGTGAATCCCTCAGTAAGGATTCATGTTCAGTCCCATGCAGACAGTTAAATTGCACCATATCTAAAGTTAGTTTGTGTTGGCTGATTACTGCCATAACTATTTTGCTCTCCTTACTCTGAAATACTGCAAGGAATACTTCACCAAGAGTGTCACCAAAGCCTGTTTAACCTCCCAGCTACCCAGATGTACCTATTTAAAAAGTAGTGACCAAGCTTGCACTTACGCAGCAGCAGTCAGGAAGTGTCAGTCCTATCATGGGTGGTAAATCTGTAGAAAGACAGAATTAGCTTTTTTTTTCTTTGTGGATTGGTTCTGACAGCTGAAATCTCCATGTGAAACTGGGGGGAAAGTAACATTCAGTGGAAATGCAGGTTTGACACAGTATTTTCTTAGAACTCAAATGAAATGATGAAATTGAATTCTGTGCGATACTAGAGGGTAGAGTTCTCTAACACATCTTTTCACAATGCAGGAATAGCTTTGATTGAATTAGGTGCTGGCTCAGCAGTGTTGAATCTACAAAGAAACAACTGCTAGAACAGAGGGTTTTCTTGACTTTTGGGTTCTATATAATAATCTTGATGACCAGATCTTCTGTTGAAGAGAAATCGGGAACCTGAGAAACCAATTTACTTTCTTAAACTTCTGGTGTGTTTACAACTTTGCTGTTAAAAATCTTAGGTGCAGAGCATTTATTTAGTTGTTATGTAGCATGTACACAATAGATAGTAGCTTATTAATTCTCCCTCCTCCTGGGGAGAGAAGAAATTCTGAAAATAGCTTCTAATTTAGTTCAGGTTTTGCTTGATGGTGGGTTGATTTTGCTTAATGTATAGGAATTGCTTGAAGATGACTTCTGGTGGTTAGGCCTGATGCAAATCAGGCCCTTAAAGCCTAATGTACATGACAGGTCAAGTTTCAGTCACTGGCTGGGTAATTGTGATGGTGCCATTTGTGTTTCTTTAAGTACCAGTTATACAAGTATCAATTTTCTAATTTCTAATTGAGAATTAGAAACGTAAGATTGGCTGGCCTGACTTTTACAGCTGACATGAGTATTACAGGCACACCATTCAAAGCCCAATTGAATTAAAAACTAGGTAAGCATAGATATTTCCAAAGCAAAGCCATGCTGATATGGCACTATGGAGGTAATAATGCTGCTTCTTAAGCTCCTTGTTCAGTCTTCAGTCTCTTTGTGGGTTTCTGTGGCTCAATCTATGATTTTTTTTTTCCCTCTGTCTTTAAAAAATAGTATCTACCTCTTTCATAGAATTTTGATTTCCCATGAAGATCCTCATGGAGTTGTGGTTTAATCCTGTTGTGCTTCCTATATTAATTGATGTAGGTTTTTGGATGGCATCTCAAATGAAATTCAAAATCTGTGTGTATGGAAAAGCAGCTGGTGACTTGCTTATGTGTTATCTTGGGTTTCTTACTATTCAATTCTGTGTTCAGGCATCATAAATTCATTGACCCAGCTTTAAAAGCATCTAGTCTACTAAAGACAGTAATGCTATTTTAAAAAAGTTTATTATATATTTATTTTTCCTTAATTTCTTATTATGTCTCATATTTTAAGTTTAGGATGCTAAGAGTTTTCTTTGACATACACTATGGGAGTAAGTCACAGTATAACTGTAGACATCTAGGCTCAATAGAAGATCAATTTAGCAAAGTAAATGCCTTTATTCCAATGCGCTGAGATTATTAAGTTGGGTAGTAAAGCTGGACTTCTTCTATTATCTGTAAATACTAGAATGCTTTCCTTGCCATAGATAAATATTGTCTGGTCAGGAACTTTAATTAAACCTAAGCAAGAGCTGCTATTGATGTTTGATTTCCACCGTTGAAAATACAAGCAAATATATAAGTAAGGTCACAGGTACAATTAAATGTAGGTACAAACTGGCATCATGTAGAGTATATCACTCATCCTTTTTACTCTGTTTGAGTATAAATTTTTATTGGTTTTTCATACTTCATTCCCATCTCAGAACCTGAAACATGTTTTGCTGTTGAACATAAATCTCCCCATAATTCTAAATACATGCTTCAGTCACTGGAATTTAAAAACCAAAATAATGGCTATGAGCAAATTGGAATAAATCCCAAAAGTTACAGTGAGGTAATGCAAGGGATTTAAAATATAGGTATATATAATAAAAATCTACATGCAGATCATAAAAAGATTTATTCATAAAAATATTTATTTTTGTAATATGACTTTTTCAGGGTCTCTTGACAACAGGAGTAGAATTTGAGTCTCTTCCTGCAGCTCTTTCCCTCCCTGCGGAATCAGGTCTCTACCCGGTAACCCTTGTTGGTGTTCCTCAAACCACTGGACAAATCACTGTCAATGGTAAGCAGTGTCTTTAGTCTTCCTAGCAGAACAACCATGTGTTTTACATCTGTGTGGATTACATAAGTTTGCATGATGCATTTTAAGTTGCTGTCCTTTATATATTTGTTACTCTGGGTTCTCAGTATGTAAAAGAAAAAACAAACCAATCCAAAAATCTGTTTTCTATAGTAGACCACTAAAAAACATAGCCTGAAAAATCACTTGGTGACTGAGAGATATTTACAGTATCTCACATATCAGGGAAAAAGGATAATGAACTCAAACATCCCTTCATTAACACTTTATTTGGAAAGCTGAGGAGGATTACTTGAGCTTTTTCATGAGAAAGCAGAAAATAATCTTGCAGGTCGTTTTTCTTAATTAATTGTGTTCATGCAGATTACAGAAATTTTTGCAGATTGCTTGTGTAGAAACAATTTAGCCAATGTGTTATCTGTTGCAGTAGAAATATAATTTCATTAATAAGCTTAAATAGAACTGGTTTTGTAGCAAGTAAAGATAATTAAAGAGCTTTTGTAGATGATAAATAGATCAGTCTCCTAGAAAAGGGAGATAAATGTGAAAATGCTAGATTCAACTAGTAGGATTGAATGATCTTAGCAACACACAGTTTTGGGTAGTGTTCCTGGAGTACAAAGTTACAAGAAAAGAACCATTTTAATAAAGCTGAACACCAAAAGAAGAAAGGGTTTGCGCTTGAAGAAACTCTGTTCTGAGTTTTTCTTAAGTGCTTTTCTTTCTACTCATGATTCCTCATTTGATTTTTTTTTTTCCTTTTTCAGAAACTATTTCAGTAAATACGGAACAGCATCAAAGCATTCAGAACATTTGTGCTGTATTCTGCTTTTAGTTTCACATACTAAAAATATATTGCAAGTAGAGAAGTTGATTTCTGTATTTGGCATCAGTTTGTGTGTCAATGTATCAAGTTTTCCTTCAGGTGTATAATACATAGCTGGTATATAATGCCTGGCTTGTATGTATTGCCTGCTATGGAATTGGTGTGGAGATACTTTCCTGTTAAACTTTTGGAGGATAAGCTACGGTCTTCCATGGCAGGTGTCTATGTGTGTGTGTGTGTGTGTGTGTATATATATATATACACACACATACTTTTTTCCCTTAATAATTTCATAGAATTTAAGTTGGAAAAGACCTCGAGATCATTGAGTCCAATCTTCAACCCAACACCACCATGCTCACTAAACCATGTCCCAGAGTGCCATGTCTATGTGGTTTTTGAACACGTCCAGGAATGGTGACTTCACCATCTCCCAGGGAAACCTTTAACATTACTAGATTACTCTTTTGGCAAAGAAACTTGTCCTAATACTGAATCTAAACCACTCCAGCACAACCAAAGCATTTCTTCTTGTTCTACCGCTTGTTATTTGGAAGAAGAGACCAACAGTCACCTGGCTACAACCGCCTTTCAGTAGTTGTAGAGAGCAGTAAGGTCTCCCCTCAGCTGCCTTTTCTCCAGGCAAAAAAACCCCCAGATCCTTCAGCTGTTGCTCATAAGACCTGGGCTCTACACCCTTTACCAGCTCTCATATTTTTTTGTCCTGAGAAGATTGTCCTGTAGAGAAGGTGGTGGGTTGCGTAGCAGAAATATTGGCAAGATCTGACTAGTAAGCTTAGTATTTTTAGGCATTTGAGATGGCAAGAAAAGTTTATGATACACTGATGTTTTCTTTTAAAAATCAGGTTACCATACTTCAGTCTTTGGAGTCTTCAGTGATTGCCTTCTGGACAATCTGCCAGGAGTGAAGACCAATGGCTGTACTGTTGAAGTCATTCCAGCTTTGCCAAGGCTGCAGATCAGTACCTCCCTGCCAAGGTGAGAAACTGAATTAAATGATTATTTTATTTAGTCATATTTGTTAGTGAAACACTTATTAAAAACTCCTTCATCTAAGTATCTAATCAGTTCTTTAGGAAAACAAGACACAAACTTTAGAATATAAATCTATGGTTTTTATTTTACTGCTTGAAACCTTGGCATTGCATAGAAAGTATTTTGAGATTTAATTTACTGAGGGCGTGCAATGGTTATTCACTATTAAAGTCTTACTTGTAGAAGACTGAATCCTTTAAAGGCTAATTGTTCATCAAATCTTGAAGTAAAGAGGTAATCCATGGAGTAGTGCAGGCTGGAAAAGACACCTCTGGAGGTCACCTGGTCCAAGATTTTGCTCAAAGCAGGGCCAGCTTTGACAAGTGATATGACTTAAAGGTTAGGTCAGGTTACCCTGGGCATGTTTTAGGTGAGTTTTAAGCATCTCCATGGACAGTGTTTTCATCGCTTCTGTGGGAAATCAGTTCCAGTGTCTGGCCACACTCTCAAGAGTAAAAATCACCCTCTCTTTGCTTCAACCTGAAAAAAATGCAGCTCTTTGAATCTGTCCTCATATGCCATGTGCTCATGCCTCCTAATCTTTTTGATGGTCCTCTTCTGGGCTTGCTCCAGTATATCAAGATTCCCATTGTTCAGGGCTGAAATGTGGTACCATACTACAGAAACAGTATGTTTAAGAGGTACAGGAACTATAAAATTTATTGCTTTATATAGTCACCAAAAAGGCCACAGTAGTAGCGTGGGTTTTTTGTGGGAGGTTTTTTTTTTCAGCTTTTTTTTTTACATGAAGAGTGTGGCTGACTAATTTAATGATTTTAGAAAGAGCTGGTAAGGCACAGATTCAATTCAATTTTTGGAACTTTTCAAGGTTCAAGATCATTCATCTTCTAAACTGCATGTTGATAACTATATCTCAGCCTTGCCATCCATCTACTGTTTTGCAAATAGTTGTAAAAGTACAGAGTTTCAGGGGTTTTTTTTATTTTTTAAAACTAATGTTCCTTTTAGCCATCAATCTTGAAAAAAAGCCTTTTGTTTGTTACTGCCTTGATAGTTCAAGTGCCAAAGGGATTGTTCTATTGATTGGAAGAGCTCAGCATTTACGACCCTTTGTAGGCTGACCATCAGTGTCATATGACACAAAGATATATATATGTGTGTGTGTATGTATAATTTTTTGGTTGTGTTCTTCAGTATGGTTTACTTAGTACAGCAAAGGAACCAGTTTAGTTCTGATTTTTCCTTTTTCTTATGTAGAATGGGCTGTGTTGATGGCATTGTATTACAGAGATATAAAAGTAATATCCTGATGAAAACATCAAAATACTAAAATGCTGCAATTGAGTTACATGTTGGTAAATTCCCTATATAAAAGTTCTGCTAGATGCAGAGTCTGTTGTTTGGCTATAATCAAAATTGATACTGGCTAGCCAAAGTTATGAATATATTAAAGAACATGATGGGTTTGCAATACAGAGGGAATTGCAAATATTCTTAAATGAGCATAATATCTGCTCTTTCTGGATACATGTTCAGCTGATAATAGGGAACAATAACAAGTTTGTATATTGGTGTGTATTAACTTTTTTGTTGGTGTTAAATTTATTTGTGGTTTCTTCAGATGCTTTAGTTTCAGTCCTCAGGCTTGGTTCTTGTGACATCCTGTGAATTCAGCTGTGATTCTGGCCACCTTGCACTATGGCAGAGAGGTTTCTGTTTAACATCTCTTGCTCCTTCTCCCAGCCTCTCTGTAACCAGCAAATTGCTTCATGCGACTCCCATCAACAGCATTTTTACCCTTGTGCTCTCTGGAGGGTGAAAGGTGTGGGGAAGAAGTGAGAGAAATGACTTCCTTGACTTACAGACAACAGGATGAAATCAGAATCTGACTTCTATCCTTGTATCTTGCTGATTTGTTTTATGTTTACATTTGTGTTGACACCCATCTTACCAACATTTGATGTTGGGCTCTATTCTTCAGGAAGAGTCTCTTCCTGACAGATCACATCAGTTTTTACAGCTAATTATCTTTGGAACCTTCTATCAGAACTAAACTGATTTGTCTTATTTTTTCACCAAATTTAATTCTTTTTGAAGTATTTGAGATAATCTTGATACTGTATTTATCTCCTGGCTTCTTTGTAGGTGAAGCCACTGTCATGTAGGAAACGTTTTGTTTGGAAGGTGAAAGTTGTATAGCTCTGTATAATTTCTGCAACAGTTGATTGATAGTAATTTTGGGATGATAGTCACTTTGGCAGGAATAATTCCAGGCTTTTCTAGGCATTTTTTTAGGATTGCAGAAATGTTTTTATTAATAATTGTTCTGGAACATCAACTTAATAAGCTCAATATAGCAGAAGCTGTGATAGAATAGTAGAATTATTCAAGTTGGAAAAGACCCTTAAAATTATTGAGGTCAACAATAAACTTAGCACTGCCAAGTCCACGACTATACCTTGTGCCTTGGTCCCACGTCCACACATCTTTTAAATATCTCCTGGAATGGTCAACCAATCCCTTCCAGGGCAGCCTGTTCCAATAACTGATAACCCTTTTGGTGAAGAATATTTTCGTAATATCCAATCCAAACCTCCTCTGGCACAACATAGAATCATAGAATGGCAAGGGTTGGAAGGGACCCCGAGGATCATAAAGCTCCAAACCCCCTGCAACAGGCAGGGACACCAACCTCAGGCCTGGAGCTACACAAGGTTGCCCAGGGCCCCATCCAACCTGGCCTTGAACACCTCCAGGGATGGGGCATCCACCACCTCTCTGGGCAGCCTGTTCCAGGACCTCACCACTCTTTCTGTAAAAAAGTTCCCCCTAATATTCAATCTAAACCTTCCCTCCTTCAGCTTCAATCCATCTCCCTTGTCCTGCCATTATCTGCCCTTTGAAAAAGCTGATTCCCCTCCTGTTTCTCTGCTCCCTTCAGGGACTGGCAGGCTGCAATGAGGTCCCCCCACAGCCTTCTCTTCTCCAGGCTGAACAAGCCCAGCTCCCTCAACCTCTCCTTGTAGGGCAGATGCTCCAGCCCTCTAATCATCTTTGTGGCTCCTCTGAACCCTCTCCAACAGTTCTACATCCTTCTTGTATTGGGGGTCCCAGCTCTGGACACAGGACTCCAGGTGGGGCCTCATGAGGGCAGAGTAGAGAGGGACAATCCCCTCCCTGTCCCTGCTGCCACCCCTCTTCTGATGGAGCCCAGGATCCCATTGGCCTTGCGAGCTGCAAGAGCACACTGCTGGCTCATGGGAAGTTTCTCATCCACAACATGAGGCCACTTCCTCTTGTCCTATTGCTTCTTACTTTGGAGAAGAGACCAACACCCGGTTGTAACCTCCTTTCAGGTAGTTGTAGAGAGCAATAAGGTCTCCCCCTCAGCCACCTTTTCTCCAGGCTAAAAACCCCCAGTTTCCTCAGCCACTCTTCCTAAGACTTGTGCTCTAAAACCCCTCACTAGCTTTGTTGCCCTTCTTTGGACATGTTTCAGCAGCTCAGTGTCTTTCTTGTAGCGAGGGTCCCAAAACTGAACATAGCACCCAAGCTTCAGCTTCACCAGTACAGGAGTATGATCACTTCCCTAGTCCTGCTGGCCACACTATTTCTGATACAAGCCAGGATGCTGTTGGCCTTCTTGGCCACCTGGGCACACTGCTGCCTTGTATTCAGCTAATACCCCCACGTCCTTTTCCTCCAAGCAGCTTTCCAGCCACTCTTCTTCAAGCCTGTAGCATTGCCTGGGATAGTTGTAAACGTAGAGCAGGACCCAGCACTTGACCTTGTTGAACCTCCTACAGGTGACCTCAGACCATTCATCCAGCCTGTCCAGATTCCTTGGTGGAGCCTTTCTGCCCTGGAGCAGATTGACACTTGGTACAACGTGGTGTCATTTGCACACTTACTGAATGTGCATTCTGAAGGTTGCTGTGGGTTGAGAATGATTTGGTTAGTAGGTATTTTTGTCATGTTGTGTATATATATATATGTACTTGAGCATAAATTTATATGTATCATCTATTGGGTATATAAAAATACTACACTGCTAAGTAAAAACAATCCTAATGGAAATTCCTAGAAAGTAAGAAAATTGAGGGAAGAAAAAAAGGTGCCAAATTCATAAATAAAATTAGAAAAGACTTCTCATATAGAAAACTATCAGTCACTTTCAGAAGAACCAGAGATTTTTGAAGCTGTGTGCCAGCATGCCAGGCATTATAAGCTTCTTTCTAGAGGAGTACTTTCTAATATACTGAAACAGTTGTGGAATACATACTCAAAATCATGTTTACAGGCAGAGAGGAAATGTATTTTATATATAAAGCCAAGAATTTACTGTTTGTGTCTTAATGATTCCTGTATTAGACTGTCATTAGTTCAGATGCAATTATAACAGAAGAAAGAAAACCAGAGAAAAATACTCTATAGAGAAGGAGAATAACTATTAACAATAGACTTAAAATTGCTATGCACACACTTCCTATTTTCTACCTGATTTTCTGGTGCTGTGCTGTTTCCCACTGCTCCTCTGGGTCCTAAGGTCGGCCTTTTCCATCTAGTGGTACAATGAGTTGTCAGCATCTGGAGTCCTTCACCAAGAGGAATATGATGCTGATGGGTTGGATTGGTTTTTTCACTCTAGAAGACACTTGAAGACATTTTTGCTTGCTAACACATTTTTATGCCATGTTCTTTCTTCACCCAAACTCCATGTTGCATCCGAAGTTAATGTATGTGGTGCTTTTGTTGTGTATTAGATCCTTGTTTTCTTTGTTAACCCTGAAGGCTCTTTTTGACCAGCTCCATGTCTACATTTCTTTGGCTGTTAGTGAATTGTTTATAGCTGTTGGGTCACTGGAGCTAAGCATGTGCCCCAACTCTTACCATCCCATGCCAGTAATACTTCACTGCATCTTATGTCTCCACTTCAGTCATACCAGACCTGTGTTTCTCTACACAGTGTGACTATGTTTGTCATAAATATGTCATTATACCTAGAACAACTGCTTTTTGCTACTCTCTATACACAAATATAGTTGTGCTGAACAGAGGTTACAGAAATAAAGCAAATTAGGTGTAGCCACCAAGTCAGGACAAAAATTGCTGCTACATTAAATCAAACTAAACTTGCAGGCCAGTCAGAGTAAGTTCAGAGCAGGCACAGAGTCATGGAATGGTTTGGGTTAGAAGGGACCCTTAAACATAATCTATGTTCCAGCCCCCCTGCCCAATCTATGTTCCAATATCCCTCTGCTAGCCCAGGTTGCCCAAAGCCCCATCCAGCCTGGCCTTGAACACTGCCAGGGATCCAGGGGCAGCCACAGCTTCTCTGAGCAACCTGGTCCAGTGCCTCACCACCCTCACCGTGGAGAATTTCTGCTGAATATTGAATCTAAACTGATTCTTTTTTTTAGTTTAAAGCTGTTACACCTTGTCCTAGCACTACGCCCCTTCTCCAGCTTTCCAGTAGGCCTGCTTTAGGTACTGGGGCCTTCTCCAGGCTGAACAAGCCCAACTTCATAGGAGATGTGCTCCAGCCCACAATTATATTTGTGGTCTCATCTGGACAGGCTCAAACTAGCTTCATGCCCTCCTCATGTGGGGTGCCCCAGAGCTGGATGCAGGACTCCAGGTGGGGTCTCATGGAACAGAGAGGCAGAATCACCATCCTCACCTGCTGGCCATGCCTCTTTATATGCAGCCCAGGTCGTGGTTGGTTTTCTGGACTACAAGCACACACTCCTGGCTGCTATCTTATTTTTCATCTAACAGTATCCCTACGGCATGCCTCAGTCCAGAGGTCTTGCAAGTTCAGGACAAAATCAGTTACTGTACAATACTTAAAGAAGAATTGAGATGGTATTTAATGTAAGACTCTGTATTAAAGAAAAGGATTTTCAAGTTGAATTGGCTTGGGCTCAGTTTTCAGATGTACCTTGTTACAGCAATTGAATGTACTAGTTATTTGGTTTCTTGGTATGCAATTCCTTGACTCCTCTGTCCAAATATGAGGGAAGAAAATAAATTCTTTCTTTCTTTCCTGTCACTCCAAATGACCAAGCCTTAGAGTGCTGCAAGAGTAATATTGCAGTAAATTTTGAATGATCAAAAAAATTTGTGTTTCAAGTGCTTGTCATATATGTATTCTGAAAGACTAAAATCTGCTCTTGTTTATGTAGGTTTTTTATCTTCTACTAAGGATAGGTTAGGAAGGAAGAATAGGAGAAGTACCTGCCAAAAGAAGTTACTGAACCTTGATTTACCAACAGATTTAATCAGTCATTAATCTCAGTAGCTTTTCTCCTTGCGTCCTTGATCCCTTATAACCACTTTGCATTAGCATGAAAAAATACAGTCAGAAATTGAACCTCTGCCCATCTGTCTTGTTTTGCAACCCTCCTTTCCTCATTCATGTTGTAAAGAGTTCATTTATATTCACTGTTTCACCTTTCACACAGTGAATTTTTTTTCCAGGAGCTACTCCCATGAGGTCTATTTCCTTTGTTGTCCACTAAAACTGCATTCTCTCTTGTGTTACTTCTTCCTAGCAAAGGTCAAGGTTACTGCTCGAGTCTCCTTTACCCATGATGTGTTGTCATAGCACTGTGCATATCTGCTATTTCAAATATTGACTGGTTTGACACATTTGTTACTTTAAAATTAAATGCTTGATAGTCATTTAAATATATTCTCATGTTCTTGAAGCTTTAGATACCCACACGCTCCCTCTAGCACCTGTTACTTGTAGGATAATGGTTTTGCTATTAGTTAGTGCTGCTTATCTGTTGTGAAAGGTGTTTCTGTCTTCAGTCTGCATGTATCATATGTTGGTGGAGTTTGAGGAGGCCTGACAGTGTAAGATAACCTATCCTCACCTGTGAGTACAAAGGTTTCAACTCTTTTGAGGTTTCTTTGAGTTAACTTTATTTTTACTTTTGTAATTGTTGTGGGCTGATCAGGGAGCAGTATGGACTTCAGGATCTGGCAGAGGGTTCTAACCCTGGTTCTTCCTGTGTAGTGCTCAACTTTTTATTTTCCTCAACTTTATGCTTACCTCAACTTTATGTTTTATCATTTTTGGTTTACATTTAGCTCTTGATGTTCATTGTTACTCAACCCTCATGTTCATGTGCTCAGAAGATCAGTTATCACTTTTCTCAAGTTTGTTCCTTCTAATGACCTGATCTTGCTTTTTTATTTCCCTTTCTTATGGCTTGTGCCACGTTTTTTAAAAAGCTTCCAGAGTTAGGAATACATATTTTATATTGTTTGAAATCTGACTTTGTCTTATGCATAAAATATTAACATTTGTTCTCAATGGTTATAAAAAAATGACCCTGTTAAAAATGAGAATGGGAAATGATATAACTTCAAGATAGCAGCGCAGCAGTTTCTGAGTCTTCAAAGAATGTAATTACCTGGACAGGCTTTTAACATGTTTATCAAAAGGCTTTATTTGTGTGTCATATTTTGTAGGTCTGCTCACACACTTCAGCCTTCTTCAGGGGATGAAATCTCCACTAATGTGTCTGTCCAGCTTTACAATGGAGAGGCCCAAGAGCTGATCATTAAGTTAGAAAATATTGGAACAGAACCACTGGAGAAACTGGAGGTCACAGCAAAAACAGTCAACACTAAGGGTGCGTATGCTGATTTATGTTTAGAAGTAATAATGATCACTTTTTCTCTCATAAAAGTGGGACTGGTTGTGCTGTAGTTATTTTAGGTCAGTTTAGAATATCATTAATGTTTATGGGGATCTTATTAATGTTTATAAATATCTCAAGTGAGGGAAACAGGGGGAAATGGCCAGCCTCTTCTCAGTGGTCTGTGGGGACAGGACAAGGGGCAATGGCTGCAAGTTGGAGCACAGGAAGTTCCACACCAACATGTGGAAGAACTTTTTCACATTGAGGGTTGACAGAGCCTTGGGACAGGCAGCCCAGGTGTGTGTGGAGTCTCCTTCTCTGGAAATATTCAAGACCCATCTGGACACTGACCTGTGTGACCTGTCCTAGGGACCCTGCTTTGGCAGGGGGGTTGGACCCGATGATCTCTGGAGGTCCCTTCCAACCCCTACAATTCTGTGATTCTGTGATCATAATCCCATTTATGGAATTGGAATCATTCACTTGGATTTTATTGTAGGAATACAGAAAAGAAAGAGAATGTAAGAAAATGTAGAAAGAAAATGAAAAAAATTGTAGAACCATCTGTGTGTCAGGGTCACCTGCTTTTTAGAAATCTAGATTTCTTTTTAAAGTTACTTGGGAGGGGAAGGGGTAGGGATCCAGGGGCAATAACTAAAAACAAAGAGTCTTTCTCCTTCTATCTAAATATACTGATTAGTTAAGTAAACTACCATTGGCAGTGTGATGAACTATGTGAGGGATTGAAAGTAAATAAGGCAACTTTTCTGTCTCAGTGAGCAATAAGAAAAAAAGTGGGATAAAGGACTTCAAAAAACCAAGGCAATAAATAAAATAAGCTACTGTGAGTTAAAATAATAATTGAATAATGTTTTAATAATTCCACTTATTTATTCTAGAATACTCTGTATATATCAGTATTTAAAACAGTCTTGCTTTTGTTTTGTGTCTTATCATTTTTTGTTTGTCCTCTGAGGCATCACTATGAAAATGGTATTAACAGAAGAACCACAGATGACAAGCAAGATAATCTTCACTTACAATAGAAATACCTTATTTTATTGCAGGTTTTATTCTGTCAATGCCAGAGTATTAAAAAGCAATGTGATACCTGGTGATTTTTGTTCATTTTGGTATTCAAGCTCAAGAGTATCCTCTTCTCTGCAACCTTAGAGAATAGGAGTTGCCAATCATCTAAGAATAGATTTTCTGTCTGAGACTTGTTACCAAGAATAAGTTTTGAAGCTGAAATCTGTGATGACTTTTCTGTTCTTCAGTAATTCCAACATGCTCCTATGGTGCTGTATGTCTGCAACAGAAATAACAAATACAGAGTGCATATTAAATGGTGGAATTTATGAAATGAAACATATTAAATGGTTAAATATATGGTTATCTGAATCAGATGTTATTCAGACTCTTACTACATAACTTTATGCAGTTAATTGGTTCAGAACTTTGCAAAAGAGACCCTTGACAACTTCAAAACCATCATCTATCTGTCAGAACTTTTAATAAAAGCAATGGGGAAAAAGGAGAAAACTTGGTGCACTCAGCTATGAGCTCCATAAAACTTTAATTTTACTTCATCTTTCATTTTCTTTCTCTAAAGAAAATGTTTACAATGAAGCCTCTTTGTGTATCTGACAGCCTTTTAGATGTAGTTCAGCATGATAATAATTGCCTTTATGGGGAAGAGGAAAATTTCTAATGAGTAAGTTATAAATATGTGTAGTCACAAAAATGCAACACTTAAATCAGCATTTCAGAAAAATAGAAATCAGAGCAAGTTGAGAGGCACCAAGTGGTATTTATTCTGAGAGCATGAAACCTGTGCCATCAAGATCACAGAATTGTAGAAGTCGATGTGAGCAGGGACCTCTGGGTATCATCCTAACTCTCCTCTGAAAGTACAACTTCAGATTAAGTTGTCTAGGCTCCTACCAAGCAGAACCTTCAGTTTCTTGCACTGTCTCATGGAATTGAAGTTCAGACCTGCACTTGGCACAGTATGCTCAAGATGAGCCACGTTACTGGAGGAAAATACTGAAATAAGTACAATTTATTACATGACTGTGTGCTGTGGGCACGATGTAAAGTACTGAACAGCGCTATACATGGCAAAAAAAGAATGGTCTGCATTAAGTATTTAATAATTACATTATTTCAGATGTAATTGCACACAGGACTTGCAAAGGACCTTTACCTTGACTGTCTTCCATTTTGGTCATTGTTTTTAATTTATACAAATGCATACGGATGGACTCGTGATATATAGCTTGATCTATGACACGGGATTCTAGTGATCAGTGGCCAACTGAAGATTTGTAAAGTCAGCAGCTGGGTTTGGTCAATGATGCTACATGCATGGGAATAGTGTGGATATGGGATTAAACCATCTCTGGTAGCAACACAGAGTCTTAATTTGATAGTATATATCAAGTTGAGAGCATATGCAGACGCTTAAAACTATCTGTAGTGCATTAAGAAGTCTCTTGGATGTTCTTTACTACTCTTCAGCTGACATGTGGCTGTGATTTAAACTACTCAAGGTCTCCTTGAAAGCTGTTAGGCATCTTCATCTGCCATGACCACAGCTTGTCTGTCAACTTGGGAGCCTGTGAGAACTTGTGCAATCTCGGCCAAATACAAAGAGCTTTCAATCATCCTTGTTTTCACCTGATCTGCTTTGGTTCTTTCAGTTTTGGCAGTTGGTCATAAATCTTTTGCGGCTGCTGCTGGCATGCCTGCCTGACTTTCATTTCCTTACCTTCAGTTTCTGGGGCCACAACTTTTACTGCAAAGATGGACACTGTAAATAGCAACCATTCTCATTTTTTGGTGTTAAATTACTGGACAGGATTAACTGTTGCTGTGCAATGACCTGACCTCCCTCCTCCTTCATTAAGCAAGCTGTAGCCAGTCTCTTTTCTTGAGGCAGCCCACTTCTCTGACATTGTTTTCAATGGTGTCTTGTTAATGAGAACCTCTGAAGATCAGGCTTTCAACCTTGCTTCCCTCTTACTTCCTCTATTCTGTTTCTTTCAGGTGCAGCTCTTTAGCTTTTCCACTCTGGCCCTCAAATAAATGAGCAGAAATTGCAGCTCACTCTGTGCAGTTCATAAAGGACATCACAGGGTTTTTGAGTCCTTTTAGCAGCCACACGTTACGAAAGAGATCCTGAGGCAAATCAGAAAAAGGAACCTGTCATGCTGCTACAATAAACACATCTGTCATGTCTTTTAATGTCTCATTGCACCACTCTTTTGTCTGCCAGGCTGTGGTATCTGTAGGTTGGACTTCACACTATCAAGGTCAACGCTGTGTCACCTCTTATTGTCCCTAACCAGGGTCAGATGGTCTAATATTTGCTTTAGAATGATGACACATGAAAAGAGGGATGCCTTTCCATCATTTGTTTCCAGACAGCTCTTATCAGAAGCTTGTTATGTCTCAGGGGGTGCACTCTAAAAGCTTTGATAACCTAACTGTTTGATCCACTTGGGCAAATGTGACACTGATGTTTTTAAACTTGAAGTATGGAGAAGAGCATGCCAGGTGTTCTTACCAGTCTCACAGGTTATTAGGCTCTAGGAGTGAGCACCAGCTGCACATGCTGAATGAACTTGGATGATGCAGCAAAACCTCACTGATCTTTCTTAGAAGTGATTGACCTCTGGAATGTAAACCTAGAGAAACAAATTCACCTGTCCAGCTGTATTCTTCCCATGGTCTTTCAACACACCTGCTTGCGATCTCAGGTGTTTAGCTGTGCCAGACCACAAATGAAAAATCTATTCTGTGGTCCAGGTACCCCATTTTAAGAACTCTAAATATCCTGGAGTAGATTGAATTTTGTTTGCCAAACCCCCCCCTCTTTTTCCTCAGTCTCAAAGGAAAATTAATATTGGTACCCTGCCTGCAAGCTGTGTACAAGCAGTTCTAGTGTTAACACCCCACAGTTCCTCAGTTTAAATAAGTGGTTGATAATCTGCAGTGCTAAGTATGCAAGTTTCATTTTTACTAGGATTTCATGCACTTGGAGAAGTTAAGATGTATGAATGCCAATGCCTATGCATTTAGAACTGGTAGTTATTTTCAGGTCCTGTGCATTCTGCTAGGAATATATCCTTCAGCTGGTAAGGCATTGGGAATCAGATGTGCAGATTACTGTGTAAGTCTGAAGGGCTTTGTTGCCTTGGAGCACATCAGATTTCTATCTTCAGGTGTCTGATCATACTTGCATTCAGTGGATACTTTGTGTATGCTGAATTGAGAGATAATGGAATTCTCTGGTCTCATCCTTCTGTGCTAGCTGGAAACTGTTCTTGCATTTATATTTCCTGTAAACTGCTCAGCTGGAGAAGCAGCAGTTGATTTGGTTTTGTTCTACCCAGACTTCACCTTTCAGCTGTAGTCTGGTACATTTTTCTTTCTAGTTGGTTTCCTTTTGTCCTTACCTTTAAACTCTTCTCCCACTGTTCCAGGTGTTTTAATTAAATTGCCAGCAGTGTTGCTACTGTCTCTCACTGGACCTCCAGGCTGAACTGCATCTTTATATCCTCCTGGTTTTTAGTTTTTGTGTTGTTTTAAAATCTCTGTTCTTCAGAAATCCACAACTCTGCTCACAGCACTGTTCCATGTATATACAGTTTCTCTGATGCTTTAACTTCAGGTGCAGTTTTGAGGCTGTCTGCAGATCATAAGGCTGTGGTTAACAGGATTTGGTACCATCCTGTCCCATTTTCCCCCTATAAAGATAATGGCATAAGAATTTAAGAAATGTCCTACTAGAGCTGATGCTCCACCTAAGCAGTAACAGGGCATTAGAAGTCTCACCCCGTTGTGTTTCTGTTGTGCTTGCTCAGCATCCGTAGTTCCTGTACTCCTTTAGTAGCCCATCATGGACTTGCCCATTCCCATGCTGAAGCTGCTGGTACTGTTTACCTCTACAGCCTCCTGTGGCAACCAGTTCCAGAAGTTCACTACCCACTGAGTAGAGAAGTGCTGTATCTGTTTTTATATGTTCTATCAAGTACTCTTGGATCTCATACCAGGGACTTCAGTGAACAACGCTTCTGAATTCACTTTATCTGCCATGCCTGTAATGTTTGTGAACTGAAGCCATCTTCCCCTACTTAGCCTTTGGTTCAGCCTTTTCTTATCTCTGCTCAGGTGGTGGCTGCTCCACCCCATGATCGTTTTAGTTACTCTTCTTTGGACTGTCCCTAACTCTAGTCCTCACAGTGCAGAGACCAGAACTGCAAACAACACTTGAGGTGTGACACACCAGTGTTTTATGCAGTGACAAAACACCCGCTTTGACTTGCTCTCAGCATCCTTCCTAAGGATGACCTGGGTTTTGTTGTGGTGGATCTCTTCTTTTCCTTTTCATTTTCTTTCCCCTCTCTTTTTTTCCATTGGTCTTTCTGAAGTTGTTGATCCTAGAGGATCATCAGTGGCGGCTCTGGGGTTTCTTTCTGGAGTTATAACTGTCAATTCCAAGGTCAATATATCAGGCATGACCTGCCCCTTCCCTCAGATGGATTATTTTACCTTTATGTATCTTGAACTCCATCTTTTTGCATGCTCACTAGATTTCATGAGGGCCTTTTGAGTGTCTCGCCTTTGATATTACCACTTCCCTAAGTGATTATAAATCTGGTCATTTCTGGAAATGAATCTGATCATGGTGAATGTAGCTTGCAGAGCCATTTAATGTTCATAGGCTTAAACACTGTTATTGAAAGGAATGTCTTTGTCTACACTGTTGTTCTATAAAACACTTTATGACAAAGAAAAAATTAAAATCTTGGTAGCTCATAAATTCTACACCTTTGCAATCTATACAGTTGAGATATTAATGTTCAAGTACAGCAAACAGTAAGTACCCATCGCTTGAGTACTTACATAACTTGATTTTTTTCCTATTTAAGTAATTCTTAAATACATAGTTTTATGGTTTTGTTTGTTGACTGGTTATCTGAAGAGCAAATAAGTTTGAGAAAAATGTTAGCAGTCATAATACATTCTGTTCTATACAATAGCATGAATCATTGATGGTGGGAAGGTAAAAGCATTGAATAATTACATTAAAATAAACCTTTTTGTGCATCCTTTGAACGAGATTTTATTAAAAGAATGAGAAACATAGCAAAATTTTCCTGATTTATCTGGGAACTCAAGGTTGAAAAGAACTGAGGTTGTGATCTCAGAAGACTTTTCTGTTGAGTTTATGCAAAGTGCTACCATGGATTACTTAATTTGGCAGGCCTTAAAATCCTTGAAGAGTTAGATTGGGTTAGTTTAACCCAAAGGTATATTATGGGGTAAACTATTACATGGTATCTGTTATGATTTTAGTTACTTGCTATCCAGTAAAATGATAAAGCAAGTTACTAATTTAAACTCTTGACTAAAACTTGCTTGTAAATTCAGTTGTTTGCTAAAGACTAATTTTGGACTACAAACAACTGAGTACAGAGATGCCCCACAAAAGATTCTTTCCCAGTGAACTGAAAGGTTTGAAGCCCCATGCCATAATGTAATTCACTGTAAAAATGATTACTGGACAAGGGGAAGAAAACATTATTAAGCTATAAACAGGAGTCAGATAAATATAAACTAGATTTTTCTCGACAGTTTAACTTTTAGCTCAAGTGCTCCTATCTTGTCTTGTAATTACAGGTATTGGAGAGTATTTGCAAGGGCTGGTCTCACTTGGAAAGTCTTTTCACTCATAATATTAAATAAATCTCTTAATGAAAATACATTTGGAAACAATTTTTCATTAAGCTGAAGATAGACTAAAGTGCTTGGGATATGTCATTCTTTTGCAGAGGAAAAAACATCTCTTTAAGAGTATTAAGGATACAGAGATTGCTGTACTTGTTACTTTTCTTGAAAACAGAAGAAAATCAGAACAGTGATATGGTTACAGCTAAATCATTAGGTGGAAGTGACTTTAAGTAAACAATTATTAGGAGCAGTTTTAAATTCTACCTCATCTTCATATGAAGTCATCTATAATATTGATTTGGTGTGGAAAGACACAAGACAACAATTGATAATCTGTCAGAAAAATGTATCTCAGGCAAAGCAGTTATTGTTTAGGTAGAGATTTTTGAAAAGAGATTTGTGGGTTTTCCCTTCTCTAGATACAGTTGTTCTGCTGAAAATGAACAAAGACTGGAAATTTAATTTTTTAAAATTTCCTCTTTAACAAAAAAATGCCTTAATTCTATATTGTAGTCTTCTCTATATTGTATTCTTCTGTTTTCTCACAAGTGGATCTTAGGTGATGGTTTTGAAAGGGCTGTGACACGGCAATACACTAAATTAGCCTGGTATGGAGGAGAGATGAACTGTGTGACTTTCAGTGGTTCCTGTGTTATGCGAAGTAGTACTCAGAGGCTGTTTAAATGAGCATTTAGAAGAATTCATAGAATCATAGAGGTTGGGAGGGACCTTTAGAGGCCATCTAGTCCAACACCCCCCTGCAGTGAGCAGGGACGTCTTCACTAGATCAGGTTGCTCAGAGCCCCATCAAGCCTGACCTTGAATATCTCCAGGGATGGAGCCTCCACTAACTCTCTGGGTAACCTGTGCCAGTGATTTACCACCCTCATATTGAAGAATATCCAGTGTAAATCTCCTCTTTTCTAGTTTAAAACCATTATCCCTTGTCCTATTAGTTCATACCATTGGGAACAGTTCTTCCCCAGCTTTCTTACAGGCACCTTTCAGGTACTGGAAGGCTGCTATAAGGTCCCCCCAGAATCTTCTCTTCTCCAAGGTGAACAAGCCCAACTCTTCAGTATGCTTTGGAGGTAGAATGCATTGTTACAATAAATTCATAAATATATTTTTAGGATTCTGCCAGTCAAAAACTATCATGATTATTTTATGTATTAATAGACTTTCCTGCAGTGTTTAATATTAAAAAATAATGAATTATTAATGAATTTATGGATCTGGGGAGTTGACCCCATCCAGAACCGGAGCCGCCACCTAGTTCCTCGCCTGTCCTCTCAGTGTGGTTGGGAAGAGCATCAGAAGGGCTAAAGTGAGAAAACTCATAGGTGTGTTCTCAACACCGTTTCAGTCATACATCCAACACCAGCACAGACAGGCTGCTATGAAGAAAATTAACTCCATCTCAGCCACCCTAGTACAATGGATTCCCCTCCCGAGGTTATTCGTGAAGTGCAGAAAGGAAATAAGAGATCATCAGGTATTTGTGATGCCTATTTATTATCTGAAGGAAGATTAACTCAGGAAGAAGTCACTGTGTTATTGTAACTTTCTAGTATGTTACAGCCTTGTCTGTCATGACAAAAAGAAAAAAAATTTCCTCTTGAGTAAAGTTCATAGAATATCACTTTTTCTGATTGCTTTTGCTGAAGGTATTTAGATAACCATGACTCTAGCTTTTGGGATATATCAGAGCTTGAAATAACACATAACTAGCTCACCCTTCTTCCTGAAAGTGGACTTAACCCTCTGCTCCTCTTTTTTTCAAGATGGGTCTTTCGATGTTACTATAGTGATAAGGAGACTGGATAACGAACCTCGATGTATTGATGAGCAGTGACTATTGTGGCTTTTTCTCATACTGCTTTCTGGGACTTTAGGCTTAGGGCAGAGGAGCTAATAATTACAGATGCTACATCTCATGCAGACCAATGAGAGATGACTTCCCCAGCAAATATCTTTTAAGACAAACTATCCTGCCTGAAAGCACCCTTAATATTTGGGTGTTACATACCTTATGCTTCTCAGTTTTGAGAAGTCTTTATTTTCTAAAAAACTGAAAGCTAATAGTCTTCTTAGATACTGTCTCCCATGACATCCTGATAGAAAAGCTGAGAGAGCATGGGATAGATGAGTGGACAGTGGGGTGGGTCGAGAATTGGCTGTCGGACCGAGCTCAGAGAGTTGTGATCTGTGGAGCAGAGTCTGACTGGAGGCCTGTGACCAGTGGTGTTCCCCAGGGCTCAGTGTTGGGTCCAGTCCTGTTTAATATCTTCATTGACGACCTTGATGAGGGAACAGCATCCACCCTCAGCAAGTACCTGATGATAAAAAGCTGGGAGGGGTGGGTGACATGCAGGAACACTGCTGCCATCCAGAGACCTGGACAGGCTGGAGAGCTGGGCAGGGAGAAACCAGATGAAATTCAACAAGTGCAAGTGTAAAGTCTTGCACCTGGGGAGGAACAACTGCATGTATCAGTACAGGCTGGGGGTGACCTGCTGGAGAAGAGCTCTGTGGAGAAGGACCTGGGGGTCCTGGTCGACAACAGGTTGGCCATGAGCCAGCAGTGTGCCCTGGGGGCTGAGAGAGACAATGGGATCCTGGGGGGCATCCGGAGGAGTGTGGCCAGCAAGTCACAGGAGGTGATCCTCCCCCTCTACTCTGCCCTGGTCAGGCCCCACCTGGAGTATTGTGTCCAGTTCTGGGCTCCCTGGTATAGAAAAGCCAGGGATCTCCTGGAGAGAGTCCAGAGAAGGGCTACGAAGATGATTAGGGGCCTGGAGCATCTCCCCTATGAGGAAAGGCTGAGAGAGCTGGGGCTGTTCAGCCTGGAGAAAAGAAGACTGAGGGGGGACCTAATCAATGTTTATAAATATCTTAAGTATGGGGTGCAGGGGGAATTGGCCTGCCCCTTTTCAGTGGTCAGTGGGGACAGGACAAGGGGCAATGGCTGCAAGTTGGAGCACAGGAAGTTCCACACCAACATGTGGAGGAACTTTTTCCCAGTGAGGGTGACAGAGCCCTGGGACAGGCTGCCCAGGGAGGTGGTGGAGTCTCCTTCTCTGGAGATATTCAAGACCCGTCTGGACACCTATCTGTGCAGTATGAGCTGGGGAGCTGCTTTGGCAGGGGGGTTGGACCCGATGATCTCTCGAGGTCCCTTCCAATCCTTACAACTCTGTGATTCTGTGATTCTGTTGCGCTTCAGAATTGTAACTTTTATTGTAGTTAATATTTTGAAGAAATGTTTTTTGTAGGCATGGGCTCTTTCCTAGGTTGGAGGCTGTCAGAGTCAAAATTATATCAACTTTTAGGTCCCCTTCAGGCTTTGTTCTCCAGCATTCAGCATGTATATTTAATGCTGTGTATTGCACAATTTTTTTTCTTCTGGTAGTGTTGTTCTTTGCTTAGATTAGTATTTTGAACTTTGTGATCTACATCCTTCCAGGTCAATGTCAGTAACTCCTCTAATCTTTTTCTAGTGTTACATTCATTTTTAATGCCTTAATTCTGAATATTTCAGCTTATAAACAGAAGATGACAAATCAGTTAATGCTCTGTGCAACAGTTACAAACTTAAACATCCTTAACACAGGGGTTATGCTCAGGATTTTTTTCCTTATTTCAATACAGAGAAGTTGTATGGGGACTTCTTGAGTTGGAAGCTAGAAGATACCCTCTCTCAGTTTCCTCTAAAACCTGGGAAGATTGCAACATTTACTGTAAACATTAAAGTGAAGCTGGACTTTTCCTGCCAGGAAAACCTTCTGCAAGATCTCAGCGACGGTGAGTTTTTAATTTCTTCTTCCCTAGGAGGGTTGTATGTACTGAGAAGCACTTACCAATTGTTGTGTCATGCTTTATAATGTGATGTGGCTGCTTATTTTCATCTTTGTGTCTTGTAATGCAAAGACAACAGTTCAGTGAGCTCTATGGATTGAAGACTAATTTTTTTTGTGACAGCTATGATAGTCTGACCAAACTTTCCCATCTTTAGACCCTTTCTTGAAAGGGTTTTTGATGTGCCTATTTGTATCCTTACCTTATGAAGATAAACAGTTTGCAGACATCAGTAGGTTCTAAACTTTATGTTGATTTTAATTATAAAAGGGTGTAGAATTCTTAGTCGTGACTGACTGGAGTTTTGCATACTGCAAAGTAGGGCACAACCCCTCTAATATTTGTACCATAGCAAAAGTTTAATGTAGTTAAACTCATAATTCCTTTTGAATAAAAGCAAACAAACAAATAAAAATAAAAACCCAAACCAATGTTTGCTTGTATTAGAATTATCTGGAATTACATGTACCAGATACTTGTAATAAGGATTTCCTTTTTATAATAAACACAAAGTCTCACTGGAGTATTTGCTATACTCTGCATTTCTTTAATTGCCTGGTATATTTGCACTGATTGAATTAAATTGACAAAACGAGATATTCCTGTATTTAAATAAATAAATAAGTTTATCATTATTATTTGGACTGTTTCCCAGGATTCAGTTGCAGGTATACATTATCAGTATAACTAATCTTTAAAAAATAAATATTTTCAATATAGAAAAAATGCAGCAAAATTCCATGCATATTTACTCAAGTTGAATAGCACTGATTTCTGTGAGTTATCTTGAAAATGCATCTAGAAAGAAGTTATATTTATTGTTAGTAAAGATTAAATGCCTTTGTTTTTTTTTAAACCTCCCTGGTTTATATATGTTATAAAAATATTTTAGGATTTTAATGCACAAAACCCATACTGTTGCTACACAAAGGTTTAGTTTAGAACTTGTTGAAAAAGCTGACAGTGGTGGAAGACCACATCCTGACATTATTGTGAAAACAGAGATACTGGGGAATTGAGGCTTTGAGAAATGCCCTTGACAGGAAATCACAGAATGTTTTTGGTTGGAAGAGACCTCAAAGATCATGTAGTTCTACCCCACAGCCATGGGCAGGGACACCCTCCACTAGACCAGGTCACCCAAAGCCTAGGATACGGTTGGCTTGCTGTGCTGCGCACATTGCTGGCTCATGTTGAGCTTGTCATTAATCAGCACGCCCAGGTCCTTCTCCTTGGGACTGCTTTCAATCCATTCTCTGCCCAAACTGTAGTAGTTCTTGGGATTGCTCTAATCCATGTGCAGGACCTTGCACTTGGCCTTGTGGAACTTCATACAGTTCGCATGGACTCATTTCTCAAGCTTGCCAAGCTCCTTCTTGATGGCATCCCTTCTCTTCATTGTGTCCACTGTACCACACAGCTTGGTGTCATCAGCAAACTTGCTGAGGAAGAACTCAATCCAACTGTCCATCTTGCTCACAGAGTGTTAATCAGTCTAATTAGTCCTAATACTGACCTCAGAGGAATGCCACTTGCCACTGGTCTCCACTTGGACATTGAGCCATTGACCATATCTCTTTGTGTGTGACCATCCAGACAATTCCGCTGAGTTGCCCATCCATCAAATTGATGTCTCTAAATTAGAGACAAGGATGTTGTGCAGGACACTTCCTAATTTGCCCTGTCTCTAAGCAGCTCTAATAACAGTCTGAAGCTGTAGTTGCCTAGCAGTTTTTCAGATCAAATAATATTTTAAAAAGTATTCTATGGAAGGAGAAGACAACATAGTTATTGGTATTGACATCGAATAGTTGGGGGATAGTGGATTTTGGCTTCTGTTTTCTGACATGTATATAACTTTTATGGGACCACATAGGAAAAAAAATATTTGAACAACATTCTTCCTTGGTATTTCTGCCTACAGCTTCTTTGAAATGTTGTGTAATGGGCACCTGGGAGGAATTCAACCTTGTCTTACTCAGTGATGATAAAGGAGTAGACTTCATTAGTGTTTCTTTAGAACTTTGGTATCTTTGGGTGCTATGTGCTGTGTGTGCTTTGAAAATATTATTAGATGTGCTATGTACATTGACATTTTTACTTGCTGCTTTAGTTTTTCTATAATTCTTTTAACTTTACAAATATTGTACTTTCTGAAGAGGCAGGTAAGATCCTGATGTGAAGAACAGTAGAGGTAGAAAAATCAATGGACACTATGACATGACTTTTAATCATATGGTAGCAGTGGTACCTTTTTCTTTTGAAGACCAGATTTACAATGATGATCAAAATACTTTTGTCTTTTAAAAGTAATGCCCTTAGCAGGGCATCTGTTACTTTGATCTGTTTTCATTTGCTGCTGAAATTGTTTCCTTTTACGCTGTTTGTAATCAGGACATAGTACAGAAAGGATAAATTACTGATGTTTCTGATGATACACTTATCCAATTGGAAAGTAAACTAAGTTATCAATCAAAATTGCTGATCTAATTCTTGTGTGTTGATGGTATACTCTCTCATAAAGAAAAATGTTAGATGTTCTTCTAGATTAAAGAAAGCAAAAACACATGAGTGGCTGTGCAAGATCAGATCAATGACCGTCTAGTCCAATATCCTGGCTGTGATAGTGGCTAAGAGCAGATGGCTGTGGGATAATATAGGGAAAGTCATGAACATACATGCTACTTTGATTTAGGCTTTTGGGCTCCCAACTATTATCTTAGGAACTCCCAGAGGCTGATAGCGTTTCTCTGTTTTTAGGCATTGTTAGTCCTCTTTAGTGGGTTTTTCATTCATAAAATTCTTCATTGTCTCCATCAGCCCTGTCCAGCATTCTGTGGCAAGAAGAATCACAGCTGAATTATTTTATAGCTTTGCACCTACTGGTGTCCTTCTGACATCCCTTGGTTCTTGTATTGCAAGAAAAGCTAACATATATCTTCTTAACATCTTACTGATGCTCATGATTTTATGCATTTCCTTATGTTACTGCCACAGTGGTCTCTTTCACAGCCTGAAGATTTCTAACCTTGTTTTCTAACTTTCTTGTCTTTGGCTTTGTTTTCCCTGTTATGGAAATAGTTTCACGTATTGATTATCCTTGTTGCCCCTTTTGAACCCTGTCAGATCTGTATGTTTCAGGTAGGCTGTATATATTAAGGAATCATAGAATGTCTTGTATTGGAAAGGACCTCAAAGATTATCTAGTTCCAATCCTCTGCCATGGGCAGGGACACCGTCACTAGACCAGGTCACCCAATGCCCCATCCAGCCTGGCCTTGAAGACTTGAAGGGATGGGGCTTCCAAACATCTCTGGGCAACCTGTTCCAGTGCCTCATCACCCTCATAGTAAATTTCTTTGTAATGTCTAACCTAAACCTGCTTCAAGCCATTGCCCTTTTTCCTGTCACTGCACACCCTGGTGAACAGTCCCTCTCCCACTTTCCTGTAGGACCCCTTTAAGTATTGGTAGGTCATAATTAGGTCCCTCCAGAGCCTTCTCTTCTCCAGGCTGAAGAAGCTCAACTCTCACAGCCTGTCTTCATAGGAGAGGTGCTCCTGCCCCTTGATCATCTTCGTGGCCTCCTCTGGAACACCTGAAAGGTGTTTTCTGTTATGTTCCTCATAGTAATGCAATAATGATCAAATTTGTCATTTGCTTTTTTGACTGCTGGTGAACACTGAGTCTGTAGATGTATGATCTGGGAACCACAGCTCCAGGATTTTGCTCCTGAACAGTAACAATATGCTGAGAGCCTCTTGTTTCACATACAGGTTTAGGGTTGGTGTTTCTCCTATTTATTTATACCAGCTTTCATTTGACAGTTTATTGCTCAATCATTAAGTTTTGTAAGGTCCTAGCTCTGATGTCAGGAACATGCCATTCTGTCATTGCTAGATAGGCTTCCATGCTGGGAATTGGATTTATGCAAATACAGCCTAATAATATGCCAGATAACATTCCAGAAGTATGCAGATTCTATCCAAACTTGTCATTTAGGGTTCTTGTTGCAATCTGGATTGCCTTTGGTTTATTATCTTAGGAATGATTTACTTAGCAACACTTTGAAGAGCTGGGCAGGTGTTCTAGAGACACCTCATTAATTAGGATGAAGACCAGATTTATGTCTTGAATTCAGTTGACCAATATTTAGGGGGTTCCCTGTAGGAGCTCTGCTTGGAGCAAATGCTAATGAGGTTTTGGATATCCTGCCCTTCTGCTGGGTAGTTCAGTGTTTCCTCTATGTATGTTCTTGATTCTCTGGTTAGGAAAGTCAGTGAGCGTATTTGATTTGATTCTAAGGTTCTTGCACTGGGTAAGACAGGAGGAAGCACTCTTTCTGAAGCACTGAAAGGGTAGTCAAGCACTAGAACTGGCTCCCCAGGGAAGTGGTCACAGCACCGAGCTTGACTGAGTTTCAGAAGTATCTGGACAATGCACTCAGTTCCATCCTCTGACTTGGCTGGTCCTGTGTGGAGCCAGGAGTTGGACTTGATGATCCTTATTGGGTCCCTTCCAACTCAGAATATTCCACCATCTGCTGGGTACAGCCACACTCAAGGAGCATAAAGAGTAGGGTCTCTTGTCACCTGTTAAATCAGAGGTCAGTGAGATGCTCTGGTTAGAAGTATAATCAATTCTCCTTCCCAGTCATCCTACTTTAATTCCTGAAATACAGTATTTCCCTGACGCTGAATGGGAAGAGAACAATAGCTGCTCTTCCTGGATTGCATTGTAAATGGTAACTTGTTGATGGGAAGCAGTCTTTAAAAAAAATCTTCCATTACATGGAGATAATGTTTTGCAAAGCCAATGAATTAATCTACAATATTCATTATGTAAAACGTTAGTGTTCATTCATCCTGTGTATAGAGAACATAAAGACAGGTGCAAGAATATTTAAATTCATAAACTCATCAAAGGAACTAATTAGTTACATGCTAAAAGAGAAGCAAATCTATGCCTTAAGTCTCTCCTTCCTTTCTCTGGGGGAGAAAAGGTTGCAGAGAAATAATAGCATATATCTTACAGCAGTAGTCTTGAATATTTCTGTAATATTGATATGCAAGAGCATTTTATGTTTCATACTCGCTTTGTTGCTTTTCTCCTTAAATGACTAGATTTTATCTACTTAACAATGTTTCTACACTTACATAAAATGCAGACAATATATTTCTTTGTTAGAAAGGTACCTGGTTTTGAATTTCAATGTAGTCTTGACAGCTTTCCTAAAAAACTAAGTAGCCTAGAGGACTCTATAAGGATAATGGTATTACTGATGGTGATGGAAGTCCTCAGAGATATTTCAGTACGATCATTTACATGTTACTATGCTTGGTTGTCTTTATTACATTTAATAATTCAGAATATTTTTTCAAAGTTCCTTCATTTTAAAGAAGTTTTTTGTCTCTGAAGTTTGAAGATGTCAGTTTTCATTTTGCTTACACTGTTAATCTTAGAAAATGAACGAGGTTTTTTGTTTGATTTGGTTTTTCTTTGTTGTTTTTTTCTTTTTTAAGCTACAAACGCTTTTGCATCCCCCATAAATTCATCACCCTGTTAATTTAAAAATACTTTCTGATAACTTTTCTTACAGAGTTATAGAATCACAGAATTGTAAGTGGCTGGAAGGCACCTCTGGAGATCTAGTCCAAGCAGGATCACCTAGTGCAGATGGCACAGGATCATGTCCAGATGAATTCTGAGTATCTCCAGAGGAGACTCCACAGCCTCTCTGGGCAGCCTGTTACGGTGCTTCACCCTCAAAATGAACAAGTTCTCATATTTAGATGGAACTTCCCGTGTTCCAATTTATGTCAATTGCCCCTTGACCTGTCACTAGGCACCACTGCAAAGATTCTGGCTCCATCCTCTTGACATCCACCCTTTAGATATTTATAAGCATTAACAAGATCCCCTCTCACGGTCTTCTCATCTCCAGGCTGAACAGACCCAGCTCTCTCAGCCTTTCCTCATATGTTGCCTCATCATCCTCATAGTCGGATTCTTTCTAGTAGTTCCTTGTCTTTCTTGACCTGAGGAGCCCAGAACTGGACACAGTAATCCACATGAGGCCTCACCAGGGCAGAGTAGAGGGACAGAATAAACTGCCTCGACCTGCTGGCCATGCTCTTCTTAATGCACCCCAGGATAGCACTGGCCTTTCTGGGCACAAGGCCACACTGCTGGCTCTTGTTCTTCACCAGGACTCCCAGGTCCTTTCTCAGCAGTGCTGCTTCACAGCAGGTCAACCCCCAAACCTATACTGATGCCACAGCTCTGCCATTCATCCAGTTCTCAACCCACCTCGCTGTCCCCTCATCTAACCCATACTTCCTAAGATTACCTACAGGGATGTTATGGGAGAAGTCACAGTAGGCATTATATACTGCACTCCCCTCATCCACCCAGCCAGTCATACCACCTAGAAGGCGATCAGATTAGTGAATCTATGCTCACCACTCTGATTCCAGCTTTAGTGATTACCGTAGATAAGGTGCCTTAATTGGACTGATACAGGGTGTTTTAACAGTATATAAGTGACATAGGACCTTAGCCTATATACCAGCTGCTATACAAACACATTGTAAGAGGTTTTTAAGGCCCCAGATCTTTACAATGCAAATAGGGAAGACAGGTATGATGCAATCATTGGCACATCCAGGCTAATTGACCCGCCAATCCTCTGATGCTGTTATCTTACTGAGGCATGTTACTTATGTGCACTACATTAGATATTAAAACAATCTCTAGTGTTTGGTTATTAATTTCTTTAACTTCATATTCTCCTTTTTGTTGTATTTACCCTTACTCTAAATTTAACTTCCAGTTCTTCCTGATGAAAGGAAGCGAAGGGGCAGGCGCTGATCTCTTCAGTGATAGAACCAGAGGGAATGGTGTGAAGCTGCCACAGGGGAGGTTTAGGTTGGATGTTAGGAAGATGTTCTTTACTGAGAGGATGGTCGAGCACTGCAACAAGCTCCCAGGGAAGTGGTCACAGCACTGAGCTTGACTGAGTTCAAGAAGCATCTGGATGACGCACTCAGTCCCATGCTCTGACTTCGCTGGCCCTGTGTGGAGCCAGGAGTTGGACTTGATGATCCTTATGGGCCCCTTCCAACTCGGGAGATCCTGCGATTCTATGATTCTGGTTTAGTCAGGTCACCAATCTGAGGAAGGAATCCTTACATATCCAATAGCATTTGCTATTTTTAACTATTATTACCATGCTCTTTAAATGCAGTGCATTTTCAAAGAAGTGGTTAGTCTGCTATGTGTCATCTCTGCCCTGTTCTGGGAGCCAGGCTATTGATGCATTCCTAGTAGCTTTGCCTGGAGTACTGCTACTTGTGGTCTTGTGTGTTACAGAATTACCCACTTTTTTTGAGAGGGAATGAACTGCTTCTTAATGCCCACCTGTCATGTGAAGGGTGGATTATATTGCCTGAAACTCCTACCTAGTCTTTGTATTTCCTTTTTGTTGCTGCAAACAGCCAGTTTCTAGAATTTTGCCTACTTTGAGGAGAATACAGGATTGTTCTTTTTTCTAGGAAAAAAAACCCCAAACATATTCTGGTTTGGCAAGCACACTCGCCCTTGTCTTGAGGTTTTTTTTCCTCTTTTCTGCATGCTGAAAGTAGTTTGAAATTGCTACAGTATTCTTAAGAGATGTTACCTACCAAGAGACCTTTTGCTTTGAAATTTCTATCGGGCAGTGGATTGATAAAATAAATAAATGGGTTGAGGGGGCACTTAGTTTTCACATTTTACACACAAGTTTTGTGCTTTCTGAAAACTCTGACATATCTCTTGGGTTATTATGCTGTTAAAAAACTCATGTAAGAAAGAAGTTGCTATGTTTTTGGGTCTTTTTTAATATGTAGTGGTTAATCTTGACAAGCCAAATGTCCTTCCCTCTACCCCAGCTGCTTACTTGTTCCCTATCTTAAAACAGGAGAGGGGAAGAAGGTAGGATGAGGAAGCTCATGGGTCATAGAATGGCAAGGGTTGGAAGGGACCCCAAGGATCATAAAGCTCCAACACCCCTGCCACAGGCAGGGACACCAACCTCAGACCTGGATCTACACAAGGTTGCCCAGGGCCCCATCCAACCTGGCCTTGAACACTTCCAGGGATGGGGCATCCACCACCTCTCTGGGCAGCCTGTTCCAGGACCTCACCACTCTTTCTGTAAAAAACTTCCCCCTAATATCCAATCTAAACCTTCCCTCCTTCAGCTTTAAACCATTCCCCCTTGTCCTGCCAATATCTGCCCTTTGAAAAAGTTGTCATGATAAAGACAAGCTCTCTTACCGGTGACTGTCATAGGGTAACACAAACTCAATTTGGGGAAAATTGAGTGGGTCCATGACAGCCCCTCTGGGCCACTCCTCCCTCCTCCCTCATCTCCCTGCTCCAGCGAGGGCTGTTCCCCAGGCTGCAGCCCTTCAGGGACACCCTGCTACTGCCTGGGCTCTCCACTGCTGCAGCTCCTCCAGGAAATGCCCCCTGCCTGTGGCCTCGGGGTCCCTGTGCTGCTGCTCCCTCCTCGGCAGGATTCCTCCTGCTCTGCCTGTGCCGCCTTTGGCCCTTGCTGAAACCTGTTTTCCCCATCCCCTCCCAGTACCCCCAGCTTGGCTGAGGGGCTCAGCTGTGTCCGGCTGTGACCGGCTGTGTCCCGGCCTCTCCTCACAGAGCTGCCTCACAGTTCCTGCCGCCAACACCGTATAGAATATTATGGACACTCCATATATAATATTAAGTGCGTTTCATGTATCTTTACAAAACAGCAATAACCAGGTTTGTGATGCTGTTGAATTATAAGGATTTCTTGTGCCAGGAAGAAGCCAGGTAACCTAAGATTTTACACTGTTTAACATCACATGTGACATCATGTTGCCAGTTACCTGCAGACTGCCTCAGAATACAAACTTCTGTGGTGTCCTGACTTCAGCTGTGAGGTTGTTTAAGGGTTGCCGTGCCACAGAGTTTAAGACCACCATAGTTGTGATGTGCCTATGTGTGTATATATTTTTGTCACCCAGATCATGCCTGTTGCTGCTGTAGAACAGAGTGTTACAAGGGAGCTGTGGATAGGACAGGACACAATCTATCTTCAGTGCTTAGTCACCCGTTTGTAAATCTACAGGTTTAACTCCATTAATAAACTTTCCCCCTCATTCAAACACAGAATTGTGTGGGGCTCTTCTCTGCAGTCTCGTGAAAGTGGCTAATGAAGTTAAATTGACAATTTACTTAACATTTGAGAGGAGAGAGGAAATGCTGGTAAGAGATTTCGTTCTGTTGTGACAGGAGTGACTGCGACGTTGGAAAGGCAAGCTGTGTTTTTGCAGTTACCATGGATAAAGCGTTGGTCATGTGCAGTTACCATGGAAATCTTCAGTGTGGATTCTAGAAATTAGGAAGATTTCTGGACAGAGTAGAGAGGCAATTGTTCTTTTTATATTGAAAGGCTGCTCAAGCTGTTCGACAGTATGGGTTGATGAAAGAAAACTGTGGAGGATATAACATCTTCAAATCTCTAAACTTCATGAGAAAAAATAAAATGTATGAAGCCTCAAAAAATAAAAGTGTCAAGTAATTGAAAACTTCCTACATTATTGATGTTCTAAATTTTTCAGTTACCTGTTTTCTTCTACCATCATTAAGGTCTGCAACTTACCAGGGGTTTTTAACAGTATGTGTTGTTTTGCCATTCTGTGGTGATTGTTTAATATATTGCAGAGGAGCTAGACAATGTCTAAGCAAAGTCAAAGAATAGAAGGAACAGCAAAAAATAATTAAAATAATTGCTAGCAGCAGCAAATAATTTTTTGTTATTAACTGACAGAGAAGTCCCCTTGCACAGTCAAAGTTGTGTGTAAGTCATTTGAGGTATAACACAGTGTTTGGCACTGCACTTTGTGTTATATGTGATGTTTGAGTGCCACAGACTTGTAAAAGAAAGTTTGATCAGCCAGTGGTTACCTTAGGCTTTCCTCTTAGCCTGAAGCAGAATTGATGTTTCCTTTGCTATCATACTTCCTTTTGCAGGTTCAATTTAGAGATGAAAAACTTCCCTTTTCCTCAGAAAAAAGGTTTAAACTAACATTTGTCTGTTTTTTCCTGAAAGAAAATAGAACTAGAATGTTTTTTTAAAAGATAAAAGTAATTCTGAAAGGCATTAGTTTAGTGGTTGGTTGAAGGCAGACACAAGTTTTCTTTAAGAAAGAAATCTTCAAATCTGATGTTTGTCATACTGTTGTACTGTTAAGGCTGAAATAAGATGCATTTTAAAAGTAGTTAAGGAAATTGCAAGTAAAGTAATATAGGAAATGCTCTTTGTTTTCTTAGATATTTGTAAAGTTGGATTTTACTCAACAAAACCATTTCATGCTTCCTCTTCTTGTTCTGGTTTCTTCTTTTGAGGAATGGATCCTCAACAGATGCAGATTTGAGGTTATCCATGGAATTAGAATATAATATTAGCAAATAGAATTTGATAGGAACAATTTCCAAAAAGGAAATATGTTTGGATTTTGGGTAATAATTAGGTGTTTCCAGATATGTGTCTCTGCTGTAGTTTTGCTTGGTGTTTGTAGATTGGAGTTGCTCTGTGCACCATAAAAGAACAAAATCCTGCTCTTCTTTGGACTTCAGTTATAATTACAAATAAATTGATAGAAATAAATTATGAATCTAGTTTAAATGTCTGTCAAAATGTCATTATTTTAGGGTTTTTGTGTTCCTCTGACTTTCTGTTTCAGCAGTAATTTTCATGTATTTTAATAGTGTATGCTTAGAGTATTGCTTCGGTAGGTTGAGAAACCCAAATATGCTGCAGTGTCTTTATTTATGTGCAAGTTACACAGGCTTGTCAGCAATAAAAAATGCTACTAAATCGACATATTGTCTTTCATTACTATATATACCAGTACACAGACTGCTAGTAAATACCAAACTGAGGATGTTTGAGGATATGCACTTCGGTTAAGCTTTTTGTTGACTATTAGAATGTAAACCTTAGTTTCTGTTCTGTCTTTATTATACATGACAAATATTTCTTATACTTTTCCATCAGTAGGTGGTACAAAACACGGCTTCTCCATTTTCCATTCTTTCTCACAATATATAGTTGTAAAAAAGGAATCTCAGGCCTTATAGTGGAACTTAGTTAAAAGATACTAAGCAGTTGTAAGGGTCACTATCATGGAAGAGCAGAGACTTGTATCTGTGTTCTCTGGGGGTTTTTTGCTTCCAGAGATATATAGAGCAAAATAATCTTTGCCTTTTGTTTTGCCTTTATGTATGATATGTTAGAATCATAGAATGTGTTAGGCTGGCAGGGACCTTTAAAGGTCATCTAGTCCAACCTCCCTGTGGTAAACAGGGACATCTTCACTAGATCAGGCTGCTCAAAGCCCCATGTTAATATTTCTTCATGTTTATTTTCTCTCCCTTTGGTCATACAGATATAGATTAGTTGGAATAAAAGAGTTGGATTAGACAAAGAAAAAGTAATTTAATTTATTCTGTTTCTAGATGGAATCAGTGTTAGTGGACTTCCACTCTCCAGTCCTTTTCGGCAGGTTGTCAAGCCAAGAGTAGAGACAAAGCCTATTAACCCACAAGAAGGCAGCAAAGTTGGTGACTTCAGTCATGTGAAGGTGAGTGGCATAAAAATAAGTAAAAGATTTGATTTTCATTGTACTGTGTTATGGTTTCTTCTGTGATTAAAAAAAATAAAGATTTATTTGTCTCATAAATATTTCCATGTTAGTTTATCCAGAACAGCTTGATGTTTTGTGTTTGGGTTGTTAGATTAGAACAAACAAACAAAAAAGGTGAAACAAGATCAGGCTAACAGTAGAAACTGTAAAGAGCTGGTTATTGGTATACTCAAGAGACTGCCAGTTCTTCATCTCTGGTTGCTTTCTTATGATATATACTCTGTAGGAAGGTGCAATTGTATGAAATCTTGGTTTTCTTATATAAAAATATATGGGATGATTTCTACCTTGTAAACATTTTGGGATCAAAGCCTTATCTTCATGCTTCCAGGCGGAATCTTTTTAGAGATGCTCATATAAGTAGTAAAACAGAATAGCTAAGAGAACCAAAAGAAAAGTAAATAAAAGTAGCAGGATGAAAGAGCATTTGTGCAGGTAGAAGCTGCGCTGTGCTTGCTGAGAGTCTTCCCTGGAGTAAGTTCCTATTTGTTTTTCTGTTGAAGATCTTGCCCGTTGAAGATGTAGTCTTCTTGTTTTGAGCAGTTAAATAAAAACAGCTTCATACTGGCCAGATTTGCAGAAGATCTAATTTAAGATGAAAATAACAAAGATTATAAAAGATGTACTGTAGCACTTCATCGTTCTCTTCCATAGCTGTGGTGAAAGCTTTGCACGCCTGGTAGTATTTTCACAGAATCACAGGGGTTGGAAGGGACCTCGAGAGATCATTGGGTCCAACCCCCCTGCCAAAGCAGGGTCCCTAGGACAGGTCACACAGGTCGGCATCCAGCTGGTTCGTTAATATCTCCAGAGAAGGAGACTCCACACCTCCCTGGGCAGCCTGTCCCAGGGCTCTGGCACCCTCACTGGGAAAAAGTTCTTTTGCATATTGGTGCAGAACTTCCTGTGCCCCAACTTGAAGCCGTCGCCCCTTGTCCTGTCCCCACAGGCCACTGAAAAGAGGCTGGCCATTTCCCCCTGTGTCCCAAACTTGAGATATTTATAAACATTTATCAGATCCCCTCTCAGTCTTCTTTTCTCAAGGCTCAACAGTCCCAGCTCAGTCAGCCTTTCCTTGTAGGGGAGATGCTCCAGGCCCTTAACCATCTCTCTAGCCCTCCACTGGACTCTCTCCAGGAGATCCCTGTCTTTTTTATACCAGGGAGCCCAGAACTGGATACACATTATACATTGACTACATGGATCTTTGTTCTGCATTAATTCAGTCAGTCAGAATTCAGTATTTGGCTCAGCATGTCTCTGGCTGAGAGGCAAACATAGGCTTGGCTTTTCTCCGTAACTTGCTTTGCATGTGAATTTGCTTTCTCCCCAGTGAGGTTATTTACAATTGGTTTTGATCAATAAACGGGTGAAGCTATTAATTTTTAAGTATGTAGCTTTCAGACCATTAGTACTGCTAATTCATCATCTTCCTATTCTGCAGTGAAAAAGGGATGATGAAAGCCTATGAAAGATGATAAAATAAGTACAGGCATTTTATTTCATGACATAGCAAGGTATTTTCCAGTTACTCATAAACATAAATCAGAATGATTGAGGGAACAATTTGATATTTAAGTGGGTAAAGTGTCCAGCATTAGTTTTTAGGTTTAGAACTTTGTGTAGAATGTCTGACCTATAGACACTTCTGACTGAAGTTGTGGAAGTCCCATCCCTGGAGGTGTTCAAGGCCAGTTTGGATGGGGCTTTAGGCAACCTGGTCTAGCGAGGGTGTCCCTGCCCAATGCAGGGGTGTTGTAACTAGGTGATCTTTGAGGTCCCTTCCAACTCAAAGTGTTCAGTGATTCTATGATTCATGGAAGCAAGGAGAATGTTGTTTGGAAAATCCTGAAATAGGGAATTTTGTTGCACCAAGTACATGGAAAAAAACCTTTTGGTACACTTTTTTCTTGTCAGCTAGTTGTCCTGGCAACCAAGAAGTTGCAGGTTTACAGTGACTTATGTGATGGTATTACAAGGATTTTGGAGGGCTATGAAGCAAGAATTTTATTTTTAGTGGTGTATAGTGAAATAGTCTGGTAGGAATGCACATGCTTGATTCTGTAGTTAGGTTTATGGAATAAATTTTGTTTTAATTAATTGGTATTTTGTAATGTAAGGGCCTTGCAGGTGATGAAAACTATGTTAAATAGAGAATACACATTCCAGTGGTATCAAGGGGTTCCTTGTTTATCTGTGTATTGAGCCTGATTTGTACAACAAATTAAAAAAAAGTCTACAAAATTACATTTCTAATTACTTAAATTATCATTCTGATCATGTATTTGCAGGCAACGTGCCTGATAGGAAAAATATGACTTTTATTTTCACAATATTGATAAGATTGGTGTATTGTAGATGAGGGAAAAACCCACAGAGAAGTATTACCATCTGTAGCGTGATTTACTGTCACGGCTATTTCCATTTTGGCAAATGTTGATTTCTATAACTTCCCTTTCTATTTACCATGTTAATATACTCATAAACAATAATCTTATCCCAGTTTGTCCCAATTAAACTACTAGAAGCCAATCATTTTATCTACCTGGATGTGGTGGTTTTGGCCCTAGCCAGGGGCCAAATACCCACCAAGCCGCTCGCTCACTCCCCCCTTCAGCTGAAAAGGGGAGAAAATAGATATTAGGAGGCTTAGGACCTGAGATAAAGGCAGAGGGATTGCTCTCCAATTAGTGCAAAACAGACTCAGCACAGAATAAAGGAAAGAAAAGTGATTTATTACTACTACAACTAATACACCCAGTGAACCGGAACGAGATAAGAAGCGGCCAGGTCTTAAAGCACCTTCCCCCCACTCCTCCCTCCTTAGCACACTTAAAACTCATCACGATATTACTCCCTTCTTCCCCCCCCAGCATGGCGTGGGGAGGGTCAGGGAATGGGGAGTGGGGGTTTCAGTCCATTCTTCCCGAGTTGTCTTCCATCTCAGCTGGGGGGGGGCATTCCACACACACACATACTTCCCTGGCTGTGCCGTGGGGTCCCACCCACACGAGAGTCGCATCCACAACTTCTACAGCGTGAGTCCTCTCTATCGGGGAGCCATCTCCTCACCACAGGCCTCTCAGCAGGGCTCCTCTCCATGGGGTCCTGACATTCGGGTCCAGACCCCCCGGCCTGGTCCCCTGCAAAGTCACAAGTCCCCCGGCAAACCTGCTGAGGCGTGGATCAATCTTCACAGGGTATAGGTGTCTCTGCTCCCTGTCCTCATCCTTGGGCTGCAGGGGGACACCCATTTCACCATGGTCTCACCACGAGCTGCTAGGGAAACTCTCTTTTCACATTCTTCACACCCCCCCTCCTGCAGGCCTGGCCTTGGTGTCTGTGCAGCTTGTTACATCTTCTCACTCCTGCTCCGGTGGCAAAGTGCCCCTGCCAGCAGTTTTGTTTTCTCCTGTATGTGATTCACAGAGGCGCTATGACCAGCTCTGATAGGCCCAGTCTCGAATTTGGCCTTGAATTGACTGTGTTTTCAAAATATGGGGCTTGCAGAAAGCTCTAACTGTGGCTTACAAAAGCCTCCGAAGCAGCACAGCCACACAAAACTGCAACACTGGATAAAAAATACGTAAGTTCATAATTATTTAGAACATCTTGATTGATTCACAAGACTACCAACATAATATAGTCCCTATGTATGTGGACATACATAGTTGGTACTGGGCAAATGATGAGAAGAAATTTACCTGTCACAACTGAAAAGATCACATTTATCTGTTTAGATGACATTACCTCTGACTGCTCATCATTCTGTGGTAGGGAGTTATACCCAACTTTTTCCCTTGCTGCCTGCTATTTCTCTTTATTACTGCCTGTTTATTTCTGTTTACAACTTCTCTTTTCAACTTCTCTACAAGAAATTTTGAGAACCACTAGTAGCTTAAAATAAGTCAGACAAATTCCAAATAAATTATCAGGCAGTTATTGTAAATAATTGAGTCAATTAAGCATTTAAATCATCATTTAGGATCATCAGTTTGTATGTTCTGCTGTCATTTGTTCATGATTTAGCAGTAGGTGTGTGTTGTGAATATTCAGGAGCAGTAGTTAATTTTCCATCCTGTATGCTGTGCATAAGGTAGTCTTCCAATAAAGGTGATTTTTTTTTGAAATTAAGATTTGTGTATCAGTGCTTCTCTTGTTGCTGATTGTGAAACGTCCTTGTTCGGATATTTATAAGCCTTAATGTTTAAACCATCCCCCACCACTTGTTTGCCTTCCAATTTCATACTGGACATCACCAGTTTTGCAGCTGAACTTCTTTGCAATCTACATTTTCAGTTTTGCTGCAGGCTGTCTTCTAATAAACCAGTCACTGGCTTCTGGAAGTGACTGTTGTAATGATCTCATAAATTCAGTATAAAAATTGCTTTATGACCTCATCATAAAGTTTGCTTATGCCCTCAAGATGAATAGAATATTATGTTCAGATGTACTCTTTTCTGCTGTTCACTACCAAGTGGTTTTTAGTGAGCATTATCTAAAAACCTTGGTCATTCTAGGGTGCATCTGTGCAGCAGAGAGAGTTAGACCCTGCTTAGCTCTGCATTGCCATGGCTATACTGGTACTGGAAATAGCCTCTTTTAAGGCTGAATCTGTTACTTTTTGAGTAGCACTGCAGTGTGTTTAGATATTCAGCAGTCTCAGTCTTAATGCAAAAACTGCAGAGAAAAATGTAAACAAATATTATCATCTTTCAGCAAACAATGTGTTTTTAACCTAGGGAATTCTGTACTGGCTTCCACACCTGGAAGCTGAGATTGTTTGGCTTAATCTAGTTCTCCTCAGTGGTAGAAGAACCACTCTTTCACCCCATGCCACATCTTATTGACTTCAGATTTCAAGATCTTTCTGATCTGTGGAAATTTGGTCCTTGAAGTCACAGTGATTGCTCTTTATCAATAGTGCCTTTTCATCACAAGGTGAAAAGGCTAATTATTCATCAAGATATTTTGGTTCAAGACAATGCCAGTGGTTTCTTTAGAATAAATCCTCTAGGATTCAGAAATAACTGTAACTGGAGAAAAGACCAAATGAAGAGTTGAAATGGAGGAGTCTTTTACTTGGGTGAAGAAAACTTTGAAATCATTTTGGGGTGTGGTTGGTAGTTTGGTGGTTTGGTTTTAGGGTTATTTTTTGTTTGGTTGTTTGGTTGGTTTTGGTTTTGGTTTCCATTTAAGCTTAAACATAGATATTGATTGTTGACTGAGGGCTGATTTAGAATTTACAAGGGCCTCAGCTGACTGACTTGTTTTGAAACTTGTATGTTCAGGAAAATTTTCTTCTGCATTCTGAACTTGAGCTGTAATTCTAGAGATTCAGCTGCATAAACTGGAAAGGAACTGCTCAGTCATGGAACTACTCTGTTCCTGCATTATCAGTAAATGGTAGGAAGTGCTAAAACACAGTATGTAGAGCTAATCTAGATTAATACACCATCTCTAGTGTATCTTTTCTGATTTAGTCAGCAGTGAATTACAATGAGATACAGCCTTTAATTGTGATTTTTTCCATGTAGTTCTCAGGCTCTGCTCTTCTGGTATGAAAGTATGCTGTTAATTGAGATAAACTTTATATTGTTGATGCTTTAAACTCAAACTCATTCTACTTGTAAGCTTTTGATCTATTCTAACTTTAAGCTATTAAACAGATCAAGTTGGAATTTTTCTCACAATAATTCTGGATCCTGCTGAAGTTAGTGGGAACGTTGAATCTACAGAGCACAGTTGAAATACATGTTCCTTTTTGATTGACTAAATGTTTATTTAGGAATGACATCTTAGACACATATAAACACAAGTTAGATGTTCTACTTCCATACTGCCCTGTTTTGGAACTCAGTACTGTGCTTGTAAATTGTGTGGCCTTGAGTTCTCCTTCAGTGTTAAACATATCAAGTCTTACGAAGATAAAAAAAGGAAGACAGAAGTTGCTGTCTCTGTTTCCCTAATAACTTTCAAGCCTGTAAAAGAGAAGATAAAAAATCCTAAACAAAGCTCTTTTACTTCACAAGTTAATTTCTATCGACATTACATATATATATATAATTAATTGACATGTTAAGATAAGTGCAGGAAAGCCAGTCACACTTCCTGCTTGGATTGGAGCCATAGACCAAAGCAACCTTTGCCAGGTCAGCAAGGTGTTTTTTGTTTCCTTCCTGGCCAAGAATTGCAGTTTCAAATGAGATAAAGAAGATAATAAAAATAGAGTTGCTCTAAAAACATGAGGCACCCCTGGATTCTTGGTAATTGATACATGCCTGTTAAAATTTGATTATAATCTGGCTTTGGATGAAAGCTTGCAGTTTTTGAGTAGTCTGGGTCTAAACCCTCTTAACTTTCCTTCCCTGCCCAGTTTGTCATTGCTTGTATTCCTTTAAGTGCTTTTGGGTTCTATAGAAATTTACCTCCCTATTCAGTGCCATTTCTGCTCACCATCCCTGGTCCTCTTCTGCGAATTGTTCCATCAAGAAATGGACACACTGTTGTACCCTAGAGAGGATAGTACTTCAGAACATGAAGAAAATATTTTACTAAATCTGTTCTCTAGAGCTAAGAGAACAAATTTGCTGCTCCCCCTGGATGCGAATAAATTCAATTCATTCATCTCATCTGGTATTCTACATTCAGTATTATCACTGTAGTAGCTGAAATTTAAATTCAGCATGTTTTACAACTTCAAATACTTCCTAATATTGCCACTTTATTTGATATGAAAAAAGCATGAAAAAAATGTTCCTGTTCTAGAGATAGAAACCCGTTTTGCAGGTCTATATCTCCCTGTCAACAGCTTTGTTTTCTCAAAACCTTTTTCGTTGTCACTCAGTAAAGAAGTGATGATAGCCTACTTATACCCAAAGATTTTATCAAGGGTAGTTTGAGCAGGTACAATCTACTATATAATCCACGTTTCATCTATCTTTCTCACCTAAAGTTGAACAAAGAAAAATTAAATATCAACACAATAATCAGAGTGTAAGCGAACAGTAACAGACTCTGCAGTCACGAGTTTCTTTCCCCAGGGAGTGATCCATGGCCATCACTGGCCTTGTTACTCAACTATGGTAAAATTCTATTGCTATAGTTAGAAAATGTCAGTATGTCTTGAGATGAACAATTTCTGGTAGTTTTTCATCAGCTTGCCAAACTGCATTTGAGTAAAATACAGTTCATATATACCTGTTACCTGTGTTTAGAGTGTTCCACTGCTATCACATTGAAAATATTTCAGATAAAAGGACTTCCCTCTGAGCAGCTGTTGCAACTTGGAAGGTAACTGTAGATGAACCCATTTGTGGATGGGGATACCATGAGATTGTCTATTGCTTTGGATAGTCTATCATGGTAATACCTAAGAAGTGCTCTCTTTAAGTAATACAGCAGTAGGTGGTTACTTCCTTAATGACATTATGATAAGAAAGAAGAAAATCAAAGTGGCCTTATATAGGAGGGTATTGGTTGTATAGGAGGTGAAGGAAAACGTGGTGGGGAGAGTGACTAGGCTGGAGAAGTAATGGATAAAAAAAAAGAAGGATTCATGAGAAGACTTGATGAGTTGGCAACTTGAAGCAGGGTGGCAGCTGGAACAAACCTTTAGAATAAGGTGGTGAAAGTCCAGTCAGCTCTGTAAGAAATTTTAAGGATGATTAGAAATGGAGATGTTTGTCTCAACGCTCTGCTTGCATTGGATGTTACGTTGCCTCTCAACAGCTCTTCCAGAGGACTGAGATCATCTGTAGCCTAGAGCTCTTGGAATATCGACTGCTGTGTGCCACGTGGTCAAGTGTTACAAATTCAGGATACCTCTAGATATATCTACCTCAGTTTGGCTCTTACAGTTCTTGCATGTTTACTTTTCCTCTCTTAATGAGAACAGATGGGGTAGGTCATACATAGGGTTTAGACCAAAGACGACGATTTCAAGTCCCTTATTTGTTTGTTTCTCAATCTCTTTACTTTTTTTTAACCACTCTTGATAGTGATCCTCTGGCAGCCAAGAGATGCTGCAGTAGTCCTCATGATTGCTTCTGCCAAATGGAGAATGTTTCAGTGCTGAGTGAAGAATGTAGTTGATCAGCCTTCTGAAGAGTTGCTGTACTTAGAAGATTTAGATCACAACTATGAACTGTCTTTTGCTGGTACTCAGCCTCCCTGCTCACACTTTGAATTTGATTTGAATGTCTAATTTAAAGTGTTTTTTCATCTCCTCTGCAGGTAGGTTTTGGTTCATTGTATGTTCTCCTAAAATGAGAGTGTATTTTCCAGGACTGAATCAGAAGCCCTGTAGCATATTTGGTATCATGCTATGCTTCAGCTAATAAACCCTGTCTTTCAACAGTGCTTATCTTATTCATACTGCTATACCTTAATTGACTACATGTCTTCCAGTTCTTAACTGACTCATGTTCAGTTGTAGCAGGTTCTGGACAGAGTGGTCTGAATTAGGCTTTTGAAAAAAGCTGTAGGTAATATTTAAAAGATCTTTTTTACCCCTAAGTGCAGAAAATCTTACTCTGAAACATGAGAATTCTTCCAGAATTACTTATGTAGAAATGTGGAAAAGGCTGGCACAAACCCGTGCAGTGCTACAGGCTCAGGGAAGAGTGGCTGGAGAGCTGTCTGGCAGAAAAGGACCTGGGGGTGTTGGTTGACTGCTGACTGAATATGAGCCAGCAGTGTGCCCAGGTGGCCAAGAAGGCCAATGGTATCTTGGCTTGTATCAGAAACAGCATGGCCAGTAGGTCTAGGGAGGTGATTGTGCCCCTGTACTTGGCATTGGTTAGGCTGAACCTGGAACACTGTGTTCAGTTTTGGGCCCCTCACTACAGTAAGACACTGAGGTCCTGGAGTGAGTCCAGAGAAGGGCAGCCAGGCTGGGGAAGGGGCTGGAGAGGAAACCTTATGAGGAATAGCTGAGGGAACTGGCGTTGTTTAGCCTGGAGAAGAGGAGGCTGAGGGGAGAACTTACTGCTCTCTACAACTACCTGAAAGGAGGTTGTAGAGAGGTGGGAGTTGGTCTCATCACCCAAGCGACAGGTGATAAGACAAGGGGGAATGGCCTCAAGCTGCACCAGGGCAGGTTCAGATCAGACATTAGAAAAAAGTTCTTCACTGAAAGGGTTATTGGGCACTGGAACAGGCTGCCCAGGGAGGTGATTGAGTCACCTTCCCTGGATGTGTTTAACAGATGGGTAGATGAGGTACTTAAGAATATGGTTTAGTAGAGGACAGGCACGGTTGGACTTGGTAATCTCAGAGGTCTTCTCCAAGCTAGTGATTCTGTTGTAAGTAGAGACTCTGTCAAGCACTTGATATTTAGATTTCAATGACAATAAATAATCTGCATGTTATATTAGCTTTTTTTTGGCCAAATGTATTTCCACACTTCATCCTTACAAAGATTTGTATGATATTTTCATCCATTTAATTTATGGGTATTGATAAACACAGACTTTTGCTGTGCTCATTTTAACTAGGCTCATGGTGATCCTTCCTAGCATTTTAACTTAACCAGAAGCGTGGAATTGGCTTGTGAGGAAGGCAACTGCTCTGGTGGGAAACCGTGGTGGCAAAAGCTGAAATGCACCATAAAATAGAACAGGGAAAGCAAGTGAGAGGGCAGCTCTGATCATCTGGAAGGTTCTCCAGTGCCTACAGAAATTGATCCAGTGAAATTGTTCATGTGGTTTTGAGAGCATAATCAAGATTTTATTGCAACAGATGTGAAATTAAACGCAGGGAGTCTCATCCCGGTGCTGTCGTACCTCAGGCAATTGGAATGTCCCTTAAGGATGTATTGTTGCTGACACTTCGGACAAGGTAATGCCACTTAATGAACAGTATCAGAGAAAATTTTATTCAGATCTTTAGATCTGTGCATAGAAGAGAATGTTCCACAATGGAAGATTAGAGTTTCAACATAATGTGTATCTCGCATCAAGCAGTTGGAGAAGAGCTGAACCGTGTTAAAAGTAATTTTATGGATTTGGGTTATTCTTTTCTGTAAAGTGAGATTCTGAATACAAGGAATAGTGAGAATCATGCTTTTTATTTCATTTTGCAACTACTGTTATTTCATCTGTTTCAAAATCCTGTTGCTACTCTCTATGACAAAATTGTCCTGAATTGAGTATCTATACATTCTGTTTAGTAGCTTGGCTTTTGTGAATAGTTACATGCTAGTTCACTAAAATTCATGGCTGTGTTTTCACTTTTAGCAAGATACTAACATCTTAATAATTTTAAATTCCTGTGCTGCAATTAATATTCTAAGAACTTCCTTCAGCAATTTTTATTTTACCATAATGGAATTGATGCAGTTCTGTAAGTGCCTTAGCAACACTAAGGGAATTCGATCTGCAATTCTTCAGCTTGCCTTTCATCTGCAGCTTAATTCACTCTTGTCTTCCTCCATTTATTCTCTTTTCATCTTGCAGATTTTAATCTATAACTCTGTACTAATGTCTCTTCATCCTTATCCTCATAGCAGTTAGTGTATAACTGTAGAGCCTAGTAGACAACATAGTAGGCAAATCACATGCTGAATAAATACTCATGTCTGGTTTACTTCTTTGTATATCTTTGCCTCATGTTTTGCCCCTGAAAATAATGGACACTACCTTGTTATAGCCCTGGAAGAAATAATATTTCTAACTCTTGAGTGCTTTAGTCAGAAATGTAAGTTTACGTGCAGCACTGTGACATACATTATATTTCCTAATAATGATGTTGTATCACTGTTATAAATCTTCCCCTGAAACAATAATGAATGGCCAACCTCAAGAAATCATTCTAATGTGATAGACTTAACCAACTGAGCTTGTAAACAGTCATTTAGGATAAAAATGATGTGTTCTTCAGAAGAGGAGTTTGTGAGAGGAGGCATGCTCTCTGAATTACAGTAACTGGAACAGTAACTCCATAAATGTAATATCATTTTTGATACCGTGCAAGAATTGCATCCTAGAATCATAGAATCACTTAGGTTGGAAGAGACCCTTTAGATCGTTGAGTCCAACCATAGCCTAACCCTAACTAGTCCATATCTAGATCATGTCATATATATTTATATATGTAATCTATATGCCTTTTAAATATCTCCAGGGATGGTGACTCCACCACCTCCCTGGGCAGCCTATTCCAATGTTTGACAACCCTTTCAGTAAAGAAATTCCCCCTGATACCTAACCTAAATCTCTCCTGGTGCAATTTCAAGCAGTTCCCTCTCATCCTGTCGCTTGTCACTAGACAGAAGAGACGAATCCCCACCTCTCTACACCCTTCTTTCAGGTAGTTGAAGAGAGTGATAAGGTCTCCCCTCAGCCTCCTTTTCTCAAGACTAAAAAGCCCCAGCTCTCTCAGCAGTTCCTCATAGGACTGGTGCCCAAGACCCTTCACCAGCTTTGTTGTCCTCCTCTGTACATGCTCCAGCATCTCAACATCCTTCCTGTAGTGAGGGGCCCAAAACTGATCACAGTGTTCAAGCTGCAGCTTCACCAGAGCTGAGTATAACAGAGCTATCACTTTGCTACTCCCCCTGGCTTTCATGAGTAGCTAGTGATAGCAAACAATGTCTCCATCCTAGTTGTATTAATTTGTGTAGCTGCTATTAGCACTTCTTATTTATACTTCTTTAGAGCCAAATACCCATAACCTTGGATATACAGAAGACAACATGGAATACAGGATAATTTAAGCTTTTTTTCCTCTCTCTGGAGCATTTTGTTGTGATTTACATTCTAAAATAGTTGAGTTCAAAATGTAGTGATCTGGAAATTTACTGCCAAGGTTGGTTTCAAACTTATGTTACATTTTGGTTGAATATTGCACACCCTGCATATAATAATCTCTTCTTGCCAAATTTTTGGTGGAACTTTTTTTGAGGTTCCATAAATTTCATCAATTTAATCTTTTTCTGTGGTCTTTTAACTACAGGGACCTAGGTCATTGACAAATAATGAAGAACAGCTTTTCTGAAGGTTGCAATAAATGCCATGTACAGGACTTGCTTAGCAACATATCCTTGATTAGTTTGAAATTGCTCAGGTTTATTCTGTTCTTTTTAAAATACAGAGATCACTTACGGTCTCTAAATTTGAAAATAAAAAAACATCTGCAAGCAAGTTCAGTTTCTTATGTTTTCAAAAAACATTCTTCTTGAAGTATTCATGATTTCTTATTCACAAGCACAGATCATAGGTATGCACGGAGATTTATTCTAGATTTTGGGCAACTAGCCAAAGGAGGTAAAGTGCATCTTAATAAAAAAAGAAGAACCTTCAAACTGTAGATCTCCTGGTTAGCTAAAAGTGGCATTCTTAATAGCTGCCTTACCCAAGAGTATAAGAAAAGAGAATGAAGTTTAGTAATTTTACACTGTGGGAATTTCAAAACAGTAGGTCAAGTGTGGTAGTTTTCCACAGAAGAAATTGGAAAGACAGAATGTGATAGCTGTAATTGATGCCAAGCCAATTTTTGAAAGGGCAAATCAGGATCTACTTAACCATCTTCATTTCATTTAGGGAAATGACTGAGTAATCATCACACCAAGGCCCACATTTACTGTTTATGGGGTAAAGCAAGTTTTAAACATTATAGTGGACAATTTTTTTAGTGAGATGGTTTGGACTAATATTCTCACTGAGGGATTGCTTTGGAGAATTCAAATTTTATTTAGTTGTTTAAAGCTTTGTACTGCTATCAGTGAAAAGAGGCACAATATCCCAAGTTTAATGCAGACTTATATATCTTAGTACAGTACTAAGAATAATGTTGTGCTGACCTTGTCATTGATCGGTGTTGAAAGCTGACTCTTTGTTTGGGTGAGTAGGACAAATTTGGCTTTCCATGCCTTAAATTTCCAGGAAATGAAATAATAATGAATAAATGCAGGTTGAAATACTTTATTACATGAAATAGATCCAAGTTATAAGTCATATTTTGTTGACCATTTTACAAAACTGTTTGGTTTCTCTGCATTGTCATTAAACTGCTGTTCTTGCTATATATTGCAGTGACTGATGATGTGAGAGAAGAAAAACAGCCGATGAAAAAATTCTTATATGAAGAGGGAAAGTGCAGGAATGTGGAGGTGTTGGTCAAATAGATTTTTCTCTATGATTGCTTTAGACCTGATTTTTCTGTAGGTGTAAACGTATAGTAAAATAAATGTCTAATTTTCCTGTGTTTAAATGGATTAAAAATCTTGTTCTCCGATGCTGGAAAGTGTAAGGGAAAGTACTAAAACTGTTATTGGGGGAAAATTCATCTATTGCACATTGATGCATGTTGTTGGTGCCTGGAATATTTTCTCTGCCCATTGACTGAGATCTGTAGTTTGATGATGTATAAGTATAAATATTACTGTTAACTGGCTGGGGTGTGCATCAACTCCCTGTAGCTGCTAGGTATAATTTTTCTGAAATTATATTTGTTAAAGTGCAGAACTCATAATGACTTCACTAATTTTAAACCCGGGACTCTTAAAACATATTATTGAGAGCCAGTGGGATCCTGGGATGCATCAGGAGTGTGGTCAGCAGGTTGAAGGAGGTGATCCTCCCCCTCTACTCTACCCTGGTCAGGCCCCACCTGGAGTATTGTGTCCAGTTCTGGGCTCCCTGGTATAGAAAAGCCAGGGATCTCCTGGAGAGAGTCCATAGAAGAGCTACAAAGATGATTAAGGGCCTGGAGCATCTCCCCTATGAGGAAAGGCTGAGAGAGCTGGGGCTGTTCAGCCTGGAGAAAAGAAGACTGAGAGGGGACCTTATTAATGTTTATAAATATCTTAAGCAGGGGATGCAGGAGGAATCAGCCAGCCCCTTTTCAGTGGTCTGTGGGGACAGGACAAGGGGCAATGGCTGCAAGTTGGAGCACAGGAAGTTCTGCACCAATACGTGGAAGAACTTTTTCTCAGTGAGGGTGCCAGAGCCCTGGGACAGGCTGCCCAGGGAGGTGGTGGAGTCTCCTTCTCTGGAGATATTCAAGACCCGTCTGGACGTCGACCTGCCCTAGGGAGCCTGCTTTGGCAGGGGGGTTGGACCCGATGAGCTCTGGCGGTCCCTTCCAACCCCTATGGTTCTGTGATTCTGTGATTTAGCTGAAACAGGCCTGAGGAAGAGGAAAAGACAAGTGACAAGCAATTGAAATTCATGTTTTTTTATAAAGTGATCATCAGGAGCAAGGAGGCTTCTAGATTACTTCGTGGCAGTGGCTAGTTCATGTAAGTTTTACTAACTTTCAGTTATATCTTTGGGTAAAATGACCAGCAAACTGAGCAGTACATTTCAAGTACTGCACAAATAACTTTATTAGGATTAAGGCATTCCATAAAACTCCACTCAATTTTTGTAAGACACTGTGCAACTTATAGACAATTTTATTACTATTGCTGCCATTTGATATAGTGGCTGACAGTCCAGAACAGTGAGTAAGTGACTTGCCCAAGATCGCACAGGATGTACAGTTAGGAGCATTTTGGATATAACCACCAAATGTTCCTTACAGTAACTAGGGTGAGAAACAGGTGATGTAATCCTATTTCTTAAGAACCTAAAAATAAAAAAAAAAAAAGTCTGAAATCCCACATTCTTCACTGCTGAGAAATTCAACATGAAGTTTTTTCTGCTTGATACTTCTCCCAAAAGACATTTCTAGATCTTGCCCATTGCCCCTTGTTTCCTAAAGGTAATTATCGATGTTAATTTCCTTTTATTCTTCTGTGTTAATTTCTGTTGTGCCTTAACATAGTTTTCTGCCTCTTGGTTGGTCAGTGCAGTGCTGTGGTCAATCCAAACCCTCTTCCTGAGCTTGAATGCTTGGTAACCAACTCTAGAATGTCTGTATTGTTAGCTCCTTCTCCAGTCTGGGACCGGGAGGGCAAATGAGTTGAAACACAAAAAGATGGAATGTGATACGGATACTGTAAATCCCTTCCTGTAGCCTTGGTGAAAACTTCCTTCTGAGGAAACATCTAATCTGATTCTGATAAACTTACCTCGGAAGTTCCAACATCCAGCCAAGGATTCTGAGCTGAAACAGCACAGTTTTGGAAGTCATTTGGAAATATTTGAATAAAATATTTCAGTGGCAGAAAACATTCTACATCCTGATAGCACTTACTTTAATGGTGACATGCTCATGTCATTTGAGACTGCATTTTACATTAGCCTTAATTTGCCCACTTTCAGTTTCCACCACTGGGTGTTGAAGCAAGTAAAGGGCCTTCTGTCTTAGGTATCTTTTACCTACTTACTGTAAGTAAGCTCACATGAGAACAATTATTTTTTGAGTTTTGAGCTTTTGTTTATAACAGACATATCAAATAAGGAGATTGCTACTTTTCCAGCCCTATTATACAGCTCAGTCTTGGTTTCCCTATTCAAGCTGTATCTCCTGTACAGCTTCAAATTTTTACAGATTTTAATGAATGTTTTTTAATATTGTAGTTCTGAAACTAGCCTTTTGGATTTCTTTTGTAATGGTACTGCATGCAGCTATAATGCATACCTTCACTTGGAGAATTTTTCTGCTACCAAAGGAGTAAAATAGCTTAGTTGAATCATAACTGTTCTTTATGCTTGGTATCCAAGTGTTATCTCCTAGTCTAGATGGAATAGAATTGAAATGTTAGGTGATCATTAGGTTTTTAATTGATAACTTAATAGTACCAATAATAGTACTAAAAGTACTAATTGAATTATGTTTTATGCCACAGTGAGTATTGCTCAGAGTGCTTCTTGTTCAGCTTACAGAAGTCAGTTGTGGAAAAGAAATAGCTGTCCCCAAATTTGAGCACTTACTACTGTGCATTTAACTGAATAATGACTGTGATTTTTGTGGAGGAAAACATCAAACCCACATGAACCAAAAACCTAATCCTCAGATGTTAGTGAAGTGGCAGCTCTGCTTACCTTACCTCTTCTGTGAAAGTCACTTGTAAAAGGTGAGTCCTGTGGATGTGTAAGTCACAGGAACAGGGTAACCAGTGGAAACCATTTCTAATGGTACCTAGTAGCATTTTTTGAGCGCCTATTTTTTCAAAACACTTGACATTTGAATGTAAAAGTGCGACAGTGAGTATGTGGACGTTGTCTCTTTATATACTGTAAGCAGGGGACCTTGTATCCCCCTGAAAATTAGAGGTGATTACATTTGGAGCTGAACTTGGCAAGGGATGCCAAGAATAACAAGGGCATCTACAGGTACATGAACTAGAAAAGGAAGGATAAAAAAAGTGTGCCCCCTCAATGAGCGTTGATGGTGAACTGGTGACAACAGGTGAGGAAAAGGCTGAGGTTCGCAACAACTTTTTTGCCTCAGTCTTCACTGGCGACCTCTCTCTTCACTGCTCTTGAGTTGAGGGCCCACAAGATGGGGACTGGGGATACATAGCCCCTCCCACTGTAAGTGAAGACAAGGTTCGTGACCATCTGAGGAACCTGAACATACACAAGCCCATGGGACCTGATGAGATGCATCCCAGAATCATGAAGGAATTGGCTGATGTAGTTGCCAAGCCACTCTCCATGACATTTGAAAAGTGTTGTATAGTATCTTTATTAATGATATTGACAGTGGGATTGAGTGCACCCTCAGCAAATTTGCTGATGACACCAAGCTGAGTGGTGAAGTTAATGTTCTGGAGGGATGGGATGCCATCCAGAGGGGGCTGGGCAGGCTGGAGAAATGTGCCCAGGTGAAGCTCACGAGGTTCAACAGAGCCAAGGGCAGGGTCCTGCACCTGGTTTGGAACAATCCCCATTATAGCAGCCTTCCAATACCTGAAAGGCCCCTATAAGAAAGCTGGGCAAGTACTGTTGCCAAGGGCATGCAGCAATAGGATGAGGGGTAATGGTTTTAAACTCAAAAAGGGGAGATTTAAGTTGAATACTAGGAATAAATTCTTCACTATGAGGGTGGTGGATCACTGGAACAGGTTGCCCAGAGATGTGGTGGAGGCCCCTGGAGCTACTCAAGACTTGATGGGCCTCTGAGTGACCTGATCTAGTGAACATGTCTCTGCTCACTGCAGTTGGACTAGACGACCTCTAAAGGTCCCTTTCAGCCTAACACATTCTATGCTTCTATGAGTCTATGATTGTCCTGGTTTCAGCCAGGGGCTTCAGCCAGGAAGGGGCTAACCTGCTGGGCTCGGGACAAGTAACTCAAATTGACCAATAGGATCATTCCATGCCAGTTACATCATGCCGAGTATAAGAAGCAGGGGGTGTTGCAGTGCTGGCGCGCGAACAGCAGGGACCGGGCGGAAGTGTGCTTGGGGCTCGGGGCTTTGTTTACTCGCGGCGCGAGCTCGGGTCCTTTGTGTTGCGGCTGGGGTTTTGCGCGGGCTGCGGCGCGGTGTCCGTTACGGGGAGTGCGCGATCTGAACTGCTCATCTCGGCAAAAGGTTGTATTGTTCATTGTTATCTGTTCCTCCCCTGTTATTTCCAGTAAAAATACCCTTATCCCAACCTGCGGGCTGTTTTTGGTTTTCTCCCCCCCCCCCTGCTCCGGGGAAATCTGAACGCGTGGTCCCCGGCTCCGGCGGAACCACAACATATTTTGGCGCCTGAACGTGGGGCAATAAAGGTTGGGATAACGGTAGATCTGACTCTGACCCGGTTGCAATTACGGTAAAAGTTGTAAGGATGCTGTTTAAGATGCTGTGGGTATTATTTACAAAGGTGTGGTCCTGGCTGTGAAAAAAAAACCTCAGCAGGCTGTTTGCAGTCCTGGCAGGATGTTGTATCATCTCGGGGCTGCAGCTTCCCTGCTTGTTCCCATACTTTGCTCTAGTGTGCTTTATGACAATGTTTTATGATGCAGTTATATTAGTGACTATGAGTTTAATCTGGAAAGTGTATGAGGTTTTGCGGTCCTGTCTAGTCCCTGGGCTGAGAGGGGCTGGTGGTGGTGGCCATTTTGGTGAGAGCACAGAGGGAGAGAACTACACTGGTTTTTTCCTTTCTGGGCTAAACATAACAGCTCTTATGAGAGTTTTTGAAAACTTTCACCATCACCTTGACATGGAAACTATGGCCACAGTGCTAGAAGTTCTTCTGCACTTGATCCTGCTTTCATCATATATTAAGAGCAGGTTTATGAATACTGCTCAAGAGGTTTCCCAAAGGCAGGATAACCACGAGGGGCAGGACAACCACGAGGGGCAGAACATAGGCCATTACCTAAGTACGGCTCAAACACTGCTTGATATCAGACAGCGCTGTCTGCATTGTCCGTACTGTCAGGGGGGAGGGGAAGAAAACAGATTGTCATATACTGCAGCAACCCCTGTAATTGGCACTGCAGCTGCGGCAACCCCTGTAATTGGCACTGCAGCTGCGGCAACCCCTGTAATTGGCACTGCAGCTGCGGCAACCCCTGTAATTGGCACTGCAGCTGCGGCAACCCCCGTAATTGGCACTGCAGCTGCGGCAACCCCCGTAATTGGCACTGCAGCTGCGGCAACCCCCGTAATTGGCACTGCAGCTACTGCAACCCCTGTAACTGGCACTGCAGTTACTGCAATCCCCACAGCAGACACCACTGATGATCAAAAGAAACAATCCCCACCAGTGTCTGTCGCCCCGGTTCAAAAGAGAAAATACACAAAAAAATCAGTTCGTACAACAGCTGATGATGATGATCAACCGGGGCCATCAGGGGGATATCAAGATGAGGCAGAACCAGAGGTTGTCACCCGATCCCTGTCCCTGAGTGAGCTTCGTGAGGTTAGAAAGGATTTTAGCCGCCAACCTAGTGAGCCCATTGTCACCTGGTTGCTTCGGTGCTGGGATCATGGGGCTAATAGCTTGGAGTTAGATGGCAGGGAGGCCAAGCAGTTGGGATCCCTTGCCAGAGAAGGAGGCATTGATATAGCCATTGGAAAAAGGTCAGGAATCCTCAGCCTCTGGAAACGGTTACTGTTAAGTGTGAAGGAAAGGTACCCCATAAAAGAATACATTACATGCCGTATGCCCAAGTGCGACAATATGGAAAGAGTTGTCCAGTACCTTAGAGAATTAGCTGTACGGGAGATAATTAGTTATGACTTGAACAATTCACAACTCCCTGCCGATCCTGATGAAGTCCCGTGCACCCCAGGCATGTGGCGAAAGGTTGTACAAAGTGTACCATCAGGGCACGTCAATTCACTGGCAGCAATAGACTGGAGTGATACTGATCTACCAACTGTAGCCAATGTGTCTTATAGGCTCCGCAAATACCAAGACAATATTTCCCTCTCTGTCATCGCAGCGGTAGAGAAACTGGTCCAGCGCCTTGACAACAATGTGTACAGCTCCCGACCCTTGCAGAGCAGTGTGGCAGCTTTTGGAAGAAGGCGTCCATCATCCCGAGTGGGAGAAAACCGAGGGTACTCACCACGAGGTAAACTGTGGTTTTACCTGGTTGACCAAGGGGAGGACATGAGGAAGTGGGATATGCAGCCCACTTCAGCCCTTCGAGCACGAGTGAATGAGCTGCAAGGTAAAACAATCGCACGTCGAGATTTCACCAGGAGGAACGCTGCACCAGTTACCACCGAACAGAACCCTCGACCAAGCAGAAGGCCTATCTACACTCCTGATATGTCTGATCCTCTTGAGGGAACCTCCAAGTCCTTCATGCACTCAATGAACGGCAAGTATGATCAGCAGCAATAGAGGGGCCCTGCCTCCAGCCAGGTGGAGGAGAGGGATAACAGAGTTTACTGGACGGTGTGGATTCGATGGCCTGGCACGTCAGACCCACAAGAGTACAAGGCTCTAGTGGATACTGGTGCCCAGTGTACTTTAATGCCGTCAAATTATAAAGGCACAGAACCTGTTTGCATTTCTGGAGTCACAGGGGGGTCCCAACAATTGACTGTACTAGAGGCTGAGGTAAGCCTGACTGGAAAGGACTGGGAGAGACACCCCATTGTGACTGGCCCAGAAGCTCCATGCATTCTAGGTATAGACTATCTCCGTAGAGGGTATTTCAAAGACCCAAAAGGGTACCGGTGGGCTTTTGGAATAGCTGCTGTGGAGACAGACGAAATTGAACAGTTGTGTAACTTGCCTGGACTCTCAGAGGATCCTTCTGTTGTGGGGTTGTTGAAAGTTGAAGAACAGCAAGTGCCAATTGCTACAACAACAGTACACAGACGACAGTACCGAACCAACCGAGATTCTCTGCTCCCCATCCACAACCTGATTCGTCAACTGGAGAGTCAAGGAGTGATCAGCCGGACTCGCTCACCCTTTAATAGTCCCATATGGCCAGTGCGGAAGTCCAATGGAGAGTGGAGGCTGACAGTAGATTATCGTGGCCTAAATGAAGTCACTCCAGGTATGAGTGCTGCTGTGCCGGACATGCTGGAACTCCAATATGAATTGGAATCGAAAGCAGCTAAGTGGTATGCCACGATTGACATTGCCAATGCCTTCTTCTCAATCCCACTGGCGCCAGAGTGCAGGCCACAATTCGCTTTCACCTGGAGAGGTACACAATATACGTGGAATCGTCTGCCCCAGGGGTGGAAACACAGTCCCACCATCTGCCATGGACTAGTCCAGACCACTTTGGAAAAGGGTGAAGCACCAGAGCATTTACAGTACATTGATGACATCATTGTATGGGGCGACACAGCAGAAGAAGTGTTTAAGAAAGGAGAAAAGATAATTCAAATCCTCTTAAAGGCTGGCCTTGCCATAAAACAAAGTAAAGTCAAGGGTCCTGCACAAGAGATCCAGTTTTTAGGAATAAAATGGCAGGATGGACGTCGTCAGATCCCCATGGACATTATCAATAAAATAGCAGCCATGTCTCCACCAAACAATAAAAAGGAAACACAGGCTTTCTTGGGCGTTATAGGTTTTTGGCGAATGCATGTGCCAAACTACAGTTTTATTGTGAGCCCACTCTACCATGTGACTCGAAAGAAGAATGACTTCCAATGGGGCCCTGAGCAGCAGCAAGCCTTTGAGCAGATTAAACGTGAGATAGTCCACGCAGTAGCCCTTGGACCTGTCCGGACAGGGACAGATATTAAAAACGTGCTCTACACTGCAGCGGGGGAGAATGGCCCTACTTGGAGTCTCTGGCAGAAAGCACAAGGGGAGACTCGGGGTCGACCGCTGGGTTTTTGGAGTCGGGGCTACAAAGGATCAGAGGCCAATTACACTCCAACAGAAAAAGAAATATTGGCCGCCTATGAAGGAGTTCGAGCTGCTTCAGAGGTGATTGGAACTGAAGCCCAGCTCCTCCTGGCACCCCGACTGCCAGTGCTGGGCTGGATGTTCAAAGGGAAGGTCCCTTCTACGCATCATGCCACTGATGCTACATGGAGCAAGTGGGTTGCATTAATTACACAGCGAGCTCGAATAGGAAATCCCAATCGCCCCGGAATTGTGGAAGTAATCACAGACTGGCCAGAAGGCAAGGATTTTGGAATGTCACCAGAGGATGAGGAGGTAACACGTGCTGAAGAAGCCCCACCTTACAACACACTGCCAGAAAATGAGAAGCAATATGCTCTTTTCACTGATGGTTCCTGTCGCCTTGTGGGAAAGAATCGCATGTGGAAAGCTGCTGTATGGAGTCCAACAAGACGAGTAGCAGAAGCTACTGAAGGAAAAGGTGAATCAAGCCAGTTCGCTGAGGTTAAGGCTATTCAGTTAGCCCTGGACATTGCTGAAAGAGAGAAGTGGCCAATGCTCTATCTCTACACTGATTCATGGATGGTGGCCAATGCCCTGTGGGGGTGGCTACAGCAATGGAAGAAGAACAACTGGCAGCGGAGAGGCAAACCCATATGGGCTGCTGATCTATGGCAAGACATTGCTGCTCGGGTAGAGAAGCTTGTCGTAAAGGTACGTCATGTTGATGCCCATGTACCTAAGAGTCGGGCCACAGAAGAACATCAAAACAACCATCAGGTGGATAAGGCTGCTAGGATTGGAGCAGCTCAGGTAGATCTAGACTGGCAACGTAAGGGTGAGCTATTCATAGCTCGATGGGCTCATGATACTTCAGGTCATCAGGGGAGAGATGCGACATATAGATGGGCACGCGATCGAGGGGTGGATTTGACCATGGATGCTATTGCACAAGTCATCCATGAATGTGAGACATGTGCTGCAATTAAACAAGCCAAGCGGTTAAAGCCCCTTTGGTATGGAGGGCGGTGGATGAAATATAAATATGGGGAGGCCTGGCAGATTGATTACATCACTCTCCCACAAACCCGCCAGGGAAAGCATTATGTACTTACAATGGTGGAGGCAACAACTGGCTGGCTAGAGACATACCCTGTGCCCCATGCTACTGCCCGGAATACAATCCTGGGCCTTGAAAGGCAAATCCTGTGGCGACATGGTACCCCTGAAAGAATTGAATCTGACAACGGGACTCACTTCCGGAACACCCTAATAGACACCTGGGCCAAAGAGCATGGCATTGAGTGGGTGTACCATATTCCGTACCATGCACCAGCTTCTGGGAAAATTGAGCGATATAATGGACTTTTAAAAGCTACATTGAAAGCAATGGGGGGTGGAACATTCAAGCATTGGGACACACACCTAGCCGAAGCCACCTGGTTAGTCAACTCCAGAGGATCTACCAATCGGGATGGCCTTGTCCAAACAAAGTTTCCACATACTGTAGAAGGAAATAGAGTCCCAGTAGTGCATCTGAAGAGCATACTGGGAAAGACAGTTTGGGTCATCCCTGCTTCGGGCAAGGGCAAACCCATATCTGGAGTTGTTTTTGCACAAGGACCTGGTTGTACCTGGTGGGTAATGCAGAGAGATGGAGAAGTGCGATGTGTACCTCAACGGGATTTGATTTTGGGGGAGAATAACCAATACAATTACTAAGTAGAAATTGTAGTATAATGACTGTAAAATAACATGTTGTTGTATATTCATTACTGCCATAATTATAATTGTTATATGTTGTATAAAAGATTTTGTTGGTTTTGGTTATGACGTAAATGGCATGGAATGAGGGGTGGATGATGTCCTGGTTTCAGCCAGGGGCTTCAGCCAGGAAGGGGCTAACCTGCTGGGCTCGGGACAAGTAACTCAAATTGACCAATAGGATCATTCCATGCCAGTTACATCATGCCGAGTATAAGAAGCAGGGGGTGTTGCAGTGCTGGCGCGCGAACAGCAGGGACCGGGCGGAAGTGTGCTTGGGGCTCGGGGCTTTGTTTACTCGCGGCGCGAGCTCGGGTCCTTTGTGTTGCGGCTGGGGTTTTGCGCGGGCTGCGGCGCGGTGTCCGTTACGGGGAGTGCGCGATCTGAACTGCTCATCTCAGCAAAAGGTTGTATTGTTCATTGTTATCTGTTCCTCCCCTGTTATTTCCAGTAAAAATACCCTTATCCCAACCTGCGGGCTGTTTTTGGTTTTCTCCCCCCCCCCCCTGCTCCGGGGAAATCTGAACGCGTGGTCCCCGGCTCCGGCGGAACCACAACAATGATTCTATGACATAACTACAAAAACCAAGATAGATCATCTCTCTGCACTGAGCTGTGCCAGGCTGGGCTCTGCACGTATGTCACACTATGCTCTCTTAGTTGCTTTGAATCTATCCTGGAACAGTAAGGCATAAGATAAAGGTATTTATATTCCAAGAACAAGCTTCTAGGTGATGCTGGCTGAAAGAGAAAGGGAGGAGGAATCCAAATATCAGCTTAAGATTTTTGCATTGTGAGAAAAACACCTTCTGCATTCTGGACAAACTTTACAGATGCTTCTCTGATCCAGCTCACTCCAGGGAGGAATGTGTGGGAAACAATACCAGAACCTGACAGCAGTATCCTGAAATAGCTCCATTATAGCTCCATTTCTCCTTCATGACAGGGAAAAGCTGTCATAATGCTACTGTCCAGTGACAGAAGAAGTGGCCTAGATCTGTTTTGATACCTGTAGAATGTCTCCCATGCACAAAGAATACATGGAAGAGCAAGAGCTGTGTTGTTGATGTGGAAGCATCTTCTGCCACTTCTATACCTACTATTTTCTGTTTGTAATTTCAGATTATCTTTTCACTTAGTATTTTCTTTCTTTGTAAGACTAGCATGTTTCTAGCAGGTTCTAGAATTGTCTTTGCTGGGTAGGTTAGTATTTTTATAAGCTGTTTGAAGCATTTCTGCCTTTTAGGGTTTTTTTTGTCTCATCTCTCCTAGTATTTTCTACTCTCTGAAGTGCTTTGCCTTGTACAAAACCCTGCCTTTCTTTTTCAGGAATCTTGCCATCTGTTGAGTACCTTGTACTAGACTGATGTGTGAAAGTTAGTAAGACTCAGCTCATGTTCTCTTTTCATCATTTGTTCAGCTTTCAGGCTTGCCATCTTACTCAGAGTGAGAATCAAATGGTTTGAACATTAGGCTCTTTAAGGGTATGTACAAGAAGTCAGAGTATAATTGAGACTGTAGTACATTATCCTTTTGTGTCTTAATTTTTACCCTCCTTTCTTGACTCAACAAAATCTTTCTGTTTCAAAATACTCGTGGTGTGTACATTCTACAAGGCTACAACATAATGAGCCCATTCATTTTGGGGTTCACGATTCACTCTTGCTCGTGTGAGCACTCAAATGTGAGGTGGTTGAGAATCACCAAAATAGTGGATGTACTTAGATTTGCCTATAGAAGTTTTTGACATCCTAATTTAAAAAAAAAGGTAAGTTAATGTCTTTAAAGTTTTCAGACATATAGCACCTATAGTACTGAATATTTTCTTTATCAAAAGTTTGGGGGTTTAGGTGGTTGTTGTTGTTGTTTGGGGGTTTTCTTTGATTCTTTATGTTGTGGGGTATTCTTGTTTGGTTGGTTCGTTTTTCCCCCCATTTCCTCCTCCCCCCACCCCCTCCAGATTTAACACTAGTAAGAACTGTCTGATCTGGTGAATGTAATGTTATCAGGCTCATTTCCCTGCAAGAAAAGGACTAAAAAAGTAAAAATTTAAAATTCAGTGAATGAAGATTTACTTCCCTTCAAAAGAGAAAGTCTTTCTGTGTATGTAAGGAAAGAGAGGAGACTGCTCAGTTACTCTTCAGCATGCTTTCCTGCAGACAGTCTGAAGTTTATACAAGGGGAACTGGCTTTTGGAAATCAAAACCTCTAGGTCAGAGGATTAGGAAAACAATGGAAAATATCCTTTGTACATTTGCTCTTGGAGACCAGAGAAGCTTTTTTTTTGAAGAAGCTGAAAAGAAAAACTCAAAATGCTGGAAAATGAAGGGCTGTTAGTGCTTTGTTGCTTAAATGGTTAAAGTCTCCACTCTAGTGAAACACTTCATTACAATTTTGTCAGCCGTGCTGAAGTGTTAGTCTTGGACTAACCTAAACAAATGTGATGGATTGACACATGGATATCTTGCAGTGCTGCATCTCAGCACAATTTCACAGTTTCTCTAACGTCTTTTTTTTTTTTCTCCTTCCTACTGTATTTCTCCTTTAAAGGAAGGTACATTATATTTTTGATCCTATTTTTAAGAATTTATTCCTTCACCTTCCTGTGACTACTTTTTGGTGGGCCTTTCTTTTTCTGACCATTAAATAAGCATTCAATTGTAGTTCATTATACAGCATAAGCTGATTTTTTTCATATTCTCTCTGTGAATAGCTTGCTGACTAATATTTTATTGTTAATTTATTAACTGGGAAAACCTTGAAGAATAGCAGACTTTTTAAAAAAGAGATTTCCATACTATCCAAGAATCATAGAATTGTAGGGCTTGGAAGGGACCTCGAGAGAGTTCTTCCACATGTTGGTGCGCAACTTCCTATGCTCCAACTTGCAGCCATTGCCCCTTGTCCTGTCCCCACAGACCACTGAAAAGGGGCTGGCTGATTCCTCCTGCATCCCCTGCTTCAGATAATTATAGACTTTAATAAGGTCCCCCCTTAGTCTTCTCTTCTCATGTCTGAAGAGTCCCAACTTACTCAGCCTTTCCTCATAGGGGAGATGCTCCAGGCCCCTAATCACCTTCGTAGCCCTTCTCTGGACTCTCTCCAGGAGATCCCTGTCCTTTTTAAACCATGGAGCCCAGAACTGGACACAATACTCCAGGTGGGGCCTGACCAGGGCAGAGTAGAGGGGGAGGATCACCTCCTTTGACCTGCTGGCTACACTCCTCCTGATGCCCCCCAGGATCCCATTGTCTCTCTTAGCCCCCAGGGCACACTGCTGGCTCATGGCCACCCTGTCACCCACCAGGACCCCCAGGTCCTTCTCCACAGAGCTCTTCTCCAGCAGGTCACCCCCAGCCTGTACTGATACATGGGGTTGTTCCTCCCCAGGTGCAAGACTTTACACTTGCTTTTGTTGAATTTCATCCGGTTTCTAACTGCCCATTAAATAGGAACTAGACACTACAGTCATAGAGTTACTCTTCAGGTTTCCCTGCAGTGTTGATTCTTGAAGAATAGGTTCAGAACTGGAGTGGCTGACTGGAACTGTGGAGAGTATCAAATGGGGATTTTCAGTACAGGGTATGAGAAGCAACTGGACTTTCTGGAAGCTGAGGTTATTTGGGGAATTCTGAACTGAAAGGAGCATGGATTGAGTGAAGGCTACTGTTAAATGAATTTTACGGTGAAGACGTGAGGGATCGAAGAATAAGAAAGGGTTTTCTGGTTATTGTCATGCTAAATTGGGTTATAGCTGAAGCTTTCACAGAATCACAGAATCACAGAATCTTAGGGGTTGGAAGGGACCTCAAGAGATCTTCGGGTCCAACCCCCCTGCCAAAGCAGGCTCCCTATCTCATATTACATAGATAGGCATCCAGACGAGACTTGAATATCTCCAGAGAAGGAGACTCCACCACCTCCCTGGGCAGCCTATTCCACTGCTCTGTCACCCTCACTGTGAAAAAGTTCTTCCGCATGTTGGTGCGGAACTTCCTGTGCTCCAGCTTACAGCCATTGCCCCTAGTCCTGTCCCCACTGACCACTGAAAAGGGGCTGGCCAATTCCCCCTGCCACCCATGTCTAAGATACTTGTAAACACTAATTAGGTCCCCCCTAAGTCTTCTTTTTTCCAGGCTGAACAGACCCAGCTCACTCAACCTTTCCTCATAGGGGAGATGTTCCAGACCCCTAATCATCTTTGTCGCCCTTCTCTGGACTCTCTCCAGAAGGTCCCTGTCTTTTCTATACCAGGGAGCCCAGAACTGGACACAGTATTCCAGGTGGGGCCTGACCAATGCAGAGTAGAGGGGGAGGATCACCTCCTTCGACCTGCTGGACACACTCTTCCTGATGCATCCCAGGATCCCATTGGCTCTCTTGGCCACCAGGGCACACTGCTGGCTCATAGCCAACCTGTCATCAACCAGGACCCCTAGGTCCTTCTCCATAGAGCTCTTCTCCAACAGGTCATCCCCCAGCCTGTACTGATACAGTCGGTTATTCCTCCCCAGGTGCAAGACTTTACACTTGCTTTTGTTGAATTTCATTAGATTTCTCCCTGCCCAGCTCTCCAGTCTGTCCAGGTCTCGCTGGATGGCAGCGCAGTGTTCCTGCGTGTCAGCCACTCCTCCCAGTTTTGTATCATCGGCATACTTGCTGAGGGTGGATGCTATTCCCTCATCAAGGTCGTCAATGAAGATATTAAACAGGACTGGACCCAACACTGAGCCCTGGGGAACACCGCTAGTCACAGGCCTCCATTCAGATTCTACTCCACTGATCACGACCCTCTGAGCCCGGTCTGACAGCCAGTTCTCAACCCACCTCACTGTCCACTCGTCTATCCCTTATTTCCTCAGCTTCTCTATCAGGATGTTGTGGGAGACAGTATCGAAAGCCTTGCTAAAGTCGAGGTAGATGACATCCACTGCTCTCCCTCCATCCACCCAGTTGGTAATAACATCATAGAAGGCTATGAGATTGGTCGAGCACGATCTCCCCTTGGTGAATCCATGCTGACTATTCCTCATGACCTTCTTCTCTTCCAGTTGTTTGGAGATGGAATCCAAAACAAGCTGTTCCATCACCTTTCCAGGGACAGAGGTGAGGCTGACTGGCCTATAGTTACTGGGATCCTCCTTCTTGCCTTTTTTAAAGACTGGAGTGACATTGGCTATCCTCCAATCTTCAGGCACTTCTCCTGTAGTCCAGGATCTGTCAAAGATGATAGAGAGCGGCTCCGCAATCACCTCCGCCAGCTCTCTCAGCACACGTGGGTGTATCCCATCCGGGCCCATGGATTTGTGTGCATCCATTCCTTTGAGTCGCTCCTGGACCACCCCTACCTCTACTAGAGGGGAGCCATTCGTTCCCCAACCACTCGTTCCCCAACCACTCCTACTTACATCTGGGATATGTGAGTCCTGAGAAGCCTTCGGAGTAAAGACCGAGGCAAAGAAGGCATTAAGTATCTCCACCTTCTCATCATCTCCCGTCACCAAGACACCCGCCTCATTCAACAAGGGACCTACATTATCCCTGGTCATCCTTTTACTATTTACATACCTGAAAAAGCTCTTTTTGTTGTCCTTTATGTCCCTTGCCAGCTTAATTTCTAAGCAGGCCTTAGCCCTCCTAGTTGCATCCCTACAGGCCCTGGCCACATCCTTATATTCATCCCATGATCTCAGACCCTGTTTCCACAGTTTATAGGTTTTCTGCTTCCCTTTGAGTTTACTCATGAGTTCCCTGCTTATCCACGCAGGTCTTCTACCTCTCTTTCCCGATTTCTTACTCAAAGGGATGCACCTATTCTGCGCTTGGAAGAAGTGCTGTTTGAATGTTAGCCAGCACTCGCAGGCTCCCATTCCTTCAAACAGAGCAGCCCATGGGATAGCCCCTATTTGATTTCGGAGGAGATCAAAGTTAGCTCTTCCAAAGGCTTGCCTCTTCCACTCAGGATCTTGAACTCGACCATTTCATGGTCGCTTTGTCCTAAGCTGCCCCCGACCTTCACTTCACTGACGAGCCCGTCCTTGTTAGTAAAAACAAGGTCAAGTACCCGCCCTCCCCTAGTAGGTTCCTGCACCATCTGTATCAGGAAGTTGTCTTCCATATACTGCAGAAATTGTCTGGACTGCATACGACTGGCCGTATTGCTTGCCCAGCAAATATCTGGGTAGTTGAAGTCCCCCATAAGGACCAGCGCCTGCGATCTTGAGGCTTCTTCCAATTGCTTATAAAATTCATTATCAACCCGCTCCTCTTGATCAGGGGGCCTGTAGTACACGCCCACGACTATGTCACCCAAACTGGCCTGCCTTTTAATTCTTACCCACAAGCTCTCGACAAACGGTTCATCCCTACCCAGGTGGAGCTCAATACATTCTAGGTGCTCTCTAACATAAAGAGCAACTCCTCCACCTCGTCTCCCTAGTCTATCTTTCCTAAAAAGCACGTAGCCATGCATGGTAGCGTGCCAGTCATCCAGGCTGTCCCACCACGTCTCAGTGATCGCAATGAGATCGTGGCCCTGTGACCGCACAAAGATCTCTAATTCTTCTTGTTTGTTCCCCATGCTACGTGCGTTTGTGTATAGGCATTTTAGTGGGGCAGCAGATCCAGATATCCCCAACAGCTCACTGCGAGATTTTCGATAGGGGGTGGGCAAAAACTGCTCCACCGAGGAGTTCATGGGGTAGTCCACAGAGTTACCCCTACTCTCGTGTGGAGCAACATCCCCAAGTCTGCAATTGTGCTGTTGGCATTTATCTATTTCCCCCAGCAACTCGTGCTGTGTCTCCCAAAGCATCTGCCTTACCCCAGCAGCCTTTGTAATATCCCCTTCCCCCTTCCTAACTAGTTTAAAGCCCTATCAATGAGCCCTGCCATCTCCTGAGCAAGGATCCGCTTTCCTCTATGGGACAGGTAAGCCCCATTAACAGTACTCATGTCCGGAGCAGAGTACACCATCCCTTGGTCAAAAAACCCAAACCTTTGCTCCATATTTGACTCCAGTGTATATATAGTTCCTACTTTGTTCAAAGCTTTGTTTATGATGAGGCAAGGATACACCTTCCTTCTTGAACTAACAGTGTTAGGATGATGCCTCTCATGTACTCATAGTATTCAGTGCAGATACTGTTTTGCTGTGTGCTTATCCTTGGTTCATAGAACCTCCTGAGTTGGACTCATAAGAGTCATCAAGTCCAACTCCTGGCTCCACACAGGGCCAGCCAAGTCAGAGTATGGGACTCAGTATGTCATCTAAAAGGATCTTGAGCTCAGTCAAGCTCAGTGCTGTGATCATTTCCCTGGGGAGCCTGTGCCAGTGCCTGACCACCCTCTCAGTAAAGAACCTCTTCCTAACATCCAGCCTACACCTCCCCTGTCTCAACTTCATACTGTTCCCTTGGTATGAACCTACTTCATCCAGGTTCATTCAGTAGCAGTCAATTACAGTGTTATTAACTACAGCTGCAGAGAAAATAAACAGGAAAAACCCTGAAATCTGAATATTACCTGCCTTTGAATGTTAATTGCCTTTCCCTTTATATCCTATGGCAATGTATGAGTTCTTTAAAATAGCTCTCATTGCTGTTATTTTTTTTTCATTCCTTTTTTCTCTCTCTCTTTCAGGAATCCCCCTAATTCCTTGCTACTAATACTTTTTTTAGGTCTTTCTATCAGTTTATGATCATATAATCCATTGCAAATTGCTAACCTGCATTTTTAATAAATAAATAAACTGAAAAGAAATCTAAGATCTTATAGAAAGAATTAAGATTTTTCTGCAGCTAGAGGTTTTTAAACAAAAAAAAACCCCACCCTGCAATTTAAATAAAATTATTTAACTGCAAGTAAACAGAACTGAATTGTGAATAGTTGCAACCCTCCAATTGCCTAATTCTGTTTACTTGCTTTGGGTATGTCTTCATTTTTACTTAAATTTTTCATTTAGGAACTTAGAAGAAAAGGTTATACCTCTGAAACTTACATAGTTCTGTATCCCTGTTGTGATAATGATGTCACGTTAAAAATGTCAATGCAGCCATAGATCACTGTGTCTGTTTATGTCACTGGCCTTTCAAAAGCAATCTCCTTAGAGATGATGTGTTTGTCAGTGCTCATTCTTGAAAATGTACTGACACACCTGTTCTGAAATGAATTCAAGAGGACATTTCAGTGTTGTGGCAGTCTTGGCAAGTGTTAAATTCATTAATCCTTATGTCCTACCAAAACTCATATGCTATTTGGATAAAATTCAGCTTAAATTATCACAGCATCCCAGCAACTTCTGTTGATTTTTTTTTTCCCCTCACTGGAATCTGAGTGGTTTTTAAGGAAGACTTGAGTTGAAAGAGAAGCCTCAATATATCACCAAATTGAAATTTCCCCAAATTTTCCCATAAAGATAATAGTTTAATTTTTAATAGATTTCTATTTTCTGTTAATACATGGTTCCAGATAAAGCTGAGTTCATGTTACAAGAAGAATTAATGACAATAGCTAGAAAAGGCATGTGGGTATTAACTCAGCTGCTTGGCTTCAAGGTAGCCAGGACTAAGACTTCAAGTATTACTTCTTCCCCTATGAAGAGAGGCTTGTTCAGCCTGGAGAAGAGAAGGCTGCGGGGGGACCTCATTGCAGCCTGCCAGTCCCTGAAGGGAGCAGAGAAACAGGAGGGGATTCAACTTTTTTAAAGGGCAGATAATGGCAGGACAAGGGGGATGGATTGAAGCTGAAGGAGGAAAGGTTTAGATTAGATATTAGGGGGAAGTTTTTTACAGAGAGAGTGGTGAGGGGCTGGAACAGGCTGCCCGGAGAGGTGGTGGATGCCCCATCCCTGGAAGTGTTCAACGCCAGGTTGGATGGGGCCCTGGGCAGCCTTGTGTAGATCCAGGCCTGAGGTTGGTGGCCCTGCCTGTGGTAGGGGGCTTGGAACTCTGATCCTTGAGGTCCCTTCCAACCCAGACTAGTCTGTGATTCTAATAAAAATAACAACCCAAACCTTAAAAGTTACCCAGAGTCAGTGTTCTTAAACCTGCAGGTTCCCACTCCTACCACCAAACTGTGATAGATTTTAAAGAGAATTGAAAAGATTTGCTACCTACTTGGAATTGCACATTAAGTTCTTGGGTAAATTAAGAAATTTATGCATAAACTAAACAGGTATTCCTAATATTAAGGTAATACTTAAAGGAAGGAATTTAGATATGACTAAATCTGAAATGTCTAATATTAATTTGGTGGCCCAAAATTGATTGAATTGTGAATGAAAAACTTCTGTCATAAATACATGCAAATGTTTCATTTGGGGATTTGCTTGTATTGTGTTGAAAGTAAGTTTGTTTTTCATATAGCATGTACAGCAGTACTTAATTTAAATAAATGGCATGTGTACGTGCAGGTGTAGGAGGTTTGACTGTGAAATGGTGGGAAAAACTAGAAATAATGGAGGAGAGAGATCTTTAGCAGACACATTTATGCTTCTGTTGGAAGTAATTGATCTATCAGGTGCTAAATAATTGCAATGGAAAGGACTGTAATTACTAGTTTTAGGGCCTTTTCAAGTTTCTACACTAGCATTTCAATAGCATATACCAAAAAAAACCCCATAAAAAAATAATGCACCAAAACAATTTGGGAATAGTCAGACTAGGTAATATGGAAAACTGTTCAGAAAGATTCTGTTTCTTAGATGCCATTACAGAAGTACCTCAATTGATTTAGTACCCAGGGTACACCTGTTAGACTTTGTGTTCTACACTTACACTTTCCCTTAGTGACTCAAATGTTTGTAAGATTGATTATATAAAAATGCAACAACACAGCAGAAAAAAGCCTGAAGAAAACAAAGCTTTATGGGCTTACAGTAGGTATGTTTGAGTTCAGCACTTAGGTGTGTAGCAAGGAGTTTTGGACCTACTGAATTGTGGAGTGAAACTAATGAAGGCTACCTGCTTAGTAAGTGGAGTGTCTTGCTTACTGTGTTCTTTCCTTTTTGTGATATATGGTATTCTCTGGAAAATTCTACTGTCATTAAAGAGATGTATCAATACTTTTAGTTTTCTAATGTATGGCTGATGTTCTGAACCACATAAGCTACAAAGAACTTGGAAATTGCAATATAAAATTAATTAATTCAGTGTTATGAGAAATTATTTTAAACTGATTAATGCCAGTTACAATTGTATACAAGTAGGTAGATTTAAAAAAAGAAAAATACAACTCTTTTTTTTATAAATGAAACAAGGTATTTCAGTCTTACTTGATTTATATTTAGAAAAATAATACTGTGACTGTTCTACCTTCAGCTGTCATTTTTGTCAGTTCTTAATTTACTTCTTTCTAAACAAGTTTACAAATTTCTTCATTTAAAATTGAAAATTGGCTGCTGCTGTTTCTATTTAACACATGCTTGAAAATGTGCTACTTTTGAAGATGCTTATTTAGGTGAAAGCTTAAGTCAACCATTTGAGTGTGTTTACTTTCAGAAATCTGTTTCAGTTTTCTGCCTAACTGGGTCTTCCAGTGTTCCAATTTTTTGCTTTTAAATTAAAGGTGGAATAAAAAATCAACCACTATTATTTAATATGAATTTGGGGATGGGTTTGCTTCTACTGAGTAATATATTACATGAAGTTATGTATGTGTAGCTACATACAGTTGGAGAAAGATTCTTCTCACTTTCTACTGAGAAGCTGTATGGATCATAGAGCTCCAACCCCCCTGCCACAGGCAGGGCCACCAACCTCCAGGCCTGGAGCTACACAAGGTTGCCCAGGGCCCCATCCAGCCTGGACTTGAACACTTCCAGGGACGGGGCAGCCACCACCTCTATGGGCAGCCTGTTCCAGGACCTCACCACTCTCTCTGTAAAAAACTCCCCCAGAATATCTAATTTAAACCTTCCCTCCTTTAGCTTCAATCCATCCCCCTTGTCCTGCCATTGTCTACCCTTTTGAAAAGTTGATTCCCCTCCTGTTTCTCTGCTCCCTTCAGGGACTGGCAGGCTGCAATGAGGTCCCTCCACAGCCTTCTCTTCTCCAGGCTGAACAAGCCCAGCTCCCTCAGCCTCTCTTTGTAGGGCAGGTGCTCCAGCCCTCTAATCATCTTTGTGGCTCCTCTGACCCCTCTCCAACAGTTCCCCATCTTTCTTGTATTGGGGGCCCCAGATCTGGACACAGGACTCCAGCTGTGGCCTCACGAAGGTAAAGAAGGACAAGACTTTCTTGTTACAATGGGATGCTGATGCCTTAGTACATGAATAGGCTGCTAGTAAGGGCAGATGGTTGGAGTGGTTCAGCTGGAGTCAAGCAGGAGATGGATTTTGAATGGCCTCTTCCCTTACTGTAAACGTGCACTTCATTGGGATTGACTTGGTTAGTATCTTTTGTGAACTGGGATTCCTTTACATAAATATTTCTGGGGAAGGTGGAAGACCCATTGGCTTAACACAGTCATTTTGGATCAAGACTCTCATTTTCATGACCTTGCTCAGTTTGATCTGGGGCTGTATGCTCTCCTAGGAGGCCACTCTTCTCTTTTAGTGTGGGCTTGTTGTGGTCTTGTGTGGCAAGGCTCTGATGGAGGAGGAGGAGTGGCAAGATGCAGAAATAGCTTCTTGAGGAAGCTGACTGCACCCCATAGCAGTCACCCACGCTGGGGTAGCTGGGGAAGAACTGAAACCCTGTGGGAAAGACTCACATTGGAGATGTTCATGGAGGACTGCCTCCTGTGGGTGGGACCCCATGCTGCAGCAGGGGAAGAGAGTGAGGAATAACCCCCCCTCCAGCTAAGAAGGGAAACAACTCAACTGAAACCTCCATTCCTTGTCTCCCCCTGTGACACCTTGGGGAGAGAAAGGGAGAAAAATCATGGATAAAGTTAAGTCCACTAAGAAGGGAGGCATGGGAGGATGTGTTTTAAGATTTGGACCTTCTCAGCACAAATCAGAACGATACCTGCCAGAAGCCATCTACCTGGACTTCAGCAAGGCTTTTGATACTGTCTCCCATGACATCCTGGTAACAAGTCCAGTCTTGTTTAACATCTTCATTGACGACCTTGATGAGGGAACAGCATCCACCCTCAGCAAGTGCCGATGATACAAAGCTGGGAGGGGTGACTGACACGCAGGACACTGCGCTGCCATCCAGAGACCTGGACAGGCTGGAGAGCTGGGCAGGGAGAAAACAGATGAGATTCAACAAAAGCAAGGGGAAAGTCATGCACCTGTGGAGGAACAACCCCATGTATCAATACAGGCTGGGGGTGACCTGCTGGAGAAGAGCTCTGTGGAGAAGGACCTGGGGGTCCTGGTCGACAACAGGTTGGTCATGAGCCAGCAGTGTGCCCTGGTGGCTGAGAGAGACAATGGGATCCTGGGGGGCATCAGGAGGAGTGTGGGCAGCAGGTCACAGGAGGTGATCCTCCCCCTCTACTCTGCCCTGGTCAGGCCCCACCTGGAGTATTGTGTCCAGTGCTGGGCTCCCTGGTATAAAACAGACAGGGATCTCCTGGAGAGACTCCAGAGGAGGCTACAAAGATGATTAAAGGCCTGGAGCATCTCCCTGATGAGGAAAGGCTGAATGAACTCTGGGGCTGTTCAGCCTGGAGAAAAGAAGACTGAGAGGGGATCTGATTAATTTACGAATTATTACCTTATTTGTAAGTATCCTATTCTGCAAAGAGTAATTGCCTCTTACAACTGTCTGTATAAAACTGTGGTTGTACCAAGAAAAGTAAAACAAATTAGTCATAGTATCCCGAATGCACAAATAGTTGCTACAGCTGAACATCATAAAACAAAGTTGAAACAAGGTCAGGAAGAGCGTGGGGCAAGCTGGATGAGCCTCAGTCCTGAGGCCTTGCAAGCTCAATGCAATGCAACAGAAAGACAATTTCTGGCCTGTTACCAGCTAGGGCAATATGGTGTTACAGGATTACCCAGCTTAGATGAGGCAAAGTTTGGTTTAAATTTGTACACAATGGAGGTTACAGGAATTTTAGTAATTTCTCAAATAACCATTCATTCAAGTGAATAGAAAAGGTTTTTATGGCACTCTATTCATTTAAGAGAATAGATGAGTTGAATTACTGTTCCTTCAGAAAGATTGGTTCTTCCTTCCCTCCAATTTATCAAATTGTTGTGTATGCTCATTGTTGTCAGGAAATAGATTCTATTACCCTTGAAAAACAAAACTGGTATCTTTGGACATTAACTGTTTTCTAGAAAACAGTGAACAATGGGAAAATTAGTAATCATTTGATTTATGAAAAGGAACTTTAATCAGAAATTACTGACCTGCATAGTTTGTTCAGAATAATTCTATTTAACTAGGTGTGGAATTAGAGCAGTTCCTTGCTGTGAAACTTTCAGAAGCAGTGAATTTTGGTTTTTTGGCAACATCCTTTCCCATTTTGTACAGTAAATAGCATGCCTGCTGAACTTTCTTACCTAAAATAGAATGTAACAACATCTTCCATCCAAAAATAGAAAATAGGGTTGAGCCACTGAGCTGTTTCTCTTATAGGATAGGTGAATTGTTTGGTTACTACTTTGGTGAAAAATGATAGCATCTGATGTAATACTCAGTGTTGTACACATGTGATTCCTTGTGGTTATATTTAATGACAGAAGAGATGTGGGACTGGAAATTGAAGTAGTGTTAATGACTGTTAGCACCAATCATACAAATTTTCTAACTCCTTAGTTTGTTTCATATGTAGTTGAGATGTGATTAGTCTTAATGAAAAACAAAAGGAAATGTAGCATTACATGGTGTCTTTTTATTCAAGAAGGAAGGAGAGACAGAAGTCTGCTTGGAATTTGTGTTCGGTATCTATCTCTTTTTTTAGGTAACAGTTTCTAGGTGAACTGTTTGTATTATCTTAACTTCAAACCAGGTATTAATTATTATTAATCAGGTTCAGATTAGGAAAAAAATGCTTCACTAAAAGAGTTGTCAGGGCCTGGAACAGGCTGCCCAGGGAGAGGGTTGAGTCACCATCCCTGGATGTGTTTAACAGATAGGTAGATGAGGTACTTAGGGATATGGTTTAGCATAGGAGGGGAATGGTTGGACTTGATGATCTTAAAGGTCTTCTCCAACCTTGTGATTCTTTGATATTCTTACTGGGTGTCTGTACTGAAGAAAATTTTTGCCCAGTATAGTGCAGTATTTCCCTTGATGGTCACCTTTTATAGATATATATATATAGTGTATTATAGTCTTTTCACTTTGTTTTGGGGATGGCTGAAGGGTGAATAATGATGGGAATCTTTGTTGTGAGTTTGGAGAAGGAGAAAAAATAAAAGGTCAACACCAGTATGAGAAATCTTTCTCCCCTGTTGCTGTCTTCATCAAAGTGTCAGAACTTGGCTCATCACTTCTATAAACTCCAAAAAGAGATAAAATACATAATGAGCCTGGGAAGTCTATTTCAATTTTTCATATGTGAGCACAGGAAGATGATCAATAAATTTTATACTTTATATTCCGATTTATCTTCACTAAGTTTACTTATCTGCCACCACTTCTGAAATGAAAGCTATGGTAATTTTAGCACCAGAACTTGAAAAGCAAAGTTCAGCAATGTTTGTCTTGGCATAGCTGGCTTTTAGAGGCCAAATCCCAGGGAAAATCATGCCTTTCCCTTTATCTCATTCTTGAGATCGTGCTGTTGATTTCCATCAATAGCGACTTTTATGATTTTATAGCAATATTCATATGGATTAGTGGTTAAAGATTGCTGTGTTCCTACTGCGTTTTCAAGTTTGCATGAAGAACATGCAGATTGAAAATGTTGAATAATTCTAGTTCACAGAGAATCACTTTTGTCCTTGCCTTCAGATGAAATTTAAGAAAAGAGGGAGTTAATGTAGGGTAATGGATGACATGAGTTGGTTGGATGAGCCTAAAACGTACCATCTATTTAAAATGTATAAGAGTATAAATAGTCACCAGATGGCACTGTGACTGAAATTTAAACAAGGGAACCATAAATATAGTAAGCTAGATCTTGGAATAAATGTTAGTTTTCTCTGAAAAACATTATATCAAACTATGGCTGGGTTTTTTGGGGGGAGTTGGGTTTTTTTTTTGTTCTTGAAGTTTAACTATACCTTTTCCTAATTTCTGCAGCTATTGCTTAGGAACTGCTGGTTTATCTAAGAAAAAAAAATTTATGTAAATTGAGCCATACAACTGATACTTGCTAATAATTAAATTTAGACTATCTTCTTATAATAAAATTTTACCTCTACGGTAAAACCAACAAATTATTTGAGGAGAACTGTCACTCTGATCTGAGTCTTGACCAAAGATTTATACCAGTCTTAACCGAAGATTTATACCAGAGCAGTCATAAAGTAATAGTCATACTATCCTCTTTAAATCTGTGGCCCAGATTTTAACTGGAGCTCATACCAAATGCTTGAAATAAAAGCAGTTTTATTGAAGATATTGAAGATAATTGGAAAAAAAATTCTTTCTTTTGCACAGAAGTTTAATACAATTTTTGTTTTATTTGTAAGAATCAGTTGCCTAAATGATGTTTTAAGAGACTGTTACCAGATAAGCTATTGCTTATTCTAATGCCTTATTTTGTCATGGGGTTTTCTGTTTGAAAAAATATCTAACCAGTTCTGACATCCCTTTCTTTTAGTCATAAGCATCACTCTTTGGTTGAGTAAAAACCTTAATGGCAGTAACATCATTTGGCAGATAATACAAAAATTCTAGGGAGAGATGGAATAGTACTTTCAGTATTTATATAACTTTTCAGACATTAAGTGTTGTAATGTATGTTTTGTGTTCTAATTCCTCTATGGTGAGTCTAGAAAAAGGAACTGAATTGTTCAAACTTTTAAAAAAAGTTTGTGTAGTTGATAATGGAAAAGTTGAAGTAGAAGTGTTAATTCTTTTTGCCTTTTAGCCTAAGTTCACTGCCATAATCACAGAATGGTTTAGGTTGGAAGGGATGTCAAAGATCATCTAGGTTGCCCAAAGCCCCATCCAACCTGGCCTTGAACACTTCCAGGGAGAGGGAGCAGCAACAAATTCTCTGAGCAACCTGTTCCATATTTGAAAACAGCAATTCTAATTATCCCAAGAGCTTGATTTCCTTGCCTGAATATTAAAGTCTCATGCTACAGTATAGTTTACTTCTTTGGTATTTAAGTTTTTATTGCAGATTGCATTCTCTAACCAAAAATAAGATGGATACAACTCATAAAAGTTGCTCTAATTAAATTGTAGTTTATCCTTAAATAATCTTCAAGAAGGGCAGAACGAGTAACCTAAATATCTTTTAAAATTTTAACTTTGACTAGGAGGTACTTTTTCTTTCCAGCTGTCTTTGTTTTCACTTGCATTTGGAAGTGCAAATCAGAGGTGTTCTTTTACTGCTGAAGAACATAAATTCAGTCCATGTTGAAGCTAAATTTCATATTTTTAATGTTGGTAATAACTGTTAAAATGCTATTACTGAAACTTAATGCAGACATACCTTGTAAAATAAAACAAAATACTTATCTTATGGGGGTTGGAACTAGATGATCTTTGAGGTCCCTTCCAACCCAAAGCATTCTATGATCTTACACCATATTCCCAGGAAACAGTATAGGCTGCATACTGACTAGCTAAAAAGCAGCTTTGCAGGTAAGGATGGGGTGGACAGGAGTTGGCAGTTTGTCCTTCTAGTGATGGCCAAGTCCATACTGACATGTACCAGAAAAAGTGATTATTCCCCTCTGCTCAGCACTTGTGAGACCTCGTCTAGAGTTCTGTACCCAGTTTGGGGTTCCTCAGTGCAAGACAAACATGGACATGCTGGTGTGAGTCCAGTGGAGGACCACCATGTGGGATAGGGCATTGGTGTCCTTGACGTATGTGTAGAGTGCTCAGAGAGGTGAGTTTCTTCAGTCTTAAGTGGGGATGGCTAAGGGAGTTACACAGGGTGAGAGTGCAGAGAGGAGGGAGCCATATCAGAAGTACATAGTAAAAAAATAAATCAGAGTCACTGAAAGGCTGAGTTTGGAAGGCATGTCTGGAAGTTGTCTTGTCCAACTCCCCTACTCAAGCTGGGCAACCTGGAGTTGATTGTTCAGGACCATGTCTAGACGTTGTTTTAATATATTTCAGGAGGGAGATTCTACAGCCTCTCTGGGCAACCTGTTCCAATGCTCAGTCACCCTCAGAGTAAAAAAGTGTTTCTTGATGCTCAAAGGGAACCTCCCGTTTTGGTTTGTGCCCACCAAAACCCTCTGGTTCTGTCTTGTTCAGGTTGTGCCATAGATGTTCATTCTGAGCATCACCCAAATAATAAGCAGTAAGCGCAAGCTGCAACATAAGAAATTGCAGTCAATGATGACAAATGCTCTTGCTCACAGTGGGGGCACTCAAAAAATGGGAGCTCAGAGATGTTGCAGAATCTCTGAGATACGTTTGGAATGTGACTCAGAGAACCCCTAAGCAACCTGCTGTAACTCTGCCCTGTTTTGAGCAGAGGGTTGCACCAAATAACCTCCAGAGATTCCTCCTCAAATAAAATATTCTATGGTATATAACATTATTTATTCTGCTAGGACATCTTTGTGAGGATCTTTATCATTTGTACCTTTTTTTTTTAATGATTACATTTTCAGGTGTACAGTTGCTTATTAAGAAATTAGTAGGCTATATTTTTATATGATAAAGTAAACAGTTCCCTGGACAATAAAGGATGCTTATTTGTTTTTCATCAGCTCACCTACCTGGCCCAAATGGCTCTACTAGAAACTGTCATCACAAAAATTTTGACTTAAGATGATGGAAATACCAATGTAGCAAGTGAAAGATACCTCGTTTTCAGAATGTGTGTCTGAATTCATGACTGCTGAATTTAGGAATCTGTTTTCAGACAGTTTTCCCTTATTCATATTGAATGGTAGCTCTTCCAGTTCTTAGTAACAACTGTGTAACCATCATTTCCTTGTTTCAGTTATATGGAATTATATTAGGATGAAGCTGAGCTCCAGCAGCTCAGACAGATGATTTGTGTGCTGTTGATTGCCATGTATTCCTTTTTTTTTTTTCCCCTTGTAAAATGATTTTTGAATCTGCCCTTGCTTCATGTACTTTGAATTCTAGGCATTACTTCATGTTTTATTGCAGCCTTTTCAAGATTTTTAATGTTGTGCCTTTATTTATAGTGTTACAGGGGAGGAGGGAGGTCAAAAAATGTCATACTGTCTGTCTCCTGTGTGCCACAGATGTTCATTTTCAGCTTCATGCAGAAAAAAATTGAAATTTGCTATGTGTGTGTGACAAAGTGTTTTTGAGGACAAGTGTTCAAATGCAATATTGTCAAGCTATTTTTAGCCAACTGCTGTCCCTATAGTGCTGTTTAAAGATTCAGCTCAGGCTGCTAATAGATATATTTATAACCATTCTGTCAACTGCCACAGCATGAGTGCTGTTACAGATGATAATTCTATTCTTGGAAGCAGTGCCATGGTTACCATTCCCCTGGCTGCTCAAATAGAAGCTATACATCTGTATACACTTAGTAACATTTTAATACACTAACGTGGTTTTACACTGCAAGAAAGAACAAAGCTAGACATGGTATTAAAAGAAAGAATACGTGCAGAGAAGCACATGAAAAAATTAAAACAATTGTATTTTTAAAGAAAATACAGTAAATTCTTTGGTATTACATATTCTGAAGTGTGAGGGTGAAACAAGTGAGGGGCTTTAACTGCGTTTTACTGGCATTTATTTTTTAATGGAAGCAGTGTGACTTTACTGGGTTTTGTTTTATGTTTTGCTTCATGCTGATTTGTAGAAACTGAAGTACAGTATGAGTGTGAGTGTAGACGTGCTTTTCATGCTGTAGAAAAGCCAGGGTGTCAATGAAGGTGCACTTGTGCCTTCTAAGAAATTCAGAATTTTAACAAATTAGAGATTAACCTGCTCACAGGTGAAATTTGAAAAGTTTCACGTGGCTTTACACGTGTGTGGTGTGCTCCAAGCATGGATTCACAAGATGCTCTTCCTTTGGGAGCCTCCAGCAGCAGCTTTAGATGACTGCCTGGCATTGCAGCAAGCACCTGAGCCCTTTCTGAGGTTGGGTATTAGGTAGAAACCTTGCATACTCCTTTGTTTGGGCCGACAGCCCAAGCGATCCAAGGTCCTGTAGCTTTCTTAGTCTCTTCCTCTTTTGGGTAAATATTTGCTAAGCAATAATACAGAGTCTAGGACTCAACTGCTTTATTTGCTCTAAGTACTGAGAAGGCTTTAAATAAGTGTGACTGGACTGATGACACTGGGTCCCACATTTGAATAAACTAGGTTTCTAGTGACTGCAGTATAATGTGCCTGCAGCACTGCAACATGCCTGACAGAGAGCCTAGGAAAGGGAGTGTATTTTGTTTAATTTTGGTTTGGTTTTGCTGTTAGGTTTGCAGGGAATTGGACTGCAGGGCCATAAGTAGCAGTAAAAGGCTCTGAATAATGTCAGTAATATGGGGTTTGGGATCATGTGCTGTCATCTACCATGCTGGGAAAGAGATGACCTAGTCTAGTTTTAGTCTGTTGCATCTGTGGAGTTGGAGAAAGGGTTTCTGTGAATAATGGACAGCAGAGATTAGTTTTTCTTTGCCTTTAAATTAATTAGGTACAGATTAAAAAAAAAAAAAAGCAAGCTGTCCCACTCTACACTGCCCTGGTCAGGCTTTATCTGGAATATTGTGTCCAGTTCTGGGCTCCCTGGTATAAAAGGGACAGGGATCTCCTGGAGAGAATCCAGTGGAGGGGTACGAGCTACAAAGATGATTAAGTGCCTGGAGCATCTCCCCTATGAGGATAGGACGAAAGAACTGGGGCTGTTCAGCCTTGAGAAAAGAAGACTGAGGGGGGACCTAATCAATGTTTATAAATATCTCAAGTGTTGGACACAGGGGGAAATGGCCAGCCTCTTCTCAGTGGTCTGTGGGGACAGGACAAGGGGCAATGGCCTCAAGCTGTAGCACAGGAAGTTCCACACCAATATGTGGAGGAACTTTTTCCCAGTGAGGGTGCCAGAGCCCTGGGACAGGCTGCCCAGGGAGGTGGTGGAGTCTCCTTCTCTGGAGATATTCAAGACCCATCTGGACACTGACCTGTGTGACCTGTCCTAGGGAGCTGCTTTGGCAGGGGGGTTGGACCCGATGATCTCTGGAGGTCCCTTCCAACACCTACAATTCTGTGATTCTGTCTTGACTTTTACACAACTATGGTAATAATAAAAAGATCGATATATTTTTTTAGTACATCATTACTGCCATTGAATGTATCCATTTTTGTCTAGACATTCACATGAATGACACATCATGCCTGCCTGAAAAATTGAAAATAAAAGGAACTTTATTTTAATAGGAAGATTTGTGGAAAGATTAATATTTTGAAGAAGATAGCACCAGATAACTGTATTTTTCAGCGGTGGGAATTATCAGGTGGAGTTTTAAAATAATGAAAAGAAAGTTGGTTTTCATAATGTGCATAATTTAAACTGCAGATTTCATTACTACTAAATGTTAGGGAAGACTGAGGATTATATAGTTTCAACATGCAACAAAAGAAATGTAAAACTGGATTTGATAGCTAGATAGCTATTGTCTGGATGATCCAAATGTAATATCTAAGCTAAGGACTTTTGTGGCTGGATACTGAGAAGTGAAATAAATGTGAGTGACCATCATTTCATTGCCTTGCTGGTCACATTCCTCCTCAAACAGATATTGTTGTCCACTGTAGGATGCAAAGCTACATGAATATCTAGTTTGGTCCAGTAAGATAAGGCCTGTATTAAGAAAAAGAGCAACAGGGCTCCATGTAGTCAAAAGAATTTTGCTACAAGATGAAAAATGTGGTTTCTAGAATGTACAGTGGGCTTAGGAGTTGGGTAAGGTGTTGTCTAAAAATGAAGAGAGCAAATAAGAACTTTATATCCTGGTTTTGCACTTGCCTTCAGATGGAGAAAGAAGGAACAGGGAAAATGTCATGCCAGTGAGTAATAGTGATTCTATTTCTATGAAAAGAAAATGTAATTGATTGACAGGAGAAGAGCTTGTACATGATGTATACCTTGAAGCATATTACATCTGGGAGATTTACTACTCTTAATCGTATAATGCTATCAAAGCTGCATTGTGTATTACAGTGAAGGTGACTGTGATTAAAGCCACCCATGTTACAAAAGTGCTTGGGAAAAAGTACGAGGACACTGCCAAGTGAAGGGTCTGTAGAGTTATAATAATAATATCTGAACTACAGAGGGGGTTTGTTTTGGTTTTTTAAATGAGATAGGAATTTGTCATGTTAGATTCCTTTGATAAGACAGGAGGAAAACATCAATGAAGGAATGGTTGAAGCAAACTTTCTTGGACAGTGAAGAACTTGACTGCATTAGTTGTTGGCTTGTTATACCCAAAATTCTGGATATCTTTGCCTACACAAATTATTTGAGAGATGTGTGTGTGTATATTTATATATATATATATGTTTGCCTGTGCGTATGCTTATATGTATTTGTATAGATATGCACTTAGAAGTGGGAGAACTTGGTGTTCAGTCCTGAACACACATAGAAAAAGAAAGAAAAAAAAATGAAGTAGTTGTGGTAAAAACGAAACATGTGTAAAGATGATGCTGGAGAACATGAAAAGATGTGTTGGTAAAGAGGAGAACCCTGAAGGAAAGAATTACTTTATTGTTAATAACATTGCATAGATGGCATCAAGATGAATTTTTTTCAAGTGATGCAGGGGTTTTTTTTTTGTTTGTTTTGGGTTTTGAAGTCTCATGAAGGGTATGATGGTTTTTGTATCAAAGGGACAAAAGCAGATTTGAAATTGGTGACTCAGGAAGGTTCCCAGTGACTGGAAAAAAAGTTATTATTATGTTCATCTAAAGAAAAGATAAGGAGGCAGTTTCGGGGTTGTATAGGCTGCTCTGCCTCATTTCAATTTCTGAAAAGATAATGGAGCCTTTTCCAGTCACGTGGAAGTCAGGAATGTAATTGAACACAGTCAATGTGGACTTAACCTCAGTTCAAGCTTGACCAGCCCCTGATTGCCTTCTTGGATGAAATGGCTTGTTCTTTTATGATATTGAGGCTGATACTGTCCATTATCAACAATCCAGATGGTGAAACAGAATGTGTCCTCAGCAAATTTGTGGATGATACTCAGTGTTGGGTACTGAGTGTTGGGTAGTCATTGTAAGTGGTAAAGACTGTGTCCAGAAGTATCCTGGGAAATGAAATCAAAGCCAACAGGACTTTCAGCAAGGAGAAATGCTTCTGATGAAGGGATCTGTGTAGTCACAAGTAGATGCCAAGTTTAATGGGAGCCAAGAGTATGTCCTCACTGGCAATAAGGCACAGCTGTTCTTGAATCTATATATTATGCATTATTATGGAGTCCTTTGTGGAGGTAAAGCAAGTTTGATCATTGTTAAGTTGTCAAACACATTTCATCTACTTCCTCCTAACGTGCAAAAATCACACTGGTTTTATTGTTTAATAAAACTGTGTTAATAATGGAAGATGTCCAGCATGAGTGCTGCATTGAATTGCACTGGCCAGAAGAATTGGTTGCTCCACGTTATCTTAGTGTTTGGCAGAACCATGCTTTAATTATTCCCTTTTAATTCTCTCCCAGACAACTGAGTTGTTTGAAACAGTTGTTTCCTTCATTCCAGAAGTTTTCCCATGGAATATTTTAGATTCCTGCCAACCTTGCCTTTTATGTGAGACTGCAAAGGAGGTTGTGACAGATTGGTTTGCAGTTTCATCAATATGCTACTAATATTCATTTTTACATCTCCCTTTCATGACACACAGATGGTCAGGTTTTTTAGATGATCACTCTGTGACGGAAATTGGGTTTTGGCTAAGAGCTTCTTGGCAGGAACTCATTGTAACTGAAGCAGATGACACTGGTTGACTAGGGAAAAGATGCAAAGGTAGGAGTTTGTTTTTTCAAGAAGGTGTAGCTGCACTTAGTTGTTCAGACACATGATGCTTGGCTTAGGTTGTAGCTTTTGCTTTTTGGATATGAAGAAATAAGAGGTATTTGTTTATAGCATAGAATTTTCAAAGAATGTGTAAGGTTGGACGGGACCTTTAAAGGCTATCTAATCCAACCCCCCCTGTAGTAAACAGGGACATCACTAGATCAGGTCACTCAGAGCCCCATCAAGCCTGACCTTGAATATCTCCAGGGATGGGTCCTCCACTACCTCTCTGGGCAACCTCTTCCATTGATCTACCATCCCATTTTCCCTTGCATCCCACTTAAATCTCCCCTTTTCGAGTTTAAAACCATTACCCCTTGTCCTACTACTACATGCCCTCATGACCAGTTCTTCCCCAGCTTTCTTATAGGCACCTTTCAGGTATTGGAAGGCCACTATAAGGTCTCCACATACCCTTCTCCTCTCCAAGCTGAACAAGACCAGCTCTCTCAGCCTGTCTTCATAGAAGAGGTGCTCCAGCCCTTTGATCATTTTTGGGGCCCTTATCTGGACGTGCTCCAACAGCTCCATGTCCTTCTTGTGCTGAGGGCTCCAAAGCTGGATGCAGTTTTCCAGGTGAGGTCTCACCAGAGCAGAGCAGAGGGACAGAATCCCCTCTCTCCATCTGCTGGACACACTTCTTTTGATGCAGCCCAGGATGCAGTTGGCCTTCTGGGCTGCAGATGCACATTGGTAGCTCATGTCCAGCTTCTCATCCATGAGAACCCCCAAGTCCTTTTCCTCAGGGCTGCTTTCCAGTACATCATCTCCTAACCTGTATAGATAATGGGAATTGTTCCAAGCCATGTGCCGGGCCCTACACTTGGCTTTGTTGAACCTCATGATGTTCACTTGGGTCCACTCTTCCAGTCTGTCCAGGTCCCTCTGGGTAGCATATATTTCCTAATGTTCATTTATAATATGATTTTCTGCTTTTTTTTTGCTGATGGCATGCTGGCTTTAGCTAATGATGTCCGATTTAATTTCTGTGACTTTGTCTTCAGATGTATTGAATTCAATTTACTAAGAGTGTATCTGTGACACCACATGTACTTTCCTCTGCTCAGTGTTCTGCATATGACACATATATAACCTTTTGGAAAGAGCGTTAGCTTTCAGAATGGATTTTATTTCTGTTTGGAGTCTGAAGACCAACTTTGCTTTCATTTGTGAGCTCAGTTTCCTGTTCTCTCGACTGAGAACAGGCAGAATTCTTAAGATATGGTCTGTAGATTGGGCTGCTACCATTCATCTTCTGCTTGGCACATCAGGTTTTTTTCAATTTAAGAAATAATAATTTCCATAGCTCAGTTATCACATTGTACTGAGATGTTCTGGTAGACATAGGGGGTTTTTGTATCACTGTAACAATTATGTGTCTACAAGTCTCAAGCAAATACCTGGGAGAACTTAAATTAAAATTTGATAGATGAAGTTATATAAAAATCTCTGTATGCCTAAAATATTGTTCACTCTTTGAAAACTTAACTAATTTTATAACGGGCTATCCAATTCCATTTATTGGAGCTGTGCATAAAGAATTCCACCCATCAGACATTTCCATGCAACTCTCACCTGTATTTGTTTATATTTACTTAGACAAAGTAGAAATTTAATTTGCAGAGTATTCCTTGGCAGGCAGTGATGACTTTTTGTGATCTGTTTAAAAACTGATAGAAAATATCCAAAACTCTAAAGACAATTCTGAAGTTTAAGGAAACTCTTTTTGGTTCAAAATGATGTTTTTCTGGTCTTTTTTATTTAGATCCCATACCTCAAGAGATGCATCATTAAGTAATACTTTAACAGTGCAGGTATATTGGAGCGTGCTGTGTGGAAATGAAAGGGACCACTATAGCTGGACAGATAGATTGCAGAGAAGTGAAATGGGCAGCCAGCAGCTACTGAGTAGTCGTAGCTTGTCAGCTCAGCCACAGATGGGAGAGCTTCTGTGTTATGCTTCCATCAGATATGAAAGAAATAGAGATGTCTTTCACATGAAAGATGTATACAGATGGTGGTGGAGGATGCAGAGTAGGCAGACTTACTGAATGGCTTCTTTGCTTCAGTCTTTACTCCTAAGGCCAGCTTTCAGGAATCCCAGACCCTAGAGGTAAGAGAGAAAGTCTTGGAGACAGGAAGACTTTCCCTTGGTTGAGGAGGATCAGATTAAAATCATTTAGGCAAACTCGGTGTGCCACAAATCCATGGGCCCTAATGAGATACAGGTCAATAGGGGCTTTGAAGTGTGGCTGATATTCCAGAAGACTGTGCTGCCATTCAGCACGACCTGGACAGGCTGGAGAGCTGGGTGGAGAGGAACCTATCAAAGCTCAAAAAATGGCAAATCTAGGGTCTTGCACCTGGGGAGGAACCACCCCAGGCACCAGTATAGTTTGGGGATTGACCTGCTGGGAAGCAGCACTGCTGAGAACAACCTGGGAGTCCTGATGAAGAACAAGTTAAACATGAGCCAACAGTGTGGCCTTGTGTCCAAGAAGGCCAGTGGTATCCTAGGGTGCATTAAGAAGAGTGTGGCCAGCAAGTCGAGGGACTTGATGGTCTTAAAAGCCTTTTCCAACCTTGTAATTCTGTGAAATAACATGAAAAAATGGTGTAAACATTAAAGACAGAGCGTAACTTACTAATCTTGTTCAAAACTTAGCTACTTAGGCATCTTTTACATGAATTTTCAAAATAGGTTTTGAATTTATGGCCTCAAAGTATCATGCTGAAATTTTCTCTGTGTGTATAATTCATTTTCTGCCAAATAATTACATCAAAGACCCTTTCTGTTTTTCCCCTGCAGAATGGCAGTTTCTGTAGGCATTTTCTGCAGAGTGTATATTATTTCATAGCCTGTGTCCATATTGCCTTTCAGTAGTCTCCATCTACCTGAAGAGTCTAGTCCATTGAATCTTTCCTTCTGGAGCCTGACAACTAGTTAGCAGGTATTTTCAGAGAGCTAGCTGCAGTAATGCATAACCTGTCATGTCATTTAAATACTTGGTATATTATTATATTAACATACTATTAGTAAAACTTGCCACTTTTCAGCAACACCACATGACTATACTGCAGAGCATCTGATGAGACAGGACCATCTTGACCATGATGGTGGTATTTCCCTTCACTTTTGTAGAAGTGCCTCTGTACATGTGTGGTGTTTGCTTTCTATTAAACCTGTTTTCTGTCAGGAAGTCGTTTTCTCATGCCATATACCTTGATTCCTTAAGTGCTTTTTAGAAGGCTTTTTGGAAAGACATACTCATCGTTATTCATGTTGACATTGACTTCCTTGGAGAACAGATTTGGCAGCATTCTTTCTGATCTTAACAAACATTTGAGCATTTCTAATATATCCCTTCAGTCAATTTGTCCACTAATCTTGTTTCCTCTTATGGTTCCTGCCCATTTGCCGACTACAGAAGTAATTTACCGATCTCTAATTTCCTTTATCATTTGCCAAGAATCTTCTGCCTTTAGAAAGGCATGTTGGACATCCTGTTTTGCAAAGTTTGTATGAGTAGTTCAGCAGTTTGGTATGTGAGTTCTTGTAGGTCTCTAATGTGAATACCTCTGTGGCAATTTGGAATCAGAGACATGTAGAAGGGTTTGGTTGTAAGGGACCATGTATAGGTGGCAAGGTATTGGTAGGGGAGAAGCTCCTTGGGTGGCTTCTATGAGAAGCTGCTGGAAGCTTCCTGTATGTACAATAGAGCCAGCTCCAAGACAGACCTGCTGCTGACCAAGGCTGAGCTCATCAAAGACAGTGGTAGCACCTCTGGGATACTGCAGTTAAGAAGGGGGGAAAAAAACCTCTTCAACAGAAATTGCAGCCAGAGAGAGGAATGAGAAGATCTGAGAGGAGCAACTCTGCCAACACCAAGGTCAGTGAGGAAGGAGAGAGAGGACGTGCTCCAGGCGGAAGAGCAGAGATTCCCTTGCAGCCCATGTGGAAGACCTTGGGGAGGCAGGCTGCAGCCCATGGAGGATGTTGGTGGGGCAGATAGCCACCTGCAGTCCATGGAGGACCCCATGCTGGAGCAGGTGTACGCACCTGAAGGAGGCTGTGACCCCATGAGAAGCCCATGCTGGAGTAGGCTCCTGGGAGAACCTGCTGGCCCCATGGAGAGAGGAGCCCACACTGGAGCAGGTTTACTGGCAGAACTTGTGACCCCATGGGAGGCCCACACTGTAGCAATCGGTTCCTGAAGGGCTGCATTCCATGGAAGGGACCCACACTGGAGCAGTTAATGGAAAAATGCAGTTACTGGTAGGACTCATGTTGAAGAAGTTCACGGAGGACTGTCTTCTGTGGGAGGAACCACACGATGGAGCAGGGGAAGAATATGTGGGGTTCTGCCCTGAGGAGGAAGGAGCAGCAGAGACAACTGGTGATGAAGTGGGCACAGGCCCCATTCTCAGTCCCCCTGTGCCACTGGAGGAGAGGAGGTAGAGAAAATGGGAACTAAAGCTAAGTGCAGGAAGAAGGAGGAGGGAAAGGTGTTTTTAACATTTGAGTTTCTCATGACTGGACTCTGATTTTAATGGTAGTAAATCAAATCAATTTTACCCAAGTTGAGTCCCTTTTGTCTGTGGCAGCATTTGGAAGATGTTCTCTCCCTGGCCATATCTTGACCCATGAGCTTTTCATTATATTTTCTCTCTGCTGTCCATCTGGGGAGTGGAGTGACAGAGAGAGACACCAGGCCTCCAGCCAGGGTGAACCAGCACAGACCTTTAAAGATCACCTAGTTATAATACTCCCCTGCCATGGGCAGGGACACCCTCCACTAGACCAGTTTGCCCAACCTGGACTTGAACTCTTCCAGTGATGGAACAGCCGCAACTTTCCTGGGCAAATGGTTCCAGTGTCACACCACCCTCATTGTAAAGAATTTCTTCCTTGTGCCAAATCTAAATACATTCTCCTTCAGTTTAAAACCGTTGTCCCTTGTCCTGTCACTACAGGTCTTAGTAAATGTGTCCGTATCTGTCCTCTAAATCTCCCTTCAGGCACTGGAAGGCTGCATTAAGGTTTCCCTGGAGCCTTCTGTTCGACAGGCTGAACAAGCTCAACTCTCTCAGCCTGTTTTCAGAGGAGAGGTGCTCCTATGACCATTTCTGTGGTCTTTTCCTCATTACTTCTACAGGTTCTTTTCCTTCCATTTTGAAGGTAATTCTATTAATGTAAAAATACAATAGTCCCCTTCCACTGGTTTGCATGTCAGCCACTGCCAGGTATGTCAGCGAATGTTGAATGTGTTCATGTTGATAGTCATACGTCCTGTTTATCTCAGTGGAATATGAATGACTAAAAAAATGCCATTTAATGTTTAAAATGGTAAAATGGTATGTCCTAGAACTGCTAAAAAGCTTTTTGATTTGAAACATGCTGAAAAACTGAGTTTAAAAATTAGAAACATTATTGTGTTCTGCTTACATGGTGAAAAATGTAGAAAGAAGAATATTAAAACTTAAAAAAACCCCAACCCTCATTAAAAGAAGCTACAGGTTTTTGTGTGTGTGTGTGTGCTCAGAATTATCCCTAAAAAAAAAGAGGGGAAAATCACAGAAGGCTAGTGGATATGGTTTTGTGCTTGACTCTCTTATTCCATTTGGTGTGTGCTGCTCTACCTTTAAACAGCATTTGTTTGCATACATTGTTGGTAACAGTTACAATAGTAGCACTTTTTTTTTCCAAGAAAGGCTTGAGGGAGAAATGCCACGCTTGTCAGTGAATGATAAACGTATTGAATAAAGGTTAATTACTTTGTGATTCACAAAATAGCTGAAAGCACAGCTGAATGCACCATGGAGACTAACTTTAAGGCATGATCAAATCTGACCTTAACTGCTGCAGGAAACAGTGAAAATGCAGTTTTTTACACTAAGAATTCATACAGTGACAGCGCCGTGGTCATGTGCAGCATTTGAAAAGCTTTAGTATCTTTTGCATAAGGAGTAGTATCTTTTGTCTCATGTTTTGGAACATTTCTGTAGGAATGATTAGACATATATATCAGTTATATCACTATGTATTTATGATCAGCATTATTATTCTCTATCATCTTGAAAATTCTGGAATTATTTTTCTATTATACATGTTTTGATAATAAAATAATAGGTAAGAAAACCCAGCTGTAGATAAGCATGTATTATAGAGCCCACAGAATCACTAGGTTGAAAAAGATGTATGAGATTGAGTCCAACCATACCCATCCTCTACTAAACCATATCCCTGACCACCTCATCTACCTGTCTTTTAAATACACCCAGCGTTGGTGCCTCAACCCTCTCCCTTGGCAGCCTGTTCCAATGCCTGATAATTCTTTTGGTGAAGAATTTTCTTCCTAATGTATAATCTGACCCTGCCCTGGTGCAGCTTGAGACCATTCCCCCTCGTCCTATCACCTGTCACCTGGCTGAAGAGACCATCTCCCACCTCTCTACAACCTCCCTTCAGGTAGTTGTAGACAATAATAAGGTCTCCCCTCAGCCTCCTCTTCTCCAGGCTGAACACCTCCAGCTCCCTTAGCTGCTCCTTGTAAGGTTTGCCCTCCAGCCTCTTCCCCAGCCTCGTTGCCCTTCACTGGACTCGCTCAGTGTCTGTCTTGTAGTGAGGGGCCCAAAACTGAATGCAGTATTCGAGGTGTGGTGAATCTCCATATATCTCCAGACTATTAAGAATGATAATTTATTACCCCTTAAAGATTAAAATAATACAATTTTTTTTTGTTTAGATTTGATGAGAAAAACATGCATGCTACTTTCAGTGGTCATATTAGTCATTCACTGACTGAAAGTTGTAGAATTGGTAGTTACCATTAACATGAGATTTTTCTGTTTAAATTGTAGATTCATGAGATGCTTCCTGGTACTTGATGTTTCCTTGATCTTATAAATGTTCAGCAGAGTAATATGTTCAAAGGTTAGAAATTGAGAAATTGCAGATTTCCTCACAAACAGTGGATTACTGATGTGCAGACAGCATTGCTATAAAATGTTTCTCATTACACTTTACTCTGACTGTCTTCTTTCTTCTCATTAAGAGTAGCTGCTGAACACAATAATGTTCTTTTTGTGGCTGATGCCTCAAAGTCAGTAAAACTTAAATTATTTTAAAATTCCTGGTTAACAAAAAGTGAATGTGCTGTTCTTTGATGTGTATGCCATTGAAATAAAATAGCTTCATTTAATAATACTGCCTTATGATGAGGGTTTTTTTTTTTAATCTGAACCTTTTAAAAAACCTTTGTGTTCTGCCTGAAGAGATGTAGATTTTTAGGAGAAGGTATTATTTCAGTTAGCTTGTACTCAATTTCATTACTGACTTTAAAAACAAACATTCCAGCTGCAGTCAATAGATTTTCCTGTCCACGTTTGTACAAGAGATTCTAAACAAATCACAGAAAGCAAGAGTCTGAAAGACTTTCAAGAGAACATCTAGTCTCTATCTTGCTTCTGCAAAGGTCAGGTTACAGAGAAGTGATATCTAGGCCAGTCTAGAAGAAGATCTGGTGATTGAAACTCTGCAATCTGTATTTAATCATCTCTAGCCTTTGCTAGTGTGGAAAGCTCTAGAAAGCTTTTCCTTGTTTCCATGCTAACTCTCCCTTTTCGTGGTGGAAACTGTCCCCTTCCTCTGTGCATCACGCTTCTAATTACTTAAAAACCGTTACTTGACCTCTTCCATCAGAGCTCTTTGAGTCTCACAAGTGAGGAGAAAGGTCTCAAAATGCTATCTATGAAGTAGAATGGAAAATAGCTAGAGTTTTAATTCAAAACTTCATCACTAGTGCATTTGTTGACTGTAATTTCGGGTCAAATGCAATTCAAGATGAGTATCTTCTGTTACGCCAATAACAGAGAATACCTAGTTGAGCTATTGAGCTATATTGAGCTATATTGAGCTATATTGAGATAGTTGAGAATAGCTAGATTAATTTCCTGGAGTGGAGTCTTTCAGTTATAGTCACCAAGATGTTTGAGATGGCAGACAAAGCTGAATTTTAAGAAACAATGCTATAACCTCCAATTTATAACTAAATAAATTCAGACTTCTTCCATGTTTTAAAAGCCTTAAGCCAGCTTCTGTCGTTCTGTAGATGTGTGGTTGGTTTGGCAAGTTTTTAGTCTCAGAATGACTATGATTATAATCATAGAATCATGGAATGGTTTGGGTTGGAAGGAACCTTAAACATCATCAAGTTCCAACCCCCTGCCATGGGCAGGGACACCCACACTAGACAAGGTTGCCCAAAGCCTCATCCAACCTGGCCTTGAACACTGACAGGGAAGGGGCATCCACAGCTTCTCTGGGCAACCTCTGCCAGTGCCTCACCAGCCTCATTGAATAGTATTTTGGTATTTCTTTAAAAAAGCCTTTCATGCTGTAGCCATAGTAAGAAGAAAGATCAATGAGCACTATTAGCATACGGTTTGAGAAATTACAGGCGAACTCTTTGTTCATCTGTGATGCAGACTTCAGAAAACCTTTACTTTCTCAGATGTTACGTAGTTGCAATTTATCCTAAGGCTTTATTCAAAAGGGCATGTTTGTTGTTCAGGGGTTTTTTTTCCTCAGACTTTTATAGACTGAAGTGCCTGATAGCAGAAGGGTTGCAAATCAATAAAGGAATTGAGAAAAATAAATGTCTGTTATACTGATTAGAGCTTAAGTTAAAAAAAAAAAAGTAGTAAATTTTCTTCTCCCCTTATACTTCTTTAAATCCATCAAACGACAAGAGGTAGGAACTATTTGGAATATTCTGCACAAACCATGATAAACTGTTAAATTCCTGAAAGAGCAACATGTAATGCTGATGTACGTAGTACTTGATGAGAAATGCGCTGGGTATGTTTGAACTAAGATGACCAATAACTGCCTATTGATTGCAGAAACTCAATTCAACATAGAGTCCTTTTAATAAATAGTTTGGCCTTTAATATATGGATTTATTATTCATAAACTCCGCTTTGCAGTGGGGGTTTTTTTTTAAGTTTCCATGATCAGTTTCAATTGTATTCATTGATTCCAATTTGCAAAGCTTTGCAACTAAACAGGGGTATGAAATTGGACAATACTTTCTCCTGCTCTTCTTTCTTTTCCTTTTTTTCTTTTCCTGAACATCCTAGATAATAGTTTAAATGAAATGTTGAGTGCATTGATTATTGCATACAGCAGTTCCTTACAGAGAGCAAGATCTCTAACATTAATGTATTGGTTGCCAATACTTTGGGCAAGGCTAGGTTATCACTGTATACTAAAACTGTGTGAAGATGCATTATATATTTTATTTATACCTGGTATATATGCTTATGAAGTTTATTTTTACTACTTCTGAAAGATTAAATACACACTGAGCACTGGTTCTATTATTTTTGAAAAAAATTGTCATATTGGTGGAGACATTTTAATTCAAAGAAGGCTGAAGTCTTTTAAATTTGAAGCAGCTGAGTGATATACCTGGAGCTGGTTATTCAGTTCGCCTCAGCAGTTATCTTATTAAACTGTCACTTTGGATAGAATATATAAAATTATTTACTATAAATGAAAACATTTTTTCTTAATTACTATATAAAGTTATAAATATTTTAGAAGATGTTATAGCCTGTACACTCTAAACCAAAAAGTGGCTTTGTCAGTCCCTTTTAAGTGGCAAATGTTTTTATATCAACAGTGGATTTGGCTTTTTTTAATTTAATTGAGGATGTCATATCAGATAAAACGTTTTTAAGCTTGAAATCTCTTGATGGTTTCAATAACATGTGAAGGAAAATCTTGATTTGTGATGGCTTTGCTGTTTCAATGTTTTCTTGCAGGAAGGGAAGATTTAGTATAATGTATCTTCTAGTGATGTCAAACTTCTGCAGGTGTAGCCAATGAGATTACAATTTCTGCAGCATTTTGAGGCTAAGCTATATATTTTTCTGTAAGTGTTAATCTTTTTACATGTTGTTAAACGTTTTTAACTTAGGCTGGGGTTATGTGAAGGCACATGGTGTCCTATAAAGTCTTTAAGGTTGTTTGAAGTTGGCAGCTCAAGTTTGGGACAGCATCTGATTTGCTTGTCAGTTCCTGATGTACATAAATATACAAGATAACCTAGAAAAATCCATACCCTTGCTTGTATAGCTACATGTTTGTATTATGTGCCCAGTAATATTAGTGTAGCCTTCATTACATTTTCAGATGTAAAGTGGTGATAACTGGTTGGTTTCTAAGAAGATATTTAGCTAGGTCCAATGGATTCAGCTATAATATTGTGTTCACAATAGATAGAACTTGTTAGATTATTATTTTTTTCCTGGCTGTTGATATAATCAAGTACATAGCTATTGCCATAATGAGGCAAAAAAAGTTTAATTTACTTGGACATGTAACAAATGGAAACTATGTTGAGATCCTAAAGAAAAAGTAAAATTTTGATTAAGCAGGCTGTGAATAGAAAATGTCTAAATGCACTCTTATAAAGGAAAATTCTGTGCACCATGAAGTGCTCAAAGATGGAGTCTTTTCTCAGACTAGGCAGGATATATAGACAACACATATCATATGTTTTTCCTGTTTATATGTATGGCATATGTGTGCTAGTGTTTTTCTGTCTTGGACATTGTACCTCTTGCATTCCATTTCTTGGGATGGAACATGCAGCTGATCCTCTGCAAAAAGATTGCTTTGGCTACATGAATATGATTTTTCACAGGAAATTATATTTGAGTTTCCTTCCTTCCTGCCTTCATTCCTGCCTTCCCCCCCTTCCCTCCCTATCCATTCCTTTAATGTGGGAGTTGCCTCTGGGCCATAACTTTCAAGAAGCATCCATTCTGTGGGTATTCTTAATGTCCTTTATTTTAATTTAAATTTTGTTGTAGTCCCTTTGACAGTTTGTATTAGCGTTCTGGGTGGTTTTTTTGAGAGAGTACTAATTTGGGGGTGTGCTGGCATTAAATTCTATTAGTTGATACAGGTTTTGGAAACAGTTTTTATTGGCTATAAGCTTGCTTAACAAAAGCCTACCTGTCCCCCCTCACCGCTACCCTGTCCCCAGTTTCCAGATCTCAATATTGTATTACAATACAATTACTCTTCATTTTTAGGAGACTTTGTCACACATAGTAGTACATCTCTCCAGAGAATGGGAGACAGGCCCATTTGGTCGACTGATGGAGTCTTCTTTCTTTTCTGCTGGGTTGTTTTGGTGTTATGAGAATGTTTATTAATGTAGTGCTTCCAGTGGAAGGCTTCGGGGTACTGCTTGGATCTGGCCTGTCCAGTATTGCTTTAGGCTGTGATTTCTGCAGTGTTAATGTGCTGTGTCACAATTTCACAAACTTAAATAGGTTTGGGACTCAGTTTACTCCAAGACTTTATTTCTTTTTGTAGATGCAAAAGGTCAAGCAAACACCAGGTCTAAAGTACAGGGCTGGCTGTGGAGAAGCTTTGAAGCTCTTGCTTTGAAGACAAATATTTTTTAAATAGCATGATGGCATGAGAACATTCATTTGATGAGTGATGTAATTAAATCTTTTTTTAGTAGCCTGATTAGTTATTATCCATTATTTACTGATAATTGCATTGATAATATTCCAGCTTATTTCCTTGCCTGCATATCACATTTCTTAGCCATGTGGGACTAGGGGAAGCAGTCAGAAAGACCTCAGGAAGAGGATGAGGTTCTTGAATTCTGTTGTGCTTTTATCTAATCTCATTCACAAACACAGAGGTCTTTGTTACAAAATCCAAAGTTCTGTGAGTCTAAGTATCTTTTGAAATCATACTTTTGGTATGAGGGTGAGCACCTCCAACACAATCATTTCGCTTTCTTGTAAATGCCCTGTCAGAATGGGAGAACTCCGTTGAGAATGTGAAGAAAGCAGGATGAAATTCATCTTTCTTATGTGGTGCTTAGGTGCACTGTATGAATCTCAGGTGAATCAGTTGCATTCACAACAAATGAAGCATTAGCACACTTTTTTGAAATGGCTATAATCAAAATGTAAAATGCTTATATGAGGAGGTATCACCTTGCAGAGTAATTGGTTTCACTGTCATGCTGTAAATGTTTAATATAACTTGTTAAAAGTGTTAAGAGGGAGCTAACAAATATATTCAAAATTTGTCTATAGCCTTCCTCTTTAGCTCCTTCTTTTACATCTCAGTTTTGTATGCCAGAATTAAAAATGTGTCGTTTGTTTAATGTGTGTGTTTATGTAGATATTATTGAAGTGTTCAAGAGCATGAGGTGTTACTGGAAATATAGGTAAACTGACTAAGAGAAAAGGTTAATCTCATGTTTGATTAAGAGCAAGAATAGCAGCAAATGTCAAAAAGTAAAGCAATTTTACTAAAGTCCTTTAAAGGATGGCTTTTATGCATGTGATATCAAATGGAAGTGGTAGAGGTAGTGGTCTGAGGTGCATCAAGAATGCTAGTCACAAAACAGAGCGATGGTCTCCTCCCTACTAAAGGAAACCAACCCTTTGGATAATGACTTTAGGTTTTAATTTATTCTGAAAGAATGAACACAATACACTCAGTCTAAATTTCAAAGTGTATGATATATCTAGAAATATACTCTAGGGTAACTATATAAACTTCTCAGAGAGGGCTTTAGAAGTTTTTCCCATAAAATGATTATAGTTTGAATATTGCAGGTAGTTGGATGTCAAGTAATATGGCTCTGTTTTAGTGGTCACATGTATTTTTCAGATGAGTGATAGGTTATTTTACTAAGATATTTTATATCAGCAATGGCAATGCAAGATGTATCTTGAAAGTGATCTTGTGTTACTAAGAAAATATCTTCTTATTTTCCTGGTGAACTTCCTGTACTTATTTTTTGGATGCAGTATATATATAATGGTTGATATTTTAAGAATTGCAGTGTCAGTGGTAAAAAGATTATTTTGTTATTCTTCTTGCCTTTTCTTTCTTATTACAAAATCCTAGTATTGACCCATTTTTAAACAATCAAAACATTTTTAAACAATCAAAATATCATTGTGCTATTCCAGTTTTTGATGGGTGCAGTTGATTGGAACTTACCAACTTCATTATATAAAAAACATCACTGATATAAAGTTAGGTCTATTTTATATCTTCTCAAGCTTTTCTAATGTGTGAAATTTTACTTCTGATCTTATACATGTAACCCTTCTGAGAAATCAAACAAATCTGCTGTATTTCATTTACTTTGCCTAACAAGTTCTAAGCAGTCATGCTGCTTTGACTTCATCCGTTTTCAAGGATGTTCTAGGTAATTTTTTCATTCTTCCACATGATCAGTCTTTAAAGGGTTATTTTTTTCTTTCCCATTCACTACTGCTCTTGTTTGCTTGTTTCCCTCTGGTGTAGTGTTTATCATGTGCTTGTGGTATTCCTTGTATTGTAAGGAATATGCAAAGTATCCTTATTGCACTATCTTGTGCCTGAAAACAGAGATTGTGCAGATGTAACAAAGCTTCCTTTTCCCAAAGTGCAGGAAGCGACTACACTTAGCAGGAGAAAAGCTTTTGTTTAGTAAATAAAGGTTGTAAAAGGAACTACTGTCTCACCTAAACCTCCTGTTTGTGGGTTAATGAGTCCAGTCCACAACCTGTGCATATGACTGTGGATCTCATATACTTTTCAACATAATTTAAAAAAACCCTTGCCTTAGCTCTCCACTGCATTTTATATCCGACACAAAATTGCTTTGCTGACATTTAGGATTGTCTACCGATCTACTGCTGTTTATCTCAGTGACCTTCTAGTTCCTTATATTTTGGTCTGAGAGCTAAGATGTAGTGTAATTTGTTTTGGTGACTCTTAGACAATTGAAATTACCAGAGTAGTGATTTGGAATATAATTATCCAAATGAAATTTGGATAAAACATGAACGTTAACACTTCTTTGCTTGAGAAAGCTTCAGGTTTTAAGAATGGGGGCCAGAGTTCCAGTTTTATGGCTCATCAGAAGTATAATACTTTCAGCAATGTACTTAAATGTATACTGGGATATAAAGTCAGTGCCTCACCCTAAAGAAAGAGTGCTACCTTCTAAAAGGTGAAGGATTTCCTTTCTTTAGATTTTATGATAGACTTTTACACTATTCCACAACTCAAATGCAATTCTAAAATCTTTCTGTAACTTGACCACTGTTACATATTGTTTTCTGTTTCCTATTGACTTCTTGCAATGTGCAAAGCCTCTAGTCTTAATAAAAACACAAAAAATACAGAATATGACTAGTTCCTTTCATTTTTGGAACTGGTAAGGGTAAGTACAATGTAAATGGTACATTTATTATGGTTCACCACCTATATTTAACTCAGATTTGATGATGTTTCTGACAAGCTGCTTGCATTTAGACTAAGTCAGCAGTTCTCCATGATGACACATGGGCTGGGATAAGAGAACAAATCATCTGAAAAGGACAAAAAATAGAGGATTCAATGGCAAGATGTGAGGAAAGACAATGTAAAGTAAATATTGAAAGCAATATTATTGTTTATTTTAATCTGTCAGTTTGACATCTGTGAAGGGCTGAGTGCTCAACTTTTTGGTTACAAGAATATGATGCCTGGAATGAGCAATAGTGTTAAAGACCCAGAAAAAAGTAGTTTTTGCAGTCTTTACAAGCGTAAGAATATATTGGCTTACCAAAAAGTTAAAATTCTGTATTTTATTCTTTAGTCTATTTGAGTTCCTATTATGATCCTCAGTCAAAATTTCTGTGCTTTTTTTCCTGGTTATAGCCAGCATGCACTTTATTATTAACAAGTATGCTAGACTATAAAGAATTTTTTAAAATTATGGCATGGAAGGAGTTTAATAAATATTAAAAAATTACATGAGAAAGGAGCTGTCATAGCATCACAGAATCTCCTGACTTGGAAGGGACCCATAAGCATCACTGAGTCCAACTCCTGGCTCCCCATAGGGCGAAACAAGTCAGAGCATGGGACTGAGTGCATTGTCCAGATGCTTCTTGAGCTCAGTCAAGCTCGGTGCTGTGACCACTTCCCTGGGAGCCTGTGCAAGTGCCCAACCACCCTCTCAGTAAAGAACCTTGTTCTAATATCCAACCTAAACCTCCCCTGCTGCAGCTTCATACCATTCCCTTGGGTTCTGTTACTGGCCACTAAAGAGAGGAGATGGGCACCTGCCCCTTCGCTCCTCCTTGTCAGGAAGCCACAGACCATGATGAGGTCTCCCCTCAGCCTCCTGTTCTCCAGAAACCAAGGTACTTCAGCCTCTCCTTATAAGACTTCCCCTCGAGACCCTTTACCCTCCTCGTTGCCCTCCTCTGGGCACTCTCCAATATTTTTGTGTCCCTCTTATACTGTGATGTCCAAAACTGCTCCCAAGTACTCAAGGTGAGGCCACACCAGCGTAGTGTAGAGTGGGACAGTCACCTCTCTGGACTGGCTGGCAACGCCGTGCTTGAGGAACCCCAGGGTACGTTTGGCTCTCCTGGCTGCCTGGGCTCACTGCTGGCTCATATTTAACTTGCTGTCAATCAAGACACCCAAATGCCTCTCAGCATGGCTGGCCTGCAGCGTCTGATCCCCCATTCTGTGTGTGTAGCCAGGTTTGCCCCTTCACAGGTGCAGAATGTGGCACTTGCCCTTGTTAAACTTCATGCTGTAGGCAACTGCCAGCTCTCCAAACTATCCTGGTCTCTCTTTAAGGCTTCTCCACCCTCAACGGAGTCAACAGCTCCTCCTAATTTTGTGTCATCTTCAGATTTAAGACACCCTCTAGTCCTGAGTCCAGGTTGTTTATGAAAATATTAAAAAGAACTGGACCTTAAGTGGGGAACCCCACTAGTGACTGGCCACCAGCCAGATGTAACCCCAGTTAATATCACCCTCTGGGCCCAATCCTTCAGCCAGTTGCCCACCTAATACATTATGGCTTTGTGTAGTTATATGCTGGACATTTAGACATTGCAATGCTACTGACTGTCTGAATGTATTTTTTTTGTAAGACCGTTGTAAAAGCAAAGCAGATCATCTGTTTGAGGTCTAGTAAGAAGAAAAAAAGTAGTTTTTTAGAAAATAATTTCCAGTGTGGTGGGATGACGTTGGCTCACTGCCACATACTGTCCCCCCCTGGCCCAGGTAGTCCTTCCTGTCAACAGGATGTGAGGGAGTAAGTTATAAAAGCTCATGGGTGATGATAAGGGCAGTAATTGGGGGAGGTAATGGGCAAAACCTAGGTTGAACATTGCCAGGGAGTGGAATAATTGTGGAGAATCTTTTTTTGGTTTAAGGTGGTGAAGGGACAAGGGTTGATGTTTTATTGTGTGGGTAAACCTTCTACCTTTGTTGGTGTTATAATGCTGTTGCTTCAATTTTGGTTAAGCTTGGGCCCTTCAGGGACACCCAGCTCCCACTCGGGCTCTCCACAGCCACAGCTCCTGCAGGAAATACCCCCCTGCTGTGGCCTTGGGGTCCCTGTGCTGCTGCTCTCTCCTTAGCAGGATTCCTCCTGCTCTGCCTGTGCCGCCTTTGGCCCTTGCTGAAACCTTTTTCTCCTTTCCATTCCAGTGCCCCAGCTCTGCTGAGGGGCTCAGCTGTCTCTTGCGGTGGGGCCATTGGAACCGGCTGTGTCCAGCTGTGTGCGGGCCAGGGCAACCCCGGCCTCTCCTCACAGAGCTGCCCTGCGGCCCTGCTGCCAGTGCCTGGGCAGAAACACTCAATTTATCAAACAATTCCATAATAAAACAAGATAAAACCCCCTTAAGTTGAGAAATAATTTTCACCCCAAACTTGGGTGCTCCTTTTGTCCCCATTGTTGGCTATTGTCAGATCTAGTCTTGGAGTTTAAGCATGCAGTAACAGTGAAAAAATTGGATTCTTTTATGAGGTGATGCAGTGAAAAACATCTGAGAGTTCTACTGAATATGTGTGTAATTAAAACATGAAAATATTGCTATGCTAAATACTTATTACACCATCCATCATGATCATTCAAAGGAACTGGTATTTCAGTAGCAGAACCGAATTTTACTTTGTGTAGCTGTGAATTTAATGAGCAATTTGCTGTTAAAATATTTGGAAAATGTGAAGGGAGAACATTTGCAGGTCATATTTTGAATACTGGGCTTTCTGTAAGAAAGGGATTTTATCTTTCAAATATAAGAAAATCAAACTACAGTCCTTTCCTCCGTTTCTTGTGCTCTCCTCTGTGTGGTGCTGTGTATCTGCAGCAGTACAAAGCTGATTTTTTCAGGAGACGTTTTTCTATACGTTAAAACATTTGACACCCAACTTCTTAGCTTGATTGAAGTAGAAGAAAACATTCCACATCTATAGATAAGTCATCAAGCTGGAACTTTGCATGCATGAATTGTCTGTCACATCTCTTATGTTTTGACTGATATAATAGCACTTAAAAGCGCAGGAAGAGTAGTGGGTTCCATTAATAATGACTTAAACTATATTAGGTTAATCCTGAATTTATTACCTATCACATAGTTACAGGTTTAGCGATGAGTTCAGGTGTTCCAGAAATGAGGAAGACTCACTGTTGTGGGACAAGGAAGTCTTTTATAGAAACCTGCAGATATTTGAGCTTTGTAATCCAGACTATTCTCTTCAGGATAACTATAAACTGCAGAACAACACTTTGCAAATTTTGCTATATATAATTTAAAGTTTCTAAATACTCCTTCTGCATTGCAGTGGTGGTAATTTCAGTGCTGTGAATTAGGGAAAAAATGAAGTAAATTAACTGTATCACTGAGTAACACTGAATTGCCTTGTTAATAGCTGCAACAAGTAACACAGAATTTCAAGTGTGAAATTACACTCCTAAGTAGTAAGAGGATGGTAGTGAATCAACACTACATGTTGGTTGGCATGATGGTACTGACTGTAGCATCTTAGGGGAAATTAGAGAGGCTGTGAATTTTGGATGTGGTAGTAAGAGAGGACTCCAGCTTTCCTCTTGTAAATTGGCCCAGTGCTGCAGTGGGATATGAGACAGACTAAATTTGCAGATATTTGTGGATCAGCTGATTAGAAAGGAAATGAAAGTCAATCTCTGACATTTTTCCTGGGGAACATGTTGGATCTGGTTCACAATGTGAGGTTAAAGTTGCACCTTGTAATAGTGATTTTGGTGTGCCGGGATATGTAGAGCTTCTTAAAGCATCTTCAAAGGAATATTCATAAAAATAAGAAAAGCTGTTGAAAAGAAACGGTAGCTGAGAGTTGAATGTTGGTAGGTAGCATGGAAACCTTTTGAGGGCACTCTAGAAGAAGCGGAGAACAAAAATATTTCCATGGGAAGAGTCTTTTAGCTGTCAAGAATGACTTGTGGAGAATGCAGAAGAAATGGACATGTCTAAAGAGGAAGGCAAAAGACCACATCAAAAGCAAGATATCTTTCAAAAGTGCCCTGAGAACACTGTTGTGTGAAAAATAATGTGGTATGAAGAAACAAAGCAATTACTTTCAACAAGAGCAACTGGTTATCAACTCTAGTTTGGCACCTCCTGCTTTCAACCATCTTTGTACTTGAGGATTGATTGATAGATGGCAAATATAATGCCAGTTCTTTCTGAGAATTTCAGATCTGGGACTTTGCATGCTGCTAAGCTTGAGGTCTCTGTTGGACACTTTGATAGAAATGGTAATATAGAATTAGTGGACACACAAGTGTGTCCGATATACTGGGGACAGGGCTTTTTTATTTTTCTTTTGAAGTCAGTACTTCACATACTGGAGTTCTTTGAAGATAGGAAGAAACACCTGAAGGAGGGAGATGGTGAAGGTTTTTCTGGATTCAGAGAAACACCGGACAGGATCAGAGAAGACAGGTTCAGTGAGGGTTACTGAGTTCATAGAATTCACCTTTGTTTCAAGAAGTCTCATGCTATTTGTGACTAGGAAAGTGGGTTGTATTTGTGTGCTTGCTCTGTTCTCCAGGCAGCCTGGTTTGGTAACTGTATGTGGCCGCTCTTAAAGAGTATGAAATGATAACTTTTCTTTGTTGACTGTTAAATTTTATCTTAGCTCTGATGTAAGCTACTCTGATTTTAGATTATATTAGTGAATGTCAGTAAATTTAGGTAAGCAAGTATCCACCTCAGGAAGGCATTAGAAATGCTGCAGAATGGTCTCGTTTAAGTGAAAGAAAGAGTAGTAAGTAAGCATTAGATACATGCTGTCTTAAAATTTTTGAAGAAGATGTGTCCTAGTAAGTACTGAGAGATGGCCTGGAGCTGGATCTTCTGATGTAAAAGATCTGAAGTAAAAAAGCACCTATTTTTCACATTACTGTCCTGAACAGGAAGGTTTAAAGATTTTGGTTTGCATAAGAACTCTTAGTGGAAGGCAGGATTTATTTTGGTTTATATTTGCATGTTTGTGCATTGCTTCTTGCATCAAAGAAGTGCTTCAAAATGTGAGAGTGCATATAACATGTCATTATAATTTTGAGAAAATCAGTGAAAACATACAGCCACTTCTAGCACATTTGGTTGTTTTAAGTTTGTACGATAATCTCTATTATATGGAAAATTGCTAAAACCCCTAATTACTCTCTCTCCAATTACCAAGCTGAAGCTGTTTTGTGTTGGCCTTTATTCATCTTTTTTAACTATTGTATGAAAAAGTAAGGGAATTTAATTTGTCTGAAGCAGAAGAAAGGGGAAACAAGGCCTGAAACATGAGTAAGGTGGACAGAAGTGAGTAGCATATGATAACTAGCCATGTATTTGCTCTGAAGAGCAACATTTTTCCTTGACGTCATTCATAAAGCTGTCATCCCCACACCACAATAGAAAGACACTTTGCTCTACAAATTTTACAGTATCTTGCAAGCTTGTTTGACAGGGCACATGACAGGTCTATCAAAACTGGGAGTTTCCCATGACAAAATTCAAGACAAGTGGCAATCCTGTAAATGGAAAAGGTGGAATTTATATATGTCAAAAGCAACCCCATTTTATTTAAATTTCTAAGAGATAATTTATCATTTTTTCCTTCTCATTTTTCTATTTATAGGATTTGAAATATTAAAAATAGAAATATATTAAAATGCTGTCTAGCTGTACTGTGCTCTTATAAAATCTCGAGTGCTATCTTATCCTTGCATCTCTTCCTTTTTCTTGTTTAGTTAGAAAGAATTAAATCAGAGCAAAAATTAAGAAATAAACTTTAAGAAAATCTTTTTCTTGTATCTTTCTCTCACTATATTAGAGGCTTATGGTCAGTGAAACAGATGGCTGAAGCCTGACCTGCACAGTGCTGTATGCTGACAAAGTCTTTTGAGTTCTTCTGCTTGAACAGGTGCTCTAATGAAGGCAACTAAAAAAGAGCAGAAAAGCAAAAGGCAGTGATGGACATGGAGTCTATAAATCAAGTACAACTGGTACTTTTCAATGCCTGAGGACAGGAACAATTTATTTTTGTTAATTGAGGATATACTTAGAACGGTGAAGACAGTACTTTCTTAAAGTAATGAAGTCTTAGGACATGTTGATTTTAATACTTAAAAATGCGGAGTCATTCACCTGTGTTACACAACCCAACACAAATCTATCCACATAAGAGTAGCTAGCTGCAGGCTGATGCTTTATGAGTATGGCTGGATAGCAAAGAAGGCAGCCAGGAGGTCCCTGCTTTCTGTGTCCTGACTGCTGTGACTGACTTGGTCTGAACCTTCTGCAGGGGGAGAAGTTTTTCCTTCTGGGGAAGCAGGTTACAAAGATTGAGAAGAGAAGAAATTTTGCAAGTGAGGGGTGAGAAAGGGAAAAAAGAATAGCTGAAAGACTGGGAGCTCTGCTGTAAGGAAGCTTAGACCTCAGCAGTCAGAGAGACTCATGGGAATAGGAAGAGTTGTATCATTTTCTCTCTCTGGTGATGGAACGAACTGTATCTACATTGGTAAGTAGAGTGGCCCAAAATGACGATTTTTGAAGTGAAGTGGTTGCTGCTTGGGATAGGATGTCTGTGGTAACAGCACTTTGGAGGAGGGATGGAGGACTTTATTTTGCACTGTCTCTAATCTAGTATTATGGATTTGAATGCCTAGTAGTGGATATAGTTCAGTTCCAATTTACTGTCATAGAATCATAGAATCTCCTGAGTTGGAAGGGACCCATAAGAATCATCAGGGTCAGCTCCTGGCTCCACACAGCACCAGCCAAGTCAGAACATGGGACTGAAGGCATCCTCCCGACGCTTCTTTAACTCATCCCAGCTCGGTGCTGTGAACACTTCCCTGAGGAGCCTGTTCCAGTGCCTGACCACCCTCTCAGTAAAGAACCTCTTCCTAACACCCAACCTAAATCTCCTCTGTTTCAGCTTCATGCCCTTCCCTTGGATTCTGTCACTGGTCACCGAAGAGAGGAGATCGGTGCCTGCCTCTTCGCTCCCCTTTGTCAGGAAGCCATAGACTGTGATGAGGTTTCCCCTCAGCCTCCTTTTCTCCAGGCTGAACAACCCAAGGGACTTAAATCTCTCCTTGTAAGACTTGCAAGAACCCTTCCTCATCCCCTCATCCTTGTTGCCCTCAGAATCACAGTGTCACAGAATCATTTCTCTCAGAAGGAATCTCTGGAGATGGTCTAGTCCAACACACCTGGTTGAAGCATGGTAACCTAGAGCAGGTTACTCAGGGCCATGTGTAGCCAGATTCTGAGTATCTTCAAGAATGGACATTTCACAAGCTTTTTGGACAATGTGTTCTAGCATTTGACTATGCTAAAAAGAATAAAGCTTTTCCTTATTATTAAAGGCAATCATCTCTATTTAATTTGTGCCAGTTGCCTCTCATCCTTCCATCGGTCTGCAGTGAGAAGAGCCTGGCTCCATGTTCTTTGCTCCCTCCCACTGGGTATTTATACACATTCTTCTACAGGAAGAATACTGAAAGCTCTTTCAACCTCTCCTGGTATGATAGGCACTCAGATTCTTCGGTCATCTTCAAGAACCTGGGCTGAACTTGGTCCAGTCTGCCCATATCTCTCCTGTATTGGGGAGTCCGGCACTGGACGCGGGACTTCTGATGGGTCTCAGCAGTGATGAATAGAGAGGAAGAAGGACCACCTCCCTTGACCTGCTGGTGATAATTCCTGATGCATCCTTTCATAGTTCACCCTGAAATAATGCTTTTAGACCACTCCACAATGTGAACAAAAGCTCAATAAATAAGAACAAGTAGGAGATTGACCACAAAAGGATTTTCTTCATCTAGACAGATCCTGAAAATGCACCAAGAGTGGATTGTGCAAAGTTCACATGAAGTCACCAAGGTGGACTGATGGAAAATGTGAAAGAATATAGTAGACAGGAGGAACTTAGTTACAAAGCTTTTAAAATTCTTTTTTTGTCTCATTTTGGTTTGTTGTCTTTTTTATTTTGTTGGGGATTTTTGTGGGGGGTTTGTTTTGGGTTTTTTTAATGGCACCTGTTCTCAGATAATTATAACTTCTAAGGGATGGAAAAGGAGGCTTTTTTAGGAGAGGGAACTCTAGCAGGTAAATCTATCTCAAAATTCTGGCTGACTTGAGGTCCCATCATAATTCTGTGGTTAATTTTATCCTGTGGGATTTAAAACTGTATATTTTCTTTTTAACATTTTGTGCCTACTGCAGTTACCTTGTCACAATTTTAGTTCCAAATACTTAAATTTATTACCTACAACTTTAATAACTCGCATTTTTCAGAACTCACTTGGTTTTCTCATCAGCTTTGGAAAAGTTAATTTCCTTTTAAAAATCCATATAGCTTCATTTTTCTCTGATGCGAGTTTGATGCAGATAGGTTGCCTTAGGCAAACAATTACAAATCAGCCCTAAAACACAGTCCTTAGGCGTAATTTACACATCTCCTGTATTAAAGCTGAAAGGCTTATGTATTTAAACTGAGTTCTTCGGTGTCTTTATCTCAATAGGGAAAAAGTTACCCTCATGTTACCTGGTAAAAATAGATCACAAGTTGCCAAACAGATTGTTTACCATTTGGTGTGATAAAATTAAAATGTTAGAGATGGACAAGAACAACTTGATTCTTTATAATTTTATTATTTTTTTTAAAAGCAGGGTGTGACACTTGTCATCTAGATGCAAGAATATATAGTCAACTGTTTATGCTTCATTGTTCTCAACTTTGAAATCAAGTTTTGACTACTGTTTACCTTCTGTTAGAGACACTATAATACAAATTTATTGGTAAACAGTTAATGCATTTTAAATGTGACAGTTCCTAACTCTATTCAGTAAAAAACTATGTGTAATAGAAGATGAGTATGTAAGATTCAGTGTCAGTAGTTTATTGCATTAAAGAACTAAGATGACTTTGGGAGTTTTTAGAAAATATTAAATTGGACCCTCACATGATTTTAATATTTTATCTTTAAGAAAGGGGAAGAAGGCATAGGGAGACTTCTGAGTGGTTGAAATAAATAACCAAATCTAATTTTCATGAAATGAATCCTGTCTTTAAAAATAACAAACCAGAAACTTCTCCAGAAACTAAAAAGAAACTAATTAATTTTGTTTTGAATAAAGCAGAGGGCTTCATTGATTCAGTTGAATCAAGTTGAATAACAAAATAAAATCACCATTCCATCCTAATTAGTATAATCATTTTTTCTCTCAAAACAGTTTTCCATACAGATTTTCCAAGAATAGGACATTAGATCCTATATAAACAATGTTTAGATTGGATGTTAGGAAGAAATTCTTTACTGTGAGGGTGGTGAGGCACTGGCACAGCTTGCCCAGAGAGGTTATGGAAGTCCCATCCATCCCTGAAGGCATTTAAGGCCAGGTTGGATGGGGCTTTGGGCAGCGTGATCTAGTGAAAGGTGTCCTTGTCCATGGTAGGGTGGTGGAACTAAATGATCTTTGAGGTGCCTTCCAACCCAAACCATTCTGTGATTCTATGATACTAGTTTCAGAAGTACAGGATAGTGTCCCGCCCTTTTGTTTCCAATTAATCCCTATGAATTTCATTGTGTTGCATGCAGTAGTTCTGTCATTTGAGTGATAAACGGGATGGTTAGGTGCTTTGACTTTCATTACCAGGTGGAGATACTAATTTGCATTTATGAGGTTTTACATTGTGCCTACTTTCGCTTGTCTTTTGGTGAAAAGATTACTATGGTGTCCATAAAATAAGCCAATGCTTTCCTTACATGGCATTTTTCATTTCACAGAACTCACCACCTTTACAGTAATTACACATATTTCTAATAGTGTCAAACTAGAAAAAGATTTTTTATTTCAAGACAAAACAGGAGCATTAGATGATATTCCACAATAAGCCATTAAACAGTCTAAGTATCCTAATTCTCTAAGAGTAGGTAGCTAGAGGGTGTCACTGCCCTTTCTACCTAGGAACTTGACAGCATCATTGAGTTGCAACTTTCAGTAGATACACACCAATAGAGATCTGTGGAGGGAAACTTCAGGCTTGTTGCATGTTCTCAGATCATGTCTAATTTTTTCTTTTCACTAGGGAAAAAAAAGTTAGCAAAAGTTTTTAACCTGTCATTGATTTTAAAGCTAGGCCGAAGACAAAATCCACCCACACATCAGTTGTGAGGGAATTATTGTTCAATGTATATATGAAATAGTTTTACCATATATATTGTTAAGAATTAGAACTCTTTTCCCATGTTGCTGATTTTGGTTTTCCTCAGCACTCTTATTTCTGGATGGTCAAGAGAAATTCACAGGAGCAGGATGGCTTTGGCTTAGGATTTAATTGAGTATGAGTAACAGTTAGGAAATTCATGATTATTTGTCTGTTTTAAACCTCTGAAATTATGAGTCACTGTTTGGGAGTTTCCTGCTCCATATTTATGAAGTTCTCTTGAGTGAGCTGACTCAATGTGTTTTTTAAATAAGCATTTGTAATCCTTTTAAATGTGTGCTAACCACTTAGATTGGAAATCATTTTAGAAACCCTAATAAAATAAAAAAAGATTTAAAGATCAGGCACCAATACTTTACATAATATTTCATAGAATCATAGATTTCAAGTTGGAAGAGACCTATAAGGATCATGAAATCCAAATCCCTGCTACTTTGTCCCTTCCGACCCCTATGATTCTATGATTCTACCTAAAAATGAACCTTGAATATGTATATATTTGTATATAAAATGTATATATACCTATTTTTCAAAAATCTTTAAGCTGTAATAATTTATTTAGGTCAGTTTACCACTGAGGCTCACTAGGGAGTTAAGAGTTTTTTGCTGACATTTTATTTATGTGCAAGCACATGTTGGAAGATGGGGGAATACGTTTAATGACTGTAGACGAGAAATATGGAAGGAATCAGAGACTAACTTTCCTACTCACACAGAAAGATGATTTTCTGTTCCTTTTGTTAGAAAGTGAAGAGTTCTTCTGATTTATTAGCATATGATGATTTTCAAAGGGTTTACACCTTAGATTCTGGAATTAGGTTTGTTATATTTCCTTCAGGAAAAGATCTCTGAAACCATTATTAATTCTCTTGTTAATACTGAGTTGCTGGACCTAATAGTAATGACCTCCAGTTGACTTTAGAGAACATACTTTGTTGGAGGAGGAAAAACCAAGAGTAATAACATACTTTAAGATTTTTTTTAATGTTATTTTTATAGGATATTCTGTTACATTTAGAGCATAATTGATCTATGTGAAGAATACAGATGTGTAAGCAGCTCAAAAGCAGCAATGGTCCAAGTATTGTGTGAATTGTGAGATTATACTTAGAAATCAATAATAAACACATACTGTAGACTAGTCTGACATACACTCTTCAAATTGTCAGTGTCTAGCCCTTTATAAATCTGTATTTCTGAGAAAATGCTTTCTGATGTCTTTCATCTGCTTTAAGACCTTTGCCTCTGTTTTCATTCTAACATCACAGAATTGAAACTCTATTCTCAGCCTTCAGGAATTTTTAGTGCAGGTAGAACTTTTGAGTGGTCAATGGTGCTGGATCCTGTTGGCATGGACCATGTTTACCTGGCTGAATTTTGGTAAATTTGGATCAGTGAGGAGAGGAAATGAATTTTAGTGTCATCATTACTTCTGATTCGTATCTGCAGTTATCTTCTTGTGATTTCCTATAATGAGGAAAAACATTTTGGGAAATTACATATACTGAGAGAATTAATAGAATTGCATGTTTTAATAATGTGAGTGAATGGGTGGTTGCTTGCCATATTAGCTTTTGAATAGCGTGCCCAGTGAAAGAAAGAAAATAGATCAGAATGGAAAGTGTCATGGTTCTGCAGCTCTAGAACCTGATTTATATCAAAACTCTAGGACAAATGTTATTTCTGAAATGTTAATCCCTGAAAACTAATTTTTTTATTGTTAGTTTTATAATCAGATTATGGAGTAGGAATTTGCAGTATTCATCCCATATAAAACTCATTAAATCAGTGATAAATTTAGCTCAATAACTTTACTGATTTTGAAAAGGATTTTGCTACTGGAGCCTCTATTTCCAACCCAAGTAGCAGCTGAAAAATCTGAAGTACTCAGTCTTTCCATATTTATATGTTAATGGCTATGCTGAATAAACAGATCTATTGGTTAAGTTGTTCAAGCATTCCTGTTTTAAAACCTCCTTCTTCACTTGCTCGTGCTTTTGAACAATCACTTAATTTGGCTTATCCCTTCTAATCACAGGAATTCCTGAAAAAAATGAGGATTGTTTAACACGGTATCAAAGAGCTCTCATGTAAAAATCTGATCACTCAGCTTCATCTTTTATGTATTATAGTAGATTTGGGTTTTTTTTATTTGCTGGATGCATTATTTCTTTTTAAGGCACTTGAGCTATTGCAGAGGAGGATGTGTTTTATCATTTGAGGGTGTGAGTATCCTTTTTGTGTGGAATACAATACAGCAATATTATGAATAGAAAGTATACAAATAGTGAATGGAGCTGGCTTCTGTAGGAGGCTCTCCTAAAGAGTGAATGGATTTGATACCTTCAGGAAACCATTTTTAATTTTTGTTTGCCCTTTGTATAGGGTGGATTTATGCTTTGTAATATAGAAACTCTAAATTTTGCTTACTTGGGTAATGTTGATGGTCTTTGAGCTATGTCTGACCATGTACCCTTAGGGGAATGCGTGTGACTATTCCTTCTTTGTCTGGAATATAACCTTCATATTCACTGATATTTTAAAAACCTGGAAACTTTGACAAGTTAACTTTTATATTGCCATTTAGGGAAGAATAGCAACTAATACAATTGTTTCACTCGTATTATTGGTAAGTATATTAAAACCAAAATGTAACAGCATAGTTACATAGGTATGTGTGTTGGGCTATTGTTCAACTTCAGGTTCTTGCATATGAACATTATATGGTGGTGTTGCTTTGATTCCCTTCCTGGGTGGCAGGATTGCAGAAGAAAACTTGCACTCACACTTGGAAACTTTACCAGTGTCATACAGCTTTCCAGAATTCTCATTTGCTGAACTCAGACTCTATACTGAAAGGTAATATCTGATTGCTGAGTCTGCAGAAGCAAGATGTGGTGGATAGCAATTAAAAAAAGCAGTGTGCTTGCTCTCTTGAAAATGAGAGATGACCTGCTTGTGGATGAGTAGCAGCATTGATCAGATATGTCATTCTTAACTGGGAACTCACTTGTGCAGCAATTTGGTTTGGTTTTTAGCTGGATGTTCGTTCTGGGGTTTTGACTTTTTTTATACTGTCTTGGTATTTCATTTATCTTTTCATAACATCTGGGGTGTTTATACTGGACACATGTTATTTGGACTATTATGTCCGAGAGCTGGTTTAATCTACCTTTCATGGGTGTGCTGTTCTAGTGAGAAGATACCTGCCAGCATCTTGTGCCTTTGCTTTTGGAGCCCCTGTCCACAGGGTGTAAGGAACAGGCTTTATTGAGGAAATAAATTCAGTGATGCTTCTTCACAGCAACCAACATGTTTTGTAGCCATTGCTGGGAGAACCAGTCTGAGTTATTGATCTCCACACAGAAAAATTTTCCCTTTGGAAGGGGGTGTGTGATTTGTTCTTCAACATCTATCACTGAGTTTATACTCCTTTTGTACCTTCCTGTTTCAGAATCAGGGCAGGATTTCAGAATTAGAGAAGTTACTGAGGAATGTGTGTAATGGCTTGTCCATTCCTCCATTCCTTCAGGTCCTCCAAAACCAGAAAGAGGGGCTGCCTAACTTTCTAGCATGTTTTTCTATGAGGTTCTGAAGCGTCAGTAGACAGAAAAGTCTCGATGGGAATGTTCCATATAAAAGCTACTTTTATGTCAATTATTTTTAATATCTTATCAGTATCTCAGAGAAAAATAAAATTCTTTGAGAGCAGCTTGTATCTAAGTAGATGGAGGTAAAACCTTTGAGATTGACAACACGCATCAGCAACTTGGGCATTCAGCTGCAATAGTATGTACTGCCCTAGAGGCCTGGATGCAATTTGCCTTTAATTAAAGAAAGCAGAATTCTGTGATTAATATTTCAAGAAGAAGTATGTGTTATATTTCATGAATGCTTCCAGAGGGGAACTGAACTCTACCAGGGAATACTGTCCAGAGGAATACTGTATACTTCTATCTTTTGGAAGTAGTAACTTGTGTTCTAGCTAAAAAATGCACGCAAAAGAACTTGTGTTTGGCTTACAATAGCCAATTTGTGCAGAATTTAATGGAAGATGAATGCTCTTCAGTAAAAGATTGCTTCAGATTATATTTTATCTGTCAATCTATAGATGTTTGTTCGAGTGACCTTTGATTCACCCTATTAGTTAATGTGGAATGACTATAGTACGCCTGCCTTTAAACTTAATTGTATTCTCCTCACATCTCCATTCTCGTTATAAACACAGCTATTTTTAGCTAGCACAGATTCAGAATATGCCTTGTAAGCTTAAGGGGGATTTATTGAGCTCCTGTGTGTATTCACTAGAGATTCCTTGTTGAAGCTTACTGATTTTAGCATTGGGGAGGGGGAAAATGTACTATTTAATTCCCGGCACACGCTTGCAGGAGCTATATTTAGCTTCAGCTGCTTGTCATTGCCATTGTGCTTTTTTTACAAAGGGGTGCAGCAGTTTCATTGTTCAAGGGCTTAACTAGACATAAATGTAGATGGATGAGCTAGATAAACATCGGTGTACTGCAGAAATTGCTGCTGAAAGTCAGTGTGTATGCTGTAGGTGTACTTGAGTGAAACTGCACTAGAGCGTGAACACAACAGGCAGCTTCTTCAATAGACTGGTTGTGTAAATTCATCTGAATAACGTGTGCTAAAAATGATACTTAATTTTGCTTTAGACTCATTAGTTTAACAGGAATAACAATATGGGCTTTGTATTTGTACATAAAAAGCTCAGGCTTATGGCAGCGGCACAATTTAGTTCATTGCTTAATCAGTTATGAAGAATTTTATCGTGGCTTTTGTAGTTGCCATGTATATTTTTAATGGAACACAGAGGAGGAAAATTAGTATGGAGAATGCTGTCTGCAGTTCGGTCCTAGAGAATGATTACATATGCACTACAAGATGATTACATATGCATATCCTTTTTAAAATGCATGTATCAGGGCTCTTGCTATCAATTACTATACTATTTGGTGCTTTAAGGAGCAGAATCTGCTGGGAAAGACTGCTTTTCCTATTTGGGGAAAAATAGGAATTCTATCTTGATCAATTAAGTGTTGTGGTAGATTTAGATTTGTTTCATGATTTACATTCAGAAGAACGTATATGTACTTTGTGTTCTTTTTGTGGCTGTTCAGTTTCTCCGTAAAATAAAGCTTTTTTTTTTTTTTTTAGTTGAAAAACCAGAATTTCATCATTTATAAAAATACAGAAAACCTAAAGTACATTTTTTGTACCAGAAAATCAGACAGGTTAGCAGTAAGTGAAAGACTAGTATTCTCCAGTGAGAGAGACAGCAATGAACAATTCTTTCTGCAAACTTGAATGATATCACTGCACACTTGAATATTCCATCAATTATTTCTGTGTTAAAAATTGATTTATTATACAATTTCTTTTGTAAACCCCAATACAGTGTTTTCTACAGGTCGAATGATTTCCTATATGGTCATTCTGTTCTTCCTTTCTTCTTGTGGACCTTTCTTGGACAGCCCAAGATTTGTGGTAGATACTAATGACATCGAGGAGGACTAATTTCTTTTCAGTTTTAGAATAGTACTCAGCTTGAAATAAACCTGGTGAGGTACAGGCTTCCTTTCAAGTAAAGGAATGTCTAAGTTCTTGAGGGGATGACGAGAATTCCTGCATGGAAGAAGCTTTGAAGAAATCAGCATCCAATATCCTGTGGTCTGAGCTTTGCAGTAAGGGACCATTCCAAAGAGCTAAGAAGTGTGAGTAGCTGTGATTGAGATTTCAGTAATGCTGCACTTTGCTTAGCTGTCATCAACAGGGAGTAAGAGACACATGATCCTAGTGATGCTTAGTGGGAGGTATTTTTCTATTAGATGGTAGTTTTTTCCTCCCAAGTAGAATTACAGAATCTATAGCTAGGTGCCAGTTTATCTGTTTGTCCTCTTTAGTGGTGTGGTAGTCTTTATTTTACTGAGAACAAGCAGACAGAAGGATATCCTGCTTCTGTACCTAAGGGCACATGTTGCTTCTCCCAACACTGTTGTTAAGCCTAATTTTCTTTTTTATACAAACTTTAACATTTAAGCATAATTTTTTTACAGACTCTCTCCTTTGTCACGTTACCCCATGGAATCACAGACTGTAGAATCAATTATGAAAAAAGAAGCAAAAATCACAAGTCTTTTGTTAGATTATTGTAAATTAAAATTCAAGGAAGCGCTGATTTAATTTTGGTAGCCAAATGAATACATAGGCAGGGATGTATGCATTTCTAAATGCCAGGACTGAATTTTTTTCATGAGAATAACTCTAAACATTGACAGTCTTTGCATTCACAAATCAGTCAAAGGATGTGAGTCCCATCTTCCTCAGTTTCAGATCTGTAGGCATCTCCAGTTCCCTCCAATGCTCACATGCTTGTCTTTTCCTCAAAAAAGGATTGATTGTGTTTAATGTACTGCATTTCTGTATGAACCATGTTGCTGGAGCAGCATAAACTCATAGACTGTGGTAGGTTGGAAGGGACCTTTAGAGGTCATCTAGTCCAACCCTCTGCAGTAAGCAGGGACATCTTCACTAGATCAGGTTGCTCAGAGCCCCATCAAGCCTGACCTTGAATATTTCCAGGAATGGGGCCTCCACTACCTCTCTGGGCAACCTGTTCCAGTGATCCACCACCCTCATAGTGAAGATTTTTTTCCTAACATCCAATCTAAATCTCCCCTTTTGTAGTTTAAAACCTTTACCACATGTATGTCCCACTTGATTAGATTTGAGATCTTTCAGTCTCCAAGACTGGACCTTTACAGTTTTGGCCCAGTAATGCTTAGGCTGGGTATTTTTTTACTTGTCTGTGTAGACAGACCAAGGGACAAGAGCCTCAAGTTGGAACATAGGGAAGTTCTGCACTAATGGGTGGAAGAACTTTTTCACAGTGAGGGTAACAGAGCTGATAGGCTCAGCCTTGGTCAGCCATGGGTCTGTCTTTGAGGCCAGCTGGTATTTACTCTTTTGGGCCTAGGGGAAGTTTCTAGCTGCTTCTTGCAGAAGCCATCTCTGCATCCACCCGCACCCCCCCAGAACCTTGCTATGCAAAACCACAGCAGGCACCAAGGAGTAAAAAGGATTGAATGCACCATTTTAACCATGGCCTACAGCCTGAAGCATCACACCAGCCCTATGGGGCTGTGTGAGCAGAGCTGAGCCTCGTAGCCTGGAAGCAGTGAGGAAGCAATGGAAGGGCAGGAGATGCCACCAGCACTGTGTCATTACACCCACAGGCCAAGGTGCAGAGCCAACCAAGGCTGTGGGACACTGTTTTTGTCAGCAACATTGGTGCTCCATTCTGAGCATGCCTTCCTCTGGCCATCTCTTTGCTGTGTCTAGCATATTTATTGCCAGGTTTACCTGCTGCTATGGAAAAAAGTGGGTTAATTTGAGAAGCTCATTTTCCCTTTGTTGCTGCCAGCTAATTTAATTAGAGTTAAGCAGCTGAAATTCATGATCCCTCATTTATTTATACAATCCTCAAAGCTTTTATAAGAATTTAAGTATGGCACCCAATAGAAGAAATTGAGATACTAATTTCATAGAGAGATTCTTTGGTTCCTCTTGTGAAATGGAACTGATGACCCAGTACATTTTTGTTTCTTTTTATTACTGATCAATATAACTGATTGTCCATTAGAGTTCAATGTGGGAATGGAATGGTCAGAGCAGAGGAAAGAAGGAGGGAGGTGGAGAGAATTTTAAAAAAAATGGGGGTTTATAGTTTGTTAAGAATAAAAACCCACTCAAAGAAGCAAGAAAACAAAAGGCATCCAACAAGAAAAGGGGCTAAAAGTCAGAGAGAAATGGCTAAATGTTCCTGGATGCATGGAACGTTAATTTATGTGAGAAGCAAATCAGGAGCATGATGCAACTGGGGAAGATAACATGTTTACTGTTGGGCAAGTAATTTTTTTTTGAAAGCAAAGTGTATTTGAGGATAACACACCTAGAATGCGTTCTTCTTTCAAATTTCAAGTCCTAATCCTATGAGAAATTAACAGTCATTAGGAAGAATTTCTCCCTATAAGCAGTTCAGAATTTAATAGGGGAAGATTGTATTCTGAATGTATCTATTTTTAGTCTGGTCTTCATGCCTTTTATTATTTATTTATTTATAAGATTAATGTTATATCTTAATGGAGAGCCTGCAATAGTGCATTCTGGTATTTCTTCACAGTTATTGAAGTCAGTATCTGCAGAGTCTCAGGAGCAAACTGCCTGTAGCTAAGTACTGGCATTTCATCTTGTATTAAATGTTGAGATCCACTTAGTGTCATTTTTACTGCACCGGAAGAATTTAGAAAAGACCTGAAAATGCAGCATGTGTGAGCCTTTCTTACAAAGCATGAGTTGTTAATCTAATGATGGAAAACACTGATAAAATAAAAGTTAAAAATTAATGTTCTGATTTGGGAAAAAATGAAGAAGAAATCCTGTTTTGCTATCTGAAACACAAAGTGCAGTATGTGTGGTGATGCAGTACTGTAAGAAGAAATGTTATAAACCAGAATCTTCTGATTCCTCTAGAAGCAAGAGACGAACGGGGAGAATATCAGTTTTTACTATTGCTAGCAAAATTGCTTAGGAATGAAGAAATAAAGAATTAAATCTGCTAAGGAAAATTGATGATGTAGGAATTAAAGCCAAGAGCTTCTGACCTGAACTATTTCCAACTTTGTAAATTTTACACCACGAAGAATTCAGATGTAGTAAAATATTTTTCAGCAGAGAGGAGGAAAGTATATGAACATTTTATTGATTATTTTACTCCTTAAAAATTTATCACTATAAATTTGAGTTTCCTGACTGCAAAGGGCTACTAGCATGATGAGGGGAGTAGAACATATATCTCAAGAAGATAGGCTGAGGCATGTGGGACTTTTTAGCCCAGAGAAGACTGAGGGGGGACCTTATCAATACTTGAGGGGTGGGTCTCAGGAGGAAAGTGTCAGTCTTTTTTCTGTGTGCCCAGGGACAGGACAAGAGGCAATGGGCTCAAACTTGAATATAAGAAGTTCTACCTAAACATGAGGAGGGAATTCTTTACTGTGAGGGTGGCAGAGCCCTGAGACAGGCTGCCCAGAGAGGCTGTGGAGTCTCCTTCTCTGGAGATATTTGGAACCTGCCTGGATGCAAGCATGTGCAGCCTGCTCCAGGTGATCCTGCTCTGGCAGGGGGGTTGGACTAGTGATCTCCAGAGGTCCTTTCAGCCCCTATCATTCTGTTATTCTGTGACTGATAATTCACCTGCTGTGTAAGTCACTCTTATTGATGGTAGTTTCTTTGTTGATTCTATCTAATCATGCTGTTCAGTAATTATTCCTCTTTTAATGGTTTTCATATCTTGAAGAATTTCTTTCCTTAAAAAGTCTAATTATGAGAATTAAATTAAGCTAATATTTTGTGTTTTTCAATGGAATGCTTGTTTTCCTTTACATACAGCATGTAATGATTACATCTCTGCAGGTGGATCCTTGAGTTAGTTACCTTAACATATTTTAGGTGTAATCTAATTTTTTTAGCTAATATAATGTTCTTTGCTATGTAAAACTTTGAACATTTTTGGGGGGAGATAAAGCTTGGCTCAGGTAGTTAGTCAACCCCCTTACTTGAGAATGAGTATGCAGACAGGATTGAGCACCATCTTTAACTTCCTCACTCATGAAATCCTCTTTAAAACTGCACTTTGCCCATTCATAGAATCATAGAAACTCTTCATTCTTTTCTATGTTTCTTGTGTCATGAATAGTTTGGGGGAGATCTGTTCTCATTTGATAATGTTCTTGCTACGTACGGAGCAAATGCATTTTGTAGAATTCTATGGAAAAGGTCTTTAGGTTTTACTTTCTACTTCTGGGTTGGAAATGGTATAGAAGTACGTCAATAGAAGTAATTGATCTGAATTGTAGATTATAATGGTTCCTAAGGGCATGTAGCAATAGGACGAGGGGTAGTGGTTTTTAACTAGAAAAGGGGAGATTTAGGGTGATAAAGATCTTCAACTGAGGATGGTGGATCACTAGAAAAAATGACCCAGAGAGGCAGTGGAGGCCCCATTCCAGGAGACATTCAAGGTCAGGCTTGATGGGACTCTGAGCAACCTGATCTAGTGAAGATGTCCTGGCTCACTGCAGGGTGTTGGACTAGATGGCCTCTAAAGGCCCCTTCCAACCTAACACATTCTATAAGTCTATCAATTGGCAATTAAATGTTAAGCTATGAAAGGTATTACTGCTCAGACAGAGTCACTATTGAGGGTTTGGCAGAAGGTTACTAGCTGTTGTCATTTAATTAGGAAACTTTAATGCCAAATGTTTTACTTTCCTTAGTGGCACGGTGTTAATCAATAAACACTTTTTTTTCCTAATTTTACTTTTAATTCTGTTATAAAAGTGAATATGGGAAGAGTTTCCACGATGAGACTGAAGAGAATTAATTTTAAAAAAACCCAACCCCGTTACCTGCTCTGTGCAGAAACTATGAGGACAGAATGCATGAGATAAAACCCAGATGGTAATTCTTTGAGCTTTTATGTGTAAAACATTTCTTGTCAATATAGTTGGCGGCACTAATGTCTGATGGTGTTGGTTAAGAGTCTTGTCATCTGGAACTTACTCTCAGAAACACTTTAATTTCCTTTTCTTCACCAGTAGAAGAAGGGACCGATGAAGTAATAAAACTACAGCAAGCAAAAGTCATCATATAGGTTAAACAGTTTATCCATATTTTTACTATTGAGTTTCCAGAATGCAGCTCTGCTTAATAAGAAGTATCCCTCCCATATTGATAGATATTCTGCATTCCATATGTGTTCATTTAATAGGCTTCTTTTCCTGGCTACCTGCCCTGAGAGACCAGTGTACTCCATCCTTCCTTCCTTTTCTTTTTTATGGATCATCTGCAGGCAAAATTATGTTCGTAGTGACATCCTGCCATTTCTTTTTGGTCTGCACTGATGGAGTTTCAGGAAATCTAATAAATTCTATTGGTATTTTGTAAAGATGAATAGATGTGCAGCTCAGATTTTTATTTGTGTAGGTTTGACAAGGCCACTAGAGTAAGTATACAGCATTATTTAAATTGGGGCTTGTAGCATTTGGACCATTCCTCTCTGCAGGTGCTGTGGGAGAGGGTGGTAAATTGTTTTAAATTGAAGCTTTGTAAACTTATGAAAGGGTGGGATTTTTTTTCTATCCTGGAGATAGAAAATCAATCTTTCATATTGTATGTGGAGTCCTTTCCAAGGTATGTGTGCGTGGGGTGTTTAAAGGAGATTGAATTTGTGTTTTTTGTTTTGTTTGGTTGTTTTTTTTTTACACCCTGATCATAGTGTATAAATCCTAAGTAATAAAACTTCCTCTGATTACCTGAAGGCACCTGTAAAAAATTATTCCTTTCAGCCATGCTCTCCCCTACACATAATCTGCACTCCTGGTCTAAAGTCTGCCTAATGTTTTATCTTTGTGTGTGTGTGTGTATGTTCAAAGGAAGCCTGCAAATTATAACAGCCAGGGAAAGAAAATACGTTTGGGTGTTCTGTGGTTCTCAGAGATACTTAAAATCTGTGTCCCCAGGTAGAATTTACATTTTGGGTGAGAAGATATGTCCTCCTTTTGTCCTGACTGATGGAAGACCATTAGGTTTTCTTTTCCCTGTTCTTTAACATGGGCTGTGGGACATACACTGGATCATCAGCAAGTTTGCTTTCACAGATTCCTCACTCCTACAGAGACCATAATTATGATGATGCCCTGAAACTTCCCTGCTCATCAGTGGCTGTATGGTTTTATTTTACTGCATTTTTCTGGACGTTTTTAATTTGCTATAAGATGTTAGGAAGGGTTTTGCATGTGGAATGATAGTGCTCCATGACCTTTTGATCTGACTTTTATTACATGTTTACCTGTAATTATGCGGGACTGGGCTTAATAAAACTTCCTTGTGCCATGAATGAACTGTGGATCCATACAGTAGCTTTCCTAAGCAGGGCACTGAGTATTACAGGAAAAATGTAGAACATACATAGCTAGATGTTTCACAGATCACCTAATTGATATTGATGTCCATTCTCACATTATGATGTAAGTAGTGTCAGATCCCTGTACTTCTGGAGTCCAGCTCTTGATTTTTATTAAACGGTCCAGCTGGGTAATTAGAATGAAATATGCTTTGAATGGGTTTGTGCTTTTTTATTTTTGTATTTAATATTGATCAGCTCTCCTGACATAACATAAACTTGAGTTTATTAACTACAAATTAGGAAATGACATAAACACAGTAGACGGGTATGTCCAGAGTGCCCAGTGAAGGTTTTTATTTGTATTATAAGGTGACTTATAATGAAACTACATTAGGTGTTGGAGCTAGCCCACTTTACTTGAAGACAAGTTGGAAACAGGCAAAACATTTAAGTGTGCACATGCAGCAAAACATTAAACTCTTGATTTTGATATTCTTTACATTGCTGGACCTTGGTTATTTTAAGAAATTGAGTGTATCAGAGTTTATTTTCCTTCAGCCAAACTTAGACTGAATATTCTCTTTAAATTAAAAAATTCTTAAATTGTTCCTTAGAGCTTATATAAAAAATTAACAGGTTAATCTTCAATTAAAAGGGAGAATTTTAACTGTCCCTTTTAACTGTATGAGGGTTGATGACATCTGATAAATATAAATGGCTTCCCAGATAAGTGGGTGAATTGGTTTTTTTCTTCCAAAAGGCAATAAAGAGGAGTTAGGCATTGTTTGTAAATCTTGTAAGAATATACAGCTGTTATCTAGACATAGGCTTCAGCGTATGGTAACGTCCATGTTAAGTAGTGACAGACCTCTACCCTCTGTCCTTGCTGTGAGATGTCTCAACAGCAGTTGCTGGGGGACTGGAGCAAGAGCTAAGACAAAAAAATCCAGTGACACTTTCCATATTCTTCCTGCCTTGTTTCCAGCAAATTTTATTTCAGGAATGTAGTGAAAGAAGAGGTGGTGTTCAGTGTCTTTGCTTGAATTGACAGTTTGTTCTGAGCTTGAATGGTGATGATAACACGAGGACTGGTGTGCTGGGAAGATTCCCATATGCTGTTCATTAAGGAAGAAGACCCAAAGCCCAAAATTTCATCACAGGAGTGAAGGCTCAGTACTACTCAGAGTAATGAGTTCATCAAATTAATGCTAGAGAATCATCCTCATTTTTAATATTTGCTAACTAATCATGTTTTATAAAATTAACATCAAAGACATAGGCAAGGTTCACACACTGCATCTAGTCAACTGTATTTTTTTAATATGGTAATGGAGATGAGCATATGTTTACAGTGGCTTGTTGAGAGACAAGAGACTTTGTTTTGTGTAATCTTTATCTGTCCACACTCAAAAAACTTTAAAGGTTTTTCCATTTGATTATGAAGGTAGTGAAGTGGTGAATATTTTTCAAGAGCACGAAAGACTGTGTTATTTAATAAAACCTAAACTCTTCTAAGCAAAAATAAACTCTTCATTGTTTCCATGTTAATATTGTATGAAGAAGAATTATTTAAAGGGAAGTCCAGCTAACTCGGTTTTTTACTTAGTAGTTTTTGAAAGGATTAGGGAAAAACAGCAACTGTTTCCCTACGATGCAGTTATTTGTTAGGTTGTCTTTTTCTTGAGATAATAAAATGGATGGGTTAGGAAAGAAAATTCTTGAGGCCATAGAAACTTTGTCAGTAAATCACTTCTATGGTCTAGTTTAGTTGAACTTGTGAAATGCACAGCAGTGAAACATACTAATGAGTAATTTGCTTCTATTTCTCTAGACATTAGAAGCCATTTTGAATTTTAAGTACTCCGGTGGACCAGGACATGTTGAAGGGTATTACAGGAACCTTTCACTAGGCCTTCATGTAGAAGTGGAGCCATCTGTATTCTTTACACGTGTCAGTACCCTTCCAGCAACAAGGTAAGCTCTGGTTTGACTCTTGTATATTTGACTCATTGTCTCTATTATATTTGCTATAACTTAAAAGCCAGTGATGGAATCTTTCAGTATCATCAGTACAATGCAGGTATAGAATAAATCTTCAAAATTCCTCATTTAGGAGTTAGGCCTCCTTCAACTACAGACTATGTTTAAAGCAATCTGTGTGCATTGGACAATTTCTGATGTTTAAGCATTTTTTCATGGTGGCTTATTGTATCAGGGACAGGATATCTCTTGTTTATTGTAAAATCTGACAGCTTATTTCTGTATCTCTCTGCTGTTGTTTTGTGCTCTACATTGCATTATTTTGTGCTTGTCTAACATAAATCTTACCCAAAATGCATATGTAAATGCATGTGAGGAATAATTCTCTCTGGTGATGCTTCCTTTCTCTTCTAAGAGACAGAGTAGTTTCACATATTCTGGTGAGATTTAAAAATCATGGCTACACATGATGGTGATGCCATGATTACTAAAACCTGATTAATCAGCAACTGAGTGCAATCATTTTAATAATTATTTGTTTTGCTGAAAGTGTATTTATTTACTGCCAAATACACAATACATAAATCAGGAGCTTTTTGTTAATCTGAGTTCATATATGCTAGTACTTAAATATTTCTACAATCTTTCAATATTTGGGATGTATTCAAACTCTGGCAGTTCAGCTACCAACTACCAATTAGCAGGAATATTGAAAAGAAAGCCAGTGTACATAGTGGGAGCAAGTTTGGTTGAAATCCTGGTATTTTTTCAGTGTATGTAATACTACTACCACTACTACCAACAGTTGAGAGTGAATTTATTGATTCAAGAGATTCCTACTGGTTCTAGGACCTTTTTCATGACTGACTTCAGAAATAAAACCCCAAGATAGGCAAGAAGGGAATATAAGTCCAGGAAATATTGGAAGCATATTTCATTTTCAAAGGAAAGAAATGAGTCACCAGTATCGTACCCATTGCAGAAGTGTCAAAGGATGGATGGACAGCAGCATAGCTTGAAAAGCATGAAGTGTTCCTTTTGTTCCTGTGAACAAAAGAAACCTCAAGACGTATCTAAGTTGGAGCTTGAACTTGGAGAAACATGAAGAAAGTAGACAACTTAGAGAACATCTAGAGCAAGAAGAGTGATAAAATATGACATCCTAAAGCATAAGTTTCAAGCAGCTCTTGGGCTTGCTGAAGTGTAAGAAAAGACTTACAGGGGACTTAAGTTCTTAATTACATAAATGGCACTGCCAAGAGGATGGGTATCTGTTCTCACAGCATGTAATGCAATAAACAATGACCATTGCATATAGTAAGGGAGTTTTAGGTTAGGGAAAGATAAAAAAAACAGGGAAACAGGTTTTTTGTAAAAAATATTTTAAAATTAAGCAAAAGGAGATTCTCTCAAACTGAATGGATTTTAAGTAGTAGATTGTGTCCAACTCTTACAAGAGACTAAAACTCTGTGGCTTTATCAGTAAATATGTTTGTCAAGCATTTTGCTTCTTGAAAAGATAGCATAATAGGCATCATTTTTTTCTTTTTGGAACTGCTCTTATAAGTTTAATACTATCTGCAAAGTCAGAGCACAGTACCCAAAACAGTTGGTTGCAAAATGCCAGAAAGCTTATAAATGATGTTCAGAGTTGGATCCCTGAAATCACACATACTTAGGCCTTTGTAAATTTTTAATGGTTTAATAAGGGATCTCTCTTTATCAACCTGTAAGTACGACAGCATCTACTGTTAGTTTTCAAGAAGATTAATTATAGAGGTTCAGATACTCACTTTGCATTTATTATTTGCATGCATAGTTGTCTTCAATCAATGTCAAAAATGTCCTCCATGTATATTTTTAAATGAACAGCACAACTTGCTCTTTGTTTGACTGCAATTACTTTCCAGTAGTCACAGAGAAGCCTGGGTGTTAGGCTGTGAACTTTCCATAAAAGCTTCAAATACAATGTGGGTTTTTCTTTAATTTGAAACTCTCTTGTTAATAAGATGCCTTTCCCTGCTAGGTTGCTCCAGCTGTGTTTTGTGTCAGACAAGGTTATCCTATCCCTGCCTTGTCAATCTATTCTAAGGAATTTACTATGTGAGGAAAGTATTTAATCCTGAAATCTTTAAAAATAGATCGAGGTGCTAATTCAGAGGTAGAGTTTCTATGTTGTTTAGCTGCGCACAGTTACACAAGTCTTATAGCAGCAGGTACTATATATAGAAGATCCAATTCAGCCAAGTGGTTCAGCTCATATTGTATGTATTTGCTTCATTCTTTGCCTGTTCATCATACTGATCAGCATTTAAATCAGTGAAAACTTTATTTTAAAGTGATATGCTGATTGGAGATGTAGTTAAAGATGTGAGCAGTACCAAAAAAAGCTTTACTGAGGGGAAAGTACTGTAATATTTAAATTTCTTTCAGAAATGTTTTCTTGCAAGATCTGTCAAAAAGTTACTCATTTTTTTGTTGTTGTTCTTTCTTTGTTGCAGTAGGTATATATTGTCTGCTAAGTCTTTAAAGCATTTTGGTGTTAAGTGCTTCTTAGCTCTTGCTGTTTGTTCTGTCCTATTGGCATCAGTGATCAGCAACATCATTCCTTTATTCCTGTGCTTCTTCATGTTGATCCTCCTTCAGAAGGAGTCATGTGTCACACTATGTTTTAGAGTGAAAAACAGCAGAAATAAGTCGTGTTCCAATCTGCTAAGGTAAATATTTATCATTAAATGCAAGAAAGTTGTTTTTGTGACTGTTGATCATCTCTGCCAATATCCGAGACTCAGTGATGGAAAATTGTAAGTCAAGTTTTGTGCTTAAAAAAAGTACTTTTTACACTTGTCCTGTAAAAATCTTGAATCTGATTTCCTTTTGATTTAAAGCTGAGATTTCATTGCTTAAATTCTGTCTGAGGCACTGAGCTATTTTTGTTTAGTCATTATGAGAAACTGTATTTTGTAATTTACTTTCTCAGATGTCATTTCAGAATGAAAGTTATCATTGCTTTCATTTTCTGGATTCAATTTTTCCCCTTTCTTTGATATTTTTGTTGGTTTTATTTTATATTTTAGCTCAACAAAAGTAAGAAACAATAGCTTACTAGCTGCTGGGCCTAAAAAATCAAAGCAAAATAAAAAACGTTGAACATTGATTGTTACCTTAGGCCTTTAATGGAAAAAAAAACAGGAAAAATGTTAATGCAATCACTTCTCCCCTCACGAAGTAAAGATTCTGGTTTATATAAAGTCTTCCAAACTTAATTGGTATTTCTTTTATTTAGCTGTTTGAGCAGATATGCTTGGGAAGTATCACTGAAACAGCTGGAGATTTTGGTTGGTGCTTTTGTTATCCTAAATATCTTGCCAAAATTATGTCTTCCACTCATGCACAAGTTTATGCTTTGTAAGGATAAGTTTCATTTGCTGCTTCTTCAGATAATGATTTTAAGATTCATTTAATTCTCACAACAGGTTCTTTTTGCCTTTATCCTTGCTGGTCTGTAGAGGTATCTGGGGTTAGCTTGACGCAGCCCTTAACATGCTACAGTGCCTAATCTGTTGTCTGTGTCTGATTCAGATACCTCCTGTCCCATTGGAGGAGATGATGTGCTGTCAGTAAATGGCCATAATCTGCTCTGAGATTTTTCACTGGGTGTTATCAACATATACTCACTCAGCTGCCTGCATCCGAAAAGCCTGGCACAACAGCCTTGTGCTGGGAAATTGTTTGCCTCTGATCATGTTCCCTGTAATCCTTGATTCTGCTTCTTTGTGCTTGCCCGGAGATGATTATCCGATCCCGCATGGTCAAGAACATAGGTGTTTGAAGCAGCCCAGATATGGGGTATAAGAGACAATGAGTTAATGTTGAAAGCTTTCCCAATCTATCCTACAGTTCACTGAACTGCAGATCACTCAGGTCTTAGAGGGCTTTGGAGATCTACGCGCTTGACTGTTTATGTACCATAAAATGCAGATAAATCTATATACTAAAATCGTATTCATTGTCCTCTGTAATTGGGTGTACCATGTTAATTGATTCCTTATAATGTCTTAACCCCAAAACTCCTGGGGTGATTCAAGGCCTCAGAACAGTTCAGTTACCAGCAGATTTTAGACTGCCAGCAGAGATCTGATGATCTGATCCTTGACTGCCAGCGGAGATCTGATGCTAACACTTCAGTGTAAGGGAAGCGTTTTGACAGTTTCATGTGATACACCTCTTCATTTTGACATACTGTGAGCTCCAAGAAAGTCTGCCATCAAAGATAGATTGTCTTGAACTATCTCCTATCCAATTCTCTCAAAGGCATTATCTGCCAATTTGGGCAGGCATCGAGTGTCCTTCCTTATGGTCTTTATCGAAGAGCTGAGAACATAAAAAAAATGCCAGAAAAAAATGCTGCTTCACACATTTGGAAGAATTCAAGTAAGGTGCTGTCTGCATGGTGTGAAGTTCCTCTTGGTCTCCTTGTGTCCCTTGCCATCATGCCATCAGTACAAAAGTATCTTAAATAAGAGCCATCTACAAGGGTTGGCAAAATTTCGTCTCGCTTATTACAAAGGTGGCAAGATGATCTGAATTTGTGGATGAAGGCAATCCACAGTGCAACAGAGATGCTGCCTTCAGTTTTGGGTGAAGCTTGGAAGCCAGATATGTAAGACTGTTCTTCCCTTCAGTTCTTCAAATTGAAGTTGATGAGCAAAGTATTATTTTTTTTTAAATTTTCCCAAGGTGATGGAGTTTTCATCCTATCTTAAAACCATTGTACAGCTGATGAGACTTCAGCTGCAGATCTCTTTTGGCAAGTGCAGAGGATTAGACTCTGTTCTTGTAATTGAGTCAGAGAGAGGAAAAAAAGGAACTGCAGCAGGTCTGACACTTAAATTCAGACTGTCAGCTCATCTAACTGTAGGTTCAAGTTAGTTTTCCTTTGTGCCATTAAGGTATATAATTTAATGAAATGTTTTATTTTTGTAAAGAAGGCATCAATTTATAATAAAGCTTGAGGCATGGTCCTTAGTCTAAGAGCTTTAATTGTTTTATATTTAATGTTAAGATCCAGTTTTTCCAATGTGGTTTCACTGAAGTGTTTGGAGACTGAAAAACAACAATCTTGACTATGTTGATGAGGGTTCTCAGAAGATCCTCAGTTTTGTGGGGAGACCTGTGGGTCTTAATGAAATCAGATGTAATTTTCAGAATTTCCATTCCAGTTTCTGGGGTCAACCACATTTTCACTACATCATATTGCATCACAGCCTCCTCAAGCAATCTAGTTTGGGTTGAAAATCCTGATTATTATATATTTCTGAGGTATACAAGGGGAAGAGTAAATGGCAGATTTTTTGGACCACGTTCTAACAAACGTTTGTTACATAGTAAAAAAGTTCTGTAACCTTTTCTGAAATAGGTCTTAGTTTTATATAGCTGAATTTTAAAATGAAATATTCATATTCAGAATGAGAATCAGCTACCTACTTATAGGCAGCTGTTTCTGGTCTTCTCTCTCAGTATTTCAATGTTCAAATGTCATAGACCTTTGAAGGGTGGAGAAAAACTTTTGGTTGGATGCTTGAAGAACAATCTGTGTAGTTTGGAGGAAGGCTAAGCTAAGACCTTTTTAAAATGAACTGATGTTTGTACATGGAGAAAATAATACTAAATTCATAGAATCATTAAAGTTGGAAAAGACCTGTAAGATCATCAAGTACAAATGTCAGCCCAACACAACCATGCTCACTAAACCATGTCCTGAAGTGCCACATCTATACATCTTTTGAATACCTCCAGGGATGGTCACCCAGTCATTTCCCTGGGCAGCCTGTTCCAGTATTTGATAGCCCTTCCACTGAAGAAGTGTTTCCTAATATCCAATCTAAACCTCCCCTGGCACAACTTGAGGCCATTTCCTCTTGTCCTATTGCTTCTTATTTAGGAGAAGAGACCAACACCCACCTGCCTACAAACTTCTTCTTTCTAAAGAGCAATAAGGTCTCCCTTTAGCCTCCTTTTCTCCAGGCTATAAAAATCCAGTTTCCTCAGCTGCTCTGCATAAAGACTTGTGCTCCAGCTTTGTGGCCTGTCTTTGGACATGCACCATCACCTCAATGTCTTTCTTGTAGTGAGTAGCCCAAAACTGAACACAGTACTCAAGGTGCAGCCTCACCAGTGCTGAGTCCAGGGCTATGATCACTTCCCTGGACCTGCTGGCCATGCCATTTCTGATACAAGCCAAAAGGCCATTAGCCTTCCTGGCCACCTGGCTACACCGCTGGCTCATATTCAACCAGCTGTCAAACAGGACCCCCAGGTCCTTTTCTGCTGGGCAGCTTTCTTGCTACTCTTCCCAAAACATGTAGTATTACATGTGGTTGTTGGACCTGGGGCTTGGCCTTGTTGAACCTCTTGCCACTGTTCTGTTAATGGAAAAAAATAAATAATAATAATAATAATAGTAATAATAGCCAGTCAAAATGGAAACCAGGCAAATAAAGCTCTCGTTTTAATCAATTAGGCTGATTATCTGTTAGAAAAATCTGTGGAGCAATGGATTTCACAACCATTTTTAGTCTTCTCAGGTTGGTATGTCTTTCCAGATTATATTCTCTTTATACACACACACCACCGAGCTCAATATAGATTCTACTAATGACCTATGACATGTGGGAGGTTACATCCAATAGTTAACATCGTGCTAACCTTAAACTCTGCTAATGGTATAATCTTGGAGTAAGTTCATGGAAGAGCAGCAAAAAGTAGCTTACAGATTGAGAGAATTGATTTTTGAGATCAGAATGTTAAATATGTATGGTTTGGCACATGAAGACGTGAGAACATAAATCTGCAAATATTTATAGATGTGCTGGGAATATTTAGCATAATTGAAAAGGTTTGAAACTGGGAGAAGTCAGATGAGGACAGTTCTTGGAATATGTGAAAAGACCTTTGACAGTAAGATGGATAATATGACTTAATCATCTAAAGTTAGTCTCGAAAGCTTCATTTTTAGAGAATTTAATAAAAGTTAAATTGCGTTAAAAAAACCCTGATTGAAAACACAATAGCACCAATAAAGATGGTCTAGATTGTTGTTTTGCTGTGTTTCTCTTTGTGTTTGTCAGTGGATTTTTGGAGAATAGGATTGTCATCTGGCATGCCATTGCTTGTCGTCATTGCCAATGCTTCTCTTCACTTTCTGATGTCTCGTTTTTGAGTGGTGATATTGTGTATGGCTGTTTAAAGAAAACAGAGAAGAAGCAAACAGAAGCGTGGATGTGAAAACACTCCATGATTTCAGATGATGGGGGAACTGAGCTGAGTCAGGATGTAGATTACTTGCCAAACCCCCCTGAGCGTTTCTTGTTTAAACTGACTTTAAAACTAAGCTAGAAACAGAACTGCAATGAGATTATTCACTGAAGTGAGCTGTCATTAGAGCATGGCAGCTGCATCTGGTTTTTAATACTGTGTTAAATGTTACTGAAGAATATTCTCTGCTCTCATTTCAGAGTGGATTGGAATGGTAATCACAATACCCCTGAAAGAAATTTCTAGATTACAGTATAATTGCCTTAAATTCCCATGGCCCCAATTTTGTGACTACTTATAGAATCATAAAAGGCTTTGTAAGATTTAAAAAATATAGCATGATTCATCATGTCACTAACTTTTGTTTGTGTTATATCCTGAATTCTGCAATAGAGGCTAACAGAAATTAATTTATGCAACAAGTCTTCAAGACACTGTTGAATTAACTCAGTTTTCAATAAAAAAGGATTTTTAAAAAATTGTTTGAAATGAATAGTGATTTAAATTTTCATGTCATTCTGAGATCTTCAGATTATGATTGCATCTGAAAATGTTTCCTTGTAATTCTAGTTCTTACCTGTACAATCTTCTGTTGTACAGACTTTAGTGTAACTGAAGGTCTGGAACATTAAATGTATGGTAGATTTTTCTCAAGGAAGCATCATGGATAAATAAGGAAGATCATTGAAATGGAAAATGTTTGCACATTGTGATTTTTAGTATTCTTCCATTTAGGCTTTGAAACTGGTTGACCCAGCCTTATTTCCTCTCCATCAGCAGTTGAAATGACAGATGGAAATAAGAGTAAAACCCTTTCAAGAACTATTTTCTTTATCCTAGCATCTGTATAGTCTAGCACAGCTGTAAGTCTTCTTAATTTAATTTGGACTTTTAACATAATGCAATAATTTGTGTATTATTCCATTCAGAAAAAAAACCCCAGCTGTGTTTGTGGTGTCTGCTGTATTTTTCTGGATGATTTTAAATTTTATTTCCTAGTGAAATGAGATTTGTATGTTCACTTTAATTATTTTCCCCTGTCCCCCAGGTAAGTTTTGACTAATTTGAGCCAGCTATATAGGGAAAAGTTAAATGTATTCCTGCAGATTGGCACCTGCACAGGGAAGAGATATCCTAATTTATGTTCAAGTCAGGAAAGGCAGAAGCACGAGCTCAGCAGCTACCTACTCTGCTACTGTGCCAGTTGGCATGGGTGAGCTCAGGGCCAGCCAAAAATGTAGCACTGCCCAGTGTGGTTGATGGATGGGTGAGAAAATTTAGGAGGTGTATGATGAGATAGGAAGGTGGATATATGGGAATTGGACACTGGAGTCCCCAGAACAAGAAAGGCATGGAGCTGCTGGAGCTACAAAGATGATCAGAGGGCTGGAGCATCTCTCCTATCAAGATAGGCTGAGAGAGTTGAGCTTGTGGGGTTGGGAGAAGAGAGGGCTCCAGGCAAACCAGTGCCTGAAGGGGAAGGGGCCCTACAAGAAATCTGGAGCAGCACTTTTTACAAGGTTATAGAGTGATATGACAAGGGGTAATGGCTTTAAGCTAAAAGAGGGTACATTTAGGTTAGGGATATGGAAGAAATTTTTCCAGGGAGAGTCGTGAGATACAGTAACAACTTTCCCAGAGAAATCGTGGATGCCCCTTCCCTGGCAGTGTTCAAAGCCAGGCTGGATGGGGCCTTGGGCAACCTGGGCTAGTGAAGGATGTCCATGCCACATGGCAGGGTGTTGGAACTAGATGGTCTTTGAGGTCCTTTCCAACCCAAACCATTCTATGACTCATTCTGTTACAGTTTGGAGAAGTAAGAAGAAATTGTAAGTGTGGCATAATCATTTGCACTTCCAGAAATCAGTGGCTTATGACAGGTTTTTCTTAGCCAAAATTTTCAGTAGGCCATTATGATATATCTTTAGATCCATTTATTATTTTGAGTGTTTTAAGTTTTTAAAATCTCACATACTTTGAAAAAAAATTGCCTAAGATGGAGGTAAGTAATTAGGTTTATGGCCTAAGATTTACTCCAGTGCCTTAAAATTCTTAAAACAATCTGACATTGGAAAATTCTCTGATAATGTGTGTAATTTAAGCAGCAGATAGATGAATGGATTTACATGTAGTAGTTCAGCAAAGTCATATTTAGGTTCTTTCATCATGCTTGCATGATTATCATTTGCTTCTTGAGTCTCATTTGCTCTTCAATTCTTGTCTCTCAAAGGAGGGCCTTCTGTAAGTTCCCTTGTAGTGAAAATTGATATAGTTAATTAGGCTTTCTTGTTAATTATCTGTTTTCCTGGAACTTTTGGTTCCATACAGATCATAACTCAACTTCATCAGTTCTGCACAGTCTTACTGACTGTGGCAGTAAAAAAATCATGTTAGATTTGAGATTTTTAGCACATGGCTCTTTAATAACCTCAGGGTTTTTCTTTTTCCTTTTAAAAATTATTATGGTGTTACTTCTAATTTCTAGAACTTATAATTTGTTCTTGACTTCCTTACTTGGATATAGCTTTCCATTTTTGCAGCAATTATAAAATGTTTTATAAATATAAATTGCTTTAAAATATTTTTGTAATGTTTAATTGTGTTTGTTTTTCATTGCTCTAATAGTCTCTTTGATACTGGCCTATAGATGCTCTGAACATCTAATACTAATCTTTCTACAGTCTTAATGTTATCATCAATATTTTTACACCTGTATCTTATTTTTCTAAGTTTTCAAAGTTCTGTAATAATTCTGAAACCTTGAAATTTTTATTAATTCAAGATTTTAATGGAGAACTACCTACCTTAAAATTTGCAAGGAAAGAATTATTTCACCTACATGTCTATTTTGTGTAGCGTTTGAAGAGGATAAATTTTATGAGGATGAATGATTTTCCCTGCATGGTCAAAGAGTTCCTATGTGGGAATTTGTAGTATTACTGATGGTGTTTAGTAATGATGGGCTGCTGCTTGTACATGTCCTTTGTATTAATGGCATGAATTGTTTCATTTATAAAACTTTGGTTCAGCTGCCAAAAGATATTGCAGAAGGCTTGAATGTTGTTTCAGATAATTGTTTGGTTTTGCTATGGGATAAATAAATAATACCTTCCATGTTGAATTTTCTAAACATTATCTGCACTAGAAATCTGTCTGGCAGATCATAAATTCATATATACTGAAAAGGCAGATGTTTACTGTGTCTTTACAGGTTTTGTCCCAGTCTCTCAATGATGAAATAGAAACCAGGGTATTTTTTCGGTCTCTTTTGTGTTCCCTGTTGGTAACAGGAGAACTACCAACTCAAGAACTGCCCTTCCAGTAATTTCTTTGTTGTGTGCATCTAAGGAAGGGAGTTGCTAAGAAGACCTGTGACTCCTTATTTGTTCTAAATTGTCGAGTTTTGACATGTTTGCTTGAGGCAGTCAGCTACCTTCATGCATTATTTTCTATATTCAGTATTCATTGAGGTTTTACCCAAAGAGAATGAAAACCCTTAAAATACATATATGAAAAAGCCTCAACCCTACTTTTGCATTTAGTTTTGCTAAGAGACAGGTTACTGTCCCCAAGCAATGCCTGCTTGACAGTTAGTGCCTGATTGCATGTGACATTGCTACCACTTTTGTGACTTGAACCTTAACCTTCCGTGCTTGTCCTGTGAGTGTTCCCATGTCAAGAATCATAGAATCATAGAATGGCAAGGGTTGGAAGGGACCCCGAGGATCATAAAGCTCCAACCCCCCTGCCACAGGCAGGGCCACCAACCTCAGGCCTGGATCTACACAAGGTTGCCCAGGGCCCCATCCAACCTGGCCTTGAACACTTCTAGGGATGGGGCATCCACCACCTCTCTGGGCAGCCTGTTCCAGGACCTCACCACTCTTTCTGTAAAAAACTTCCCCCTAATATACAATCTAAACCTTCCCTCCTTTAGCTTTAAACCATTCCCCCTTGTCCTGCCATTATCTGCCCTTTTAAAAAGTTGATTCCCCTCCTGTTTGTATGCTTCCCCTCCTGTTTGTATGCTCCACAAGAGCATACAAGAGTTTGCAAGGTAGCAACACAGTTCCTCCTGTATATGCTCTGAACATGGTTTTTCTTGATTTTCAGAAGAGAGTTGTATTATGAACCAGATAACATTTCTAAAGAAAGAGAATTCTTGCACCTCTCAAGTTTAATTGCCTTTGGAATGGTTAGCTTTCGAGTTTAATTGCAGATTATTATGCAATAGGATAAATAGACTTGGTTGCCTGAGACACACAACTGTATCTAATTCAGTTTGAGTATGTGTATTGTTCAAAGGATGACTCTGAGGACTCTTGCCTTACTAATGTATTTATTTTTTTTTCTTTTTGGGGAGCTTCTGATTTCAAGTGAACTCTTTCAAATTAATGCTGCATGTGGGTTCTACTTCTGACACTGAATGCAAGTTACTTTTTGCTGCTTACTCATTCTGATAGCAGTTAGATGGGATGAGCTGATCATAAATCTTTATACAATGGCTATAGTACTTTATACTGTAATTCACAATGACAAGTCACCTAGTTTTGTTATATATGTCTTTAAGATTCAAAGTCATTGATGGCTAACGCTAAATTATCGTGATCACAGAACCACAGATTTGTAGGAGTAGGAAGGGACTTGAAGAGGTCATCCAAGTCCAGCCCCCTGCCTAAGTAGGTTCCTTAGGACAGGTCACACAGGTTGGCATCCAGATGGGTCTTGAATATCTCCAGAGAAGGAGACTCCACAACCCTCCTGGGCAGCCTGTCCCAGGGCTCTGGCACCCTCACTGGGAAAAAGTTCTTCCACGTATTGGTGCGGAACTTCCTGTGCTCCAACTTGAGGCCATTGCCCCTTGTCCTGTCTCTACAGGCCACTGAAAAGAGGCTGGCAATTTCCCCTTGTGTCCCACACTTGAGATATTTATAAACATTAATCTTACTTTTCTCAAGGCTGAACAGCCCCAGTTCATTCAGCCTCAGTGATGCTTAAGGCTGGGATATTTTTCTGTTGTTAAGTAGCTTCTTAGGAAGTTTTGAAATTCAGAGTAGGCTGATGAAGCATTATTGCAGCTTTATGATTGTATTAGGTATTTTGGTACCTGGTTCTGATATTTTTCCATGTGTATTGTATTACAGCCTTCACTCAAATCTGCTTTTTGTGCTCAGTTTTACAAGGAAAAAAAGTTTGTAAGTAAGAGTAAAAAGTTACAGTGAAATTTTGTCTCTGTAGCTTTGTCAATATTATTTTCCAAGGTTGCCAGAAATGTGGTTGGTATATTTGTACTGAATGCTTCTAGGGAAATTTGGATTTGAAGGATGGTAGTTCACAGATACAAGGTTTTCTGTTATGGTGTTTGCATTCTTTACAGAAGGGACAGAGTTGTCCTTCTCAGAGTAGTTGTTATAATGGAAAAGTACTCTAGTTGTCAGTTTGCTTTGGTCTCTCTCTAGACAAACCAGGTATTGTAGCAAATGGAATTGCTCCCTGACACTGGGCAAGGATTTAAAATTTTACTTGCAGATTTTATTCTTAAAAAGAGAAGATTAAGGTAAGTTGAAATAAAAAAAACCTGTTTCATGTAAACACTCAAAGAACTGAAAAAAATCTATGGCTTTTTCAGTAGAAGTGCAACTGAAAGCTGCAAAGTGAGAATATATACATGTGATCAAATGCTATAGGGCTTAATATTGAGGAAGTCTTAATTGTCATTAAACTTTTCTATGATATATGCTGCTGTCTATTTTTTGCAAAAAAAACCCCAAATTACATTTCCAGTTATAAGAAAAAGTTACTTCGACCAAAAGAGTAAAACATATCTGTGTGAATATATGGTGTTCAGTATAAAACATACATGTGTGAATGTATGTACATTAATGCATATACTTTTATATACATGCTGATATATGTATAATAATTCTGTGCTATGTTATTGAAGTTGTGCTATTCTTTCCTCTATCTCCCCTATCTGAATAGCACCCGGCAATGTCATCTACTTCTTGATGTCTTCAATTCTACAGAACATGAGTTGACCATCAGCGCTAGGAATAATGAAGATTTAATTCTGCATGCTGGGGAATGTCAGCGGTAAGTGCTCTCAGTATTAAAAGGTCCCTGGTTTTGACCCTATTTATTTGTATAGAATTGGTATTCAGGGCCTCTTTTCCTTTTTAAATAGTGTGTGCATATCAAAGAATGTAGTTTTCCTTTCTTTAAGGTTTGACACTGAGTTCTAGCAATATCTTAACTGAATTTATTTTTGCTATCACTCTACTAGTATTGAAATAACACAATACAAAATAGTTGGTTCTGAAGTATACAGCTCATTTAAGTAATTTTTATAGAATGCTTTAATATAATTTTCATGTGCTCTGAAAGTAGTTGTGATGTTAAAACCTCATCTCACTAGTTTTGTTATCCTTTCCCAGTTTTAAATAGTCTTTTCTTTATGAACTTCCCCAGTGATTTAATCATTTTCTGTGTGAAGAAAACTACAGGAAATAAAAATAGAGTTGTAGAAAAAGCAATCACAGTCTCTGGAAAAAATATTCTAGGTTAAGTAGGCTGTTATGTGTATTGGATCTCACAACCCTGCTATGGTGATGCAAAGGTCATTCTGTAGCAAACTATAACCATATTTCACAGAATCACAGAATCACAAGGTTGGAAAAGACCTTTAAGAACATCAAGTCCAACTGTTCCCGTCCTAAGCTAAACCATAGCCCTAAGTACCTCATCTACCCATCTTTTAAACACATCCAGGGATGGTGACTCAACCCCCTCTCTGGGCAGCCTGTTCCAGGCCCTGACAACTCTTTCAATGAACATTTTTTTCCTAACATCTAATCTGACCCTGCCCTGGTGCAGCTTTGTGCCATTTCCCCTTGTCCTATCTCCTGTCACCTGGCTGAAGAAACCATCGCCCACCTCTCTACAACCTCCCTTCAGGTTATTGTAGGTGGTGATAAGGCCTCCTCTTCTCCAGACTAAACATCCCCATCTCCCTCAGCTGCTCCTCATGGGATTTGCCCTCCAGCCCCTTCCCCAGCCTGGTTGCCCTTCTCTGGACTCGCTCCAGGACCTCAGTGTCTTTCTTATGGTGAGGAGCCCAGAACTGGACACAGCACTCAAGGTGCAGCCTCACTAATGCCCAGTACAAGGGCACAATCACCTCCCCAGACCTACTGGCCACACTAATTTTGATACAAGCCAGGATGCCATTGGCCTTCCTGGCTGCCTGAGCACACTGCTGACTCATTATCAGCCTGCAGTCAACCAACACCCCCAGGTCCTTCTCTTCCTGACAGGTCTCTAGCCAGTCTCCCCCAAGCCTGTCGCACTGCACAGGGTTGTTATGTCCCATGTGCAGCACTCTACACTTGGCCTTGTTAAAATTCATCCCATTGTTCTCAGGTACTTGTTATATCTACCTAGGCTTCCTACTGCTGGCTACACCCTAGGTTGCTTGGTTTACCTCCTTCAGATGATCATTAAATCTAGATACAGTTTTCATTTTAAAAAGGTGGGAATATTAAAAAAGGAAATGTTTCTGTACATCTCTGTACACATGGGTTATCTGCACAGTTCTCTCTGGGAGAATTGTGCTGCTGTCTTAAATCGTGCAATTGATAAACTTATTTAAAGAGATACTTTAAAGTCTTCAAATCGCAGCCTGAATATTAACCTCAAAGTAAAAACACATCAATTGCAAGGCAGATTGTCAAAAAGAAATATAGAATATGTAACAATAGCAATAAATCCTGAATGGTTTTTGTCTTACTGACTCCAAAAGCACAACTAAGTGAAATACATCAACTCATACCAAGGCTGAATTTTCTCAATTTTACTTTATCAAGGAATGGAAAAACATATCAGTAACATACAGTGCTTGTTCCTTTTGTTTAGAAAGAATTGGGTTGTTTGTTTTTTTTTTAAAGCAGTCTAAATGCTCACAAAAATGTTCACGTTCTTACCTGTACATTTTTGTAATGTTGGTTTCATGCTGCTTGCTATTTCCCATCATTTTTGTAGCTGGCAAACACCTTGAAGTTTCTCACTCCCAGTTTTTGGGACAGTATATAGCAAATAGAAATGATGCTGCAAATAATATCATAAAATTACTTCGCATCTCCCTGATCTAATTACTTTTATTTTCCTATGGATTTAGTAATTTAAGTTTAAATATCCTTAAATCATTATATTGTAGTGGGTATGAACCCTTTCAATAAGTCTTTTGAAACAGTCATTTATCACGATGGATTATACATTTGTTGCAAGTGTTTAAACCTTTTAAGGATAGTGATTTTTATCCTTACAGCAAAACATTTTATTGTTTTACCCTTGGTTAGAAGTTGCACTGAGTTTTCTGTAACTTCTAAACTAATTTCTTATCTATTTATTGGACAATAAGTGCTTTTAATTGTAACAATGTGCTTAGAATTTTAATTTTTATTCTGATGGATCTGCTACAGAAACTTAGGTGGAAGGTATACCAAACCTTAAGACATGCTTACTCATCCTAGGAAAGGGCTTTCTTTAATCTTATGGGAAAAAAAATATCAGAAATCATCTTATTTTTTTAAGCAATGGTTCTGGATATTTCTTTTTTAATATTGGACAGTCATTGTCAGGAGTCTGTCTTTGAACCAAGTGTTTTCAGTCAAACTATACAATGCTTTTCATAAAAACATAAACTCATAGAATGCTTTGGGTTGGAAGGGACCTCAGAGATCATCTAGTTCCAACCCCCCTGCCATGGGCAAGGACACCCTCACTAGCCCAGGTTGCCTAAAGCCCCATCCAACCTGGCCTTAGACATAGCTTCTCTGGGCAACCTGTGCCAGGGCCTCACCACCCTCAGAGTGAAGAATTTCTTCCAACATCTAATCTAACCCTGCCCTTTCGTCTTGAAGCCATTGCCCCTTGTCCTATCACTGCACTCCCTGGTGAGCAGTCCCTCTCCCACTTTCCTGTAGGACGATGAATAATAAAAATGAAAAATAATGAAACTGAGTGCCCCCAGGTTAAGCACTTGTTTTTAGGAACCAAGAGTCCCCTGGAGAAGTCCCCATTGTCCCACTCACACCAAGAACCACTGCTGCCAGATCAGTCCCCAGACCACCATGTCCCAAGCGGCTCACCCTGCCAGGCATACCCTTAGATTCTCTTTTCATAAAAAAGTTTTTTTACCTTTGGACATTGATTTTTTATTAATATCTAATTACTATTTAAATAGAGGCTCTTTAGTCAACGGGGTTTTTCTCCTCCTTCCCTGTACCTTGATTCCTTCCTCATTCTTATCCACTTATAATTGAAATTATAACTTTTTTTGCCAGCTTTGGTCAGTCTCACTTCCTCCTGTAATTTACTCTCCCTCCATTCATCACCATCATTTTGAAATCTCCCATCCTGACACAGAGTAGATAGCAGGAAATTGTTTTCTTCACGTTCTTCTTGCTGGACACTCAAGTGTTTTCATATTCTCTGCTTACAGACCTACAAAGAAGGGTAATGCTGCAGCCTGCTTACTGCTTGCCTCCTTGCTTCCCACTTTGTGTGTTTAGAAAGTAAAAAGAACTTGGAAGCCTGCAATGTATTACTTATCTTTTCTATATTACAAGGCTGTTGCTGTAGAGTATGTTTTTCACCCCTGTGCCTCATAAGAGGGAATTTGCAGGGGATTCTTCCATTGCTTTAATGTAAAATGAAGAATGGCAATGGAAGGCTCTGGATGCTGTGCTTATTAAAGGACTCTCCATAACGTATTTGATTTATAACTAAGGTCCACAATGAAGCTGGTAATAGGGAGGGTTTGGGACATTGAAGCAGAAATGCCAAAAAAAGTCTGGTATTAGAAGCAGATCTGTACTGGCACTGCCAAATCTTGCTCAGTTCACACAGGGCAGTCACTGGTACCCATCTTACAGTATATTATTTGGTACATTGTAGTCCCCTCCTGTTTTCCAGCTTAAATTTTATCAAATGAGTAGAACACTACACACCCTTTTTATTTGAAGGTCTGAAGTGAAATTTGGTTCACTTCACTTAGCAGTTGGGTAATAATAGCCATTGCAATAGCACTGCATGCAGTGTGAAAAAAAGGCATTATACCATTAAGGAAAGGTGACATCCTTTAGGCCACTAAAATGCAACTGGAAAAAACAACTCTTTTTTGTACAGTAAGATCCTTCTGCTGACTATTAAAGATTATAATTTTAGTTTTCAGGAAACATTAAGCTTACAATTAATTGTGATGTTTAAGCCATTGATTGGAAATATTTAGTGTGTGCGTTGCAGCTGTTCTCAGGGATGTCTGTGAGTTGTGTTCTGAGAGGCAACACCATGTTCCTCAGTTTTAGGATAAAGGAGTACATGCTCTACTCCCCATCTTTTTATGGTAAGAGAAGATAATTTTGTTCATTCATTTTGCTGTCTTTTATCACTGTTTTCTGCAGACACACAAATGGAAAAGATCAGCCTTTGGTTTTTTTCCCGTATCCCAAGATGTTAATTATTGATCTTCATATCTCCCTTTTTGGTTTCCATATGATTTGAAATGTCCTTGTCCATTATGGGACAATTAATGATATGTTTTACTTTGAAGCCTTTTGTTCTCAGAAGTTTGTGGTAGTGAGGAGAGAGAACTAAGACTCATTTGGAGGAGAGAAGGAGAAGGAAGGAAATTTCCTCTCCCTTTCCTGTGAGGTGGCATGTTTCATCCTTTGATGAAATCCTGAAAATATAATTAGGTTTAATTACAAAGCTAGATTAAAAAAGAAATTTTTTTTTTTTTTTGCTGCTTTACATCTGCAAAGGTTATTTTAAAGTTTTATTATACCCAGGTAAATACATTGGACAGCCAGTTTCCTGGAAAAAAAGATGTCAGATTAAGTTACTCTACTGAAGTTCTGGCTGCAGTGAGTGATGCTGAGATGCTGGCAACATCTGCAGTTAGTAAAAAAAATGATACACTACACTGTGGTGTCAACATGTTTTGTTAATCTATCTGGTTGAATATACTTCGTATGATGATGATGAGGGAAACAAGTTCTGTGATATATGCTATTGGAAAGTTCAGCCTTCAGATGTTTTGCTCAAGTAGCTGAGCCTCCCATCTGCAAAGCTTGAAGTAGTCAACTGCACAGCGTTGAAGGGGGTTTGCATGGAGAAATGTTTTGAATTTAATCAGGAGTAAAACTAAGCTTGTTTATCACAGCGATGTGGCTTTCAACAGGTTGTTCTGGAATGGAAGAACAGAGCAGGCAGCTCTGGGAGGGGAATTGTATTATGTATGTTAACAAAAAAAGTGCTGCCACTAGCAGTGATTTTAATTTATTGAAAAACTTAGGTATGGTAATTATTGTGTTTCTTACTTGATTATCAAACCATTAAAATTAAATTTCATGACAACCCTCATTTATGCGTAAATCACTTCATAATTTATGGTAATAGTTGTTATCTCATTATGTGCCCCAGGATATCTCATTTTGTACAACATACCCTGCACTGCCTTTACATTTCTATTCTGTGCACGGCGTGTCTGGCATTCGGGAATGGCAAATGTCATCGTCAGTGGAAGATTTAGCATGGTGATGGTCTGAGTAGATCAATCCTCTCATCTATCCTTGTAGTGCAACACAACTGAGTTGTTACGGTCTTCCATGAATATGAGACTCCACACTCAGTGACTGTAGATCTAACATTTTGAGATGTTAGAGTTTTCAGACTGTTTTGCCCTCAGTGTGAATACCATATGGATTGAAACTTGCCCGGTAATAGGACTGGAGTGAGGAGTTAAGAAAAGAAGAGAGGAAGAAAGAAGGAAAGGCCTGTTCCAGGGCCTGGAACAGGTTGCCCAGGGAGGTGGTTGAGCCACCTTCCCTGAATGTGTTCAAAAAAAGGGTAGATGAGGTACTTAGGGATATGGTTCAGCTTAGGATGGGAAGTATTAAGGAGTCCTGAAGCTTCTGAATAGGTGTACCACTGGTACAGGCTGTATAAATGAAGAAAAACGTTTGGCAATTCAAACAGTAGTTCTGTCTGACAAGTACCAGTGATCCGTGAGAATGATGATGTGAAATATCATGTTGGGTTTTTTTTTAATTTTTATTTGGGAGTTGCATAAGAAAAAATAGGCTAAAGAAATATACTATAGCAGCAAAGTCAACACTCAGGAGTTAAGAACTGCCAAACTTCTTGCTGGGTTGGCGGTTCCTGGCTTTTAGTGGGTTTATAGGATTAAATGAGGCAGGAGGCTTTTATATATCCCTTACAATAAGTTTTGTTGGAAATTTTAAAGTCAGATGCATAGCCTTTTTTCTCAGTTTTGATAAGTGAACTTTTGTGTCTACAGACTTCACGTATTTCTTTTTTTTGTTGTTAAATTCTAAAGAGTCAAGAATAATTTAAAAACAATTTTTTTTTCATTTTTATACCTTTCATCAAACAGTATGCTGTTTCTTTCATCCATAAAAGGTAAAGAATGTTTTTAGTCCTTTCTGTGCATACTGCTAATGAGGATCATTGACTACTGCTTAATTATTTTATTTAAATGCTTTGATTAATTGAGCTGTGAAGTCTGTGATGTGGCACACTGCAATTTCTGCAGTATTAGTAGACAGTGCACATAAATATTAAGAACATTTTGAAATAAGTCCTCTTCCAAAGGGCATGAGAATTGAAAATTCTGCCTCTTTCTAAACCATAAGTTCGCTTAATAAATGTATTGTCCATGTGTAAGTAAATCATGATTGTTATTTCTCATAGCTGCCAAGTCAGTGTTTAATTTGTGTTTTGGTTTATGACAGGGCATGTTGTCTGTATGAGAGATTAATGATTTTTTTCCTTACATTGCTTATGTTTTAAAGACAAAGCTGCTATGACTAAGGCTTTGCATGCTGTCATTGAGAGAAAATAAAATTTCACAGCAATTTCTCTGGGTCTTTGTGTTAAATTCATGGCAAGCTGGAAGTTTCTGAGATAACTTCAAGTCAAAAATTATCAAAGGTTTTATTAACTAAAACATGAAAATCACCTGCTGTTTTAAGGGTAACGGTTTGTATTCTATATTTTACTTGACATTTGTTAAATGCATATTTAATTTTCTTAAGGCTTGTCTTTTTTTACTATCAGCCAAATCAATGTTTAAATATACTACATAATTTTGAGTGAATAATTAGTTATTTTCAACAAAGACATATGAAAAGAAATGTTTGTTTAGGTAGGAAAGGATCAGATCCATAGTGTGATCCAGTTCTAATATTTACATTTATTTCAAAGCAGTTTGCAAAAATTGGAGATGATACAGGAAGAATCTGCTGAGAAAATAATAAAAATTGTTAATAAAAAATAAGAGAATGGAAAGAATAAGAGAAATTTCCTTTTTGGGCTGCTTGATAGATAGAGCACAGAAGGTCCTATGCTGAAAGAGGCATGCTTCCCATAAAAAGTTAGTCCAGATCATAGAATCATAGAATCATAGAATTTTAGGGGTTGGAAGGGACCTAGAGAGATCATCGGGTCCAACCCCCCTGCCAAAGCAGCTCCCTAGGACATATCACTCAGATAGGTGTCCAGACGGGTCTTGAATATCTCCAGAGAAGGAGACTCCACCACCTCCCTGGGCAGCCTGTCCCAGGGCTCTGGCACCCTCACTGGGAAAAAGTTCTGCATATTGGTGTGGAACTTCCTGTGCTCCAACTTGCAGCCATTGCCCCTTGTCCTGTCCCCACAGACCACTGAAAAGGGGCTGGCTGATTCCCCTTGCATCCCCTACTTAAGATAATTATAGACTTTAATTAGGTCCCCCCTCAGTCTTCTCAAGCCTGAAGAGTCCCAACTTCTCAGCCTATCCTCATAGGGGAGATGCTCCAGGCCCCTAATCAGATACTCTTTTGAGGTCCCATCCAAACTTTTCTCTTTTATGATTCTGATTCTTTGGTAAAGTGCAGTGGTGTGATTGCAGGGTGGTTCTGAGTCCTCGGTATCAGTGTACTGTGAAAAATCAAAACATGTTCTGAAAACAGGGCAGGCAAACAGAAATAGGGAATAGTAAGTATTACAATATTTCGGTTCTGGTCACACATATACAAGGAAGAGGAGATCAAATGCACATTCAACCATTTGATCTCCTCTTTCTTGTATATGTGTGACCAGAATCGAAATGTTGTAGACATTGACTTTGGTTTGATAAGCACAAAAGGGATTATTAGTATGTACATGTATTCTATGAAGATGGGGACAGAGTAGGTCTCTTAAAAGTTAAGGGAGGTGAGGACACCCAGAAAAACTGAGCATTGAGCTGCCGATGAATACATCTTGAAATGAAGAGAATTCCACACCTCAGGCATCATCAGGTGGTTAAACAGTCTCCCTCAAGTGGAGGCAAAGAACTTGGCTGCTTCTAAAGTGTCCTCAGAGGTGTTAATAGAGAACTGCCTGCTATTGCTGCTCTTCCCAATAGGAAGACCTTTTCCAGTGTTCTGTCCCTGTAACTGATGATGGGAAAACAAATGCCCTTGTAGGTTTTACAGCAACACACAAGTGAATAGATGCCCATTCTTCCCTCCAGTACAATATCATCCTTTTGTTCTGAAAATACAGTAAAGATGTATTTCTATAACCAGTGTGCAAGTAAATCTCTTTCCTATGATTTGCATTTGAATTTAGCATTTCTGTTGCTGTCAAAAAGACATGTATTTGGAACACAGATAAACCTGCCTTCTCTAATTGCTGGCAGGGACACTACCCTTTTCTCAGGTTTGTCTATGTAAGGTGTTTCTCTCCTCCCCAAGTTTCATTTGAAAAACACAATCTGTTGCTTACATGAATTGGAGGATGCTACATGGGGTAGGCAAGTGGGTTAGTATTATGTAAATTCTCAGAAGTTATTTTTCTTTTCACTTCTTCAAAGCAATCTAAGCAATCAATTTGACTGTTTTTTCTAAAGTGGGGGTGGCTAACTCACTGGATTTAGCCTGCATAGCAATTTTTCTGACCTCTTTGAACATTGAATTGACCTCAGGAGACCCAATTTGCACTATTTCTAATATTTTGTCTATTACAGCTAGGAAAACCAGAGGTTTGTGAGTGCAGGCCAAGTTTGTCTCTGACAGGATTTATTAAGTTTAATAGGGTACAGTGTAAACAAGGCTAGATAGGTTGGCTCTTATACAAAACATCACACAGATATGGTATGAATTTGCTGTCCTAGTTCTAGGTGATTTATTTATCACTTAAAATCCAAAATAGCCATCTTCATTTTCCCCTTAAATCATAAGTAGATCACAGGTTGTAAGAAGTGCAGGGTTCAAAAGCTTTCTTTTGAAAATGTCAGAATAATAATTTCAGCATTCTGATTTAGAAACTCTTTCTAGAAAAGAGCTTTTTTTTTTCTTCTTTTCCATAGAAGTAATTAACCTTTTTCGTTCCTTCAGTTCTTCAATACTTGGAAAATCTATTAGTTTCTCAAAACTTTTGGGTGCTAGGCACATTTGTGGAAGCATTTGACTAGTGAAGGCCTATTAAAAAAATGGCTGATGTTCTAATACTTTTTTATTGGATTTTCATTTTTGCTCAAGGTATGTGGAGGAAAAAGAAAGAATCTAAGAACAAGCTGAACAGGAAAGACTATTGTTTTTTGAAGGAAGTAATGGTTTAAATGGCTTGTATTTGCCCTTAATTCACTCCTATTCAAGCCAATAGATTTGTATTGTGGTTTTAGAAAAAACATATTTCAGCATTGATGGTTGATGGAAAGGAGTGGAGAATGAAGGTGAACAGTACCAGCCTTTCACTGGGCATTGGTCCCTGCATTATTTAATTCAGTAGAATCAAAGACAAAATACCATTATTCTCAGAAAGAAATGAATCCATGGAAAATTAGGGGGTTGTCTATGCTTTATCTAGTCGACTTTCTGAACATGGAAGGAGATGGGTAAGTAGTATTAATTAACATTGGTTTTTTTCTATTGATATTGGTCAATATTTCTGTGAGATGGAAACTTAATCAAAATTTATGTTTTCTCCCAGATGTACTCAGTGATCAGCACATCTGAGATAGACTGTGCCTGTCTCTCTTCTTTTAACAAAGTCCAAGTTAGAAACCTAGTAAGTGAGGTGCTGATAGACAAGCACACGGTAAAAAGAGGTTCCATACAGATGAGCACAGACAAGTAAGGAGTTGCATCTCTGCAGCTCTACTAATATAGTTGGTGTGGCCTATATTTCTCTAAAACTTCCCATATGGTCTGAATTCAAGGGAGGCTGCAAACTTAATTGCAAAAGTTATTTCATAATTCTTTCTTACCTAGATGAATGTGGTACTCCCTACGGCATAGTAGGTGAAAGGAGCTGGGCGGTGCTGTGTGCCTGGATGGGAGCACGGTTGCAAAAATCAGCATAATTTGCAAGCTGCTGTGCTGCAAGCATGAGTCTTTATGGCCAACTTCCAGGTTAGCCCTGCTTTGAGTGAGGGATTTGAACTCGATGACCTCCAGAAGTGTCTTCCAACCTATAATATTCTTTGATTTGAAAATCTAACTATACATTTATAAACTCACTTGTTCTTCCCAAAGTCAACAGTGTTATGAGCATAGGTCTACATGGAATGGTTCCTCTATCTTTTCTTTTGCTTCTAAGACTTTCTGTCATCCCAATATTGGTTCTATTCTGTCGTTTGACATTTTTTTTTATTTTTCCCCAGAGGATTGATTCCTTTCTGTAGCCTTTCTTCCCTTACTTTTCTGCTGCTACAGATGGAAGTGCCAGTTTATGGAAAGGTTCTTGGCCTCCAGACTCATATATTACTTTAAATAGTGTGGTTTTGGGAGTTGCATGCATTTGCATAATCCTCCTTCATAGATCCAATTAGACCCATTACATTTTCTCTTCATTCACATCTGAAAACAGGTGCCTTGTTTGTTCATCTAACATGAAAAATTGCCATGGATTTTACTTTCTTGATGAATTGCTCTATCACAGTGCTTGAAGACATGGAAATAGGGAGTGAAGGCTATATGGATTGTAGAAACTTTAGAGGTCTTAAGTTCAAATGGTAAAAATAACTGAATAGTTCTAGTCCATTTCCTAGCTAACCATCTTCTTTATTTTGGGGAAGAAAGATACCAAACCTATTTCAGGATATATTTGTTCATGTAAAAAAGGTGAGCATTTGGGTGTAGGTACACCTCCAAGTAACACCTGGTTTGATTGATATCTGTAGATAAATAATTTACCCTATAGCATTATCTGTATTTAGGAGCACTTGTGGTGTTTTGTGGCTGTGGTGACGTGGTGACGGCATTAATGGGATGAAAGAAGATTGTCTTGAGTGGCTGCCAGTTATGTCTGCTTTAATGGCCAAAGGATTTATTAAAGCTACACTCTGATGTTGCACTGATTTGGCTTTCTGCCTGCTCTCTGATGTTCTGTACAAGATCATGACGGCACAGCATAGATTTCCTGAATTTGGAAATGAAAATACCCAATTTCTATTAATTTATTTTAGATGATCAAACATATAATTAAAATAGCGGTTTTATGAGTCTTTCATTCAATCAGAACAGTCATTTAAAATTAGTGCTTCAGCCGCATGAATTTATTCTTCAGTCTTGACATCCATTTACTTCTCCCTTATTAACTGAAAACAAAAGCTAAACCAAGAGTGAACTGAGAAGATTACTGGAAGATCTTGTGTAAATGCTATAATATATAAAGCCACCTTTGATGACATTTTCATTTTGCAGCTATAAAGGTGTCTCCAGAAGCTGGTTTGAAGCAGAGTCTTTGTTTTCTGGGTTGTTTTTTGTTTTGTTTGGGGTTTTTTTGTTTGGTTTTTTTTTTTTTTTTGATACTACTATACTAACTGGAATCATAATCTGTCGTGGTTTAACCCAGCCAGCAACAAAGCTCTACATAGCTGCTTACTCACTCTTCCCCCAGTGGGACGGAGGAGAGACTTGGAAGAGTAAATGAAAAAACTCATGGATTCAGGCAGGTGTTCAGCCTTCTCCAAGAAAGCAGAGCTCCATCACAGGGAAGATACACCTCAAAGCATCTGTGACTGTAGATAAGTCCATGCTACACCACATACACCTTAAAGCATCAGTGGTTGTGCATGAAGTCATGCAGGAGCACCTCAAAGCATGTGGCCACGGATGAGCCCATGACCGAGCAGGTTTACTTCTGAAGGGACTGTGGCTGTGGGTAAGGCAGGAACAGGTGTCTCTCTGAAGGCATTGTGGCCCATGGAGAAGGCCATGCAGGAAGAGGTGCACCTTCAAATGATTGTGGCTAAGTCTGTGCCACAGCAGGTATACCCCTGAGGGTCTGCAGTTGGTGGGATGGTGTGAGAAGCAGAAAAGGCCTTGGCTCGTTGTAAGCACTGCTCAGCAATAATGAAACCATCTTTACATTTCCAACACTGTTTTCAGGACAAATCCAAACATAGCCCTATGCCACCTACTATGAAGAAAATGAACTCTGTGCCAGTCAAAACCAGCGCACAGGCAAAAAATTGAAGTTTTCTCTGAAGCAATGCAAGGATTTATAGGTTCTAAGTTAAAAACAACACCCCCCAGAAACAAACTCCACCCCAAAATGCCACAATATTCTGATAAATTTGAATGCTCTGTGTGCTTTGCCTTATGGAAGTGTATGTTAAGTCCATCATTTTTCATCTTTGGCCCCTTTGTCTCTCCATTCCAGCCTGCTTTTTGATGGCTGGTTTGTCCCAGGGGAGAGCTTTACTCCCCTTAATTTCGTATGCTCTTACTCCACAATGCAGCATTTGAAGCACGTTCGCTCAGTTTGGGGAAAAAACAATGCTTCTAATTTGTTTTTTTACAGTTGACAGCTGTAATAAAAATGAAGAATTCTGCTCTTGCTTTGGATTTTTAAAGAATAATAGACAGTTCTCAAACAAGATCATTGGAGTTGTTTAATTTTCTGGCCCTCAGAAGGACTATTATTTGAGGGAGAGGAACTCTAAATCTGAATCCTGTAGTACTTTTATTTCTACCTAGTGTGGTAGGTGTGTTTAAAGCCGCCATATATACATGTTTTTAAATTACTCCTTGTCTTATATCGTGCTTTCAGGCTATGAATAATCCCGACATTACGGAAACACTCCAGATGTAGTATGTTGAATTTTGAGAACCCTCAGAAAAGAGGGTAACTTGTAATAAAGAAGGTTGATTACGAGTTTCTTTCAAATAATTTTTCTTGTGTACATCTGCATCGGACAAATGTGCTGCATTGGGAAAGAGTAAACACATTTTTACACAGGGAAGTTACAGCTCATAAACCCACTGAAGTTCTGTTAAGGAGCTAACAAACTTCTGGGTAAGGAAGATCTAAATTAATATCATTATTGACATATGATAGAGATCCCCACCAAAGGCTGATAGAGAAGCCAAACTCGTGTGGGATTAAAAGGGAAAGCTATTAATTGGTTAAGAGACAGGTGGAATGAATAATGACTTGAAGAGATGAAGTCATCATTGAGGCTGTCTGGGATCTGGGATGGGCTCTGAGCTGCTCAGCTTCTTTGGGAACTGTGGGAAAAGGAGCAAGCGGTGGGCTGGCAATGTCCCTGACAGTTGACCTCTGGGTTGTAAAGGAGGAAGCTGATTGCAAGGAATTACAGAAGCACAGAACCATCAGTTGGCAGGTGAACTTTAGTCTTAATATATCCAAAGCGATGAACTGCATGGAAAAAACAATCCAAATATGATTTAAATACTGAATGATGAACTCAAAGCTGTCTTCTACCACTTAGGAAGTTAGAAGTTTTAATACATTTATCTATGAAAATGCTGCCATGGGGTCAATGTTACTTGACTACAAAACAGCTGTCATTTTAAGCAGAGGTATTGTATCAATGCAGGATAGGATGTTTTCACTTCTTTGGTATGCTCTCACCCACTTTTTTTCCCTGCCCAGCTGTTTATCACCTCAAGTAGGGGAACGTCCTCAGAGGGCTGGGGTAACAGTAGAGCATGGGACTTGTAATTCTTGGGTCATGATTTTGAGCCCCAAAGGGACTGTGGTGGTTTAGCCCCAAACAGTGGTTGAGCACCACACACCACTCACTCCCAGACGAGAAACAGACAGAGCCTCCATGGGTTGGGATAAAGGGCAGTTTACTGACAAAATCTCTGTGGAAGGGGAACAATAACAGCCCTTAGCAAATTACACTCATACCTGGTGATGATACAGAGTACTTTACAAACCAACAACATAGAGCATAGCAATAATGGGAGGATTGATCCAATGCTCCAGCCACACCCTGGAGGCAGTCAGGAGCACCCCTTCCTGACCAGCCCCTTTTATGTGGGAGTGATCTCAGATGGTGTGGAAAACAGCCCAAGCTAACTCAGTTCACCTGTGCTGGCTGCCTAAGGAGGTGAACTCTGGTCTGGCCAGAACCAGGACATTATTCTTGAAAACTATTTAAGTTGAAAGGAAGTGCTAAGAAGTAAACGTCTGCAAAAAGGAACCTGATGTGACAGAGGAATGCAGAAGCTGGTATACCTGAGGAAAAAATACAAGAGAAGAAAGAAAATAGAAGTAAGCACACATTGTAAATGGAAGAATGAATTGTAAAACTATTTTAAGTTTAATTGTTGGAGATGATTGGTAGTATAATTTTTTTTTCCCCACTTTCAGTTATTGGATTAAAGTTTTGCCATCTGATATAACTACTGGTAATGTGGAAGCAGGTTTATCAATTCTTTGCAAACTAAGCTATTTAGTTCTTGGTGAAGGCTTTGCTATTATCCCCAGGTTTCTGGAGTATTTCCATGCATGCAGTTGATGCAGCTTTAAGGAGAGGTGCTGATGATGGTTTGGAACCTGCTTATATTGTGTTACTTGAGGATGAAACAGAGTTTCCTCATTGATGAGAGGGGCCCATCATAGAGTTTCTTCAAATACTCTAAGATATTTCTTGGTTTCTTCTCTTCCTTTCAGAATCTTCTTTCCTATAAATTGTGCTGATGCCAATTAGGTAGTTGTAGGTCTGTCCTTTACCCAAGAGGGGACCTTAGGTTTAAGAGTTTTTAAAAAATCTGTATGTGGTATAAATTACATGACAAAATTAGAAGTTATAATCATCTGGATAAATTCAGGTATGTTTTTCCAGAATAGAGTGGTTTGTGTGGCTGCATGCCTTTAATAGAATAGAAATAAATTTTCCTCTTTGCTGTATGTCTCCAGAAACTAATCTTGCTTTGAAAGGAATCTACTGAGTCATTGCTTGTATGAGGAAATCTTTCTCTCTAAATTACTCTGGCTATAACAGTTTACTAGGTCATCTGTATTTGTCCTGAAGTGGTTATTTGTTGGGTTCTATTTATTTATTTATTTTTTCCATTCAAACTGAAATATATGTCAGGTCTGCAGAACATATGGCAGAATATTAATTCTGTTAATAGTCGCTGTGAAATGTGTGTGGTAAAAGTCCCAGCCATGGATGTGCCTCAGCTAAAACCTTTCCCTTTTGAGAAATGAGGGTCTAACATGTAAATCATCCATACTGATCACCAAAGTTTTCTCCTGGGGTTAGCTCATCAGGGAATCTTTGTTCTCTTCCCCATCTCCTATATCAAAATGGTGTTAATGAGTTGTGCATCTCCTGATGAGTTGGCAGAGCTTTCGCAGCTTCAAGGAGATCTAACACCTGCTAATACCAGTGCGAAAGCTGGGCTGCTGAGTTGCCCAGACCACATTTATCCTATTTAAATCACAAGCTGCCATTGATCTGTTTTTTTGCAGTGTGTTCTCTGGAGTACTTTGGGCTTAGGAGATGTATTATTTAAAGAAAGATTCTAGTACTTAATTTGCAGTGTGTAAAAGGAGACAAGCTGCCTCTTCGGGGTTGGTAAAGGTAAAAATACAGTTTAGTTATAATGTACAGATAATTTCTGAGCTCATAAATCCTTTTAGTAGGATTATTCTACTACATAAAGATTCGGTTTGATATGAACAAAATCAGACTCGATCAAGAAAAAACTTCATGTGTTATGAGAAGAAAGTTTTAGAAAGTTAATCACAGAATTGTAGGGGTTGGAAGAGACCTCCAGAGATCATTGAGTCCAACCCCCTTGCCAAAGCAGGCTCCCTGGCTCATATCGCACAGGTCGGCGCCCAGACGGGTCTTGAATATCTCCAGAGAAGGAGCCTGCATAACCCCCCTGGGCAGCCTGTCCCAGGGCTCTGGCACCCTCACTGTGAAAAGGTTCTTCCACATATTGGTGTGGAACTTCCTGTGCTCCAGCTTGAGGCCATTGCCCCTTGTCCTGTCCCCACAGACCACTGAAAAGGGGCTGGCTATTTCCCCTTGTGTCCCACACAATGAACTATATCTGCATTCACAGTGAGGGGAGGAACAGTAAATGGCACTGTACGTAAAGAAGGCTTATCCCTGGGGTTCTGGCATAGCTGAATTACCACTTTCATCTGGCCCAGATTCGGAGAATGGTACTGAACAAACCTTTCCCTCCACATGTGTAGTTTGAAATTGTAGAATGACAGAAGAGTTCTGATTGGAAGGGACCTTTAAAGGCCATCTATTCCAACCCCACTGCCATGGGCAGTGATATTTTCCACTATATTGGGTCACTCAGAGCACCATCCAACATGACTTTGAACATTTCTAATGATGGGTCATCTGCATTTTCTCTGTGCAACCTGTTCCAGGGTCTTTCCCCCCTTACTGTAATTATTTTCTCCCTCACATCTAATCTAAATCTACTCTCTTTCAGTTTAAAGCTATTGCCCCTTGTCTTGTTTTTACGTGCTTTTGTAAAAAGTCTCTTCATCTTTCTTATAAGCTCCCTTCAGGTATCGAAAGGCTGCAATAAGGTCCTCCTGGAGCCTTCTCTTCTCCAGGCTGCACATGCCCAGCTCTCTCAGCCTTTCTTCATAGGAGAGGTGTTCCAGTCTTCTGGACTGTTTCTGTGGCCCTCCTCTGGACTCACTCCAGCAGGTCCATGGGTCTTTCTTGAACTGGGGTCCCCAGAGCTAGTCACAGATGGGTTACCAAGGGGTTAAGACAGAACACCTTGTCTTATTTTTTTTCACAGTCTTGAAAAATACATTATTTAGGGTCCTGATGACATCTGTGTAGCTTTGTGTGTGCCGTAATGAGTTAGTGCAGGCTTGTCTTTAATGAGGGTGCTTGCAGTGGCAGTGATAGTCCAGATTTGAAATTGGCTTTTTTTTTTTTTTTTGGTAAGCACTAGTAATGGAAGTGAAATGGGTTTTCTGTAGAAAAAAGAGAAAACTCACTTGTTAAAGCTGTTCACACTGAATACTTTTTTTTTTTTTGGGTGAGTATTTGGAAAAAATATAAAACATTTATCTGAGAGAATTTCCAGCTGGTAAAATATATTTTGTAAAGATAACAGCCACACATTGACAAGTAAGAGAATTTATGCAATTTTTAAAAGAAATATCTGTCTTAGTTTCAGAATGTCTTGTTTCACAATACAGCAAAGCTGTCTTATTTTGCAATAAATCCTGTGAATATCTTTTTTGGCTAACCAGGTGAAAAGCTTCACCTTTTGCTACTTGGAGCTTTTGTATGAGCTGTGAGCTAAATTTATTTTGTAAGTAGTAGACAATCCGTGTGTTGTGTCTATAAATCTAACTGTTGAATATGAATAGAGTGTACATTGAGGTCTTAATGGTTCAGTGACTGAAGAAGTGGGGAAAGAATAGAAAATTAGAATAATACACATATTAAAGCTACTTGTGTAGCAGTTTACTTTCCTGCTGCTCTTTCAAAAAAATGGGGGGCAGGGAAGAAAACAGTGTCTTTAAATAGCCTGTCAGGCTGCTGCTGCATCTACTTCCTTGTGTGACAGATACTGCATTTCTCATTAATGGTACCTTGCAAGTGCCTGTGGTTGCCATAGTAACTATCTCCGAACCTTATACCTTAAATTTATCCTGACAAAGGTTATTGTGGCAATTCCTACTAATTGGCTTTTTTTTTTTTGTGCTGCTATTTTTAACTTATCCCCTCCTCCTCTATTTAAGTTCCAGATCCTAAATGGAATGAATTGGCAGAACAGTTGTGGGTGAGAAAATGCTTTACAGGGCAGGACTAATTGGCAACTAAACTCTCCATTTTATTCTTTAGTCCTTGGTCAGAAAAATCTAAATCATAACTTTAGGTGGTGACTAAAATGTTACCTGTTTTGTCCTTAAAATGTTTTGATATGAAATATTATAGATGCTCTTGAAACATGGTTTTGGTTCATACAACCTGCTACTGTTGTTTATTGCCAAATATTAGTCATGCTCTTTATTAGCAGGTACTACTACCAGCAGAGATAAAAGGGAATAAGCCATATCCTGAACACCTAAAAAGCTAATTTGAAGTAAGTCTCTAATAGAAGATCACACAATAAGAGAGTTAGCCTCATGCTATATTAGCACCTAGGACAGATGCTATATTGGTTCATGTGCAGTTATGTGGCATATGTTGGTACAGCAGGTTGAATTAAAAAGTTATACGTAGGCTGATGATATCATTTTTTAATTTCCTGTAGGAGTTTTTGAGGCTTTTAGAGGACTGATGCTACAATATTTCCAGTGGCTAAGAACTCTTAATTGCTTGATTGACTTCAGTTACATTTTTTCAGGCTCAGGACAAGGGCAGCAAAGCAGTAACTTGATGAGCAGCCCCAGAGTATTAATTTCATGGGTGCAAAGCAGCAAAAAGTTAGGGGTAGAATGGGACCTGTCAAGCACTGTAACTTTTGGTAGTGTGGAAGGAGTAAGTTCAGTTCTGCTGAACAGCAAGAAATGTGATTGCAGCCGTGGTGACGTTCAAAATGTAGCCGTAAAGAAAGCAGTATGATGGGAGGAAATCAAACCATGTCATTAGAAGAAGGAAAGGGGCAGAGGATTCTCACCTTTTTGGTAAGGTGAAGGCTACAGATGGATGTTCAACCCACTGGTTTGTGCTCTGCCGTTTTCTTGTGGCAGAGTTCACCCAAAGGTGCAACCATCCATCATTTGACCTTCTTTCTTTCTTTCTTTTGAGATATATGAGAAAAGCTATTAAAACTTTACAGTCTTTCAACACTGAACTCTGTTGTTTTAATATCTTCAGCCCTGATATAGATCAGCACTTAAGTTTAGGGCACAGCAAATGTAAAAGATGTAGGAAATGTTTATTCACAGATGGTTTCTTCTGAAATGTTAAGGTTGATGCAATCAGTTGCCTCCAATCCCAGGAATACATCCACTAGAATGTCTTTAGAACAATTTCATTTTCCTTCCATGCTTTGTCAGAAGGAATTCACAATGACTGTAAATTCACAGCTGGGAATGGAAATTTGCTACAAAGCTAGAAAGATCCCTATGGAAATTAGAGAAAAAATTAAACTTTTGGGAACTATATACTTTCTCAAGGGCTATGCAGGGGTATATTTCATTCAGCATTGTTTTTTTCTTGTGTATAACTTTGAGCAGAAGCCTCATTTTCCATATAAAACCAAAATTGAAAGCTGTGAAAGATTGTCATTGGTTTTCAGCATTTTTAATTCCTCTCCTTCAACTTGAAGGCTAAGATGGAAGAGAACTCTATGTTAAGTAGGTGGACAGGATTTATATCCTATTTACAGTAATTCTGCCTTTCATATCACTTAAAGTGAAGTTAACAGAGCTTTGTGGGATATGAAATTGGTATTTTGTCACTGTGAAAGCAGTTCAGCTGCCTCTGTAGAAACCTCATTCTCTTTCCTTATGCATTTGATAGTACAATTCGTAGCTTAGTGTTGAGCTTTTTAGATTCTCCCATGTTCTTTGCTTGGTCTGTCTGAACCAGAACAGAATTTGGACCTGGTATTCATGCGTTTTTTTGACTCATCAGTTATTTAACAGGTAGTGAACTGGAATAACAAAGCCTGTCTCCCTGTCTTTTCATCCATATGCTTAAGTAAGTTATAAAATAGGTGTACATTGTGATTCGGGGCCTGAAAGACAAAACAGTAAGAGATCATCTGGCTGTCAGTCAGCAGGAAATTGCCAAGAACAAAAACATAATCTGCCTTTCTGGGTTTGCAGTAGCTGTTGCCATTGATTGCTGAATGTGTACTGTGTACCTGAAGATAGATGTACGTGCAGAGATACCAGGAGCTGGGATATGTAAAGAGCATGTTGAGACTTTCTAGAAAAAGTTTTTACTTTAAATACATCATTAATAGTGCTCTGAAGTGGAAATGATGATTTACAATCACAAGGAAAAGTTACAGCATTGGTAAAGACAAATGATTTCTTCTTGGGGTCAGTTCTGGAACTTCCAGAGCCCTGTTGGAAGTCTAAAATGAAATATGGATTGAAGAAGACAGTATTCACATACTGTTACAATTTTTCAGATTTTTATAGCAAATTATACGAATTTGTTGCATAGAGGAATTTCTAGCTGGACACCTACTGACTTTACTATCATATTGACCATTAATGATAATTTTTGTTCTTAGCAGTTTTATATCCTTGTCTTCTCTATAAATCCAATGATAATGGGATGTGTTTTTCTGTGAGTATATTCTCCCTTGACATGGGGTGATCCTCGTCAGGACTTGGGTTTTATACTTGCTGCTGCAGGAATGAAAAAAAAATATTAAAGAATAAAACAAAGCTATGGAAAAAGAAGAGATTATTAATTTAAGTGTTAGATGATATATTCATAGTCTCCTAGGATGGTTTGGGTGAGCAGGGACCTCAAAGATCATCTAATTCCAACCCCCTGCAAGGAGCAGGGACACCCTCACTAGACCAGGAAACACTTGCTCTTTTCTTGACCAAGCAAGTATTGGAGCATCTTGATCAATGCACATAATGAAGCAGTCTTGGAGTCTGGCTACAGGGGCAGATACTTTTTGGAAGAGCTGTTTGTGATAGCTCAGCAGAAGACTGGCCCAGAGTGGAAACCACAGGAAAGTCTACCTTTTATTAAAACATTGACTAAATCTTTGACAAACAGAGGATGCTGAAGGAAAGACTAGGGTAACAGTGAGTTTCGATAGAAGTTATTCATATAGCTGAGTTTAAAAGAATTTCAGTTAGAGTGATTTTTTTCCTTATCTGCTTTCCAGCCTGTATTAAATTCTAGATCTGTATAATTCCAGGTAACTAAGCAGACTTAGAAACTGAAGGGAGTGCTCATGCAGTTAACGCATTTCTGCATCATCTTGCCATCTGAATCCAAGTTATGAATGACTCACCAGAAGAGGTTTGTGAAAGCTCATGGAGGGTAATAGTCTAATAAAATCTGCAACAAAAATTAATTTGTTTAAAGTGACATTAAATTTTATCTTCATGCATTAAAATATAAATCATAAGCTCCTGACAGCTTGAACCATTCAAAGTTTTTTCTTTGTATTATTAATGACAATAGGTATGGTTTAAATTCATTTAAGACCATTTTGGTTTGGATGTGAATGCTCTATCAAAAATATTAATGAAATATGTTTTCACAGAATCATTTATGTTGGATGGAGCTCTTGTGGTTAGGTAGTCCAACCCCATACTCAAGCAGGGTCACCTTGCACAGGTGCGTAGGTTCATGTCTTCTTTTGAATGTTTCCATGGATGAAGATTCTACAATCTCTCTGGATAAGCTATTTCAGTGTTTGACCAACCTTATAATATAGTAAGTGTTTTCTCTTAGTTAGACCACATGTCATGTGTTTTAATGTGTCCCTTGCCTCTTGTACTGTCACTGGGCACTATGGAGAAGAGTCTGGCTCCCTCAACTTCATTTGCTATCACGTATTTAGACACATTGAGATCCCTCCTGAGCTTTCCTTTCTCCAGGCTGAATGGGTCCCAGTTCTCTTAGCCTTTCCTCATATGAAAGATGCTTCAGTCCCTTAATCATCTTGGTGGACTCACTTCACTAAGTCTATATCTTGTACTGAGTATGTCAACACTATACCCAGCGCTCCAGATCTGTCTCTACAGTTCTAAGTAGATGGGAAGGATCACCTCCCCTTGACCTGCAGACAGCGCTCTGCCTCATTCAGTACAGAATGCTGTTGGCCTTTTTAGCAATATGGGCCCATTACTGCCTTGTGGTCAGCTTGTTCTCCACTAGGAAACTAAAGTCCTTCTCTGCTTTCCAGCTTCACTATATCCTGGTGCCTGGGGTTATTCCTTCCCAGGTGCAGGACTTTTCATTTCCCCTTCTTGAACTTCATGGGATTCTATTTAGCTCATTACTCAATGATGTTAAGGTTCCCTCTGGTGTGGCAGCCACTCCCTCCAGTTTTGTGTTATCTGAGAACTTGCTAAGGATGCACTCTGCCCCATCAACCAGGTCATTAATAAAGGTGTTAAACAGCATCAGACACAGCATTGACCCAAGGGGTACACTGTTAATTATTTCCAACTGATCACAGCCCTGTTGAGTCAGTAGTTCAGCTAGTTTTTATCCACCTCACTGTCCACGTATCTAACAGATCAGATTGTCTCTAATGTTATGGGAAACAGTCAAAAGCTTAACTAAATTTGGGGTAGAAACAACATGTGTTACTTGTCAACCAAGCTAGTCGCTTCATTGTATAAGGCAATGAGGTTATTGAAGTATGGTTTCCTCTTCACAAGTCCATGCAAAGTACTCCTGATCATCATCTTGTCCTTCTTGTGTTTGGAAATGGTTTCCTTGATGGACTTTTTTCACCAATTTCCCAGTGTTTGGGTTGAGGCTGACTGACCTTTAGTTGAAAACATAATTAGGTGTTTATACTATACTCTTGTCCATGCATTTTTGTCTTTGTACAAATGTTACATGATACTAATATGTAGTGTAGCTATCTAAGATTCTCAAGTACATCTTTATTCTACAAAAGTTGGTTTTGAGAGTTATTACTTCTGCGTGCTAGACCTGGTAAAAGCACCAGACCACCAGAGGGCAAGCTCACTCCCTTGATGGACAGTAGAGTACGGACTCTCCAAGGGTCTCAAGTGATGGGGAGACCATTCATGGTTCTGAGTACCTCCCAAATATTTTACAAACTGACAGAAACTGAGACTCAATTCATTCTGATTAAACTTGGTTATTTCACCAAAAAAATGGCTTAAAACCTGCAAAAGGTAATTAACTTTATTTGCTGTGAAGCCACGCATACAACTTAAACACTGTGGAGAGTTTTCATTATCAGTGGTTATGGTGAGGATTAGTGCTCTGTCTGAACTTTCCAAGCTCCCTTTTTGAATCTGGTTTTCTAACAAAGCAAGCTTGATCCACTGTCAAACTTTGTGTCAATATTAAATTTTGAGTTCACCACTGAATTAATTAAAAACTAGAGATCTCAAAGGTAAATTTAATTCCTAATAATTCTGTCAAAAACATTGATGGTTAGAGAGGTAAGAAAAATCACTGTCCCTATTCTTAGAAAGATACATTTGTGAATGTATATTTGGTTTGACACCTGGAACTTTTTGGTTTGGCTGGGAAGATTCAGAAATCAGGTCTGAGGGTAGAGGATGAAGAAGAGTCAAAGAACACAAATCCTTATGATACAGACTTCGTTATTTTTTCTGCTTATGAAATAGCTTCTTTGACTAGAAGTAGTGTTCTCTAAAACTTCTCAGAGGGAAAGAAGATTTTGATGAAATACTTCCTGTGCTTCTGTTTTATTTTTGTTAAAAATGATTCTGAGTTTTTATCTCCACCTGAGATAACTTGTTATATTGTCTTTTAGGAATATAGTAACTTTACAAAGAACAGAATCCTAGTATTAAGTGTACTCCTTCTGCTAAGGACCAAGTTTTCTAAGACATAATTCTTTTAAACTTCCATGTGCCTTCTGTTCCCATGTCTTTGAAGAGCAGTTTTAGAAGTCTGAGCATTTATCTCTGCTCCTCGCAGGACTTGATCCTGAATGATGAAAGGAGTACGAAGGTTCCCCACAGAGCAGGTGATGAGTGAGTTGTGTAGGACGCTGAAAGTTCTCCTTTAACTGCCAGTGATCCAGGTTATATGGTGCTTGATAAAAACTGGTCCTTCTGGGGTCTAGCCCAATGACTTTTTGACCCTCATTTTTCAAATCTCTGTGTTGGTTTTTTAATAAATTACAGCATTTGGTTTGTTCTGAGGTATTTTTGTCTTTAAAAGATAACACATAGTTCCAATATTAGGTTTATTTGAATTGTTCTTTATTGCTTTTAAAGAAGGCTTTGTTGGCATTGATGATTGCCCCCATTCTCTTTGCCTAGATCCAGAAAAGCAGGAGATTCTTTCCTTGTTTTTATGTTGGTTTTTTTCCCTATCTCCTTCATGGGTTTTCTTCACACTACCAAAGACACCTTACTGGTTTTTCAGTACCTAATGGGAAATTTTCATCATGATTGTAGCATTGTAGAATCACTGGGTTGGAAAAGACCTTTGAGATTAAGTCCAACTGTATCTGTCCACTACTAAACCATATCTCTGAGCACCTCATCTAACCATCTTTTAAATATGTCCAGGGATGGTGACTCAGCCCCCTCCCTGGGAAACCTATTTCAGTGCCTGATAAACCTTTTGGTGAAGAACTTTTTCCTAATGTCTAATCTGACCCTGCCCTGGTGCAGCTTGAGGCCATTCTCCCTCATCCTATGCCTGTCACTTGGACAAAGAGACCAATCAGTTCTTCTCAAATAGGTATTGTCATCTCCATTTTTATTTCTGTGCTTTCTCCAATTCTCTTTAATCCATACCATTCAGATCTGACCTGTGTCCTCACTCTTATGTAGAGTGCACACACATATGTACATATATTTTATATATATTCACTGTATTTTTTCACATTGGAGCCTTCTGGCATTTTTCATTCCTAGCTTTCATTTGAGACATGTTGGAAATATGTTGGAAAATCAGAAGTTACTTGTTCAATTCAGTTTTCTTTTAGAGGTATATAGTAATTAGAAACTAATTAGGGGTTTCATAACTCAAAGGTTAATTTAGTAAGTGTGAATACATTTGTAATTTTCAAATGGCAGCTGTGCTTGCAGTTGATGTCTGATCTCTGAGACCAAAGGTTATTAGAGGTTAAACTATTTTTAAAATCTATGACTTATCTTTGCTGTCTCAGTACTGTCAAAATAAAGTTTAGTTTTGTTTTAAATTGTGCTTTACCCTCTTCTCAGTTAAAATATTTTTCTTTGTTTTATTGAAGAAAATTTCCAAATATCTTAGGTCCCCCTGTGAATTAAAAATGAATAGAAGCTGATCAAGAGTAAAATACATGGATCCAAAAGAACAGGTTCTAAAAATTACGTTATTTACTAGAAGATACAGGTTGTATCCAAATTACAGCTAATCCTGAAAGGCAGGATACTAGGGGAACATCTGGCAAGGTACATTATCCTGATAACTAATGTTCTCTAGTTGTGGTTTCCAGATAACCTCAGCACATTCTAGTCATGCATGGCAGATGTACTTGTTTGAAGGTCTCTGAGTAGCTGAATCACAGAATCAGTCCCTTGTTTGTTTTTAAGGACCAGGAGTTCTAGAAGTTCCTATACAGCTCAATTCCATTAAAAGATTAGGTATTGATTTTGAAACTGTTTATTAATACCTGAGTAGTTACGATAGTGTTACTAGCATGTTATCAAACCTGCTTACTTAAAGTCACTGAAGTTCCTTAAACTTACTCAGTTTGTGTCAGGTTACAGCTGTAGAGGTGGGATTCAGATCCTTTGTGTAAGCTCTACAACAGAACACAGATTCTGGTTATATCTTATGTGTACTAAATATGTGTAATATATATTATTTTTACTATTTTAATATAATTTTTTAAGTTTGAAAAAGATAAGGGTGGGTTTTGGGGTTTTTTTTCGTGATTTGGAACCTTTTGCTTGGGTACCTGTAGGGGTTCAGGTGTGTTAGGGTCTAAGTTCATGTTGAGAAGAGGAAGAGGTTCTGCAGTCCTGATTTCCATGCCACCTTTTGGTGAAAGATTGAGCCTTTGTACCTCCACTGCGTGTCTCACATAAATGACTGTCAGGTCATTTAAAAAATATTGAAAGATATTATTTATACATTGATTTCTCCATAATCCTGTATGTAATTGAAGCTAGCAGGAAATCATTTCAGTAGAATTTGTTGCACAAGGTGCATACAGCAAAGCTGAGGAAGTTGTCTTTTGATTAACATATTTTAGTCTGATGAGCTAATTGAACAGTTAGACCGAAGCATGGACATTTACTTTTGATTTAGATTCCCAAAAGTAGAGAACTGCCTCCAGCCAGTAAGTGAATAATGTCCTATTTTAAGAATTACCAAGTAGACAATGTGTCTGGGTAATGGATTAAAGTTGAATTAAGCCAAATTTTTCAGACCTTAAAGTTGTAATTAAGCAAATGCCTGGTCAAAAAATAATGCTATTCCAGACTGACCTGGCCTGAAGCTTAGAAAATCAGAGAACCTGAATGGTCTACAAGCTTAGAAGGTGTGTCCATGACCAGAAGTGAGGCTGAAGGCAGGAGCCTGGGAGTTTCACGCCAAAAACTATTTGTGTGACAAGAGTAAGGGCAGAGCTTTGGCTAGATTTGATGATTAGATCAGAACTGGAAACTGAGATTAGAGCCAAACAAGCCAGACATAAAAGCATGGAAAAATACAAAGTTGGCAGAAATGAAACAGTTTCTAGTAGGAATTATGTGTTGTTCTCTTGATTGCAGTGTAAATAAAAAGCAGCAGGTATCAGCTATGTCAATCACAGTACAAGTATTACATACCATAATGATGCAGACATTCAGATTTCATCTTCATGAAATGTTTGTAATCCTTGCTAAGACTGTGAAATGGAAGAAACAGGGATTGGGTTGGAGATCATAAAAAAAAATGATCAAAGGAAATGAATTTGAAATAATTTTGGATAACTCAGCCATTTCAGATTTAGGCATAGAGATTGTGTTGAGGGGTGGAGCATATAAAGAGCTGGGATTTCTTAGACTTGAAAGAAACTTGAATTATAATGAAACAGTCGGGAAATGGAAATTTAGAAAGAGAAATGAGTGAAAGAAGTGAGAATATAGGAACCTATATTCCTACGCAAAAGGAAAGTTAGTTTTGCTGAAATAGCTAAAACTTTCAGGGGAGAGAAGGATTCAGGAAAGAAGAATTAATGTGCTTAAAAACTCGACACCCTTATTTCATAGAAGAGCATGAAGAGTTGAATTATAACCTCTCCAGTTCTCAACAGAAAAATTATCCTCTCTCAGCTCCAAATTCCCCTGTGACATACACTGAAGACTGGGCTTTCTCTATGTGGTTTGTGTTTATCTGCCACCTTAGACTGTTCCTCAGGGTAAGTCTGAGTCATCTTTGAGACCTTGGTCTGCTAAAGCAATAAAAAAAATCTTTCTTGTCTATAAAATAAAGGTTCAATTTTGCATGGTGTGCCAGAAGAGCAATTATACTTGACAGTTTCAATATTTTGATTTCACACCATGCCCCATTTTGAATTGCATCTGTCAAGGTAAAGGAAAGGTTTGCTCCTACAGAGAGGATTGTCCATAAGACATGATAGTCTTTATTATGCCGCTCAGCAAATTTCTGTATTTGTCTTCAGCAGGCAAAGAATCAGTTTTGGTTTTGGTCTGATTAAAAAAAGAAAGAATCAATAAGGAATTAAATGGTCATAAGTCAGATAAGGCCTGATTATGATGGAGAGTTTTATTACACTTTTCTACCTTTTTTTTTGCTAGCTAGTGAACTGTAAGTGAAGAATTAGAAGTAAAAGTTACAGAAAGTAAGGAAAAAAAAATATCTAAATTAGCTGAATTACTGTGATTTAATGTTTGGGGTACATGGCCTGCCATTAATTCTGTCATTTCTACTTGCATTCATCAGTAGTGATTAATTTAAAATAATTTATTTTGAACATACTGGCATAACTTCAGAAAACTGTTTTAGCTCTTTTTCCTAATTTGCTCCTTATTTCTATTTTTTTAGCCTTTTACGTTGGAGAGCACTTTTTGTTACATGACGTAGTGGCTTCTATATAAAAGTAATAATGAGATTGGTCAAGGACATGGTAGCCACCATAAAGATGGGACACTAATTAATTACTATGACATTACTTATACTCCTCAAGGCTTTTCATACCAATACAGTCTTTCAAGTTTATTGTTGTGAAGTCTCTCAAGTGTCCTCCTGGATTATCAGGAGAGTGTTAATGAAGGCAACCAGTGTTTTGTCCTGTTAATCCAGCAGGAGCAGCTGCTGTTGAAGTAGTAGAGGTTGTTTGATGTGGTTGGATGCGGAAGGAAATGAACAAGAAGAATTGGTTGATAAACACATTTCAAGCTCTGGTTTAGTTGCTGAGAGTAGCAATAAACAGAAGGGAACACTGAAGAAAAATCTACTTTTATGACTAATCTTCAAAATGCTTCAAATTGTGGAGTTGTGCAAAAGAAAATTGATTTAATGGAAACAAGTGTAAAAACTAAGAAATGCTTAAATTTAAAAAATATTTACAACCTTTTAGCATCATCATGAAATTAACTTAATTTACATAATAAAAGAATTGCAGATAGTTACTGCTGTAACATGGAGCATTTTGAGGAATCAAGCTTGAGACCTTGAATTTGGCCAAGAGCCCTCTATGAAACCATAGTAGGGAGAAAGAACAGATTTGGTAAGTTTTTAGTAGTTTCCTACTGAAGTGATTGTTGTGACAGTTTTTGATACAGTGGTCAGATATGTGTTTAGATCTCAAAAAGGAAAGATGAGAACAAGAAACTTTATAGTTCTGTACATGGAGCAAATGGATACCACATACTGAGTCCGTATATACCTATTTTGAGGCCATGTAACTGTTTTATAAGCATTGCATGTTGATCTGTGGCTTTATAATCAGCAATCTCAGGGAATAATCCAAGAGGAGTTTCTTTTTTTCTGAATCCACCAGAAAGTCATCCCTGAACGCCAGTTTAGGAAGGCCTGTGTTGTTTCCTAAGCCTCAGTGATTCAGGATGCTGCTGGAAGATAAATGATACTGAGCTTAGATGTACTAACTTATATGACCTTCCAAATAACAAGAGAATAGAACTTTTACTGGTACAGCAAATTCTTCATCTATCTGAGGTTTAATGATGCGTGTTTCATCTGAGCTATCTTGGTGTATTATGGTTAGTTTTACTTATGGCTTTCTGAACCACCAGCCTCCTCCTTGAGTGATTCAGTTCAGCACTACAGGAGATTTCCATTAGAACCCAGGTTCCTATTCATTAAGCAAACAACATACTTTATTGATACAGAATGTTGTTGAGTAAATTGGCAAACTTAAACACTGTAGTAATTAAACATACTTAAATTCAGTTCCACAGTCATTGTGAAGATTGGGCTTTACTATTAAAATTCTCATTAGGTGAAATTCAGAGCTCACTTTGAAGGCTGCTTGGCAATTTGGAACAGCAAACCTGTATGAGTTTGCTTTTCTATGTTATCTATATTGTCTGTGGGTGCTAAAGTGCTAAATTCTCCAGACTGAGATCAACAGATACACCTACTGGGTTATACTCAAGTATTGACCTGGAATATGTATTACATCTGCCTTGTATTAGTTCTGGGTCCATTAAATAGCCATATATAAAAATTCCTTAGGGGTTCTTTTCTTCATCTTGCTCTCCATCTCTGCCTCACTTGTTACCCAGTTTAACATCTATTTTCCTCTTGCCTCTTCCCCTTAAGCCACTCCCCACCTCAAATAAACAGATTCCTGAGCAAAAGAAGGTTTTTTTCTTCCTCCCCCCACCCCTCTAGGTGTAGATATGAGGAATAGCTAAAGGTTGGAGATTTCCTTACAGATAATTCATTTTTGTGAAATTAATTGAAACAACAGTATGAAATGAATGTAAAGGAAAACATTCATTTTTTTCTGAGGGCAGAGATAATGATCAGGAGATGATCCTTCAGCTTTTTGTGTACATTTTTCTTCCACTGTGTTAACATGTTTTCTAAGCTAACTATGCTTTATGCAAGCAATCTTTCAAGTACTTCAATGTGGGGAAAAAAACCAACCCTAAACAACCCAACTCTGGAAAGCTTCACCTGATAAATAGAAATGCTCTCCTTTTCCAGATGACATAAATATTTATTCCTGTAGAGCAGTCTTCTAAATGTTTTGTTCTGTGTTTTTCACCCATTAAATGTTTGAGATTATTTTATTTATTAACAGTTACAGATTTTTATGTATTGATTTCTAATTATTTATTAGTAAAACATAGTCTGAAATCAGAAACCATTAGATAGACATTCTAGAATAACCTTCAGACTGGCTTTTTGCCCTTCCATTCTTCCTAGATAGTTTGAAGACAGAATTGGTAATTTTCTGAGTAAGGTTGCAGAATCATCATACACAACCACAGACTGCAGAGAGACTGCACAGTATCTTTGAGAAGCCTGTTCTAGTGTTTGACCACCCTTGAAGTAAAAGAGGTTTCTACTATGTCTAGATGGAATTTCGTGTTTTGATTTGTCTCATTGCCTCTCATCCTATCATCACTGGGCACCACTGAGAAGAGCCTGGATCCATCTTTACTCCTTACCCTCATCAAGTATTTATTCACATGAATAAGAACCCCAGAGCCTTCTCTTCTAAGATTTAACAGACTCAGCTCTCTAGTCTCCCCTTGTATGACACATTCTCATCCCTTAGACATCTTCATGACCCCAGGCTGTACTTGCTTCGGTATATCCATGTGTCACTTGTTTTGGGGAGCCCAGCACTGGATACATCATGTGTCTCACAAGAGCTGAGCAGGGAGGAAGGCTCTCCTCTCTCAACCTGCTGGCAATGCTCTACTGAATGCAGACCAGGATGCTATTGGCCTTCTTTATTACAAGGACACATTTCTGGCACGTGTGCAACTTGTTCACCATGATCCCCAGGGGCTTTTCTAGAAAGCTGCTTTCCAGCCAGTCAGTGTCCAGTCTCTACTAGTGCCTGGGGTTATTCCTCACTAGGGTCAGGACTTTGCATTATGTGATATATTGCTTCTTGCAGCCTAAAGCTGGACTCTATGACCCTGGAGTATCTTTAATTAGATGAAAAAGAAAATTAATTATTATACCTACTCTATTAATTTCTTTTTCTCAAAGAGTTAAAATTCAATCTGTAGTGTATTTTCTCCATAAATATAGGGATGCAGTGGAGCCACAGAAACCTACATTTTAATATCTTAGGAAATAGTGATGTAAAAAGTCTTTATCTAAAAATGTTGCTGTATTTATTAAAAGAGGAATACAAAACACTGCATATTTGCACCACATTTATATTTGTTTCCTTAGCTTTATTTTCAGTGAACAATCAGTCAGTCATACCAGCTCAAACCTCATTCCTTTCTTTTTGCTTCTTCATCTTTCTCAGTGGTAATCCTTAGTCTTCAAAATACACCTTATTATTTTTATCTACTAGGGTAAGTTACAGGTATCATTTTTCATTAGAATACAACTAGGGCAACAAGGCTGATTAAGGGTCTGGAGAACAGGTCTTATGAGGAGAGGGTGAGAGAGCTGGGTCTTTTCAGCCTGGAGAAGAGGCTTAGGGGAGACCTCTACAGCTCTCTACAGCTACCTGAAAGAAGGTTGTAATGAGGTGGGTGTTGACAAGAGGTAATGGATTCAGGTTGTACCAGGGAAAGTTCAGACTGGATATTAGGAAAAACCTGTAATGAAAGAGTGGTGAAGCATTGGAACAGTCTGCCCAGGGAGGTGATGGAATCGCCATCCCTGGAGCTGTTCAGAAAACAGGTAGATGAGGCGCTTTGGGAGTTGGTTTAGAGGTTACGGTGTTGTAGTACTGATGGTTGGATTTGATGATCTTGAAGGTCTTTTCCAACCATGATGATTCTATAACTATCTCCTTATCACAAATATAATGCTAGAACATTTCAAAGCTATTTTCAAAAGTTATCGATGTTTGAGTTAGTTTCCAATTTAGAAGAACATCTTGACTTGCAGGAGGCACTAGATAATTGGGATTTATTTTTTTTTTCCCCTGTAAGTATTTAATCTATAGTTTGGTAGTAGTCTAAAACTTATCTGTTGCTAGTGCTGCAACTTACATTATTATCATCTGGGTCTTGTGCTTTAATTTTTCTTTCTGCCTTGACTTCTGATAGTGTTGCATTAACCTCATCTGGTGTTATATGAGTCTTCTACCAATAAAGAAAGGAAATGGAAATTTGACATCTTGTGGAATTTGTTGTTTTCTGAGTTTCAGTTAACACTAAATCAATTCAGCTTTCCTGTTGTTGTTCCCAATTAGATAAACATTCGACAGAGCAGAGCCATTTCTGTCTATTGCATCAAGAAAAAACATTTATTTGAAAATATACTTTCCTCTCTTCAATGTTTTTGTTAAGATTTCCACCCACATAAATGTATGGTATTTCTTATTTTTAATATATGGTCAGTCATTTTACTTGAAACAATATCATAATCCATTTAAAAAAATACAGAATTTGATCAGGCATTTTTAATCTGGTTCTGCTGACATTTACTGTCCTGAAATGTGCTAGAAGAATTTTGTTAATACACAGCAAAAAACCTAATCTATCTTGACATGCATCGATGTTTGACTGTATTGTCCTCCTTCAAGAACGTAACAGCCAAATTCACCTCATTTAATTTAATATTTAATTCTTAAGATATTTTGTAATTTCTCCCAGGAAGTTATTTATTCATCCAGTTGAAATGAGATTCTTAAAACAGAGAGAAGGTGGTTTAGTGTTCATGACTTGTTTTGGGTCATATTATCCAAACTTAAAAAATCTTATCAGTAACATTGAAAGTGAAAATCAAATATAATTACTGAGGAAAGTGGTATTTCTGTACATGAAAGAACCTCAGGACATGATGGTGGTAAATCTATTTTTAAAAGAGAGCATTGCTATTTAATGAAATGCTGAGCCCAGGGAATGCAGTCAAGGATAATCAGAGGCACTTATCACCTTTGACAGGCTGCAGTATTTCTTAGGGTTTTGTTTCAGCCCATGACTTCTTACTTCAGTAATCAAATACTTTCTGTCCCCATTTCTAGGGAAAACATTAAAGTTTAAAAAAAGCATACTAAGGAAAAAAAGTATAGCTGGAGGGGATGGGAGGATGCCTGAAACATCAGATTTGAAATATTTAAACTCCTTAAATCAGAGTGTCAAATCCCAGGAGGATTGAATTAGTCTTCATCTTTTGCAAGGTAGATCAATGGTGCTGCATCAAATTGAGTTTAAGTCCCTAAATTGTTGTATCAATGTATCACTTTACTGGTGTTCAGAGCACGCTTGATGGTACCTGAACTTCTTCAAAGCATTTTACACTGTCCTGCACAACATCTTTGTCTCACTGGAACTATTCAAGGCCAGGTTGGATGGGGCTTTGGGCAGCCTGGTCTAATGAAGGGTGTTCTTGCCCATGGCAGGAGGTTGGAACTAGATGATCTTTGAGATCCTTTCCAATCCAAACCATTCTATGATTCTGTGGTCATCTTAAGCTGTGTTTTAAGGTCTACAAAGAGGAGCACTCTATGCTGTGATTACAGTACTCTACCAAGCGTAGACTTGCTGCATCCTAAAAAAAAATTCTCAAGGAAGTCTGAGTCCCCCAGAATTATCACTATTTCCACTGTATTTTTTAATTCTGAGAAACATGAAGTGTGTTAAAGTGATGGTTCTGCTGTGATATGGATGATTTAATTTTCACCAGGAGTTGGAGAAGAATCCATTAGTTGATCGGCATGTTTTCTGATGTACCACGACCAACATTGTACGTGTTCTCTGCAGTTATAGCAGTGAGGCATACTGGACTACACTGAATTGTTGGAAATTACTGGTTTCTGCTTTAAGGGATTTCAGTTACATTTGTCTTTATTCTCCTTGAGTACATCATTAGTAAATAGTAGAAAGAACATGCACCAAAGCTTAATTTCAGTTAATATCTTCACCTAAGTATGGTATTAACACCAGTAAAATGGCTCACTGATGAGAACTGTGTATTTGAGATTACTCCTACAGCTCAAGCCATTTTAGCTTGAGCATAACTCAGCGTAAGTTGACAGAGGAAAAAAAATGTATAGAAATAGCTGTGAACCAGTGGCAACACCTTCACATTTGTCAATAGTATTTTCCTTACTGGAAATTCTTTGTAGAGCTTCAGTTCTTTGTGTCTGCTGCTTCTGACCTTGTGGGTAGGCAGCTTAAAGTTATTTTTAGACCATTTGTTAGCATATTTATGTGACACTGACTTTTTAAAATTTGAAAAGCCAAGTAGCTTTTTATAACATTGTTAAAGAGGCAGTGGTCATGGCTCAGTAGTTAAAATTGAATTCTATTTTGCACTTAAAAGCTGAGATTTATCCTTTTAAGCCCTGTGCTGGCTTAACAATTCAATACAACTGTATGTTGGCTGGGAAGTAGTTTTTGTCTGCATTGCCCTGGTTATTTCTCCCTCAAAAAGACCAGGTATGGTTTGTACTATCTTTTCCTGTTGTAATGGCTGTTAATTTCTGGCATTGTAGATATTTTTGAAAAACAATGCCATTTCAGGATAAAACCAAAACTCCAGCTACACCTGACATAACCTGAGATTTGAATGTACCAAACAGCTTTTTAAACCAGAAAAAAACCCAAACCCTTAATTATCCCCACATTAATAATTAAATTTTAAAGAAATTCACAATTAAAACTTAGCCCAGAGAAAGGCTGATGTGTGGAACTGAAGCTGTTTCACCATGCATGACTTGCATTTTGTCTTTCTAATGTTTTGGGGTTTTTTTCCCCTGATGAAATTGAGAGAAGCTTGTCTTGGAATCTCATAAAATAGCTTGCTGCTTCTGCACACATTATTTGATCAAAGTCTAGGATCTTCTGGTATTTTTCTTTTAATGAAAACTTGTTGTGGAAATAATACTTCATAGCCTATTCTCTTTGTATAGTTTGCTTTTGATGCATTTTTGTTGTTAAAATAATACACAGTGTGTTTTTTCTTTACCTGAGTGTTTGCCCTATTACATGAATTTGTGTTTCCAACTGCGCCACCAAATACTTAAACTTCTCCACTACTGAATGAACTAATGCCTCAACATTTGTGTGTGCCTCCTGAAGACCTCAGTCAAACAGCCTTCACCTACCTGTGCCATTCTTAGCATGACATTGCAGCTGCAGGGTTTTTTTTAGTTTCTTTGCTGTCCCTTTTACAGTATTGCCTTGGTTGTGCTTAAACAAAAATATAGGTGATTTGCGGTTCTGGATGTGGACTTTGAAGCTGTTGGGCTTTGAGGATCTCACTCTTTTTTTATCTGTCTCTCCCTCTGTTTTTGGTGTTTGATCCTAAAGCATTTTATTTTCGTGATTTTTTTTTTGTTGTTCAAATGTAAAAGAGAAAAAGTTTCAGAATACTGAGTCTTGAGGAAGATTTTTGGCCATGAGTAGCAGAATTACTTTGTCTATTGCCTTATGATCCTGTTGGTATTTAGTGTGGGGTGGAGCGGACCTCAGTCAAGCAGCCTTTATCAGCTGTGATAGACTCTTCATCTGCTCTGGTAGCGTTTGTGGCTGTGAGCATTTCTGCTCTCAATGCCTTACTGCAGCCCTCTGTCAGATCACAGTATTCTTCAGTAAACCCCATGTTGCACAGTTACAGGGAAATCTCAGTCTTTCCCTCGGGATTTCACAGCATTACAACTTCCAGGACTTCCCAAGAACATCTTGGAAACTTCTTGGCAATGCAGTTACCTTTATAGAAGTATATCATCTATCTGCATCCTTAAGACACCTTGAATTATTCCTATCCATTACATGCTGTTTACAGCGTACTTGTTTCAGTTACTGTACTAAATTAAAGCAAACCCATGCCATTACTGTGTCATAGGTTGATGTGATGAGCACATCCTGCAGTTTAGATACTATTTTCTCAGAATAGTAAGAGAAAAAGTACTCTGCCAACAAGAAACCCCACTGAGGAAGAGCTGGAGTACAGGGAGATGCAGTTCTCTGTGCTTAAATGGGTGCCTCTGAGGCTTGAACTACAAGGCTGTCATTTGCTCTCTGTCCCCCTGCCTTTAATCAGACTCCAGCAAGGATCTTTATCTTTAGGAGGGTATTATCAATCTCCTCTATCTGCATTGGCTGCAGTTGCTGATACACACAATTAACAATTGTCCTCATGGCATCCCAGGTCTTTGCTAGGGGACCACCCTGTTTATCTCTTCCCTTGAGTTTAATGGGTAGTTAAGCACCCATGTAGGCAGCACTACAGGTTTCCTTATTTATAATCCTACTGTTAGATCTGTTGGCAGTAAGAATAATTACAAGCCTACCCATCTTTCTCCATCTTTCTCCGGAACATTCCCCATGGAACCCCGTTTAGAAACACTACTAAATATCTTCCTGCCTAGGTGTCCTCTCCTTTGCGAAGAATGGAGACCCACAGCAACTGCTTTCTGATAACAAAGAGGAAAACAAGTATGGAGACTTATTCTGAAATTCAGAAAGGGAGAACAATTATTGTGGTCCAAGTTAAATATGGTAACTGCAGTTGAAATATTCTATCATTTCATAAGGAAAACTGGTTTGTTCCTATAAATTTTGTGAAGGCTGTGCTCTTCATATTTTGCATCTTCCTGTGCAAATAGAATCAGTTGCTCGCAGGTCAAGACCACTATCAGTACAAGGACATGTAGTTTGATTCTCTGTAATTCTAAGGCTGTCCACGGAGGTCTCTGCACCAGTAGATATGTACACTTCCAGTTAAGTGGAGTTATTTTTTATCATTACTTCAAACAGGTACAAAGATTCCTAGAGATGATTGTGCAGCTGTTTCACTTACTCAAGTTAATTTGAGCCTTGCTTTCTGTTTGATGATGAGACGTGGCCAGCATCTGCAAATAGGAGCCTTTCATCTTCAGCCCTTGCCCTGTTACAGTTTTCCCCTGGTTAGGACACAAAAACCTCTGATGCATGTAAGTGCACTGGAGCTCTGGGCCCCTTTTATATCCTCAGTTGCAGGTCCTGATGGGTACGAATAGGACAGTGTGACATGTCAGGAGACTAAAAGCACTAAGCATTTTGATTTTTCTGAGTAATTTCTGGTTTCCAAATAAAGAGCTTTCATTCAAAATACTCTACTTAATTGTCAGCACTGGCTATGTCTGGAATGTCATTTGTGTTGGATGCCAACAAGAGATTTGACTCTACTGCGGGTGCTCTGCTGTCCCAGCTCTGATGTGTTTCTAATGCACTGATCTGTATTCCTGACTCACCAGTTCCAACTAATGATGGATTCTTTTCTTCAATTCCAGCCCTTGCTGAAAATACCTTGGGAAAAATGCAGTGAAGCTGTTATAGTAATTATATTCATATTATCATGAGTAAATTTCCAACAGCACTTTCTAGTTACAAATTTGTCCCAAAGTTCAGATCAAAAGTCTATGGTCTAGGGAGCATCTCTGCACTAAACTGAGTAGCTCCCAGAGATACAACTTTACCTCAAATCAGCTAGACATATTTTCACTGACAGCAGGAAAAGATGCAATTTGTCTCTTTTCAACAGTGGTGCAGAGGCCAGAGACTAATTTAACACAGGGCTTGATTGAATTGATTGCAAACTCTAAGACTTGCAGTGTAAAAAGTCACCTGACTTTTCCTATTATCACTCTGGGTTTTTTCTTTTTTAATTATTTAATTTAGCTTGAACAATGGGAGTATCTAAAGGGGGTAATGGAAATACCCTAGCCTTTTTTTGCGGCCATTTTCTATTAGCATATGGATGGATCATGGCTTGAGCGAGGTGTTAAATGGGATAATAAAAAAAGTAGCTTATATCATTTAAGTGAGTGTAACCACTGCATAAACACTCGAGTGGACCAGGATATCTTAAAAGAACTTCTGATTTTTGGTGAATAACCTTTATTCTATGATTCTGTGATTTTCCAGATTTATAAATATTAAAAACTGTTTAGCCCCTGGAGTGGAAAAGCTTGATAAAGGGTTTCATTATAGCCTGGACCATGTATCCTCTATGGAACTGTTAACTGAATTCTAATTACTTGGCCAAATTCTGACCTTCCTTTGCACTTCCTCCTCTTTGGGCTTAGAGTTTGTAAGACTTTGGAAAGCTTGTTATTGATAGTGATGAATGGGAAAAATATTATAAGCATTAATAATCTGAGTGTGGAGAATAGAAGACTGGAAGGGAGAAATTAAATGATAACCAAAAGAAATTTGATTTGGAGTCACCCAGTGAATCATAGGATAGCTTTTAAAAACGTAAGTGCACGTTAAACAAAGGATTATTATCCCCCAAATTAACTTAGTTTAAACAACAAGGATTTATGGTCTGGACTGAAGTTTTGTCTAACGATTTGTCTGTATTTTTGAGAACTTCTGTGTTATGAAAAATCATTTAAATTATTAATAGATCTGAGATTGAGAATAGATTATTTCTTCACTGAAATAAACAGGGTACATCAAACCACAGGATGTTTTTTTACCTTGAGAACAGCAACCCTGCATCTCCTAAAGCTGTCACAAGACAGAGTAATTTATTTTTCTAGAAAGGCTTATGACAACAAAAATAATGAAACAATCAAAATTTTCACCCTTAGAAAGGAAACTGCATTATTAAATCCACTGAACTTTGGAAGAAAGTGGAGGAAAAGAATGCAGCAACAACTGTAGATTTAGTAAACATTTGATCACTGTTAATTCCACACACTTGCAAATCTTTGGATTTTGGGGATTTTTTTGAGCTTGAATATTTTATATCCATTATTGTTATAAGTGTTGTCTTTTTAGTTGCTTGATCAGATCTTGTTGCTTTGGATCCTGACATGAATGTAACAATTTAGTTGCGTTTCCCCCCTTGAATTCAGTTTAGATTTATTCCTTGGCATTGCACTCTATACTGTGTATTATTCATTATTCACTGGAGGTAAAACCAAAATATGTATGTAAGATGAAAGGTGAAACTTCAGAAGTTCAGAAGCATTCATTTAAAATAGAGCATATGTGTCACGCTTGAAGTTCTGAGCTGAGGCCCTGTTTTTCATTTGATTTTTAGACTTGTTAAGTACTAAAGTAAACTTAGAAAGTTTGTGTTAAGTCACTGAGATGTTTTTAAAAATATCCATAGGCTAAAATACTAGGTTGTGCTGTGTTCTGTGAATAATGCTCTGAAGTTAACGTATTTTGCATTACTCAGGAGCAGAAGAATATTCAGAGTCATGACCTCTTTAATATGAAATAGAGAGTTAAATGAATGTAAGTTATGGAGTGATGAATGAGTGCTGATAAAAGGGTGACAACAGGCGATAAGTACATGCACGAAGGCTTTAATCATGGTATTTAAATCTACTTGAGGAATATTCTTACATCAGTATTCCTTATTGTTTGCTTCCCAGGCTGTTCTATGTGTGGTGAAGTCAACTTGTATTCTGTTGTATTTTGATGTTAGGTTTCCTATTCTGGAATGAGCAGGCCATCTGTAATTTTGAAAGAGAGCTTCTTGTCTTTTATCTGGCATCATCTGAGAGGCTCTGCAGGTTGGACAATGATATTTTCAAGCACACAGTGACGTTAGACAGTTGGTTGTGTCTGCACTACTTGTTTTGGTGAACGTGTTTTTAGGACAAGCCCTGTTTTCTGTCTTTCATATTGCCTCTTGCTGTTCTTAGCACTGCTATCAACTACATAAATTCTTTTTTTTTTGTTCCCTTGTGCAAGGGATAAGATAGAAGAACTCATTTATACAAGTAACTAACATACTTTTTAAAATGCTACATTTAAAAAAATAAGCTGTTTCTTCTATTAATATAAACTGGCTAGTGTTCCATTTTAGTTTGTTTCTTCCCTTCATGTGCACAATAAACTGATACTTCCAATAAAAAAATAATTACAATGATTTAACCAGGGTGTCTAAGTTTGGTTGGCAAATGTATTCTGATGGTGTCTAATTCTAATGGTGTCCCTGTCCATGGCAGGGGGTTGCAACTAGATGATCTTTAAGGTACCTTCTAACCCAAACCATTCTATGATATGATAGGAATTTTTTCGAGAACTTTTTAGAGACAGAAGATCACAAACTTGCTACTGAAATAGTATTCTCTTAAGAAATATAGCTTAAGAGGTAGATAAAAGTGAGTTATTGAGAATTACTTGAAGGAAAATACCTATTTGGCTTAGGGAATACAGGTTGTCCCAAGGTTTCCTTGGGGTCCCTTCGAACCCAGACCATTCTATGATGCTATACGGGCTGCCTGAGGAAGTGGTGGATGCCCCATCCCTGGAGGTGTTCAGGGCCAGGTTGGATGGGGCCCTGGGCAACCTTGTGTAGCTCCAGGCCTGGAGGTTGGTGACCCTGCCTGTGGCAGGGGGTTGGAACTCTGTGATCCTTGGGGTCCCTTCCAACCCAGACCATTCTATGATTCTAAGTTTGTGAAACTGTCCTGCTCATTTGCAGAACAATCACAGAATTAATTTAGTTCCAAAATGCAATTTGTACTTAGAGCTGTTAATCCACATCTGATTTTCTGATTATCACCCTGATAACCAGTTATTGGTTTAACTAAATCCTACTGTTCAGGTTCTGGCCAGGCCAGAATTCACCTCCCCAAGCAGCCAGCACAGGGGAGCTGAGATAGCCTGGGCTGTTTTCCACATCACCTGACATCACTTCCCCATAAAAGGGGCTGGTCAGGGAAGGGTGCTCCTGACTGCCTCCAGGGAGTCCAAGTGTGGTGGGGGCTAGGGGGCCCTTGTGCAGTACTCACCAGGTGTAAGTGAAATTTGCTGTGGGCTATTTTTGTTCCGCTTTCACTGTGTTTTTTGTCAGTAAACTGCCCTTATCCCAACCCATGGAGGGACTGTCTGTTTCTCCTCTGGGAGTGAGTGAGCAGCATGTGGTGCTCAGCCACTGGTTGGGGCTGAACCACCACACCTATGGTATTGTTGTCAAAATGGGGCAAAGATAGCTTGCTTAGATTAGACAATTTTCAGAAAGGAAAAGCCTAGAAAACCAAGTGTTGCTTCTTCTACTCCTATTGCTTCTGTAGCCCAGGAGAGGGCCTTCAGCCAAGTGACAGGTGATAGGACAAGGGGAAATGGCCTTATGCTGTGCCAGGGTAGGTTCAGATTAGACATTAGGAAACAATTCTTTACTCAAGGAGTTGTTGGGATGTGGAACAGACTGCCAAGTAAGAGGGTTGAGTCACCATCCCTGGATGTGTTTAAAAGATGGGTAAATGAGTTCCTTAGAGATATGGTTTATTAGAGGTGAGGAACAGTTGGACTTGATCTTAAAGGTCTTTTCCAACATAGTCATTCTGTAGTTCTGTGATTCTATCTGCCTTTTGGAGTATTTTTTCATCCCAGGCTGCATTCCAGCTCCTGAAGTAGCTGTCAAGGTACAGCTTGCATCACCTTGTCAAGGTACATTCTGCACAAGGATAAGTCTTTGTGTATTGCTGAGCTGGTGCCTACAAAGAGCAATAGTTTGCCTCAATGGTGCGAATGGCTAGAAAGAAAGAGCCCAAAAGCATTCCCCCCCTTATTCTTTTTATGATGTTCATGATAACAAGCCAAAACTATCCCTTCTTACTCACAATGCAGTTGGCAATAATGGTGGTGATTGTGTTTGGTGATTTCCTGCATTCTATGATAGTGTATGGGTTTCCATAAGAGAACTCTCCAACTGAAAAAAGTGTGTCTAGATACCCATTTGAAGGATATTATAGCTAAAAAAAAAAGGAAAACTACTCTTTTTATGACTTTGTACTCAATTATGCATCATTAAAGTCTTGTATATTTAGGAAGGAGTGCTGCTATTTAGCCCGTTTCCTACCACCTGGAAGTAACTTGATTTACAATTAAGAAAACTGTTCTTTTTAGTAATATCAAAACTCTTAATGTACTATTTTAGTGACATGTCATACAATGTGCCATGTGCTCATTAAAGTCAAGTTTTGTCCTTTTTGGGAAATTATTCTAATGTAGTCTAGTCATAGAATTTCATTTAATTACATGTGTAATAGAACTTTCTGCCTCTACTTAATTGGTCTCGCCTACGTTGTTTCTGCCTATTAGATGATAATTTAACAATTTCCAATTTGTATACCCCTGAGGGAGGCTCAATGGGAATAAATGGGAGTAAAAAAAAATCTCTGCGGCTTTATTCCTTGATTTACTGCTTGATGGTGCCTCTCTTTTTTTAGTTGTATGGAAGAAGTGAAATAGAGAATAGTAAGCAATAAAAAGGGAAATCTTCTGAATAAAACCAGTTTCAGAACAAAGCGGATTGTACAATCTTTGGTTATGTTATTTACAGTGTAATTTGATTAGTATAGGATATAAATCCCTGATTTTAATAATATATTCTTCCAGCTTTAATATTAACCTGATAACCCATTTGTAGCTGCATAATTTGATAACTCAGAGCAGATTAGCACATCATAAGCATGGGGGCTTCTCAACTGTGGATGGGAAGGTTTATAAAAAACTACTATTCAATTCTGGGATACAATATGTCTTGTAGTACTAGACTATCATTTTGGGATATTCCGAAACTGGGATTGGCTATGGTAAATCATTCTGCTTAGATGGGAATTTTTTACTTTTCTATAAACTGTCAAATTGGCCTAACACTGTGTGTGTGTTTTAAAAATGTGTGCCCCTAAAGGTATTTTTTTTACATTTTTAGCTTCTTGGCAGGAACTGGGAACCGAGTGGGACAAGACGGTTTTAAAACAATGAAATATTGGCGATCTATATACAAGTGAATTTTAACTCTCTCATAAGCTGGAAATGAAAATATATTGATCCCCTCTCCCCCAAACTAGTTGATAAACTTCAATTCAGTTTGAAACGGATGCCTGCCTAAATCTAGATATGGCTGCATATGTGTTTCTTATAGTCAGCATAATCTAGTAAATGAGTGGAAAGTATATGTACTTTTCAGAAAAGAGATCTCAAATAATTGTTTTCTATATTTGTACTTTTGAATTTTATCTTGCAGTTTGTGTTTTTTAAAGGAAAATTATTTTGCAGTATTTTACATAGCATCATCTGAGCTTTTATTATCTATAAAGGAATACTACAAATTGATAGAATCTTTTTTTTTTGTAGGCTGTAACATTTATATTTAGATGAATGAAAAAGCTGTAAATTTGTAGGTTAAAACTAAATGCTGACACCCCCCCTTCAATATTTATATATTTTTTTATATATTTTTAAAACCCTACCAAAGCTAAGTAGTATCAAGTTATTTGTTTTTTACTTGAAAGAATTGTTTCTCAGTTTCTGAAGCACTGAAAGTACTAATCTAAAATATCTTTTAAAAGCTGGACCTTTTAAAAGCACCATTTCAGGTAGTTACACCAACTCCTTAATTGTGATGGGATATTCCTCATTTTGAGAAGAATACTGTCTCTTTAAAGATCATGAAAATTTTGAGAAAGTTTAGTAGCACACTTAAAATGATGCCTTCAGTGTGATCTTTTAATTGAAAGGTTGTAGTTTCAGAGTTTTGTTTTAAATTGCTCCTCAGCTGGGGGCTTTTTGCTTTCCATCATAACAAAGGGTGCTTGGGGAAGTCTATCAAAACCAAACTGTCTTCATCTCATACACTATTAGTTGACCAATATAAGCTGTTTTTATAATCCCCCTTCCCTCCACTTCCTCCAAATGCAGTAATAGATTATTCTCATGTAAGAGATTTGTGTATATGAAAATGAAAACAAATGGGGTTTTATTTGTGGCACCAAAACTCCTGTTTTTACATCTGAGTTCCCTTACACTAGCTGCTTATTCTGCAAAACCTTCTCAAGCATGACTTTGCTGACAGGTGAAATTTTCCTTTCTGGAATTTATTATGTCCAAACTGTTTCTGAAAGAAAGCAAAGCAAAGTAAAAAGGCCTTTGATATAGTTTGATTTTAGTGAGTCGGTCCCATGTTCTGACTTGTCTGGTCCTCTATTGAGCTAATGATCCTTATGGGTCCAATCCAACTTAGGATATTCTGTGATACTATGATTCTATGACTTTCCTTCATGGGCTTGGCCTTGGCCAGCAGCAGGTCTTAGAGCTGGCTGGCATTGGCTCTATCAGACATGGGGGAAGCTTCTTGCAGCTTCTCAGAGAAGCCACTCCTGTAGCCTCCCTGCTGCCAAAACATTGCCATGCAAACCCAACACGGTCACTCACAAAACTTGCTTCTGGATTTGAGAATCTCTGATAAAATCTGTATACCTCCTTTTAATACCAAATGAATCCGCGGGGCTGTGGCAAAAGAACATTTTAAAGTTCATGGATGGGTCTAACCAGAATAAATTACTTGTGTTTACAAGTATCTTAGACATGGGTGGCAGGGGGAATTGGCCAGCCCCTTTTCAGTGGTCAGTGGGGACAGGACTAGGGGCAATGGCTGTAAGCTGGAGCACAGGACGTTCCGCACCAACATGCGGAAGAACTTTTTCACAGTGAGGGTGACGGAGCAGTGGAATAGGCTGCCCAGGGAGGTGGTGGAGTCTCCTTCTCTGGAGATATTCAAGTCTCGTCTGGACGCCTATCTATGTAATATGAGATAGGGAGCCTGCTTTGTCAGGGGGGTTGGACCCGAAGATCTCTTGAGGTCCCTTCCAACCCCTAAGATTCTGTGATTCTGTGAAAGATATTTCAAGGAACCAACCATGAAGCACTCCAAACAGCTATAGGATTTGTTGATTGGATTTTTTTTTTTAAATCCTGAAAATGTGAAGGTCACACATGTGATATCATTATACAAATTACACATCTAGGGTGTGAAATTGCTTGGGAAAACAATGACTTGGTAAAGAACTTGGTTATCACAGTAAATCTTCTCAAAGTGAACTTTATTGCAGTGCTCTGGGAAAAAAGGCAAATATTTTCTTTGCATTAAAGACAAGTACAATGTAATTTAATTACAAATTCACTATGATTGTAAATTCTAGTTATATCTTGAAGTGAAAATCCATGGTGAAATGTGCTCACTGAACATTGAACTCGTCTTCTCATTTTACCCCCAAAAGTTGGAATTGTTTCTTTGCAACTTCTGTGTAAAGCCCTGTATCATTTAATTTCTTCCCCTGTAACTGCTGAAGTGAACTCCTTCATGTATGATTGTTTTCTCAGCAGTACAGGCTGTTCTGGTGGTTCGAGCACTCTATCTAGTTTCAAGCACTTTGAATTTGGTTTTGACTAGGATTGCAGCATCTCTGCAGGTGACCTTTAAAGTATGTGCAACGTGCTGTGCTCATAGTCCTTTAAAAGAAGAGCATTGCACTCAATTGCCATGAGCCAGCAATGTGTCCTCATGGCCAAGAAGGCCAACAGTATGCTGGGTACATTCAGAAGAGCATAGCCAGCAGGTCAAGGGACTTTATCCTCCCGTTCTGCTCTGCCCTGGTGAGGCCTCATCTGGAGTACTATGTCCAGTTCTGGGCTACCCAGTTCAAGAAAGACATGGAACTAGTGTAGAGAGTCCCTTGGAAGGCTGTGGGGACCATGAGGGGACTGGGGCATCTCCCTTATGAGGAGATGATGAGAGATCTGGATCTCTCTGTTCTGGAAAAAAGAGGACTGAGAGGGGTTCTTAATGCTTATAAACATCTAAAGGGTGGATGTGAGGAAGATGGGGCCAGACTCTTTTCAGTGGTGCCCAGCAACAGGACAAGGAGCACAAGCTGAAACACAGGAAGCTCTAAGTATGAGGAACTTCTTTCCTGTGGGGGCGACAGAGCACTGGAACAGGCTGCCAAGAGAGGCTTCCTTCTCTGGAGACACTGAGAACCTGCCTGGATGTGATCATGTGCAGCCTTCTGTATGTGATCCTGCTCTGGCAGGGGGGTTGGACTAGATGATCTCCAGAGGCACCTTCCAATGCCTACTGTTCTGTGATTCTGTGCTTTCTTGGGGATTTTCAAGGTTTTTCTCTGTAGACAAAGTGAGTCAATGCTCCAGGTTTATCATGTGTAAGAGGCTGTGAGACTTCTCTGAGACTCTTGGTGTCCTATGCAGGTCTTAAACACGTGCAGTGCCACTCCTCTTCTATGATGGTGCTGTGCCCTGGGACTAGCAACTGCTATAAGTGTTGTAACAGGACAGAGACCATGTGTAAAGTGATCCCATGATGATTCCTGATCACAGTGCTCCTTATCAGCATTTCTGTTTTCTTCGGGGCTGTTCCAAAAGCGGTTGCACGTGGTGGTTTTGTTCTATAGAATCATAGAATGGTCTGGGTTGGAAGGGACCTCAAAGATCAGAGTGCAACCCCCTGCCCATGTTTTTTTTATGCAGAGGCAGTAGGAAGACAAGGGCTGGAGCGAGTGAGTACTTGGTTCCTGCACTTCAGAGCATCTTTTAAGATAGCCTCAACATAACAGAGATGCTTGCCTTATTCCACTTAATTTTTCTCTTTTCTTCTTGTGGTGGGCAAACTTTTCAATCTTTTAGTGAGAATAGTGAGAGTGCTGGAATGATAACTAGGCATAACATTAGAACTAGGTTTTTTGGGGGTTGTTTGTTATATCTGGTACAAAATTTCATGTTTTTAATTTACCCATATTTTCTGTTGAACTTTTCTGCCATATAAAGGCAATACTGATCTAAACAAGTGAGCAATGGAAGATGAACATATACCTTTTGAAATTTATTTCTCTGGTTATTAGTATTCCACTGAGAGGTAAGGGCTACACTATGGCATTATTTTGGATAATGATAGGATGACAAACCATTTGTAGTTCAGCTGTGGAGGATAGTTAACTCGGTCTTCAAGTATTATCATGCTTATGCTTTTCCAGATTTGAATGTCTATTGATTATTAGTCTTATGCCCCCTATAGAAGTTGGAGTATTTACCAAGTAGGTATTACAACTATTATTTCAAGTTTCTGATTTAATTAAGTAGCTAACAGTTTTGCTGCACAGTGATTGTCACACAAATCCAAATTATTTAAACAGACAAGTGAAAAAAGGTGCAAGTTGAAGTTAATTGTTATGCCTCTTCACTTCCTGTTTATTGTTTTCAAATTTGAAGTTGGGAATTAAAAAGCCAGATTCTCAGTATGCACAGTATAATTTAATTTAAACAGAAGATTTATGTAGCTAACTATCTCTTAACAATCCTCTTTTTTCAAATACTATATTATAGACAGTGGAACTATTCTTTCCTAATTTAACTTTTTATCATTTGAAATGTGGATCAGATAAGTGTAAGATTTTGAATTTTACAGACTTCAGCACTCTAGTTTGACTTTTATCTCCTCTTCAATTATTTAAAATAAATAATTAAGTTCTAAATGCAAATCTTTTAACTTAATTGACCTTTTTTGGTGATTAATGGAAAAATTTATCTCTAGCTCTGCATAGTTCGGATATTAAAGCAATCCTTTTCTTTTATTAAGTCAGTTTGAGGCCAGAAGGAAACATCATTACTTATGGGTCACTTGAGCTACTTATTTTTACCGTTGTCTTTTCCTGTAGTGAATGAAACATACACTGGACTTATAAAGCAGTGAAATAATTAGAAGTAAATGCAAGTTATATATTAGTTTAGATGGCTTTTGCATTTCCATTGAGTGATATATATGCATTCATCTCAAGATTTGATTCTTGATGTCTGTCTTTGCCTATAAGTTATTATATGCTGAAGTTTCACTATTCTACTGCTCCTTTATATCCATTTCAGAACTTGTATTTAGGATAGAACTACGTGTACCTGAAACACGATGTTATAAAAATGTTATTACTGAGACTGCACAATGGAAAAATCAGGTGAAGTCTCTTTTTTTAAAGGAGGCTTGTCTTTAAGCTTTTTTTTTTTTTTCCCTTGTGAAAGCAAGAACAAGAGTATCATCCTCACTTCTAGCTTTTCATGAAATTTAAAGTCACTGACTGTACAGGGACTATTCGTAGACATAAGCATTTTGCATAAGTGGTAGTAATATGGTCTGGCTCTGTGTCCCTACTGTCTTACTTTATATAAGAAAACGGGATGAGCAGGAAGCATACTATTGAATAAAGTCTCCAACTGCCTCCTTCCAGCTTCATTATGGAAACAGCTTGCAAACTCATCTGTGTATGATAGTATTTAAATAGGTAGTTAGCCATGAGGAAGAGTTTTTGGGTTCCTGTTATATCATTTCTTCCTAAAGATAATTGAATAAGGACTATCTCTAGGTTTTAGTCTTCCACCCTAAGCAGCAGTGTTTTATTTACTTAATGAAAGATGAAATCTAGTTATGCTAACCAGATTGCTTCTTTCCTTTTAATACCATGCCTGCTTTTAACTGTGTTTTATTTGGAGAGTGTGACATACTTAATTTCATTTTATAGATTCATCCTCTTATAAGAGATGAGGACATCAAAAGAGTCTATCACCAGGGGACAGGGTATGCCTGGGACCTGCCTGCTTTCCTGCCAGGAACAAGGGCAGAAGTTTATAGCACTACAGACAATAATCCCTTACTGAATTTTTCACCTATTTAATTTTCTCTGCTACCTGCCACTTCTATGAAAACTGTTAGTGTTGCTTAATTTTAACCGGCACTGCTTTAGTAAAGAAGGGTGTGCAAGGCGTTGGCTCAGGAATAGTCATGATGCCATTTAAAGGAAGGCTTTCTTTCATGATACAAAGTCCTTTCTGTTGTGCATTTTGTTGTCAGGACAGAGTGATATTTTCAGAGTTATGAAAAGTGGTGAAATGATCTGTCTGGTGTCGTTAATAATTCTGTACCGGTACTTTAATAGGACCTTAGATAACTGTCATTGAAATGTCTGCTGCACCATCAGAAGGTTTGTCATTTTTTTTCCCTTGTAAGTCCTCCTGACAGGTGACGTGAGATGATACCGTGCAGACATATATCAGCATTGCCAATGAGCTGACCTTTTCCTCTTCATTCACTTAATTTGTATTTGAATAATTTGCATCCCTGTAACGATGCTTGGTTGTCTGAGTAGCTGTCAGAACAGCTCAGGCTCGTTTCATGGCAAAATCCGGTATTTTTCAAAACATGATTGTTTCATTATTCATGAAAACTGTTGTTACTTTATCCCTCCTCCAGCACAAGCAAGGTTAGCCAGAGACAGACAAAACCTGTTTTGCATTTGCAAGATTGGCTAGTAAATATTTTCACATAATGCAGTGTTTTTTATATAAATATCTCATGATTTATTGAACTCTTTGTGTAGGAAATTTGGATAGATACCCATGAGGCAAAGAAGGTTACAAAGAAATTCTAGTCCCTTTTCCTGAAGCAAGTATTTGTTTAAACTTCTGCATCTTCAGATCATCTATGTTTTCCCTGATTAGTAATTACTGTGAAGGGCAAGGTAGTGTGTATACAGTCACTCTTGCACACCGTGAGCCATCGATATCCCAGTCGTTAGAAGCAGGCATTCAATTTATTACCATCTGAATTGCCTTTTTTTCCACATACATTCTACAGATTGCTGTGTATAACATTTTCACTGTAATATGCATATTTAAATGGTCCAGGTATTCTCCCAGTTTGGAACTTGAGTGCTTGTGTATGATCAGTGTTCAGTGCTGGGATTAATACCAATTAGGATTTTCATCATATACCCTTTATATGTGTATCACAATGGAGGAACAAATTTGGGGAGGAAGGACGTGCAGAGAACTGTAGAAAAGAAACAGTTGTAAAGTAACTGTAGATTACTACAGTAATTTAAGTGGAGAAAGACTTTAACAGCTAAATACATTGCAGTTTCATAACTTTGTATGCAAAGAACAGTGACAAAGTCAGATGATGTTAAAGTGGGTCCCTTTCACTACCTTCTGCTTCTTTTGGGGGAAAAAAGCCCATGTGATCGCTACAGTTCGCTTAAAAATTGAAAATCCTTGGTTTAGTGTGTGATTGTAACCCAATGTCGAGCTTACCCATTTTCCCTTTCAGTCAGCTGCCTTCAGGATTTGTTCCTCCATTCATTACTGTCTCACTGGTGAAATGCATCTTTGGAGGTGGGAGAATCAGCGCATTAAAAGTGAAGCGAAGAAGCTGTGTTTGTGCAGGGGTAAATTTTTAAGGATGAGTGACTGATTTAGGTTACTGTATTTATTTTTTGTTTTGATTTTTTTTTTTTTTGTTTTGTGTAAAGCCTTTCAATTTACTACACATTCTATAGGCTATGGAATAAATACCGAAGCGACATTACTGATAAAAAAATGCAGAGACAAAACCCAGGATGAATATTTTTAGCACAAGAGGAAGAAGAATACTGGTGATGAAAGGCATATATGATTTTTAAAAAGAGCTAGGATTTAATTTTGTCATGCTTTACTTTGAGTGTAACTATATTCTTGAAAAATTTTATTTTATTTGTTTGTTGCTTTCATATACTCTGCCTACAGCTCTATTTGTCATACTGATGTTTTTTTTCCTCTCCATAGTTCTCTTTTACTCAGAGATTTTCACTTTCTAGCTGGCAAGTATGTTGTTGGGGGCAAGTATGTATCTTCTCATGTGACATGAGGTATCACTGTGCTAAATACAGTGCACATAGTATAAATAAAAAACTGGTTAAGAAATTTGAAAACTTAGTAGATGTTCTGAGTATGAGGAGCCCCATTTGCTTAAGTTTTCGACACCTTAGAGTTTAATAAAAAATATTTGAAACAGAGCCGTACGATGAGGGAGGTGATTGTGCCCCTGTATTCAGTATTGGTGAGGCTGCACCTCGAGTGCTGTGTCCAGTTCTGGGCTTCTCACCATAAGAAGGACATTGAGGCCCTTGAGCGAGTTCAGAGAAGGGCAACCAGGCTGGGAAAGGGGCTGGAGGGCAAATCCTATGAGGAATGGCTGAGGGAGCTTAGGTTGTTCAGCCTGGAGAAGAGGAGGCTGAGGGGAGACCTTATCACCACCTACAACTACCTGAAGGGAGGTTGTGGAGAGGTGGGTGATGGTCTCTTCAGCCAGGTGACAGGAGATAGGATGAGGGGAAATGGCACAAAGCTGCACCAGGGCAGGGTCAGATTAGATGTTAGGAAAAAATTCTTCACTGAGTTGTTGGGATGTGGAACAGGCTGCCCAGGAAGTTGGTTGAGTCACCATCCCTGGATGTGTTTAAGAAAAGGAAAGATGAGGTACTTAGGGATACGGTTTAGCATGGTACAGGGCTGGTTGGACTTGATGATCTTAAAGGTCTTTTATAAACTTGTGCATCTGTGATTCTGTGATGAACTGTTGGGAAGAGTTATCTAGGCTGTATTCCTGAAGCTGATGTGGATTTATTGTAGGCGGTTGGGATAAAACTGCTTACACGCATATTTAATTTCCAGAAAAAGAATTACCGTATTGCCAGTAATGATCCATTAGCAGAGGAATGCAATCTGAATGCCCTCAATTAAATATTAAATATTGTTAGGCAGGAATGTTTTTCTAATATATCATTCACTTAGAAAAGTGTGGCACAATAATTACATGAGAGCTATTTTCCAGGTCCATTGAGAGATGGATTCTAAATATGTTTGTTTGGAACTAAGATAATGTACTGTTGAAATGTGACTATAGGTAAATGTGAGTATTTATGTGAGAATTTAAGCAGTCTCATGTATACAATAGAAATCAAGTACTGGGTTTGCACCTGCTCATGTTCCACGGAGTAATGAGGTAATCTCAGAAACAAAGGCAATAATGATTCTGTAATGTCCACATGTGTTGCCCATGCAAAATCTAGGAAAACTCAACTGGCATTTGCAGAATCAAATCATACTTCAATGCCAGTAAGAAATGATGTTGTTACTCATAGTTTCAGGCCTGATTTTGTTTTAAATCCACTCTACAGATTGTATCTAGGTGTTTTTCATTACATTCCTTATTTCTGGCTTGATTCCAATAGTTACTGTGATACCCTTTTGTAGCTCATTTTAGCTTGTTTTATATGCCCAGCACTTGATGGTCTTTGCATGCAAATGAAGAACTCTTAATGATCTCTTGCTGTAGGAAAAAATAGCCAAAACAAAAACACCCCTTAGAGAGGAATATATTAATTCCTGGGCCTCTTTTGATTTTTAAATATGAAGGTCAGCAAAGATGCGGCCTGCAGAAGAGGTAATAGAAGCAGTAATTGTGCCACCTCTGTCTCAGTGCTGTATTTGTGCTTTAAAATGGTGAAGGTAGTTTTGGACTACTAACAACTTCTCCTGAGATCAGGTTTTGCTGAGGGTGAAGTGTGTTGGGCCTGTTTGAATTCATCTTTCCACAGTAAACTTCATAATCTCTAGATTACGCCTTGTTCTTGTAATTTCTGTGTATTTTCTCACTGTTTCTTTTAGGATTGAGATTCTCTAAAATGAATGCTAATTATAGAAAATCTCTTCTGCTTTAGGAGGATTTCAAAACCCTTTCTTGCTGTCATTTGTTACTCATGTTTTCCTTTTGGCAGCATTTATGGCACATGTTTCCCTCTTTATGTGTAGAAATAGATAAAGGAATAATAGTAATCCTGTGTTTTTTGTGAAATGCCCTTCTCATCCCCCTTCTTAGATTGTAGTTGCATTTCATTGTGAATGGTTTTCAAAGCTGTTACTTGGTCTTCTGTTTTCCTTAAGTGCAAAGTCATCTGAAGAGCAATATATTTTAATTCTTCCCTAATTATTTTTCTATTTCAGACAATTCAGGAAATTAAAGCTGTTTTGGCAGCACAGTGTATTAGATCTGCTATAACCACATTTCGTGTGATGTGAGCTGGTCTAAATTCCCTTTCATATTAGATTAGTGATTCTAGTTTAACATATAAGTATTTAGTATGCATTATAGCATAACATATTTAATTCAATTTGCTAGTATGCCCTACTGTACATTTAATAAAACAATTATTTAACCATTTACTACCAATGAATTACACTACGATATTGAAATTAAGATTGCCTGTAACTCATGAAGATACATTAAGCAAGATGCAAGTATCTTCTCAAAGAAAAAGATAAGGGATACATTTAGGACCTAGTGCTGTGGTTATTTATTCCTTAGTTTTGTAAGAAGATTTTAAAGGCAAATTTAGGCAGTTGACTTCTATAGACAATGAAGTGCACATGGCTTTCTAAGTGTTACAAAAATGTCTCCTGAAGTGAACAGTATGTAATATTTTGCTTCACCTGTGTGTAGGTTGGGATTAATAAACTACTTTAAATAGTGTGTTCATCAGCATTTGGCCCAGTCATCTTGGTTTTTTTTTAAACACACCAGGAGCTTTTGTGTACCAAGAGTGAAGGCAGATGAACATCTGCAGAATCACAAAAAGATAGCTGGTTGCAACTGCAAAACCAATGTCCTGTGTACCATTCACAAAGGCATTAAGATGTCGATTGATGTTTTGTAAAAAATCTTACCATCTTCCGCAGACTTAGACTTCTGCTTGCAGTATCATAAATAATACAGCTTATTTGTATACAAACTAGATGCCACTGAGACAAATATAATAACTTTCTAGTGCTTGGTTTCCCAGTTACCTGCATTTTCTGTAGAAGTACTGTCTGGAAAATTGTTATGGTAAAAATCTTGTGTTTTTTCTGTTTCTTTTCTGTTTGCTCCAGTATGGCTATCCAGGTTGACAAGTTCAGTTTTGAGAGCTTCCCAGAATCCCCTGCCAATGGCACGCAGTTTGCGAATGCAAAGCAGCTGGAAGAAGAAAGGCAACAAGCAAAAGGTCTGGAGATTAACAGCAAGCTGGATATTTGCTGGAAAATTATATCCTTTCATAAATGCTTGCTTTAAAAATATATAAATAGATGCCCTATGACACATATTATTTTATAATTCAACTCATTTTATAGCAGTGTTACTGAAAAGAAAAGTAATTAGAACTATGAAGCTTATCATAATTATAGACTGTTTAAGGTTAATTGTGCTGTATATTATTTAGACGATGCTAGGGTCTTACTATAATGGCTTTTTCTGAGTCATTGAGCCTGCCACAAACACTGTGTATTTTTTCCTCAACTTTTCGGGAACTGAGGAAGTATAGTTAGGATTGATGGGTAGTAGTTTTATAGGGTCAAATTTTTCTACTCTCTCCCACACCACGTAACTAAATCATGAAGAAATACATGAAGCTGGTTTTAGAGAGTTTTCATATATTTAATTAGATTTGAGCAAATCAGAACATATGAGAATAATTTATTTCCAAGTCCTCTTTACAGATTTAGTAATATATCTAATCTTGGGTAGTCCTTTCAAGACTTAGAAAGGACTTGTGTGATGACTTAGTCATCCCGAACATAAAATCCCCACAATCATTCTAAATGCAGTAAAATATTGCCTTATGATTATTAATGAGAAATTACATTCAGGTTAGAGTTAAAATAAACCAATGGCATTGCTGTAAATTTCATAATTTCCATAAAAAAACCCCTTGTGCTTGGCTTGTCAGAAATACCTTTTTTCATTATTTCCATCAGGGAACCATTCTGTGCAGCCAACAGCCCCCCAAGCCATGTGCTGATATTCAGCATCTTCCAGGAGATTGATAATTTTCACTCAGATGATACCCGAATTCCCTTGATAGTGGGTGGCAGGAAATGAGAGAAGATTGGCAATCTAATCATGCTTTGTTTATAGAGATGTCTTTTTATACATTTAATTGTACTGTTACCTAGTGATCTGAAATGATTTTTAGTTACTAATTATTAAATTAGATGCACAGGATTAGTCAAAGACAAGACTTGAGACATTAATGAGGTTCCTTGTGCCTGGTTCCATCCAGGCTACCTAAGCAACATTTCAGAACATTCAGTTTATGCAAAAATGTCAATATTTAACTAGAACTCACTTAGAAAATTTCGGTTATGGAAAGACATAAATATTGATAGCATAGGTGCATTCTTATGCTGGAATTGAATGAACAGTTGTAATTTTTTCAGGGTGTAAAAATAATTTCTGTTGCTGAGCAACACTGTTTACATTAATTCTGTGTTCTGTATTTAAACCCAGTTCGGATAGCAAAACTATCATGGCTGACATGTTAGTCAGTACTTTAGAAAAGCAGTAGATCAATGCATGAACTGTGTGTTAAATTCACTGCAAGCATTAGTTACTGTGTTTTTAAGATCTCTTATGAATCTTCTCTCTAGAACTTAAAGTATTTTAATGAAAGACAAAGAATTGCACGTGTACTTAAAAATTCTTGAAGAAACGTGTACATTGTTTTCCTGATTTTGTGTCATAGAATCATAGAATTGTCTTGGTTGGAAGGGATTCTTCAGATCATCAAGTCCAACCATCAACTTAACCTGCCATCCACTACTAAACCATGTCCCTCAGCACCACATCTAACCGTCTTTTAAATACATCCAGGGATGGAGACTCCACCACTTCCCTGGGCAACCTGTTCCAATGCCTAGTTTCCCTCTCTGGGAAGAAGTAGGAGCAACGGGTGCAAGCTGGGGCAGAGAAAGTTCCCTGTGAATGTAAGGAGAAACTTTTAACTGTGAGGGTGATGGAGCCCTGGGACAGGCTGCCCAGAGAGGGTGTGGAGTCTCCTGCTCTCTAGACATTCAAAACCCACCTGGATATGCTCTTGTGTGATCTAATCCAGGTGATCCTGCTCTGGCAGGGAGGTTGGACTGGATGATCTTTTGAGGTCCCTTCCAACTCCTAATATTCTGTGATTCTTATTCCAGCTAAGTTTGAGAAACTCTGACACATCTGTCCTCCTGCCAGAGGAATTTGACTCTGGCTAGTGGATTTTAGTTCAGGCATATTGATGGACAGACGCACAGAGAAATGGATGGATATCTTAACTGCATAAGCTTTGTTTTCCCTCAGAAGCCAGCCTAAATGCAGCCAGGAGATAAAAAGTATTTGCAAAAATACAAAGGGATATAGTTGCTTATATTTCTTCCTCAAGAAGTAATTTTTGCAAAAGTCTTTTGAATGGTAAGGCCAAGTGATCTCTTTGGTGTCAACCATTTTTGAGCTATACTGTGAAGTCTCCAGCTAACCTTTTTCTGCTGAGTTTATGCATAAGAAGAGGAATGTATATTTTCAAGAACACAGTTCAGACAATTTTGTTATTAGTAACCTTACATTGTTTACCAAGGAAGGGCTTTTTTATTTGGCTTGCAATTACTTAAATTCTTACTGTATTGGTTGATACCAAATGAAACCATCACATAAACAAAGGCTTCAGATTTTAAGTGTGTGGATTACACTGACTGCAGTGAAAAGCTGGTTGTATGAAATGCCTGTGAGGGCCAAAAATAGTTGACAAGTATGAGCATTTTAGGTTGTATCTGTATCGCTTGAAGAGCACCAGAAGTATTTTTCAGTATGGGAAGTCTATTTTCTATAGCTTTATCCATTGAAATATTCGGGGTTTCAAGGGATGAGATTTTCAGGGCTTCATTTGTGAAAGTATTGTAATAGTTGGCTGACTGTCATATACATTTGGAGGGCTAAAGGCAGGAGGTAAAGACATCGCAGCATGTTGTTCAATTCAACCTTTGTACATTTTTATACAGTAACAACTCTTAAGGAAATAGGCTTTCTTATGAGAAAGCTCACTGCCATGATTTCAATTAAGAAAAATTCAGGAGTGATGTAATTTACTGTATATTTGAGATTGTAGGTGTATTGAGATCATTTAAGTTAAGAACATGCTGTCTTGGTTTTTAGCATCTGTTAGATGGCAGCTGGTATCAGCTTAACAACTGGCATTTGTTTTAACACCTGATTTGAACAGACAGCACATGCGGTATTAAGGTGGCTAATATTCAAATTATATTTCTTTTCATATTTTCTTTTTTAAAAGAAATATATTCAGTGCCCTTCTATGCATTCTGACTCATGGATCAAGGCATCTGTACTAAGTGTCCTTTAAAGTTTCTGGAGTGCCGTGTCTGCTGGTCTTTACACACTCTGTGTTAGACCCATCACAGCGTATGATTCTTCAGAGTATTCAATTTATTTGTGCCATCCACATTTTGACTTCAGAAATTCAAATATATTTAGAGTAATTTCAGATAATTTGCTCACATGCAAGTGATCCTCATTGAGAAAAGTTTGTTTATTCTTCTAAAAATGTTCAGATCACAGGATGTCAGGGGTTGGAAGGGACCTCAAAAGGTATCTAGTCCAACCCCCCCAACAGAGCAGGGTCACCTAGATTAGGTCACACAGGAATACATCCAGGCTGGTTTTGAATGTCTCCAGAGAAGGAAACTCCACAACCTCCATTGCTGGACTCTTTCAAGTAGATGGCAGAAAGGACTTTTTAATAGGAAACACAGAAAGACTTTTCTAGGGTGTAGCATCAAGAAGTTCTGCTTCAGGGCAGCAACAATGCAGCTTCTTAGTACCCTAGTACACCAGGTTCCCATATATCACAGAGCCTGGACATCGTGTATCCACTCCATTCTCCCTGTACATTCTCTCAGAGTTAGCACGTCCAGCTCCCCTGATGTTGCCAACCACTAAGGTTGCCTAGGGAACCTTTGTGTAATGGACTCTAGGCATCTCAGCTGCACTCCACACTGGAAGTTTCTTCAGTGCCTTAGAAGTGTGAATGTAAGTTTAATTTCTAAGTAACCTCCAGCAGTCATTCCACAGCCTTGAAACACCCTGATGCAATTTCAATACTGGTGGGCAGAAGCTCTGGAATTGCCTTTCAATATAAATTATTCTGTGATTCCTGCAGCCACGCAATGGGCTGGGTCATAGAATGGCTGCTGAAAACTAAACTCCCCCTGTCTTCTGCTCTCCTAAGGCTTGATTGCAGCCAGAGATATTTTCTAATGTACTGTGAAAGAATTGCTGTTTCACTGAAATGAGACTATAACATTTTGGAGTAATTTTCTTGAAAATATTCTAAACCTGGCCCTAATAACCTTTAAAAAATGAAGCTTCTAGGGCCACCTTAAATACCATGTTCCATTTTTAACTTTTCTAATATTTATTTTCTTACTTCAGCATTAATTTCTGTGATTTATATGAAGTCCTGTTTGCCACGTTTTCTTACATTTTTGCAACTGTATTTTATGCACCTTCCTTTTTTTTTTTTCTATTTTTAAACCTAATTGCCAATTTTTTTTCAAAGCACATTTTCTTTCAGTCATATTGTTGATGATGCTCTGCAGCATAACTATATTTTTCTCCATATGTGGGATCCAAAGCTGGAAGCAATATTTCAGGGGAGATTTCTCATAGAATAAAAGCCATGCTGTAAGTTCCACATTTCAGATACAATGTTTGCTCTGACAAATATTCTTGACTTCTTTTGCAAGTATCTCATATCTGATAGGTTTTTTGGCGTGTGTCCAGCATAACTGACTGAATAATTATTCCTAATTTCCATTGGATTTGTTGATTGCTTACAAGATGATACTTAGAACTTTCCTATCAAATTTTATCTAAGGGATTTTCATAAATTCAGAAATGGCACAACGCTGTACCAGGGTAGGGTCAGATTAGATGATAGGAAAGAATTGTTCACTGAAGGAGTTGTCAGGGCCTGGAACAGGCTGCCCAGGGGAGGGGGTTGAGTCACCATCCCTGGATGTGTTTAACAGACGGGTAGATGAGGTACTTAGGGATATGGTTTAGCATAGGATGGGAACGGTTGGACTTGATGATCTTAAAGGTCTTTGCCAACCTTGTGATTCTGTGATTCATTAGATTTGGTGAATACTGACATATTCAGTTTTTCTGAACGTTTTTGTATTTCATCATCTCAATAGCCAGCCAGAATTATGAAATTAGTATTTATTGGATAGAACCTTGAGTCGTCTCATTTGATATGTAGTCTGGGCTTGAGAGTAAATCATTGATAACTGTTCCTCAAATTTTCTTTTCCATTTGTCTGTTCATCTTTTGATGCGTCATTTTGATCATAATTATCAATCTTTACGTATGAGAATATTGCATATTGTGGAACTTTGGAACGTCAGTAAAAGTGTTCTTAGAAATACCTTAATTGGCTGGAGCTTCACATTTCCATGCAGCTTCTTAGCATCAACAATTGTTTGTGAAAGTAAGTATTATTTACGAACATCAACAACTGCATGTAATTAGCTTTAATAATAAAGTACCACAATAATAATCAAGCAGAAAGCTTAAAATATGACTAAGGCTATTGCTGTAAGTAAACTGAGATCATTAATCATTTAAATTTGTTTTTCATTAGTATAATTTTTATTTATGAACATTTGCTAATTTGTTTATGATTGTGTGCATGCTTCCACCTGTATTTATTTGCAAAGGAACTGAGTCTTATTAGAAGGATGTAGGATGGGGAATGCTGCAGAGATAAAAAAATCGTACTAGTTTTAAGATGAAAAAACATTTAAAAAAATGTATTGTCTTTTTAAGCAGTAGGTTTTAGATAGAACCATAAAATATGTTAGGCTGGATGGGATTTTTAAAAGTCATCTTGTCCAAACCTCCTGAAGTAAGCAGGGACATCTTCACTGGATCGGGTCACTCAGAGCCCCATCAAACCTGACCTTGAATATCTCCAGGGATGGGGCCTCTACCACCTCTCTGGGCAACCTGTTCCAGTGATCCACCACCCTCATAGATGACATGCTGTGTTACAGTTGTGAGTACCCAGCTACACATGAGATGGTCAAGATAGTATAAAAGACGAAGTTTTCCTTGGGGAAATAAAAACTTCATTTGACTATTCATTGAATGAAATGAAATAGTTCATTTGTCATTCAGGTTTTTGGTATGAAACAGTTTACATGATATGCAAAGTGTTGCTAAAGAAACGTGAAATAAAAGTGTCTAACAAGAAAAAGTAGGGTTTTGTTTTTCCTTAAAAGAGCATCTGGTGGTTGTGGATTCTTTGCCTCTAAAGCCCCCCATGAAACTCAGTTGATTGTGCATATGAAAATGTCTTGAACTGCCAAAGGTGAACAGTTGTACCAGAAACTGGAAGTCAATAGTTTCAGTCCTGGCTGATTCATGTGTTGGTGACAATAAAGATTCCATTGTTCAAAGTCAGGCTTGAGTGAACAAGGCATTTAAGAATCTGACTCCTACAGAACCACAACTTTGTTATCATGGTGAGATTTCAGCAAAATGTTTGGTGGCTTGGTTATGTAGATTCTACAAGGTTGATTGTAACTTAAGCAGTCTGTACTTCTATTTAGCTGTGCACCCTTTTTTTTCCCAGAGAATTTTTAAATTATGAATCTTACACTTTTGTCTTTTATCAGTTGTACTTTGAGCTAAGAATGGATACATGGACACACCCTATTCCATCTGCTTTGCTTTAATTGACATCCGAAGACTTATCTTAGGCAACAGGCAAACTACTGAGTCAAGTTTTTATTGTTTCTCCTCTGACATTTTATTACTAATTTTGATTAGCTTTGAGTTTGCTACAATGTTCAGTTTGTATATGCACTATGATGGGCAATTTCTTATAATTGCCTGATACACAGTCAAGATACAAAGATGAATGATGCAAAATTCCATGCTGCTTGTGTCCTTTAGAAGCGGTAATCATAGCATGGAATCGCAGAAGGACCTCAAAGATCACCTAGTTCCAACCTGCCCTGGGTGGGGACATTCTCCACCTCACCAGTCTTCCCAAAGCTCCGTCCAACCTGGCCTTGAACACTGCCAGGGATGGGGCTTCCACAGCTTCTCTGGGCACCAGTTCCAGTGCCTCACCACCCTCAGAGTGAAAAATTTCTTCCTAATATCTAATGTAAGTCTACTGTCTTTCACCTTAAAGCTATTCGCCCTTGTCCTGTCACTACATGCCCATCTAAACACTCCCTCTCCTGCTTTTCTGTAGAGCCCTTTCCTGTACTGGAAGGGTCCAATAAGGTCTCCCTGGAGCCTTCTCTTCAGCTTCTCTGTCAACTTCTGTGAGTTTTGTAGTGTAAGTCGGGTTTAAGCCTGTGTGGCAGCAGAGCTTAAGCTTGGCTAGATACTCTGAGAGGAAGATTTTAGGTAATGGTTAAATACTTTTGGGATTTGCTGGCAAGGGAAAATGTGTTTTCAAATTGGTTTGTGCAACTTAGGTGTTTGCATTATGTTTCAGTCTATTTTGCCATACCTATGGAGCAGGCTGGATACTGTGCTTAATGCCACTGGCACTGCCAGGTCTTCCTGTGGATTAATTGAGAGAGTGTGCTGGAGCACCTGCCCTACAGAGAGAGGCTGGGGGAGCTGGGCTTGTTCAGCCTGGAGAAGAGAAGGCTGCGGGGGGACCTCATTGCAGCCTGCCAGTCCCTGAAGGGAGCACAGAAGCAGGAGGGGAATCAACTTCTTCAAAGGGTAGACAATGGCAGGACAAGGGGGAATGGACTGAAGCTAAAGGAGAGAAGGTTTAGATTAGATATTGGGGGAAGCTCTTTACAGAGAGAGTGGTGAGGTGCTGGAACAGGCTGCCCAGAGAAGTGCTGGATGCCCCGTCCCTGGAGGTGTTTGAGGCTAGGTTGGATGGGGCCCTGGGCAACCTTGTGTGGCTTCAGGTCTGGAGGTTGGTGGCCCTGCCTGTGTCAGGGGGGGTTGGAGCTCTATGATCCTTGGGGTACCTTCCAACCCAGACCATTCTATGATGCTATGATTCTATTTATTGTAGAATAATTTTGGTTGGAAGGAATCTGTACAGGTCTTGTATTAACACCCTTCCTTGCAACTTGTGTGCATTGCCTCTCTTTGTGTTACAACAGTCCTCCAAGAAAAGCCTGGCTCCATCATCTCTATACCTCACCACTGTAATAGATGGCAATAAAATGTCTCCTTAGGCTTCTTGCTTCTCAAGACTAAACAAACCCTCTTCTCTCAATTTCTTTTTATAAAATATGTGTTCCAGCTCTCTAATCATCTTGGTAACCCTCCAGGGAACTCTATCCTCTATTTCACTGTCTTGAAGTGGGAAATGAAAACTGGACACAGGATTTAAGAAATGTAGGTATGTAATTTTTTATTAGTTCAGGAATAGCTCTGCGTACTCTTTGCACCCAATCTAAGAAGCAGTTGGCTTCAGAAATAATCTGTCGCTGTGTTGAATTTGAAATTGCAAAATGTATTTTCCTCATGAATACATGGATCTGCTTTGATAGAATTTACCCATGATAAAGTATGGAGAATCACCTATTTTATAGTCATTTTATAATGGTATCTGAGACATTAAGCTTTCCATGGAGCTTTAAGCTGTAAAAATTTGTAATATTCCAGGCACTACTATGAGCCAGTTGTAAGTGAATTACAGTTAAATTAGTTTAATGTTAGTGTTAATGACAACCACTGTTTTAAAACTTCTTTTAAATACTGCCTTTTTATTAGTGTTTTCGCTCATTTACATTCCTTACATTAAAGATGTGATAACAGAATTATTTATCCCCTGTATCTATGAAGTAATCCAAATTATGTATTCATAATCCAAATTATGTATTCTCTATCCTATAGAAATTATGGAAATGGTTCTTTTGTGCTGGCATCCTGGGTCTGACTTTCTAGCAGCAATGTTTTTCTAATGGGGTATTCTGCTGCCTTCAGTTTTACAAATAGGTGATTTTCTTTAATGGTGTTTATGGTTTTCAGACTCTTTGGGGTTTGTGAATTCTTCATTTGTAGTCCTTTTAGGATACAAAACCTATTGAAGAGATTTTTGTGGGCATAATGAGAATTATTAATAAAAAAATTAAATTGTAAGAATGCTATACAATGTTTTGATATTCCTCTTCTATCTTCTCTGTGGAGTCTTGAGCCTCAATCCCTAATTGTTTAAGCTCGTTTGAATCTGAAGTTTGAAGACTTTTCAATCTCCTGGAGAGCCTGTAAAGTTTTGCCATGTGATACAAATTAGCTATCTGCAGTACTTGTTAATTTTCTTTTAAATGACACAGATGAGAATATACTTTTCAGTTCAGATTATGAGTCTCTCTTTGCAGAGTTTTGCAGGAAAAGGACTGATCACATTTAGGAGCTGTTTATAAAAACTCAGATATGCTTATATTTTTAAAATTTATTATTGAGGAAGATGGTTGCAGTACTTCTGGAGTTGCTTCTGGAATTGCTGGCTGAAACCTCAATCAATCATATGACCTTAATCACGCTGGGACACCATTTCACCTACGGTCGTTTCATCTGAAGATTTAAAAGCTAGAAAAGTGTGCTTTCAAATCTCAGAGAGGGTCCTGCCTCTCTTGAATTTTGCTTCTGTGGGATGCTCCTGAGAAAGCATGAGCCGAGCTGTAAAGACTATAGAAGTTTTCCCAGAGGAGTTCCAGTGTAACTACACATTAGTTCATACTCTCTCCATTGTGGTTGCTCCGTTTCTTCCTCTCAACCTACCTGAGATAGGGGCTTGTAGTACAAAATTGTTCCAAAAGCCAGTGAACGCATCTGAGGCCAAATACAAGGTGATGATAATATTTGCATGTGCTTCAACACGCTTTTACACACTGCCTTTTTGAAGTCAGGGCATCAGAAAAAAGACATAGAGACAGGAACAGCTCTTCCTGTTACACATACATATTATCTTGCTTGGTGGAATATATTATTAATTTAATGTGTGAATGGAAAATGCTATCTTGCTGTTACATTGCGTGTTGCTCAAGCTTGCATAACCTGTTTTGAAGCCATTTAAAAATAGTGATTCTGCTTTTTCCAACAGTTTATTTCACTGCTTAACTGTCCTTGGGGTAAGAAAAAATTCTTAATATTTTCTTGTTTCAGTCTGAGCCTGTTACTGAGCTCATACAGTAGTGAGTAGAAAGAGAAGCTTGAAGGTTATGTGCCTGTACAATTCTGGTATGACGTTTGCCCTTGATAACAACGCCGTCACTGTCTAACATCTAACAACCCTGTACCTCCACAGAACTGGCACTGAGCAAGCTATCCTAGCCCACATTTGCTCTGATTTTTCATTGCCCTATTAAATTTTATCCTTTTTTGTTTTCTGATTGCTCTTAATTTTTCATTTTGAATTCTGATCCTGCACCACATAGTTACAGGCTCTGCATTTTTACAGCTTCCAGAATTTTTTCCCCCTTGTGTTTTACTATGGTTCAGGTACCTTTGCATCTTCATATTTAATGCTCCTAAGTGGAAATACATTTTTATATTCTGAAGGTATCAAATGGTCTAATTATTACTGTTAGCCTATTCATGGGTTAATAAATCAAATATGTAACATTAACCTTCACTGAATCTCTAGCTTGCAGTTTTGATTTGCAATAATAAAAGCTGTATGTATGACATGTTCTTTTTTCTCTCTGAAACAAAATTTTCCTTAATTCCAATTTACCCTTCCTTGAAGCGTGAAGGGGAAGCAAGTGTGGAAGGCGTTCTTAATCAACTAGTACTGGAGCATCTACAGTTGGCTCCTCTCCAGTGGGGTGAGTAATGTCAAAATCTATTGATGATCTTTTTAGAGGATGTACTGGCTTGTAATTCTGAGCAGCATGAGAATGATAATCTTTTCATTTATTGATAATCTGTGATACAGAAGAATTTGCTAGGAATTTTATTTTCCTTAGATATTTCACTGAAGATAAATGTAAAAATGATACAGGTTTTAAGTATCACAGTTCATTGATAGTAAATATGGAATTGCAGAATCGTTTAGGTTGGAATAGATCTTTAAGATCATCAAATCCAACTGTTAAATATAAAACCTGAGTGTACACTTTTTCCTGTAATTTGCAACCCTAGAGGTGTGTCATATGAGAGTTGGCTGCTACTTAATTTTCCCTTTGCCTGACAGTGTGTTTTTAAAGTACTTTCTCTAAAATATTTGCATATGGAGTTGCAATTTACTTTGTGGTATATTTATTATCATGATCTAGACATTTGTATGACTAACATTTTAGATACAGAAGAAGTTGTTTCTCCTTGTAGTGAGGAAGAGTAACTTTTCCTGACTTTTGTATTTTGATAGATATTTCAACATTGAAATATTGAGTTGATTTAATTTTGAAGAGTTGTAATAATGTGACTTTTGTATGAGGTTCTTAACAGGGCTTGTTCAGAGCCTTTGGAACATGGGATGTTATATACCAACACTTATATGTCAGTTGAACGTTTCAGAAAAAGTCCCCAGTTCATAAGCAAACTGTTTTCAAAGCTTTAGCTTTTAAAGTAAATTTAACTATATACTCCTTATTTTAATTAACTGGTTGACCTAGAGAGGACAACAACCCATCACTGTTGTCTGTGTTAACTATTAAAACTCATACGACCCCAAACTCTAGTATTTGTGTACACCTTTAAATGCTTGTGGATTTTTTCAAGTTATGTGGTCCATCCTCCACTCATTTGTTAAAACTTTTAAGCCCTTTGTTTACAGATGAGAAGATTAAAACTGGTAATGGTTTAAGATTGTTTATTGTAACCATAAGTTGTATGAAATCATGATTATCTGGCCTCTGTTCTAGAGGATTCAAGGGTTTGATAGCACTATCTTGTATGACTGGCTTTGGCTATGATTGCACTTTAAAATTATTGGCTTTGTGTCCAGTGTGTGTTATGAGTTCAGACAGGTCATTTGAGAGTCATCCCAGTTCTGCTGGGTGCCATTGACCTTCAACCGGTTCGTGATCTGGGCTCTGTGTTCGTAAATCTTCCTTTGGCTCTTTTGCATGGGTGATTGAATTAAGGGTGGAAACTGTAGGGTTTTTTTCTTTTCCATATGTTCTTGGTTTTTCTTAAGTAAAAGAGGCTTTTAGAGTCATAGGATTGTATCTGGCATTCCTGCTTAACTGGTGATATTCATAGGTACATTGATGTACAGGTTGGAAAACATGAACTGATTTACCATAAAATTGGCTTGCCTATGGAGTTGGTAACTTCTCAGGTTGTTGCTTAATTCAGTGTAAGAATCCTGTTTACTTTGTTCTTCAGAATATTTGAAGACCAGACAAATCTCTGTAACATTCCCTACCTCATATCTGCAAAATAATTTGAAGCACAATCTTAACATGTCCTACATGTTAATTTTCTGCATTAAACAAAACTGGGAAAGAGAGATCTAATACCTGGCTTGCTACAAGTTCTATATGGTATTTCCTTTTGGAATGTTCTGGTGGCAAAAAATAGTGTTGTACAGAAGTCTGTTTTTGTCTCTGATATTTCCTGAATCTGAAATTACTATTGCATATATTATCTGTTTGGTCTAACACAAAATATGTGACCATGTAGAAGCTGTAGTCATCACAAAGAAAGCTGCTGTGGTCCCTCACAAAGTCTATTGCGGCAATATAGGCTAATTTTGGTTTTATTTATATGTAGGATGGAGGAGGAGGAATTAAAAGATTATATTTTTCAGTTTGATAGGTAGGTAGGTGTAGTAAAGAGTGGTTGGGATGTCTGGACAATCAAGAGTGAGTGTGTGTGTGTTTGTACATGGATGCATTTAGACAATGTGACATACTGTCTTTGAGTCTAAACTGTCTTTCGGTGCCAAAATATATTCCCTGTTCAATGATTATGGGTGGGGTAAGTGTTATGTGTTTCAAATTGTCTAAGATGTAATGCAAGTTCTGTTTTCCCTGTGTTTTTTTCTCTTGATATTTTGAAGTGATTTACCTTAACTGTCACATAAGAACCGGTTCTTTTAGTGGTAGTGGTCTGGAATGAGTACCAATAATGAGATAAACTTAAGTGAGCTATCTTAAGCATTCTTTGACCATTAACATTTCAACTATCAGACAACTATAAACTTAATATAGATAATTAATAAGGCAACAATCTACAGATTTTCTTTTTTTGTTGTGCCTCATGCGATACTTTGATGTCATTGATAAGAAGCTACTTTAAAAATACTCTCATATGTTGGTGTCAGATTTTTTTCTCTGAAGGCTTTTCACAGCCTTACAGTGCTTTCAATATTGCTTTTCTGTTAAGAATAACTTTTTTTTTTAAGATGAGAACCCTTTAATATTTGCCATCATATAATCTTTGCATATAGTGGCTGAAAATTTTGCCTTAGAGTAAAATTAATTCTATGATTATTCAAGGCTTTTGCTGTATTGATGGTTACATTGAAGGGTTTACTTTATTATAAGTGCTCATGTTGAAACATGAATGAATATTTAACATGATTTTGATTAAAAAAATGACTGGCTTTTGTTCAAATTTATAAAAGCTGGACTTAAAAATTCCTTTTAAATTTGGCATATTTAATTCATATTACAGTTAATATTACATTTCTAAAATTATAAAAGCATATTGAGATAATTTTTCATGTAAATTTGACATTCCTGTCTCTTTTCATTAAATGCAAGACAAAGAGTAGAATTAAAAGTTAGTGCATTGAAGTTTTGGTCTGAGGGTAGGAAGTCATCTCTGAAGGTTGTCAGAGGAAAAGAACTGGCTCTTAGCGAACAGTGTTGGTTGTGATTTCATATAATTAAATGACTAGGGAAGGGAAAAGTATTTAAAACACAAGGAATCATAAAAAAGAAAATATGTCAAAGGCTAGAGAAAGAGTTCTTAATATGTTGTTAAAATTGATTTTAAGATTTAGGACATCTCTGTAAAATGAAGTTGTCTCTTAGGCAGCTTAGTAAATCACATGTAATTGAAAAACATAATCTTGCTCAACACCACCGAGTTCAATGTTCTCTAAAATTTATGACATATTTTCTTTTTACTGCTGGGCAACAAACCAAATGCAGGAATAGATGTAGTTTTAAGGTGAATATATTAATATCATCAAATCAAGGAAACATAGCCTGCAAAATTTAATGAGGAGAACTAAGACTCTTCAAAGGCATATGTCGTGCAAGTTCCGTGGTTAGATTTGAAAATTATCAGATGGAGGCATTTGTACTTGCTGGCTGTGTGATATTTTTTCAATCTTTATTTGATTTATGTTGCTAAATTTTGCAAGCAAGCAAAATTCTGAGACCAAACGCTTCTCAGGTTGTATGGTACGCTTCTGCATTTCATAGCAAAATTATCACAGGTACAAATGCTATGCAAAAATATACTTTTACTGAACTTAAAAATAGACTGAGTTAGAAATACACCCCTGATGGAACCTGGAATAGGTTGGGGGCTGGATATTCCTATATTCAAATAAGAAGTACATCTTAAGCGAGAGGTTCCCAACACTGCATCCTGCACAACAGAAACATATTAGAAATACTCCTACACAGAAATAAACTTAACTTCCTCCACTGCCTACAACCACAAGCTAGACACCTTTTCCTGATAGTCATCATATATATGAATGATAACTTATTAGAGAAATTTAAGAATTTAGACAGACTAAATGTGCTAAATGTTTTAATATATCACACCAAAACCTAGGTTTTCACAGAATCACAAGGTTGGAAAAGACCTTTAAGATCATCAAGTCCAACTGTTCCCATCCTATGCTCAACCAAATCCCTAAGTACCTCATCTACCCATCTTTTAAACACATCCAGGGATGGTGACTCAACCCTCTCCCTGGGCAGCCTGTTCCAGACCCTCACAACTCTTTCAGGGAAGAATTTTTTCGGGACATCTAATCTGACCCTGGGGCAGCTTTGTGCCATTTCCCCTTGCCCTATCTCCTGTCACCTGGCTGAAGAGACCATCGCCCACCTCTCTACAACCTCCCTTCCAGTAGTTGTAGGTGGTGATAAGGTCTCCTCTCAGCCTCCCCGTCTCCAGGCTAAACATCCCCAGCTCCCTCAGCTGCTCCTCATATGATTTGCTTCTTTCTCTTTAGAATAACTGAAAACCAATTATTATACATGAACTCCAAAGACTGCAGTAATACTCCAGGAGCCATGCTCTGGTGCTGAAATGGGCAAAGTCCAGAAAAAGATTTTTGTTTTCATACAACTTTTTATTTCCTTTTGGTGGGTTGACTCTGGGTGGACACAACTGGCCCACCAAAGCTGCTCCTTCCTCCTCAGGGGAGCATACCCTTCCCCTTCTCCAGCACAGTGTCCCTCCCATGGGAGACTGTTCACCAACTTCTCCAATGTGGGTCCTTATCATGAGCTGCAGTTCTTCATGAACTGCTACAGTGTCTTTTCCATGGGGTGCAGGCCTTCCGAAGCAAACTGCTCCAGCGTAGGTCCTTCACAGGGTCACAAGTCCTGCCAGCAAACCTGCTCTGGTGTGGGCTCCATTCTCCATGGGGCCACAGGTCCTGGCAGGAGCCTGGTCCTGCATGGGCTTCCCGCTGGGAAGGTGACATCCTCCTTCGGATGCATCCATTTGCTCTAGCATGGTGTCCTCTAAGGGCTGCAGGTGGATATCTGCTCCATTGTTAACCTCCATGTGCTGCAGGGGAATGTCTGCTCCAACAGCTGGAGCACCTTCTCCCCTTCTTTCTGCACTGACCTTCATGTCTGCAGAGTTGCTCCTCTCACATCTCATTCCTTCCTCTGGCTGACGATTGCTGATGTTTTGTTTCTGGGGTTTTTTTTCCCCCTTTTTTAACCATGTTATCCTAGAGGCACTACCACTGTCGCTGATGGGCTTGGCCTTGGCCAGAGAGAGGTCTTGGAGCCAGCTGACATAGACTACCTCAGACACAGGGGAAACTTCTAGCAGCTTCTCACAAAAGTCATACTCTGGCTACCCTGCTGCAAACCTTGCCATCCAAATACAATGCAATCATTCACTCATTCCATTAATTCTTCACTTCTTTCTTCATAATAAATTTAAAGACAGTTTATAAGCATGATTAATTAATCATGGTTACCTTTTCACAGTGCAGTATGTTTCACTTGAGTGAGGAAAAACTAACAACAGTGTAGCTGAATTATCTCCAGATCAAAATTAAGAAAAGCAATGCTTAATAACCAAACTTTGTAATTTTTTAGTTAGAGATGGAGAATGCTACACATTTTGTTGGGGGCTCACAATAAATTGTGTGTCTACTTGAATCGGGTGTTGTCTTGTGCTTGGAAAAACCTTAAAAATCTCAAACTGGAATAGTGGTCTTAAATTGTCCCTTAAAGGTAGTTGGCATCAATAGGAGAGGTAGATTTAAAAGTATTTTGAAACATGTTTTGAACATGCAGTTCATGAGAGCTTGTAGAGTTCTCTCAGGGTAAGTTTCACAAAGCATCTTATGGAAGCTTTACTTTTAAAATAAATTATCTTAATAATTTACTGTAGGTTTTAGAGAGCAGCAAATCAGAATCAATTTTCACAGCTTATATATTTCATGGATCTTAAAATTAATTACTGAAACGAGTCACCCATTTTATTTTGCATTTTCCAGTCTAACCTTAGACCATAATTAAATCTTTCTTTACACAGTTTATTTGATTAACTCTTAGGGATTGCAGCAGTGTCAAATCACTGCATCCAGACTATAGAGGAAAATATTTTGAAGTATCTGTCAGTGAACAGATGAGGAAATGATACATCTCTAAGCCTGTGTTTTGGATGCTGTCTTGATACCCTGACATCTTGTTGTCCCCTAGAACCTAGTTGAAAAGAGCCAGATCATTGTAGGCAGGATCATTGTTAACAGTTTTGCTTTAGAAGAGGCAATCATACAATATTGCTCTTCCCCATATTTGAAATTTCAAGGCTGGATTGGATTTTTGTTCAAAAAATAGCTTTAATGGGCAACTGTAAGGAAGTAGTTTTGCCTTCTCTTTGAATAAGCAAAGCAAAAAAATAGGGCCTCCACAGGAACATGTAGATGACAGAATCATTTTGGCTGGAAAAAACCTTTAAAGATCATGAAGTCCAACCATTAACTGCCAAGTCCACCACTAAACCATGTCCCTAAGCATCACATCTATTAGCATTTGAATACCTTCAGGGATGGTGACTGAACCACTTCCCTGGGCAGCCTGCTCCAATGACTGACAACCCTTTTGATGAAGTTTTTCCTAATATGTAATTTAAACCTCCCCTGGCACAACTTGAGGCCATTTCCTTGGTTGCCATTTCCTTCGCTTGCTACTTGGGCGAAGAGACCAACAGTCACCTGGCTACAACTTCCCTTCAGGTAGTTGTAGAGAACAATCAGGTCTCTTCTCAGCTTCCTTTACTCCAGATTAAACAACCCCAGTTCCATCAGCTGCTTTTTGAAAGGCTTGTGCTCTGTATCTCCTTCACCAGCTTCATTACCCTTCTCTGGACCTGCTCCAGCACCTCAATGTCTGTCTTGTAGTGAGGGGCCCAAAACTTAACACAGTACACAAGGTGCGGCCTCACCGGTGCCAAGTTCAGGGGGCCAATCTCTTCCTTAGCCTGCTGGCCACACTATTTCTGATACAGGCCAGGATGCTGTTGGCCTTCTTGGCTACCTGGGCACACTGCTGGCTGATACTCAGCCAGTTCCAACCAATACAGTCCTTTTCCTCTGGTATAAGGTAGAAGCTTGGAAATATGGAGAGATCAGCAGGGTGTATGATCTATCTTTCAAAAAAATTATGAATGTTATTCTGTTCAATTAACAAACGAAAATATTCTTTAATTTTTTGGGGGATTTTTTTTTAGAATTAGAGTAGCTATTATCATTAGAAAGATGAAAACAATGGTGTTGCCTAGAAGATCTCAAGTGTAAACTGTCTGTAAGGTAAAGAATCACAGTCTGATTCATAGGAAGATCAAAAGGTAGACACAGTCTGGTGGTAAATGAATTTTACTAGGTAACTGAACTTCCTCATCCATTTAGAAAAATCTTTTGGCTTTTCATTTTTATTTTTAAGATGGAAGAGAGGTGGGAACACTTTAATATCTTAACAGCTTGTGTGCGGGTTGTTTTTGGAGGTTATTTTGGCAATGTCAAACAAGCAGCATGCTTCGGTTCCTGGGAAGTGTTAAGGGACTGTGGTAGTACGCTGAAAAAACAGACCAACTTGATAAAACTAGGGCATCTGGCACACAAATAATGTTCTTGCATGTCAAAACATGCTATTGTGTGATATGTTTTGAATCAGCTGTTGTTTCTAATTCCTACTGAAGCCTTGATTACTCTAAACTGAGTAGAAAAACTTAGAGAAAGGGTTTCAGATATAACTGGACCAGTAGTGATCTCAAAGAAAAGATGCTAAGAATAAAGAGAACACCCTAAAGTGAAAATACATTAGCAGAACCTCTTACATAAAGGATAACTCGAGACAGGTGGAGTGGACTGCTATTTACTTTATCTCAGCTTTCTCTCAGAACTGATAGGTGAACCTGCATGTCCAGCATCTCTTAACAAAGCAGTGAGAAGAAACAGGAGGAAAAATGGTGTAGTAAATACTAATGGAGCTGTCTAAGTATTGGTCTGGGACCAGTTTCACTAATGTGAACCATCAGTGAAAAAGAAAGCAGGTATGAGAAGCAGGGAGGAGGAAACTGATGAAACACACTGACAGCTCAACGATAAGCACCACCATCTCTCTAAAAAGAGATCAGGCTACTACACAGAATCACAGAAGTGACCTTCAAAGATCATCTAGTCCAACACCCTCCACTAGCCCAGGTTGCCCAAAGCCCCATTCAACCTGGCCTTGAACACTGCCAGGGAGGGGGAATCTGCAGCTTCTCTGGGCCACCTGTTCCAAATGTCTCACCACTAGCTCCATAATATCTAGCTTAAATCTACCCTCTTTCAGTTTAAATCTGTTTTCCCTTGTCCTATAACTACAAGCCTTAGTAAATGTCTCTCTATGTCTTATAATTTTCTGATAATCTCAAATCCTGAAGTACCATAAATGAAATGGCTGAAATGTAGTCCAGAAAAGAAGTCCAGAAGACTGCTAGAAGTTTAGCTGTCTGAAGAGATCTGAAAGGATTTGATTAGGTTTTACTCTAAGCTACCAGTGTAATTCAGCTATGAAAAAAGGTGTATGTGACATTTGTAGAAGTCTCTAATGAAACCTCGTATGGAAAGGTTCTTCTATAAGAAGAGCTCAATTCAAAGCAGAATAGGAATAAGTAAAGTTTTGGAGGTGATCAAGGAATGAAGACTTACTGTTGAGTTTATGCCACAGAGATGCTACACTGAGTTAAATTAGATCAATTCTCAAAAACTGAGTAAATCTGGCAAGTAATTTCTGTATACACTAGTTAGATATCTAATCCAGTCTTGCTTTGAGTTGCTACTCTGAGACACATTAATATAGCAAAATCAAGAGTTGACCGATCTTCAGGAATCCATCAGGTGACCGGGTCTCAAGGAGAGGAAAAAAATTGCTGAAGTAGGGAAACTTTTGGCATAAGACAATACTGAATATAAACTGTTAATAAATGCAGGCTAGATTTTTTAGAGACCTTTAAGGCTTCAGCACAAGTTGCAGCAGAATTACTGACAGAAAGTACCAAATAGGGATGTTTAATAGGATGCAAACAGGAGAAAAAGAAAAAGAATATTAACTCATTCAAGCTTGATTAAGGCACACATGCCTAATACATTTTGTTATATGGAGTGAGTGACTTTGTTTTCAATATTTCATTTACAAAAACATTGTTTTGGATTTTGTTTTTTAACAAAAAAAAAAAGCTACGCATAGTTTACTTCTTTATAGGAATATTGCTTCTGACATTTCAGTTAAGCCATAACAGGTGATTGAAGAACACCATAATGATGATAAATTGTTAAGTAGTTAAGCAACATACTTAATTTTCTAGGTATTGTTAGAAGTAAATTGAATAATAGATTAATTGAACATCCAAATTAAAAAATGAAAAGCTATCGAAATAATTACGAAAATGGGTTACACTTTGGCAAAGTGGTGTGAAGATAATTGTAAGGAAGAAGATTGAAAAGACAAAAAAAGCTGTCTTGTAAGGAAGTTGGTGAAAAGTATCACTGAATCTGCAGAGCAATATATTTCTGTTACTTTGATGGACACAGAAGATACTGTTTGAATAAAAATTTAGAAAAACGTGATTCAGCCTGTGAACAATTAAAAAAAAAAAAAGGAAAAAAGATCAGAAGATGTATGTATTAACAAGAGAGGCAAGGAAGATGCTTTGATCAGGCAGGATTTTAATTACCCAGCAATTAAATGAATTGTACAGTTAAGTGTGTACAGAATGTGAAATGGAAAATATGTTAATTGTAGTGGAGGAATATTTTGAATAGCCTATGTAGGACAGGTTCAATGTGTAATTGGCTTCGGGCAGTAAGCAAGAGAGGAGCCCTTATTCCAAAATGCATACACTGAGCTTTCCTTATCTGGCTTCTGACATTCTTCAGCTTTTGTCTTATTTCATGTGAAAAAACAACGTATATGCTTGGAAGTGAATGCCAAGAATGGTGTAAATGAAAGCAGTCCTTTCACTGACTAAATTGTACTTTGGCTCAAAAGCTTTTCTGCTAAGAAAGAAAAGAAAGTGCCATTATACTGGACTATTACATCTTCTTGGTAGGAGTGCAAAGATACTCTGTTGTAGTTTAAAATTAACCAAGATAAAAGTTTTCCTTTTATTTCTGTATTGTACTGAAAGCCAAATTCTCCAGATATTTCTGTGTTCCCACCCTTACCCCCATGTATTTTGACTCATGGGGTCACGCCAGTGTGACCTATTATCAGTAAAAGTTCCCCAGCAAACAGACATTTGGATAAGAGGGAAGTTGGTTTAATTCTCAGTGTTCATTCTAAAGCAGTCCTTTATTTCATCAAGGAAGCAGAAGTGAATTAACAACTGTAAAGAACATAAATCCACCTCAATAAGCCATGTAATACTGAAATTAATAGCTTCCAACTGTCAAAACCTCAACACTACAAGCACAGACCAGAACAGACAGATTTGTTTGAGGAAATATAAGCTTTACCAAAGTCCTCTCTTTCATGTTCTCTCCTTTTCAGTCTCTTTCTCTCTCAACATTGGCAGCTATCTCTTTTTTAGCATGACAGATATTGTTTTTGCTATCTTTTCTCCATTTTTGTAATCTTTTTCCTTTGCCTGATCCATCTACCCATTGTCTCTGTGGTAAAACAATGTCAGAGCTTGACTTGATGTTACTTTTGGTTTCATTTTGTATCCCAGACCTTTGCATGAAGCAGTCATAAAATATTTTTTGAAAAGAGAGGTTGTACAGTTTTAGGCCAGAAAGAACTTAATTTCATTTGACTTAAATCGTTAATTGACTTAATTTTACACAGGAAGCCAGTCAGAAAGAAAATCGTTCCTGAGCTGTGATTCTGTGTGCTCACTGATACTGTATACTCAGTACTCAACTTTTTATTTTAGTATCTGCTTCCTTATTAAACAGAAATTCAGGCTTATTTCAATAACTTTTCTGATTATCTATGGATACATTAGAAAAAGTTACAGAGGAAAGGCTAGGGTTTTTTTGCATCTTAGGATATAAAAGAGGAGCTGAGCTAATGTTTTATTCCTTTGGACAAAAGGACTTCAACATAGATACTCAAGTTGTTTTCTGTTGCTTGTTATGTTTTGTATAGTGTCATGTAAAGTTGTGGCTCAATCATATCAGACATGTACAAAATTGTTACAGAACTTTTATATCAAGGCCAGACACAAGAGATGAAATAAGGAAGAATCTTAATTAAAAATGTTAGTAGTCTATAGAAAGGGTAGAATGTCTTGGCAGTGTCTGGAATTACAGAGCAAAATAATTGGTTGCCGCATGTGAAAACTTCAGGAAAGTAAAAAAGGCAGCAGCAGCAATCCTCAATAATTAAAAGAAATGTTAAGGGATAATTACATTTCTGTGCTTTGATAAACAGTCAGCTGTCAGTTATCTGAGTGACTGATGGGATTGGGTTGTTGAAGCTAAGGGAGAAGCCCAGGTATTACAAGTATTGGAGACCGTAATTAGGAACTTCAGAGCACAGTCCTGGTTGGAAGTTTTCCAACATTGGTCCCAGCTGTGAGAGCATTTGGTATATTTGTTTTAGTGGGATGTAAAGACTCAGAGTTGTTTTTATGCTGTACCCAAGCTCTAGACTCCATCTGGAGCCCTGCTGAGTGTGGGGATCAGCAGCTCAGATCTTGTAAGGCTTCATGGCTTGGGCTTAGATGGATACATAGGGTAAAACATGGCTTTGTACTTATATGTTAGGGTACAGGGTTTCAGAGCCCTTGTTTGAAACGAGATGCATTTGTAGCTTGTTCCTTCTGCCCAGAAATTAAGGTCCCCCACTCAAAACGGGAGCTGACCCTGTAGGGACAAGTTCCACAATGTCTGTCTACTGGATTCTTTCATGGCATTTAACTCCCAATAACTGCATCACCTCTTGCATTGTTATCAATTTTTCCCATATGCTTCACTCCAGAAGGAAAACATGCAGGTTTCTCTCACCAACACAAATGCCAAATAGTGTTAGTAAAACAAAGGAAATGGAAAATGAGAGAACTGTAATCTAAGTTTTGAGGTTAAGATCAGTGAACACCTGTCAATTGGAGTGAACATCCTGAACTTTGCCTGTTGAAGAGGCAAAACGACCTCTTCTTGTTTCCTAGCGACTATAATTTTCTATAACTTGCTGAAGCAAACAGTGAGTTTCTGAACATCTGTTCCTAATGAAGATATTAATCAGCAACGTGCTCTCTATTTGCTGTTTATGAACTACTTTTGTTAAACAGTTAGGCTGTATTTGAAGTAAATTATTTCTCTTTATGGGACTTAATAGATAGTTATTTGTATTGTCTGCATAATGTTTTAAATTAGTCTCGTAACATGAAGCATACATCTTTATGTTATTTAATTCAAAAGTAGATTGCAGAAGGTGTCTCAATATAATTTTGTTTTGAGAGTCTTTTGTAAACTGATTGAGCTCAGCCTGCAAACCTTGCTGCGAATTGGAATTTCAAGATTAAATTTATTTGTGACTCATTTCCAGCCCTTTTGTTCTCATGTCAATATTGTTCTTTAGTTTAAATAGCTTTTTTCAGTCTTTGATGTTTGTCTTTTTTTGCTTTCTTTTGTGCATTTTGAGACAGCAGTCAGGATACATCTCCTAGTCTCCTTAACAGCATAGGGATTTTTTTTATTGCCCACCCCACAATTGTCTCAGTAGCCTGTATCTGTGTCTGTTGTAAAGTGTTTTGGGGTTTTTGTTGTTTTCTTAGATCTGGATGACAAGCTTAGATCTTCAGTAGCATTATTGCTGATGTAGTTCCTTAATGATCTCTACCTTAATAAAATAAATCTATACTTTCATTTTCAACACAATCTATTTTCCTTTATCAATCCACAAAATTATAGTGAATATTTAGTATTTCACACAACATGATATAAGCTATTGAAAGAAAAATGGATTCTCTAACACACATTAGTTTGAAATTGTCAATGATGGAGTAAATCCAGCTTACTAAACCTGGCTCACTTCAAATTTTATGTATTAAGATCATGTGAATTCTGTTGTTATCTGGCTAAAACACAGTGGTTAGCACGTTGCTGGTGGCTCTCTAGCACAGTGTGATCTTGTATGTTTAAGGTGGATAATAATGTAATCAGTTTGAGTAAATACAAAATAATTAAAGAAACAAAACTTTCAGAAGTTAGTTTTGATTACATTTCAAGTTTCGGCTACTCAACACCATGACCAATGGTGTAGTACAGCAGCATCAGGCCTTGTTTCTGTCACATCAACGTCCTGTTGCGAGGAAGCATCTATAGTATTTCAGATGGAGAACCGTTTCCTCTCTTGATGTGAAATTCCTGCATTATTAGGTGTTTTCATCTGTCTTAGCAAATGGAAAGGAAGATGCTCAACATGACCTTGGGAGTAATTTCTCTGAACAGCTGGAATGACATCGCATTTGCGAGGTCTCTGCCGTTCCCCTGGCTGTGTTGATAATGTTGCAGGCGAAGGTATTTTCTGAAGAAAAGGCTCCTTCCTGCTGTCATTTGCCCTGATGCTGAGAAAACCATCCTGTTGTGGCTGTGAATGCTGCATCTCGGTAGCTGTCTAGTGAGAATTGGATTGATGCCTGCAGCTCGATCACTAAATGGTCAGATATATATAGCGGCTTTTTTCCTGTTCTCTAGGCTTGTATTCCGAGTCACAATGTGATGTTTCTCTATCTGGGTAACTTGTATTGTCCTTGTGAATGTAGAATCGAGTATCTGTTTCTTCTGGTTACAGATGAATTTAATGATTCGGTTAGATTTCATTACACAATAGTGGTGGGGCTTGCCACATGCACAGGCAAAATCTTGGAAATCAGAATGTATGGGGTGTCCATGCCCAGGTGCCTCTGTGAAGAGGAATCCTGCCAAGGAAGGAGCAGCAGCACAGGGACACCGAGGCCGCAGCAGGAGGAGGGGGGGCAGGAGGTGCCTCAGGCCTGGAGCAGGGATCCCCTGCAGAGCCCCCGCTGGAGCAGAGACCTACCCTGCAGCCCAGGGAGGGCCCCACACTGCAGCATGGGGGTATTTCCTGCAGGAGCTGTGGGCTTGGGGAACCCTGGGTGGGAGCAGGGTGTCCCTGAAGGGCTGCGGCCTGGGCAGGGGCCCGCGCTGGAGCAGGGAGATATGGGGGTGAATGACCCAGAGAGTCTGTCATGGACCCACTGCAACCCCCATCCCCAGCCCTGCACCCATCGTGGGGGAGAGGAGTCATGAGTGAGGGGGTGAAGGTGGGAATGGGGCAGGAAGGTATTTTGAATTTTGATGTAGTTTCTTACTATCTAATTCTGTTTTAATTGGCAGTAAGATAATTTTACTCAAGTTGAGTCTGTTTTGCCAGTGAAACTGAATTGTAAGTGATCTCCCTGTCTTTTATCTTGACCCACTGAGGTTTTTAAATCCTTTTCTCTTCCCCTGTCCTGTTGTGCAGCCAGGAGTAAGCAAGCAGCTGGGGTGAACATCTGACAGCTGACCAAAACCAACCCACCGCAGATTGCTAATTCACTATCTGGATACTTGCTTTGAATTACTGGGGTTTGGGGAGGTTTTGTACTGCAATCCGTGCAGTTCCTTGGAGCCAGTAATACTCAGAAATGTCTGCAAAAGCAATAGACACTTCACAAAGGTAAAACATGTTCTAGAGTGACACAAAGCAAGGAATGAAAATGAGACAATGCAGGATTGTTTCCTTGTGAGAAACTGTATTGGCTTTCTAGCTGTCACAGTACATATTTTGGTACAGGAGGGTCCATTCAGGGAGCTGTGTGTATTTCAGTCAAGTGAAAATGAGCAGAGGCAAACCAGGACTGTGACACTTAGTGATACATGCCTGATAGGTGAGGCAGCTTGTAATAGAAGTTGGCAATGATAATCTGGAAGCTGTTCTTCAAAAGGCATGGTGGCAGACAATGAAATTCTGTTATTTTAAGAGACTGAAAAAATGCAACCATTTGATCGTGATGCAGAGCTAAGCTTCCTAAGTTTTCTTATGTTCTTGTAATAAATTGTTTCCTAGGCATTGTATTATGTGAGATTAAGAATAACTCTGACATAATGTATGACAACATTCTTAATCCTTCTTGTTCTCCTTTAAAGTATCTTTTGTATTGCATTGGCACTGGTAACTTGGTAATAATTCAGCAGTGCTACCTAATTTATGTAAAATAACACAGGTGGCATTTACTTCTATCTTTTATCTGGAGTTTCACTCTGTGGAGCTGTTTGTTTCCCATATGGCATGCCATAACCATGCTTTTAGGCAAATTCAGTTGGATCGTTCTATGGTATGAACTCAGCAGAAAATTGTTACATGCCTACATTTAATGGGACCAAAGAATTACAGGAAATTAGAGATTTTATTTAGGTCAGGAACTACATTTTATTCAGATCTTGTTGTGTGTAGATACTGACTAAAACATTGCTCCATTGGATTTTTGAAGGACCTTGCCTGTGCCTTCAGTTATCTCATTTTACGTTTATGATTCTAATTAGAAATTCACTTTGTATGGAGTAGTGGATATTTCTCAGTTGCACAAATTCCAAATGTGACCCCTGATTGTTCAATTATTTTTGGTTTTCGTAGTAGTTCACACTAACATGCATATTCCCAGTATGCCAGTCTTTTGGATGTTGATGGGTAGTACTATTTATATCCAGACTTGAAGTAATAAAGTCTTTGAACTACTTTTGGGAAGAAGCTTTAAACTGAAATACTGTAGTGATGCCTCCTGTGCTTTTCCTGACATCCTAAAATCTAGAGCAGAGGCTATGTGAAAGGCTTTTCTGAGTTAACACTGAAGAAAAAGGAGATGTAAGTGCAGGTTCAAATATTTTCAGTGCTAAAGTGGAATTGCCCTGGGCATTTCACAAGAAATTAAATCTGAGTACATGGTATCTAGAAATTAATAACAATGAAAATTATATATACAGGGATTAGATAGTCCTTAATTGTTATTACTTCATATTCTGATGGCGAAGTGAATTTATTAAAGTTTTCAAAAGCTGAAATAAACACAAATAAATATTTTGTTTAGTAAAATTTTACTCATATGTAATAATGCTTGCATGAAAAGTCATTTGGGATACTTTCTATTTTGGAACAGGGATTAAAATGAATCAGAGTCATTTTTCTGTTCATTAAGTAACTCACTCCTGCTCCATCATAAATAATAAATAAAACGATAGACTCATCACTTGTTAGTGAAATCTGAGTATCAGCAAGTAAGTTAATAGGAACAGCAAGTAAAAAGCAAGCTAATGTCAGCATAAAATACCTTTGAAACTTCCTAAAGCTGTGTGTTGAAGATCAAGATTGTATACCTTCTGCTGCTTAAGAAAGTGGAAGTTACCAAGATTTACCTGTAGATCTGTTTGCTGTTTTTTCCATTCCCATACCACATTCAAGCTAGCTATAATTACCAAGAATATAGAACATTTAATTTCTTAAGCTTACCCATGAAGCTGGGTGATTTTCAAATGTTCAGATAAGCTCGTTCCATAAGATCCTTAACATGACAGAAGTAGCTGCGTGTTTCTTCCTTTCAACCCCTGTTACCAGAGAAACCTTATTACGGAAAGTCAAGGCATTATGAATGTATAAATTCTGATCTCCACCACCACCCCCCAAAAAAAACCCCAAGCCCCAGCCCATCTATAAAACACCCGAGATTTCTACCCTGTTTCTGGGGTTGAGTATGTTAGAACTTTTATGAGGAAGTCTGAGAAGTTTTGGTGCTGTCAGAAGAAATGCATCTTTCTTTCTCCTGTCTCCCTATTTTTGATAGGTTGACACTGGCTGGACACCAAGTGCCCAACCAAAGCTGCTTTATCACACCCCTCCTCAACTGGCCAAAGAAATAGAGCAAAAGACTGGAGAGGTGAGATAAAGACAGGGACATCACCTCCTCAGTTACCAATGTGGGCAAAAATGACTCAACTCACAAATATAGAATTATTAGCAATCAAACCAGAGTAGTGTAATGAGAAATAAAGCCAAATCTTAAAAATACCTTCCCCCCACCTCCTGCTTCCCAGGATTTACTGAATTCTTGGTTTTCGCTACCTTCTCCTCTGGCATCAGAGAGGGATGGATAATTAGGATTGCAGTTAGTTCATCCCATGCTGTCCTCTATGGATTGCCGGTGGATATCTACTCCATTGTTAACCTTCAGGCACTGCAGGGGGGACCCCTGCCTCACCACGGTCTTCTCCATAGTCTGCAGGAGAATTTCTGGAGCACCTTCTCCCCTTCCTAACCTTGATGTCTGCAGAGTTGTTTCTCTCACATATTCTCACTCCTTCCTTCCAGCTCCAATTGCTCCTGGTGTTTTTTTCCCCATAGCTAAGTTATGCCGGAGGCCTACCACTGTCTCTGATGGGCTCAGACTTGGCTGATGATGGGTTCATCTTGGAGCCGGCTGATATTGGCTCTATCACACATAGATACAGCTTCTCACAGAAGCCACCCATATAGCCCCTCTGACTACCAAATCTTTACCCATAGAAACCAAATGCCTGTCTCATTTTTCATCTCGTGTGTGTGCAGAGGTGTCTCACTGAAGCCAAACCATGTCTGTGATTTTGAAGATGTGTGGATTATAATATCGTAGGCTCTGTTGGCTGCCTGAAAGCACCAACGACACTAGGAAATTTATACTTTACCCTGCTGATTGTTGGAAAATATGAGCTCTTGATTGGTATGCAATTAGAAGTGTAACATTCTGTTAAACATATCACACAGCATATGGCATGTTAGTAGCAAATCCTCTAATTTAAAATGAAAAAAAAGTATGTAGTTCTGCATATTAACAATTTTTGCAGGGAATCAAAATTTGCTATTTGTCTAAATGTCAGAGGGGAAAAAGCCATCCTTAGTTATTTTGGTAATCTAAATTTGGTATATGTTTGATAAAATTTCTGTTCTCTTAATAAACAAACAGAGAAGAGGAAAACCCATAATATAGTCAAATGTGCTGTTAGTTCCAACTAATCAAAACTATGAGTTTTATTAAAAAAAAAAAACCCACATAAAATTACCTCACCACATCTGCTTTAATTCCAACAAATTAAAAATGCTGAAGCATACACATAATTGCAGAACCATAGGGGAAAAACGAAGACAAAAGACCCTGAGTGGAATTCATTGATGGGCAATAAGATGGTGCATTGTTCTGTCAATTAAAAACATAGAAAGTATCCAGAGACAGAAGAACATTTCTTTAAAAACCTCAGTGGTTTGAAGACTTGATAAACTCTCTAGTCTTCTAGTACATATTCTTGGATTTTTTGGTGGTGTGTTTTGGGAGGCTTGGAATAAGTTTCACACATTTACCAAGGTGCTGAAAACAATATGCTTCTGTTTGAAGCCAGAGTTTTGCTTTAGCAAAGTCTTCTCCCTTAGGCCTAGGGATGATTAGTACTGAGATGTACTAGCCCATTTATAAGACTAATTGCTAGCACTGCTAATTGTAGGCATGATTCATTGAAAGATGGTTTGGTGGCCCAGGCTAAGATGGGGGTAAGTAAACCACATCTGAAAAAGAAAGAGTTTCCTTTAGCAGTGGTTGAGCAGGATTACTGTATGTCTTCAAATATGATTAGTCTTGGAGAGGATGGCATTTCATTGATTGACTGCACTTGCAGCATGATTTTTATCAGTGGAGGTTAAAAATCATGGAATGCTTCAGACATGTTTTTGTTAACAGGATACTTGACAATCTTGTTATTTCTAATATCTTTAGATGGTCAATTTATCTCATGTTTGGCAGGTAATATTTGTCTTGTTCCTCAAAGTTTCTGACTTCCTAGTCAGTCTTTCACTTTTGCTATGTCAGGATAACTCATCACTTGAAAAATGTGCCTTCCTTCTGCTTTAATTTACATCTTCTTTCTGGTATTTTTCCCATGGCATAGTATTTCTGAGACATCAGTCTAATGGTGTATTTACCAACGTATCCCAAAGTAACCTACTAGAGCTGGCTTTATTAAGTGTGTATCCTGAAATGGTAAGTAGGATTCCTCTTCTCATCTCCTCATCATCCCCACCTTTGTCACCCTCCTACTTCGATCACGAGAGTGACTCTTACCACAATCCAGCCGGGTGCTGCAGAGCTGCAGCCCAGCCTTGTGAGAATCTGCATCCCTATCTAAAACTGGGCAGGGAAGTAAGTTTTTCTGCTCTAGCAGATAGCAGATCATTTATTATGCTCAAGTACTGACATGGGTTTTGTTGTGACTTTGTACTTCATTTTGACATTGCATTATACAGTCAATTTGGCATTGAACTGGAGAAAATGAGAATACTAGGGAAGCTGATTCCTCAAATTATTAATTTTATATCAAAGACAGCTCTGCAGAATGTTTCATGGAAGGAGTGAGGGTTTTTTGTTGGTTTTTTTTTTCATTCTGCTTTACTCACTAAATTATACAGTTACTTTGGAAATCTTAAATCTAGTACATTTAAAATCAGTTTGTGCTACAAAGCCTGCGGTTTGGTTATCGGTCGTTCATGTTGTGTGTTGTAGTCGCTAATCCTTTTAATGAAGAGCTTTTAGCATTGAAGAGTTTCTATTTATAGTAAAGCCATTAGAGCATAAAGCTCCTCATTGCTATTCTGCAGCGTGTAGCTGTAATGTTTGTCAGTGGAGAAAAGATATTTTTAGCTGCAGCATTGAAAACTGAGGCTGAAAGGTCAAGAATCCTCGCGGGTATATGTTCTGCTACATCAGTGCTATCACACAGCTGCTGTTTACTCTCTTATCGTTCTTCAGTAATAAGAAGATTTCTTTATTGTGACACTAAAGGTATAAAGCATCAAAAAGATTTTGTGCATGAAATGAATACTCCGGGAAGGATGATGTATCCAATCGCGTTAAATGTTCTACTTTCCCTTAAGTGAATGATTTTATTTTCCCAAAGACTATCTCAATACCTATTCGTCAAAGATTCATTCTAGGAAAGTTTTTTATTAAAGGGGATAAGACCTAATGCAAGCGAAAGGCAATCTGCTGCAGTAGTGAAGAATTTTAAGTACATGCTATTCCGCCTGACATCTACACCATTCATTTTCTTAGCAGCGTGCTGCATGAGCAGAAGACATAATATCAACGTGTAGTTTGCCAAAGCAGAAAGAACCTGCAGATTTCTGTTGGTAGCTTGAGGAACAGAATTGTGGGTGGTGGTGATTATATCTGCAACAGGACAGCTCGTAGCGTGCTGGATAGGTACTCAGCAAGCACAAAAAGATCACGTGGCCCTATTGAAACAGGATATGATAGATTATATGTAAAAGGGAGAAAGGAGGGGGGAAAAAAAGGGATAATTATAGGAATACAAGGCTGCATGTATTATCTGAGTGTACAATGTGGAGGCTTCAGAGGGTTTTCTAATATCTTTATATAAAAATCAGGGGGAAAAAGAGATTAATTGCCACATTGAGAAAATTAGAGCTGTGTGATCAAAGGAAAGGCATAGAAGAAATGGCCTGTTGACAGATGGCTTATAAAAATGAAAAGATTTTGCAGAGGATATGAGTCTGGAGTTTTGTGCTGCTTGGGGAGGTACAGGCACTGTCATATTTTAATAATAATAAGCTGCTATGTGACCCTTTTTATTCACTAAACATTATGTAGCATAAGAAAGGTGTGAGTAAAATAATACACTGATAGGTACACTTTCTTCTCAGGGTATAATGAAATTAATTGTACTTCTCTCAGAATTTCTTCAAGGTCTTGCTGCTGGAGGTTGTTCTTATCTTCTGACAAATGGAAGCCATTATCATATACCTTTTAAAATATGTTCCTTCATCTCAGGAAATTATTTTAATTCTACCCATTCTGCATATCCAAAAAAATTTTTAACACTATCTTTTCCAAATTTTCTCTGTAGACAGCATTTGACTTAGTCCATGTGGTTGTAATTGTTAACATTGTTCTGTCTGTTATAGTTGTGCCAGGCAGCAGCACAGCCTGAACACACATTAACAGGCACCTCCTGTCCCCAGGTTCTTGTAGATAAATACACCAAAATTTGAAGGATTGTCAAAATGAATTGGAGCAACTGAAAAGATCTCAATTCTACAATTATTTTCTTTTTGAATGGGATTTAGGGAAGTGGGCATTGGCTGAAGGGAATGACAGAAAGGGAGGGTACGGCTTTATTAAAACACAAAGCATTAATGGCTTGTTCCTATCAAAATCATCAGATGTTGCTTAGTCCCATTATCTCTCATCTCTCACTCTTATATGAAAGAATTGTGGCTGTTTCTGTCTCTGTCACCCTCCTCATGCCACAGTGACTGGGTTCCACTCACTAATATGATGGAAAACAAATGGGAGGGAGTACTTTTTTTTAATCTTTTTTTTTTTTTTTCTTTTTGCCAGGTTAGTAGGTTGAATTGTTGTGCCTGGTAACAGGGCAGTGAGCGTGGGGTAAAGGAGCAGCTGGCTCATGCTGTCCAAAGCCAGGGGCAGAAGAGGAGGGCCAGGAGGAAGCTGAGCTTCTCCTACTCCTTGCTGAGTTGAAGAGCTCTTTATTTAGTTTACCATTGTATGAAACACATGAAGAGGAAGGCCATGAGGAATGGGAACAATAGGTGGAGAGAGGCTCAATTGTGCAAGAGGAAACCAGCTTGAACAGTGAGTCTTCATGTGGAAGAGAATGTCCTAAGAAGGGGCTTTCAAAAGCTGTCCTGATGCCACTCAAAGGGGCTCTTTAAACCCATGTTGGTTTCAGGTGGTGCCAGGATATTGTTTTCTTTTTATAGATTTGTTATCTTTGAATATGCATGACTTGGAAAAAGAACACTACCTGGGACTTAATGTTGACCTGGGAGGTGGTTGCTCATACATATGAGATAGACTCATTGTATATGGAGTGGAGGAATTTATTTTGAGGTTTTGGCTTCATGATGTGTACACATACACGCTTCCTTCATGAATGTGAAACTATGGAAGCACCAGCAATGCATTTATTGTATTGTGAGAACTGTAAAGTCCTGGGATTTTGATACTAGCACAAAGATTTCTTTCCAAAGAAAGACTCCACGGTGGTTTTTATTTCTTTCTATAGCTGCTAGAGTATAGGAGGAATTCGCAGAGAATGATTTAAAAAATGATATAAACTCATAATCCATGATCTTAGCTGCCAATCAGTAAGATAGTTGTAGCTTTTGTAGCCTCTAGAAGTAGTCATGGTGTGGTGTGTGGTGAGTGAGTGGGGAAAGTAAGTTCTAGGTCACATGCTGATAAAATAGTGTTTAAATTGATGATATTTTGTGTGAAAATGCATAGTATTTTCCTGTTCTAGCCACTGTGAAAATCTTCTAGTTTTCCTATACTCCCCTAGATGATCTTAATTCTTTTTGTACCATCTAGTCCTGTGAAATCCCATGTCAGTTATCTGTCTCTGCTGCATTCTCTCTTGCTTATTTGGGTTTAGACCAGCTTTAATTACACTAATGGTGGAGTCTTTGTTGCAATTTTGCAGTCATGATGATGTCTCTTTTTTACAGTTAGCTGTTCACATACTAACTAATTTGCTTTATTAGTTAAATGTTCTTGGGAGAAACAATTTTTTTTCTTTTTTTTCTTTTATTTTTTTGCCCACAATAGGTTCTGTTAGCAAAAGCAGATTGATTGAGTCTTAATATCTGATGCTCCCACTTTTTTGATGCACTGGCATGAAGGTGAAGACCAGTCAATGTTGGTCAATTTTGGTATTTATTGACATCCAACTTTGCTGTAAATTTGTAAAACTGAATGCAAGTTAGTCACTAAAATATTTTATTTTCATTAAATCCTTCCCTGGATATCTTCTGTGTGCAGAGATAGGTTAAAAATAATTGCAAAGCAAACATGCTGGCCTTTATTGACATAGATTCAATGAACATGCAGCAATTGACAGTTGCCTTTTACTAGTTTCATATTTTCACTTTAAATACATAGTTTCTGTGAGAGAGTGGAAATGTCAAAGCTGTATCTGTAGTGAAGACAAAAATACTTGCCTGTAATTACTGTTCTCTGGAAGTGTTCTTTGTGAGAGAGGCTTTATCTGTTCTTCCTCCTGCCGTATCTGAGGCTTGTATATTCTTTTCTTGATTTGTTTGTTAACCAAGGGAAATTTTTTATCTTCTTACTCTCTTGTGTTTTGAGATTTGCCGTGTGATTGCTTCTAATTTCAAACTTTGCAAATTTTATGAAATATGGAAATGTGACCTGGTTCTGACCTTGTATACCTACACCATGTTTTGTAGCGATGCCCCTAGCATGTTTGATGGCAATTCAAGTCCTTTTATTTGCATTCTGTCATCACAAAATATATTTGGCTCCTGGTTACTGTATAAAAGGATTAACGATTCCTGACACAGCTGAAGTTTCGTGTTAGGAATCTCCTCGTAACAACTGAAATATCAAGGGTGTTTATTACAGGAATCACAGAATCACAGAGTTGTAGGGGTTGGAAGGGACCTCGAGAGATCATTGGGTCCAACCCCCCTGCCAAAGCAGCTCCCCAGCTCATACTGCACAGATAGGCATCCAGATGAGTCTTGAATATCTCCAGAGAAGGAGACCCCCCTGGGCAGCCTATTCCAGTGCTCTGTCACCCTTACTGTAAAAAAATTTCCTCTGCATGTTGGTGTGGAACTTCCTGTGCTCCAATTTGCAGCCCCTTGTCCTGTCTCCACAGACCAACGAAAAGGGGCAGGCCAATTCCCCCTGCACCCCATGCTTAAGATATTTATAAACATTGATTAGGTCCCCCCTCAGTCTTCTTTTCTCCAGGAAGATTGAGTTGCTTTGAGAGATGTGTGGAGATCTGTGCAAAAGTGTCGTACATGGGAGAATCTCATCATTTCAGCCATACTTTTGTGGCTGGTACAGAGCAGTCAGTACCCGGAGAGTTCAGTTTATCTACTTAAACTAATCTATGACTTCAGTTTATTGTATTATGCAGAGCCTATGCTGTAGATCCAGTTCAAATGAAAATGAAGTACTAGGTTTTAGCGTTTCACTCTGTCTGAAGCAGCAGTTGTTTGATGGTGACAATGTTGAGAACACTTTTGCAAATAAAGCTCCAGGCAGTGGCTAACATTTTAATTGTCCTGTCCTTTAACTTTGCTCATTTTAGGAGTCTTGTCGATGCTAATGCTGTCTCTGTAGTAAAAAACTAGGATGATTTGGGATTCTAGTCCTATTTGTTAAGAGGATGTATTTTATGTGCAACTAGTGACTTGCTGCTAGTGGATGGTTAAGTGTAACTACTGACTTGTTTTATTGTGTGTTTAAAGCTCTCATGAATCTCTGAAAGAGTCCTAAGACACATTTTTGCTGTGGCTTTCTGCTCATGGTTGGGTGCCATTCAAGATTTGTAAGGAATTAAAAGCTAAACTTAGCCTTGTTTGACTGCATCTCTTTCTATATAGCATCTCAGTATTTGGGATCCTGTGCAATTTATGTCAACAACATCTAAATTAGGATACTTAAGGCTAAAACATTTCTGCAATTGAACTTTGTTGTTCTTGCTGCCAGTTAAATGACATGGTCTCAGTATAAAATATTCCTCTGTTCAAGATTCCGACATGTGTGGTGTTGACATGTGGAAATGTAGATGAAGTGATAAAAGGCACTGTTATTATTGCCTGCCCACATGTATAATTTGTTTGCTGCATAAATACACCTACAGGCTTGCTCCACACAGGGGTCGAAGTAATCACATAGAAACATATATTTGCTTTGTTAATTCACCGAATTTTTCTGTGATATGTTCAACATAAACATAGATAAGCCAAGACTTCATCAGGGAAAACCATGTTTCTGCCAAATTGCATTACAGCAGACCAACAAAATTCCTTCCAAAACATTCCTTGACACTTCTGAAGGGAATACCTCAACCAGTGCATGCAACTTCTACAGTGATCAATCTCTTAATAGGGAGTAAAAGTTGAGGATGAACATAATTCTGTGTTTTTAACCAGTAACTCTGAGTCTAGCAACTGTACAATGAATAATCCAAACTGATTCTTAAAAAACATGGAATGTGAATGTAGGTATCTTATGGGGGAGCCAAAGCCTACGAAGATGTCTGACTTGGATATAATGCATTGCATCTAAGAACAAAATGAAATATGAGCTAGGAATGTGATTGTGTAAGCAGATAGTCTCCTTGGTAGCTCTAGTTTCTAACTAGTTCCCAGAAGAAAATGTTGCAAAATTCTCCTACAGAACTGGTAGAGCTCCTCTTTTGCACTGTGTATATCTGAAGAAACATATCGTTATCGGTCTCTGCAACTGCATTGCCAACCAAGGCTCCAGTGGCATTTTAATAAAATAAATGAGCAACTCTGTTTAACTGCTGAAGCAAATCCTATCTTCACTGTTTTATCTGGTTCCTTCTCTGAACTCCTTCTCCCACGTCAGCTTTCCAACTCAGCTTGTGCTAATATGCTCTCCAGCATCTCCTTAATTTTTCTTGGCTTATGTTGTCCTCCTGGGCTGACAGAGCTCGAGTCTTGCTGTTACCATTCTCTCTGAGGGTTCACGGTATGACGTGGAAGATCTCACTGCTTCTGGCTCTAGATTAGAAGTCCTGAAAAATACTAAATGGGTGTCTTTGAGGGCAGGATGAACTGACTTTTCTCTTCTGGCTAACATCATCTTTATAAGGCTGGAAGCTTATTTAGGAAGCTGCTTTTTAAGGACAAAAACCCTAACCAACCCAAAGCCCAAAACTACCACAAACCTTGGAGAGCTGGATACCAGAAAATGGTGTAACTGTAGGTAAAAGGTTTGTTGTGACTTTTAAATTGTCCAACTGCACTGCTATGAGAAGACAGTTGTTTTCACTCTGTTGCTTACCTCTTGTGAATTTATGATGCTATTTTTCTGAGAACACTGAAATGTTTCTTATCATCAGTGAGCGAATCATATCCCTGTGAGAAGCTTAATGTGCGTATTACATATAGACAGACTGGGGAAAGATCATTACTTTGCCTCAGGCTACAAAATAAGACAGTAATATAGTGGGAAGCTCAGTCTCACAGTCTCCCCGTTTAAACCAGTGAATGACTCATTTATGATACTGGTTTAAAATGCACTAGGAATGAATGATGGTGAATAAAGCTTAGAAAATGATTGGTCAGAACAATGTCTCATATTCAGAGTTTAATAATGTGTGACTTTCACACCGTATTTGAAATTAAGCTAAAACTGTGGGGCTGTATTTTTCTTCTGGCGATATCCCTGATTAATAAACATACCAATGCTTTTCCACACTGAATTACTTTCAGTATCTTTATTTGCACAACAGTGTGTCAGAGTAGTCCTTTCGCTTGTAATTTGGCTGATTTGCAAATCTTTGTTATTGCCAAGCCAGTGGCAGCTAAAGGGAGTGAGCTGACATTAGGCATAGGTCCTTCTGAATTTGAAGACTTCCACCTGAGATCCTTCTCAGCGTCACAGCAATCTTTCTGTCCAAAGACCTTCCTCATCCTGGGATTGCAAGAAACCACCCCCATGAAGAAGTTTTGTTTTTAATCGCAAGTTGAGCATCCACAAGTCTACTCAGCTTATACTAAGTTTGGTTCAGTATTGAGGCTCAGAGGTACTCCAGATGGGACGTCAAATTCCTAGTGCCCTCCTGATCGTGCAACCCACTGCTTTCCTTCTTCGTCAAGTGTAGTCTGAGGAAGACTTTTAATTGATCTGAGGGTTGCTACGATGGAGTATTTGTACTTTCTCCTCTTCCTGGTTGTGTACTCCTGGGTTTTGGCACTAGTGTTTGTATAGCTGCCAGGTAAGTCAAATTAAGGAGCTGATCTCTCTGAAAACAGTTTCCTCCCCTCACTGCCAAGTCTTCCTCCAGATTATTTCCTCAATTACTTTGTACACTTTTACTACCTAATTTGTTCCAGTTTCAGCTCTTGCCAGACTTCCCTGAGCTGATTTAACACACCAGTCTGACAGAAGACAAACCCGGGGAGAAACGTGGATAGTTTTCTGTAGCATTAGTGATTTGAATGACTGATGGGAGGATTGCCTTGATTGCTTTGAGAATTAGGGACCTAGATCCTCTGTTTCCAAAAAGAGAGAGGAAATAGTTTGCTAAGGAAGTGGAATCTCCTTTATCCCTATCCCAATCTGTCTTTTTGTGGTTCTCATTAAAAATGGTGTATTATGACCGATGCCCTTCTTTCTGTGCTTCAGTGTAGCAACCTTAGGACCTTCCATTGCTGGAGCACTTTATAGTATGCTGGGTTCTGCACATATGAAACCCCATTGCAGAACATCCTTTGATCCATATATCTATTCAGGTAGATATTTTAAAAACTAAAGCTCTTAAGACTGCTCAATTCTAACCAGTATTTGCAAATTAATGGATGAAGCTTCATTTTTCTCCAGAGTGTTATGACTAAACATGAGGAGGGAAAACAAGAGTAATCATCACTGAGAATAAACAAATAATGACTTAATAATCACAAATCTAACTGAGAAAATGGTATTAATTATTCATAGAGGGTGATTTATCTTAAAACTTGCTGTTAGACTGGCAGCTGAAATAAAGGCAGGTGCTTTTGCTTTGTCCCAGTGGGCTGGAAATACAGATTTGGAGTAAAATTTGATACCTGCATAATGATCTGGGAGAGTGTAGAGGTCTGTATAGTTGGTTTTTGTGTATGAAATTTGTTTTGAATGACAGATGGACATTCTTTTTCCAGTATTTGTACCATTTCTAGTTTCTTCTATGTGTTGCATAGAGTCTGCACTGTAACATCTTTCATTTAGCACTCTTGCTGCGTATTTTGGAACAAATATTTACAGGAATAAAGACAAATGAAAAATGCCATGTATTAAAATTTTAGCATGTATTTTAGAATTATGAAATCACTTCTAGTAGTTACACTTCACTTTTGAAGTGCTTTGCAAACACATTTAAATGTCACAAAACAATAGTATCTGAATACAAAATTTAGATTAAAGGTGGAGGCAGAGTGAGAAAGAAGAAATACAGATACGACAAAATCTTGAGCTCCAGGTCTCAGAATATCTGATTTTGTCTTCTTTTTAAATGTATTGTGATAGTAGGTTTCAGTTTTGTTGATAGGAGTATTGTGAGTGAACTATGAAAGTTTTAAAGAGGTAGAAAAGTGGTGAACAATACATTATGGAAACATTGCAATGTAGCTGGCCTGGACCTGTGCCATCATCTGATCCACACCCCACTCAGAGCAGGGCCAATCTTAATATTAAAAAGAAATGCCAAGTCAAGTGAGGTGTGAGTGGTATTGTCATTGTTTTGCAGCTTCCCAAGGTCAACCCATGAGTTAGAGGCAGGTTTGACTCCAAGTTTCCACTCCAAATTTGCCTTCTGGCTAATTTGCTTACAAATAGCTGCAGAGGCCTCTTACGTGCACTGCAATTTTTCTTCAGTAATTGCATTAATTATATTTAGAATTTATGGTCAGGTGAAGGACGTAAGGTTATGATGAGGAAAGGGAAAACAATTATGGAAATTAAATAGCTTTTACTAGAATGGGAGCCCCGAATCTGTTGCCTCAGTGAAGATGTCAACAAGATGCAAGATTAACACAGAAAAACTTGTTGGTAGATAACTGCTTTCTCCTTGATGTGTCATCTTTTAAAAGAATTGAAATTTTTTGCCTAGTGGCTTAGCTTTTCAGCATTGCATTTCATCTTGTTAAAGTGTGTGGTGTCATCTTTGTTTGAAATGTGGTAAACCAATATTTCTTTCTAGAAAAACAAGCCATACCCAAACCTGCATGTATTTGTACTCAGTGTTTATCCTACTGATCAGCTCATTTATGTGAAAATAATGCAGATTTGCTTGGGCCCATTGGGAAAAGTTGTGGTATTTACAGTTAAATATTTGTATTTTTCCTCTTCTCGCTGCGTTTTGGGTTGTGTACTAGTACAGGTGGGGTTTATTAATGTATATACATAGATCATGCAATACAACAGAAGGGAGCCAGCAGTATCCTACCTAGCTCTGTTCTCTCGCGTTGCAAGATTTTCTTGTCTTCTTGTACTGGTGGTGTATAGAATTGCATCAGGCATGTGAAGATGTGCAGGCAACTGCAGAAAAATGGTGCTGTTTGCCTGCTTCCAGAATTGTGCATATATGGCCTTTGCAAATCCAGATTTGGAGTATGTTTTGTTTTGATGGACTTTGATGGATACAGAGACCAATATGCCTTAGCTGCTTCTCTTGTGGAAATGCTAAAACCAGAACAGTTTGCCTTAAAGATGTTGCAAGAAGGCTGCTTTCCATTCAGTTCTTTCATTCAGCCAAGAATCTGATCCTGTGGGGTTACAACATCTAGAATTGAATAAACTTCTGTATGCTGTTAAGCTATGCTCAAGATTTCCAGTACTAACTCCTGAGATTCCTAATTTTTATCTGAGCCGTGACAAAATGTAATGGCTTTTAATATATTGTAATTCGCATTTTTCTTGGGCACCCTAAGAATGTTTCTGTCAGCATCTCCATCTCAGAGATTTTAATGATTTTTTTTTTTTTTCTAACATTTTCTTTAGAGAGTTGGTTCTTTTCTTGAAGCTTGTTGCCAAGTTAACTTTATTATGCTATTATTATTCAGTGGGGTGTTTTTCTTCTAAAGAACACCAGAACTTTTAAGAACTTAATTTTGTGAGAGTGGTTGACCTTCTGGGGTATTAAAATCCCACACATTTTCTTTGGGAAGATGGTTATATTTTATCTGTAGGACATCAGTCTGGAAAGAGTGAGAACTGCTTGAAAAGAACTTCTTCCAGCTACTTTTCTGTACTGATGCCTAAAATAAAATTGGTAATAATTACCAATGCCTCTTCACATGGCTTAATAATAGAACCTATGCTAGAACATCCTATCAACTGAAGATTTCATACATCATTTCAAGCAAGAAAATGCACATGGAATTTTAACAGCCTCAGGCCTTGTCAAAACAGGCAATTTTTAAAATTTTAATTTTCTATCGAAGACAGTAGTTCATTTGCTTCAACATTAGCAGTGTTTGGATCACTGACTTAAACACACTGCTGTCTATTAGTCTGACCCAACATACACTCAACCTCTTAGCTGCTACCTAAATTCAAGTCCATGAAGTTGTAGAAAGATGTTTTTTGGCTCCCAAGTATGTACATTCTTTATATTTTTAGGCAAAAAACTATTTTGGAATGATTGATGCCCACTTTGTCCAAGAACATACTTCTTTTGTGTATGCTAAGTAAAAACAAAGCATGAGAATAATGGATATTTGATCTCCTAGGAAAAAAAAAGGATTTTATCATATGATGAATTCTGGGTAAACAATTATTACGGCTGTTAGTATTACCTGTGGTTGTCACATTGTGCAATGGATTTCTATTCCTGCCAGGTAAATCAAAATGACCAATGGAAATAAAATTAAATTAGGTGTTTGCAAGATTTCGTGGTCTTTGTTACTTTACCCAATTCATGTTGGTATTCGTTGGAGAATGAGAAACTTAAAATGAGCCAGCAGTGTGCTCTTGCAGCTTGGAACGTGAATGGTATCGTGGGCTCCATGAAGAGGGGACATTCACAGGGACAGGGTGGTAATTGTCCTTCTCTACTCTGCCCTTGTGAGGACCCATCTGGAGTCCTGTGTCCAGATCTGGGGCCCCCAATACAAGAAAGATGTTGAACTGTTGGAGAGCGTTCAGAGGAGCCACAAAGATGATTAGAAGGCTGGAGCACCTCCCCTACGAAAAGAGTCTGAGGGAGCTGGGCTTGTTCAGCCTGGAGAAGAGAAGGCTGTGGGGGGACCTCATTGCAGCCTTCCAGTCCCTGAAGGGAGCAGAGAAACAGGAGGGGAATCAGCTTTTTAAAAGGGCAGACAATGTCAGGACAAGGGGGGTGGATTAAAACTAAAGGAGGAAAGGTTTAGATTAGATATTAGGGGTATGTTTTTTACAGAAAGAGTGGTGAGGTCCTGGAACAGGCTGCCCAGAGAAGTGGTGGATGCCCCATCCCTGGAGGTGTTCAAGGCCAGGTTGGATGGGTTCCTGGGCAACCTTGTGTAGATCCAGCCCTGGAGGTTGGTGTCCCTGCCTTGTGGCAGGGGTGTTGGAGCTCTCTCATCCTTGGGGTCCCTTCCAACCCTTGCCATTCTGTGAAGTTCATATTTTTGGTCTCAGTTTTCATATTTTTCTATAAACTACGCCTGTTGCTGTTCCTATTTCTAGTCAGTTTCATGTGCTTGTATTTATAGAGTTTCTATTGCACGTGTGTTTACATATGTGTACAAAAAATTTACACAGGTTGTACACAGGTCAGTTTAGTTTACATGATTAGTATATGATTCTGCAAAAAACCCCCAAAATTTGGAGGAGGAAAAAAGCTTATTGACAACATTATGGAATCCAGGATATAGAAACTTGCTAATTTAGTCTTTGAAGACACAAGTGGTATTTTCACCCTGCATCCACTTGCTGAATATTCCATAAATAGACTTTATTCATATCCCTCTAGGAGAGATGTGGCAGCAATTTATGGAAACCTCATCACGCTTCATGAAAAAGCTGAATGCTACAGCTTTAACTGAAGTGCACGGGTTCATAAATGTTGCAATGCTAGGAGCAGTATAAAAGTATACCTCTTTCTTTTTTTCCCCTTTCTGGCAGGCAATATGATTGTATTGCTTGAAGATGATTCCTACAGAGTTTAAAGAGGAAAAAAAAATCTCAATGAATTTTTTGAAAGAATTTGATGCTGGTTAGTAAAAAAAGAGATTTTCAAAATAATCTGAAAGCCTTATTGATAAGGTGTGGTTTCAGTGGACTGTATGCTTCTGTTGCTTCTCCTCTGACCTGTACTCAGTGTTATGTTGCCATCAAATCCTCTGTTCTTGATTTGCTTGTCAACAGCTGAAGTTCAGAGAGAAACCTATGGGGCTTGGCTCTAGGTGGCTCCAAAGTCTGGAGCTTTCATACATTAATAATGGTATAAAAATTGATCAATGAAAAAGAACTTTGCTGTGTAGTGATACTTTTTTTCTGAAGATGAAAGCTGTTAGTCACAACAAATGATCCATTTTCCTTATGACAACAAGTATGTAAAAGATGAGTAGAAATACTACCATGGTGAAGCTGGACTTTTTAGTGTTCCTGTAGTGTCCTTGGCAAAGTGCTTGATGGATTAGCAGGAGAGTGTTTCTATTACACAGATTAGGGGTAACTGATTCTTAATAATAATAATTGGTTTTAATAATAATGCTTTAAATAGGGTATAGCTTATTACTGTTTTCCCTCATTTCTGCAACCTGACTCTTAACTTTCTTCCTTCCATATCTGAAACCAGCGTATATACTTACTGTAAAGAAAGCGTGTTGGTGCTAGATTTTGGCTTTTCACTAAATGGAACAATCTAGAGCATCAGGAAGGTGTAAGAAAACCCTAAAGAAATACTGAAATGAGTGAAAATTTCAAAAGATGAACCTTCTTTTAATTTTTTTTTTCTTTAGAAAGTAATTAAGAATCATAAATATTTTGGTTACTCTGCAATAAGCAAATCCTTAAGGGATGAAAATATGCTCTAACTAGCTGCTTTGCAAATGTATAAAATTCATAATGTGTTTGCTTAAAACTTCTGTATTGCTTACTTAAGCTTTGCACAGAATTCTACAAACACTATTCATAAAGGGTAGTTCCTCCTATAAGCTGTGCTTACCATCTCTATCGAAATCTGATGTATGAACTATTGAGAATATAAAAAAAGTAAAAGTTCAAAATTCAATATAAAGTTAGAAATATCTCAAACACATTACTGAGACCTTGGGCAGTGCCAGGACTTGATGATTTTGCTTACAGTTGCCTTATATATGTGATATTTCAAAAATTCTTAAGTATGATAGAAATTTGTCACAAGAGATGAATGTCAAAGCAACACAGAATATAGGGCAGAAATACGGAACTTGAGTTCTAAACTGGCAACAGATTGTGGAAGGTATTTCTTTTTGATTTATTTGACTATTTTAAAAATAGAATATTTAAGATATTTTTACTTTCCCTGAAAATCTTTAATAGACTCACCATAAAAAGATTTTCTTCCTTAATTGTGAATCTGTGAACAAACTAATGTGATCCTCTCAGTACAAACACTTACAAATAAAGTCAGCAAATTAGCTTATAAATTCTTCTGCTGAATGCATGACTTGCATAATAATTAAAGGTTATAATCAAATCTTTAAAAAACTGAGTTTGTCTAAATAATAAATGGGCTGCAAATGCTGTTAATACAGTGCTTTGCAATAATCTATTTCTTGAATGATTGTCTCTAGGTCACCTGAAGTATCCCTCTTACCTCTTTCTTTGCTGAATTTTATTATTCACTCTAGTGATTTTCCATCTCAGAAATAGAAAAGGGCCATAATAACATTATTGCTGTGGGTTTTGTTGCAGAAATTTTCTCAAAGCCCTTGAGCAAAGTGAAACTGAACCAAAATCGGTGGCATTCATCAGCCACAGCAAACAAACAAAGATTGCTCTTCATATCAAGGAATTTCAATGTTTCATGACAATCCATAATTAAGTACCCACTCTTTCCTGGTCTCCCTCTCCCCAACCTATTTTCTTGGCCATTCATAGTACTGACATTTATGCTGAACTTTGTTCCTTAAAATTATTTTGTAGATCTTTAATTTCATTTTCCAGATTACCCTGAGGTGAAAACTTTTGCTGTTCTGTTCAATGACAAAGGCTGTTAGAAGCACCAGCTATTCTTAGTACAGATTTAATCTCAAAATTCAGTTCCAAAGGCTTGAACTAGAAGAAGTGTTGAATAGAAAAAAGGAAAAAGTTGCATGAAAATCAATGTATAATATTTCAGTTGGAGGGAAAGAAAAATCAATTGGATGTTTTCATGTGTTGTGATATTTGAAGTCTGACATGAGGCAGAAAAAAAATCACAAATGGTAATTCTACTTTAGGAAGACTATGTAAATCATAGATTGAAAGAAGGTTAATTTATGCAAGTTTAAGATCCTTAAGAAAGTAGCAAATAAAATATCAATCTGCCTACATTTCAGATTAAATTAAAAAATTAAACACTAAGATATGAACTTGAAACAAATCAGACTTCTAGATGTTTCTGAAAATCTTTGTAGTTAATTTTGATTATTTAGCGATTTAATTTTATACTTTTATTATAGTAAAATTAACATATTTGATAAAAGGAAGTCTCATAAAAATGCAACTATGAGGTTTGGTTTTCCAAATGCTGGTAAGCTTGTGGCCTGGAAGCTGTTCCAAAGTGGCAAAAGAGAGGAAAGGGGAATGGACAGGGTGAGGGAGAGGAGGCAATTTTCTTTCCCTGATCAGAATGAATCATGGCTTGCCTTGTGTGCTGCCCTGGGCAGACTCTAAAGCAACTTACAAGGAGGTTTTTAAATTCTACACATCAGCCTCAATAAAATCCTGCCATACAATTACCAGTTTCAAATTATAAATTTTATTTTATAGTCGATAGAGGTTTAGTCCATGATGCACAGAGGCCTAAGAAGAGGTTTGTGCCTTTTAAGACATATATGCTTTCTTGAGTGTAACCTTTCAAGTTGAATTTACCTCAGTATAATGACTGCAGAATACCTGGTGTAGCATATCTCATCTGGTCAGACATTTAGTGATGCTCTTCAGTACCTGAGATCAGCATACAGTACATCAGAAAAGCATTCTGGGAAGTCAGATCATCTGGAAAACAAGGACTAATCTGATTTTGTTTCAGAAGTGTCAGGTTATTCTTAATTTTAGATGCTGTGTCATTTGCTTGTTGATAAGATTATGGAAAACTTGTTTTCATGCATCAACAGTTTTTCCCCATTACAGTTTCATGAATTAAAAACAGTAAGAGAAGAATGTGGAGATTTATTAGGGGTATATCCACCTTTTGGAACGGTATTGAAGATTATATGTATTGGAATGTGTAATTTTCTTTGCTGTTAAATTTCAACACTTTAAATTTAACTGACTTTTTATTCCCATTTGCATCTGGATATTATTGCTGGCGCAGGTGTTTTTGAAAGTACAAATCGAATTGATAAACAAGCATTTAATCCCAGGGAGACTTTTTTTCCTGAAGACCAGTTTTTTCCTACTAGTAATAGCTATCAGTATTTTAACAACTCTTCTTTTCATATAAAATATTATGCATGTTTTGCTCATAGGGTAATTAAAAACTGTAATGCATTTTATATATATTAAAAAAATCAAAATACATAGTGTTTTACATAAGAACAGGAAGTAAAAATATTAATTAGACTATGAAATTGAGCTCTTGCAGCCCAGAAAGCAAATCATCTCTTGGGCTGCATCAAAATCAGTGTGACCAGCAGGTCAAGGGAGGTGATTCTCCCCCTCTTCTGTGCTCGGGTGAGACACCACCTGCAGTGCTGCATCCAGCTCTGTGTCCCCCAACATAAGAAGGACATGGAGCTGTTGGAGTGTGTCCACAAAGGCCACAAAGATGAGCATTTATACTGATGACTTAGTATTTTGATTATTTTCTAAATAATGTTATTTTTCACTGCTTTTGTTTATACATTCCAATTTAGTATCATTGAGCCTTGTTCTGGAAGAAATTAACTGCATTTTTCACTGCTTCACTATGTATTTATATTTAACATCCCACTAATTCTGGCTGAATGAGTGGGCAATGGAATTTCTTGAAGTTCATTGTGTGGGTAAAGTAAGAACTGTAAAACTAAATTCAGCAAAGTAATTCTGAAGCAAAACATTTTTAAAAACAATTATTAAAAACAAAGTGTAAAGTGATACATACACTGAGTCAAAATTCCCCAGGCTTTTTGTATTTTTTTTTCCTGTTGTTACATGCTTTTTTTTTTTTTTTTAACCTTTCTGTAGTTGTGGCAAACCAAATAGAGCCATTTTCTTTCTAAATAGCTCACTGGGGTACACCCAATTTGGTATATTTTACTAGACATCAGTTATTTACCCACTCTGGGCATCAAGCATACCTGATAGAGATTGGTGTGGAAATATATTAAAGGCATATATGTTTAATTACAAAATGCTTCCTAATTGACTCTTTTGTCTGATAATTTAAGCTGTAATTCTCTAAATATGTGGGCATTGAGTAATTTTATACCGAGGAGTATTCATTTTTAAGACTGTGAGTTGTTCTCATTAATCCCATATGCACCTTCCATGTTTAAGGCATTGCTGTGCTTTAATCTGTGTATGGATTTGGGAGCCTGGAGAACTTCTCACAGAATCACAGGGGTTGGAAGGGACCTCCAGAGATCGAGTCCAACCCCCCTGCCAAAGCAGGTACCCTAGGACAGATTGCACAGATCAGCATCCAGATGAGTCTTGAATATCTCCAGGGAAGGAGACTCCACAGCCCCCTGGGCAGCCTGTCCCAGGGCTCTGGCACCCTCACTGTGAAAAAGTTCTTCCGCATGTTGGTGCAGAACTTCCTGTGCTCCAACTTGCAGCTATTGCCCCTTGTCCTGTCTCCACAGACTAGTGAAAATGGGCTGGTCATTTCCCCCTGCATCCCCTTAACGTCCCCCCTTACTCTTCTTTTCTCTAGGCTCTAGCTAGAAGAGCTAGCTCTGCTACCAGCTTATCTGGAATAAGTTGCCAAATTCTTATATTTTTTTTTCTGCCTCGATAAATGTTCAGGGTCTTTTCCCTAGACCTTGCATAGCTCTTTTGACTCCTGACTGCCTATTAGGAACCAATAGTGACTTTTGTCTCTGGTCTATCAGAAATGCAGTGGAGGTCTTTTCAGTAAAGGTGAACACTCTTTGTCAGAGCGGCCTTAATGAAGCAGCAATTTTCATTGAAGTATTAGTTAATAATTGTATATCATCAGTCTAATATTATCAGAGAGTCTTTAGGTTATGCAGAGTCTTAATAGACTGCCTAAATAAAATAAAGGTATCTAGACCTTGAGTACTTTTAGGGTTCTGCTGATATTTTTGACCCTCTGTATCAAAATATTTCCAAATTCTGCTCCAAGAAATCAGGAGCACAGCAATAATGTCCTTATCTACCAGCTCTTCATTGTATTCCTTATCCTGCAAGACCAGCCCTTCTCTCATTTTATTGGAAAAATTGCTTTTGCCCTTATATTTCTTACAGTCTCCCACTGCTTCCCCATTTATAAATCACTGACAGTGTTGTTCTTTCTACCCTGTGTGTAAATAGGAACGGGGCAGGTCTTTACAGACAGATTCTGAAGACCACCTGTAATAAAATCAGAATTAAAACCAGAAACAGTCTCTCACACTTGAGCTAATTCTTCTCTCTTAGAGATGCTCATTCAGGCATCTAATCCTGATGCACACTGAGTCGCACTATGGCTTGCATCATCTTGGGCTTTTTTTTTTTGGCTGCGTGCAGTCTGTAGCTCTGCAGGAAAACTACTGAAGTGGTATTACTTTAAGCATTTTTTTTGAGGTTATTTTACTATTTCTGTCTGGACCAAATTAATTCATGACATACTAGGTGAGCTTAACTTTTATGCACTACTGCTTTCTGTGTCCATAATAAAAATAATTTCTGTTTTACATTTTTGCCTATTTTTCCTCTCATAAGAAGTGACTTGACAAAGCAGAAGGCTGAGTTGGGGTTGTTCAGCCTGAAGAAGAGAAGGCTCCAGTGAGACCTTATGGAGGCCTTCTGTTACCTGAAGGGGCCTACAGGAAATTTGGGGAGGAACTTTTTAGAAGGGTATGTAGTGATACGATGAGGGGGAATGGTTTTAAATTGGAAGGGGGTAGATTTAGATTAGATATTAGGAAAAAATTCTTCACTACAAGGGCGGTGAGGCCCTGGCACAGGTTGCCTGGGGAAGTGGTGGCTGCCTCCTCCCTGGAGGTGTTCACGGCCAGTTTGGATGTGATCTTGAGCAGCCTGGTCTAGAGAGAGGTGTAGAGGTCTAGAGGTCCATGGCAGCGGGGGTTAGAACTTGATGATTGTTAAGGTCCTTTCTAACACAAACTATTCTATGATTCTATGAAGTTGTGCATAATGTCAAGAATCATTTGTCCTCACATATGTTAGAACCCACACATGGCTGACTATTTGAGTCTAGGAGATACAGAGATGAAAAAGGCCCAAGTTGGTGCTGCTGTACTGCCCATGGGAGCAAAACAGTTGGTAACCATCTCCAAAACAGTTTTTAGCACAGCCTCACCTCCTTTTTTCTGCTTTAACTTTTTCCATCAAACTTCTTAAATTTGATGAGGTTATCAAATGAAGTTCAATGTAGTGTTCTAGACCAGGGTTTAAATCTAGGCATATGCCTAACCTAAGGAAGTTGGATACAACAAAATAATATTTATTATAAAAACTGTTCCCTGTGATGGGTTACCTATTCTTCAATGTAGAGAAGATTCCATATTTTCCTGCAATTTTAAGTTAACAGTCATAACATGCCTATGTTAAACCAGCAGATAACAGAATCTTGCTTTGAAATGAAATTATTTTCATTCAGAACCTTAATGGGTCACCAGGTGATCTCTGCTTTCCCCTTAGGTCTCTTACATCTGCAGCCAAGCCCAGTATTCAAACACTAGTGTGATAGTCACATAAAACACTGCAATGACATGTGGTCATGATGCTTGAGAAAAAAAGTGAGAGAAAATAATTGGATTGGTTGCAGATTTTTAGCATAAATTGAAGAACTAGAAAGGAATCACAGAGTCTTTGTAATGTATTTCTAAATGAAAAAAATGTGTATTGCAGTAAAGTAACCTGTTGTCGAAACCGATGACTATATTCATATCACAGACTTGCATGTGCAGTCCTCAGGTAGAAACTGGGTTTTTCCAAATTTAAGATTTCATAATGTAGCTTGCAATTTCAAAAAGAGAAGGGTGGTTAGCAAAGGTGCTGATTGTACAGTGAATTAGTACTGGAGAGGTGGTTGAGAATGTCTGGGTTCATTAGAGATTCAAGAGATCCTAAAGTAGTCTTGTTGTGCAACTCTAATGAACTTATTTCTTTATTAGTGGCTAAAGAGATTGGGCTGTGAAGCAACGTGGAGTCCTTTAAGGGGCACAGAAAGATTTCTCCTCTTTGAACGAGAAAGGGGTTTGATTTGTCCTCCTGCAAAGGGTGAAAAGGAGAGGGTCACCTCACTAAAGCAGAGGCTGATGCAAAAAGGAGGGGAAACTCAATCAGCCCCTGTACCTCAGATGGGAATGGGCCGAGTCTGTTGCCACTCTGAAGGGAAAAGTTTGGAAAGAGCAATTGGAGAAGGCTGCAAGACTTGTTTCAACCTCTCTTTTCATTCTTTCTCATATTTTTTCTGAGCAAACTCTATTGAAAATAAATTTCTCATTCATATTATAGGAAATTGTAGTACTGGTGGTAATTCCAGTAGTTCTGAGTTGCGCCCTGTCTTGCTTCATGTCTGCATTTGCAAATGTATTTGTCCTTGCCTTCCCTGCTAGCTCTTAGAGCAAATTGGGCTTTTATTACTACGACAAATTCCTGCAAGTTTACAGTTTACCATAATAATATTTCATCCAGGACAAGGAATTGACAAGAGACTTTAAAGGAAAAAAGATTCTTCTCTCTATTATACCCTCAGGGTCAGTGTTCAGTCCTTTCCCATGTAGAAAGCAACCCTTAACTTTGGAGAAGACTTCAAGTGACATCTATCTTAGTTTTAAGTATCATGGTTAATTTTTTCTACAAAAACTTCCATCAGTTGTTTCTGAGTTACATTATATCCTCTTTCAAAGATGTCTTTGGTAGTGAATTAAGTTTTCCCTTTCTTTTGGTTGAAATGGCTGATGCATAATGCTGATTTCTTCTCCAGAAGAGTGGTTGGGCATTGGAACAGGTTACGCAGGGAGGTGGTGGAGTCACCGTCCCTTGGGGTGTTTAAGGAAAGGTTGGATGAGGTGCTTAGGGACATGGTGTACTAAGTAATATAGGTGGTAGGGGGGCGGTTGGACTAGATATCTTGGAGGACTTTTCCAACCTTAATGATACTATGATTCTGGGTTGGTTTTTTTTTTAGGTAGTCATTAGGTGTTGCTCCTTGCAAAGCTTTGCAGTGCCACATATGAAGGATCACAGAGATGATTTTATTTTGGTGTCAAGTAACTTCTGCTTCATCATTAGTGATTCTGTACTCAGAAGTAGTTCTTAAAATACTGGAAACCTGTATAAAACTGGCAGTATTTTAAACTGTATCTGTAGTCTGAATGGCTGCTTGACAGTGTGGACAAATAGAATGGTTTTCTTGGCAGAGTCTCTCCTCAAAAATGAAGGTTAACAGCCACTGTGAACAGCTGTGGCATGAATGCTTGCTTTGAAATTCAGTCTTGCCAGTGGTATGTTTAATGGGTTCATATTCAACCAATTGTTTCCCATCAGAGTGTTTCTCAGCTGTTAGATAGATCTCTTGAGTGGCGATTATTCATCTACACCTGCGTTTTACTCATATACCTTGCTCAGGAAGCTTGGCATAACATCTGGCCTGTCTCCGTCAGGCACTGTGAAAAATTCGGGGGACTTTAAAAATACCCTTTTTTTAATCCTTTCCAGGTTTAAAAATTGGACAGCTGTCAGAGAGCACAGCACCCCTTTCAGATTCATTCTTACCTCACAGTCAGTTAGGGACACAACTACATGTACAAAATTCTTTGGCAATGTCTGCAAAAATAGTTGGAAATTATTATTATTTTTAAATCAGAAATTTAAACAGACTCTCCCCTTTGAAGAGAGGCTGAGGGAACTGGGCTTGTTCAGCCTGGAGAAGAGAAGGCTGGGGGGGAACCTCATTGCAGCCTTCCAGTCCCTGAAGGGAGCAGAGAAACAGGAGAGGAATCAACTTCTTCAAAGGGTACATAATGGCAGGACAAGGGGGAATGGACTGAAGCTAAAGGAGAGAAGGTTTAGATTAGATATCAGGGGGAAGTTTTTTACAGAGAGATTGGTGAGGTGCTGGAACAGGCTGCCCAGAGAGGTGGTGGATGCCCCATCCCTGGAGGTGTTCAAGGCCAGGTTGGATGGGGCCCTGTGCAACCTTGTGTGGCTTCAGGCCTGGAGGTTGGTGTCCCTGCCTGTGGCAGGGGGGTTGGAACTCTGTGATCCTTGGGGTCCCTTCCAACCCAGACCATTCTATGATTCCATGATTCTATGATTTCTCAAATATTGATGAAATCAGCTTTGGATTACTGCACTGTATCGTCTGGCTCCCCTATTCCTGAATTAATGTACTAGAGTTTTGACATCAGTGACCGGTCCTCTGCTTTCAATTATATTCTGACACTTGTTTCAGTACAGAACAGATTTACCCACGCTGCTACATAAGCTTCACGTGTGAAAGTGGTGTGTGTTGAGAAATGGGATGCTTTTTACTGAACGCACTAAGCTGTACAACTGCAGTGCTGCAAATAAAGAGGGAAAGAAAAAGAATAATAATTTTTAAAAATCTGTATTTTCATAGATGTATTTTACTTGAGTGAAGCCATAGTTAGTTAAGTGATTTTTTCACTTTGGAATGGGAATTCCAAGAATTACCATTAACATTTGGGACATCTGAGCAAATCTTTTCTGCAGCATTGCCATAAATCACAGAATCACAAGGTAGGAGAAGACCTTTAAGATCGAGTCCAACCGTTCCTGTCCTATGTTAAATCATATCCCTAAATACCTCATCTACCCTTTTTATAAACACATCCAGGGATGGTGACTCAACCCCCTCCCTGGGCAGCCTGTTCCAGGCCCTGACAACTCTTTCAGTGAAAATTTCTTTTCCTAGCATCCAATCTGACCCTGCCCTGATGCAGCTTTGTGCCATTTCCCCTTGTCCTATCTCCTGTCACCTGGTTGAACAGACCATCTCCCACTTCTCTACAACCTCCTTTCAGGTAATTGTAGGTGGTGATAAGGTCAAATGAAACCTAAACTGAAACTTCTGTGTCTCTGAATTCCAAGAAAGCACCAATATTAAGGGAAATTCTAGTTTTTAGAGCTGGACTTGAAATGCATGATTTGTTAAGCGTCATTAGAGGTAAAAACAATAGTCCTATGAAGTCAAGGGACGGAGTATGAGTGTGGGAGATTGTTCAGTCTCTCTGTTTAATGTGCGCTGGTTTTAAGAGGCATCAAGTAAAGTGCTTGGCCTGGTTCCCAAAGCAAATAAAAAATATTCTGGCTCATAAAATATAAATACATTATAAATATATTTTTGTACTCATCCCTATGAAAGTTCCATTATATTATGTGTTCATCTATCTTTTATTATTTCTACCTTAAATTTGTCAGTATTTGCACTCCTAGGAAATGTATGTTCTTGCAAGGGGAAAAGGGGGAAACAATGATTTTCAAAAGTTGATGGCAAATAGAAATGGATGAGATATACATAAATAATGGAAACAGTTTGTATTCACTGGTTTCAGACCACCAGTGGATGGACAGTTTTGAAGTTGAACAATATTGCCAGGGGCTCTGATATAAGTAGAGAAATCTGGAGACACAAAGCAGGTGGTTCTTGTATACATCAATTCAGCCTTTCCTACGCTACTTGTCAACTCCTTTAGTTCAGGGCTTTGTGACTAGATAAGATGGAAGAGGGTGGTGGTTGAGTGCCCCTGGCTTTGAAGTAAATAGAACCACAGTTGTAAAAAACAGTAAATGCAGAAAAAATATAAATCATCTCATTTGTCAGTGTGGGATGTCAAAGCAAAGCAGTGAATCTGCATACACATTAGTTAGTGCACAGCATAGGAGAAAGGGATTACTGTGGAATACAGTATCTTCTTTGCATCCCAAGTTGACAGAAAGGGACAAGAGAAGGGAATCACGCTTTCATTATGAAGTAGTCCAGTTCTTAATGCTTCTAATAAACCCCAAATGTCCAGTAAAGGCTCAGAGGTGTTTTATTGCTGTGCTCCAGCCATTCAGACCTGTTGCAAATTTCACCATTTGTATGAAAGGTGAGATGGCTTAGAGAAAGCTGTATTTACTTTCTTATTTAAAAATAATCTTTTGGAAGACCTCAAAGAAAAGAGTGTAACATCAACCTGTTTTCTGAAATACGAATTTGTAACTATTTTTAATTATGATGAATTTCAAACAAGTTTTTTACTGTCTAACAATGCTGGTGGATGCTTCCCCTGATGATTTTTTTTGGCAAAACACTTAGTTCTGCAAATTTTTCAGGTAGTTTGGTAATCTCAGCTCCTGAAATAAGAGTATGCTTGTCTGCTATACAGGTTTGGAAGTCTTTAGTTATCCTGGGTCAACTGGCTCGTGTAGACAAACCAAAGGTTAAATATGATATTCTATTATGTTTAAATATGATGGTCTCACATGTGTGTTGTATGAAGTCTAATCATTTGTAACTCATAGTAACATAGCCTCAGTTGGAAAAATCCCTTAGTGTTTTGCAGGATGCTGAACCAGTGACTTGAAGCTGTCATTTATTGGTAGGATGAGAGAACACTTAATCTGTGATTTTTATTTTGCAAGTGTTCATTAGCATCAAGAATTCCCCTTGGGGGAAAAAAAAAAGGGAAGAGAAAATGTTGAATTGAGAATATGTCATAAGGTGGAAAAACAGTTTGGAGCTAGAAATTTGAAGTATAATTGGATGCTATAGATAGGAGCTTTGTGTTTTGTGCACATGAAAATAGTATTATTAACCTACCTTGGAATGTTGAGGGAAGAAATCTCTGGTCTGCAAACGGTATCTCATACATTGGCAGAAAGGTCACCATCAATCACTGCGGAAGGGAAATTATCAATAGAAAGTTCTGTAAGGTTCCTTTCCCAGATTCAAGTGAAATATTGGCAAACATGACCTCACTCTGAAGCTCTGCTTTCAGAAACATTTTCCAGCTTATTGTAGGCTGCCATTGTAATAAGCAGTTGTAGCATTTTCTTTAAGACGGCTTTAAAAATGTCCAGATTGCATTCATTTAGTAAAACAGCTTAGCTAAGTGAATTCATTTGAACTATTTATCATAGTTCATAGCAATATGGGTCTAAATAAATGGGATTTTGTCATGATGAAGGGACAAATGAAATGCAAATTAGCTATTTAAAAAAAATAAAGCATAAGAGAGGTATAATTGCAGTAGAATACATTGATAATATATACTTTGAAAAGAACCCCCAAATGAATATACAAGATGTATCAATGATGACTAACAGAAGGTACCTAGTTAGAGCTAATTTCAGCTCAGGCGGAGACAGCTGGGTGAAGGCTAGCAGAGGAATACTTTCAAGTCCTACATCTCATCTCTAGCTTTTCTGTTGGCTATAAAGTGGAACCTTCAATGTAGATTTAGAAAATTATTTCTGATGATGTTGATTTTTTAAAGAAATGCGTAGGAAACATTTTTTTTCCTTTTCCTTTTTCTAAATATTTCTTTTCTTTCTTATTTGAGCCTCAACTGAAAGAATAAAACTAAACACACAAGTTGCTATGGCCTGTTAGCTGGATTTTCGGACAGTGTTTCAGACCTGAACCAACTCTGGTATCTCCCATTTCAGTTTCAGACACTTCAGAAACAAAAAGCCTGCCAGTCTGGGCAGTAAGAGGTCCAAGACTCTTGGGTACCATGAAGAGCAAACCTCTTTTACCGTTAGATGTAGCTATTGTGAGCCAAGTTAAAAGTTGCATATAAAGTATGGAACTGAAAGGATTTTTAAATTAAAATACACATAAAATGTCAAAAATACACTATCTATTCTACTGAATTTCTCTAGACACATACATATGTCAACTTTAGCCATTTTTCTCCTCTCAAGTTCATGACTTGTTGTTATTCACCTGGGTTGACTATGGTATGGATCTGAGAGAGTCTTTACGCTTTCTCCATAACTGAGCATGAAGGAAAGTAGAGGCATGGTTAGCTTTTTTGTTGTTTTGGAACCACGTCAACCAGGGATGAGAGGTGACATTTCAGAGATGCAGAGGTTAGATTCTTTGTTTTCTTGGTAGACAGGGATGAGAATGTATAGTTGAAAACTAAAGCAAATCTTATTTTTAAGAACATAGAGTGTTGATTTTAGTAGTTAGAAGATGCCTGCTTTCTTCTTGCCTTTAGCTTAGTGTGAGAATTGCTAGATTTCCATTGCTCTTGAGCAAGAAGCTGTTCAGAACATTATACTTTTAAGACCTCTATGAATTTTGTCACATTTAGGTTGAAATCATAAAAAGTAGTTTTAAAAAATGACTAGAAAGGGACAAATTAATTTGCAGACTGTGTGACTGAATAAGTCTTGTTTTATTATCAAACCTGATACACATGAGCAAATCTGAGCCAGCTACATAGGGATTTTTGCCTTTTTTCTCTGCAAGCATTGTCATCAAATTCAAACTTAGCTGGATTATCTCCATATTTTTCCACAGCCAATCAATTAGCAGAAGTATTAATTTTTTATAAATGTCAGACGGTTATAAAATTACTTTGTGTCAGTTGCTTTTCCCCTGGAACTAATTTTTATAGCACAGGGAGAAGTACTAAAGTGTATAATTTTTTTGGATCTGAACAAGATTTGTTACAGTCGGATAATAACCGTATGCTTTTAAACAGATGGGAAATAATTTATTTTCTTTGGGCCTGTTTTCTTTCATCACAAAGCATTTAATGACAAATACGACTGTTTATCAGTGAAGTTTTTATTTCCACCCATCCTGATGAGATATCACCATTATGTATGAGAATCAGATCACTATCACAGGTTGTCCTATGCAAGTATCAAGTGACAAAATTCTTTTCATTTCTTGCTAAATCAAGGAAGGATTGTTGTTGGTTTTATAAGGGTCTTGTGATATGTTAAACTAATGTTACTCCTATTTTGCAGTGATATTTGCTTTGGGTCAGGGAAAGAATTGGGAACAGAAAGAAAGATGTCTAAGGATGGGTCATTATGGTTGACCTCTGAAATTTTGTATAAAAATTCTCAAGTTTCCTTGACTGAGTTTAATCTTTAAGATTCCCATTAATATATTTGGCATTTTCTTACAACTACAGTGAAATGTACTGATCTTCCTGGCATTTTACCCAAGATTTATGTACATTTTTGCTGTAGCAAGGAAGTGTTAAGAACACTATGCTATAGAAGACTACTATGCTCTTGAGCACTCTGGAATTGTTATGGGTGGTGAACACTCAGTGCCCTTGATAGATTTCCTGTGACATGTCCATGCAGTGGGAAGTGTGGTGCTGAAAATCCTTCCATCAAACACTTTTGCATTGAAAATAGACTTTCTTAGCATGCTGCTCACTATTCGCTAACAAAAAGCTAAAGTTTCCTTTTGTTTTGGGTTTGTAAGCTCCTCTGAGTGAGCTGTGTGAAAGGACACCTGTGCCTATGATGTGAAACTAAAAATTCCTGTTCACTCAGTTCTTAGAAGTGTGAATTGTGTTTTACAAAAGGACGAAAAAATGTTTTCCTTTCTTCTCATTTTCATCTGAATTTCTGTCTCAGGAAGGAGTCAGGAGAGTTTCTAAAAACCTTGCACTTTCATAAAACTCTGCTCATAGAGATGATGTGTGTACATGGAGGAAGAAGGAAATTCTTAAATAATTCTGGAATAACATTCCAAATTTCTCCTTAATATTCTCATGCAAATTTTGGTCAGATTTTTCCTATAATGAGACCTAGTAATTCCAGTTTTTGAACTAGGATATGGCTATCTGTTTACTATACTTCTGCTTCTCATTCTCTGAATTTCTGTTTCAAACCTACACGGTAAAAGACATTTGGTTTCTTTTTACAAAGAATCTGATTAAGATATGACATTACAAAGGAAGAATCTTTCCAGAATACTTAGCCACTGCCCTGGTGTGTATTTGCTTTCAGATGAGATAGCTTTATTTTGCTAATGTTTCTTTAGAAAATATAAATCTTTTTATATAGTACTTTGTTCAGGTATAGTGTATTGTGTTTGTTCTTTATGACAGCTACATCAAATTGAGGTTTTGTGAGTGCACATAATTGGAAAAGTAGGTTGTTAACTGTATACTCAGCAAGTTTGATCTACAGCCATTGGCAGACAAGAAACATTGACTCACAAAAATATCAATGTTCTACAAAGCCATTTATTACCATCCTTATAAAAGTGTCTCCTATGGCAGAACCATAATGCATTACACAAAAGTTCACCAAGAATGAGCACTGCACTCGTGCTTTAAAGTGGTCAACAACCTATTTCCCATAATTTGGTTGTAAAGAACATAATGTGTGCTGTGCCATTTGGTCTTATGAACAGCTAAATTTTCTAGGTGAATTTTTTCTTTGGAAGTTCTATTGAATTTCATATGCATTCTGCTCATCAAACTGATAGTAGTACGGGTTCTGATATGTTGGTACACCTACCACATCATTTTGAACTACTATGCAGAGTAAAACAACTGTTACCCTTTTGAATTAACAAAAATAATCAAAGACATGAATGCTCTTAAATAGGGGATAAAGATAACGAAGTGGAAGTAGTCAAAACCAATGTCTGATTTTTCAGAAGGAAGTAGTAAGCCTTATGAAGAGAGAAGAATCACTAGATGATGCAGTTAGGGAGATTTAGTAAGGGACATTAAGCTGAAGAAACATGGTTTAGTTCAATCTTGATGTATGGTGAATGCAGAACTCATTGGAAAACCACGTAAAAAACGGTTATGGGTGGCTCATTATGAGACTGGAAGATAGATTGAATGGGGCTCAACAAAGACTCTTTGTTCATTACCAACAGATTTATTCATTACCAACCCAGGTGGTGGACTAGAAGGCATTGTTATTAAATTTGCAGATGCAAGGAATCTGGGAGAGGTTGCATGTGTGTCAGAATATAGAATTAAATTTCCAAACTACTTGACAAACTGGACTGTAAAATGTGAGACTTCTTAGAGGAACAAGGACAAACTACTTTGTTAATTCTCCAATGTGCCTTTCCACTAGGCTACAGACTAATTATAGAGAATTCAGAGTACAGTCATGACTAGACATCCACACAGAATGACCTGAGGGAAGAATGAGAGAATTGGGGTTATTTAACTTGACAGAAGACCAGGAGGCACAAAATAGCCCTCTAATATATTACCTCTTGTACTGATTTTGACATAGGCAAAGTTAATTTTCTTAGTAGATTATATGGTGGTATGATTTGGATTTGTGCTGAAGACTGTAGATAACACAGAGATGCTTTAGTTATTGCTGAGCAGTGCTTACCCAGTGTCAAGACCTTTTCTGCTCCTCATACTGCCCTGACAGCGAGTAGGCTGGGGGTGCATAAGGAGTTGGGAGGGAGGACACCGCTGGGACAGCTGACCCAAACCGACCCGAAGGGTACCCCAGACTGTGTAGTGTTGTCCACAGCATTAAAAGCTGGGAGAAGAAGAAGGAGGGGGTGCATTGAGAACGATGGCATTTGTCTTCCCATGGAACCGTTACGTGTAATAGAGCCCTGCTTTCCTGAGATGCTTTTCAGGGGCTGAACACCTGCTTGCCCTTGGGAAATGGGGAATGAATTCCTTGGTTTGCTTTGTTTGCTGACACGGCTTTAGCTTTACCTATTAAACTGCCTTTATCTCAACCCATGAGTTTTCTTTGCCTTTCTGAGTCTCTCCCCTGTCCCACTAGAGGAGAGTGAGTGAGCAGCTGTGTGGTGCTTAGCTATCTACTGGGGTTAAACCACAAACCTCTGCTGTAAAAAAGAAAAGTACAAAAATAAGAGTGTTTGTGTTTCTGGTTAAAGCAAATGTTGAAATAAAGTTGAGGGAAAATAGATTTATATAGGATATTTGAAAAAAAATAATAAGTTATCACAAAGTTATGGAGGAGATTGTCGTTGGAGGCTATGGTCGTGTTACCATGGAAGCCTCTGAGATCTGACTAGACAGAACTGTCTCAGGAATGATTAGGTATAACAAGATCCTCTTGTGGGAAGAGGAGATGGAGCAGATGTCTTCTTCAGGATCAAGATCTTCTCATTTTCATGACAATCTTATAAGGTTTCTGTACGTGGTATACTAGAAATTACGTGATCATCCATCCTCACCATTTTAATTGGTGGGTATGTGTTCAGGCATATAAACTTGTCAAGCTGTATCCTCCATTGTTGATGAGTGAATAAATTAGGTCTTTTATTTTTACATTTATGAGACTATAAAGGCTTCCCTTGCCTATCAAAACAGAAACTTACACGTTTACTAATGGGTTGTAGGAAGCAAATGAAGCTTGAATTCAGTTCTTTTCATTTTGACAACTGTTATTGATATGAAGTGTAATGAAAACAGCCTGTCTGTTGTTAGGCTTTTAGTTATTTGGTATGCTGTTTCCAGCCTTTAATTTACAAGGATGAAATAATTGACCTTGTATCCTTACAGGACTGACTGGGAATTACTGACTGCAGTTACATTTTATTTAATCGGTAGCACTATGCCATTGAGAATAAATGGTCGCGTGTCTTTAATAAACATAGAGGATGGTGTGGTTAAATGTTCTCCAAGAGATGTTTGGTACTTCATAGCCCTCTGATTGCCCAAATGTGGACTGAAAAAACCTTGCAAATGATGAGCAGCATGAAATTCAAAGGAATTGAAGCAGAAAATATACATTAGTATCACTCCTGATGAGTTTAGGTTCATGTGGCAAATCTAGAATATTTCACTTTACTGCCCTACAACTGAGCCCTGAGGTACTAGGAAACAGCATGTTTTTTGGTATAATAATTACAATTATTTTACCGTAATTACTGTTTCCTTCAATTGGATCACACTGCCACAAAAGTTGCCTCTGAAGAGATTCCAAGGGTAACTACTAGATGTAAGTAAACCTTGCAGAGTTCCCAAGGACATAACCACAGCAAGGTTTTCTTTGAGGTGGGATTTTTTTTTGGTTGGTTGGTTGGTTAGGGTTTTTTTTGTTTTTGGGGGGTTTTTTGGTTCCAGTTAGGGTCAGATTTTTTGTCAACTTAACAGCATTAAGTTGTATGTCAGCTGTATCACAGCTTCTCTTTGGTGGGATTACATGAGCTCAGTGATTGACATGGTGAAGAATATGACCTGAAGAATTTGAGACATCAGTAAAATCACTTCTTTCTGTTGATAATTTTGACACCTCCCCCTCCTCTGTACACATTTTTGAGCTATGCCCCATCTTACTACTCTGATGCACATATCTTGTTTGGGCATGTCTGATTAGAATTCCTATGTAATTATTTTTAATTATTAATTTGGAGTTATGTAAAGAGTATTTTTTCCTGGATAAGAAAGGTTATTGGGAGCTGTCAGCAAAGAGGTTTGCCACGTTTGCTGTGAAGAAAGCCAGATGTAGTCACTTGGCAAGGAATATGCTACAACAAATTAAAAGATTTGAACTTGAAGCACAAAGTTGCCTTTTGCCCAAATTGCCATTTGCCATTCCATCACACCAGCATTATCATGCAGCCTTCTTCTGTTTTGACTCGTTATAACCTATCCATGTTTCTGACTGGCAGTTTAATACCAGCCTTTCATATTTGTTCTACACCCAAGCCCATTTGCTCCAAATGCCTTTCAGAATGCCCTCTCTGGGTTTTTTTTATCTCCTGCTCCAAACTGCTCATCCTTGAACTTCCCACCTCTCCTCATCTTGCTAGTGTATATTGTGTTGCCTTCTTTGTGTGCTTTTTATACCATACCTATTTAAATGTTAAGGTACATAACATATAAGTAAGGGACTAGTTAATCCCATACCATTGTGGATGCATTGCTGCAATAGTTGAGGGATGTGTCCCCCTTTATGCTTTCTCTCCCTTGCTCCCCGAGACAGTGACCTATGACAGATTATTTTCCCCAGAAGAGTCAATGTTCCTCTTTAAACAAGCAAAGCCATATGAGCTAACATGTTGGTAGTTGTCTACTGAAGCTTCATTTCCCATCTTCTTGCCATGCATCCATTGCTCCCCTTGCTTAAAGTCTGCCTGGTCTCTTAAACCCTTGCATAGTTTTGCAAACAGATTTATTGTTGAAAGTGTATTATTAGTATGATGCCTAACACAGAGCCTCTGGGTGGCACCACAACATGAATAATGATAATTATAATGAGTCGAGTCAGCCATTAAATCACTTCACCTTCAAATCTTGGCTACATGTGGAAGCCTTTTTTATTTCTAGAGCTGAATTCTTCCAAATCTAAAATTCATTACACTGTGCATTTTTCATCTCCACAGACATGCTGGTGCTCAGAGAAAATTGGGCCACAAAAAGAAACTGAAAAAGCTTTAATTAAAAAGCAAATAGCATTTTTTTTCAGCAGGGAAAAGAAGTGGTGAGCTCTCCTCCAGGCTTTTCTTACTATAAAAAGAACCTTCTATTTTTGTTCCACTTGCCTTTTAAAAATCCACCACCTACCTTATTTATTCATCCCCACTTGGAGTTTACTGATCCAGTTGTAAGAGAGGTATTCAAAATTAGCAGCTGTGCTGTGGCAGCCTTAAGGGGTATATGACTTCCTTCTGTAAAAGGAAAATTGCAGGCTCTGCACATTACTTGTACAGCTACTCAGATGGGGGGGTGAAGCTCTAATAGTGTCAGTACCTTTTATTTTCAATGTTTAATTGCCTGGTGTGTAAAGACAGATTAATTCTGGCAATAAGTACAGCAGGTAAAATGTGGGATTTTTTTTCATTTTTCAGAACAGACCAAACTGATTGGAGAAGATGAAATGAAGTGCTGTGGTTACCACCTCATTTCAGTTTTTACCATTTCATTTAGGATGGTATGGGTTAGCAATTTCACTATTGATATTATGGAGAGAATTGAGATATTTATCGTATCATATAATTTAAAAATATGATTTTCTTTGAATAAACCCTGTACTGATCCCATTTTCAAACTTTGGAAAGTTGGCTGAGTTGTGGTAGAACTACTCTGAAATCTTCATATCCACTTTACTCTTTTGTATTCAAATCAAAGTGATGAAAGCCCTTTACAATTTATTAGCTATTTGATGACCAATTTGGAATCAACTATGATCTTTCTTTGTACTTCACAAGAGCATATCTTGTTCTGTTATATTTAGCTGTAATTGGCATCATTATTGGCAGTCTTAAGAAAATGAAATGGTGAGGTGGGCCCAGGGAGCTGATTAGACCCTCTTAATTACTGAATGTTTGTACTCCTGGGAGACACTCGACTGTAGTTGTGTGAAGGGGAACTTTACCCTGCTGCTCCTTTTTTTAATTATCTTTGCAAAAATGCAGACTGACACTCTGCTGAGTTTTCATTCCTACATCGTTCATATAAATAAAAAATGAGAAGTTCTTTAAACCATTTTAACTTCGTTCTGAATGTTGGACACTGTATTTTGAAATGCCTCCTCAGGTATTGAATGTTTCTGTGTTCTAGAAAATGTCATCTATCACATAGTATAATTTGATTTTCTCAGAGATTAAATCTGTTTTACTTGAGTTGGTAAGAGTTAAAATCAGAGAATCATAGAGTATCCTGGGTTGGAAGGGACCCATAAGGATCATCAAGTCCAGCTCCTGGCCCCACAAAGGGCCAGCCAAGTCAGAGCATGGGACTCAATGCATCATCCAGATGCTTCTTGAACTTAGTCAGGCTCGGTGCTGTGACCGCTTCCCTGGGGAGCCTGTTCTGGTGCCTGACCACCCTCTCAGTCAAGAACTTCTTCCTAACATCCAACCTAAAGCTCCCCTGTTGCAGCATCATCCCATTCCCTTGGGTTCTATCACTGGCCAACAAAGAGAGGAGATCGGCGCCTGCCTCTTCATTCCCCCTCATCAAGAAGCCACAGACTGTGATGAGCCTCCTTTTCTCCAGGCTGAACAAACCAACAGATTTCAGACTTCCAAAGCAAACCAAGACTTCCCCTCCAGACCCTTCCCCCTCCCTGTTGCCCTTCCCTGGACACTCTCCAATATTTTTATGTCCCTCTTGCACTGTGGCACCCAGAACTGCAGCCAGTACTTGAGGCCGCAGCAGTGCAGTGCAGAGTGGGAGAATCCTCTCCTTGGACCGGCTAGCCATCTCATGCTTGATGCACCCCAGGATATGGTTGACCCTCCTGGCTGCCTGGACACACTGCTGGCTCATGGTTCACTTGCTGTCAGCCAAGACCCCCAAATCCCTCTAAAAGCATGGCTGGCCTCCATGGAGTTGGTAAGAGTTTGAGTTTTGGTTGAGAGACAACAAGGATTTCACCTTAGATGTCATGTTAGGATGGCCTAGCCATCAGCTTATGTAGTGAATGATGTTTCCTAGATTTAGAGAATAAGATGCCTTTAATGTTTTTTCTTATTTGACATTAATGTTTATAAATATGTAAAAGGTGAGTGTCAGGACAACGGAGCCAGACTTTTCTCAGTGATGTCCAATGATAGGAGACGGGGCAATGGGTGCAAAGTGGACCAGATGAAGTTCCATGTGAACAGAAGGAAAAACCTTGTCACTGTGAGGGTGACAGAGCCCTGGGACAGGCTGCCCAGAGAGGTTGTGGAGTCTCCTTCTCTGGAGACAATCAAAACCTGCCTGGATGTGTTCCTGTGTGACCTATTCTAGGTGATCCTGTTCTGGCAGGGGGGTTGGACTAGATGATCTCTCAAGGTCCCTTCTAGCCCCTGACATTCTGTGATTCTTTGATTCTGTGACTCAAAATTGCAGTGTGATACTGATTTAAAGCAGTATGCAGAAAACATGTAAAACTTGCTTACTTTTAGAGTGTTGGAGCTGCACTGCAGTATAATCATAATGCCAAAATTTTATCTGAAATTGTTGTTTATAAAATTCAGAAGTGACACATAAATATCAACTAGAAAATGACTACAAGATATAGTTTGGTTCTTTTGTTAAACAACAGTGCTTTTCAAATAGTGCTTGGGATTTTGAGGATTTCTTCTTTAGTAGATATAATTTGATTCCTTTGGAATATTGTTATTATTTATGATAAACACATATAAGTTGTCTTTGCCTTTTCTTGTTAGGACATAGATGTTATGCAGTAATCCTTCAGAGCACTTTCTATATAGCTGGCTGTATTGCATTTGGAAGAGTATAACACTATGAGATTTTGCAGCTAGATTTAACCTTCTGCCATCAAATGTATACATAAAACTTTAAGACTTGTGGTTTAAAATCTTTTAGTAATATAAAAAACTTCTGAAGTAATCAATTTTATTACAGACTTTGAAATACCTTTTAAGTCTTCTGAGAGACATTATCTTTCCTCTTGTCTGGTATACCCGAGTGCCTCTTCCTATAGTCTAATAAATAAGTATTAATAGTTACGATGAAGTTTGCAACTTGATTGATGTTCTCTTATTAAAGACTGATGATAAAATTAGGTCTGAAATTGTATGATGAACAGTGTTGAACCAAGTGGCTTTTCAAGTTGGAAAGTCTATTCAGAATTGGAGGACTGGATCACACAGACTTCTGAGAGATCTTTTCCTTAACCCACATTTTAGGTTGATTGACCTAATTCTTACCATATAAATATAGTGCTACTGGATGTGTTGGATGATAGCGTAATATTTATGAATAGAAGCTTTCTATGATTCTACATGGAAATATTTAAAATTTCACTCTTTTAAAGAGCTATTGGAATTCTTTCATTGTGAATTTGAACTTTCACAGATGATGTCACTTGAATCAGCTGGATCAGCTCTGAGGTTGCCCAAAGCCCCATCCAGCCTGGACTTGAACAAAGACAGGGATTGGGCTTCCACAAATTCTCTGGGCAACCTGTGCCAGTGCCTCACCACCCTCACAAGGAAAAATTTCTTCCGAACATCTAAATCTACCTTCTTTTAGTTTAAATCCATTAACCCTTGTCCTGTCGCTACTTGTACTTGTGAACCGTCCCTCTCCAGCTTTTCTGTAGGTCCCCTTTAGGTAGGAAGGCTGCAATAAGGCCTTCCCAGAGCCTTCTCTTCTCCAGGCTGAACAAGTCCAACTCTTGAAGCCTGTCTTCATAGGAGAGGTGCTCCAGCCCTCTGATGTTCTTTGTGGCCTCCTCTGGACTCAGTCCTACAGCTCTTTCTTTTACTGGGGAGCCCAGAGCTGGCTGCAGGACTCCTGGTGGAGTCGCATGAAAGCAGAGTAAAGAAGCAGAATCACCTCCCTTGACCTGCTGGTCATACTGGTTTTGATGCAGCCCAGGATACAGTTGGCTTTCTGTGCTGCAGGCATGCATTACCGGCTCATGCTGAGGTTTTCTCTGCCCAGCCTGTAGTTGTGCCTGGGGTTGCACTGACTCACATGCAGGACCTTGCACTTGGCCTTATTGAAGTTCATGTGGTTCCCATCAGTCCACCTCTCAAACATGTCAAGTTCCCTCTCGACAGCTTCTTCTTTGTGATTTGAAACAGACTCTTCTACATATACTTTGGTATTTTTCATAGTGCCTTTGTTTCTTGCTTTTTAGGAAGTGTCTATCACCTTTGCTATATCAAGCTTCATGCTTTTCTTTCCATGCCTAGCAATCTGTCCTTGTCTTCATTTCTCCTCTAGCCAGGTCAATGTCTGCTTTCCTTGTCACATTCAGATACCCTCGGAAGATATATTTCAGTTACGATGGCAACAAAACTGTCATCAGATTAAAATGGTGCATTTTAAAGCCATTTATTAAAAAGGGAAGCACTACCAGACTGGCTGTTTTATATATACATGATACCTTTCTAATTCTCTTCTGATTTTAAATTCCTAAATTTTTGCATTGTTTACAGAAAAAAAAAAAGGAAAAAAATGGGAATTTGACCAGTCTCCAAGTAACTTGTTTTTTATTTGTCATTTTTAAAAAGTTGTTACCTGCAAATTACCTACAATTAATTTAAGCATTTTTGTTGAACTACAGCAGTAGAAACAAGCCCCAGAATCTTCTTTAGAAAAGTGTTTGCAGACTATTAGGCATTAGCAGTACTCCAAGATTTGAAAAATGATACTTAAAAATCAACCTCCGTAATTAAACCATCATTAAAGGAAGAGAGGGGAAAAGATAATGTGTCAATAGAAGCTAACGATGTGTAAGGTATCAGTGTTATTGAAGGTGCAGCACAGGTTTAAAATTTTCTTGGAAGTTGTCAGGATGGAAGTACAAAGCACCAGAATGTTATATCAGTACTTAAAAACCATTTGTTTTTTGACTTGGGAGCAGTGATGGTCTCTCACAGGATTCAGCTGTTAGACTTGGAGACTAATAACAGCATTTCTTCCCGGTGATGAATGACCACTTAGATTTTCCTTTCAGTTAAAATTACTTTGGTGCAAAATGCAGTAGATTTTAAATTGGGAGAGGAGACTATTTATCCAGCCCTTGCTATTTGTTATATTTGTCCTTTAATATTGCATGGAAAAATGATCCCCTTTACGCAGAAACAGATTGTAAGTGTTAGACAATTTGGTATCATAAACTATTTTTCTGCCCTTAAATATTCTGTTGGGAAAGAAGAAATGACTGTCTGAAGTTCTCCAGGAGTGAGGAGATATATCTGTGATATCTGAAGTTCAGTAAATTGAATAAGAAAGTAAAAGGATCACACAGCACTTGAGTAGGAGGAACAGTGTGCTAACTACTTAGTAAATCAAAAGTCAGATTCTCCTTTTCAGAGAAATGGGGTGAGGAGGATACTGGGGGTTTGTGTAAGGTGTCCTTTCCATTCTCCTGTTAAAATGTGTTCCCCTTGGGACACTTTAGTTCACCTTCTGTGTGGTTGGGCCCTTTAGCAGGCATTTTGTTCACCTGCCCAGATAACTGATGGGAGCAGCCGTGCAGGTGAAGGACACACATTTATCTGCCCCATGAGTGGTCTTCTGATTACCCTCAGTTGTCTTCTTATCCCAGATGGTTGCTGGTGGCTCAGAAGGGAGTGACAGAAGCAGGGGCAATACAAGGTGGTCCTTCCCTTCCCCCATGTGTCTATGATTTCCAGCTTCTGGGAACAAGCAGGTTCAGGAGCTGGTTTTGAGCCTCTGTACTCATACTGCCAATAGCAGTATCCTGTGTTGTCAAGTCTTGCAGCTCACCTTGGTTGGCTGAAATGTGTTTTATGGGGTTTGCTTTACCTTTGTCACTCAGTAAGTTAATTCATGTCCTGGTTATATCACGCAGAACTGTGAAGTAATTGCTCCCTCATCATCTTTATTTTAGAATTTGTGATTTTAAACACCTGTATCAGATCCTATTTTACTAGCTGTTAAATGAAAATAATGGGGTTTTCTATTGTTAAAAGTGCCATATTTAATCTCTTTTTTTTTATCCTCCTGGTTTTCTCTTCTGCTCTCTTTGTGATTGTTTTGCCTGCAGTGCCTGGGATGGGGGTACACCATCCTTTTCTGTACCATAGCACATTACTGTTTTCTCTCTTACTTCCTATCCCATTCTTTATTAATGTCTTACGTGTTGTTTTCTTCTGCTATGTCTGCTGAGCATTCATATTTCTTACAGGTCTCATAGAACTGTCTGCCACATATCTGAGATCTCTTTCTGGAGTGGTAATGACTAACTAAGAACCTGTCAGTACTTACATTATCCTTCAGACCTATCTGCCTGCCTTTGCATTCCAGGTGCCATTTTATCACCTCATCACTGAAGTGGTTTATTTAACACTGCAATTTTTCACAGTAAGCTTTTGATTTTGGTTATTCTGAACAATTTTCTGTTGTTAGTAAAATTCAACCCTACACTACTCAATCATTTTCCAGATCATGTATTAATCTTTTCAGCTGCACAGGTCCCCTGTGTGTTTCCCTGCTGTGCAAACCTGGTACGTGAGCTATATTTTTAGCAAACTTAGAAATTTTTTTCCCCATGATATCCAAACAGCTTTCTCTTTTAGAAGCTTTTCATTGATCTGTGTCAAGAATGTGGTGGTCTTCTCCTTAGTCTACTGCACATTGCTCTCAGCACCATTGTGTTACAACCAAGAGAAAGCAAGGACTTGAGTAGGTGTTGAAGTAGCCTCCTTTCATCTGCTTCCTGGTTTGTCTTGGTTAGGACAGAGGCTCCTTGCATCTGCAGGTTGTGAGAGATTCACAAGGTTGTGGCCTGTACAGCCCCTGTTTAGTGAATTAAAGGGAGATTTAAGGATGAATTGCCATCAGCCTGGAGGTATTGCTCATAAATGCAAAATGCCAGGGAAGTTTATGAAACTGCAGTGAATTTTTGCTGCAACCATTACTGTGTTATGAATCTCTAGACAAAATATAGCAAACAAATAACTATTGATCATCTGATATTCCCCATATTTAGATGCACGTAAGTGCAATTTCCCCTTGTTGGTTTGCTCTATGGCCCTAGCCTGGCCATCAGAATGAAGTAATGTTGACATATTTCAGTTTTATAATCTTTTTTTTCCCAAAGCCAAAACTTTTTCTGATCAATGCTGCTATATTCAATGTCCTTTGCTGTATTTCCTTAATTAGCATGATAGTATATGCTCCTGTGGAAGAATAAAACTCTAGAAAACATAATGTATCAAAAGTTCATATTGAAATACTTGTAGTATAGAATAATAGAATACTTTGAGTTGGATGGGACCTCAAAGATCATCTATTTCCACCTACCCTGCAATGGTTTTAATGGCCTTTGTGCTAGCTGTTTGACAGATGCATCAGCATATTTAGATTGCTGGTTTGGTTTGGGTTTTTGTTTTTTTTTTTCTTCTTCCCAAGAGAAAACCAAATTCTATCAACCTGATGAAAGTCCTCACAGCAACGATGGTAGACAGGGTTCCACAGAGCACTGCTGCTTCGAAGGTGTGATTGCTGTGTGAATTCTGGTACTTAAGCTGCCCACATATATTTTAAAGTAAACATCTCTTAGTGTTTCTATTAAATTAACTAACAGTTGTGAAGAACATTTCTGTTTTATCAGGGAGGACTGGCTATGAATCTGTAGCTCTTTTGTTACTGTAGGTGGTTTAGTATTGTAGGTTTATCTATATTTATTTCTATGCAGCATTAGTGGGTAACAACAGCAGGGAAAGAAGGTCCATTTCCATACAGGCTATACAATGAGTACATTGTTCCATAAAGGCTGTACAAGCACTCAGGCTTGCTACAAAGCTGGAGTCAGAGGCTTTACTGATCCTGCCTTTGCTGCTGCTGTTACCCTTCCAAGCCACAGCACAAATTCCTTGAATACCAGTTGCTACGATATTCCTACGAGTAGATCAGGTGCAGTTTGTGGTTACTCAGCATGTTCTTTGCAAGCTATGATATTATATGACAGATATTTAATCATGTGTAGTTAAATTCAGGGAATCTTGCTGGATGTGTGAGGTGCAGCCCTGTGCACTGGCTTTTCTTTCATTGTCTACTTTTTGTGCTAGGACAATTCAGGTGGAACCCTGGATGCTCTGCTTATTAGTGTTAGGGGGTTGAATTTATGTCTTCTTGGAAGTAGGTAAAAGCAAAAATCACAAAAACTGAAAGTGCAACATACTGTTTATGCAAAAGAAAATGTTTTGTATGATTGTGCATTAGAGAAATGGCCATATTAATTTTGAGGACTGGTATACTTCTAAGAATTTTGGCACAGAGGCACTCCAGTCTGGAAATATACATGTTTTGAAGTTTATAAAGTTAATATAACATCAGACCTAAAGCTAGAGAGCTTTTCTGAAATATAAAATTGCATGGAATATTTAATGCCTTTACACTGAAGTAGTTCAGGAAATCTGGTTTGAGTCACATGGTGGTGTGGCACGCTGCTGGCAAATAGCAACTGCTATTTCATAGAATCACAGAATCACAGAATCTCCTGAGTTGGTAGAGACCCACAAGGATCATCAAGTCCAACTCCTGGCTCCACACAGGGCCAGCCAAGTCAGTTGTGTTTGCATTGAGGGTGCATTGCTCTTACCTTCTGTCTACTTGTTACTTTCACTAACAACTTAATTTTGGTCTGCTAATGTGTTTGGCCACTCTTCCCAGTGCTGTAGGTTAGGATCCTAACAGACTGAATAAGCTTGGCAGGGTGTTTGGACTGATGAGCCACAAAGATGATTTTGCAGAACACAGTCGTCAGTCAGGGTGGGCTTTATTCCCCAATAGTTTCCTTATCTTGTCTTGATGCAAGTTCCATCCTTTCTTCTCTGGAATCTGTGATGTCTCAGTTCTCTCTGGGAGTTCTCTCTGAGTTCTCTGAGAGAAATGTAAATGGGTACATGAACTCATGAAAACTCCTTTTAAAGGTTAAACAGGAAGTGAGTGCAAACATGGTATATTTTTTTTCAGACATACGTCTAAATCAAGTCATAAGTGTCTTATTAGAGAGGTGCAGAGACAAATTAGAGATGCCACCTTTCTGGCATGGCAACAGTTGTCACTTTGTAATGAACGATTGAAAGATTTACAGCTTTTAGAGCTATTCATTACTCTGTAGAATGAGACTTGTGAACTACTTGTTATGCTGCAGGTCAGGGAAACGTGTTGCTGTGGATGTGATTCTTGTTACAGATGCAGTTGGCACTTTCCTTCCCAGTCCTATTAGCAGTTATTTTCCAGCAGTTTCACTCTACTGTTTACTCACTTACTGTTAGCTGAGTTGGCAGCTCTTGTTTCCAGGACAGGTATTATGTGGCTGCAGAATTTATTCTAGAATGACTTTTAAATGCTTTCAAGTCCTCTTTTTCTCCCACCAGCCTTGTTGAAAAGCTGTGGTTAACAAATACACACTGGAAATAGTCCTGTATGGAGAACAGCAGCAATGAGATGGAAGCAGGAATGGCTTTTACTGGGTATAACTGTTAACTTTTTTGCCATTTGAAAGACCACTTGGAGTGGTTTCCACCCTTCAGGAAGAGCTTAACCAGGAAGCAATATTGCTGGAATAGCATGCATTTTTCTATGAAGTAGCTTCCTAAAACCCCTTTGTCTTGCTCCATGTTGCACACATCATGAAAGAGGAAGAAGGAGGGTAAGAGTGGAGAGATTGCTACTGGAGTTCCTTTATGTTCCTTCAACACACAAAACCTGCGTATTGAGTTGTGCAATAATGTACTGCAGGTATTTCCAATACAGTCTTATTCATTTGTTTGGAAAGGAGGTCCACAGCACATTCTCAATGCAAGGTGCTGGGCACTTGGGGTAGGAGATGCTGGATGATCAAAGGGGAGCTGATGCAAGATTTCAATCTCTGACATCCTGGTAAAAACATAACTATCGTTACATAGTTTTGTTGCATTGTTTTAATGTATTGATAAATATTTTAACATAAAATAATTTAAGCTAGTATTATAATTATAATTTTATATATATCTATAAAAAACTATATAAATATAAATAATTAAAGCTAACACATAGTACAGTGCATAGATAAACCCATATTTAGGTACTCAAATAAATAAGCAAACAAATTTCAATATAACTAAATCCCAGTGGCTTCCATTGATTCAGTAATGGTTGTGGCTAAATTCAGCTGCATGTAGCACAACTCTATGCCATTACAGGTGACTTGGACTCTTAATTAATTAAATTCCAAACCTCAGAGAAGATTCAGCACTTAATAATGTATTTGCAGGGCTGGATGAAATTAGTTTGCGCTTCGCATGGGGTTTTTTTTCCTAATAAATTCAGAAATTAGTAACTATGATGTATCCAAAGACCCTCAGGAGAAAGTATCCTGAGGAATAGAGCTTTATAGCATGGGATGTGCTTATTTAATTTCTGGCTTATTGTGTATTCAGTAGTGGTTTTCTCAGAACTTTGTGGGACTTCACAGCCAGACTTTAACTAAGACAAGAAGATAGATTTTTGAATTAGGAGTAGTCTGTAAAGAGTGGAGGGAGGGAATTTTATCAGGATGAATATGCATCTAGACATAGATATTAGAGTCAGTGCTTGCAGAAACCTGCTAAATTTGCCAAGAAGCATTACCAATTAACGTCGTTAATTAACAAGAAGCTATGTTAAAATTAGTTTGGAGTTGGAGGAGGGGAGAGTGAATTGTAATTAGAAAAAGAAATCACAGCTGCTATTTAGAGAACTGGTAGGGAAGTTTGCAGGTCTTGCTGTTGGAAGCAGCACTGCATTGCAGCTATGCCTCCTTCATTCATTCCCTTCTCAGTTTTCTAGGAAAGAGCCACTTTGGTAGTATGTATCACAATTTCTAAGCAATATTGATTACAGTAATCAAATTTAACGTTCTTCAGGCTAACATAGTAATAAAGAAAAGTCTAAATTTTAGGAACTTCTCAGAAAGGTGGACTCTCAGTGTTTTCTTGAGCACCTAATGTTCAAGAAATTATGCTGATTTTCTTCAGTTAAGGATTTGGATCCTGCTGAGTAGAATTTGCTCAAAGAAAAATGCCGACTTTCCCAGCTTGTGTTACCCTACATGCTGTTACTAAGCAAAAAGAAAAAATCAAGACATTTATCTTTGCAAATTGAAATGAGTTTCATGCTACAAATGTATGAAAGTTGCCCATGAAGTAGTAAATATCTTACACATATAATTTTGTTTTCCCAATGAAAAATAAACTACAATTTATTTAGTAAATTCCTGAATAGGCCTGATGTTAGCCCAGGGAATTTTCAGGCCCGTCTCAAATATATTACTTTATTTAAAAAATAAAAATTGGACGTACAGATTAGGAAGCAAGTTTAAATCTTGCATGATGAGGCACATTACCTATAGTCTATATTGGAAAGGTTTTAAGAGGGTAGCTACTCCCGTGGTGATATAGAGGAGATATAGGCTATCTTGTCAGTAATTGGCCTTTCTTGGATAGTGTAAGTAATTTAACATTTCCATAAAAGGTACCAAATTTACATGGAAAACCATCATTTTACCAATATAATCTGCACATGGGGGGAAAGGATTTCTGCCTGTGGTCAAAGTTATAATATGATCCATTCAGCTTCAAGAGAGAGCAAATTCCAACCTTGCTGTCAAAGTAGAAAATTGGTTAATAGAAGTACATGAGACCTGGACAACAGAGACTGTGGTTTCTGCAGCCAGTGCTGTTTTGACCTTCTCGTGGTGAGATGGGTTAGGTGGCCAGGGCTTTCAGGTTTCCTTCCTCATATGCCATTCATCATTACAATTTAGGCAAATACAGATCTCGTGCTCCTTTTATGTTACCTTGTGGATGTGTGCTCTGATCCCTGTTGACATCACTGTACCTATTTAAAGTTGGATCAGTATATGTATACACCTGAACGGTAATACAACTTAAATCATGAACACTATGCCCAGTTTTCAATTTAGACAGACAAAACCAGCATCTGTACTGCTTCCCTATATAACAGCCTTGCTGGAGGCCATCTGAACACCAGCAGTTCACCAGCTAATGCAGGTGTTTATGCAAAGGGTTGAGTATACACTGGGTTAACCTTACCACTAATCAATTGTCTTTAAAGATGTGCTGGAAAACATTTTGCAGTACAGTTTGGGTCACATATATTGATGTTATTTATAAAATGGGCACAAACGGAAGGTCCCATTCCTTTGCTGGCTGGGACCCATCTGTTTAAATAATATCAAGTGAAGAACTCTATTGTAAATGTGCAGAGACATTGTCTGTGAAGAGCTCTTCTTAGTGTATTTATATCTTAAGTACATGTATGAGGAGGTTTCTCATGGCTCTGCAGCTCTTGTGAAGTAGTGGAACTAGTTTGGTGTCTTCTAAACACCTTAAATGATGGCTCTGGCTGCATTCAAGGAAGGTTAAAAGAGCTACTATTTTTATTCTTTCTTTAAAAGATTTGCTTTTCAGTTTAACATAACATTTCTTTGACTTTTTAATGCAGTTGATACATCCTGAAAAGGTCTGTGTGTGCAAGCAGTTCTATTTAAGGATCAAATGACAGTAATAGCAAATCTAGTAGCTTCTGCTTCCCATTCTCCATTTGAAATCATGATCCTTTGTTTTTGCTGACATAATTACCTCCATATGAGCCAGTTCTAACAAGGCAGAATTAAGAGTTCACATTATAAATGAGCAGCAGGAACAGATGGACTGAGAAAATAGTCAGGTTTCATGCAAATATCAATAAAGGTGATTAGTAAAACAATAAAAGCATTTGGCTCATATGTTCCTTTGTATTAATAAAGACTGCCTAACTAGAAAGGTTTTGAGGCCAGATGGAGGTCCAAAGAGTTAGATGTTCTCCTTCTGTATGTTACAAAGTCAGGTTTTGGTTTGTGAGAAGACACTGCCATAACTGGTGTCACAGTGCCAGGCCCAATATTAAAATTCATCATTTTCACAGATTTGTTTAGCTTGCAGGCTGAAGGCATTACACTTCATCCAGTGAAACAGATACTGAGCTGTGGAACTCAAATTTGATGAAAACACTGCTGTGACTAGGTAAAATGGGATTAGGGCCTTTCTGCCTGGGTTTCAGTTTTCTTTTTTGTGAGCTTGCTGATTCCCCTGCCTACGAGCCTTCCCACCATCCCTCTCTCCTTACTCTTTCTGGAGACATCAGTCTTCTGCGTCGCACTCCCATGTTTCTCTGTACCATATGGATCTATACCCTTTGGTAGATCACTCATCTGTTTGTCCTGTGTTTTCTCTCACTTCTGTAACTGCCAGAGAGAGAGGAGAGCAGCAGACCCTCTGGCAACAGAGAGGAAACAGCTGGAATATATATATCAGATGTATAGCACATGTCTGCACATTCCTATCCAGAGTTTTTTGGAGAGAAATGTCATTGTACATTATGTAGTGTTTGCTTGTTGACTCACATGTGCTCTGGACTCACCAGAATATCAACACACACATTTGGATGTTATTCATGTGTACTCAACAGGTGTTTTGGAATCTCTGCCTGTGTAGTTGATGCTCACACACTCTGTGGATTGAATTTCTGGACAACCAAATTGAACCAGTAGCTCAGACTTGCTTGTCAACAATCTGGGAAAACATCAGAAGTCCTATTGATCTATACAGAATTTCCTAACAGAAATATCTGGGGAAACCTAGGCAGCCTTTATCTACATCAGAGGGCTAAGATCACTTCCCTGGTTTTCTCACATGTTCAGCGCTGTTCACAGTCATGCCAACGTAGACATGCATTTTATGTGAGTGACACTAAATGTGTATGTGAAAACCTGTATTTACTCTGAAAACAAAAATTATTTCCCATTCAGATAAAGCATATGGTATAGAAAAGCGTCCAATGATTTTGTTCTTATTTACTAAAGAATGATCATTTGGAATAAAATAATTCATTGAATCATAGAATGTGCTGAAAGGGACCTTTAGAGGCCATCTAGTCCAACCCCCTCCAGTAAGCAGGAATCAGGTTGCTCAGAGCCCCATCAAGCCTGATCTTGAATATCTCCAGGAATGGGGCCTCCACTACCTCTCTGAGCAACCTGTGCCAGTGATCTACCACCTTCATATTGAAGAAATTTTTTCCTAATATCCAACCTAAATCTCCCTTTTTCTAGTTTAAAACCATTACTCCTTGTCCTATTGCTACATGCCCTTGTGATCAGTTCTTCCCCAGTTCACTTAAAATTCAGTTAGCTGATTTTCACTTGTAAATATAGGAAATGCTCATTGCTCCAAGTAAGTCCTTAGACCGAGTGTGGTAATACAGGAAGATATTTGAGGGTAATAGGCTTTTCCATTGTATATTTGAGATTTACCTTCCTTGGAAGAAAATTGCTCATGACTGTCCCCAACTCTTGCAGATGCTTCCAGTTTTTAATGTGGGTCTTGTAATGAATTCAGACCAGCCCTTGAAAATAATAATGTGGAGTATTTGCATACAGTAGATCTCTTATGTTTGTATCACTTTGAAATACTGTAATTTTTTTTCCCCATTTAATTACATATTTTCTTCTCCTTGGTATTAACAATTAATATAAAACCTTGTCTGTAACCTTGGTTTCCTTAGTTTTGCTGTAACCATTAAAACTTATAGCCAGAGCCCACTCTCATTTTTTTGCAATCTGCTCTGGGAGGATAGGAGAGCTTTCTCAGCTAGAACCAAAGCTTCATGCATTCCACTTAGATTTTGATCGATTTTGTTGCTGCTCACTGTTGGTACTGTATTGAAGTTGTATTTTTATTGTTGTAAGCTCCTGTGTGCTGTGGTGGTTGGCAATCTAGAAATCTGTTAAATAATATTGATTTTTTTTTTTTCCACTTTCAAGCATTTTATTTTACTTTGTCCCTAATACTATTTTAAGTATCATTTACTAGTTTTATTTTCTTTCTTATTTATGACTTGACATCTTATAGAGCATCACAGTTTCTGGAGAGAAGTCCTGAGAGAGGGGATGCTCACAAGAATATACTTTCCAGTTATGATGCTAACTGCCATTAGATAACATGTTAGATAACAAAAGGATGAGTTTGCATATTATGTTCTTAAAACAGAATTTTTAGGTTTGCATATTTGTCTAAGAAAAGTAAAAAGGATTTCTATTTTCACTGCAGTGTATGTAGCCAATCAGGTAGCCACCCTAAAGAGATGTTTTGGACAAATGAGCTTCCAGAAAACATCCTTCCTGGACCTCTAAGAGCCAACAAAGTGAAGGCCTGTTGGTCTTCAACTGAAGACCCGTCCATTTCTGAAATATTTCATAATAAATATACACAATTAGGAGCTTTTAACTTCATGATAAAATGGGGTTTCTTTTACTAACAGTGACTTTTTCTAAATTGGCTTTATTTGGCATATGAAGGTATTAGGGAATTTTTGGGAAAGCCTGCCTTTTTCTAGAGTGGAATAGAAATTTTACTTGAAGTGCAGATCCTACCTAATGCTACAGAAGTTGCTACTGCATTTTTGAGCCTTACACAATGTTCTTGTGGTTTTATTCTGAGTGGGAAACCTGTGCTGAGCACGAAGCCACATTGAGCAGAATAAGGTGCAGAAAACAGCTGGGTGATAAAGCTGTGGTTTCCAGTAGTGGTTTTCATTGCAGCTATTAAGGCAGCACAATGGCCTTTTCAGCTATGGTAATTGTCTGTTTCTGTTGAGGCTTTTCTTGAAATAATAGTGGGAGGATAGTTTTTAAATCAGAAGAGGTTGATATGGTGCTTTATTGTCACCATTTATTTTATTTTTTTTATACTTTTGCTCTGTGCAGTTTCACAAAGCTCTGCATTGTTTTCAACAATGAAATGTTTCTTTAATTCATAGAGCTTCTATCTCAAATTTTGCACAACTGTTGAAGTATTTTGGAAGAAAAATTCAGAACTCAGGTCAGGCAATTATGACGTCTTCTCTAAAACTCTGTGCATGTGTGCAAGGGGAAGAGGATAACTGTTTTTCCTGAAAAGACTTCTTTATTTTGAAATTATGAACAAAAATTTACAGGAGAAATTACAAAATGTTGGAAAAATACTAGCTGTTTTGTTTTGGGTTTTTTTTTCCCCTATTAGAAAATTCTGTGTCTTGCTGTATGGAAAGGAGTAAAAAGAGGAGCAATTAATCATCTTCTAATGAATTTATTTGCTGTGTAGGAAAGTTTGAAGGGGTAGAAAAGGGGAGCTTGGCAAATGCTTGGAAATCCCTCTATGGTGGTATGAGTACTCACATTCTTTCCTTGATTTTTCCCTCCCTGGAGACTGTTGAAACTTGTCCTTGTATACAATTTTCCATAATTTGAAGTTGTAGTTAGGTGTATACATTGATTTCCAAGGGAATGGTACAATACAAGTCTTCCCTGTGGACAAAATAACCCCAGCCTTAATTTATGAAGTCATTTATTGCTGGTATGACTCAAATGCTAAGTTTACTTAAAGAATATCAGTCTCAATAAGGTAGTTTGAATTATTATACATTTTCTACATATACATATATATATAATGTAAATTTATGTAAAATTTTAAACCCATCCATTTCTAAAATTTAAGTAAAATCTTTCTCAGTTCTTCACACCGCTAAAGGCTGGTTTTGTAGTTTCAAATATGCTTTTTCTCCTCGTAATTTTTAACTGGTGTGCAAGTGCGTGATGGTTTTTGATCTCTTTGTTACTCCTAAAATTGCTTTTCCTGCTCCCAGGTCTGCATTTCTTCGACCTATCAGTGATGAGTTGTTTATGGCCTTAGGCCTCCAGTGTCATCTTAAAATCTTAGAATCATAGAATGGTCTGAGTTGGAAGGGACCCCAAGGATCATAGAGTTCCAAGCCCCCCTGCCACAGACAGGGCCACCAACCTCCAGGACTGGCTCTACCTTGTAGCCTCATTCCTCCCATGCTTGTTGTCCTCCACACGGTATCTTGTGTCCCAGCTTTCAAAGGCCTCTGCTGTCACACTAGGCTTGTATTCTTCTGTGCTATATCATTATCTAAAATCTACTACATATATTTATATTCATAAATTATTCTTTTTTCCCCTGAATAATTACTTGTTGGTGGTATTATGCATACTTTATGCTTATAACATACAAAGATAAGTAAAATAAGCCTAGTCACCTGCTTATTAGGAAATTTTCTGATAAAGAAGATAACATGAAGCTTCTTTGAGCCCAAGACATGCTGAGACTGATTTTCCTGGGCTGCAGCACTACGATGGACTGATGATCTTGGTAGAGCCTAAAGAGTTGACAGTCTTTACATTACATATGGAATTTTGGACCATCTCTAGAAAATAGATTTCCCAGGCCATTTGGGCTGGGAATGAGCTTTGATTATTTCGGATATCAACCATGGCAGCTGCAGTGCTCACCTTTTTTTCAGTGTGCACACCACTTTGAGACAGATGGCTGTGAGTGTTTGTACTCATGTCTTGCAAATCTTGTTTCATTAAAAATGGCCATGTAGAAAAAGAAAGCTAGAAAGGGTTAATACTATTTCTCCTGTGAATGGCAGCAATCATCACTGACTGTAGGCACAGGCAGTAGTCAGTGGTTTAGCAGAGTGAAGCCAAAGGCATAAAAAACCCCCCCAACCATGACTCTACCCTTTGCCAGGCCAGATGCTTACGGAGAGCCCAGGGGATGTAGAGCAGGGACCATACTGCAAACAAGGAGTCTTGGGGGCTGTCCTAAAGCAACACTTTGTGTCAAGGTCCTTCATCTGTCTCTTCTGCCCTGGAAGCAGATAAACCTGATCCCATCATCCTTAGAGTGGCCATATTCTGAGGCATATGTTGTTGGGAAACCTTGAACCAGTGATGCCTGAATCTATTTGCAGCTTTAATCTTACTTCAGCTACTGAGGTTGACATCGATTTTTTTTTCCCATTGAAGCACATACAGTTTTCCTGCATGTCTATACACAGACACACTCTCAGATCTCCAGACTACCCTTTGCATGTGAAAATGAAGGAAACCTTTGTGCTTCCCTACTCTAGGATAGCCATTGTCACCATGAATATTAAATATAGACAAATCCCAGCTGGTTTATAACTGCACCTACTGCATCCAGTCTTTACCACCTTGGGGTTTTTTAAATTTGCATTACCTCATGACACAGAAATACTCTGTGGTTAGGGGTATCTTTTCACATAGGCTAGCATTTGTTGATACATCTCAATCACCTGACTAATAAAACTGGCATTTCTAATCAAATATCTCTTATGGATAGACACTGTATCTTACTGTGCCCTAATGTCAGCTGCAGTTGATTAGGAAGGCACTGCTTGGACAAGTTTGTAGCATCACATCTGTGTAACTTACCTTCTACAGCTCTGGGGCAATAAGCAAAGGGAGATGGCAAAGTGGATGGTGAGGTTACAACAGTGGCAAAGGTGTATTTTCAGTGTCCATTTCAATTTCACTGATGCGTCTTTCTGAACCAGATCTACCCCTTGAAACTGTCAGTAACTCCCAATGTCTGGATGACAAGGCCAGGTTGGATGGGGCCCTGGGCAACCTTGTGTAGATCCAGGCCTGAGGTTGGTGTCCCTGCCTGTGGCAAGGGGGTTGGAGCTTTATGATCCTCGGGGTCCCTTCCAACCCTTGCCATTCTATGATTCTATGATTCTATGACTATTTTAGGATCGATTTGATAACCTGATTCTCTGCACTTGATTGATTTCTGACTTGACTTTCATTCTGGATTCAAATAGTTTTCTTAATCACAGAATAACAGAATGGTTTTGGTTGGAAGGGACCTGAAAGATCATCTAGTTCCAACCCCTTGCCATGGGCAGGTTGTCCAAAGCCCCATCCAACCTGGTTTGGAACATTTCCAGGGAGTGGGCAGCCAGAACTTCTCAGGGCAACCTGTTCCAGTGTCTCACCACCCTCACACCTTACCTTACAGTTACCTAAGCACTTAGGTAACTACAGTTGCCAATAATTGATCCTTATTAAACATTTTTTTAACATATCTCAGCATTTTTGCCACCCATCTGCTTTGAAACTGCCCATTTGTATGGATTCTTTGCATAAATATTTTGTGGCTCATTTGATTCTCTGCATAATTAATTAATTGCTTCTCACTTAGTTTTCTGCATAACTAATCTACTGCCACATAATTAACAAACTCTTTAATTCCTTATTAATTATTTACTGTTCTTTTGAATATATGAATTAATTGACTGTTTAAATTTGCTGCTGTGTTGATTTGACATCTAGTTAATTGTTTTGATTAATCAATTAATTAGCTGCTTAATCTCTGCTTCAAAGTATAACCCCATGACTGCCTTGCACAGATGCTAGCACCCTTCCCTGTTCTCTTCTCCTTCAGTGCTATCATCTCATGTGCATCTATATGCTCAACTTAATATATCCAGGCATATATGGACCTTTTGGGCTTACATGTATCCCTTCAGTGAAGCTATATCTGTAACCCCAACGATGCTCCTTATTTCCCTGATATCCCTCCAAATGTGTTTTTTTCCACGTGACACAGTGCTATAACACTTGAACACCAAGAGAGATTCAACTCTGCTTAGTTATGCTAAAATGCGAAGATGAGACTCAGGAAATAAAGCATTGCAGTACTGAGGAAGGAAAATCCATGAGGTAAAAGTTATAGAAGAAGAGAATTACACATTTATGGTGCACAGGGTTGGAGTATTTCAGATGCAGCAGATGTGGTAAATTGATGTACCAGATGAAATTGCTGAAACTTTACATATAGCTCTTCCACTAGACTTTCTAGTTGAGGCTATTTTTCTCTGGTTGCTGCAGAAGAATTTCAGCAGAAAAGAACCTTTTTCTTCACACTTCACTTTATTTATGTGCTAATCCTGGATTTATGATTTCACAACTGGTTGCTGTAGAAACTGCTGTTCTCTTTGGGGACAAGGCCTTTGAAAGAGGTGTTGCCTTAAAACGTAGCTTGGTGTTATGTATCACAAGTAAGCCAACAGAAAGCACGCCTAATATTATGAAAACTCCTTCAAAATGGATTTTTTTTTTAAAAAAAAAAACCTTTCCACAAGGTGTCAGGTGTTCTTCAAAGGTATTAAGTTGTGGCTTCTTATATAAACAGAAGTGCTGGAGTTGAAATGGCTTTATCAGGCACACAAGGTGAAACACTTCTGTCTTTAAAAGAAGGTGCTAAATTGAGTAATGCATTAATAGCAAGAGAATAACCAGGTCAGAATCAAAAATTTTTGGACTTGCTTGTATGTTTGATGGGTGCTTTCCTAATTTGTTTTCTGATGTTGATCAATCTACAGACTTAATAGTGAGAGTGGTTGCTGGAAATATATTTGGAGCATATGAAAATGTATAAAATTGTGTTATCAATGAAAATTTTCAAATACATGGTATGATAGGTTATGCTGTTATAATATGTATTTAAAATGTTATGGTATGCATAATATCTATTTTATAATATAGCTTAAAAGGGCCATTTAGAATGATCACATGTCAGCTAAAGCATACTAAAAGGCTGTATCTGGTAGAGGAGTTCCCTGGATCCTAGAGGTGATACTGCTCTGGCTGCCCAGCTGCTTCTCCTCCTGCATACTGTCAAGTATGGCACAGAATCACAGAATCATAGGGGTTGGAGATCATCAGGTCCAACCCCCCTGCCAAAGCAGGGTCCCTAGGACAGGTCGCACAGGTCGGCCTTGAATATCTCCAGAGAAGGAGACTCCACACCCCCCTGGGCAGCCTGTCTCAGGGCTCTGTCACCCTCACGGTGAAAAAGTTCTTCCACATATTGCTGTGGAACTTCTTATGCTCCAGTTTGAAGCCATTAAGCACCTCAATCCATGATCACTAGTGTGGGACAATAAACACTGAGTTCATGTAGACATACCCCCATGGAGATTATTAAATTTAGAGGTCTTAATCTCAAGCTGAATCCCACCTCAAGGTGATTTTGATTAAACACTCTAGTAAGAAGCCATCAGCTGTTCCATGAAAAGTCAAGTGGTCTCCATGTATAAGACTTGCTCCTCCTCTGTTGGAAAACATGCAGAAGGTGTTAATATTTCAAGTAAATGGATACAAGAATCTGATAATCTTTTTTATCTCCAATTTCTGTGAAACATTGTCATGAAAACTTGCCATGAATAATGCTAGGCAATGCGCACAACCTACTAGTAATTGTAGAGGTGAGGAATGTAAAATAGTTTTTTTTCTTGGTTTACCTTAGACAAAGTAACTGGAGGCTTTTCCTGGCCTATTTTACAATACATTGAGTCTAATTCATAAAGAGACAATTGCATTCCCTGAACATGTAGTGAATAATAATGAAAAACAAAAGACGAGGTGCTTGTTATTGCTCTGATGCTACTTTAATTAGTCTGTGTTATATTGAGCGTGCTGCAGAGTATGGATCATCTCTTTGTCTATACGTTATCTCTGAAGCTTAGCTTCATGTTTCCAGACAGACCCTGATACAAAAGCTATTAAGAACTATGATCAGTATTAAGCATATGTAAGTATTACATTTCAGGGAGACTATTCATATGATTAAAATTAAGCATTAAAGTTAGATAAGTCAGTGGACCAAAGCTCTAATAATATTCACATTGGAGACGTGCCATTGCAAAAAAATGATGTTGGGAGATGTACAGTCAGAAAGAAAAATGAGCTTTTAAAAAAATTCACACAAGATGGGTCATAATCAGATGTAGAAGTCAGTAAGGAAGTGATATAGGTAGGAGAAGTGAATACTTTCTCATCAAGAAATATATATAATTTTTATATTTATTGTCATGTTTTCTTAATAGTGAGAAAAAATACACGTCAACAACCCGATGGTCTATAGGAAGTATTAGAGGTGAAATAGCTGAGCCTGCAAGAATGTAATTCCCATTCAGCTCTGTCTCATTGCATTTTTATGTCAGCGTAAATCCACTGATTCAGTGAAATTCAGCCCACACCTTGATTTCTGTGTCTAACTAGTGCTGTGCAACCAGAAGCCTGTAGATTTCAGATTTTCTGTTTTATTTACTACTACTGAGAATTATTCCAGTGTGGTACAGAGAAAAACATGGTTATTCCTTATAATATTTGATTATTTAAAAACTAAACACTGTTCATAGACTTCTTGTATGTTTGGTAGCTCACTCTCAATTCTGTTAACTTCTATAATACTGTATTCAAATTGAATTTTAATATTCCTTTTCTTCAGTTTTCTTTATAAAATGTAGAAGAATCACATACAAAAATGTGATTACCCACTTGCTTAAAAGTCTGTCACTGTCATGACACATTGATACTGGTTTCAGCAGCGGAGTTGGGAGGTATTTCAAGTAAGAACATCTAAACCACTGGCTTCACATGTACAGAAACATGTTGAATACTGAATGGTCTTTTTCCCAGGTGTTTGCCTTTCTATACTAAAAACAAAAGGCTATGAAAATGGGTAAATACCAAAGGATAATATCTTTTTTCAGGACTAGGCATATTTATGTGATTGAGTAGGATGGATGCAGAATACCAGAAACCATTGATTTGTCATGGGCTGGTGTTGAATCTTAGCTTCAATAGTCTGTTTTTTAGTTACTTTATGTAATGCTAACATTTAAAAGCTGTAAGAGAGGTGCAGTACTTAGACTGGAAGTAGTTCAGAAGAAAAATTAGGCATTGTTTTAGCAAAACTTTGAAAAAAATAACTGTAAGTGCTAAATAGGGTGAATTGGCTTCCTTTGCTGTTTTCACTTTAGAATTTACTTAGAATTTCAGTTTATTTGAAAATAAGATTTTGGGAGAAACTTAATGTTCAACAACCCAACGTGTTAATTATCCAGTATTAAATTTTGCTTAATTATAAAGCAACACATCAAAGTTTTTGACATATCAACAAAACATTACCAGCAGCTTTCTTCTGAAATCTAAAAATCCACAGGAAAAAGCAGGTGCTGAGACATTTAATAATGCTCAGTCATTTTACAAAACTCCCTTCAAAGACAATAGAGTGTTTCAATGGATAAATTAGAAATCATGTAGCTGTTATTATTTAACTTACATAAGAAGCTGAACAAAAAAGTATTTTAATGCCTGCCAATGTGCCTCAGTACTTTAAGAAAAAAAAAGCAGAACTCTGTCTTTGAATTTGACTTAAATTAACCCAGTGGTCTCTTACAGCTTTCCAGAGAGTAGGGATATGCCTATAGAGGCTACTCAACTGCATCACATTTGTCCTGCTGCACTTGAGTGTTCAAATCAGGTAAAACTAACAAATGGCCTGTAGTGAATCATTAAGTTTGGTCTTAGAGGGTTTCTTATACCCATCTCTCTTGTAGAGAATAAATTACCTAAGCAAACACTTCCTTTTCATTGCAATTACAACTTACCTACTTGCCATAATTCATTTGTTGCCTAGTATGGTAAAGGAGGTAGCTGGGTTTCAGACCTGTGGAATGAAACAAAGCTACTGGGGGTACATTGTAATGTTTTGGTAGACTTCATGAAGTGGGGCATGCTCATCTATATGATATGGGAAGTCAGGGTAGACTTCTTCCAGGACACTCCTATATGAGTTGTAATAATGTGTTTGATTGAAAGAGTTCCCGAGTTACTCTTGGTCTTGAACTGAGCTTCAAGACATGGAGAACTATGTTTCCCTTTAATTCTGTTTCCGATAGTCAACTGGAAGCTGAAGAAACCAAAATGAAATTAGCCCTTTTCAGGCAGGATCAACCCTAATTCCAAGCTCCCTAGTTGTTATAGGTTTATTTGTAACTGAGAGGCTCCAGAAGGATATGCAGCAAGTTTGGATATCCATAGCTTTGCACAAGTAGTGTTGCTGAGAACTTTGCTTGTGTTGCTTGAAAAGAATAAATAAAGGCCAATGAAAAACACCACAATGAGCAGCAGTTGAGTTCTACTCCTCCTGTTCCTTGGCAGCAACTGCCTTAGCTACAGAGAGTGCTGGCAGCACAGCAGGGTCTGTCTCTCTCTGTGTTATATCTCATTGATGTATCCTTGTCTTCTGTCCTTATGCCTCTTTCCTATAAATAGCAAATGTCTCTGAGCAACGTGCCTGTCAAGGAATTAGGGAAAAGGTGTGTGAAATGACATAGGACAGAAGGGATGAATGAGGAAGCTTTTGGTGGGGAAAGGAAAAAAAGATCATTTGGAAAAGATGAAGAAGAACACAGGGATTTAAGAGTTGGTTTCACAACTTGTGTTGTATATTACCTTTCAGAAATAGACTTGGTTCTTAAACAGTACTGTTCTTCAAAGCACTCTGCTAAAGTTTTAATTCTCCCTTAATGGTAACATCTGGCTCTCTGATTATTGTCCTATTAACTGACAAATCGGCATTTGAGCCCTGAGTACATGGGTGCAGCTAAGGTTCAGTAGCAGCAGCTTGTTCCCCTGTCTGAGGCAGCCTTCTCGCTTCAGAGAAGTCCTGGGCTGCCAGATGTTGTCTTTGATCCGAATCGTTGACTTAGTCCTTAACAAATCCTTGAGAGCAACATCGTGTCCTGAAGTCAGAGTGTGCCAGCTTGTTTTTGAGGCACATATTAAGTGACTAAAATGAATTTGGGAGGATCAGAAACATAATCTTGTCCTTCTCATGTGTATTGATTGGGACAAATTAATTCAGATCTTTTAGATGAAAATATTATTCTGGGAGCACCTCGCTTGAATTAATTAAAAAATGGACCTTTAATCTGGCTTTATTTATATGTAGCAAGCAAGTATCACAATTATCTGGGTAAGCACATGGATAAAAGAACATTTAGGCTATTGAATCTTTGATTGAGAAGTGTTTGATATTAAATATAGAACTGAAGCTCCAGTACAGTGATGGAAAACTCAGTTCTAGATTTTGGTCCTCCCTCTCCAATGCAGTAACTGCTGCCTTGTGCAGTCTCTTAGTCTTTAACTTCAGGAAGTTTCAAATTCCTGGAAGGTCCATTTGAAATCCAGAGGATCTTTGGGAGAGAGTGCAAGTATCTGGAAATCACTTCTTAACTACTGTACTATCTGCTGAAATAGGATAGTGAAATAACTTGCTCAGCTTCCATTGGTTCTGGGATTGAGGAGCAAGTGGTAGATAGTCCAACCATTAAAAGATATTTAGTACTGTCCTAACTCATGGAAATTGTAACCCTGACCATAAAGTGTTTGTGGTACTCTCTGAAAGGTACTACAAGAAAAGCAAGCCTGTATGTCACAGCCCAGTGCAGTAAGCTGTTTCTTCTTGCCCAAGTGCCTTATCTTCTGCAGCACTTGTTCCAGGCTGGCTGGAGAGGATCACATTGGAGCTACCAACAACATTGCAACCTTGACAACATCTCTGCTTTTAGCTTCTGCTCACCAGAGGATCAGTATATACCCCAATGGGAAATCTCAACAGAGAAATAACTGAATTCTTTTACACATTCAATACACAATGTTTTCTAGTCATAAACGGCCTGTAAAGCACATGCCTGTCTTTGACATATATAATGACTACAAAAAGATTTATAAAAGGCCTGTACATAATAAAAATGGAAAATTTAAGACATCATAATATGACTGCCACATCTTGAATTTTTGTATTATTTTTTCTTGATTTTCATTCTTCTTCTGGATTTCCACAGCATCCAGGTTCTAATAATACTGTAAAGTTTATAAATGAAAATATAGGAGGTGATGTCTAATGTATTGGCAAGTCTGAATGACAGCTTATAAAGCATTATAAGGTTTGCTTCTAATAAAGTAAGACCAGTCTACATCTCTTTCTGAAAGCATTAAGTTCAATTCAGTGCGCTGCTATGAATTTGTAAAGAAAGTTTTTCCAAATAGCTCTTGTTTAGAGAAATGTTTCATGTCATGAATTTCTTTCTGCAGTTGGGAGTAGAAGAGGAAAGTCGCTGGTCAAAAAGTAGTTCACTGAATACCAGTGAGCTCAGTGCCTCTGTCTGAAGAACAACTCTGTAGATAATACTGAGAAAGTAAAGAATTACTTAGAAAAAACTTGGACAGAGAAGATGCAGAACAGTCTAAAAGCAGCACATGATGCAATGCTGTCCCTGGCTATAGCAGGAAAATGAAAATTGAAGTCACAAAAGCACAGGGAGGATGAAGAGCATATTCATGGGGAAATTACGCAGTCAATACCAGCAAATTGGTAGTAGCACAGATGGGACTCACCTTGGATTCCTTCCTTGCATATAAACCATTATGAACAAGTAGTTTCCCTTGCTTCCAACACAGATATCCTTTCTGAAAGACACCTTATTTAGCATTTTCCTTAAGGTGGTGTATTGTGTGTTATGGAACCACTGAATCATGATCAACTTTCATATTTGCATCACGGTGAGCTGCAACTCAAGAAAATTCAGATGCTTTTTGGGTTTCAGTTCCCCCGATGATCTGAATGTCAGTTCCTGTGCTTTTGGGAATAGAAATAATTAATGCTAAATAGAGTCTGCAGCAATGAATTTATTTAATTACTTTCTGGATGATGATGATGGAATCAGAATGGGATTTGTTTAACTTCCCATACCGTTCTTCAAGAAAAATCGAGTCACATATTTGGTAGATTTAGTGAAATAATGAAAATACAAATCAGAGTGCTTGAATTACCTTTTTAGAGAATGAACAAGAAGTATTACTTTTGAATTTTGTCATGTGATTATGAAAACTCTCATTATAGTTATCCTGAGAGGATATCATCTTATTAAGAGTTAACTGGCTTTCTCAACTTAAAACAATTTGAAAAATAAGCAGATGTTAACAACATATCTGCTGCATACAGAAAAGGATGTGTCTTTTATGCAGATAAATAATTTTTGGCAGAAATACCAGGCAGAAAGTTGTTGGTTTTGACATTGTCTGTTAGGATGATCAAATTGAGGGGTTTTTTTTTCAAGATTTTAGGTCGTCTTATATTACTTCTTCCATCCTTGAGCCACTTCTTGAACCATGATGATTTTAAATGGAAGAGGCATAGCAAAGCTGCTGCTGTTCTAGTTCACAGATAAACATTCAGTCCGCCTTTTGCATCTGCTATGTACAATATGAATAAACTGTAGTACAAAGGTTTAATGCTGTTAAGACCTGTTCCTTTGCTTTGACTCATTTTACTAGCAATTTCCAATTATTTTTTACTCTCCTTCCAACAGATGTCCTTACACTGGTCCCCAAAATATCTCCTCAGGTTTGAGTTACCCACTAGACGTTTTCTCCCTAGACCAGCTGATGTCAGTGACAGCAACCACTGGTTGCTGTCTTGATTATTTTGGTATTGTATTTTAGCAATACCCAGTCTGACAGTGTGTAATGGCAAGTAGCTGTGTACCTCTGGCTTTTCTACAGTGTTATGTTTTATAGTTGTGTTCCAGCAGAGTTGCAGAATGTGAACGCCTTTATTTTGCGCTGTTAATTAACGGTGGTAGCAGGATGTGCAGTAAACCCCAGATTTAACATCTAATTTGAAAGTGGTAAAGTTTTACTTTGGTTTCTGCAGAAGATTGAAGAAGGAGCGATAGAATGTTATTTTTACTCTTTCAGAAACCACACACTGAGGTTACAGTAAAGTATCTAAGGTTAACTGGGAGAACAGGAAAGCAAAGAACTCCTAAGCCTGATCATGTTGGATTTTATCAACCTGAGATTCTGAAGGCACTGCATTTGAAAAGTTCCTCCAAATAATGGTTTAAGACTTTCAGCAAAAACCCACATCTCAGGAAGCTTGCATTTGAAGCACAGGTGAAGATACAGAAGGTTGATAAACATTTTATGATCTTAGTTGTGATTATGTGTTAATGCTTGTTTATATTTTTACAAAAAGTAAGGTAACTGCTGATACCTAAACAATAAAACCAATGGTGAGAGGATTGAAAAAATAAAGAGAGGGTTAGGAGGAGGCTCCCAGGACCTAAGTGCATGGTCACGAACAGGAATCTCTGATTCCTTGCGGAGGTCAAGGTGTTCTGGATAGACGCTTGTACATGTGAGTGGGATTAGCCTTGTAGTCTGTGGATTAGAAAAAGTGGGGTTTACTTGTCAGAAAATTGAGATTATTATTCTTTTCCTATAAGTATTTCTTGCAAAGCTGACAGTCCTAACTTGGATTCATGGTTGGATTTGAGCATCTTGCAAACGTAACATCAGTTTAATTCCTTGTATGTACAGACCAAGAGAATGGCTTTTTGAATCAGTGTGTCGAGCTTATCGACTCTGTGGAAATATTAGGGATAGGTGTTAGCATGGTCTCTTTTTTTTTTCTTTTTAAATTGTAAAGTTAATTCTTCAGATATTCTGACTTTGTTCGGTTCTTTCTGAGTTAAAGAATGGCTAGTTAAACTGTCCTAATGTGGGCTTGTAGTTGTACATACTTCTTGGAGCATAGGAAGTTCCACACCAATATGCGGAAGAACTTTTTCCCAGTGAGGGTGACAGAGCCCTGGGACAGGCTGCCCAGGGGGGTGTGGAGTCTCCTTCTCTGGAGACATTCAAGACCCATCTGGATGCCTCCCTGTGTGACCTGTCCTAGGGAATCTGCTTTGGCAGGGGGACTGGACCTGCTGATCTCTTGAGGTCCCTTCCAAGCCCTACGATTCTGTGATTCTGTATTTGTACAGACAATAAAATGTAGCTTCATTCAGTATTGCTTTCCTTTTCTTACTGTTTTGAAGCTTTGCAATCCTTCCTATTTCAAAAGCAGAGAACAAAAAGAGAGATGAGGTTGCTAGCTCTTCTGCCTCCAGAGCCCTGCCTATATAGTTTGTGTCAACCAGTTTCTTAATTGAAAACTGACTTTTTCTAAAAGGCAGAGAGTTGTTATTTACTTTTCCCTCAGCGCAACCAGAACCAGAGTTGAAGTTGCAAAAAGCTTCTTGAACTTTTTTTTCATTTCTTAATTGCTGAGGGAGGCTCCAACTCATTTGGAGGTGCTGAGAGCCCAACTTACCTGCTCTTTTGCAGGTGATTGCCGGTGCGATGCCAGTTTCCCTCTGGGCAGCGAGCTGGACCTCTCCCTGCAGCCACTGAGAGTCCAGCGCACGAAACAGCCTGATCCAGCAGCCTGTTAGAAGGCTTGCTTCCAGCCATGATGCTGACCCCCCGATTGCCCCTTAGTTGGCATTGTCAGGATATGTAATATTTTAAAATGACTATTGTAATTAAGGCTACAATTATTACTATTTTTAGCTGATGATTAGCATTGGCAGGAAGAACTTGACCCCAACCATTGCACATTCTTATTTTCCTCAATTATTATATGTGCTTTTGTATCACATATATCAGAAAACATTTCTTTCTTACATCTATTTACCATCACTTATTATGATAGCACACAGCAAGCCCATGGCAGGGGGTTTGGAACTAGATGGTCTTTGAGGTCCCTACCAACCAAAAGCATTCTATGATTCTGTGAGGGAAAGGATAGTGATAAAAATGGTTCCAACGTCATATTCCAGGGTGCATTCACAAATTCCTGATGCATTGTGAAGGAAAATAATGAGGAGATGCTACATACCAGCCTTTTCTACAACAGTTTCTACTGTTGATGTCAAACTTTATCAAATAGTTACTTTTTTTTTTAAGTGATCAGTTTAAAATCTTGATGGTTTGAAAGAAAAATGTAGGTTTTGTCATGTTCTTACTTTTCCTTCTACCTGTCACCTACTTGCAGTGTAGAAAATTGGAACCTGTGTTTGTATTTAAGATCTCTTGATTTTCCTGTAGTTTCACAAAGCTAAATAAAAGAACAATTTTAATAAGCCAAACACATTATTGTTACATTACAAACAGTACTTCATGCAGGTTTTTTCTAGATGGATATAAAAACACGGGCTTAGAGCTTAGAGCTGGGTTTAGAGTGCTCCATACAACAAGCTACAGTGAAAGAACCCAAAGAGAATAGACTTCAAAGCTGCTCTTTCATTAGATGACACAGTACTATTTTATCTGTCTCTGCTTCTTTGCTGGTAGCCATTTGCACATCTGCGCAGTTTTGAGAGCTGTCTCGTGTACCATGTTAAAAAAAAAATTAAAAATTAATTAGTCCTAGAATTTAAATCTTACATCCTTTGTAAATTGGAATGGTCTTGTTTGCACCACGACATAAAGAGTTTGCACAGCATGTGGGTGTCAAGTACCTGTTGGGTGAAAAGCCAAAAAGCACTTTGCTTACAATGAAATGTTCCATTATTAAGCTGCATTTTCTTACTACTGGGAAAAAACTAAACCTGTTTGGTCACTCTGAGCATTTATAATGATACAAAAGGCCACACTCAGACACCACTTCTGCTTTGGAGATAGAACAGGTGCTCTTGTCTGTGCGCTCTTGCTGATGCCATGCTTCGATTCTGCTATGGGAGACAGAGGTGAATCATACCATGGTGCAGCACTGCTGTGGACAGCCTGGGTTCTGGTAACAAGATTAAAGCTAGCTTTGGTGCATGTATAGAATAGAATCATAGAATGGCAAGGGTTGGAAGGGACCCCAAGGATCATAAAGTTCCAACCTCCTTGCCACAGGCAGGGCCACTAACCTCAGGCCTGGATTTACACAAAGTTGCCCAGAGCCCCATCCAACCTGGCCTTGAACACTTCCAGGGACGGGGCATCCACCACCTCTCTGGGCAGCCTGTTCCAGGACCTCACCACTCTTTCCGTAAAAAACTTCCCCCAAATATTCAATCTAAACCTTCCCTCCTTCAGCTTTAAACCATTCCCCCTTGTCCTGCCATTATCTGCCCTTTTAAAAAGTTGATACCCCTCCTGTTTGTATGGTCCCTTCAGGGACTGGAAGGCTGCAATGAGGTCCCCCTGCAGCCTTCTCTTCTCCAGGCTGAACAAGCCCAGCTCCCTCAGCCTCTCCTTGTAGGGCAGGTGCTCCAGCCCTCTAATCATCCTTGTGGCCCTCCTCTGAACTCTCTCCAACAGTTCTACATCCTTCTTGTATTGGGGGTCCCAGATCTGGACACAGGACTCCAGGTGGGGCCATTGGCCTTGTGAGCTGCAAGAGCACACTGCTGGCTCATGTGAAGTTTCTCATCCACGGTGACACCCAGGTCCTTCTCAGCAGGGCTACTCTCAAGAAGCTCTTCTCCAGTCTGTATCTATGTCTGGGATTCTTCTGGCCCAAGTGCAAGACCTTACACTTGGCAGTGTTGAACCTCATCAGGTTCACCTGGGCCCATTTTTCCAGCCTGTCAAGATCAATGTATAAGTATATACATTGCACTCCTGTCACTTCTGGGATGGTGGGGTTGGCCTTATGTATGAAATGAAGCAGAGCAGCCCAGTGTTAACCTTGTGCTTTCACAAGAGCTCAAGTTGCTTGCTCTTCTGGCTGGAGGAGCAGATTTTTTTTTCCATGGAAGTCAAGCTCTGTGCTTCTATGGGAACTCCTGAATGTGCATCTTGTTTCCTACCTACCAAAGGTGAGAGAGGAGGATTTAAAATCCTGTGGTTTTGATATTTTGCTCTTGAATAGCTTTTCTGTCTTCAGTATTGTCTTTAGCTGACGTGCACCATATCTGGGATGTGGCTGCTCCATAAAGTACTGCTGGTAAAATATTAGCCTAAAACTGAAAAAAATGTTGAGACTTGGTATCAGCTTTAGGACTCGAGAACCATCCCTTGATTGCTCTATTCTCTATAAGGAAGAGAGGGGGAAAAAAATTACTTTCATGTGGTAGGCTGGCTGATTTTGGTACATGTGAACTGTGGTTCCTTCCAGAACTATGTGATTACTAGAACAGTAATGAAAGATGGAAGTTTTGTTTAATTCTCGGCAGGTCAATGTACACTGCCTCAAAAAAGTAAATCACCTTGAAATCAGAGTTAGGCAAGCACAGTCAGCACGCTGCTGTCATGGGCTGTACTCTCAGAAATGGGAAACAAGATGATAGCTCTCCTTGGTTCAAAGCTGAGGCTCAAACTCCAAACGTTTCAAGGACTTCATATGAGTTTGTGAATCTTTTATGTGCAAGGTAGTTAAGGATGCTTGACACTTCATAAAGGCTCATTGCTATGCCTTAAATATTCAAGACCTAAGCTAGAAAGAAGTTGTTGTAGTAGAAATGCCACAAAATTCAGGTTCTTGTCCAAAAAATTACAGTGGACAACATAAAGAAAGAGGGTGAATTTTGGTTTTATTTATTTATTAATGCAGACTGCCAATTTGAATTTGGAAGACTTACTACAACATTTTAGACACCTGCTTCTTGCAGTCTGGAGATAGAGGAAGAGCTAATGCTTTTGTTGAGGCTGGTTTGAGCATGATTTTAGTGAAAAAGATCCTCCAAATTTTGGAATCACACAGGAATTCCGCATAAGTCACACTAAAGTTTGAGAGCAATTAAAAAAAAAAGACTCTTGAAGAACAGGCCAGCAATTTTTTATTTCTTCTACTCCTCTTAAAACTCTTTTCATGTTAATATTTTCCAGAACCTGAAGACATTTTGTTGTTCTTTTTGTGTGTGCAGTGTGACTCAAGGGTTCTCCTTGTAGCTGTTGTGTGATGTGTCTGCCTCAGCTATTAGCTGCAGTCTGGTGTTTGTACTGTACTCACTGCTAATGATAAAAAACAAACTAAAAGAAGGATGAAGTAATGGAACAAGAAAAAAGTAATTGTTAAGTTCTGTTTCTATTCCATAAAGATGGTTTTAAGTTATATGGAAGGTCTGGAACAAACAGCTTTGATATCTCTACAATGTATTAAATATTGACTCTTTAAGTTATATCTGAGAGTATTAAATTTGATTATAAAATCTATTCCTAATCTGTTGTATCCCTTTATGCCAAGACCTGTTTTTTGGGTCACAGTGGGATGAAATGGTTACCATCACTGGAGCGGGAGCACTTTCTGTGAGCTCATAGCCCGTATGTATCTCAGATTTTGTGAGTGATTTTGGTCCTTGTGATACCAGGGAAATAGTTCCACAACTAATAATCAAAATCACTACTTCTTGTTTTCTTGATTTGACACTCTTAACTGTGTCTCTTGGCTGTTCAAAACTTTATCCTTTTCAGGAAAAATACGTGGGTCCTCCCTGGGGAGGCAACTAAAGCTCCTCCCACTGATGGCATAGGGTGGTTTCCACAAATCCTGCTTCAGAGAGTGTGTTCCTCTCCCTTGATGTACATAGATACTCGACACCTAGATTGAATCCTTGGATGCATAATCTTTTGGACATAATGATTTTATTTGCAGATGCATTTTTATCTAATGAACTCAAACTGAAATGGATTTTATTCAGTCACTAGAACTTAAAAGAGCAAAAAGTCTCAAAGCCAAACAACCTCCCTTCTGAACTAAGTTAACTCTGCTTGTTTTACAGCAGGAAGCAAGTTCCTGTGTGCTGAGATTTGCTTGCCGAAGGTCAAAGTGAATTGACAACAGGTCCCAAACCAGGACCTGGAAACGCAGTTTCAAGGCTCTAATTACAAACTGGAAAGGGAGTAGTTGTCTTAAGCTATTTTATTGCATTGCATCTTTGACCTGAACATAGCCAAGAAAAATCAATATTTTCCATAGTCTTCTGGAGATGGCTTTGTGGGTGGATGAAGATAGTCTGATTTATTTAATGAAGCTGGTGGCATGAAGTAAACATTATCACAGAGTTTGTCACCACGTATTGGAGGGAAAGCAATGATTTCTAAAGAGGCTGCTATTTGCACATTTATTGATCTTTTAGTGGAGCCATAGCTACCAGTCCTTTGGTGATGCCAGATTATTTTATCAGTGAAGCGTCATGTGTTTCCTCCTCAATCCATTTATATTTCCTATAGGCACTGGCAGAGCATGGCCAAGCAGTCTCAGTTTTCTGTCAGAAGGTGACATTTTCCTTCTGAGGTGGACCACTCAACCCTCTATCATTGTGATGCTAAAAAATGTCTAATAAGTGTGGTTATAAAAAGCCAGTGGAGTATGGCTGCAGGCTTTAAGGTTGTTTATGTGCCAGGAGAGTCTCAATCTACTGCTCAGTGAAGCAAACACTTGTCAGACACTGAGAGGATCCCAAGAAGTTACAAAAGCCTAAATAATAGATTCTATATGTGTTCTTGACAGCAATAAAAGACAACTTATTATGTGTTTTGGCTCATATATTTAAACACCAGTGGAATTAAGAAAGCCTCTTATAGTGTTAGGAGAATGATGACTACTGGTTGCCGATTACAGGGTTTTTCAGATATGCTTACTGTGCACTTCGAAGTCACTTATGGAAAGATTGACTTGGTGCTACGTTTTAATATTGTTAAACTGCTGCATGTACAATATAATGAGTCCCTAACCTTGTTTGGTCAAAGTGAATCAAGCAAACTTGTTAAAGTCTCATCATTTATGAAGTTTAAAAATTATTTTAAAAATAGAGTCTAATTGAGGTACCTATTGCCATTTCTGTTTTTTCATGCTCTACAAAGCCAATTAATTCTCTCAGCAAACCAGAATGTGTGACAAGGAGGAACTGAGCACAGCCCAAGGGTACTTGTACCTTTGAAGGTTTATTTTTGGATGGGACACAGGCAAGAAATGGGAGCCTAGATAGTCACAAAGGCACTGAATGGCATCAGTGCCTGAAATCAGGAAGATGCATGACACAGCCCCAGATGGGAATCCAAGAGGTTGTGTTGGCATCACACCTTGTGCCGGTGGAGGTTGTTTGGTGTTGTAAGATAGCCACCCTTGCAGATGTTAGTGTTCATTAGATCGTTTTTTCTAGCAAAATCAGAATTCTATTTTGAGGAGGCACAGTTTTTATGTGTCACATTTGTTCTAAAGGGGCTTGGAGAGATGCAAACCCTCTTTTTCTTAGAGGGTTTCCAGCTGCCACTGCACCACTAGAGGGAAGAGGAGGCTGGTCTAGGGAAGTCCTTATCCAGATGGTTGGAGGAGTTTTGAGGCCCAGATCAGAGCGATATAAAAAGGTTATCACATCAGCAAGAACTTGCTGCCTTTAGAGGCAAGGTTTTTAGTTTATTTTTAGTATTCATAACTTCCAGATAGCTTAGGAAAGTGTTCCTAACTCAGAGCAGACAACAAAATATTTCAGCAGTGGCTCATTAATGGCATGCGATACCTTCTCAATCCTTTTCCTCCTCTGAGATTTCACTTTTAAAAACCAGAAGTCCCATAAAATATTTGTCTTGCACTTAGTTAATTAGCTGAATTCAACAATGGTATTCTAATAAATATTTGTGTTCAGTTCCTCTGTTACTTGCAGGTGTTTGCATCTAAACCAGGAAAATTATTTATTTACTACTCAAAAAATAATTTGCTTCCTACCTGATAAAAAGATATTGGTCTTTGTATCTGGAATAAAACCACCAGTTACTTCTTTGCCCTCTGGTGCTCTGCAATCAGTTTACCATCCTGTGTTCCAGCCCGGTTTTTCTTAGTATTAACAGTCTGATACTCTGAAGATGGATTTATTTTATTTTTTGCTAGTGTATCTGTAAAGTGCCTTGAGCATAATTTCATTATCTGAGAGCTACCAACTAGAATTGATCTGTTTTAGTCTTAGCATAATTTTCATGTCTGGTCTGACCCGAATGTTATTGTCCAACAGGTTCCTGAAAATGTCAAGAGCCAGAGGGGAGGTCCCAGTGAAACTGAAGTTCTTTCTTCCCTCAGAGTAACTGAATTTTAAAGTCCCCAAGCCCTGTAAATAAAAGAGAAAAATTGGTAATGAGAAAGGGAATTAATAGGATAGTCTTTCACACGATTTATATAGCTTTCAAAAACTGTTGCATTATTGTGTTTAAAAGTGCTGGTCTACAGCACTTTCACACTGGGAAGATAAGATTAAAAACTCGAAGGGGCAGCTCTGGGAATTAGAAGCTAGAAGAGCTGATGGATTTGAAATGAAATAAAAGCTGCTATTGGGGAAAATTTATTTTGAAGCTAAAATAGTGTGTCTGCCAATAAAGTATTCAGAGGACTCGGATGTTTACCTTGATATAGATGTCACATTTCAATTTAGTAGACAAGTACTTTTTTCAGCTACTGTTGTCATTATGGAAATCAGCCGAATGAATCTCTGCCATGTAATAAGTTACAGAGTAAATTGGAATCTGGCAAAGTTGCTGTTATGCAGATGTGATACTGTGTACAGATGCGTGTACGAAGCCATGTCATTGCAACCCTCTGGAATATCCTGCACTTGGACAGGAAAAAAACTCAACCAGAAGTTAAAATGGTCTTTTAATTAGAAGGGAGAAAAATGAACAGGCACGGATTCATCTGCAGAGCATCTGTCTTTAGCAAAGATATGTAAATGTAAAGAAGCTATTTATTTTAAACTTGTAGCATTTATAATTAATTACAGCTTTGCAGTTAACCTTATTTTAGGGAAACAAGGGCATAGGTTCTAGTATGAGAGGTGATGTGTTCAGTCTTCATGCCTTTATTTATAATATATTTCTGTATGTCTGTACAGAAATACAGACAAATGAATATATGTTCCCTTTTATTATTACTGTGAAAATGGCTGAATTTGTACACATATGCATAGGAGTATTGTCTTACTCATAGTTTTACTGTGCATTTAATGGGGATGGGATGAAGTTGATTGCTTCTGAAGTGAGGTACCATTGGAGCATTCCAAATGGCTTTCCAGTTTTTACTAAAAAGTCTTCTCTTTGAGTACAGTTCTTGCAAAACCCCCAGCGCTGGTACCTTAGGGAGATAATTTCTGGCATGAAATTATTAATTTTAGGTTAGAAGTTAGGAAGAAATTCTTTACTATGAGGGTAGTGAGGCACTGGCACAGGTTGCCCAGAGAGGTTGTGGAAGCCCCATCTCTGGAGGCATCTAAGGCCAGGTTGGATGGGGCTTTGGGCAACCTGGGCTAGTGAGGATGTACCTGCCCATGGCAGGGGGTGGGAAATAGATGATCTTTGACGTGCCTTCCAACCCAAACCATTCTATGATTCTATGAAAACTCATGCAAAGACTTCAGTGCTACTGAAGGAAGGACCAAAATGCTAATTATAGTTTATAATTGAATACATGGCCTCTTAATTGGAAGCTTTCTTTTCTGCCTGCAACTTACTGTAGGGAGTTTTTGCTAAGAATTTCCATCTCCTGATACTGTTGAGTTTTCTGTCATACTTATATTCTTCCTTTACAAGAGCTTTAGAAGTTTCCTAGGCAAACAAATTGATTGTTACACTGCAGTGTAGGAGTTTTTTGCGTTGCATTTGTTTGAAAATGTTATTGCTCCTGGAGCTTCATTGTTAAACTAACAAACTTCTGAAGTTCCTGCTCTGTTTTCTGCTCCATTTGCACCTTTTTTTTCCCTGACTGCATGGAAATAATCTACAGTAGTCTTAAAAGGAAATTAATGAACATAATGTAAGAGTGCTGCAGGAATTAACAGAACTTTGAGTAGGAAATACATATTCTTAGAAATTTGGTGTCAGCAAAAGTGAGGATCACAGGATGAATTTCTTTTTTTTTTTGTCCTCAGGCTATTTATCTACAGTCTTTAGTACAAAAGGAAACAGAATAGAGTTTCTACCAGCATTTCCAGAAAAAAAAAAAAAAATTTTATTTTTGCCCATTTAGAAACAAACAGAAGCAAAAGCATATAAAGTAGATTTGGGCTAAAGATTTTATAAAAGTTAAAGTAATTTTTTCTAGTATATAATTACCATGCTCTTTATTAGTAATTAACCTATTAAGACCATATAGAATAATTAAGTGGTAGAAAGCAGTGTCTGTAGGTGTTTTATACTGCTAACAGTTCCATAGATGCTGAGGGTGACGTAAAATAGATGCTTTGCAAAACTCTGCATACCTGAATGTAATTTACACCTACCAACAGTGTTCCTCCAGGGCACTCAGCTGTGTTTTTGTTGAGTTACTCCAATCCACACAGAAATATGGCGCACCATCAAATGGGACCTTTCCTGTTGGCCATAGTTGATACAGCCCTGCACTGGAAGATATAGTGAAATTGCTGAGAAATTGCTGAGTAATTGCAGCATATGCTGGAAGAGGGCAACTATTCTCTTTCCCACCTTTCAAACACCTCCCTGGCAGTGTAAGATGTGCTGCCAAATGGAAACTTCACATCAGTGCCAAAAATTAAGAACTGTATATGGCTTGCTGATACTTCTTAATGACAATCATCACTGCTGCCTGCAGGATCATGAAATGTCTTTTAAATGTTTATGCCCCTACAATGCATTTCTATCAGTAAGCATAATGGCTTGTGGAAGTTGCAGGAAGAAGGAAGATGAGACTCACATAGCTGGACTTCATCACAAGCTCTAGGTCAAGCAGGAACACTCATTCCCTAGTGGAAGAATAATTGTCACAAGGCATTTCCTTACTCTTGATTTCCAAGAAGGCTCCACAGAATATCTCCAGAAGATGAACCTGAATGCTAAAATTCCCAGCAGGCGATGTAAATCAAGGTTTCTGTGAGATAATGGGCTTATCACCCATTCTAGTCTTCAATATAGAGCTTCCTAATCCACTTATCTCTCTCTCCCTTGCAAGGACTGACTTACCCTCTTACCACTAGCCCTGTTGCTACACCCCTATGCTTTGCTGGGGTTCACTGTCCTCCTATTTCAGCTAATCTAACCAAGTATTATACTTAGATTCATTTAAGCCAATTGTGTCTAGTGTGTAAGCCACCTTGCGGTTGTTCATTGACATTGTCTCACAGAAGAGGAAGAAAGGAATGAGGTTCTTACAAAAATATTGTTGCACTCTACAAATTGCTTTCTAGTATCAGACCTGGTGGAAGATTAAGCATGTAGAGCTCTGCTCCTAACACCAGTGCAGGACTGCTGTAGACCTTGGAGAAGATTTTTGGTTTGTCGCTTTGCTTTTTAGTCTGCTTTCTTAGGAAAACAACCCACAAAACTAAAACCCCCCAAAAACTCCAACAAAAAAAGGAACATGCTATCTGTTCTGTTTAGCCAGAGTTTAAGTTCTAACTTGGCTGGTTAGGAAGACTGTTTCTCAAAACAAGTTTCAGCATGTACCCCTTTCCTGAGCTGCTGCTTAAGGAGGCTGGAAGGGAACCAAGGGAAATCCAGCAGGGTTTCAGGGTAGGAAAACCCTTACCTGGAAGGAGAACAGTCAGAAAGGGCCTTTGGGATAGGGAGAACAGAGTTTTTATTATGTGAAAAGTAGTGTAAGAGTTGAATCTGCAGGAAAATGGCAAGGAAATTCATTGTCCCAAATTACAGACAACTTCATTATAGGTTTTTACACTTGAGGTTGTCTAGGCTGTCATGATTGTCACAAAATATCAGAGTATCACTTGTATACTTCTACACAAGCTGGTGTTTTTGAAAAGCCAGCCTTTACATGAAGGGTTAAATCCATTTACATTTTTTTGTAGGCAAATTTTTGATGCTTTTTAAATAAAACGATTTGTAGATGACAACATCCCTTGGCACCTTCACTAGCTAATGTTTTTTGACAGTCCTATACATTTTATTATGCTGGTTTGGTGGGTTAGGGTTGAGGTTTTTTGGGTTTGAATATTGACCTTATTGTGTTACTTTTTTGCCTGAATGATTTTCAAGTTTGGAAGGCAGCCCCAGACCAACTTTAAATTGCAGACAGATGACAATAGTGTGTTAATTACAAGGACTCTGGTGGTGGCGCTGGGCTTTTTAGATTTATTAATAGATTGATGTAAATCCATTTTGCCAATATTACAATGATAATGTATGGTTGGTAAAAATATTTTGTATAGTGATATTGCCCAAGGATTAAAAAAAACCCTCAACCCACAACCCCAAGCCCCAAGAAAAACCGCAAGTTCCATGTGATTCTTCTCCTGGATTCATGTAGAAATTATGACTGATATAGTGCCAAACAGTATTTTGGGACTTGCTGGATGCTCTGGGCTTTGGAATATCAGGCAATTTATCTGGATGTTTAAACATAACACCAAAGCCTTTTATTTTTCGTTTGAATTTTATAGAAAAACTTGGAATGTGCTTGCACATTAGAGTAATGAGTCCGAAAGAAGTCAGTTAAAAGCTCCCTAAATGTCTGGAGGAGTGCAACTTTCTCTTCTAAATTCATCCAGGAAACTCTTCCCCCATTCTACAATTACCATTGTATACCAAAGACTGATGGAAGTAAGCTGGCTTTGCTTTAACTTCCCTTTGGATACAAGGAAACTCTGAAGAGAAAACAGTGATATCTTATCTACAAAGACATCTAGCTGCCCTCTACACTTGCCATTCAGTCCTTGGAATTTAGTGTATCACCATGGCTTATTCTCTTTCTCTTATGAAGGGGAAGGCAGAATTTGTTTTATAGTTTATGCTGTCCGTCTGTAGTGTTTAAAGTGCTTCAGAACCTGTTGCAGTAAAAGTGCTTATAAAATATAAGAATTTTGGCATTAATTGTTCTGTCAATAGCCTGAGAAGATGGTAAAGAAGAGTACTTATCTGATGGCATTTGTACCCAAGGGGCCAAGAGGGCATATTGAATATTCTGGGTTTTGGTTTTTTTAAAGTGAAAGTGCTGCTGAAGTGCCTGTTAAGCCTCTTTATTCTGCAAGAGAGGCATGGAACAAGACCTGGAAGTCACCAAAGTCTGATTTTTGATAGAATTAGAAGGTATATGAAGAATGAAAGAAGAAGAATGATACGTCAAGGTACAGTGTTATGTTCTTGCCAAGCCTGGCTCATCTGAGTGATTTATATGCACTGTAGAGAAGCTGACCTCAGAAAATAATACCTCTAGGATAACTTTTAATGGAATCAGAGCATTTAGGCAATTCAGAAAACAAAAGCCTAAATATAATGTCATAGTCAAAAATAGGGATTAATGGTCTGATACAATTAAGTGCTACTGTGGTATATGTAGCTCCTAATTAGATAAGGAGAGTATTTTTTGTCTAAACACAGGTGAACTGTTTCATCTCAGCACATCACTCTCAAAGCAGTTGTACCATCTGTAAAATGTTACATACATCCCAGTGTTTCTCCAATCAGTGCTTTAGAAATGATATCATTAATGACTTGGAGGCTTCTTCAGCAAAGGGATTATGAAGGAACTGGTCAGAAGAGGAGAAGGACCATCTCATGGGAAAATCTCACTTTTATGTAGTTGGGACAGAAAGGTTGACCATGCTTTAAATATTTAGTAGTTCCCAGAATGAGGTGAAAAGCTGTATGTCGTCTTGGTGCTGTGTGACACACATTGACAATGCATATACACAAGGTAAATAGTACATGCAGTGCCTGAACCTTGCAGCACGTTTGTATTCTTAGTGGTCGCTTCTAAAGTGTAACAAAAGAAAACAGATTTAGATTCAGAGTAAGTCAAGACATGCTTTATAAATAAAACTGTCTTCCTGGGTACCAAATCTAAGCATTTGAGCTACAGGAAAAACTATTCTGTTCTGAATATGGGAAAAACTGTCCTATTCTGTGTCTGAAGCCACAGGCATTCAGTCTGACTCACCAGAAATTATTCTCATGTCCTGAAATTTTCACTCCTTCTTGTCTGAAGGAACTGGCAGTCAAGACCAGAAGATGATTCCAGTGCTTAGATTGTTTAGTTTTCAGGCTTATATGTTTTGTGCTGTTTGGTAGTGGATATAAGTAGTATATGTGACAAGGACTGCTATCACTGCTTGTTTTTTTGGCAGTGTACCTGGTACAGAGTAGCAGAGTACTTCCTCTCTCTAAATAGACTACTCTCTCATTCCCACTTCCCTTCTATTAGAGATTTTCTACTCTTCACCCTGACTCCATCCCCTGTTTGCTCTAGGGATCTTCTTCCAATTGAAATTCAAATGTTTTACCCCTGAAGGCTTCACTTCTTCCTTGGTACATTGTGAGGAGGTTGCCAAGAGGAGAGGTGGTGAATTGAGATGAGGAACTTTCATCTGAATCTCAGGTGTGGTGGTATGTGGGTGCTTGTAAAAATACTCAGTCTCTTCTACCTCTGGGGGCGAGAGCCTGGGCTGTACCTTTCTCCACATTCTGGCTTTTTTTTTTTTGTGTTTGTATGAGGTTGTTTTGGTAGTTTGGGTTTTACTTCTCTCACTTACAAGAAGAGCAGAGTTCAAAGTCCTCTTGGGTGTATCAGCAGTGTTTCGAAGAGGCAGAAAATAAGCAGGCGTGGGAGCTCTGGAGATTGCAGTAGCGCTGCTGCCCAGCAGCCACTGCAAAACAAGCACTGCTAAGAAGAAATGGAGGTTTTGTTCAAGTACAGCAGCCAGGAGCACAGTGGAAGAGAAGTTGGTAACTAAACCCCTTAGCATTAATTTCTTGTGCATATCAAACATTTCCAAAAATAATGAACTTTGAGCAAACTACAGTTTGGACATATCAAATCTTTATATGCATCAAATGAAGGTCTAGCATTTTCAAAGACAACTCATCATTGTAGAAAGTCAACAGGAGGGTCTTTCACTGCAGAAATGTTCCTGTCCTGTGAAAAGTTCCTTGAATTACCTGAATCACCGTTGTATGCTTAAAAAAAAACCCTAATAGCTGGAGTTATCTTCCAGATTGTTGCAGCACAATCTGTATAGAGTTGCCTTCACTACCTGGTCTAATAATCATGGCCAAATGTAAGCAAAGCTTTTGAAAAGAAAAGTAATTAAGAATTCATACTAGAAAAGCTGTTACGGACCATCACCTTCTCAGTGATGAGAACAGATTTTCCCAGAGGGACGGGCGAGTGGCTTGGCTATCTTTTGGAGACGAGAATCTCCAAAAATGAGCTTGGGTTAACAGTGTGCCCCTTGCTATGTTGGAAAATGCTTGATTTGGAGATCATAGATTTCGCTTCCCCTTCCCTTTCCCCTTCCCCTTCCCCTTCCCCTTCCCCTTCCCCTTCCCCTTCCCCTTCCCCTTCCCCTTCCCCTTCCCCTTCCCCTTCCCCTTCCCCTTCCCCTTCCCCTTCCCCTTCCCCTTCCCCTTGCCCTTGCCCTTGCCCTTGCCCTTGCCCTTGCCCTTGCCCTTCCCCTTCCCCTTCCCTTTTCCCTCCCCCTTTCCCTCCCCCTTCCCCCCCCCTACCCCTCCTGTTCCCTCATTCTATCTTTCTCTCCTTTTGTCCTTCTCTCTCCCCCTCTCTTTCTCTTTTTTTTTTCTTTTTTGGTAAATGAAACTAAAGAGAAAAACAAAGGCCACAGCATATGTATCCTGAAAACACACAAGAGAAATAAAATGCCTGTCATGGAGAGGAATGAGAACCATTTTTCCTTAGTTAATACAGTAGAAATTCAAAAAAGTGTTATGTATGGATTTTTTTAAAATCTGGCCTTGATAATGTTATATTTGAAGGACTGGATGAACTGTGCATCAAGCTAATGGCAACAATAATCCCCAAATCAATATAGAAAATACCTTGCTTATTTAGTAGAAATGTCATAATTGCAACATTCAAGGAATAAAACAAAATTTACCACTTCTCTGCAAATATATTTTGAAAGGAACATGTGTTTTTTGACTGAAGATGATTTATGGGAGAAGAGATTTAATTTAATATCAAATCTTTAGGCAGTTATCTCAGTTGAGAGCAAAATCCAATTTTTGCTTATTTGTACTATGATTTCAGTTCCTCTTTGCTGCATTTGTTTGCTTTTTTAGACCGATGTCCTGTGGAATGAGGCTTCCAATACTTCTGCTTATCTCTGTCATCCCCTACTGCCCTTTCAACCTATTGAGCAACCAACACCAAAGTTAAAACAGGAGAGCAGTACTCAAATGTAATTTAAAGATCTACCAGTTTTACAAAAAAATGAAGAAAGAGTCCCCAAATGTTGGTGAGTTTGGGAGAGGCTAGAGAATTTGCCTTTTTTATGTTCTGTTTGGCAGCAGCTAATATAGGTCCAAATTAACCCCGCACTTAATTGCTTTTGCTTAGTGAAGGTGACCTTATGATGGAGAGGAGTGCAGAAGCAGAGCACATGTGTCCCTGGGGAAACCAGGCTTCAGCAGTTTTGCTGTTTGCTCTGGTGGTTTTTATGTTGCTTTTTCACGTCATTTTGTGTCTCAGTGTAAGCTCTGAACTTGGACTTCAGCAAAGCCTTTGACATCGTTTCTCATAGCATTCTGCTTGAGAAATTGGCTACCATGGGCCTGAGCAGGTGCACCCTCTGTTGGGTAAAAAACTGGCTGGGTGGCTGGACCCAAAGAGTTGTGGTGAATGGAGCTAAATCCAGCCGGAGGCTGGTCACAAGTGGTGTTCCTCAAGGCTCAGTCCTGGGTCCAGTCCTGTTCGATGTCTTTATCAATGACCTGGATGAAGGGATCAAATGTTCCCTCAGTAAGTTTGTGGACCACGTTAAACTGGGTGGAAGTTTTGATCTGCCTGAGTGTAGAGAGGCTCTTCAAAGGGATCTGGACAGGCTGGATTGTTGGGCTGCGACCAACGGGATGAGATTCAACAAGGCCAAGTGCAGAGTCCTGCACTTGGGACGTGACAACCCCATGCAGCGCTACAGGCTTGGGGAAGACTGGCCAGAATGCTGCCTGACAGGGAAAGACCTGGGGGGGTTGACTGCTGGCTGAGTGTGAGCCATCAGTGTGCCCAGGTGGCCAAGAAGGTCAATGGCATCCTGGCTTGTGTCAGAAATAGCGTGGCCAGCTGGTCCAAGGAAGTGATCGTGCCCCTGTACTCGGCATTGGTGAGGCTGCACCTTGAGTGCTGTGTTGTTTTGGGCCCCTCACTACAAGAAAGATATTGAGGTCCTGGAGCAGGTCCAGAGAAGAGCAATCAGGCTGGTGAAGGGGCTGGAGAGCAAACCTTTCAAGGAGTGGCTGAGGGAACTGGGGCTGTTTAGCCTGAAAAGGAGGAGGCTGAGGGGAGACCTTATCAATGTACAATTACCTGAAAGGAGGTCGTAGAGAGATGAGTGTTTGTCTCTTCGCCCAAGCAACAGGTGATAGGATGAGGGGGAATTTCCTCAAGCTGTGCCAAGGCAGGTTCAGGTTAAAAGGAAAAAGTTCTTCACTGAAAGGGTTATTGTGCTCTGGAACAGGCTGCCCAAGGAGGGAATTGAGTCACGGGTAGAGACGGGTAGATGAAGTGCTTAGGGATATGGTTTAGTAGAGGACAGGAACGGTTGGACTTGATGATCTTAAAGGTCTTTGCCAACCTAGTGATTCTGTGAACAAACCAGTGGGGGAGATAGCAGCCCTCTGGTGCAGATACCTGAAGTGCATCAAGGACTATTTCACCCTGCCCACAAGCAGAGTGAGCACACCTCTGGCTATACTACACTTTCTACTCAAACTCTCCTTTTAAAAAACAGTTCACTGTGCTGTTTTATTAGATTATGTTTTTGCTTATGTTGTTCAGTGTAAAGATCCATTATTGCTGTGGGTAAGTGCTGGACAAAATTATTCCCCTAAACTTGATCAGCAGTATCATGCTGAAATATCTCTCTGAAGTGTGCCTTTAAGTACCTTCCATACCCTACTTCAGAAATGAGTAAAACCTATATTTTAAAGCCTGCTTGAAAAAAGTTGGGTAAAACCCCACAACAGTGTGGTCGATGATACATGGGCACATGCCAAGAACTGTCTCAGTGCTGTCCTTCAGTGCAGGCTGAATTAGTTGGTTTTGGTTCCTGATGCTCCTTTGTGCTAGGAAAAGAATTGTGCATTCAAGTTCATTGGAAAAGGGGGCTTCATCCTTTCAAAAAAACAGTACAGGATGATCGACCATGTTTCAAAGAGCACAACATCAGAAAGACAGCTTATTAGCAGGAGATGGTTTGTTGCGATGTGCACAAAGTACAGAGTAACAAAAGTTATCTGCAGTTGTTGACCAAACCAGTTAAATTTTATTCTTGGCTAAATGTTGCCTTTAAAACAAACAAACTCCAAAAATCTCATCAGTTGTTTTGAATTTCCATAGCTGAATTCAAGCTTTTACTGAGATGGCAATAAGCTGTACCGAGCTGGTGATGTACATTAATTTCTTGGCTGGTGTAATGAGGCATATAGCTGTCATGCAGGGTCACTCTGAGCATAGGAAATTGTGCCAGTCGGAAGTGATAACTTGCATTCTGTCCTGCCCAGGTGGAATCACAAGGATTTGGCTGCACCAGCCCAGACTATAGCCAAGAGCTCATCATGCATGCAAAAACTTGAAAGATCAGATGGTGCCTTATGTGAATGGCAGGGGAGCAGGGATTAGTCAGGAACAGATATAGTACACATGTCAGCATATTTTATGTTTCCATTCTTTATTCTTAGCTTCATAATTCAAATCCATTGATACCTATTGTGTCATCTGCTTGTTTCTTTAGCTTTTTTGACTTACATTTTCAACATCATTGGTATTGCAGTCCTTTCTCTGCTGCGCTCTTGACACAAGCTGAGGATGCATCATTTAGCATGATCCTGTGTTTTTGCTTTGTTCAATGAAATGACGACAGTAGGATGATGTATGTTGAGCTAAATATATCCTCAGGATTTAAAAATGGCATTTGGTTGGACATATGGGGCAGTGCTGTACAGCATCAAAAGTCATGCTTAAAAAGATTGTGTTTCTTCATAAAAATCATGCATTTTTGGCAGTTCTCAAGGTGTGTTATAGACCCAGTTATTTTTGCTACTGATGTGATCTTCACAATGTGTTTTTTTGGGAGGGGGTCTGATCTGCACTATCATATGTGGGAAAAAGATTTTCCAACCCATATGCCTAACTCTGTAAGGACATTACTATAATCAACAATAGATCTTTAGAAACTAGAACAGAACTTGTTTTAACAGCAGTTCAGAGTATTTTCTTAATGCTTGTTAAAGAACTTGGTCAGCTTTTAATTGAAAGATCATAAATCCAGGGTCTGATTTTTAGAGAATTCTTTTTTTACTAATTTTTTCCCTGATTGGCCATCTGACTTTGAGCTATCATTGAAAGGCCTCTTTGCTGGAATCAGTGATTTAGTTAGACACAGAGCAATATGCTTTAGGTTAGTAGAATTTTTTTCCATAACTCAGCTTAGCATAAATATGGAAAGGATTTTTCTTATCACTTTTTATGGTGGAATGAAAAAAATAACTTCTTTCAAAAGCATCCTGCATTATCGATTGCTAATTGCAAATCATTATTTTAAATACCAAAAAACCCCCCTCAAAACCACAAAACCCTCCACATAAACCACCCCCCATCCCCTCAAAGTAATCTGGCTGTAGAATCTAAACTCAACTTTTGAGAAGATGCTTCATGCTTCTCATGGGCTGCAGACAACTGGCACCTGTTCAGGTGTTTCAACTGCTGTTGAATTGAAATAATGTGTTTTTTCCAGTATTATTTTGGCATGTGATTGTGAGGGATTTGCTTATTGAGTGGTATAGGAGAACATTAAATGCAGTCTGGAGGTGCAGGGTCATTCCTCACACACTTGTACAACTCAGCCACACTGGGATATGACAGATGCTCTGCAAATGCATAGTTATTTAAAAATACTGGTTTGCCCTTATTTGAGCTACTGGATAGTGATGAAAAGGGATAGGAAAGAAAAGATTTTTTTTTTCTTGGGCAACCCAGAATTCTTCAGCCCATAGTGGCTAAGGAGAAAATGTTCCTGGGAGAATAAAGTAGCATACCTGAATTTCAAGGACATTGAGCTGAAGACCAACATTCACATGCTCCTACCTGGGGATGACAAAAACATGATGAAAATAAGGAAATATGGGTAAAAAAAAAAGTCTGTCTCTTATTATCAAAAGACTCTTGCTTTCCCAGCCTGATTTAACTTGTGATAACAGAAATCAGCTACCACAGGGCTTCAGGGAAGATATTCTGGTTGGTTGATTTGGTGTAACTGATATGATAGGTTCACCTTAAGAAGAAACAATTGCAAGAATGGGATGGAATTAGAAATAAAGTGTTCTGGGGTTGGCAGCTCTCATCACTGTGATTGAAGCTAGATTTGAGAGCTCCAAGGCTCAGCAAAGTAAAGGCATCTGGTGACTGCTAGGTGGGTGAGATGTAATGCAGCTAATACTGATTTATTTTCACATGTCCTTGAAAAAGACACCTGTGCCCAAATGATTGCCCCATATGAAAGTTTCTCATATGTTTCTCTCTCCTTTCCCCATCCTCTGTCATGGTACTGATTCTAAATACTTTTATAAGGATTTTTTCCCAGTTTAATTTTCTTCCTATTGAAACTAAATGAGGTGTTTTACTATTGTGTATGATCGATTTTAAATTCCTGTGTAGAGAACATGTCAAAACTTTATTTTAGTTGCATTGTCTTTTATCCGCATGGAAAGGGAAGAGGTTTGGGGGGTTGGACCTGATGAGGTCCCTTCCAACCCCTATGATTCTGTGAAGAGTGCAGACCCAGTCAGGTTCTAGCAACAGACTGAAGCTGTGGTCTGGGGATGAACTGAGGAATCATTTAGTGAAACTTTTATCTGGTGGATTTTCCTGTGATTTGTTATGCTTAGGGACTGAAGGAAGAGGAAGCAGAAAAGCTTTAGCACATGGGCTAAACTTAATTTGTGTGTGCTTAAAAATGGGGAAAAAACTTCTCTGTCAGTCTTTTTGTGGGAAGTTAGAGAAGCCCCTGGCATGTTAAACAAGCTGTTGAGATTACTTGGTAATGAATAATACATGTGTACCAGTGGAGAGATCTCGCTGCTGATTATTTAAGTGGATATTTTTGTGGCCAAACTACTTGTGAAATATGCAGAGAATTTCTTATTGTTAGCAGAAGAAATAAAGAGAAGATTGGAGAAAGTTGTTGGATGATTTAGAGTGATTTGTTATAGGAAGTGGTTAACTGCATGAGCTGCATGACTTTTCGAAGGCTGGCCATATGCATTTGCAAGCAGAATTGGCATCATGGCCCACAGTGTAGAGGCTTTTCGAGCTACCTGCTCTTAAGAAACTCACCTGGAGTGTAATACCAATGTTGATTTTAGGATAATTTAGATCGGAAAAGACCCTTAATATCCTCGAGTCCAACCATTAACCTAGCACTGCCAAGTCCACCACTAAGCCATGTCCCTGAGTACCACATCTACTTGTCTTTTAAATACCTCCAGGGATGGTGACTCAGCCACTTCACTGCACAGCCTGTTCCTATGATCGACAACCCTTCCAGTGAAGAATTTTTTCCTAATATCCATTCTAAACCTCCCCTGGTACAACTTGAGGTCATTTCCTCTTGTCCTATCGCTTGTTACCTGGGAGAAGAGACCAGCTCCCACCTGGCTACAGCTTCCTCTCAGGTAGTTGTAGAGAGCAATAAGGTCACCCTCAGCCTCCTTCTCTCCAGAATAAAAAAGCCCAAGTTCCTCAGCCGCTCCTTGTAAGACTTGTTTTCTGTGCCCTCCACCAGCTTTGTTGCTCTTTGTTGTTCTTCTGAACCAGGGATGTGGTTTATAGCTATGTTCTCTTTTAGCACGTATCCAGCAGTTTTTATGGGTCGATGAAATACAATTCCAGGCAAAACACATGGGAGGAAAGAGTTTTAAATGTCTTCGGAGCATAGGATGCAATTTGAGTGTTTCTGTCCTCTTCACCCCATGGCGTCCTCACAATGCATCACAGCCATTTTCATCGTCTTCCCTTTTCTCTGGAGTAATTGGTACTTTTTTCTAAACTCCAAAATATGAAACAGATGCAACAGGAAAAGTGTGGAGTTCCTGAAACAGAGTTTTCATGCTGAGGACAGTGGGAGAGGCAGGCTCCCACATTTTAGGAGTATCCAAGCAATTTAGTGAAGCAAAGTAGAACCAGTTCTTCACACTGTGACTGTTTCTTTAGGAAGGCTGACACTTGCATTTCACTCAGATACAAATCAGGATTGTGGCTTTCAGGGAAATAAAACTGCTTCCCTGCTGTTTAAAAGGAATTTGCTCTCAGTGAGGGGCAAGATTTAAAGATGCTCTTGTAACCTCTTTGTTTCCTCCCAGATGAACTTGATGTGTCCTCCAAACCTTACTTGGGTCTGTGAAGTCCACATGACAGCAAGTCATTTGCCTAGGTTTCCTTTGCACTTTGCAATTCAGATGTGTGGCTTCAGCTGGACTGAAATTAGATGATGAGAGGGAGTACTGTAACATATATTTCTTTGTCGATCCAGCTACAGTTGGCTTCTAGTACTACATCAAACACCAGGACTGACAGCTTCCCTGCGTCTTGTTTTTTCATTTCTGTGGACATTTGAAAATTAAATGTGCAGCTTAAAATAATCTGTTGAAAACAATTATTTTAATAATCTGTTGCTATGGTTTTATTGTATTTTACTTGCTGTATCTTTTTTTGACTTGTAACTTAGAGAAAAAGACAGAAAATATATTTAAGCTTCTGTACTTAAGAATTTAATGTTGTATATTGACATAAGAAGCTCCAGTTGAGTAGCTGGGTGGTCTGAATTCCTCTCTTTGGGTGCATGAGTAGTACATGACACACTTCCAGGCAGCTAGCATTCCCCCAAACTCAGCTGAAGGAGAGAAACATTAGCTTGCATCACACATGCATTTTGGTTTTGGCCTTTGTTTTTGTGTGTTATTTCCCCCAGGGATGTTAAAAAGCTTTCATTCTTTATTCTGAAGGGCTGTGACTAAACTAGAATGAGATACGAAAGATCTTGACCAATCTCAGATCCCTTTTTACTCAGATATAGAAATACATCTCAGATGTATTTATTCAGTGTTGGCTCATTATAATGAGCTCCATTCAGTGCATTGCCCAGGCATAGTGGACAGTACAGGTTGCAGGATGCCAAATATATTAGCAAATTCTTGTTGGAGAAACTCATGGTAGGGTCCTTCAGCTGCTTGTAAATGCTATTTATTGGCCCCATTGACACACTTTGTCCCCTTACAATATCGTGTGAACTAAAATCACTGAACTTAACTTCCTCCCTCATATATTTGACTGCATCTAACTCTTAACATATGGATCCTAGTTCATTACGTGATCAGATATTGAGAGCTTTAGGTTCACTTTCAAAGGTTTTTACATCCACTGCTTTTCTGTCATTCATTTCAGCTAATCACCTCCTTTCTATTTCTTACATGGCCTCTAATGTATATCACAGAACTGTTTGTCTTGCATTTAAGTTCCAAGGATTATTTTGCTTAAAATGAGAGTTAAGGGGTTCTCTCACTTCCCTCAACATCTGTCAACCTGTGATTCCATGCATGTACCATACCCAATCTTATTTGCTTGCACCTTACTCCAGTCTGTGTGCCTTGTCCCTCAGCTTTTATGTTTTGCTTTTGTTTCCATACAGCCTCTGAGGTTTAGAAGCTCATTTATAAATTTACTTCATTCTCAGAGTGTTTGCATTATACATTGTCTTCTTACAACAGATGAAGACTTACTCTGGTAGGTTATTTTTAGCTAAATTGCAATCTTATTGCTAGGACTTAAGTCTAAAATACACTGTATGTGATTCTTCTCCTACTCTTTAAAGTAATGACCTCAAATTCTTCCTAAGATTGCATCCTGAAAATAAGACAGTGTCCAGGAGCTGGAAATACAGTTCTTTATAGAGATGGTACGTCAGCACTCATTGTCTCTATTCGTCATCACATATTATTCATAGTGGAATAAATGCCAGCTTAGTTTTCCATAGCTCCTACCATCTCTGGCTTCTTCATTTTCTGCTTCTTCCATATATCAAAAGCAATGCACAAATAAAAGCAGTTTTTGAGTAGAATGAAGTAGAGATAATTAGTGGGGCTAGGGGTAGAGTTGTCAACATTCTTCTCACTTTGTTCATTGGTGACTACTAGATTTTAGCTCAAGAAAAATAATTTTAACAAGCATCTTTGCAATCTCTGCCTATCTCTGCTTGCCCTAGGAAATGCGTTAATACTTCAGAGCTTTCATGTGCTCATCTGTGTCTTGCTTTTGGGGGCATTAATGGAATTTACCTTGTAATTTCATTGAGCAGATATATTGCTTTTCTGTCTTGGTCGGGTTATATGAAAGAGTTGAGGAAGAAAAAAGCTGTGCAGTCTTGTTGGGAACAGAGATTGTTAAAAGCACAAATTTTCTTAGAATTATGTCATAATAATAGCTTTATAATTGTGAATTATAATAAACTCATGACACTATTAGATAGTGATTTTTTGTGTGTATGCTTGCCCATTATTAGAGTGCCAAGTTTGTGGGGATTTTTTGCCTTTCATTTTGGGAGTATGCTATCAGGAGGGTCATAAGTAGAAAATAATTTTCAGATGCACTGTAGAGAGATGCAGAAATCACATTTAGCTCCACCTGTAACATGTTACATGTTTAAATGTGAATGATTTTAAATGAAGCCTTCATATAAGATTTAAGCATGAATGTAGGACAAAAATTTTTGGGAACAGTAACAACAGACCCAGAGGATCTGCCTGATTCGCTGTGCTCTGCAGTTTTACTGACTGAATTCTACTCCTGACCTTCCATATTATGTTTGTCTGTTTAGAGCAGTGTTGTGTAAGGCTGAAAGAACCCTTTTTGTGGATATTGGGTTTTATATTAGTTTTGGATAGTCATGAAAAAGATTGCATGTCATATCTATGGCAGGGGAGGTGGGCATAGATGATCTTTGAGGTCCCTTCCAACCCACCATTCTATAATTCTATACTATAGATATTATATTTGTAGATACTGCAGTTTACCTGTGGTAGTCACATAGTCCCATCTCCTGATGGTGGGTCTGTGCCAACTGTGAATAAGGAACCTCCTCAGAGGTTCCTATACCTTGATGTCCATCCTACCAAACACCAATCTCCCACCCTTTTGAAGGGTTATTGGATTATCTGTTCACTAATTGCTAACCACTGATTGCTGTGTTTAATGGTAGTCTGTATGAGGCTGGGAAGACCAAGTGCCTAAGGCCCACTATAGCCTCACATTCACAAGCCATGGTCCTCATGGGGGACTTCAGCCCTATGAAGACAGCATGGGAGAGTTGGGTTTGTTCAGCCTGGAGAAGAGAAGGTTCCAGGGAGACCTCACTGCAGTTTTCCAGTACCCAAAGGGACCCACAGGGAAGCTGGATAGGGACTCTATCAGGGAGTGTAGTGAGAGGGCAAAGGGTAAGAGCTTTAAACTAAAAGAGGGTAGATTTAATTTTGATATTAGGAAGAAATTCTTGACATTGAGGGTGGCAAAGCACTGGCACAAGTTGCCCAGAGAAGCTGTGGCTGCCCCCTCCCTGGCAGTGTTCAAGGCCAGGTTGGATGGGGCTTTGTGCAACTTGGTCTAGTGAAAGGTGTCCCTGGTCATGGTAGGGGATTGGAACTAAGTAGTATTTAAGGTCCTTTCCAACCTAAAGCATTCTGTGATTCTATGTTATCATTAAATATATTCAACTTTTTTCACACAGAGCTTTCAACTTTCTCTTGCATTGATTTTCCTCACTATCCCAGGATTTCTCACTGTGCATAACCATTCTTCCAAGAAAAGGTTATTCAGCTGTACAATAACAACTGAATGATGGCAATCTGCTTCTCATTTTAGAGTCTGCTATAACATGAGAAGTTTTGCCTATATCTGGATACAACTCCAGGAGTCATCAGCTGTAATGAGAAGGATGGGGAAAGAAGTAATTTGCCCTTGACCCCCTCAGAGCAGAACGTCTCCAAGTAGAGATGCAGCAAAATTGTGTGTGGACTGTATTGAGGGTTTATTACTGAACCCCTCATTTTCAAGGAGCAGTATTTTCAAAGACTTTATGGCTGACAGCTGGGTTTTACTTACGAGAAAGCAGCTGTTTTTTGTCAGGGTAACATGCTCCAGGATTACTGGAAAATGTTATTTTATATTAGGTGAACTTTCCTTGGCTGTTGGTGGATTACACTTATTTGCACTTACTCTGAAAGGAAGGAAAACTTGTCCCTTTTAGCTGTAGCAAGTTGTCAGCATCCTGTTGACTTGGAAGAAGTAGACTTTGAGAGCTGAATCCTGTCCTCTGCTCCCCTCCAGTTAACCGTGGGCTGACTGGGATGCTTGTAGGTCACAGCTGCGGTCTTTTGAAAGCTAGCCACAGGTTGTGGTTAGAGAAATCAATTTTCCTCTAGCAATAGGTAACAAAGTGAAATACCTCTTGCAAAAGCCCTCTGTGATCTGTAATCATTCTGCTTGTCTGTGCTCCTAGTTTTGCTGTGCTGGAAGTAGGAGGCAGCACTTGAGATTTTAATTTTTTGCTATCAGGAGAGTACAGTCTGAACTGACTTGACCAAAATGAAAAATTACGATGAACTTGCAACCAGTGGACAGATACTGAGAAGAAGCAATTGTAATGTTTCCAGATTATTTTATATTTAGAATCTGAATAAGCTAAATCCAGGATGGAGGATTGCAGCAAACCTTTCAGATGGAACTTTGCAGCAGTCATTTTTGAAGAGATAAAGAAACTGTGTTTCTGATGGTTTGCACGAGGAACCCTCAAATCTTCACATGATTTGTAATGAAAACTCAGTTTATAAGGAAAAAGAGTAATGTTAAAAACACTCCCTTATGTTAGAAACTTTAGAGAGTAAAACAGTTTCATAGCCACAATGTGTTCAAAGCACTACATGTGCTATATGTAAATTGTCTTGAAGCTGAAGAAGATTAATCTCTGCAGCTCCTGACCATGCCCAACGCATTGGACAGACATCAGAGTTTTCCACTGACTTCATTTCTCCCTGTCTGTACTTTTTATGTTTCCATTTCCTTTAAGGTAAACTGTAAGTCTGAATTTCCTGACTTTCTAATATTTGGAGTTTATTTGGTTTATCACTACTAGACTTTTAAAATTGCTGCAGTTACCAAAATGTGCCCTCGGGCTTCGCTTTGTCTTTGCTTTTATTTGCAAGTGTGCAGCATGTTACAGTGCATCCTTGTGGTACCATAAAGTTCAACTTTTAGCAAACACTGTAAACTTTTATTTGTAAACATTGCACTGAAAGAACAACACTGAGAACGAAAAATTTGAGCACCACTTGAACTTTCACTGGCATATTATGAAAAATGGATGAGACTGGAGAAAATAATAGGCATTGACAATTAGCTTTTTGTCAGATTTCTCCCAGAAAATCTCTTTGCTTTGCGTGCTTTTCAAGGGAAGAATAAAAATTTCTTTCCTTGTCCCTAGTCTGTATCATTTAATCATTACTTGTTATGTACCGGCTCGTAGAGTATCAGTTATAGTTCAATAGCTTTTGTCTAGAGCTCATTATCTGTAATTGAATGTATGCACCAAGCTGAATATGTTTATTTGTAACTTGATAATTAAGCTGCTGCAGGCACTTATTCTAGGAGAAGGGAGGAGAAGAGACAGACAGCCTGTTATCCTGAAACACTGGCCTGAAATGGGAAAAACAGGATGTGCTTAAAGGTGATGAAAGTTCACTTCCCAGAATTTAAAACCACAGTTTGAATCCCTTTGGAGTGATAATTTGTTTGTTTAGTAATTTTCCCCTCTGCAAACTAACTGGGCGCTGAGAGAAATGGGCTTCACCATTCTTTTCGTAGATTGTGTTGGCCCAGGTATTACTTAAGACCAGTGTCTTGAGGTTGTTTTAAGAGTGATGCTGCCCAATTTTTATCACTGTAGCTCCTAATTTTAATGCAACCTGTTGGTTCAGTATACGGCGATTTCACTAGTTCTCAGGGAAAAATGGGTAGGGTGCGCAGGAGCACCTACCTGTTGCAAGAGCTGATAGCAAAAGTATGTGTAATTAAAAAACAAACCAAAACAGAAAACCCTAAGAAGTTTAAGGGGAGTATATTACATTCTGGTATTTCTTGGTGATGAAAATGAGTCTACTGACGTCTGGTAGCCATGGTTGCTAACATTTCAGGAAGCACGAAAGCAGGGATGAACGTAAAAGTCTGTCTTTTTCTGTCCTTAATTCCTTTCCTATCAGGTTTTGAATAAATCAGAAATCAGACATATAGTGCCACCTTAATTTTTACTAAATATATCTTAGTTTGCTAATGCTTTCTCGGAGCAGACCTGAGATGACATTGTAGAACATAAATGCTTTGTTTTTGCTCTAGTTACCCTTATGCATTTTTTAAAGCGGAACGTGTTCAGTTGAATTTTTATTTTCTGTCAAGTGTAAGAGCTGGTACTACATTATGTCCCATTAATCATGTTTTAAAAATAAGTCCAGATCCTAAGAGGAAAATCACTACATTCACTGATTGACTCTCTAGGTAACAAAATAGGAAAAAAAATAGTGCCTTGGGAAGAGCTAACGTGCTGCAAAGTCTTAATCACTGACTCTATTCCTGCAAGGCACTGAAGGACATGTCTAATGTCTAGTGCGTTACTTGTCCTTCTGAAGCCAGTGGGACCATAGTTTTTATGATCCTGAGAGAAAAAAAGATGATGTGACTCTTTAAAGGAGTGTGGTGTACAAGAGATGAGTCTCTGTTGCTGAATTTGAAGCCATCCTTACACTCAGGTATGCAGTGTATGCAAGAGAATAATCCAGGGAATTATTTTCTATCACTCGGCTAAAGATCTTTATGTCCCCTATGAGGAAAGGCTGGGTGAGCTGGGACTGTTCAGCCCCGAGAAAAGAAGACTAAGGGGGGAACCTTATTAATGTCTATAAATATCTTAAGTATGGGGTGCAGGAGGAAATGGCCGGCCCCTTTTCAGTGGTCAGTGGAGACAAGACAAGGGGCAATGGCTGCAAGTTGGAGCACAGGAAGTTCCGCACCAACTTGCGGAAGAATTTTTACACAGTGAAGGTGACAGAGCCCTGGGACAGGCTGCCCAGGGGGGTGTGGAGACTCCATCTCTGAAGATACTCAAGATCCATCTGGACGCCTATCTGTGCAATATGAGCTAGGGAGCCTTCTTTGGCAGGGGGTTGGACCTGATGATCTCTTGAGGTCCCTTCCAGCCCCTATGATTCTATGATAAACTCCTAGTTGAGGATGGTTAAATGTATTATCAGGTTTGCTTTGCCAAGTAATCCACCTTAGCATGTTCTTAAATAGTAAAATTTATCAGACGTGAGTATTTTAAAATGGGGATGTGATCACTGAAATCTCACTGCCAGGTTTACCAGGCTGTGCTGGAGTTGTTTGTTTCAGAATCTGCAGATGTTTTTGTAAGCTAAAATGGGCCCTGATACACTGATATAGGAGATGCTGAAAACAGCTGAGCATCATCTGTGTGCAGAACATCTCCAAAAGGGTTTCAGGCTGAACTCCTACCAGTATTTCTTGTTAGCCAGATAAAAAGGTAGTTTATGATCTGTACTGTCGTGCTCAAGAGTTTCTTTCATGGGAGTAGAAAAAGGCAACAGGTTATGAAGAAACGGATGTTGTAAAAGTGAGCAATGATCACAGAACATGTTACAGAAATTGCTAAGGTTTTTTTTTTGCCTTGAATTTATGGCATGCACAAAGATGCACAAAGATACAGAACATTTTGTACCCCAAGGAAGATTTATTGTCTAGGTTTTGTTTCTGTCCTGCTTGGTTTTAGGAAGTTTGAAGTGTTTGGTACGCTCACGGTTGTGTGAGCTTTTATATACACCTTTGTCATCTCCCAGGTACCACAGTTATCTGTGATGATGGCTTTGGTCCCCCGAGTTTTAATGACAGGACTGCTTTCTGCCTGTTTTCTCTAATAACTGTTGTTGGGGGATGTTATCTATGTGTCTTGATGTAGGGTCACAGCTCACAGAAGATTGTTTTGAGTCTTGTCAACTTGTCTTGGTATTTGTTTTAGGTTTTGAGAAAAAAAGTGCCCAAAAGCTATTCTGAATTAGTGCACCTTTGCAGACATACCCGCAAAGAGCAGTTGTATGAAGCTGCAGACAGATTTGTGGTTCAATTTCTTCACCTTTTTCTGACACTGTTATTAGAGAACAAAAACATAGTCATTACTGTTATATTTTTGCATTTGTAATCCCTTAGAATTACTGCTGTATTCTGGAATAAAGTGGAATATAAGGAAGAAATAAATAGCTGCGTCTAAATTAACTTTCTTCCCTCTAAGCTATGTAAGTTGAGTCTCTGCCTCGTGCTGTGTCTGAAAGATCATTAAAATCATCCATTTGATATGATACTGTGAAAGCTTTTTTAAATTCTGAAAGGCTGCCTTAATGGAGAAATATGAGCTTAATATATAAAATGATTAAAATGTCTGAATTCATAGAACCTTTGAGTATAGAAGAATTTTTCTTGGAGTGACCATTGCAGCATACTGCTATAAATTATTCAAGCACCTAGGAAGATGTTTTCTCCACAGCTATTTACCACCCTCGCTTCATCCTGTAATGTGCTTGCTGCCTTTCCATAGAATAATTTCAGTTAGAAAGTAGAGGATCTCTGGAGTTCGCTTCATCCACCCCTCTGCCCATACAAGTTCACCAATCTTCATATATATTCATAGCTAATAAAAGTATTGTGCCAGTTTAAGAAATATGGATAAAAGATCTCTATTTTCTTACACCTGGATTTCCTTAATTTTGTTTTTACTAATCTTTTGTAGATCTTTTCAATGAAATATTTTCAGCAGGTGTCTCTATCTTGTGATTTTCTTCTATGGCTTTGATGTTCCCCGTGTCTTAAAATAGTTTTGAAGGTTACTTCTCTGTTCCTTTCAGCATAACCTGAAAGTCTGTGTTTTGCTATTCAGTATTCTTTTGTTCTTGGAAGTGGGCATCAATTGGGATTTATATGTGGATGGGAGGATCTTTGGAGTTAACCCATGGTGGATTTATTTTGCCTCTTTGATTGCAGTGAAAATAATTCACTGAGGGATTGCTGAGTGCTCAGAAAAAGAGAGAAAAAAAATTAATCCTTTGAATATTTTCTCTCTTTTCACAAGGGTACTGTCTTAGAGACAAAGAGAAAAAAATGACACAGTTTTTAAAATCATCCCACCCAAATACAGCAGCATCTAAGCTATCAATAGTGGAAGTGTCTGAATATCTATATTGTCTCTCTATATATACATGTTTACACATATGTGCGTGTATATTTGAAGTTGTATAATTCGCATGTCCTCTTTCCTAATCTGATTTATTTTCCTGTGCCTTACATTTATTATTTATTGCATACCATTACTTGTCAACATAAACTACTACAGTGTGATTATATGGTGATCTCTGATGGAGTGGTAGCAAGTTAGAGGAGCAACCATATTTAAGATTAATAATGGTTAATAAACTTAACTATTACCTTAGACTATAAAAATCTGAGAGCATCCTGAACTGTTTACCAGGTTTTCTTTTATTGGTAATACGTCACAGCAAAGGGTTGGTGAAGATGCCTTTGGGGTACATTTTATGGTAAGGGAGAGTCACTCTGTGCTCCTTTCCACTTGGGAAGCACGCAGAGCATGCCACAGCTGCGGCCTTTCTGGGGCCTCTCTGACAAATGCCTGTGGTAAGCAAAGAAAGTGGAGACCATGAGGAGGCAAATTCAAGTTTAATTACCAGACAAAATGCTTGACTATTTGGCTTCATAGAGATCTTATAGCCAAATATTAGTACAAAACCTGTTTTGTTTTAAATTGCTCCTTTTTCCCTTCTTCCTAGACCTGCACTAGCTTTGTATTCTTAGTAAAAGGCCTAATTTCTGTTGCCAAAAATGTACCCACTCCCTATAACGGTATAAGCAATTGAAATAGGGTTTCTTGCCATATTTCCCTTTTGCTTAAGACCCAGGTAGATACTTAGTCTGCAAACATAAACTCTGGTAGCAATTGAACAACAGGCTGGTCAGTCTCACCTCTGTGCCTGGCGAGATCATGGAGCACATCCTCCTAGAAACTACACTCAGGCACATGGAAAATAAGGTCATTGGTGGGAGCCAACATGGCTTCACTATGGGCAAATCATGCCTGACAAACTTGGTGGCCTTCTGTAACTGTGTTATAATACTGGTGGATAAGAGAAGTGCAACTGATGTCATCTACCGGGACTTGTGAAAGCATGTGATACTGTCCCACAGAACATCCTTGTCTCTAAATCGGAGAGATGTGGATTTGATGGATGGACCACTTGGTAGATAAGAAATGGGTTGGATGGTCACACTCAAAGAATTGTGGTCACCAGCTCAATGTCCAAGTGGAGGCCCATGACGAGTGGTGTTCCTGAGGGGTTGGTAATTTGGATCAATGCATCTTTGTAAGGGACATGGACAGTGGGATCAAGTGCACCCTCAGCAAGTTTGCCAGTGACATCAAGCTGTGCTGTGCAGTCGACATGATAAAGGCAAGGGATGCCATCCAGAGGGATCTTAACAGTTTTGAGAGGTGAGTCCATGCCAACCTTATGAAGTTCAGCAAGGCCAAGTGCAAGGTCCTGCGCCTGAGCCACTTTTTAGTTTTCCTAATTACATTGAATAATAATGACAGGTGGGCTATTTGATGATGCCTGGATTGGCTTTTTTTGCTTAAATATTTGTCCTCTGATTTCCATAGTGATTGCTGGTGATACCAGACCTGCCCCACCCTCCACCCCCCCCCACCAAGTAATCCAATAATAAACTTATACCCTATTTGGGCTGGTTTGGTCATAAATTATGCAAAGGACATTTCATGCCTCTTACTGTGGTTCATGGGGAATGAGCAGAATGAGGTGCTCCATTTTGATCTAAGGGTTTAAATGGATGTTGCAGGCTGGGATGTGGCTGAACATTTTCAAATGGGAGAGAAGAGCAGTTTCTAAATTCTCTAAGTAAATTTTGGGTTGCTCCTGAACTTCTGACAAACTGCTAATGCATTCCCTGCCTGGCTAAGTTTGGTTGGCTTTGGGTTTGTACATAGCAGAGTTTACAGTACATTTTCCAGTCCTTTTGGAGCAACTGTCTGGATTTCTCTTCTGGTTTGAAATGCAAATGTTAAGATGTATTTATTGCCAACTGACAGAAAGCAAGAGAAATTATTTTAGGAGAAAAAAAAAAATCAAGCAAGCAAGCATAGCCATTCATTATTTAAATTATGGTGTTTCATGGCAATTTTGTCTTGAAATAACCTTCTGGTTTTGTAAATTGTGCAGCACTGTTTTTCAGTAGCCAAAACTCTTTGTCACACACTCAACCCCCTTTTTGATACATGCATTGCTATCTCAGTAATGGAAAGGTGGGAGAAGATAATTGGCGAATAGTATTAACCAGCAGTATGTTCCAGTGAGGGTAATGAATCAGTATTTTGCTTCGGTAAATGCCTGTCGGTATCCAAGCAATTTGGCAACCTTTTAGATTTGACCTGAGAAAATAACTAGAAGAGGGTTTTTTTTTCCTGTGTTTCTAGCTTCAGTATCCCAGAGTCATCTTTCCCATCCTGCCCTTCCACCTAGAATTGGGGAACCCACAGATTATTTCTAAACATTGCAAAGACATTTGTTTGTTGGCTCTTTAGTTGTGATGACCATATAAGATGGGCATTATCAGTGAGGATCAGTCCCTGAGCTGAAGTCATGGGATGTGCCAGTTTTTGAGGCTGCCATGGTCTTTCAGGAGGTAAGTTAGAAAGTGGCCCTGTTGGACATCCAGTATTTTTCGTTTGCCATCTGCCTGAAAGGAGTAACTTCAAGTAGATTCAGATCAGCAAAGAAATTGTAGCATTTTTTTTCCAAATTCACCATTTTGTGCAGAATCCCTTAGGGTCTTTTACAACTTCTCTATTAGAGATACTTGGCTTTTTTGTTTCTTCTTCCCCTCTTTTTTATTACTCCACCAATATTTTATAGATATCCTTAACTTAAAAAAAATAAAAGAACATTATTAAATGTTAAGTCTAATTTTTCATTAGGAAACCTTCAAAGAGCTGGTGATACACATAAAATGTGTTGGCTCTCCCCAAGCAACTTGTATCAGAAAAGTCTTAGTCTCCATAAATTGTTACAACATACCTACACACAGCCATCTAAACACTGCCTCTGCTCATGTTTTGAGGCGGAGTGTCTGACTTTGAAAGCCGCTTTTAGATAACAAAATAATTGCCTTAGGACTCCAGTCATCTTCTCAAATGAAGTTCTTCTGCTGTACCCAGAGGAAACTTTCATTTTGTTCATATCTCGGCTGTTTTGTGGTCTGTGTGTGATTTTTTGCTGCAGTCTTTTGGCTTACAGCAAGTCGCCATGTGCATTATTAGTGAACTCTCTCCGACAGTAATCTCTGTATCTGTTATGATATGGATGAGCCCTACAAAAGCTCTCAAAAAAGCCCTCGTAAACACTTTTACCGTGTGAGCGTAAAGGGCTCCAGGCGAGGGCTGGTTTAGGAGGGGTGCTGTATTTCTCATGCCTTAGTTTTCACACTCTCAGTTCAGGAGCAGTTTACTGGAATAAATTTTATTTTATATCTGACATTAACAGAACATTTTCACTGGTTATTATTTTTTTAAGTAGGCATTTATTTTGATAATTTAAGTTTGGAGGGGAGGGAAATCTGCAATATACTCATGTTGCAGCCCCCAGTTGTATATGATGACTATAATACTGTTGTCCATTGGCACAGTCCTCACTCATCACTGTTCCATATAAACGCAGGCTCATTTTAATGGGTTATCACAGATATTTAGTAGAAGAAGTTACTTTGACTTGCTGTTGCAGAGGAGGAACTGAAGCTGTTCCTCTCTTCACCCTTCCTGGACTTTGGGCGGGAGCTGCCTCCTCTTGGTGTGCGATGCTGGAGCAGTGCTGGTATTTACCCATGGAAAGTGATAATATATAGCATTTGTACTGCACTTTCAGGTCCTGAGCAAAGCAATGCTTTATATTGGCTTCAAGAAATATTATAATAATAAAATTTAGCTACCACATTTGTTATATTTCATGGTAGTGCTATGCAGTAGTAGAAATAAATCAGTAAGTGCAGTGAAGAAAAGGAAGGAGACAGTGATTTGACAAAGCCCCCACTAACACTGCATGTGCCCAGCACCTAAAATGATGGCTACGTCCTTAGTGGGGCCTTTAGGTATGGTCACCATTCCAAAAAATTAAATAATCTTTGTCATTCAGTATCTCTGTCATATTATATCAATGTTTCATGACTCTAAGCAACAGAAACCTATTGTTTTCTGCCGACAAGTGGGCTGCATTTTAGACCTTAAAATGGAAATGAAATTCATGAATAAGTGATGACATCCAATTTTATGTTGTCTTTTTTTATTTTCTTTTTGTTTCCCTGATGCTGAGATTGCGTTATTAGCATCTTACACAGATGCATCAGAAATGATCCGGTGTTGCAGCTTAACGAAGTGAATATTTAATGTTCCACAACAACATGTGACTAAGGCAGGCAATGAAAAAAAATTAGTCCATTATTGGCAAAGATTATACAGACAAAATACATTTCCTTCATGCAGCGGAAAGGAAAAACGCCAGCAATGATGATGAAGACTTTCTTAATAAGATTTCTGTTTTCAAATACTCTGCTTCAGACCTCTTAATAAAATGAATGCGTTAGATGCACAGAGCTAAGATCACTGTTGAATGAGATTATACTCTTGTCCATTTAATAATGATGCAGTTACAGGTTTTTTTTCACCTACCTACTCTTGTAACTTTGAATATTTAGTGCTGAGCAAAATTAGCTTGGATTTAAATGAGTTTTTTTCTGATTTTTTTTCCTAAATAAGCTTGCAGTTTTTCTAATCTGAATGGTACCTTATCTCACAAAAGGATAAACATAATTTTTTCTAGTCGTCTTGCAACTTCAGTGTGTCTATTTACTGCAGAGGCCACACAGACAGGAGTGTTTTTTAAGACAGCATTTGGAAATTGAATTTAAAGAGCGCATTTTGGTTAAATTTGTTGGGTCAATTTGTTTAAATAGACAATAATCTTGTATTTGTGCCAGTGAGACCTTGGACAGAGGGTACACATAGACATAATTTTTGATGCTGTAGAATATAGCACTTGTGCTAATAACTGCTGGTAAACTGATACGTGTATGTATTTTTATTCAGAATGACTGATTTTTGGCTTACATATTATTTGTGATTGACTGCAGGTTGCCTATTCATTTTCTTTCTGGCTGGGCTGTGGAAAGAGGAATTACTCTTTCTCTTTACTTCCTTACTCCCCTCTGTTCTCAGCCGCCTCCCCAAGAGATCAGCTCCAATCTCGGCACCGCGTGACAGTTAGCAGTTGTGACAGGCTAGCCTATTTTTGGAAGTCTGTCCCCACTCTTTCCCTGCTGGAAAAGAAAAGCAAGTTATCTTGAAAAATTAATCCATCTGGAAAAGGAGGAGAAAGCTTCACGAGGCACTCTCCATTCAGTGCTTGGGCTGCAGTTTCACTAATTATTTGTTCAGCTTGTGTCACGGGATCGGAGAGGTTTGCACTCTGCCTGGCATCGATCACCTGCCCTTCAGCTCTGCAAGAGCCCTTCTGTTCTGTATGGAAAAAGAAACAGACTAAAATACAGCATGGAGCTTCATGGATGTTGTCCAGTCATGTCTTATATTTCACACATTTCTGAGCTGCTTCTGCAAAACCAGAAATACTACTGCTTGTCTCCAAGGAACAGAAACAGAAGTTCAGAATTCAGCACTCAGGGTGGAAAGATAATTTTTTTTTCTCATTTATTTTGCCCCTACTTTAGACTCAGCAAGCTCTACAAGTAGTAAAATATGTGTTAAACCCTACTTGCAATGGAGTATGTTGCCATAACGCTGTTCCACATGGAGAACTGCTGTGTGCTTAGTGATTACACCTCTTATTTTGATATCGACTCCTTATAATCAAACTGCTACATGTCTGTGCATTGCAAACCCAGTCCAAATAAGACAGATGTAGTCCCAGAACGTTCTCAGGATTATGAACTGAAAAATACAAAGGAAATGCTAATGTCTGGTAGGGAAAGTATGGCAGCAGAATTAGGTTGCCAATGGGGAGTTTGTATCGTATCAAGAAAGCGTGAATTTCAAGTATGTGAAAATATGACCAAAATGACTTTTAAGTTGTTGTTCCATGTTGTCAATGTCCCTAAATCTCAGGAGTGCAGTGGACAGTTGATGTTAGTTTTGATCTTCCAAAGCAGTATTATTTTTTTTTTCTCATAGGTGATTATTATTGGAACCTCAGAAATACACTGCTGTCAGTCTCATCTGTTTATTTACTGTTGTTCTAGATGCTTCACTTTATTACCTTATATACAATGTGAATACCTTGCCTACACTTTATACCACCTGTCGTCAGTAGACTATCAGAACACCTTTGCCTCGAAAGTCAGTGCTGAGTCATCTTCAGAAGGTGCTCGTCCTCCTCACATCAGCTTGGCATACAAATCATTGATGTAAGGAGTACAAAAGGAGTGGGGATGACTTGGCCATTCGGGGCCAATCCTAGATTTTCAAGGAGGTCTGTGGGAGCTCTGTCATTTTAGGCTCCTGAATTACAAGGCTCAGGCTTACAATGGTAGTTGGCTAACAAGGCAGATGCCGTAAAATTTTCAAAATAAAGTACCTTTAGAGGTGAGACTGTGATATCTAATCACAGTGCTCTGTTTACATAAACAGCATTTCCTGAATGTGGCTTTTCCCTTGTCCTCTTTAAAAGACTGTGATAATACTATGTCTGTTTCAGTACCCATACCAACTGTGGCTCAAAATGTACAAAGGCTTATCTCGCTAGAATGGGTTGAATTGAAAGTGAAGCAGTAAATTAATTTACAGCTACAGTAAAGCAGATATCGATTCCTCCAACTCCATATTTCTTATCCTTTCTACCTCCCAAAGAAATAAATGCATATGTTACACATTTTAAGCCTTCAGGGTTAAGACCTTCAGGAGGAATATAGCTCGCCCGATTATATTCTTACCTAGGGGCTTTTTATTTTATTGCTCTGTGACATTGAATTCACACTTCTCTCTCATGTAAGCCTTCCTTACCAGAAGGAGATGCCCATGAGTGTACAGGTACACAGGAGATGTTACTGCTTTTCATATCAACAAGCATAATGCATGTGCATAAACCAAGACTGACATGCCAGCAAACCAGCCCTATGTGTTTGCATATCTTTGGTGTGTACTTTACATGACCGGAGGCGTTAACATTTGTGTAATTCTTTGTATTTTGGGGATATTTTATCATACCAGTTAGATATTCTTATAGAACCAAATAGTTTCATTGTAGAAGACAAAGAAATGGAAGAGGAGAAAAATATTTAATGGTAATTTTTGGTACATATGTGTAAGTGCGCATATATATTACATATTATATATTACACAATATATATTATTATATAATATCCATTGTTTGTCAAGGAAGAGCAGTAAGGGGCAGCTTGCTTTGGGTGTTGCATTCCTTCTGCATGGCTTTGTGATGAAAGGAAAATGTTTCCTGCATTCTCTTTTACAGAAGACTAAGCATAATTAGGCCCGTAGATTGATGATTACTCTTTCATACCCATCACCACTAGGATGCAGCATTTTTAAAATATTCATTTAAAGTGCATGTGAACTAGGAAAGTAATGAATGGGCTGTGCTTCTGGACTTTGTCTTTTCATATGCTAAGCAGCAATAGTTAATCAGCATTGGTATGTGGTACAACATCAGATAATCAGACCAAAAACATCCATCTGCTTCTCTTGAAGTGAATCATCATTCTAGCATCCTTGTTCAATGTCTTCTGTAGGAGAAAAATGAAACACACTTCTTTTGGCATAAAAAGGGTTTGCTTACTTTGTGCTTCTCTGCATACTGACTTGCCTGGGCATGTGGGGAAGCATTTGTCCCTTGAAGTTTTCCACTGCTCTTAATTTATATCTTGAGCAATAGACTCCAGTGATCCAGTTTTTCTAGTTTTTATACTTTTTTTTCTGAAATATGAATTAATTTAATGTACTTTCATGTATTTCAGTTAATAGTTTTCTATGCATAGCGATCAGTGAGTAATTCCTTCCTTTTTAGCTGTATGTGTAGATGTTATCTTTTTATCTGATTTTCTACAAACATATAGTATTATTGGTCTGAATTTCCTAAATGAGTTCTGTGGCTATAAAAAAACACAACAAATTTCAAGTAAGTCTCTATTTGGATGCACAGAGCAAGTACTAGGAAGTTTGCTCCAAACTATTTACATGTTTAAACTATTGTGCTCTGGTAACAAAAATCTTACAATTCCTGTAAGAGATGAGAAGTTTTGCCTTCACTGGTCTGTAGTTGCTTTGAGAATAAATGCTACTTATACTGTGTTTTTTCTGTGGTCAGTGCTCTTTTTTACTTTTTTAATAATTATTTAGGACAAATTATTAAAATGGTTCTGGTTCCGTATTACTAAATGTTGAATTAAACCTAACAACTTCAAGAAGTTATAATTAATGCTTTACATGTAGGCAGGTTGATGGTCTGATAGCTTTAAGAAAATTTTAATCCATTTTTGGGCTTTTTTGAGCATGCTGGATTTTGTTCTGCATGAATTTGTGCTCTGAGGTTTTTGTTTGCCAGGCTTTAGCACAACTGTTGTGGAAGGGGCACTTTGCCCAGCAGCTCCTGCTATGCCTCATTCAATTTGAATGCCCAACAGGTTTGATTGACAGCCTCGTTGGAGTGTCCCAAAGAGTCTCCTGGGTTGTTTCTGCTGTAGAAGCGATCAGATCAGAAGCGGTAAGACATTTATTAATAGGCAATAGAAAATTTCACACAGAAAGGATTAATGCAGAACGGTCTTTTGTACCTTGTTAAGTTATTGGACAAATTTTGTATCTAGCCAAGGTATAGCAATAGTGATAAATGATGCCTGTTGTGGGGTATCACAGATGACTCAATTAAATAACTGAGAAAAAGTGATTTGAGAAGTGTCCTCAAATCTAGGTAGCACAGTGTCCTAGAGGAAGTTTTGGAGATGTTGGAGAAAAAGGAGGCAAAGTGTTTATGGAAGGATGTTAAGTTTGAGTTGATAATTTTGAGGTCTGTGCAAATAGATGTGTAATGTGCCTCTGCACTCCACTAAGGATGTGTCACTATCGCTTGGAGCAAGCGAGAAATTCTACCAAAAGCATCTGGCAGAAGATGCCTGGTTTTCTCCTCTCCCTCCCACCTCCCTTGGTCTCCAGCAGTGTCTCCTGTTTCCTTAACTGGGTCTTGCCAGTGAAAATCTGTCCTCTGTCATTTCCACTATTTGGAGACTGAATCAAGGAGTTCAAAGTGCATTTGAAAATGCAGGGGACAACTCATTTTTGTCAGCCTGAGGTTAATTCTCTATTTGGCCAAAGCTTGTTATTTCTATCTACTGCTGGCTTTAGTGTTACACACTTGCCACTCTTTTTGTGCTCTTTGTGTTTATTGTCATCTCATTTAGTTATATGGCGATGCTTGCATATTGTGGGGTGGGTTTTTTTCAAATTCTACTATTTCAGTGGCTTTCCAAGGCCTAGTTATGCATATGATTGTAATTCTGCAAATCATGTGTGTCACTGGAATTCCAAAGCATGCAAATTAAAGTGCTTCCATATGGCCACCTCGGCTTTAGCACTTTGAGAATCAGTAGAGGAAGGGGTCTAGCTGGATTTTTTTTTTTTTTCCATATGAACATCCATCTGCTGTATGATTGTCCTCATCTCCATGACTTTGGCATCATCATGCTTTGCTCTGGCATTTATCTGATTGTAAAAAATGTTTCTTTATAGATTTGGTCGTTATACTTGTTTCTCTTTGATTACCAGCTTGCAAGCTGATCAGTGTCAAGAAGCTTCCATAATATTCATTATAATACAGAGTAAATCAATATCTGTGTAATGAAACAAGTATATGTGCATTAAGGTTGTGAATTACTGTGGTGTCTCTTTTGTTGTTTAGTGTTTCTGGACACACACACACAGCCTTTCAGAAGGCTAGGATGATGCTAACTGATAGAACTATAAGAGATGTTAGAGATGGTTTGTGTGATTTTCTTTACCTGGACCCCCAGATAAAGATACCTGTTTGTCGTTAGTGTCACCTTTTAATGGGGAAACCCAGGGTACTTTATAGTGACATATCTAAAGCCCACTATGTATGTAGCTTATTATATTTTTTATTTCTCTTGGAACTGGGTAAAATACTCCATTTTTCCTCCCTGTTAAAAAGATTCCACTTAGACATTTCTATGCAACTCATGAACACAAGTGAAAGAATAATTTCTAATAGCCAAATATCACAATGTTAATGTGCTTTGTTCTCCTGCCCCACAGACTAATGGTAGTGAAAATTAAAATGGCATTGGCACACACAGAATCGTAGAATGGTTTGGACCTTAACAATCATCAAGTTCCAACCCCCTTCCATGGGCAGGGACACCTCTCACTGCCAGGGAAGGGGCAGCCACCACCTCCCTGGGCAACCTGTGCCAGCACCTCACCACCCTCATAGTGAAGAATTTCTTGTTCATATCTAAATCTACCTTTTTCCAATTTAAAACCATTCCCTCTTGTCCTATCACTCCATGCCCTTCTAAAAAGTCCCTCCCTAGCTTTCCTATAGGCCTCTTCAGGTACTGGAAGACTACTATAAAATCTCCCCAGAGCCTTCTCTTCTCCAGGCTGAACAAGCCCAACTCTCTCAGCCTGTCTTCACAGGAGAGGTGCTCCAGCCCTCTAATCATCTTTGTGGCCATTCTCTGGATCCGTTCCAACAGTTCCATGTCCTTCTTATGTTGGGGACTCCAAAACTGGACACAGTACTTGATGTGGAGTCTTATGATAGCAGAGTAGAGAGGCAAAATCACCTCCCTTGTCCTACTGGCCACGCTCCCAGGATACTAACATAAAGAGAGCTGACTGCTGCATCATACTAAGCAGCATATACCAGTCTTCACCCAGTTACCTAGTAAGAAATTCTATGCCACTCTTCAAAGCTTGCTCATAGCTCTGCTCTTATATCACATCCTCTGACTTGTGTGGAAATGTGCTTTAAGGGTTTTTTTTATTTCTCAGGAACCTTGAAGCCAGTCCACCAAAGACAGCCAAGTAATGTCTGTGCATCACCATATATTAGGTTTTTATAACCTTATGGAAAGGACTGTACTGGCATTGATGAAAAACATATTCTTTTTGTCCCTTTGATGCAGTTACCTGCATTGCATCCATCACGACATCTTGTATTAAAACACTAGGTGTGTTTTTGCCATGTTCCCAAGAAAATAATGGTGTCAGTGAATAGAGGAACCACTTAAGTGGATAAATAATTTTTGTTACGAAAGGTAAAGGTCTAGATGTTCACCTGTATTTGGAATGCAAGGACATGGCTATTGACATCCATCATTTTCTTCAGCCTTGAATCCGTGCCTCCATAGGCAATTTTCTCCTCTCACATTTCTTACCCCCAAACTGGTGATATTTTGTGTGTCTAGACTGCAGATCATTTGGAGGCATTGAGAACTGTAGGGCTGTATGATCTAACTGGTGTAGAATTGGGTTTGTGAGATCTTTACTATTGGTGATGTTATGTGAGAAGATAAGGCAGGTTGACTTTTAGATCCATTTTAGAACCCAGGCTGATCATGAAGCACTAATTTTTATGGCAAAGCAGAAGTGTTGCATTAAATATGGCACTGTGGATTCTTAGCATGGAAATCCATATTTATTTTTCCATTTATATTTTTCAGAGCAGGGTCTGTTTCTCATCTCCAGTGTCCTTCATATGATGCACTTTTATTAGATACTCAACATGGCAAAGGATATCCCTATCCTGCTAATTTGGTCTATAAACTTTCATATATCCTTATGTTTATTCATGTGAGTTGGTCATTTGTCTAGCCTGGTTGCAGAATAAGAGCTGCATAAATAGTCCATTTTGAGTTAATTATGCAAATTTCAGAAAGATAAGGGAAAGCATGCATGCCATTGCAAGCTCATTTATTTCATGGTGTACTGTACAGAACATACCAGCATGTTCTACAATGAAATTTATCCTTGTGCTGCTGGTGGTACAGAGGAGTGAACCAAATACATTTGTTATAACATAATAAATCATATTAATACTGAATAAACCAGCATAGGGATCTTGTTATACATACTGTGGCTGCAATATAACCCAGGGCAATATGTGAATAAGTAACATTTATTATTAAGTGTAATTTTTATACTGCTTTGAAAGTGACAAACATTTGACATGTTCATTTAATAGGTTTAATTAAAATTCAAGATTAATTATGAAGATGAGTAACTCTCCTTCATTACCTTGTAGGAACAAAAGATACTTACATTTTGAGAAAGAAAAGATGATTAACCCAGTAACATGTATCAGAAGAATTGCAAATACTCCCTTACAGGGGCAGAGATCATAAATATTAAATTCTGCCTCCCCCAGCAAAGAGGGAATGAGAGTCAAAGCAAATTGGGTTTGTGGAACTGCTGGGTTTCAAAAAAGTTATTTTAAAATAACTGTAAGTGCACTTGTCAAAGCAGTGAACAGTTGCTTCAGACAGATCAGAAATTATTGGAACAGGGGGAAGGTGTTGGAGCCTTGCTCTAAATTTCAGTGCATTACAGAACTGTAACTCAGATGTAAAACGCTCACTGTGGGATTGGTTCCCTGGGTTTAAGTCATCCAATCGTCATGTAAAAAACTTGAAAGAGGGTAGACAACAATCCTCATTCCTTCCACTGTTTCCAAGAAAGTGGCAGCACCAGCTGATGCATTGTAATAAATTATATTTATAGGTCAATTTAGCAGCTTTTTCTATTAAAACTTGTCAGGCTCTGTGATTTATATGATATTTGTTCAGCATGCCTGTAGCAGATTTGACTGATAATTTGAAATACAAAATGTGTTAACCTCTGAGTTAAGCTAATGATAAAGTTGAATTAGGCTAATAACAGTTTATTTTTCCTTTCAACTTCGCAGACTTTCAATCTTCGATGTGCTTTAGCCACATATAAAAATACAAAACATTATTTCTTTGTAAGTACAGCGTGTTGTTTCTGAAGGGTCACCTCCAGGTCTTTAACTTACAAGTAAGGAAAAAAGATGTTGTTTATAATATGCTCTGAAATTCCGATTTTTGAATGCCAGAATTGTCGAATCACAGAATGGCTTGGGTTGGAAGGCACTTTTAATGATCATCTAGTCCACCCCCACCCTACAATAAGCAGGGACATCTTCAAATAGATCAAATTGTTCAGAGTCCAATCTAACCTGACCTTGAATGTTTACAGAGATGGGGCATCATGTCTCCTTCTCACATTTCTTGCCAGTATTTAGCTTAGACTTTTAATCAATTGCTAGATATCACCACTGCTTTAAAACAACTGGTATAGTTGTTTCATTTCTGCAGCCTTTTTTGTTGAGTCCTTTGAATTAGCTCAAAAGAAGCTACAAGCACTGCAACCCTCGTACCATTTTATGCATTTGATGTGAAAATAATGCATCGCTGTACCTGTCATACAAAGAAGCTCTTGAAAGTCGTCATGATGAGATGAGAGTGTGTTTTGGCCAAGGTTCAATGCCTTGCTATCAAATCTGACAAGCAGGTTCAGCTTTCCAAAGCTGCCATCACTTCAATGAGATCTTAGGTTGTTGGTGTGTCCAGTTTTCTAGTGTGTGTTGCGGTCAAGCTATTTTAAATATAAAATGCTATCAAGTGCCTTTATAAAAAATGGAGTACTGTTTTTATCATAGAAATTATGGAATACAGTTTTAAAGAGTGATACTTGTGTCAGTGTCAAGTCTTGAAGGTCTCAACTTGTTTAATGACGTCTCGTCACTGCTGTTCTTTTTATTCCAGCTTTCCCACTTCTGTATCCCACCAATTTACATATGAAGTCTTAAAAAAAAACAGATATGGGGATCTTTCAGATCTTGCTTCATCTGTGGCAATAAAAGTTTGTAACTGGCAATGTGGAATTACTAGTGAAGCTACTAGACTGAGAGAGGGCAAGGTGCAGATCTGAAATGGGCTCTTTTATTCTACAGGCTGGGAAATTCATACCTCAGTTAGGAAGTCTATCCCTGCCAGTGACTCCATGAACTGCTGCACAAGTGTAGAACCCAAGATTTTTGTGTAACTCTGAAAGAGCAGTGATGACTAGAAAATGTAGAAAACCTAGAAAGTCACCCATCCCCCCCCTTCTTTTTCCAATAATGAATTTACATACAAAGTCAGTCTTCTTTTCATTGTCTTGATTAGCAGCTAATTTATGGTTTCATCCCCAGCAGCTTTGCAGGCAAATTGTTATCCAGATCTGGGTGTGCTTGCTATGTTCAGCCTGGTTACTAGCTCTCTGAGTCTAAAGCGTGCGGTCATGAAGATTGGCGGCAATATCTGGTATAGAGGCCATAGAACATAATTAAGTTCCCACAGAACAACAAAAAAAAATTGCCTCTGTTAGCTGACTCATCTAGTGCCTAGAGGTAACCCTTAAATTCATACAGATTTGCACTGTGTAAATGGTGCTTGTCAAAAAGCTGCTGTCGAGGGGATGTGGGTTTTTTATCTGGACAAGATGACTGCTTGGGCGCATTAGCAGAGAGCTGTGCTTTGCCATAGGCAGTGCAATAAACTTTCAGATCTTGACTGTCGAAGCGGGGGTACCAATCTAGGGTGAATTTAGATTGCTTTTCAACACATGGCCATGAGATCAGATGGGAAGAGCCCAGGAAAATCTTTTGAGTGGAGTGTATCAGTCACCCCCCACATCCAAATGTATTTGCATCGCAAAGAAAGGGTCCTGCAGTGTTAAGCACTGACGACAACATACTTCCTGGGTAAGCTGCTGCCTGATGGTATGTGGGAGATTTGAATAAAATGAAGATCATCTGCAACACAAATAAAACCAAAATGGAAATCCCTTTGTTGGACATAACTGTGCTGCAAGTTGTTTAGATATCTTGTGTGTCATTGTCCCCACTTCCTTCTGATGCACATTTATGTTAGGGGCCTCAGTGTCCTGGATCTGCTCAGACCATTTTGAATAGTTTCCCAGCATTTTTTGCCAGCAATGATTTGGAAATCTGCTCAGTGATAGTGACTCTGCACTGCGATTCTTTGGCCAAAATGGAAAATCTGATGAGTCTACTGTTTTATGCCAAAGAAACTTTCTGTTGTTTTTTTGATAGCCTCACATCATGGCAAGACAATGGTTTAAGAAAACATAGGCTGCCAACCTATATTGGATCACTTCATCAGCTTCACTGAGACCTTCCCAATCCAGATGGTGAAAATGTTCTTAAAGAAATTTAGAACTTCCTGGAGCATTGTTAGGTGCTGCTTACTCAGTGTCTTTCCCAGACATAGATACAGACTGGGAGAAGAGCTCCTTGAGAGTAGCCCTGCTGAGAAGGACCTGGGTGTCATAGTGGATGAGAAACTTAACATGAGCCAGCAGTGTGCTCTTGCAGCTTGCAAGGCCAATGGTATCCTTGTCCCTCTCTACTCTGCCCTCCTGAGGCCCCAGCTGGAGTATTGTGTCCAGATCTGGGGCCCCCAATACAAGAAGGATGTAGAACTGTTGGAGAGAGTTCAGAGGAGGGCCACAAGGATGATCAGAGGGGTGGAGCAGCTGGCCTACAAGGAGAGGCTGAGGGATCTGGGCTTGTTCAGCCTGGAGAAGAGAAGGCTGCGGGGGGACCTCATTGCAGCCTTCCAATACCTGAAGGGACCATACAAACAGGAGGGGAATCAACTTTTTAAAAGGGCAGACAATGGCAGGACAAGGGGGAATGGTTTAAAGCTGAAGGAGAGAAGGTTTAGATTGAATATTAGGGGGAAGTTTTTTACGGAAAGAGTGGTGAGGTCCTGGAACAGGCTGCCCAGAGAGGTGGTGGATGCCCCATCCCTGGAAGTGTTCAAGGGCAGGTTGGATGGGGCCCTGGGCAACCTTGTGTAGCTCCAGGCCTGAGGTTGGTGTCCCTGCCTGTGGCAGGGGGTTTGGAGACTTATGATCCTCGGGGTCCCTTCCAACCCTTGCCATTCTATGATTCTATGATTCCATGATTCTATGATTCTATGATTCTATGATTCTTTCAATACGAGGCCAATCTTGTTGCTCATGGGATCATTATTCCTGTTCTGCTTTGGTTTGAGGTTTTTTTTTTATTGTCTGAGGAAAAACTTTAGATGCCTGTGTCAGGTAGTTATAGCAGTTGGTTTAATAAAAGTGATTGCCTCTTCTAGAAAACTTACCCACATCAAAAAATAATTTACCCTTACTGCTGCGATAGGCCCAGCTTTGCTGAGAGCTGTCACCTGATGGTGGGAGTAAAAATAAATATGAAAAATGTGGAGTTCTTCATCTGCAAATGTGTTTAACCTGATTTTCTACTTCTTTTTCTACTTTCCACTTCATTATGGGAAGAAGGAGAAAATGGGAAATAAGGGAACACAAGTAAGTGTTTTGTCATTGTAGACAGTTTTGAATAGGAAAGATTGCAAGGTCACATGATTAAAGACAAAAGTTTGTGTGGGATGACACATGAGAGTTTTTATACATTGTTTTATTGTTGGTATTTTATAGTAGCAAACATTTAAACCCCAAGCACATTTGGATCTTTCAAACCCAAATCTAGGCTGCATTTCAGTCTTTGCAACATGTAGTCCAGCAAGTTGGCTACTCTGACAGATGGTGTTGAGACATGCTTTTAGTTCTGAGGATTTCTTAGAATGTTTCACAAAGAAAGTCTCCAGTGAGGGAAGGAGCTCATCCCTTTTATGTTTGAAAAGTTCATAGTCTACAGTGAATAGCTTGTGCATTTCAGTACTTCGAAAGGGGGTCTGTAGAGACCTCTACCGTATTTATTCTTCACTTTTTCTTGGGAGGCACTGCAAAAAAATTTGTATCCAACTTGGAGTATGGTAGATCTTTCTTAGTAAGATTTCATATACTTCCCCAGGAAGGTTTGCCCTACAAAGAGGTTCATACCTCCTTTAAAACTGTTAATTAGTAGGGAGATACGAGGAGACAGCAACGTCTCCTATTTAGGCAGGGATGTGAAGGCACATAGAAAAGAAAGCGGGGTTTAAATTATTTTTTAGTCAGAGTGACCTGAATTTTTCAGAACTGAAATGCCTTTCTGCCACTTTTGTTCTCTGATTGGTGCCTAACAGTCAATAACAAGCAATTTTCTACATTTTCCTGCTGAACTTTTTAGTAACATTCCCCATGTATGAGCTGGTGGAATGTCATGTCTTCAAAAACCCTTGCCCTTAGGTTCCTGTATTTCCACCCATCAGGTCTAAGGCCTTTATACCAATCAGAAATAGGTGCCTGGAAAGTTACACTGAAAAAGAAATGGAGTACTCATGGAGCGCTCAGGTATTGCTCTTCTCTTCAGTTTTTTGTGGTCTAAAAAGGCTAACCATACCAAGATCTGGTTTAGGTGAGACCAGAGGTCCCAAGCTAAGCCAGAATCATTTTCCTGACAATAGCCAGTAACATAAGTCTTTTCTAGGGAATAAAATGTCAAGTCTAAAATAACACTTCCCTTCTAGTTTTGGAAAATCGCATCCTCGGTACTTTTTGAGCCAGAGCTTGTATCCACAGCTTTGTGTTTATTAGGTCAGGTTGAACTTTCTTTGATGGATTTATCTAATTAGTCTTTGAAACCACTTGTATTTTTCAGAGCCTATATCACAGTGAGTAATTTTTATGCATATTTTGTAGCAGCTTAAAGGACCTCCTACAATTACCTAAAGGGTCTCATTTTTTTTTGTCTACCATAAATCCTTTCCTAAGTGTATAAATCCAATTAGTATAGGTTTTTTTCTATCTGTTGACATTTTGGTAAACATCTCTGCATCAACATTTTTATATAACAAGATATTATTCCAGTTTCTAAGTACAACTGTCCTTTCTTAGCTGTGGGATCAGGAAATACTTTTACTTTGCCAAATTTTATAAATTAAATTTACTAATAAAGATTTAAAGCTCTTTTAAAGCATGTAAAATTCAGATATGAACTCATATATAATTTGATTAACCAGCTTCATCTTCTCATCTTCTTTGTCTTACTGAAGTTGCTGTCAATCCATAGGATGGTTGGTTGTGTTTTGTTTAAAGGAATTGTATCTGTTCCACATAATTCTTTATAAAACATGTCCAAAATTTCTACTGTTTATTCTGAAGAAGTTACCACATATTTCTTGCTATTCCTAATGAACTGAATGTCCTCATTGTTCTCTTTTCTCCTTAAACTAAGCACACTATTATTTTCTCTACATTGTCTTCTACTTCTAAAGAAATGTGGTTTTTTTCTCCCTTCTGTATTTTCAGAAGTTTTAGATCTGCTTGTGCTTTAATTCTAGGGCTAAAGAGATTTTTGTCAGATTGCATTCAGCCCTTGATTTTTAGGATTGGAAGCTTTATCAATTAAGGGTGCTTTTCATCACAGCGATGCTCACGTCCACTTCTGGTTTTCTGTCTTTCCTCTATCTTTTGCTTTTAGTTCAGGAAAACCTGTTCATAATTCTGAAGGGACACAAAATAAAGGTGTGCTGAACCTCTAAGGTTATTACTTGGTTTGTATTTCATGCCTTTTTCACCATAAATTGTTGGGTGATCTTGTATCTACAGTGTATTTCTTACCAGCCAGAACAGAATAAAGGGCTTGCTTTAATATTTAATAGGATCTCTCCCCTGGAAGCCATATAACTAAATGTATGTTATTCTTCCTTGCTTTTCTTATCCTCCATGTTCTCTGTATGGCACCTCTTTTTTATATTACTATTATTATTATTATTTTACTGGTCTGGGCTTAATTGTGGCTTTTAAATGTATAAAACTTAGGAAGCGCTTCTACAGGAAAGTGGGAGAGGGACTGTTCATCAGCAGCTGTAGTGATAGGACAAGGGGTAATGGCGTCAAACTGAAAGACGGCAAGTTCAGATTAGACATTAGGAAGAAATTCTTTATATGAGAGTGATGAGGCACTGGCACAAGGTGCCCAGAGAATCTGTGGCTGCCCCCTCCCTGGCAGTGTTCAAGGCTAGGTTGGATGAAGCTTGGGGCAATATGATCTAGTGGAAGGTGTCCCTGATCTTTGAGGGCCCTTCCAACCCAAAGCATTCTGTGATTCTGATTCTGTGACTGTACTTGATTCAATTTTGGAGATGCAATTTCTGATCTCTGCTCATTGGGGAAGTCTCTTCTCACAGAGGCTGATTTATGTCTCTTGTCTTCTGCATATACTCTTTCCCACTTGAACAATCATAATATATTTGCCAAATTCCATGTGGTATCCAGAGGTGTGATCCTTACTCAGAATTTCTTCTGGAAAATAGCACTTGTAATTGCTCCCTTCCATAGAGTATCTATTTCACAACCAGAGGAGTAAAGGTAGGGAGTGAACAGGGAGTGGTATTTTTGAGAGATTTTGACATCTCCCCTTTAAATACCAGTGGCACTGTAAGCTCCTGGTCTCATAGAGTTTCATTTCTTTTATATAATTTTTGCAAATTTAGCATAAAGGTGAATTCAGAAATTAAAAAACTATTTGGATGCTTCTAATGGTGCTATTATGAAGGTTGTAAAAGATGACTAGCAGAGAGTGTGTTCGATGGATTTTAAAATGCTTGAACTTGCTTTTAGATTGCCAAGCTATTGCTGATGTTCCTTAATATCAATCTCAAATGTCAAAAGAAAAAGCCCAAAGGAAATATTAACAGTTATTCAGGTAATGATTTCTGCAAAGGATAAAAATAGGAAGTCTTTACAAACCAAAATTTATCCTTTTTATAAAACACTATTTTAAAGATTATAACATGCTAAGTGTTTGCTCGTTTTTGTACAAAGCAATTTGTCTGGAAATTCTTGAGCTTTTCCTGTAATGAAAAGTCCTTTAATGGAAAATATTGGAGTAAGGAATACTCTGCAGTTTCAGCTTTGGAAGATTGACAGAGGATAGCAGAGGAGCAGTAAGAACAAAAGTGAGGAGGAAATAAAGGCTGTAGGTTTGGAGGCTTAAGGAAGGACCAAAGGGCTACACTAAGACACAAGGCAAGAATCACTGCAGAGTCAAGAACATGCATGTGCTGTTGTTAGACGTGATGTGGTGGTTGGGAGGAGAGGATTCCATATAGTAAAGTTTATTTATCTTGGGAGGAAGGAAGCTTCCAGACAATCAGACTAAGAAAATAATTTAGTTACTATGATTCTTGCAGTCTGGAAAGGAAGAAAGCAGGTGCTAACTGGATCCCAGGTAGGAAGGACTCTTAGTAATTGAGGCAGGAGATGATCAGGAGAAGGATGAATGATTTAGCTCGGCTGATAGGAGGAACATTTGATATGGAGTAAGTCACAGGACAGGGAAAGGATGCGACCTGTTGAGCATCCAGGTGCTGCACTGAAGGCAAGTGAGCAGCAGAGTGGATGTTGGTATTGCAAGGTGAGTACTTGTTCATGGTGGGATTTTGTGGGTGGGAGAGTAAAATGAGAGAGATGTTGAACAAATGCTTGGAGAGGAGGTTAAAGTTTACCAAAATATTTATAATTACATTATTGCCTCATACTACATCAAAACAAGCAGAGAAAGGAGCTCTTTAGTTACATCTAATATTTACTCCATCAGGTTTTGATTTTTTAACAGAGTAACTGTATGCTGTGTTTTCAGCTGGAGGGAGCTGACATATGGCATTGTTTAATAATTGAATTTATTTTAGAGCATCATGTAACATAATTGCCCTGGAAGTACTGTACATACTGCTTAGCTGCCTCTGAGAGTGAAGAACAGTGCTCGTTTCTTGCCTGCAACTATATTGTTGTGCTAGTAGGTGGCTGTGAACATCAGCGAGTCAAAGAAGTGGTAGAACTGATTCTGGAACCACTTTATCTGGGGAGGTGAGGGATTTTTTCCTGGCTTTCAGTCTGCTTTTCTTGTCAACTGGTTTGTGACCATTTGCCAGCCATCTTGAGAACAAGTTAAGCCACCTGATGGTCACTGACTGCAAATGAAGTAAATATATGCCCAAGCACTTTTTACCTGACTCCTCTGTTCAATTAATACCTTTATTTGTGAAAATGGATTGGGGAAAAATGAATCTTTACTCCACTTTCCCTTCCTGTATCAACAAATACTTCAGAGTGAGTTTTTTTACCTCCTTTTAGCAGTGCTGGTAGATGGGAACACACAGGAAGACATTTGTAGAATTCTTGCTATCTTGGGCAGCAGATGGGGTGGCAGAAATACTCTTCCAGCACGGTTCATGCCCACTGCTTTATCGGTCATTAAAAGACCCTGTGCAATGGTGAGAATCTTCTACTTTATCAGCAAAAGGAGTAAAATATCTGAGAGTACTGGGACTCTTCCTTGTGTGAGTCTTTGTGATATATTTTTTGGTTCTGGAAAAAAAGACTTTTGTTCTAATTGGACTATGCTAGTGTGTTATTTATGAATATATTTTTAAAAATCTTCATTCTGTCTCTTCATAAGATTGTATGTGAGCCAGAAACAACAGGATTGATATTCTGCCTTGGTTAGATATAAATTTTTTATCATATTAGCAATTTTGTTGTCATATTGGTTTTCACTTTCATTAGTTCAAGGCATTCAGATGTTTATTTTTCTTCTGAATTATCTGAAATAAATTGTAATTTAATAAATGCAAATAGCTGCATAAAAACAACACTAGGACTGAGGTTGGAAAAAAGGAAACAATTAATATAAAGGTAAAAATTCTGATGCCTCTCAGAATCACATTGAGGGTGACAGAGCCCTGGGACGGGCTGCCCAGGGGTGCGTGGAGTCTCCTTCTCTGGAGTTACTCAAGACCCGTCTGGACGCCAACCTGTGTGACCTGTCCTAGGGACCCTGCTTTGGCAGGGGGGTTGGACCCGGTGACCTCTTGAGGTCTCTTCCAACCCCTATGATTCTGTGATTCTCCTACACCCACAGGCTTCCAAAATCAGCATTCCCGTTGCAGACTGTGCTTTGGTTTTGCCATGCAAGAAATTTCCCCGTGGCAGTGACCCACAGTATGATCCTTCCTCACACTGCTTTGAGCTGAATAGGGATGCTACACAGTTTGTCAAACAATTTCCCACCCTCTTGGAATTGGGGTATATCATACATCATATCATATCATATCATATCACGTAATTTATAGCATTGTATATTGGTAATGCTATTAACTGAAACAAATGACTGTTCTTAGCATTTTACATTGTGCTCAGGTCCATAGGTTCTTAAAAAGGTAAAACAGCTTTTTTAGGGACCATAGTGGAGCAAGTTATGTTGCTTCTGCAGTTCAACTTCTGGTCCTTAAAGCCTCCATCAGTTCTAGTACTCCTGGCTGCTAGTTTTTCTCATTCAGAGGGAAATTCCTAACTACATTTGAAACAGCTAAATAATTATTTCTGGATAATGATTTGGCTGCATAATGTGTTTTTCCAGTTCTGAATTATATCTGCAATTGCACTTATTTTGGGGGAAGAAAGTCCTTCTGCAGAACTCTCTCAGGAAAATGTTTTTACCAGCAAATGTTTCAAGAAAGCAAACCAGAAAATCAAAGGCATCAGTCTCTGTGTCCATTACAAGCCCATTACCCCTGTGTTACAACAGGTTATTTTAGCTTTTTGGCTGATAAAAGAGGCAAATAAGAGAACTATAGTAGCTGATTCCTGCCAAGGAATCACCCCTTCCATCCTTCCATCTCCTTCAATAGAAAATGTGATGTACAATATGAAAGAGAATATCTGTATCTATGAGGATTTCACCAGCAGTTCTTCTAAGCGTGGCTGACAGTAACATAATACGGACATTGTCAGTCTTGAGAGTGGAATACCTACTGTGGATGAGGCTATGCTGGTTTTGGGAGGAGGAGAGTTTGACCATGTGTACAGGAGATGTGCCATGGCTCTTATCTGTCTAGTGTATTTTATTTGTTTATACAAATTTAGTGTTAGAGGCCATCAGAGCTTTAAGAAGTTGAATCTCTAGCGTCTTCCAGGAGAGATTCATATGTGACCTCTTGGAAAGGGAAAACCATAAACTTAATCTCCAGACTCCCTGGAGGAGATTCGTGGCCAAACACAAATGACTCGACTTTCAATAGGAGAAATGAATGAAATTATAGATCCTGGGAAGTACAAGAGGTCAGAGAAGAAGAAGATGTAATGTTACCTGTTGGTTGTAATGTCGATGAATCAGGGACAAACTCTCAAAGGAAACATTCATAAATCTGAACTAGTTACCCTACTCTATTTATTTTAAGCTGAACTGACAGGTTGGTAGTTGGCCTCTTTGCATCACAAACAGCAGTGAAGTCCCTTCTCTCCACTTGAGTTATAGAAACCTGAAATCTCAGCTTCTCTGCAGAAGTAACATGTTTCTGCCTGATACTTTCCTACTGATCTGCATGGCTATGTAAAAACCATGAAAGAAGAAGAACCATGCATATAATTTCTTATTTACTCACCTGTCCAGTGCTTTCATGGCAGGTTAACATCACATTGTACCGTTTGATGATTATGGCAAGCTAGTATTTCCCTGTCATTTTCTACCCAACAAGAAAAGAAAACAAACCTTCAGCCCCCCCCTCAAAACAAATCCACCATTTGGCATCAAAGAGGCCCAAAGGAGGGTTATTGGATGGAAGGCATATCACTGCTATAGGCTGTAGAAATAAACAAACACACAAATTTATTCCATTCAAAGCAGGGTTTGTGATCTGAGTCGCTAAAGAGAAAGCAAATAATAGCCTTGCATTCATTTGAGAGATGTCTCACTTGTATAAGCATCCGAGAGAAATTATAGATATTTTAACAATTAACTCAGGTAATATTCTGTAATAGGAAGATGTATTCAAACAGAAAGGACAAGTTTCATGGCACCTGATGTAGAAGTCTGTATCTAATCTTGTTTTATTAGACTGCACTTACACTGAAATAATGGGAATAGGCACTTGCAAGGTTTGAGTTGCTTTACCTATGTAGTTGTTTGGGTCAGGACCTCTGTCTCCTCATTGACCTTGTAGGGAGCATAGGCAAATATTAAACTGGTGAAAACCAGCTACATTTGCTCAGCTAAATTCTGCCTTCGTTATTTCCTGTGTTTAGGAACTCAGGTTTTTTTCTAGCCCTGTGTGTTACAGAATACAACCTTGGAACAGCTCCAAAGCTCCAAAGATACAGCATGCTTTAGGATGATGCAATGATAAAATCCTTATACTTATTAAGAAGTCTAGCAAGGTTTGTGATAACTACCAATCCAAATGTTGCTTTACATCCTGCTAATGCTCACTGGCATGTATGACATGCCAGAGCAAGACTAGTATAAAAATATTTAAGTGCTAAAGGAAAGACCAAAGCACTGTGCATCTCAGCTACGAACGAGATAAGACTGGTAACAGTGACCGACGATATCATTTGCAGAAATCTACTTTAATAGTTGCTTTGTATATTAAATTGATTCGGAGAATGTTTATTGTTACAGATAAAATTTCACAATGGAATTTGCTTCTAGGAAACCTGGAACACTGTGTAAGATCTCCCCAGTCCATCTGAGGGCAGGATTTAAGGGGCACACACATTTAGACTAGCAAACACTGACATGTGAACAAACCCCTGGTTCATAATTTTGTGCGCTTTCATAAAAAGTTATCTTAATATTCCAGCATATTGTATTTAGAGGATATTTGAAGGATGCAGGTTAGTTTTATTGGATCAGACCCAAACCAGGTGGGTTGTTTAATACACAGAACTGAGAGGAGGAAAAGGTTTTGAGTGTGTCTTGAAATCTGAGAGTGCAACTACTGTAGTTTACCCTGGGAATATTAAAACACTAATTTGTTTGCTGAAAATGTGAAGGTAAATGAAACTGGCTGGTAAACTGTTCATGTTTGTTTGCTTTTCTTCGTCCTCTTGAGGTTTGATCTTTGGAGGTATCAGTTTTATTGCAGGTTTGGAGGAACTTTCTTTGTTACAGTTTATTTTAAACCGTGTCCCAGAAATTAGATGCTACTCAGAGATAATTTCCAAAACAAATTAGGTCTCCTGAGTTGAAGCCTCTGTTTACAGTTCTGTAGGGCTCTTTCTAGAGCATCTCAAAAGGTAGCTGTAATGTATGATACTGAATTTCCATAAATTCAAGAAGTAACAATTTTGCCCCTGGTTCCTTTGTCATACTCACTTCCCAGTGATACAGCTTCGATTTTCTACATTGTGTGCTGTGAATTTCTATGTGGTTCATAGGAATATAATGGGAGCAAAATCGAAGGAAAATGCTTCCTATTGGGAAGGCTTGCTGTGTGGTGGTAGGTCTTCTCCCAAGAGAGATGGTTGTCTCATAACTTGTGGGGCCATTATGGCTAATGAGGGAAAACCCAGAAAAATATGGACCAACCTTTTTTCTGTTTCATAGTCTTGAACTCTTCAGTCTACTTCCTACCCCAAAATGAAATATTCAGCTAAAACTACCTTGGCATCATAACTTCCTTCTCTTGCTTCCAGCTGACTGCTCGGCCTGGAATACTTTCACTTCTCTCACCAGGCAGAGTATCTTACATGACATGTGTAGCCAGTAGAAAGTTCAGGTAAAATAGCATATGAACTTACGTATCCAGGAAATTATTAAGAAAATCCCATAAAATACAGCATCACCCCTAACCCCTCTATGCTATGCAGGTAGCACTGATCAAGTGAAAATAGAGTATGCCAAGCAAGGAAAGTAGTCCAATTACACCGAAGATGTGAAAGAACACATGCCTGAGGTAAGGAATTACTTGGATTTCAAAGTAGTTTCTGGTTTTGAGAAGCTTTTGTGAAATTCAAGTTCATTAGCAGCTTCCAAATGGACTGCATGCCTGCAATATTCAGGCCACCTTTCTGTGGGTTTCTTGTGACTGTAGGAACGATTCTCACACATGTTGAGCAAGAAGTTGTGAGATTTAATAGAGCATTTTTCTCCTTAATTCCTAGGATATTTTTTTTCCTTGGGATTTGGCATTTGTCTGAGTTTTAATGGGCTTAAAATTGCTCTCCTTTAAAGGTTCATTTGGTCAACAGCGCCTGCAATGTATACCAACTGTAAAGTGTTCATTGTGAATAACGGCCTCCTTCCAGCAACCTAAAATAGCACTGCTTTTTCTGTCTGTGTCTATGAATCCTGGTGAGGATTTTGAAAAGCCAGCCACTAGGCATAGATATAAATCATTCCTCTTTGATAATGAAAATGCTATTGGTATCTTCAAGCTAGACCATAGTTCCATATGTCAATCTATCTCTTAATATATAGAGAAATAGTTTTATTTATAACATTAGGAAACTCATTTTTCTGTTTTTACTTGAGAAGAAAGATAAGGAGAAACCTAGAATATGCAATCTGATTTTTGAAAGAGTAAACTTAAGAAGTGCTATTGTAGAAAGTAAATTAAAAAATATGATCCATGAAAAATGGCAGAATTACTTTTAATTTTCCCAAACTCTTAATAATTTAATTATTTCCGCTAGTATAGAGTCTATAAATCCTGCTAATCCTGCTGACTAACACTGCAAGCAATGGGACACAAGACTGTGTCCAGAAATAACCATCTGTGTGAAAGATGAAAGAAAACAACTGAATGAGCTGGGGAGGGCTTGAGAAAACAAGGAGATGCTGCGGTTCACTGCGATAGGCAGTGATCTCTAACATGTCAACAGCATTACCCTTGTGAAACCTTCGTGGGCTTCAAACCAAGGAAATGCTTGATGGAGGGAGTAAAGCAACATAACTCTTCGAAGAGCCAATGGGCAGCATGAGCAACAGCTTGGAAAAAAGCTTGATTTAAAAATCAAACAGATGGCCGATGGATGTTCTCGCATGCCTGCTAGAGGTGAGCACAGCCGTACAGCACAGAACAAGAGAGGAAAAGACACAGGAGGACAGACTGTGGGAAAGGCTGAGAGCACCAAAATGTGGCAGGCATTACATTTCTATACTTCTTATGCGATGGCATGAAGTCAGAATTCATTAAAGCCTTTTTATAGGTACAGTAGCAACACCATATGGAATAATGCTGTCTGGCCATGGCCACGTGATAGTCTTTGAAGAATACCACGTGCATTCAGTGTGTGACACTGAAACTCTAGATGTGTGTGGAAGGGATAGATGCACACAATTAAGTTTACATATTACCTAGCTAGTATCTAATATACTATCTTCTCGATAATACCTTGAGAAGTACACAAGCAGTTATTTCCTGAGGAGGGGTGTAGTGGGTTTCCCTTGGCCAGGTGTCAGATGCCCACTCTAACACCCTCCCCCAGCTCCTCCCCAGCATAAGAGATGGAGCTCATGGGTCAAATTAAAGACAAGGAGATCCATCACTCACCAGTTATGATTACAGGCAAAAGCGACTCAAACTCAGGAAAACTAATTTGATTTCTGGCCAATTACAGTAGATCCAGATAGATCAACTGCATCAGTGGAAAAAAAACTTGCCCCCCAACTTTTCCCCATTTTCACCTTCACTGCAAACTCCTCTCCCCAGGATGGGTGCAGGGCTGGGGATGGGAGGGTTGGTGTGGGTCCCTGACAACCCCTCTGGGACGCTCCTCCCTCCTCCCCTATCTTCCTGCTCCAGTGCGGACCCCCTTCCTTCACTGGAGCAGGGTGGGTCTCTGCTCCAGTGGGGACTCTGCAGGGCTGCAGGGAATCCCTGCTCTGGGCCTGAAGCACCTCCTGCCCCCCTCCTCCTGCTGCGGCCTCGGGGTCCCTGTGCTGCTGCTCTCTCCTTGGCGGGATTCCTCCTGCTCTGCCTGTGCTGCCTTTGGCTCTTGCTGAAACCTGTTTTCCCCCTCCTCTCCATGTGCCCCCAGGTCAGTTGAGGGGCTCAGCTGTGTCCTGCAGCAGGGCTGTTGTGGCTGGCCGGGACCTGCTGTGACCGGGACGGGGCAACTTCGGCCTCTCCTCACTGACTTGCCCTGCAGCCCCACTGCCAGTGCCTGGTTATGGAAAGGTCCTAATTAAATCCAGTGTTTTTATATTATTTCATAATTGGACATTCCTGATATGTTGCTAAATAAAGATGACACAAAATACAGGATTTTCTGTCTCCATATTTACCTGTGGGAACTTGGAGAATTTCACAGCAGGAAATTGTCACCATCCCTTCATATGTATTTTATATATAAAGGGACGAATACAAGAGCTTCTAATTACTCTAATTTGAGGAGACACTACTGAATAGCATACCATTAAGCAACAGAATGGGTTTTCTCTCTGATTGTACTATTTATTTTTGGCAGGCAATAGCAAGCTCCTTCAGTAATGTTTCTTTATTGAGAACAAGCAGGCCACATTGCCACCGTCTTATTAAAAGATATCTCAACTTCAAGTAGACCATATAGTTCATGAGCTGCTCCTTAACATATTGTGTGGGGCCCTACATGTGAGAAGCAGTAAATTCCATCCACCTCCTGAATCATGCCAAATACTCCTTTCAGAGAGGTGAAGGAAGGGAAGGTTTTCTATCTTTTCATTACAGTGGCTGCATTAGGTGTGGTAGATTCTGTTAGTGAATTAACCTCTTCAGTCTACATAGAACTTAACAGCATGGAGAAGCAGCCTTGGGCTAAAACTCCTGGTCTGAATTTCGTATCTCTAAAGAGACAAAAGAACTGTCTGCCTAAACACCTGTAAATTTAGGAATGCAAATGAATCAAAATGTCAGGGGTGGTTTTGTTGCTGCCTTCGGTGATAAATATCAAAATATTAAAATTATTCTGTCAAACCAGGGAGTGTTTGCAGTTCTTCATCACGTAAAGCACATTTCATAGAATAGGAATGCTGATGTAAGTCTTGGTGCAGATTGCAGATCTGGGGCTGAAACCATTTCCATTTTCAGTTCAGCTAATTGGTTTCCAATTGCCTCTTTCATTTCACTGCACCCAAATGCTCATTTTCAAATCTGGAAGCAACTGCATTACTAGGTTTATAAAACAGAAATATTTTTGCTTGGCTTGTTGATTATCTGAAGCGTTTTTCTGGTATCGGTGAACTTAGAGCTACTTATGACACTGATAAGTAGAGTTATTTGGTTTACGTTACTCCCACAAAATCTAAACTTAGAAGGTTCAATTTGATTCCGTCTCTACTGTTGTCGCTGTGCCATGAAACCAGTTCATCACTTGAAACTACTATTAAGACAGGACACATGCATTGTGTTAGAAGTGTTTTTGATTTAGAAGAAACTCACATCCAGGAAAGATGCAGGTTTTTAGGCTGTCTACACCCAAAAGGTGTGGTACACATACACCAGATGTGTTTGATGTGTATGTTTTCATCAGCTATCCCTTGCCAGCCCAGAACAGGAATAATTTGTAGATTAGTTACAGTAGACTGTCGACATTTCACTTTCTTTCTTGTTTACATACTGAGGAAGACTTGTTGATTTGGACTAGCGGTTTATCTCACTGTCCATGTTTTCAGATTGCCTGACTGAGGTTGGATAAGCCCATCCTTCATGACATGCTCCGTGTCTGCTTTCACCATTGTGCTGTGTATGAATTTCAGGAGTTCATATTTCTTGAACCAGTAAGTTACTGACTCCATTTTCAGTAACATCAAGGAAGATAAAATGCATCAATTAAGCATGATATATTTCACGTAGAAGCAAAGTTGAGCACTATTAACATCCAAGACAGTATTAATCACAAAAACAAGAACAGAACTAATACAGTTTATGAGTTGAAGATTGTTAATGTTTCCCTAAAGAAATTTCTACATTTTTGTTTGCCTGATTTGTGATGCTCGCCTCTTTCATTTTAATATTGTAATTTTCTCTTTTAGTTGCCTTCTTGGAGAATGTCTGAAAAACCTCTTTATGTTTATATGAGCACTTAGAAGATTTAATGCTGGATTACTCCCCTCAAAGATAATTACATTTTACAATTAGATAAATTTTATTTTAGTTCTGTCTAATTGTTTAGATGGCACCAATACTAAAATTACTGTGGTCTTTCATATCTACTCTTCTCTGAGCTGGCCCATGTGCATTACAAAGAAGCCTCTGGGAAAACATTAACCATCAAAAGTTCATTGTTCAAAGGCAGTACGTGTTGTGTACAGTGCATTAAATCCAGTCATTTTCCAGTTATCTTATGTAACAACAGTATGGAAAGCTTGATAAAAACTGGATATGGTAATCCATATATATACACTTTGAAAATTTTCAGTTGTAAGTTATTTTTATGTTTCCTTTTCTGTAACGTAATAGTTCTATAATGAAGGATTTAAAATGTTATGGCAAATCTATATAGGTTCCCAACATATGAACAGACTGATGTACTTGCATCTCTAGACCATCACAGTTACACCAATCCTGTTTCCTGCTGTTATAAAGAAAAAAAGATGCTGTTTTCAAAAATCGAATGAGATTCAGAAAAATATATATGACTAGAAAGATATGTTGAAAAGATTGGGAGGCTATTTAGTTTTAAGAAGACAAGGTTATGAGGTGTTGATTATAATCTATGCATATCTTTCTGAGGAATAAAAAAACCCTGGTGATGGAAAGAAAAACTGGTGATGGCAAAAAAAAATCCAGCAACTGGAGACTGAAGTTAGATACATTCAGACTTGAATTGGGTAGCTTTCTGAACAGGAAAAATAACTCACTAATTATAGAGGGACTCAAATGAAGGGCCTTGGATTTACCATCACTCAGCACTAATGTTTTTCTGTAAGTTGTTCCCGTGTGCACACAGATAAATTTGAGGAATATGGTGGCATGTGTTGCATAGGTCACACTCTTAAGTTCTCATAAAACCCGTTTTCTGTCTGAGTTATGGCTAATGTGGGTGGATGTGTTAAAGATGGTACAACCTGTAGAAGTGACAGTGTGATCTGTGGATGAGAATATTTGGTTGATCTAGTGTCAGGTCTCCTCAAAGGTGTGATTGCTCTCTGAACTGAAACGTTTTATGAATACTCCTAATGCCCTACTTCCTTTGTGTCTAATAGGCAGACTGACAGGAACAGTCACTGCCTACAGCTTGAGAAGAAGATGAAGTTCAGCTAGAGGGATGAAGTGTGTGGTCCTGTTCTTTTCATTACCAAGTAATATCCTTGCTATGAAATGATTGTAGCCAACATATATGGGTAATCATTTTTCAAAGTGACAAGCTTTTCTGCTCTACTTTCAGGCACATGATTCATCCCATGGCATGAATTAGATTGAAAATAAGCATGCTATGGTTTCCTTTTTTTTTTTTAATACAAGCTTAATGCCATAGGCTGAGTTTTCCAGAAGAGGTTAAAAATGCCAGTGCTTATTGATGGTAAGAATTGTGCCTATTATATGTCAAGACCTTTTGGAAATACAGATTTGATTTATTCATTCTATTTTATTTTATTCCTAGATTGAGATCTCCTTCTATATACCTTTACAGTGGTCAAAGAGAAGGATGTAGGATTCCTTTATATTTTTCTTTCATTCACACTGCATTGAAGTTACTAGAATACTGGAAGAACATCATAAAGAATTCAGGCACTCAGTTGATTATTAATTCCATACTATCAGTGAACCCGCTTTCCTTAGAACTTTGTTGTTACTACAAAACTTTGTTGTTTAAGTTCTTTTAGGTGCTGAAAACAAACCAAAGATTAGAAACAGTACTTCTGTTTCACATGTGGGATCTCTTTCACAAACAGAAACCTGTAGCAGTGACACTGACAAGTAAATATATCCATATTTACAAGTGTCTGTGAATGTAGTTTAAAATGGTTTGATATATATGATTTAATACTGATGTCTAAAAATAATAAATGTCAAAAATATTTACCAACGAATCATCATAAAATATGTGTTTTCAAATCTTTACTAAGAGGTGGTACATGGAATGGTGTTTTCTGTACATTGTATTGCCTATTCTAAGAATATCTCGGGTATCACTATGTTACAAACTCCAATATTGACTTCTGTTAAGCAATACACTTAAAATTATGGCAGTTTTTCTACCTTCAAATCCCACATCTGGGCTAACCATGATCAGCTTACTACCATGGAGTGTTAAACAAGAAATCCCAACTACACTCAGGAGACAAAAGGTTGGCGAGTGGTGGCCAGTTTCCAGAGTTACCGGAAAAGAGGAAGTAATCACTTTGTAGAAATACAGAGAAAAGAAAGCAAAGGTTTATGGTTTAATCTGTTTGGGTTTTTTTGTTGTTGTTGTTTTGGGTTTTTTTTAACAGCTTCTTCTCTTCTTCAATCTGTAATTAATTTTAGCCATTAGTACACTCTTGTTAATCTTTTTTTTTCATATAATATTTAGATATTTGCCTTGTAGGCCAGGTATAATGGTGAGCCAAACACAGGAGCTAAGAATCATGTATATTAGAAGATATGGTGAAGTTGCAATTGATTTATTTTTTTTTGAGGAAAAATTCTATAGCTTTTTATTTAATTCTTATATTTGTGCTTCCAAGTGCTAAGTCATACTGATCAGCATGGGTTTACTGCATTATTTCAACTGTGGAGGTAATTAAATGAATGATGACTAAAAGAGGAGATTTATATGACATTCAATTATTTAACGATGTAAACTGTCAAGGTGTTTTATTCCAAGACTCTAAAAGCTGAATATAGAAGCCAATCCAGTGAAGTCTTTGGAATTGAATTTTTCATTAGCTTTAATGACTTTTTTCAATGGTTATTGTATGGGTCATCTGGCAAAATGCAGTAATTAAAGCACTGGTAGTAATTACAACTTACAAAAATAACTGGAACTTGAATTTGAGTATAATGTCTGTCTTTGCTCCACAGGACAACAGCAAAGGCAGGTTAGGTGTTTTCAGTTGCCGTGTTTTCCTTTCTATGGTGGAAACCCTGGGGAAATAATCAATCAGAATTTATGAATACCTTCCACCACATTATATTTAAGGTTGTGTTGAGGGGGTCCTGGTTGATGACAGGTTGGCTATGAGCCAGCAGTGTGCCCTGGTGGCCAAGAAAGCCAATGGGATCCTGGGATGTATCAGGAAGAGTGTGTCCAGCAGGTCAAGGGAGGTGATTCTCCCCCTCTACTCTGCGTTGGTCAGGCCCCACCTGGAATACTGTGTCCAGTTCTGGGCTCCCCGGTATAAAAAAGACAGGGACCTTCTGGAGAGAGTCCAGAGAAGGGCAACAAAGTTGATTAGGGGTCTGGAACATCTCCCCTATGAGGAAAGGCTGAGTGAGCTGGGTCTGTTCAGCCTGGAAAAAAGAAGACTTGGGGGGACCTAATTAGTGTTTATAAATATCTTAGGCATGGGTTGCAGGGGGAATTGGCCAGCCCCTTTTCAGTGGTCTGTGGGGACAGGACTAGGGGCAATGGCTGTAAGCTGGAGCACAGGAAGTTCCGCACCAACATGCGGAAGAACTTTTTCCCAGTGAGGGTGCCAGAGCCCTGGGACAGGCTGCCCAGGGAGGTGGTGGAGTCTCCTTCTCTGGAGATATTCAAGTCTCGTCTGGACGCCTATCTATGTAATATGAGATAGGGAGCCTGCTTTGTCAGGGGGGTTGGACCCGATGATCTCTTGAGGTCCCTTCCAACCCCTAAGATTCTGTGATTCTGTGATTCTGTTTTTTCTAGTAAAATTTAAAAATAAGCTTATAATTGCTAATATCAGAAGTGTGTTTATGTACAGATAACACTCTTAGTCCTTGGACATTCTTTACGTATTCTTCATGCACAGAGTCCCAAGGATTTGACCATTAATAGATGTGTGAAAAAGAGTAGATGCCCATTTTTTCCTAGACACTTCATCGTCCCTCACTCTTCAATCTTGCCGTTAAAGGGCAAGCTCATCTAAACATGGTGTAAAGCTTCTTACCCCACAAAAATTGATTCAATAATCTTCTCAGATTCAGATTAATTGATGATCTTCAGCATATGGTCTAATTTTACCTGCCAGTCGTTTGATGACTTTACAATCCTTAGTATTGGGGAACAGTCCAGTGAGTAGGGTGGTAGACTAAGATTCAGAATACCTTTTTTCCAAGATTTGAAATAAATTTAAAAGGTACTTTTATTATTATGTTACTTTGGACATTACAGGAAAGCAACACATCTAACATATCTTAAATACACTTTTAGGTTGATTTTGATGTCTGATATTTATTTTATTTAAGTTGGAATACTCACTTGTTGGTCTGTGGCTTGGTCTATATTTGTAGACTTGGAAAGGTGATCCTGTACTGCTGTATTACCTGTGTGTTTTAATGACTCAAATTGCTGGGGGATTTTATGTACGGATGCTCATAATTGCCACATATTAAATGGCCTTCAACATAGTGCCATGGTGCACATCAAGTAATAAAACTGAGGACAGTGTTGCCCCTATTACAACAGCTTTTCCTGTTTTGGGGCAAAATGTCTATTTCATCATCAAGTACAGTGGCAGAAAGAAGGAAGAAGAGGTTGTTTACAGTATTATGTGCTGCTGACCTATTGAAGTTCTGCAGCAGGGGCCCAAAAATGAGCTATCAATTGAGGTGATAAGGTAACCAGCTTACCATATTTGAAGATGCTTTGAGACCCATGAATATGCAGTGTTCCCTTTGAGAAGGTGTAAAACATGGCTGTTACATAGAACAGAGAAAGATAAATGTAGTTGAGATTTTTTTTGTTGTTTATTTCCTTTCTAATATCTTGAAAATAGATGAGATTTGTGTTGTTTGTTTCATTAGTGTGCAAGAGTTATAAATGTCTTAGCTTTGGGATGGGGGGGTTGTTCCTCAGGAAATATTGTTTTGTTTTTTCCTGGTTTTTGTATCATCTGTTAAAAGTCAGAGGTCCTTGTTTACAAATCAAGATCCCATATGTGAGGCAGAATTGTATTTTCTTGAATATTACTCTTATTTTTCTTTCCATCTTTACAAAACACACTAGTCTTAGGGAAGGGTATTATTAATATTTTAGGTTTTAATTTTTTAGAACTGTGTGGCTTTCAGAATGAGTGCAAACTCTTTCCTGGGAAAGCCTGTTTTGAATTTATAGTAAAAAGGGGTTTAAAGTTTGCAGATGTTCCAGTTTTGGAAGCAAGCCAGACTAAAGCTAGAAACTTGATTTTATACCCTATAAGGGTAAAGAGATTGGAGAGGTTTTACCAAGAATACTTTGCTAACAGATTGCGCTTCACTTCAGAGAATGTTGCCAATTAAAAAAGTCCCTCCAATACATGTTTATGTATTTTGGTTCTACAGGGCAGAAGTCATAGGCCTAAGCAATTTTCCTGGTGAAATTAAGGGCATCTGCTCTTAATCAGTATGTGACGTTATGGTAGAATAAGCCTGTGCGTCACTAAGGACCCAGAACCCCAGCTCTGAAGATATGACTCAGAGTCTACCTCAGGCAAGAGTAAATGGAGATCTTGCCTGAGGAATGACTATTTTGTATAGGAATTCTTATGGTATAAAGTGTTTTGCAGTAAATGATGGGATTCCTCATAAAATGCTGTTGTGCAATTCCCTTTGGCTCATCCAAGGAGAAATTAGTCCTTTTTGTCTGATCTTGGAAAGGTTATGTCTGCAGACCCTTAAAAATCTTGCTTTGTACCACTGGCACTGTGAGGGGGTGATTGCCAGCTTCTTTGTGCTGGTTGGGAGGAACTGGTTTGGTGCAGATGAACATTGATTAAAACACGTGATGGAAACCTGAATAGCATTTCAGAAAACTGAGAAACTTTTGAAAATGGGAAAGATATTGAGGGGGATGGAGCACTGGAACAGGCTGTGCAGAGAGGTTGTGGAGCCTCCTTCTCTGGAAGCATTCAGAACCAGCCTGGATGCATTCCTGTGTGATTTAGTCTAGGTGATCCTGCTCTGGCAGGGGGGTTGAACTTGATGATGATTTGAGGACCCTTCCAACTCCTAATGTTCTGTGATTCTGTGATACGGAAAATTTCTATTTGCCTTATGTTTCATAGATGTTTTGTGAAGAAGCTTTCAAAAGGCTTAGTACTATTTATAGTTGGTTACAAATTCAAGTTTTGTTATGCCAGGCTTTTTAGGACCAAAGCAGAAGAATTAAAAGGGTGTGCTGCCCATTTTTTTTCCCCTTCCCCAGTACCAGAAGATGAACCTCTGTGCCTTCTTACTGAAGTATCTGGTGCAGAGGTAGTGTTAGACTACGAGAGTCTTGTATGCAGTTCAGCATATTGATTTCCACAAACATGAAGTACCACGAAGTTACATTACTCATCTATATGGATGGCTTCTGCCAAAGCATCCTATCCTTATGATCATAGAATCATAGAACCATGGAATGGTTTGGGTTGGAAGGCACCTCACAGATCATCTAGTTCCAACCCCCCTGCTGTGGGCAGAACATCTTTGACTAGACCAGGTTGCTCAGTGCCCCATCGAACCTGGGCCTTAAACACTGCCATGGAGGAGTCACAGCTCCTCTGGGCAACCTTTTCCAGTGTCTTACCACTCACATGGTCAATACTTTCTTTCTGACATCTAAATCTACACACTCTTTTTAGTTCAAAACTACTACCCCTTGTCCAATCACTACACTCTTGGATATTTCTCTCAGAGATTTGCAGTCTTTCCCCAGATTTCCTGTTAAGCCCCTTTAGGTACTGGAAAGCTGCAATAAGGTCTCCCTGCAGTCTTCTCTTCTTCAGTCTGAATGAGCACCACTCTCACAGCCTGTCTTCACAGGAGAGGTGCTCCAGCCCTCTGGTCATCTTTGTGGCCCTACTCTGGACCCACCCCAACAGTTTCATGTGGTTTTTTTGTGCCAGGGGTGCCAGAGGTGAACACAGTACTCCAGGTGGTGTCTCATCAGAGCAGAGGGACAGAACCACCTTATTCTGAGAGAGTTGTAGTTGCTCAGCACGTATTTTGGGAAATCCCTCCTGTGGGTTATGCTAGAACTGTAGATCACCTTGGTGAAGCCACCTGCTTTCATCTAAGTTGTGAGTCCATCTCTGAGAGAGCAGCAAGTAGTTCCCAAGACAGAACTCAAGTAAACAAGGGCAGGAAGTGTATTACTGGGTGCTTCTCCAACTCTTCTCCATGGAGTTGCTAGAATATGTGCTAAAGAAAAAAAGGATAACAAGACAGTTTTGTGAAAATCTGCTGAAAGTTATTTTGGGTAGAGTAACCTACCCCCAAACCCTTCTGTTACTGTGCCCATAGTTGAAAGAGATTTTAGCCACCAAATTCTGCAAAAAATAGTTTGAGGTCTGTCTCAGTACTTTGGGCTGGTTTTCTCCTATGGAAGTACAAAACACAAAAGTCATTGTTTGACATGTGAAAACTCTGCTTTCACTTGATACTTGGAACTGCCTTTGAGCAAAGACAACATCCTGTTCCTATTTAAATGTACAGATTTAGATATGTAAGTTCTAATTTACAAGGTAAATGCGCTCCGCAGTTATGATTGCTTTAAATCTATCTGCTGAGTTATTTTAACTTGCTTTCAGACTGTTCTTCAGAGAGATTATTTTCAGGTTTTTTGAGAGAATGATGATTGAATTTACAACTGTGTTCTCTATAGCAACATCAATTATTCCAATAAAGGCCAAATAAAAGGAACTATTTACTTGTTTTCTCAGACAAAGACTTGCTGGGACTTTCAAGTAGCTCAGATACCTGTATCGCAGCAAGCCTCTCTAACACAATGAATTCTCATGCTGCCTTTGCATGTGTTCCTACACTATTCAGTAGAGAGGTCCATGAAAAGGCACTTGGTGATGCCCTAGAGACTAGATTGTTATCATGGTTTTTGTAGGCTTGTTTCCCCAAATAATGCAGTTCAATGCAATGGAACTTAAAATAGGCATTGAAAATGGTTTTGGTATTTCACTGAGTGAGTGTCACTTTAGCAGGAGTGTGTCTTTGGTCTGCTGGAGTGAAATAAATTTGTTGCTGTTGAGTGTGAAAAACTAGGAAGCTCCCTGCTATTTGTGTTGCAACAACAAAGATTGTTTGTTGTCTTTCTGTTGGAGTTTATAGTATCCTTCTGCAGAATAGAGAGGCACGAAATGAAGTGTCTTTAAAAGATGGAAAAATCTCAATTTCTGCTGATGGGAGGCAATTCTATTCTGTATGAAAAGAGAGAAAAGAGGCCTTGTCCTGTGCATGTGCCAAGTGGCTACTCAAGGTTTAAGCGTAAGTCGAGATCACTTCAGTGATTCACTCAGCTCTCCTAAGTTACCGCTTTTGATCTGCTTATTGCATAGCTGATTGCTTGGCATCAAAGTTAATGAGTGATGTTTTTCAAATGTCCTTTTTTAAAACTATGGGAGCAATAATAATTAGCCTAGGATTTGTTTAGATTTGTTTTTCCTAAGAAACTTAATTTTCATTAAGTTTGTTTCATACTCCGACCACGATTTCCCTTAGCCTAAACCAAGGGAAATGATCTCCCCAATTTAATATTTTCCTTTGATTAAAATTGTGTAACCCATGCTGAGAGTAGTAACATGTTTTGCTTTTTTTTTTTCCTTTATCTGTACCACTCAAAGTGCTCCATAAAGAAGAGGCATTAACACCGTTTTGTAGATAAAAAATTGAAACAGAAGGAAATGCTTTCCCTAAGATTTCACTCAGTTGACCAATCTGGTGCCCTCTGTGACAATGTAATGCCATTTATCTGTAAATAACTCAACCAAATGCTGGTGAATCAGATTGTTGTATGCTTTAGCTCTGTCTTTTGTGATTTAGCTGTATGCTAAATTTGTCTTGCTTTGCAGATAATGTGGACTGTGACGTGCAAATGCTCCGGGTACTAGAAGAAGAAAAACATAGGTACTTAATTTTGAGCTCTCAGCCATGATTGTAGCAGAAAGACCCATCTTTCTAGAATAATCACAGTGAACAGCAGCAGATAGGAGGGATAAGCTACTAAAATTTCCTCAAATTCAGCTTCAGTGCATGGGCATTGAAAATAGAAGGCAACAAGATCTTGAGAGGAAAAGCATTCTGGGAAGCAGACAAAGAAATAACACCAGAGGGACTTGGATATCCATCAGTACCCCTGGCAGTGAGGTTTTCATTAGCCACCTTACTACTGGTTTCTTCATAGCAACAGAGGTTGAGATATTAGAGTCGTACCAATACATTTAAGTCTGGTTTTGGAGCTGGTTGTTGGATAATCCTTATGGTAATTCATTTCCAGTCATTCAGTATTTAACACTGGCAGAATGTCTTCATTCACAGTATCTTTCAAAACACTAAGATGAAACAAAACTTGAGTTTCTCTAGCGTCATTATTTTCTGGAAGTAGTAGGTGAAAAGTTGGAGCAAACAGTAAAACTACAGTATATAATGGGTTGCCTGACTCTTTTCAACTTCTGATGAGTTTCTGTTTGAGGGCAGCTCCATGAAGAATTGCCAACCATGCAAGATTGTTTGCAAAAGAGGACTTCAGTAACATTTTACAAGTTTTCAAAGGCAACAACTATGATTAGTTGCTGACTCCTAAATTCTGTAGCCAAGTTTGATAAAAAAAAAATCTCCTTTATTTGTTTGCTTTTACTCAGATGAAAAAGTACTGTTTATAGTATGCTTGTTGTAGCCATGATAGTCCAATAGTCTAAGGATATGAATGAGGTAAAGTTTGTAAGAAGAGGTCATCTGTTCCATTACTTCTCTCTACAAAACCTTTAGTCTCATTAATATGCATCCCTGATCTTTCCACTATAGAAAACATAATCATGCACTGAAATTATTTTTCCTTTTGAGCTTTGTCACCTCAGGCTTTACAGTGTTATTTTGTGTTGGTTCTCATTTAAGAAATTACTCAAGTACTGGTTCTAACAGAGGTTTGGAATATTAATTAGGTCTATGCTGAGGCCATCAACTTAATTTTGCTCCTGTCTTATGTAGATATGAATCTCAGCTTCCTGAATTGAAAAGGCTCTTACATTATATACAGCCCATTGTGTCCTGGAACTTCTCTATAATGGTTTATAGTACTAATCAGTCCTGAAGAAGTATTTGTGAGTGTTTGGGATGTTTAAACACCTGCTTTGCAGATGAAGCCAGTCTCCTCTGTCTGTCTTTACATGTTCTTATTTAAGCCGTAGGACTTTTATGAGGGCTTCAGAATTCCTGGGAAATTAAAATTAAATGAATAAGAAATTCTGCATCTTTACTTCTAATTACAGTGGTTATTTTATGTAGAGTCCAGTACACAAACTGCATTTAAATACTTTGTGAAGGTGGGAAGAGAATTCAAGGCCTTGGCTTGTTTGAAGGAGGTAATACTTTGTGTTGTTGGTGTCAGAAGTCCATTCTGATCCTACCAGAGATATAGACACGATATTAAAGCTACTAGAAGACAAGTTTACATTGAAGGCTGAAATGGATGATGATATTGAAGGACTGCTTAACGAAAGTCTTATTCATCCTAGCCAAAGAAGGCATATAAGAAATGTAACCTGTTGGGTGAAATTTCAAATTTCTTATCATTATTGCAAATGTCCTTGTAAAGCAAATCTAGAATACAGGGCTGTTGTGCATTTTATGATGCCATCGGGATTAACATTTTTCTCAGGAGTCCTTTGGTTCATTTTTCCATAGTGCCTTTGTCGCTGAGTAGCCTCAGGAGTTCACATAGAATCATAGATTCATAGAGTGTGTTAGGTTGGAAAGGACCTTTAGAGGTCATCTAGTCCAACCCCCTTGCAGTAAGAAAGGACATCTACACTAGATCAGGTTCTTCAGAGCCCCATCAAGCCTGACCTTGAATATCTCCAGGGATGGGGCCTCCACTGCCTCTCTGAGCAAACTTCCAGTGATCTAGCACACTCATAGTGAAGAATTTTTTCCTAATATCCAACCTAAATCGTACCTTTTTGAGTTCAAAACCATTATCCCTCATCCTAATGCTACATGTCCTTGTGAACCAGTTCTTCCCCAGCTTTCTTAAAGACACTATTGGAAGTCACACCAGAGCCTTCTCTTCTCCAGGCTGGATAAGCCCAACTCTAAGCTGATCTTCATAGGGAAGTGCTCCAGCCCTTGGATCATTTTTGTGACCCTCCTCTGGACATGCTCCAGCAGCTCCATGTCTTTCTTGTATTGAGGGCTCCAAAGCTGGACATGGTACTCCAGGTGAGGTCCCACCAGAGCAGAGCAGAGGGGCAGAATCCCCTCTCTCCATCTGCTGGACACACTTCTTCTGATACAGTCCAGGATGCAGTTGCCCTTCTGGGCTGTAGATGTACATTGGTGGCTCATGTCCACACATCATTTTTGGTCACTAGCATATGCGTCACATCTCCATGGGCTTCACATACAACTCAAATACCCACCTAGGAAATCTGATTTGTATATAAAAGTAATGTCAATTGGGAAAGTAAGATTTAAAATCTTCCTAAAAATTATCTGTCCCTGTTTGGGATTTTCTAAGGGGAGATAAGCAGTAATTAATTTATGACACTGGGGGTTGCAACAGTTTAATTAATGAATGACTGCAGATGCACTGAAAACCTCTGATAAAAGATACCCAAGATATAAAAAGTACAGTTGGTTTAATGTCTCATTGCAAGGACCTTTTCTTCAAATGAATATTCCCTGGCTTAATATTGATAGTCAATTACAAGTCTATGTGGTTAATATTGATAGTCAATTACAAGTCTTTGTAATTTTTTTTCTTTTCTAATTGTTGCCTTAGGAAGAGATATTCCAGTTATATTTTTCACAGCCAAGCTGTAAACTGCACGTTCAATTTAAAGGAAGCTAGCAAAGGAATCAGAGAGTCACAGAATTGTAGGGGTTGGAAGGGATCACCAGATATCATTGGGTCCAACCCCCCTGCCAAAGAAGGCTCCCTAGGACAGGTTGCATAGGTCAGCATCCAGACGGGTCTTGAATATCTCCAGAGTAGGAGACTCCACACCCACCTGGGCAGCCTGTCCCAGGGGTCTGTCACCCTCACTGGGAAAAAGTTCTTCTGCATATGTGCAAGTGTGGAACTTCCTGTGCTCCAACTTGAAGCCATTGCCCCTTGTCCTGTCCCCACAGACTATTGAAAAGGGGCTGGCCATTTCCCTCTGTGTCCCACACTTCAGATATTTATAAACATTGATCAGATCCCCTCTCAGCCTTCTTTTCTCCAGGCTGAACAGTTGCAGTTCTTTCAGCCTTTCCTCGCAGGGGAGATGCTCCAGTCCTTTACTCATCTTCATAACCCTTTCCTGGACTCTTTCCAGGAGATCCTTGTCTTTTTAAAAATAATTTTAAAAGAATGTAGTAAGAAGATGTGTTTTTATGTATGATGGGAAATCAGGATTTTTCTCTCAGAGGGAGGAAGAATAAAAGTCCTACTCTGGAGAACACAAAAGAACCAACCACCACCACCATCCCCTCCCCGTTCCCCCCTGAAAAAAAAAACCAACAACCAACCCAAAAAAGAAAAAGGTTACATTTTTCTGATATTTCAAATGAGAAAGTGAGAAAAAACTTAAGAGATGGAAGCAATTTACTGAGGCCTATTCTATGGAGATGAGCTAAGGAGATGAGCTAAGGAGGTAGGATATGGGAATAGGAGCTTGTTACTCATATCTATTCTGGCCTTGAACAAGCCATTGAACTGTGCCTTGATTTCTTCATCAGGAAAATTAAATTAGGGATTGACATTTTCATTCAGAATATTGTGATGAACATAGGTGAGTACGTTTGAATAGTTTTTCAAACGTGTTTGCCAGTAGGCTGAATTTAACCATCCAGATAATTGTAGCTGAAAGTATTAGTACTTCAAATCAATTTTATTTCATATGTTGTCCCTTAAGCAATCAAAATGAAAACAATATATAATTTTATTTAGTGTCTTTGAAGTTCTGATTGAGGACTTGGGAGTTTGAACCTACAATATGCCCTACTACCCTGCAAAAGGTTTAGCATAGGACAGGAACAGTTGGACTCAATGATCTTAAAGATCTTTTCCAACCTTGTGATTCTGTGAAAAGAAGTCACAGCTCTCTTCCCCAGAAAGTTTACAAGGTAAACACCATGGTAGAGTCAGTGATAAATGCATATTTTGATTTCATATGTGTTTTTTTTCCCACAACCTTTGATTTTAATTCTGAATACAAATTTGTACTGTTTCTTTTGGGGTATTCAGGGCTATGAGGCTTGGTTTTCCCAACAGCAGATGGATTTTCATTTCTTTGTACCATTTAATTCCTTGTTCTTATTAACCTGATCCCTGAAGGTATGCAGCAGTCACAAATGCACCATTCCTTACTGCTTTTCTTTCCTGGTGCTGAAGTATCCAAATACATCTTCACTAAAAGCTGTTTTCATACAACAAGAAACAAGGGAAAGTTAAACATTACTGCAGAGAGACTTATTTGACATAGCTAAGGGTGTCGGCTAGGTGAATAACCACAGATGGATGCTCTTACTTTCATATATATGATGGCATTCGAAGTAGAAGGTGAAATTCCGCTGTGAAATGAGCTCTGTCAGCATTTAGGAGATGAATGCAGCCATCATTTGCCTTGTGATTAAAAAGAATAAGGTGGTATAAATTCAATAAATTATTCCAGATGTTTATGAGATTTTTTGCATCTTTTAAATATGAAAACTTACAGTTTCCTTATGACTGGTTAGAAAATATCTCACTGAACTATAGAATAATAGATTCTCCACTTAAAAATTTTGATCCATATCAGAATGAATACATTGCAAAATACTCTGGGGAAATAAAGGAAGACAGCCAAACCCATGGGAAAAAAAACCCACCCTAACCTGAAAACATTCCCAATAATATATCCAAAACAGTATGTGAATTATCAAAACTAGAGCATAAAAACTGAGCTGGCTCTGATTTAAGTAAATTGAGTGTTTGAAGTAATAGCACAAACTTAGCTAAATGAATGCTTCAAGGTAAAGCTGTGCTGCTCTGCTGCATCCATCTGTGCCCGCACCGCCTCCAGTGATGTGCATTTTGGCTTTTTGCTGATGATGCTTGAAAAGACTAGTCTACCCAGCAGAAATCTGGCTTTCCTAGATTGAATGAGTGCAATGTAGATTTTAAAATAAACTTTCCTATGTGGTAGTTTTGATTAGAAGGAGAAAAACTAGACTTTCACATCCCTGTGTATTTTGAGATAAACTAACAGCCTGTGGTTTCCTACTATACATATTAACATAACAGGAACATGAAAAGGCCTTTGGAACTGGGACTGGGATGAAGCATTGTCCCAGCTCAGTAGAAGGGATGTAGAGATTGGAAATAAGAACAAGTAAAACATAAATTAGCTATTTGAAGGTTTTGGTCTCCAGGCAAATTGTTGCTTGGCAAATAGCAAATCTTCGGTGCAGACTCGACAGTCAGAAGTAAGGCTCTTGAGCTTTATAAAATAATGTGTTTTTTAAAACTGAAGGACAAGATTTTCCAGATAGGAACTGCACAGTGTTTGAGCAATGCTGCTAGAGGACTGTGCAAAGATGTTTCTTACAAGGTCTGGTGACTGAAATGTGGGGAGATTATGAGGAACATCTTTGTGTCTTCAAGGTTTTGAAGGAAGTATGCACGGTGGTAGTAGTAATATTGGGCACTCCACAGTTTTCCATATCTGATGCATGGTTAAGCCGTTACAGGATGCTCATGACATGTCTGTGAATGGAGAATAATTGCTGATGAATTCACTGTCTGAGTTTTAAAAATGCATGCTTTGATCTTTGGGAAATGACCTATCTCTCTGTGAGTCAATGACAGATCATGGTTTTAACTTAGGTGTCTATGTTGAGGAGCCACAGAAACCTCGTTGGCTTCAAAGAAAAGAAGAAAATAGTATAAATAAATTTTAAAATAACCCCCAAGACAACAATGCAGTATGTTCATTACTGGAAAAAAAATGCATTTAGTAATAATCTTGTCCTTTTTCCTATCTTATTTTCTTTGTCCTGGATACCCTCAGATCTTCTATCTGTTGAATTAATGGCTTCAAGCAGTGTGTTTGCTGCAGTCTGTCAAAAATGTGAAAGGAAAACAGAGTGCAAGCTTACTACAACCATCTCTAGTACAATTGCAAAGCCTTTCATTCTGAAATCCAGAAAAAAATCCCAGAAATATGGGATTGTAGCAGGATATAACAGCATGTCCAGCAGACAGAGGAAATTAAAAAGCTGAAGGAAAGGCCAGCAAGGAGTATTAATGCTTTCAGCATTACTACTTGCGGCCAGCCAAGGGTAGTTACCTTGACCTTCATACCCAAAGATCCTGAATTTTCCCTGTAACGTTTTTGAGGAATGTCACCTTCACCATGTGGTTTTGTCCTCTCACAGGTAATGACAGCATTTCCAGGATTTAGCTTTAATAAAAGAAAATGCTACACAATTGGAACAAATCCTGTCTGGAAAATATATTAAAAGAATTTTCAAATGAACCAGTTCAGATCACTCATGTACTTTCCTCTGTTAGTCAGGAGGAGCATTTAACAGAATCTTAGGGGTTGGAAGGGACCTCAAGAGATCATCTGGTCCAACCCCCCTGCCAAAGCAGGCTCCCTATCTCATATTACATAGATAGGCATCCAGACGAGACTTGAATATCTCCAGAGGAGACTCCACTACCTCCCTGGGGAGCCTATTCCACTGCTCCGTCACCCTCACTGTGAAAAAGTTCTTCCACATGTTGGTGTGGAACTTCCTGTGCTCCAGTTTACAGCCATTGCCCCTAGTCCTGTCCCCACAGACCACTGAAAAGGGGCTGGCCAATTCCCCCTGCAACCCGTGTCTAAGATATTTATAAACACTAATTAGGTCCCCCCTAAGTCTTCTTTTTTCCAGGCTGAACAGACCCAGCTCACTCAGCCTTTCCTTATAGGGGAGATGTTCCAGACTCCTAATCAACTTTGTCGCCCTTCTCTGGACTCTCTCCAGAAGCTCCCTGTCTTTTTTATACCAGGGAGCCGAGAACTGTTCACAGTATTCCAGGTGGAGGCCTGACCAACGCAACGTTTAATACTTTTCTTGAATGATTTTCTTGAATTCTCCCCACAAATGCTTTTTTGAGGGGGGAGAGCAGTGAGTCCCTCAGAGATTATGATGCTTCTTATGGATTTAGTTAGAGTTTCTGTTGCTAGGAAGCCTGTAAAGAAGTGTGTGGTATGAATAACATGAATACATCCAGTAGTCCTCGAATAGCCCTTGCATCCATCTGTCATATGTCAACATTTGTTTATGGAAATATCCTTTCCCAAATGTCAGTCTACTTCATTCAAAACTTCACAAGTTTACTGTAAAATTTTCATCTTCAACTATGCTCTTGAGTCCAAATGACTCTAGTGTAAATAATAAGCTTTGACCTCAGGCAGAGCACTTTTATTGTTGAGTTGCTGCATTTGTCCTTTAGCTTTCACTGCCTTTGTGCAGCTCTATCTATGTGCAATTTATTCTTTATTTAATTTTTTTTTTCTGTTACAGGTTTCATAATTGCAATTTAAGTGTTACACTGGGACAGGGCGAAGATTAATTTGACTTCAATTCTTTTCTTTTTTAATCACAGTTTTCTCCAAAGCTTGAGTTACATTTCTCCGTGTAGATTTGCTGCATTAGTTTTAACTTATATATTAAACCACTTAAAGACATATATTACATCTAATCTTGGAAAAATCCTCTCTTTAGGAAGACATTTCATCTCTGTTCACCACGAAATTGCCGCAGATGAGCATGAATAGAGTTGTGCTGTTAATTCTACGTGTGTGGCATTGAATCATTATTCTTTAAGGCATTTATGAATTATCCTTTGAATAGAGAATATAATTTTCAAAGAAATTTATGGATTTAATGTTCTCTCATCTCAGAGATGTTTCTGGATTCTCCATGATCTGTATCTAATGTTTGCCTGGGCTAGGGCTGTCTACTGCCATTTCAGGTAACAGGTTTGCTCTAGAAACAAAAATAGTCTAGAGGATCTGCATTCAGTTTTCACCAAGTTCTGAACTTCAATTGACTTCTAAATTTATCTGAAGAATTAAAATAACAAAATGATAGTCTGTTATGATAAAAGCCTTTTGAATTAGTATGATTTCAGAGTTTTGTCACTATAAATGTCTCTGTCCTGGGAAACAGTGTTCCTTATTTCTTGCACAAATTTGAGGAGCACCAGGAATGCATACCTTTTAATTCTTGTATTATCAGTCATACTGCTCTTAATAAGAATAAAAATTCTTGTTAATAACTGTTTGTTCCAAGAACAGGTACAGGTAGTGTTTCATGTTACCTCCTGAGGTTTGTAGTCTCACTCCAGTGAGATCACTTTGAAGGAGCAGACTACATCTGTCAGCCCTGACTCATGTACCAAGGCTCTAACTGCTGTGGCACATCATGATCCTGATATGCCTTCCCTGGGTTTGCTCTGTAGCAATATTTCAAGAAGACTTGTGAGAATTTGTGAGAATTTCAAGTGCCTTTTGATGAAGAACTGGAGCAGATACTCTCCAAGGGCCAAAGGGTGCAGCCATGGCTAGCAGCTCTACCAGGGACGAAGACTCACGGTGATGGCAAGGCACACAGGAGTGTTGAGCCAGGATGCAGGGCACCAAGTCTGGATTGGGTCCAGAGACACGTCTCAGTGTCACACACAGCCCAGTGAATCTATAGCCATTAAACAGTTCCAGGGTCTAGCCAGGAAGCCCAGGCACCAGGTTTGGATGGGGGAGGCAGGAGACCAGATGCAGATGTAGCTTGAAATCTGTTTTGGCATTTTTTTATTGATTTCACCCCTTTCACTACCTTCCTTTTCTGCAAAGAGCAGCATCTCCCAGCATGCCAGCAATGCAGTGCCCCTGTATATGCTTATGTGTTTGCCAACCATCTAGTGTACAGTGAGCCATCAAAGATCATAGCAGTAAGAGACTTAAAGGAATTCAGACAGGCCATTTTTATGATTTTGCTGCATTTTTCAGCCATTGTGAAGAATCTTAGAAATGTATCTGTACCCCAGGAATCTAAGTAATTTATTAAGGTGTCACTCAAATGGATTATTCTTGCCTGTAAAGTGTTCCCTGAGTACTAGCCCTGCATATGATATTCCCTACTTTGTGATGGTGATGAAGCTTTCTAATGTTGGCAATTTGAATATGTACTAAACTTTTATGTAAGTACTGGCATAATTCCTGTAGGATTCCTGGATTTTATGTGCTGTTTTGGGTACTGGCAGCTTAAGTGGTTTTATGGCTAGCTTGTCCTGCCACTATTACATTAAAGCATTTGGAAAGATTTTGGTGAATCTCTGCCCAGCGCTGTGTCCTTCTTTTATGGAACAGCTTTTCTTGGTGGAGATGAAGAAATAATGGAGGATTGTAAAATTTCCATACTTACTCAAAATGTGAATTTATTTATTTATTGAGCAGATAATCAGTCAGAAAAGGTATGAAGATAATATCAGTGAACTTTCCCATTCTAGATCATTTAGCCTTCCAGCATTTGGTAATACATAACATTGCAGAGTTGCCTCTAAAGTAAATTTTACTGTAACTCTGCCAATGTTTTAATAAGGTAACTGGGAATTACAGAGTTTTTAAACTGCATTGGGTACTATTTTACACTTTTGTTTTGAAAAAGAGTCGTGAAATAGGCATGGACTTAAGCCTATTAGTCAAACTGTAAGTCTGAAACTTGTACAGCAAGTGCTGGTAATGTGCTCAAGTATCGTCTGTTGTAGGTGCCAGTGCTCAGTCTCTTTTAAATTTGCTCATGTTCGTAATATTTAGACGTCAGCAATGATTTGGAGCTTCATGTTCCACATTAAGAATAAAACTGGAGCTTTGTCTAAGGTTTCTGTGAATGAACTTAGGGGTCTGGTTTTCTGGTAGTTAAGCAAAGAGATCCAAAACAGGAAGATGAATTTAAATGCAGTTTGAGTCTGTTCATTTGACTCCTCATGCATCATGGGTGCTGAAGTGGAGTTTTTTCAATTTCTTTTTCTTGTGGCGTTTTTTCCATGCTTATGGCTATGGATTTTCTCTCAGTGAGGTGTTGAGGGATTGATATACGAAAGGATTTTTTTCTCCAAAATCTGTATAATCCATATTATTTGCTATACCACTTGAACCTTCTGTGTGGTCATGTGTACTCAGTCTGGAAAGGTGATAGAAAAATTCCTAGTAGGAATTGGGTGATAAATCAGGATTGTCCTTTAACTAAGGTAACTGCAATCCTGAATTTGCTTGAGTATTTAACTTCTCATGCTACTTTATTCTAAACTTAGAGGTGATCTGAATGTTGGTTTTTCATCAACCAGGGTGAATGGAAATACTTATTATGTAGGTGGTTGGCTATGGGGTTTTATCGCATCTCTAAAATAGAAACAATATTCCTTTTCATTTGTGTGGAGACATTTTGCCTGAGGATGTTAATGCAGCTTTATAACATTCTTAGGAAGGAGATGAACTTTATTAAATCTAGTCTGCCACTGGAGTAGATTTAGTCACACTTCAGCAGGGAAGGCATACACCAGTGGGGAGCAGAACCGTATTTTCCCCATCTCTCAAGTTCAGACCTTATATTAGGCAGAGTCACATGCTCTTGGTGGCAGATAGATAAATATTTATTTGTAGATAAATAACTCCTTTGCTGCCTTTGTTCTGTCTCATCAGTGTGATCCATCAAATCATAGCAAACTGCTTGTGGATCATCAGGATCAAACTAAGACTAGTGTACATGAGCCTATGTGATCCTGTCACAGCAATTCTACATATTTTATGAAGTGATAAAATCTGACTTAAATCAGAGGATGTCTTTTGTATGATACGAATAAGCATAAAACACCATAGAACTTCCATCTGAAACTGTGAAACTGCTGAGTTGTCTCATTCAGGAGTCAAAGCTCATGGAAGACTATTTCCCAAAGGAATACACAGGCTCTGTTACAAAGTTTTAAAAGCCTCAGTATGGGTTTACCTTCGTTAATCATGAAATAGAAATTAGCATCCTCAAGTAATGTTGGCTGGCTGATGCTGTGGGTAGTTGCTTTTAGGAAATGTTTTTCTTTTCTCAATTTGAAATACCCTTGCCTCCCCCTTCTTGTTTTTCCTCACCTTATTTTTCCTATTTGGCACATAGAGATTGACCAGTGCTTGTTGATTAGATGCTGAGATGCTGCTGCTTCTTTGGTACATTGGTCCTGCCAGCCCTGTGAAACACTCCTTTCCTCAGATGTCTTGTCCTTTTTCTTCCTTTGGAGGTATACTGATCATATTTGATGAAGACAGTGTCTTAGCTTTGTCCCTGTGCATCTTCCCTATTGTGTAGTAACTAGCATTGTAACTATGGCCAGGTGAAGCATAGAACAAAGTGGGTCGAACACAAGCTATTTCAGGCATTTACTGAAGACATTAAGGAGAGTGCACATGAAAAGTTACTCTGTCAATAATTGCCTGAATTCAGGACTGGTAATACACAGAAAGTAGAGCGACTGTGTGTAAGACAAGCCTGCAGGAAGAGAGGATGGAGAGCACAGTGGGAAAAGTGGTGTTGGAGGCAAGGCAGGTTCAGTAGTGCTGTGAACTAAGTCCTGTACTTCAAAGCACTTCACTGGGTGCTCGCTCTGTAAGGCCTAATAAAAAGGCCTCCTTCATCTTTTACACTTTCCCTGCTTTCTGAAAAGAAATCACACAAACTGTACCTGCCTTATAGATGCTTCATTGTTTGCAGGTTGGATTTATAAATAGATGTGTTTATGTGGCAGTTGATTAGGAAAAAATAAAATCCAAATAAGAAACTTACTGTGTGATGAATTCTACATGCTTGCCTAAGGAATCAATACCCTCTTTGATTTGCACACTATGGATTCAATTTATATGTGCTGAGAGAAGCAGGAATGCAGTTTTCTAAAGGAAACAAAATGATTCTTTAAGTTGTTTATATAGAGTATTTTATTTGCAGATGAAGAATATGTGCGAGTGTAATGGGTCTGTCAGTTGAAAATGATTTCTGTGTGAATAAAAAGAGATCAAAGATATAACCTTCTTAAAATAGACCTCTTTATGTAATCACTATAAAATACTATCACAGGCAAGATAAATAGATGCTCATCATGGTGATAATATACTTAGAAAGTTGAGTTCAAGCCTAATAAGGAAAATATTTTTCTATTATTACCATCCATATATTTTAAGTATTTATAAGTGTACCATCAAGAATATGACAGGGGCTTTACAGATAAACACATTAGAAAGCTGGTATCTTTTTCCTTTTTCTTTCTTAAAGGTTTTGACCATTATAATTTTGTGCAGAATGTTTTATGTGGACTATCAGATGTCAGTTCAAAGTGGGAAGAAAATGAGAATAATAAAACAGAGGTTTGAGTATTTGACTGAAATGAAAGGAACCAACAACTAAATTAATTTAAAGTGTGAAGCATCTTTTCAGTTGCTTTTGCTAGAGAAATAAGGTATGTGCTTTCAGGTTGTGATTTATGACCAGCTTTCTAAAACTCTTGTATAGTTTCTGTAGAGATGGAGAAATCAGACTTAGGATCCTGGAAGCATTGTTGCAGAACCCTTTACTGGGATGTGTAGAAGCAGGGAATTTGTGCTGTTTATAAATGTTCCCAGGGCTAGGGCCTAAAAAGAGGAAAGAACTAGCAGAGTTTTTAGTTCACCCTGTTACCAATATAGAAATGTTCAGCAGAAGATCCAGTAGCTTAGAGGCACTTCTGCTGGTTCCTGCCCCCCAGCTCCTCAAACAGAGCAGTTGTTCAGTGCAGGCTTTGTGTCTTTATTTTCTCCTGATAGTCATTTAGATATTATTTGGCCAAGCTGTGCTTACTGCAGTATCTTTCATACTAATTTAAGCACTCCAGCTTTTGAATGATTAATGTTGACTGCGCTCAGAAATCTTGTTGAACTTTTCCAGCTCTGATACGTGTTGGAGTGTATGAATTGATTTTGATATGAAGTCCGCTGTGACGAGAAGGAATAACTAACATGTGTCTGGACTGGGCTAACACATTTCTTCTGTAAGCAATCTGATGACCTTGTTGTCTTGGCCAGTTGTAAGGCTGTGGCTGAGTTACTGTAGGTTCTCTGGACAGGTTCTGGTGTTGATGCTTTCAAGGCTTTTTTTCTCCTCTTGAGTATCTTTTTGATTTTACCCCCCTGACATGTAATACTTCCTGTAACTCTGTTTCTGATGGCTCTGTATTCATACCTGTATTTTACCCTTTTCCATCTTGACAGTACTGGCAATATGCATTCTGGTGACATATATGAAACCATTTCAATTTAACTAAATACAGGTCCAGCATTTGCCTTGCAGCTCTAGCTTTTATTAAACAACACACTGCCATATACCATTACCACTTATTATCTGCCCTTTGACCAATTTTTGTTTATAAATAAAAAACTGAATTAATTTTTCATTTCAAGTCTAGTACCTCACAGTGGGGAGTGCTTTCCCAGAGTTCAGACAGGCAGTTAGATGTACCATGTCCTCCTCATTGACTAATTTGTGTAGGTTGATCAAAAATTGCTTTCTGCATGAAATTAAATATCCTGGGAGAGAGGATATTTTGAAAGCTGTGTGGCAAGAGACGTTCATATAGAAATTAATATTCAGTGCAGAAGAAGAAGTTGGCTGTTAATTTTCACAAGTGTTTTATGATGGCACTAGTACTTTAATACAGAAAGCACTCCGTAGCTAGAGAAAATAGATAACTCTATTATCTGTAAACAACAATAGAAACTATACATCAAGTAGCCATCCCATTTCTAAGATTTAGTGAGGCTTACTTTTAATTTTAGTTTCTACCAAGCCTTCCTGATTTATCACTTCAATGTCTCTCAGTTTATTGTAGTGCTGAACCGAGCACAGTCTCCCCTCCATAAATAAACACACCCCATTATTGTATTGTCTGTAACTACAAAGCTGAAAAGTAATATTTAGGCAATAAATGTACATAAAATTTGGTTATTGTCTCCTCTAGTTTGTTCTGTCATCTCATTCTCATTAGCAGAACTGCTTGACAGTAGATAGTGAATAAAATAGGAACATAAAATGTGTTTTAGCAGCTGAGGTGGTCCTTGCCACCTACTGATCCGTCTCCAGGACTAGGATCTCGTAGGTCTTATGAAGAAAGATGAACATACCTGAGAGCAGGCATTTCTGGAAATACCTGCTAAGAGACAAAATGGTTTTGTAACCCACCCACAGTCTCATCTGTTCCCCTAAAGATGTCAGCGCATGTGTCTGCCATGTCTTCTTTATTAATTGCAATCAAGTCTATTCCCTTTGGTGGGGAGGGGAATATTTATAAAGTTTTATGGAGCCATTTGCTTTACTCATACCTTGGAGAAATGAGTTTAAAATAATTGTATAAAGTTATCTTTTGATTTATTTCATCTAAAATCCTAGTCAGCTAATTGGTATCAACATGGGGTGTTTTCATGTGTGGAAAATTTGCATATGAAATCAGACACAGTTATCCAATGGCTGCAGGAAAGGCAGAGGCCATGGTACACTGCTCACTCTACTTGGACCTGTTTTAATTACTGTAACACTGCCCAACAAATAATGCAGGTCTTAATTTTTAGGTGGCTGATACAGTCCTAATACCAGAATGTCTTCAATGGCAAATGAGAGGTTGAGGGGAAGGAAAAATCCACTAAAAAAATATAACCAAAGAGAAACCAGGTACTTATGACTATTTGTGCTGCCCTCCCACACTTGCACATGCTTTCTGCCCTGGGTCAGGAACTTTCCATCAGTTTAAGGAATTTGAGTTATGGTTTTGCTCTTTAACATGGGAAGAAGAGATGAGGTCAAACCTAGAGGAGTCATCCTAAGCCTTGTGGGAACCTGTAGGTAGCACAACATCATAGAAATGAGTTGTGAGTGTGATGGGTTATGCTGTTACAGCCTTTTTAGACCAGTTTTTCTAAGAATTGAGGAAAGAGACTGTCAGTGTAAATGAAAGTGGGTGTATTTCACAGAGAAGTGAATTTGTGGTTGGAAATGTTTAGGAACCACTGCTATAAAGTTGACTGTGCGTCTTTGTCTCCAGTTAGATACTCAAAAGGGCTAAAACTAAAAGATAAACCAGTTCTTCTGACAACTTTATACCTTCTGAATGCTGCGTTTTCTGATCGCTCTGTGATGGTAAAGTTGGTCTCTCTTCAACACTGGTCCTAGTCTTCCATCTCATCTTCCTTTCTAAACACATTGGAGGAATACTGTGACATATTAGCACTTGGCAAGTTGATGTTTCAGTCATTAAATTTGGGAGCAATCAAAGCATTGTGTCTACAGCAGTGAGGGATGGGGATCTCTGCAGGTCTCCTGAGAAGCCTGGGGGGAGGGGGGTGTTGTCTTCAGAGCGTCCTGTAAATTTATCTTGAGCTCTCTTGGGAGGTGCCTTCTGCCTGAGTTAAGCTGGATCATCTCAAAGCAAAAATGCTCTCATGAGACGCCAAGAAAGGCCATTATTCCTTTTGTGTTTTGACTTATTCCTGTACTTTTCCTAGTCTATTGAACCTCTGTTGGGGAAGAGAGAAAAATGAGAAAAACCAGACATACCTAACACTTAAGGTTGGGAAGGTCTCATGTAAAAAACCTGATTTTTCAGGAAGAACTACTCATCTATTTAAATCTAACTAAAGATAATTCTTTTTTTTTTTTTCATTCTTGTGTAGAGGGAACCAGAAAAAACCCACAAAAATTCGTGATCTCATTTGTATGTTCTTCCAAAGAGCAATTAAATAATATTTTTGGTTTCTAAAATGTTGTGGAGGTGAAAGCAAGACTTGCCTGTGCTAAAGAAATACTCTGTAGCACTTGGGATCAACTATGGACTGCCTTTCCCAGATGAGTGCCCTAGCCCTTCTGCTGGGCATATACAAAGTGCTGTGTACAATGTGCTGCTGTAAGGAGGGTCTGGTGGAGAAAGATGTCAGTCCAAGTGGTTAACATTCTCACATGAGGTAGGACACTAATGGAAATCCTGGCTTTGTGTGGCTAGAGAGTGGATATTAATCTAAGTAAGTACATTTGGAGTTGAATCCCTTCTTGAGAACTGAAGTTCTATCAGTTTTTGTGAACTCAACTTTTGAAACACTGAAACAAAACTTGGCCTATTCCAACCCCTCCATGGAAAGCTGATGCCTTTCATAGGGTTTATTTTTAATGTACTCTTGAGATCTAGCAATGGGATTACTACCACTTCCTCAGCTGGTTATATAGAGTCTGATCTATTATTTCCAAGATATGCTTGCCAGGTTCTGAAGCAGTACTCAGAAATTTCCTGTTCTTCCACATCCTTCATTCAAGGTATAGTTACAAATTTTAAAGGTAATCATAGACATTCTGAATAATCACAAAGAAAGTGCTACTTTTTAGAGCTGATCAGCTACAACCTTCTTTGAAAGGGGATAGTGAGGAAACATCGATAATTTATTTGAAACAATGTCCCTGATAAGGATGGATAAAATACCCACATTTGCTCTCAGCAAATCACTGTTCATTTTAGTATTTGTAAAACATGGAAATATTTAGATTTCTCTTGTAATTTCTGTAAACCTTAGCCTGAACAGCATTTGCCAATGGCCCTTCAGTTACTGCAAAGGTTTCTTTCGGTCCTCTCTTGAGAGGAATAAAACCACATTAGGAAAAGCTGCCGGTACTCAAGATTCTTCCAAGCCAAGTGCTAAAGCATTCAGCCTCATAGCTACAGAGATGAACCGAGCTATAAACTGTAGATACAAAGCTGTGCTGTAAAGCACTTTATAACTTCCCAGCACAATGTGTTATTTTGCAAAGCAATTTATAGCACTATTCAAGTCTGGCCAGTGAAAGCACATTACCACCTTGCAGGTGAGAAGCAAGTTTTAAACCATGGCAGTCCGGATAGTTTTGAATCCTGCTATAATGAAAGCTCTCTAAATATACCAAAAAGATGCTCAACGTATCTTAAAAAGGAGATGTAGTCTTGTCTGTAGTCTAGGGAGGTGATATTTGATGAAATTGCATCTGTACTTCCTCATGTTATTTATACCCAAAGATATTGCCTTCTGTGCTTGATATCATCTCTGTATTATCTCTGGTACATATAGTCTCCCTCAGGCTTCTCATGAAAATGAGGCATTTATGATTTCCCTGGAAAATTAGATTTTACCTAAATACATCCACACTGATTACAAAAAGCACTGCAAAAATCTTCACATTTAGGGTTGTGTGAATGGTTCCATCCTAATTCCTTGACTGAAGCATTAAACCTTTTGGAATTTTCCCTCTGAGGAGACTTCTCCCGATTTCTGCCTGAAGACTAATACATCATTTGTCAGCTTTGAGTAAAAGTTGCTCATCTGCTTTTGAGCAGAACAATAAACAGAAATATTTTTTTTCTTATTATTAAATAAACACAAACAAATAGATTTTGCAGCTCAGGTTATATCCTTGATTATATAGTGCACCCTCCACCCAGAGCCTGAATACTTTTTGAGTCTTTAAGGGATAATCCAGCTTTTAAACATCTAAGTAGATTTTCTTTTGTGGCATTACGATAGTTTCTTCTTGTTTAACTTGTGGAGTTCCCCTAAAGAAAGTTTACTGATTGATAAAAAGAAAACATACCATGTTTTTTAACTGTATATTATTTTAAATGCAATTGTATTGAAAAGAAAAAGGCTTTTGGATAGAATTTTCAGCAGTTTAGTGACTGCTTTGTATAAAGCAACAGTCCTGTGAATCCTGCAGCCCACAGGATTATCTGAAAGACAGCAGTTGGTAGAAAGAAACCCAACCTATTATTTCTGTCGAGACAATTTCTCTTGTTTCACTTTGCAGAAAAAGGGCCAGCAAGAAGATTTCTCCTTCTCCACAAAAGGAGGAAAAAGCACATTTGCCCAGCTGAGATGATTGGTGATTGCTACTAAACGAATTTGTCTACACCAAAATTCTATTCCTCGTGTTTGTTAACATGCAAGTGAATAAATTATTACTTCACTTATAAATCACCAGCAGCAGATGAAAGTCAGAAAGAGGGGATTTATTTTGAGTTTTGGCAGGTATGGATGGAAATGGAAATTGTTTGCCAAATTTTTATTGTCTGCCTTGGTTCAACTTTTCATTTTTTTCCTATCTTTTGTGAGGAAGAGCAACCTTTAAAATTAATAAATACAGTTATGATAAATACAACAGTGGAACGGGAAGGAGGAGAGATCAGTTTAAAGGAAGGCTTGGCAATCACACAGAAAGATCTTTAAGTGAAAATTTAGACTTTTTTTCCATGTAAATCTGCTTTTAAAAACACTTGAAATGGAGTATAAAGCCCAAGCTTTAGAAATGAATTTTAATTTTGAATGCTAATGTTTCTGAAATTTACCGAGTAAACTTAAGCAAAGCCTTTGCTTTCCAAAAGCAGGGTCTGCTTCATCCTCAGTACCTAATTGAGAACTTCTCTGTGTTTGCTAAAAGAGAGCTACAGTGATGGCATACTCAGTATCACAGAATGATAGAATGCTTTGGGTTGGAAGGGTCCTCAAAGATCATCTAGTTCCTATTCCCTGGCTATGGCCAGAGACACCCTCCACTAGATCAGGTTGCCCAAAGCCCCATCCAACCTGGCCTTGAACACTGCCAGGGATGGGGCAGCCACAGCATATCTAGGCAACAAATCATCAGAGCATGTTTGATAAGAATATCATGCATCATCAGAACATGTTTGAGGTTCTTAAGATTCTAACAATAAAAGTGAATCAGCACCTTTTCATATGAGCACATTGTCATATCTTAAATTATTTAAAGGATTGGAGGGTGTGGGGGGTGGGGGTGGGGGATAGTTATCTTAATGAAGTGTCTTCTAGCACCCTGCAAGTTTAAAGTAGAGTCTGGTTGCACATTCTTATGTGAAGGTTACCATCTGGCTAATTGTATAGAGAGAGACCTGGACAAGGTTTGGCAGTATAAAGGCAAATTAATGTTTTGCAAAAAGTCACTGCACACTGTATAGAAGAGGTGGGATGATGTGAAATAGTGGGACTTAGACCAGAGAACAGTTCCCAGAAGGGAGTAGGGAGCTGAGTGCAATGGGTTGGGTAGTGGTTATGGCTTTGAGGACATCACAGGCAACACATGTAGATGAAATGAGAGGTAAGGAAAGAGTTCAATGATGCTGGTATACCTCTGCATTTTGCTGGGCCCAGAACATGGGGACTTTTCTTAGAAGTCCATCAGTAGCTCTTGGTAAGAGTAAACCAGGCAGAGTGAGCCTCTAAAGCGCATGGATGAGTGGAATAAAGATGCTCTTAATCTGAGTTTGCTTTTCTGTATTGTCAAGTCTATAGCAGGCATGGAAAGGTAAATCCAAGCTTAGATTTCTGAGTGAGTCTGAGGTAAAATTAACGTGCTGTAGTTTGCATGGCTGGCTGACACAGAGAAGGCTTTGAAGTATGTGCTTCATTTGCAATAGGTTGGCTTGTTTTCACCCAACAGAAACTGCCTTTTTATTCCCTCTCCAGTTCATTCATGTAAATAACCAGCACCTTATTTTCCTTTCCAAACTATGGGAAAATTTATGGTACTGATGGAAGTTTAATGAAGTTCTTAAATAGGGTTGTTTCCAAGTGCCAGGGATGGCAATAGTTCATCAGGCAGTGATCTGGGGCCAGCCTTCAGCTCCTCTTGCTTTCTGATGGAAATCAAGATGCTTGATTCCAGATTAAGAAACATCATGTTAATCCCCCTGTACTATAAATTTGGATTAGAATGGTTTCTTTAATCCTATTGGCTAACAACTATTACTTCCTTTTTTGTCTTGAATGGAGCACTGAAGAGAACTTCTACTGACCTCATGTTTCAAATAAAGCCTGTGACATTATAATTTCATACTGCTGTCATAAATGTCTTGTAAGTGATACTATGAGGAGTTGCATCCTCAGGGGATCCAAGGGTTGTGAACACCTCTGGGAGGTACCTTTTCCATTAACCATTGATCCAAAATTATTCCAAAATCTACTACTGGCAGTCTGTTGTTTCATACCATGGAAATGACTAAATGGAGATGAGCTGATAGTTTACATGCTCCTCTGCTGTGTTTCTCATACCAAATGAAATGTACTTTTTGACTTGGGCTAACTGCTGGAGTAGTTTTGTCTACTCAGAGCACTTGAGTGAACACCGTTCAGAAGTAATGAACCAGCAGTGTTAGAAACCAAAAAATGGACATGGCTTAGGGAATTAATACAGTATATTTTTTACCCACAACACTATGTCCTTGTTGTGCTTGGGCAGAGATTTACAGTATAGGCACTTGCCACTATGAAAGTAGGTAAAGACCACTCGCTGTATTACACTGTGAAGCAGGCTGCAGTTTTTACTGTTCAGTGGTTTTAGTTATTCCAAAGCAAAGGAAAAAAACCTGCCTGAAGCCTGTAATTGAAGCCTTTGCACTTCTGAAGTACACCAGCTTGTATTACTTTTGAAACGTGTCCCATTATTGTTAATGGAACCTGTTCGTAAAATCTGCTTCCCCAAATGCTTACCAGATAGAAAGCATCGGGCAGCAAAATTTATAATTACAGAGAGATGTGTCTTGTCTTTTTTGTACTTCTTAGTTTATTTGTGCTTTATTATTTAGAAACACATGGAAGAGAATAAATAGAAAAAAAACATATGATACGGGTAGGCAGAGAAATTAAGAAATGGAGCCAAAAGAGAAGAAAATAAAGTGTTTCCATGTATGTCATTTCCATCACTACTATATATCAAGTTAGCTTATAATCTGTCTCCTTGTTTATAAGAGCATCACAATCCTGGCCAGAAGATGACAGACTGAAGCAGGGACGCTTGAACTGAAAGTGCCAATCTGTGCCTTGTACTGGCGAGCTCCTTGCTGCAGCCGAGATGTTCCAGCTGGCTTTTTGGGTCACGTCCAGAATGGTGTGCAAAGCACATACTGAGTGGAGCAGTCGGTGGTGAAAGGTTGTTGTTTTAACAATATATAGGAGGTTTTGCAGTTTCCATTGAGAGGATATTCCAGAGTCTCTGAGGCTTCCAATTTGACTGTTAGGCCAAGTTAGCTTTCTGAAAACTAAAGACTGCAAGAAATGTGAGAAGGAAGAATATTAAGTATTTTTGTAGCCAAGGACTGAAGCACCTGCCCAGTACTGAGTTTTCCTGGCAAGTCTAACCTGGTCAGTCCGAGGATCTGGGAGATTAAAATACATTGTCATGACTGGCATGCATTTTTAGGTCTCCATTGGTTCTGTTGTAGCTCATAAATATCCTTTAAATACCCTTCTTAAGATAGAAACATTGCATAGATTTGGGCAAACAATAAAATATTACAAATATTTAGATAAATTAGAGCTTCTTCATTTAATTACTATATGTGGCTGAAGGACAGTGGGAACAGAGAGAATTTAAATATGTTGAACTGATACGCAGAAATGGAAAGTTTTCAAATCTCCCTTGTCAAATACAGAAACTCTTCTAATATTGATCCCTTGCTTTGTATTAGTTTAAGTGGTAGAAATGCCCCTTATAAAAATTCATGAAAGTACTTTGGAAATATCTCTTTGGTTTTCGAGACTTAGCTGTAGGATTATTGTTATCATTGATTATAATTTAAAGTGACTCATCTGCTTGCCTGTATGTTAAGGCATGAGATCTCTTCATTTTGTACACGGATCCACTTCTCAGCTTGCAGTTGATGAAATATGTATCCTTTGCCTTACGAATAAAGAGGCAGCACAAAACATTAGCTGAAAAAATATCTTCTGCAATATTGTGTTTAGGACTTGCTTTGTAGATAATTGTTTCTTTTTTACTGCAATTTTGCTGTTACAAAGGAGAAGGATAGCGACACGTTGAGCTGTAGCAAGGCAGCCGATTAGAAATTTCTCTCTTTGATCAGAGTAAATGCATAGCTAATTGCACCTTGTCTTGTCACCCTGTGGACTGAGGCACTCCAGGCTGCAGTGGCATCTGTCCTTTTGAGTTGTGGTGTGGCCTGATAGAAATCCTTTCACTTCTAATAAGTGAGCGAATCTTCCTGGTTAGAAACCTGTAAAATGGCAGTGATAATAGTTTCCTAGCCAAGAGTGTTATGAAGTCTAATTAGTGACTGGTTTAGTGTTCATTGGGAAAAAAACATGATGTACAAACGTTGCTTTGATTTTTCTCTCTTAAGACTGTATCTATTAAATCTGCTATTGTAGAATTGTTCTCATTGCTTTCAGGTATAAGACTGGTAATCTAAGGGGGCTTTGCTCTTCTGAAATACTGTGGGTCTTGACCAGCCTTAGGTATAAAGGCTTTTTCTCACAAATGTAAGGAAAATAATGCTTCAGAGCTCTTCTTTTGAATAGGATGTTCTACAGGGAAACTATTTTAAATAGGAATGCAAGGCAAATCATAGCACTTCAGTAACAGGCTCATCTTACCACTGTTTAAGGAGGTAAGTTACTTTACACTTGCGTATTTTCCTCTAAGTTTGCAAGGTCTACTTGAGTAGAAGTGTTTCCAAGTCAGACAATGTTATCTGCCTTTCTGACAAGCTTAGATGCTTCTGTCTCTGTTCTGTCTTTGTTCTTTTTCTTTTGGTTTTTTTTTTTTTTAGTTTCTCTCTTTGTCAGTATTTTAGCACTTGCTAAACAAATTAGATTTACCAGTAGACTTTATGGACTCATCTTCCAAGTGGCTTTCTCCTTATAAATACATTGAATTACTTAGTCACAAAAAAAACCCCAAACATACCCAAATCTTGCAAGTTTACCTCCACATAGTAAGAAGTCTCAAAGCTTGGTGTTCTTGGCGTTCTTAGGGAAGCCAGTCTACTGGTTAGAAGTACTATTGCTCAACCTCTGCTGTTTCGTACTGAGCTCTGTTGGAAATATCTTCCCTAAGGAGGAAACTTTCCTAATGGTCATAGACTGGGAACGATAAATAAAATTATAGTGAATGAAATTATAGCCCTGATAGTGTGAATAGTTGAAATAGAAGAATCAGTGGAAATACGTTGTAATTGCCTTCCAGTCTGAGATCGTGGTACAGTGCCATGGAGAGGGGTAGCTAGTGTTTTTGGCCTGGTTTGCAATGTAATCATAGAAGAGTATGACGTATGTTGTCACTTAATGCAGCATGACAGGGATTTCTAATCTCTTCTAATTTATGTTGTGAGCCATTAACTGTAAGAAAAAGTAGATGAGAGAAATTACCTCCTTCTCTTCTCCACTCTGTCTATCTTCTTCCCTCACTGCAGTTTGAAAAATCCATGCAGGACTTGGTTCAATTGCTGTAGCCTGATAGCCAGCCTCTGATAAAGAGGTTTGACATCAGGGCAGAATCTGAGAAAAGCCTGGTTAAAATAAAGTTTTCCTGGTGTTTAATTTAATTTAATTTTACCTTGGAGAAGTCTGAGAGGGGATCTGGTTAATGCTTATAAATACCTAAAGGGTGGATGTCTAGAATATAGGGCTAGTGGTCCCAGACAAGGGACAAAGGGCACAAACTGGAACAGAGTAAGGTCCATCTGAATATGAGGAAAAACTTCCTCACTCCAAGGTAATGGAGCACTGGGACAGGCTGCCCAGAGAGGTTGTGGAGTCTCCTTTGCTGTAAGACCCACCTGGACATAATCGTCTGCGATCATCTGCTCTAGGTGATCCTACTTCGTAAGGGGGATGGATTAGATGATCTCTGGAGGTCCCTTCTTTCCCCTGCTGTGCTGTGATTCTGTGAATCTGTGAATTAAGTGCAGGTTTCAGTAAGAAGAGAAGATTGCATTTCTGTGCTGTGTTCTCACACATTGCCTCTTTCCTCCCTGTGTGTATAAAATAACAGATGAACTGATTTTTACTTGCTCTTGGTCTAATAGTCTAGTAGTGCAATGGCAGAAGACCCTCCGACCATGTCTTTACATTTAGGAACAGCTGTTCTTTGGGATTTAGTTCCCAGGAACCGTACACTGTTGTCCAGTATTTTCTCTGCCTAAGCATTTATGGTTAAGACTGTCTCTTCTGTACCTTCTTTTACTGGAATGAAAAACTCACAAGGACATCTTGAAGTTTACTGAGGTGATTATGGTTCCAATTTAATAGTTCGACAGGCCATAATATAGTTATTATTTAATTATATAATTAACTTCCATTAATTTCATAAACCATTAAGGAAAAAGAAGCGTGGTTAAATATTTGACCATAATTTTGACAGATTAATCCTTGCCTGGAGCAAGGGCTTCTTTTAGCTGTTCTGTCATTCTAAGATTATGCAAGCTCCTCCTTATTTTTAATTTTACACTTGATTAATTCTACTTTGTTTATGAATTTGTTATTTGTGGCTGACTCCCCAGGATGCTAATTGCTACTGTAAACTACAGATACTGCTGAGCTAATGTATTCTGAAAATACCAGGAAAAGAAAGGATGTCATGAATGTACAGTTAAAAAATGAGCCTCTGATTTTTCGAATTCTTTCCAAAATAATTTTAAAAAAAAAAAAGTTGCGTTATTCCTTTATTCTTTGCTTCTTTTGGAGTAAATTACCATGTCTACCGTATTTCTGTCTGTGAAAGATGAGAGTTAATCAGGTAGAAAGAGAGGGGATTTTTCTGTATTTGGTCTTTTATTTGATGTGTTTTATTCCACAGTTATTAAGAAGACTATGACCTCATATATTCCGTTTCAAGGTTATTTAGACTACTATATTTAGGAATTGGGTTCTGGAAAAAATCTTAATCAATTTTTGTATTCCACTTAGAAATTCTTAGTGCTGTCCTTTCATCATACCAAAGTGAGATGGTCAGTGGCGTGCAGATTAGCTGTAAGAAATACACATCAAGATATCAGCCCTCTTCTAGGGAGAGTAGTCCTGCTGGGTATGTGATGACCTGGATGTGGAATAGAAAACCATTTTGTTGCTGTGTTGAACTTCCAGACCAAGTCTGACAGCCAAAGGAGCAGTCTCCCATGGTGAGGTTGTGGAGATGTCTTTATGTACATCCAGGTGTTGGAAAGCTTTTGAATGGCCTGAGGCATATCAGTTTAATCGGTTGGACTTGAATTTCAAGTGTAGGCATATTTGTGTGTACCCACTGTTGTAAGATGTTCCAGGGAGCTCTCTGTTGTAGTTTTGTGTGGCTGGGTTCTGGTGGAGGAGTGGGGGCTGCAGGGGTGGCTTCTGCAAGAAGCAGCTAGAAGCTTTCTTTAGGCCTGACAGAGCAACCACCAGCCTACTCAAGGCTGGAGTCATTGTTGGCCAAGGCCAAGCCAATCAGTGATAGTCACAGCGCCTCTAGGAATCACATTTAAGAAGAAAAAAAATGCAAGCAGATGCTTTTTGCCACCAGAGAAGGGAGTGAGAAAATTTAAGAAACTGCAGACACCGAGGCCAGTGAAGAAGCAGGGGAGGAGGTGCCCCAGGTGCCGGAGAGATTCCCCTGCAGCCTGTGGAGAAACCCATGGTGGAGTGGATGTGCCTCTGCAGCCCATGGCAAGGCCAAGACCCCACCTGCAGCCTGTGGGGCAGGTGGAGACATACAGGAGATGCTGTGATCCGCGTTGGAGCAAGCCTCTGCCAGCATTTCTTGTAGCTGGACAGTGAATTACTATGTGGCAATAAGAGGTGCTTTTTAGTAGCCTTTTCCTTTCTTCAGTTTTCATTAAATACACTAATTAGCATGTGTCTGACTTCAGACTGGGTTTTTTTTTATTGGAAGCCTACTGAAGAAACCTTGGTAAGACTTTCTATGTCAGATTATCTCAAATATTTAGACATACTTGTCTTCAATGTCTTACTGTTTTCTTTACGTGAACATTGAATATAGGGAAAAAAGGATGCTTAGACCAAGTGCAAAATCATCCTCCCCAGCAAGCCCTCTGCTACGAGATGGCTTTTACTCTGTCTCTTAACAGGATTCCTCTTACACCACAGCATTTTGAGATCAACAAGCAAACAGTTGCAGTTAAAAGCATTGTGTTACGTCTCAATGAGGAACACACAAATTAGTTGTAAAATAGATGGAGATCCTTAAAGGAGTTGCTAAGATGGCCATGGCTTTCCCCAGTGGGGTGTACAGAGTTTAACTATCAGGCTAGCAAAATATTTGCCTGCAGGAGCAGACAGCCCTGTTGTGGTAGCATCTGCCAACTGCAGGAACAGCTCTGAAGAGCTGCGCAGTGCCATGCCATGTTTTAGCAGTAAATTACAACAGTGAAGGTGCCGATAGCTCATTATACTGCAAACAGGTGGCGTGGATTCTTGCTGTTGTATCTAGACAGCCTGCAGAAATGTGATGGTTCAGCTAGAAAGGCATCACTTGGCCACTCTGGATTTTCTGCAGTTTCTGGTGGTATCTGAGGCGGATTCTTCTTGTGTTGTTTGTCCAGTTTCTAGGGTTGTGTGCTGTGTTTTCATGCTGCGTTTGGGCTGAGACTTTGCATTTTCATTGGAAAGCATTAACATGGTGTAATATCCTGAGGATGAAGCAATTACCGTAATAGATGCTTCTGTCTTATTGTGTGGTCTAGAGTGCATTACTTGCCATCCTTTTCTCAACGTTGCCTTCTGTAAAATGAAATGTTTACCACCAGACTCCTGCAGACTCTTTGAAACAGTGAAAAAGCATATTAATGTAGCGTAATAATGGCAATAATCAGAGATTAGAGGTTGACTTTGTGCAGAAAAGTTGTTTCATTACCGTTATTTAATCTTTCAAAAGGGAAATCTGTGTGGCTGAACATTCATCTCCCTCCCTCTGGGTTTTTTTTTTTAAGTTGAGTCCAAATGAGCTGATATCTAGACTCTGGCTAGCAGATCCTTCTTTTTTATGGTAACTGGGTTCTTGTGGCCTCTGTCCTCCTCTCCTTTGACACCATGTAGTACTTTGAACTTCAGTTCTAATAACCAAATGCGGAGTTTGCAGGTACTGAAATCAAAGCAAACATTAAATCAGGATGTGCCCAGCAACTATTTAACTTGATTAGCATTTTGACTGCATAGGGACCGAAAAGTACTTGATAGATGGAATATAAGGTTCTGCAGTGGCAGCAAAAGATATTACTTGTTTAATGTCAGCACTAAATAATGTAATGTTGATACTGTTGTCAAATGTCAATTTTCATTGCTATTTTCAGTGCAGCTTGATTGCTGGAAAATTAATACATCACAGTTTCAGAAATTCTTACAGCTTTTCCCTGAAAAAGTAATCTTTAGAGCCAGCGTTCTGAAGAAGGAAGGCTTCTTCACCCTAGACACCAGATTTTAAAGTTATTTCTTAGGTTTTATTCATTAAGGTCAACAGAGAAGGGATAAATTGCTTTCAGATTTTAGGCTGTAATTTTGAAAATCTTGTGATTTGAGACTTTTTCTTAAGGAAAGAAAAGCAGCTTTCTGCTCTGCATCATTAATGAAGTATCAGACTTCTGTGAATAATGTTCTGGCTCAATTAAAAAGTATTTAACCAAATATTTAAATCAGAGTAAATGTAGGAAAAATAACATCATGATTTAATTAGAAAGTAGTTAAGAAATATTTAAATCACTGCAAATCTGAGGCCTGAGTAAAGTATTAGAAAATACAGACTCCTATCTTAGAAACATCAGGGCTTTGAGAGTGGTTGTCACAAAATACTGATGGCTGTTATGCCCTGGTGACCAATAAACATCTTTGTCTTCTGTCCCAACCACCGAAAGCCTCTGCCTTTGTATGGATGCAACAAGCACCTACAATAGATTTTGTTTGAAATTAAGCCCAAATGCTATCTCCTCCAGTAGCAGTCTTGCTTAAATGTGTTCCTGTCAATTGTTTGTGTATATACATTATAACTATTTCTTCAGCATATGTTATTCTGACATAATTCAATGGCTTTCTTTCAAAGTACAAGTGAATATAGTCTACTAAATTGCATTTGTACTTGGGAACTCCCCCTGGTAGTTTTTCATAGTCATTAAATATACCACAGCAGTCTAATGGTGCATTTTACTTAAGCGCAGCTAAGAAGCCTTTATTCTCTGAAGTGGGGCATGGGATACTCAGCTATAATATGACCACATCAGTTTCTGCAGATGGATGGAAAATTTCAGTTTCTTGTGTTTAAGATGCTTTCAAGGGGAGGCCTTGATTTCTGCAGCTATAAATTTCAGCAATGAGGTTCTTGGTCAGCTTTTCTTTGATGCATTGTTAAAACGTGTTGGAGATGAGACACCCAAAAGCCAGTTTGCTGCTGGAGTCAGTGTGTGGCTCTATCATTTCTGAAAGTGTCATTGAAAGAAAGTTAAGTCAGGAAAGTTAAGACTGAATTGCAAAGTCAAATCTTCAAGGAGTTGGGAAATGTAAAAATTGAGGCTGCTTCTTTGATTCTTGATAGATATTCAAGATTTTTGCATGCCATAATTATTCAGTGATCTGACTCAAAATATAGATCACCGAATCACAGAATCATAGGGGTTGGAAGGGAGCTCAAGAGATCATAGAGTCCAACCCCCCAGCCAAAGCAGGTTCCTTAGCATGTGGAACCTGCCATAGCTTGTTGTTAATTCCTATCATTTTACGTGTTCAGACTCTAAGCAGGGTGTATGGAGAGCCTGGCAAAACCACTGCTTTGTGTGCTGCAGTTTTTCCCCACTCCTTCATTGGCTTTACACATTATGATGCCTTGTTTGAGGTTTCCTTCCTTTTCTTTCATTTCCTCAGATGTAGATTTATGTTGAACACCACATTGCTGTGAAGCTGAGAAGGGCTCCCAGGCTTCCCCTACCCTAGACTGTGTGCATGTATATATGGGCAAGCATGTAAGGGAGGACTGGGTGTGCTTGCCAGTCATCCTGCTTGCTTTCCACTCCTCTGACATTGCTAAGACCTTGCCTACAAGTGTCCTTTTCCCTTTTGAAATGGACATGCTATAGGTAAAGTCCTTTAAAGAGGCTTAGATGTTAAATCTTTCTACTCCTCTGTATATACTCACCTATATATACATGCACAATTGTTCTATTTGTGCTGTGAAAGCACTTCGTGCCTCTGCTAATTGTTTTTATCCCTCCCAAAGATATCTTTACAAAACCAGAATACTTCCCTTCTGCCTGATCTTGTGAAGAAGGTAGGAGGAGAACAAACAAAATCAAGATTCCTGCTGACTTGCATGGCAACAGTCGTCGCCTTCCAGTTAGAATTTATCGGTTGTGTAGCTCTGTGAATCAATGTGTCTGCAGGATGCTGTCAACTTATTAAAAAACTGAAAATGAGTGATCAATAATCGCTTGGAGGAACTGACTGAAAGGGTTAACTGCAGTCTTGGTAGTCATAGAAATAAAATTATGGGAAGAAATGTCTTGTGATGCACTTCTGCTCTGGGATGCACTAATGGACTGACTGTCCACACTACGGAGTTATCTGCCATCAGTGCAAGGATATTTTTCTCCAACTCTGAATTAAAAATTATCTGTCTTTAAGTGAGTTTCAAGAAAATACTTTGATTTACATCTCTCATCAGTTTAGGGTTAGATGTTAGGCTACACATTTGAAGTAAAAAAAACAAAACTAAAGAACCAATGAAACCAAAAAGACATCCAGGATTATTAACAAGCATTGCATCTGTACAAGGCAGCATTTTTGGAGAAGAGAAGGCTCCAGGGTGACATAATTGTGGCGTACCAATACTTAAAGGGGTCCTACAGGAAAGTGGGAGAGGGACTGTTCACCAGGGAGTGCAGCGATAGGACAAGGGACAATGGTTTCAAGCTGAAAGAGGGCAGGGTTAGATTATGAAGAAATTCTTTACTGTGAGGGTGGTGAGGCACTGGCACAGGTTGCCCGGAGAGTCTCTGGAAGCCCCATCCCTGGCAGTGTTCAAGGCCAGGTTGGATGGGGCTTTGGCAACCTGGTCTAGTGAAGGTGTCCCTGCCCATGGCAGGGGATTGGAACTAGATGATCTTTGAGGTCCCTTCCAACCCAAAGCATTCTGTCATTCTATGATTTTCTTTATGACCATTTCAAGTTACAAGGGCTTGTAAGGAAATCGGGAGTTCAGCAAGATTAGGCAAACAGGTAGAACTGATCACTGTAAGGAAAACCGTTTCTTTCTGTTTATGGGGTATATCTGCTCTTACACAAACAACGTGATTTGGTGATGCTTCTCTTAGTACATAGCTACCAGGATGAGAGATCCTTAGTGTTACAGGAAAAAACAATGCATATTATGAATGAACAGGCCATGGCATTTTGTTGTTTTATTTTGGTTTTTCTCAGTGCATGTTGAAATGTGGCACTTCCCTCCTACTACCCCCCTTCAAGTCTTCCTCTAGTTTGTGATTGATCTTAGAGGAGCATAACTCCTCACTTTATACTTGAAATAGTTATGGACTGCTTCTATGTCTACAAGGAAGATAAACATAATAAAGAATGCAACAGAAGCACTACAAAGACAGAACTAACAGGTGGAGGACTAGTAATTTTGGAGATTCATGTGGGAAAATGTTCTCAAGCTGCCATTACCAGGACACTGCCATTCTTGACTCAAATATATTCTTTTAGGATGCACCAGAATGTTTCCAACTTACCCCAAGATAGTACATTAAAAATAATTTCATAACTGCGATTATTATCTATGGCAAAAAAATCTTGTGGTTTAGAGATAGAAACTGTATGTATTTCCATAAAACCTCTTATGTGGGGAGGTTCACTCTTCAAGACTATCCAGGTGATTCAGACCTTTTATTAAGAATGGAAAACCCTGTTGCCTTAAATAAGAATGACACAGAGGAGGAAAGCCAGCCTCTTAGAGCATCTAGAAAGCAATCAGAAAAACCTCTCGATGTTTTCTACCACATAAAGTTATGCAGCGTATGGATTCTTTGTCCAACAGCTTATCATGCCTCCTTTAATAATTATAATCAAGTGTCTGTGACATTAATGGTATTAGAGAAATTTTTCATGTATGTCAGTAATTCAACGATTTAATTGTGTCAAAACTATTGAGTTGTATCAATCACAGTGGGTATAATATCATCAAAGACTGGCTAAAGAGAAGTAAGAGGAACTTGGAAAACTGAAGACAACAAGAAGTTGTTACTACTTATCAACTTAGAATATATTATTTTTGCTTAAAAGGATGACATTACCAGAAGTAAACTATATATTGGCCTTTTTTTCTATTTCTCATATAAACAAAAAAGGATGATTTATATTTAAATACTAGGAATACAGCATTGTTCCATATCATGATATTACTGGAGCTTGTTTAGCAAGTGCCAGTGATGTAGCATCATAAATGTGGACACAGAGGTGCCCTCTGATTTATCAATAGCTTGTACCTATGTCTTCAAGAAGAAGCCCTGTTGAGACGGATGCAGACGTTCTGCATTTGAAATGGCATCTTTTGCAGTCAGTTGAAAATACTGTGCTGTAAATGCAGTGTATAATGCTCTGTGTCGCTGCCAGCAAGTACTGCTTGCATGTAGGATATTGGGCAGAGCTTATGCTGTGCTACTCAGTTAAAAAATCTGTGAACCTTTCCAGTTCAAGCATCCTAACAATTTGGTTAAGGTTTCTTTGCTAGCTTATCGTTGAAAGTCCATGTGCTTTCCCCCACTTAGTTCATGTGCAATGCTATAGAGACCTGTAGAAAACATCACTGCTAACCGAAAGCAAAATGTAATATTAAAAAGAATAAACCAACTGTTTTCGAGGTGATCAGACAAACAACCTGGCAGTGAACGTTTGCTGGTGGTATATAGGAAATAGCTTAAAAGTCCTCCAAAACACTGCTAAGATAATACTGCTGAGATAGAGTTAATTTTCTCTCTGGAAGCTGGTATAGTGCCATGTTTGGGATTTAGGATGAGCATCATGTTGATAAGACACAGAAGATTTTAGTTGTTGCCAAGCAGTCAAGGATTTTTCTGCTTCTCCATACCAGTCTGCTAATGAGAAAGTGAGGGGCACTCAAGAAGCTGGGAGAAGACACAGCCAGGACAGCTGACCCAAACTGGCCAAAGGTGTGTTCCATACAGTATTACATCATGCTCCATATATAACACAGGGTGAGCCAGGAGGCAGTTCAGCTGAAGCACTATCTGAGTATTGGCTGTGGTTGGTGAACAGTTGTGCTGAGCATCAGTTGTTTTGTATATTATTACTGGTTTTGTTGTTGCTGTCATCTTTTTCTGTCCTATCAAACTGTCTTTACCTCAACCCACAAATTGTACTTTTTATTCCCTTTTCCATTCTCTTTCCCATCTCACTGGGAGCAGGGGGAGTGAGCAAATGGCTGTGGTTGTTTTAGCTGCTGCCAGGTTAAACCATGAGAGATAAATTCATTGGGTTTGTTTTTCTTTTTTAAAACTAGAGGTTAAAAGTCCAACAGGCATATGATTAAAAAGTGATGGACACGAAGCTCTCTAATACCTGCATGGCTGGCATGTAGCATATGAGATTAAATTTCAGCAGCAAAGAGCAGATAGAAAAAATTTAACCCTGCATTTTGATATCTGGTTGCCAAGGCTATCCTTCAACAACTGAAAAAAAGCAGATTGGTTGTGATATATTGATGGTTTAGAAAACTTAATCTAAGTGTGTGACATTTTTTTCTGTTTTGTCCGAGTGAGTCACAGTAGTTGGGACTATGCTTGGTTTGCTTTAAGTATGAAATACTTAGATAACTTGCATTACACTAAGGTGGCAAATTGATTTCTTGTTTAGGGAACAAAGTGAATTTTGGATTCAGAATTGTATGAAATCATTGAAGTTATTTTTACCCTTTGATAGGTTCCTATTTCTGCTGTGATAACTAAATCAGACTAGTTTGGAACTTCAGCTCCTGAACTCCTTTCAGCTGTTTTTTCTTTTGACAACTGTGCATCTTTACAATTTAATGAACATGTTTCATCTGAATTCAGTAAGTTTATCTGTGTTTAGAACAGTGCTGAAATTAAAATGCCCTTAAATTTTTATTATTCATAGTGGTTTAAATAAACCTGTAAGTTTAACTTGTGCTTAAGCATTGCTTCATTTCCTGAATTTTTTGTTTTAAGAATTGACTTCTTAGAATGTGCTAATGTCTGAGCACCCCTGAATTTTTTGGCTGACAGCACTCTCTTAAATTAGGAGGAACTTTTATCTCTGTTGTGCAGCTGAGAAGTGGGAAGAAGGAGTTCATGGCATGCCTCAAGGTGTGCAAGAATACTGTGGCAGAGCAGAGGATGAAGCCTGGGTCTCCCAAGTCCTTGGCTACAGCATTTTCACTAAATCTCGAAGCTGTAAACTGCCTTCTTGATTCATTTCTTTTCATGCAGCATCTCAGTCCCACTTAGACCAAGGAGTGAGTACTGATTTTAGGTATGAGCATTTATTCCTTTACTCTGATTAAGGGCAGGCAGAAAGTGTATGGGGAGAATGAACAATTGCAGCCAGCACTTGCAACTACTTCTTGTCTCAATGCTGGAAAAAAACCTGAACTATAGCTGACTAGTGCTGCTTTTTCTTAAGCTTTATAATCCCCATCGAACTCAATGTCTGAGTTCCCTGGGCTAGCATTTGTTAGCCCAGCTCTGGGCTGAACCATCCTTTTTCTCCAATTATAGGCCTTGGCATCAGTGGTTTTTATAAATCTTCTTTTTCAACATTTTTTCCCCCCATGGATAAGATTGGGATATTGAATGACTACCTTTCTGTAAGCTAATCTAATAACGCAATGATTTTCAGACTCTTAGGTACAAAACGAGAGAAAAGCCTCTTTAGACTTCCTGCTTAATAAGATTTACAGTGTTTTCGATTAACCACAGACATAGTTTCATTCCTAGCTCAGAGTATGCTGGCTTCACAGTCAGTCTTCCCAAATTAATGCCTGATTCTTTTTCCAGCAGTTTTTCATCTCTTTTAATTGGCATCAGTCGCAGGCCACTCTTGTCACATTTTGCCACCTCCACTTCAGCGCCATCCGGATGCTGCTCCCTGAGCTCATTCATTAACCTCCATTCATCCCCACCCTTCTATCCTTCAGCCCTTTCCATTACATCCAACCACTTCTGTTCTCTGTTGGCAGGATAAGACTTTCAGAGTTCATTCTAGCCTTTTTTACGCCCACTGATATCTGAGGAAGAAACAGCCTATTTTGTTCATTTAATCTTGTTTAGGTGAAAACACCTTAAAAAAAGGTAAGCAAGCAGGTTTCAGATAAACCTCTGATCTTTGTGCACTTTTTAGCATATCAGCTTTTAGTATTTTGAAATGATATCCTTAATGGCAACATTAAATTCTGTAATATGCAGCTTCTGTGTCCTGTGATATTTATCTACAGGAGAAATGGCAGGTGTGTAACCTTAATTTTCAACTATGCAATTAAAATCGCACAACTTGCTGATAAAGTATTTTTAATATGCAACTTGTTATATATAAAAATGCTTTTTTTTTAGACCACATCCTAATTATATGAATAATAACCAACACACACCTACTTCGCTTTTCTTCATGTAGGTGGTTGTTAGAGTGCTCTCCAGCAGAAAGCCTATGGTCTGAAAACTTGCATATTATGTATTTCCTAATTTTTAAAATGAATAATTTAGACCTTGCTCCAGTTTATCTTACCTTACACCGACTGAACTGCATTGACTTCAACAGAGTTAACCATAATCTTCATTTACGTAGGAGGTAAATTGTGCACATTTAGCTAATTCTCTAGGTGTCTGGGCTTGAAATGGAGCGTAATGGATCTTAGTCACAGCTATGTTTTCATGAAAACTGTTAAAACAACACTTTATTTGCAGAATTTCCCAAAGCAATGGAAAATAAAGGAGTTCATGAGCATGCTTTTGGCTACAGAAATGCAAATCTAAAATGTGCTTATTTCACAGTGAATGGCCGTGGAAGAAAGGAAGGAATTTCAGTAGGATTAGGGAAACTACAAAATATCAGTGGTCAACAAACATTTCCAGCTGTGTCTCCTTACTAAGGATTTTCTTAATATTTTTTAATGCAGCCTTTTCTATTTTTAGACTTATTTTCCATTTGAAGCTGACGTAGGTTAAGCGTGGCCTCTGCGAGTGCAATTCGGAAGCAGCGGAGTGTAGCTAAATAGAGAAGATAAACCATAGCACTTTGTCATTCTCTTGTTTTAATACCAAACATAAAACAAACCCAAAGCTGTGTAAAATGTTTAGACAGAAGGATGTAAACATAAACGGATGATGAGCCAGCTGGGAGCTGATGGATCAGATTCAGAGGGCAAACCAATTCAGGCAAGGCTGTGCTGTGTGTCACCCTACATACTGCCTGGTCTGGGAGAAGTAGCTGAGACCACCTTCTGATGGCTGGAAGAAGCCTCACATGGACAGGCACTGGCCCTCCTGATGGGGGACTTTAACCACCCCAAAAAGTGCAGGAGGGACAGCAGAGCAGGGCATAAGCAGTTCAGGAGGCTTCTGGAGTGCATTGGTGACAGCTTCTAGACACAGTTCCAGAGGAACTGGCAGGTGGATACAATCTGCCTGGACCTCACATTTTAAACAAGGAAGAACTGGTCAGGGATGTGAAAGTTGGGAGCAGCCTTGTCTGCAGTAACCATGGGGTGCTGGATTTCAGGATCCTGAGATGGATCCTGATATAATACAATAATATTAGTTTCACAAGTCTGGGTTTCAGAACAGTTTTTAATTGTTTCCAATAACATTCTCACAGATGAAGTATGTACTAAAGAACTGGGCAGATCCTGAGATGGAACAGGATCTAGGATCTGACAGTCTCCAGTTCACACAAGAAAGCTTCTAGAATGAGTAATGGTCCTCTCTTTCCCTGCCTCAGATCTTGGGTACCAGTCACTGTAAAAGATGGAAATATGCAAAGAACATGTATATTATCCAGTTCATCCCTACCCACTGCTGAGCTTTTCACAGAGATTCCTTGAAGTTGAACAGAGAACTACAACTTTGCCTGAGATGATTATACTTGGAAAAGGAAAACAAAGGAATCGGCTATGAAATCTCCTGGTCCATGGACCAGCATACTCAGAGACCCACTGGGTGTAGTTATTTAAACTGATTTAAAACAATATAGGAAACACAACACAGTAATGGAATAAGAGGATGTAATTTAAGTTTCACTTAGAAGGGGCAGTGGCAATGCCTTCAGGCCCATGCTCTGCTCACAATAGTCACAAACTGTTTTCTACCTCCTGTGTGACACAGAGATTAACATACTACTTTTTTCTTCAGAGATGGAAGGTAGCACAAGTGTGATAGCACAAATTCAGACATACCCATCCCTGCTTCCACCTCACCTGTCTTCAGACTTCTCTCTCTGGCTTTTTGTAACTCTCATTTGGTTTTTGATGCTGCCATCTTTCTTAGTTAGTCATGAATATTTTTATATTTTCTACTTGATTTGAAGAATTCCACAAGAGGTTTTTGTCACCCCATTCTCACAATGTCTTACTCTAGAGAGCACGCATCGTTCCCTGTTTACCAGCTTATGTCTGCTGTACAGGGATTGTTGAATGGAAGTAGTCTTCTGGGGACACTAGTCTGCCAAATGAGTAAATACGTGAGAGACTGAGCTGTGAATGAGTTTTATGAAAAGCTTTGAGTCTGAGAAGATATAAAAACTAGTTCTTGCAGACCTCTGATTGGAGCTCTCCCCCCTGTAGCATTCAATACAAGCTGATATATATTTGAAGTCTCTTTATATTTATAAAGCGTTACATATGTTTCTGTAGACAACTCTTTGTTAATGTCTATTTTGACCCAGTAAAACTAGATCCCTGCCAGGGACTTCCTGCTTTTCTAAAACAATTCCGTTGTCATCTGCTTTATATCCATGATATCTAGAAAGGCTCTAATTTATGCTGTTGTTATATACTAAATGCTTCCTCTTTGTCTTCTCTGTCTTCCATGGAGGTCTTCATGAGTGAGTTACCCCAGACTCCTTTCCTCCCTCACTGTTTATCTCAGAAGGTGACAGAGGAGTGGGAATGTACTGAAAATGACGAGGGAATGAATCACTCAGGCAAGGGGCTAGTTCCCATTTTCCCTGACTTACCCAAGCCCCTCTTGTCATTCACCACTTGGGTCATTTCAGTGATGACTTTACTTTGACTTATTTACATTCACCATCCAGAGGGATCTTGACAGGCTGGAAAGATGGGCCTGGGTGAATCTAATGAGGTTCAACACTGCCAAGTGTCAGGGGTTGCAGTTGGGCCGGAAGAATCCCAGACATAGATACAGACTGGGAGAAGAGCTTCTTGAGAGTAGCCCTGCTGAGAAGGACCTGGGTGTCATAGTGGATGAGAAACTTCACATGAGCCAGCAGTGTGCTCTTGCAGCTCGCAAGGCCAATGCTGTCCGGGGCTCCATCAGCAGAGGGGTGGCAGCAGGGACAGGGAGGGGATTGTCCCTCTCTACTCTGCCCTCGTGAGGCCCCAGCTGGAGTACTGTGTCCTGAGCTGGGGCCCCCAATACAAGAAAGATGTGGAACTGTTGGAGAGGGTTCAGAGGAGCCACGAAGATGATTAGAGGGCTGGAGCACCTCCCCTATGAAGAGAGTCTGAGGGATCTGGGCTTGTTCAGCCTGGAGAAGAGAAGGCTGCGGGGGGACCTCATTGCAGCCTTCCAGTCCCTGAAGGGAGCAGAGAAACAGGAGGGGATTCAACTTTTTAAAAGGGTAGATAATGGCAGGACAAGGCTGAATGGATTAAAGCTAAAGGAGGGAAGGTTTAAATTGGATATTAGGGGGAAGTTCTTTACAGAGAGAGTGCTGAGGTGCTGGAACAGGTGCTGCCCAGAAAGGTGGTGGCTGCCCCATCCCTGGAGGTGTTCAAGGCCAGGTTGGATGGGGCCCTGGGCAACCTTGTGTAGCTCCAGGCCTGGAGGTTGGTGTCCCTGCCTGTGTCAGAGGGGTTGGAGCTCTACGATCCTTGGGGTCCCTTCCAACCCAGACCAGTCTGTGATTCTATGATCCTTCACTCTTCATCCTTCCACCCAGGCTTTCCAGCCTTGCCCTTCACATATGCTGGGTGTTCCTTTTAGTCAGACTCTTTCCCCAGTTTTGACAACAGACTATCTCTCCTTTATCCCATGGTCAGTGAGCTCACTGCTGTCTTTTCCTTCTCTCCCACAAACCACTGCAAATGGATATCCTTGACTCCATGGGATTTATAATCATCTTCAATGGGAAGATGCCATTCAATCTGATCTCTCCAGTGTTCTGGGAGCTTATGTGACATTCCTTGCTAGTACTTAGTGCTCAACAAGTTGAGTTTGACTGCAAAAAGGCACTTCTCATTGTATGAAGAGGTCAGGATACAGGTAATCCCCCTCTTCCCTGCCTAGTTAAGTCTTCTCCTGATCCAGCTTCGAGACGCTATTTTTAGTACCCTATTTTTACTAAGTTAAAGAGTTCTGTATTGCTCTTCATTTTCCCTCCGTAGACACAGTTGCACTCTAATGTAAATTTTAAAAAAATCTTTTTGATAATATAAACGGATTAAGCTTTTAAAGTTTGGTACTGAAAAATATTTCCTCCAGCACTCAGGTATTGTTTTTTCTTTCTTTTATGGCTCCTTATTGTTCTGCATTCCCTCTGAAAAAAGGGGGCACCAGAACTGCATTCTGGTTATAGGGTTAATCTTACCATTGGCCATTATAAAGGAAATGATTTCTTTCTGCTCATTACCTCTTTATGCATTTTGCAATTTTTTTAAAGCAACATGGCATTAGAAGCAGAAGTTACTTACTTCCTGCAACTCCTCATATGCAGGAACATCTACATGTCCTTTCAGGGTTAAATTAGAGTCTTCTGCTGCAGCATCTTGTCTCTGACAGCACTCAGTGGTAGATCTAGGAGAACCACATGAGGATAAAGCAAGCTCAGCAATTCACAGCTATTGCCGTAGCAGTTTATGGCTCACCCAAGAAATAGCGGTGCTGTATGTAATAGATCTCAATGGCTTTCTTTGCTGATCCTTTTTGTCCACTCACTCTGTTTTGAACCCAGGGAAACCTTTTACATTGATAACTTATCTTTGCAAGAGACTGTGCAGTTTAACTGTGGATTGTGTGGCAGTGCAAATCCTTTCTTTGTTTTCAATGTGCCATCTGCTACTTTTGTTTGACTTCCTTTGCTGCTTCTGATAGAAGAGACTGAACAGTCATTCCCTGCTCACCTACTCCGTGTCACTCATGATTTTATGGATCTATATCATAACCCTCCTACATCAGTTTCAAAACTACTGATTTTCATGGCAGGTCTTCCACTCTCTAAGAATAACCTTTGTTACTTGAAGAAATACAGAGCTATTCATTTATATTTGTTTGCATCACAATAAATGCTTTTTTGTATGAACCCAGCTCTCCCAAGTCATCTCCATTGTCCTTAACAGTTCCCCAGACCTGATTATTTATTAATATGTCTTTGCTTGCTAAGAAATAAAAGGGGCATAACATGATTTCTGTGGAATATTTTCCTCATGAGCCTCTTTTTAAAACTCTGACATTTGTTCTTTTTTACACTTTTTCTCCCAGACAGGTTGACAGTAATGACAGCTCAGTAACAATAATGTCACCTAATTAATTCCAGCTTGCAGTCTTAGATCCTTAAACAGGATTAGCCAAATAACATCAATCTATTTATGATCTTTTTGCAATGATCTTTTTTACAGGTATTATAAAGGTTTGCTCTACTTAATAATTATAAAAACCTCTAGTAATTCTTCTGGTTTTAGGGAGGTCTTCAATGTAACTCCAAGGCTTTGGGTGAACTTAATCCATTAATAAGCTGTAGCTGCAATTTTCTATTTTGCAATAGATCTTTCACAATATAAAAATATCAAGTGTTCACTTTTACATGGTAAGAGCAGCTCTACAAGTACCGATACGTGTGGTGAGGCTCTGTTATGAACTTCTTGTTGGAAAAAAATGAAAGGCAAATCTTGTCTCTTCTTGCCTGCGTCATGTACTGGCACAAAGACAACCTCCCAAACGAGTAGCCTGTTCCATATGCTTGGGCTTCTAAGCCAACAGCATTGCATAAAAGGGTTTGGGTGGTGGTGTGTTTTTTAACATGATGCTAGTGATAATTTGAAAGAAACCAACCTGTGAAGAATTTCATAGCCCTGAAAAGAGTCTTACAGTGAAAATCAGGTTATGTTATTTCAGTTCTGTGTTCTACTACAACAAAAAAAAAATCTGATTAAACTAGGAACATTAGGAAATAATGGGCTTGGCACTGGCCTGTTGAAAGTGTTCAGAGTGAAATGCTAAATGCACCTTCCCAAGAAATTATAAGGAAATTAGATAAAAGATTTGGAGAGTTTTTGCAGTCTTTAAGAGGCAACATCTTAATGTGGTAATGACAACAATTTCAGGGGAGGTTGAAAAGGAGAAAATAATGAATATTAAAAATAATTCAGGTTTGTTTTCAGTAACTCACAAAAGCTAGTCAGAACTGGCTTCTTTTACCAGCTGCTTCTAATGGAATTAATTCTTCAAATTAGGATGTTACTTGTTTTTTTGAGGATTTTGTATTTCAAAATAGTGCAATTAGGAACTGTATAAGAACTATATCTTATCTCAGTCACATAGCCCATTTGGAAGACAGATGGTTAACTTAGTGCTTCAGGTCACCTTCAAGATTTGGATTATCCAGAAGCACTGAAAATGCACTTGATTCTTACTCCAGTACACATGAATAGGAGAACGGGGACTTCAACGCAGAATATTGTTGGTTCTGTGCTGTGTTTACCTCTTGTTGTGGTCCTGATACAAAATAGGACTGGGTGCCTTTAGTAAGAAGCTGTATAAAAACTGGAAAAAAACATATTTAGAAACTTGGAAGAATCTCTGCAGTATGCTGAAAACATGTCTGGATCCTGACCGTAGCTCTCTGCCAGAGAGAAGATGAATCTTTATGATGCTTGTAGCTGATACTTGGGAGAGACAAAGCTTTTCTGGTACTCACAAGGATGGCAAAATGTAAGACTGACTTGTAGAGCTGTTGTGAGTAAAACCACAAAGTTAAGTATTTCAGCAGTCACCCTCAGATCCGTCATTATTCAGAAACCTCACCAGATCTGCAGAGCTGTGTATCTAAAGCTTTTGTGTACTGTATAAATCATTATTTAACCATGAGCTTTATCAGCATTATGTTATGAGTCTGCTCGTGCCACCTTTTTTTCTTAAAAATGCACAACTTATGAAGATGGGTGATGAGACTTGATACCATGACTGTGTCCAAAGCAGTGACTTTCAAAGCTGTGTCCAGCTTTGGACACCTCAACACAAGAAGGACATGGACCTGCTGGAGTGCATCGAGAGGAGGGTCACAAAAATGATCCAACAGTTGGAACACCTCTCCTGTGAAGACAGGCTGAGAGAGTTGGGCTTGTTCAGCCTGGAGAAGAGAAGGCTCCCAGGGGGGCTTTGTAACTGCCTTCCAATACCTGAAAGCTGGGGATGAACTTTTCCCAAGGGCATGGAGCAATAGGATGACGGGTAATGGTTTTAAATGAGAAAAATGGAAATTTAGGTTGGATATTAGGAAAAAATTATTCACTATGAGGGTGGTAGATCACTGGCACAGGTTACCCAGCAAGGCAGTGTAGGCTCCGATCTTGGAGATATTCAAGGTCAGGCTTGATGGGGCTCTGAGCAACCAGATCTAGCAAAGACGTCCCTTCTTGCTGCAAGGGAGTTGGACTAGATGACCTCTAAAGGTCCTTTCCAACCTTACAAAATCTATAATTCTCTGATTATTATTTTCTGCAGGGGAATTCCCTTCCCTGCACAAGAAACACACACTTAACTTTATAAAATAATTTGAACTTTTGGAAAAAAAACAATCAGTCCATTGATCCAAAATCATAAACCAGTTTGACAGTGATGATTATCTACAATATAAAAAGTTTCCTATGTAGGACCACAGAGGGGTTGTTTTAAAGCTTCCTTGGTGTAAGTAAGTGTGTATCAATGTAGTGTAGTAAAAGAGATTCAGATTTGCTCTCCCACTTTTATTTTAGGTCCCTAACTTGCAGTTTGCTGGGGGAGAAGAAAGATGGAATACTTTTTGTATAAGCTGTCTATATTTCTATAAATTAGGGCTACAAGTGAATAGTGAATTATTCTTTCTCACTCCTGTCCCATACACATGCATTCATATTCTCAGAAATAGCATGCTTTTTATGCAAAGACTTCCCTCTTATGACATAAACCCAATATATTTTTTAAACATTTCATGAGCAGCAGAGAAGTTGATTACCTCATGCTCCTAAATTCAGTTGTTAATTATTTATTTGGAAGTGTTGGGTGGGCTACCACAATTAGCCTTGGCATATTAAATAAATAGGTTTTTACAGTAATTGGTGTTTGATGCCATGCTGCTTGGAATAGTTTTCAATATTTCATTCCTGTCTGGGAGCTAGCTGTAATGTTTAATTTTGTAAACCACTTTAGGACACTGTAAGAAAAAATAATCATATTACAAGTGAGAAGTGTTGAGTAAATTTCTTTTACAAAAATGCCCCTGTTATAAATTTAGCCCGTAATTGGGAGCATTACAAAGTGCTGAGATGGAAAACAAACAGGAGGAAACCTAATAATCCGTAACGTCAGGAGCCTGCACCTGCAGCTCGGTCGTGGTTGGCTTGCCAGTTTGCATATACAGGCTGCTGAAGAGGTAGAACTTTTGGTCCTAAAACAAAATAATCTTCAGATACTCAGTGCCTGTGGTGGAAAGGTGTCCAGCTGAGGAAACAAGAGGTAGGCAATGACCTTTCAGTTCTTATTTACTTTTATGGTCTCAGCCAAAGGGCTTTCCTGTGCTGTCGCTTCCAAGGCAGCAGGGCGAGTCATTGGTTCTCCAAGTTTTCTTTCTGCCAGGCTGCTCACTCTCCACGGGCAAGCTGGCCTCTGTGTTTTATCCAGTCTGGTACTTGCTTTCAGCTTCAGGCAGGCAACTTGCGCTTCTCAGATCACAGTCAACTGGATGGAGAAAAAGCCCCAGATCTTACTGGATGTTGAATTAATTGGACTGTGCAAGTATATAGATCTGGCTCTGTAGTATCTTCCGGCTGACCATAAGATATCCAAGCTAGAGGACTCCTTCTTTTACTCTGGCCTCCTGATGGAACAAAGCAGCAGCAGGATTTGGGTTTTCATAACAGGTCTACCCATCCAGGAGCTCATTTGTCATTCCTTATGCTGCTTCTCTCTCTCCTTCCACCTCCATCTCGGTAGTTTGTACCTTGACAAGTATACAAGGATGATAAGAAGTGTACTTTAGGAGCTTTAAAGTATCTCAGGCTTCCATACCTCCAGCAATCTAAGATGTTATCAATACTTCTTAGTTGATATGTTATCAGGGAGCTTCAGCACCCTGGTTCTTCCTGTTTTCCCAACTCAGAGGATCCTTCCTTTTAGTTTAGGCATGAGTTCATAATATGCAAATTGTCCATTGTGGTGGGTCCTCCCAGTAGCTGGTTCCTCCTAGTCCTTCCATTCTGTGTCTGGGTCCAAGTTTATGCCCCTGCTTACTCACCAATTTGAAGAAAAGTTTTGTCTTCTGAAGTTCTCCAACCTCACCAGCTCCAGGGGGCTACTGGTTGTTCTCCGTGGACACTACTTAGGCAATTCACCAGCTTCAGTATTGAAAAATGCCAAGAATACATACAAAAGTCCTAGAAGAATCACTTTTATAATGAAAGTCTGCAAGAGAATTGATGAAATCACTGTTGCATTTCAAAGGCAGCTTTGAGGGAAATGGTACGCTCTGCTCCACAGTGCTGGAAGTTTGATAGGTGCATATTTCCAAGTGATGGACTTTGTGCAAGTCATCTGTGTCTCAGCATGCTCAGAGAACAGATCTTCATTACCATCCTTCAGAGGCTGGAATTCAGGAAACATTTTTAGCTCTGTCTTCCTTTCCTTACTAATCAGAATTCTGTTTCATTTTGAAAATAGGTAGTAATTTCTGACCTTGTTGTCTTTATGTGGTGGTTTGGCCCTGGCTGGAGGCCAGATGTCTCTCTCCCCTTTTCATCTGGACAGGGGAGAAAATATATATTGAGAGGCTCAGGAGTTAAGATAAGGACAGGGAGAGATCATTTCACAATCAGCATCATGGGCAAAAGAGAATCAACACAGAATAAAGGAAAGAAAACCAATTTATTACACTACACTGCACACACAGTGAAACCAGAGTCAGATAATGAGAAGTAAAACCAGATCTTAAAAACACCTCCCCCCACACCTCCCTTCTTAGCAGACTTCACTTTAGTGAAGATTTTGCTCCCTTCTTTCCCCCCGCTGTGGCACTGGGAGGGGCAGGGACTGGGAGAATGGGGGTTTACGGTCAGTTCCTCGCACAGTGTTTTCCTTCTTAGCTGTGGGGACATTCCTCACCCCCTTCCCCCACTGCAGCGAAAGGTCCCACCCATGGCAGACAGTCCTTCATGAACTTCTCCTACGTGAGTACTTTCCCACGGGGCTTCAGCTCTTCACCAGCTCCCCCGGCGTGGGTCACCTCTATGGGGTGTAGTCATAAAGCATAGAATGTCTCTTAAGCCCAGACTGCTCCAGCCTGGTCCTTCATAGAGTCATAAGCTCCCCCACCTCCCATAGCAAACCTGATTCAGCATGGATCTCTCTCTCATCTCTGTCTCTCTCTCTCTCCATGGGCTGCAAGTGCTGGCAGAGACTTGCTCCAACACAGGTCACAGCATCTCCTGTATGTCTCCACCTGCTCCAGTGTGAGGCCTCTCCACCGGCTGCAGGTGGGGTCTTGTCCTTTTCCATGACCATCACTGACTGGCTCGGCCTTGGCTAACAGTGACTCCAGCCTTGAGTCGGCTGATGTTTACTCTGTCAGACCTACAGAAAGCTTCTAGCAGCTTCTGGCAGAAGCTACTACCTCTGTAGCCCCCCTCCTCCATCAGAACCCAGCCACCCAAAATTGCAACACTTAATACCTGGTGTAACAATATTCTGAGAGGCTATGGAGAGGGACAGATATTTTTCCCTAATGTCACTTTATTTTCTCTGCAATCCCTTGAACTTCAGTCTTTATCAGGCCCTTCTTCTGGAAATGGTAGCCACAAGCATGCCTTATGAAAAACAGACAGATTTTTGGGTGCTGGTGTGTGGATGGTAGTGGGGGGAACTGTAACAGAGTATCTAATATAATGGAGAAATTACATACATTCTCTTTGGAGGAAAAATTAACTTCTTAGCTTTCTGGAAAACCTTGTTTTCTTTTTTCATTGTCCTGTAAGAGGTAAGGAGTTTTTAAAGAAGAGATACAGTAATGTGTGTGATTTGGGGAACTGCGATAGACTTTGCTGCTTGTTCTGCACTTCTGCAGGGATAATGTCTGACCTGGAAGGATTCCTCTTACTGTAAATCCCTGCTGCACCAATGATTTGTGATGGTATGTCTGTAAGCCGTTGCTTAGTCAGTGGAGGGAACAAGAAGAATCCCGCTTGCTTTCCTCTTTAGAAGTTCCCAGTCAATTATTGTGGCTTCTTACATTGAGTTGTTTCTCTTCCTCTGCTCCCTTCGCATACTAAACTGCCCTTTTCAAGGGGATGGACTTTTTATGAGATAAACTTGTGAACTGACTCTGACAGACGGTTGTTGTCTAATACTGGAGGAGATAAGCGTTTTTAGCCTTTATCTCTTCCTTTAGGCATCTGTGTAAATTCAGACAGTGGTGTTTGATGTCATGATTGTTTGAATGTTAATAGAAGTTTGTACTGAATCTTAATAAAACTTTTATAATAGCAAATTATATACACAGGTCAGGAAACTGAAGTCTTCTATCCATACAGTCAGTGGATGAACTAACTTCTGCCCAGTGCTCTGTTAATATATTTTATTCCTAAATGGAATCAGTTACATAAAACTTATTTCTCCCTTTGAATACTCTCCTATCTCTAGCCTAACATTGCTAAAATACATAGTGGGAGAGTATCTACCTAAAAAACATAATCTACCACTTGTAGATGACTTTGGTAACCCGGTACCTCACTGTATAAAGTCAGTTTTGTACACTCAAAAGCCCTATGCTAGAACTAATTGCAGACTGTAGTGCAAAGCTTAGTATAAGTCTTAATTAAGATGTCCCATTTGAACACTTTTTTCTGGTGTTAGTATTACTGTAGAGCTCCCAGTCTTATTGCAATAGACACAGCATGGGTGTGTTAACAAAAAAGAGCCTCCAGTTGTTGACTATGAAGAGGGGAGATGACAAAGATGGGCATAATCTGCACTTACTGCTGTGAGTTTGTGGCCTGGCACAGGCATTTGGGTGAGAAATCTCTGAGACTACTGCTGTGAACGGGGACAGCTGTCACAGTAAAGGTTTGTAGGACTGTTTTAATGCAAGGAGGAATTGAAAAATGAATGAATTTCATAAAAAGCTGATATAATCCGTCTCCAGTGCCTCATATCTATTATCTTTCCACTTTTCTGTAACCACTTGAGAATGGATTTCCCAGTGGGCTAATTAAAATCCTCCTGTGACATCCCGTTCTCTCAACCAACTCCAGTCTCACTGTATGATGATTTGATACTGTCACTGGGAGGGTAAGTTTGGTTTGTATAGGCTATATGGCATAAACATAGGCTGATTTGGTGTTGGTCTGGTTTTTCCAGCTTGTGACTGTATTGGTTGACTTTAAGAGAATGTCCGAGAGGGAAGTAATAGAAAACTGATAGCAGCAAAATTTAATAAAGCCAGAAGAAAGAAAATGCTGTGTCTGTGACTATCCAAAGAGAAAGACATGAACTAAAATGCAGCATATTAATGAGGACTGAAGCAATCTTCCTCATTCATCTCTGAACTGATCTCTGAAAAATCCTGTGCATTCTTGCTTTGTGCACATAACCCTATTAATTTAATTGAGTTTTGTGATAACTCCAGGTAGAAATAAAGATTTTTTTTTCTTCATAAATATATATGTATTTTTCTTATTTTAACACTGGGTACCATTTTGGGGTAAGGAAGGAAAATATTCTGCAGTAAATCATGGGAGCTTATTTTGCATGTTCTGTGGTTCCTCTGGTGTGTGGCATTTCTCTTAATACACTAAAAGTTAAGTTGAAGGTCACAAATAATAAAGCCAAATATGAATTTTCCTTGCTTCAGGTATGCTATAATTGTCAGGTCTCCTATTTATGACAGAGTGCTGGTTCTTTGAGGAGAGAAGAGGTCATTAATATGTTGGCAAGAGCTTTTAAAAAACTGCTTTCACTTTTCAGGCCTCGTGAATTGGTGATGTAAGTTTGTGTGGCGGTCATGTATGTTTGATGGGAGGATTACCAGAGTAAAACCAACACGTTGAAAAATTGTGTGGGCTTTGCTTGTGTTTCAGGCATCAATGTGAAACAGAAATGATGTGCAGCTGGACCCAAAAAAATCACTTGAGGTTGCTCAACAGTGTAGCCACTTTTTTTTTTTTTTTTTTTTTTCAAAATGGTGTTGCACATATTGAAATACATTGTATGTGAAGAAAGGCTGATTTCCTGCAGGAATGCATTGTTTTTTAGAGACTTAATCTCATGGATCACTTTTATGGTTTTCCATTTCTGTCTTTTCTCCGTAGTCTAAACAATAAGTCTTGTTTGTGTTGCTTCCTTGGGGTCCCAATTCTGGGGATTGCTTTTTACAGGGTTTTATACTGCACTAAAAATGAAGATAAAATAAACTGTCCAGACAGGGCTTTAAAGATATGGACTGTGGAGATGTACAATCTCCACATACTGCGAATGATTTCTGATTGTCCCACAGCATCATAAGGGAAGTGCATTTTCTTTGTGCTTCTTTTCTGCCTTGAAAGCCAAATACAACAGAAAACTCTCTTTTTACCATCATCATTGTTGCTCCCATTTTAAACAAATCCAGGACAATGAGAAGCATGCAGGTAAAGGAAGCCTGACAGCAGAGGTTTAGACCATAGACAGGACCTCCAGTCCAGACAGCCAAGAAATTGATGTGATCTCTGTCTTTGGTTGTTGCATTTTCCCATCTGCTGAGGTGATACTAAAGAGGTGTATTAGTTTCTATGATGGCTCAGACAGAGCTGCACGAAAACATCTCAGCATTTTCATACTGGATCCTAGAGTGGCTTGATAATGATTTTAAGTTGGTCTTTTAAAGATTAAATCTGCATATTGTCATTACTAAGCCTCCAAATGCCCAACTCTGCTCTAGCAATGTCTATATGTACGTTTAGACTTTAAATGGAGACTTAAAATGCCCTTCCTTAGTAATAAAAATGTAAAATACCATGATTTTCATGAAGTTTGTTCTAAATTTCTCAGTAGCTACTTACTGTGCAAGAAGTGGGGTAGCCATGGTGCACTCCAACAGGACCAGGTTTATATTTTGGGGGACCAGGACACTGAAGTAGAACACCTGAGTCCATCAGCCAGGACATAATCAAGATTGACATCTGAAGTTATATGGCCTGTAGGTCATATAATTCACATTGTGGGTACCCGGTGGCATTCCTGTCAAAATATAATACAGCACCAAAATCTGTCACAAAAGGCAAACCTGAGCCTTATGTTTAGCTATAAACCTAAACTCTGTAGCTCTTCAAAAGCTGTTTAATTTACATTAGATCATTCCTTAATGTAAGCAAATGTCTCTTTGTACTAGTTGTATATTCTTGTAAGTGCTAAAAATCTTACTTTTGCTTGGCAGTGCCCCAATAGTTTAAATACAGTATGTTTGAACCAAGGATAATAGCAAAAAAAAATGTAGATTTTTATTAATTGCATGACAGGTTATTCATTGAAAACATTAAAATCTGTAGCCTAAGTTCAAACTCTTGAAAGTTGTATATAAAAGTGCAGAGGGCTGTAACTTAAAAGCTGATGGTTTTATTTTGGAAAGAATATACAGGTTCAGTAGCATAAAGATGTTAAAATATATAGGATGAACATATTGCTCAAGGGAATAACTTATCTCCTGGATTTTAATGTCTTTCTATAAACTATTCCTAGCTACATTCCTAAATACTTGAGCACTAACTAATAAATTAAGTATTATTAATTGAATAAGTAAGTGACTTTCTCAGTGATTACCATCACATCTCTACTCAATTATTTGATGGGCTGTCATGGGCAGTTCCTTTTGGAAGCTACATTCACCTAGATCTTATTCCAGTGCGGACTTAGATGAGGCTGAAATAATCTTTTACAAGTTTATTTTACTGTCTGGTCAAAAGGTTGAGAGCTAAAGCTTATATTGATAATGTCCAAGTGAATGAAGGCATTAGGTGGAATATAAAGTTTTACTTGATGGACATACCTAAGAAAGAGGAAAAAAATGTAATTTGAAGTCAAAAAGCATGCTAGTAAAACTTCTAGCAAGCCAAGGCTCTCCATTGAGTATTCATAAAGTGCATAGGAGCATGAGGAAGAGGAAGATGAGCCATCTCTGGCAATTCCAAGAGGAATTCAGGTTTCTAGAGACTGTCAGCATACTGCCTGGGAATTGCCTGGTACACTGCATTGGTTTGGGCTGGCACGTGTCTTGGATTAGAGGAGCCACATTGCCAGATAAGCTGTGCTGGGAGGGAACTGCTGAGGTCTCGGGGTTCATAACTCTGGTTTGCTTCATGAGCCCGGTGCTCCCGTGCTACAGAGCAACACGAGTTTGGGGAAATTTACTGTCCTGCTGTTCCTAAGTATCCATTTTATGAGCACACAGGGTGGTAAATACTCCCCTTTTCCTTTCCTGCTTCTCTTTTTTCCCTTGCTTTCCTAGTGATTTGCAGGAATTAATTATTTTTTAAGCTATCTTTAATAAAAAATAGACATTTTTAACTTGACAGTCTTCCTGTCAAGCACTCTTGAGCAGAAGGGACCACACAAGGCACTTGCTGCTACTGAACATATCAGAAAAGATGAAAGGGAGGGAGTTTGAAATATTGTGTATAAAAGACCTTGGGGTTTTGCATTGTTGTTTTTCCCAATGATTTATTTTTTAAATAAACTTTCTGACTAGAGCAGTGTTCTAATGTCAAACCCTGATTTTCTTTCCCCTTTAAAATGGCTTTAAAATAGTAACCAGTGTTCTGCTGGCCTGTTAATCTTAGACAAGGTTTTCTTCAAAAGAAAATTTACATGAGAAATGCAGTCTAATTGAATACACTTAATTTGGTGTCTTTTGCAGCATATGCAGCATAAACCTTTTAGAAATAAAGAGACTTTCAAGTTTGCTGTATCCCACGGAAGGGGAGGAACTGAGGGAACTATTATTTGATGAGAAAAAGCATATCCAAATTCTCCATGCAGGAAAAATGAGGATAAGAAAGAAACTCTTCTACAGGTTTTTGAAAAGAGTTGTTTCTCTGTTCGCTATAGGTGAATGGGATCAGTGTATTATTTCATACTGATATTAACAAAATGTCCCCAACTGATCATCTAATTTAATGCTAGATTGGGGAGCCTCTTCTACTGCATTCTGGAATCCCTAATTAAATGTCAGGCTGCATTCAGTGACTTTAAGGGATTGGCCACTATTGGTTTATTTTTAAATAGCTGATTTAGTTCCATTAATAATGATATTCTCTTTGACAACATTTGCAGCAGTCAATGATACCCTCACCGTTTATTTTTCTTTTATTATACAGGAACGAGTTTCCCAACTTACTGATAGAAAGCACTCTATAAATATCTTTGGCCTTTGGAAAGGAGAGACCCTTTTTTGCAGTCTATATATCCTTGAAGTATTTACTGAAGTAGAAGTGCCTCCATTTTGGAGTGTTTTTCTCATTGCACGCTTCCTTTCCCGTTTAACAAGATATTAAAAAGATATCCTTCAGGGCAGGCAGTGAAATGTAACAGCGGAAAGGTCACCCAAAGAGCAAGAAGATGGCCTTTGAAGAGCTAATTCTGCAGGAAATATAGAAGGGAAAAATTTGCTTTCTGAAATTTCAGCTCAAGAATAAGAGGTTTTCTACTTTCTCCCCCTTTTTTTGAACACAGCGTTACCGGTTTCCCTCCTGCACGTCTAGTGACTGCTGTGTTTTTCAGAGTTTAGAATATGTTGTAGGGGCCTAGAGTGCTACAGATTAAAGTTGTGCCTACTGCATCTAATTTTGGGTTGTGCTTCAAAGGCCTATTTTTGCTAGCGGAAAAATTAATAGGTCTCTGTTTTCTTAGAATGCCATTACTTTTTATAGCTTTGATAGAAACTTTTCTGTCTGATCTTGTTAGCAAGAGGATGAGTCCTTCTAACTCTGAAATAAAGGAGTGTCAACAAGTACTGCATGTGTAACTGGGGTTGGATAGAGTTTTAAGATTGATAGTGACTGGTTTGCCCTCACAGATCCTTTCTCCTTAGCAACAAGAATACTTATTCCATGGTGGTGTTAATCCTTCCATTTAAATGAAAGTCGTGGTGCTTCTTTGTGTATGTGTACAGGAAAGAAAACAGTGCACAGGAGAAGGAATTGCCTCCATGCTTTTGCCCTTATTTTAATTGCTTCAATTCACCCGTGCAATTTAAAGACATTATTGGTGCTATATCTACTTTGAGTGTCAGGGCTTTAGAGGGGAAGTCATTGAAAATGTTGATTTTATCTTTCGTCCTAAATTTCCAGCTCACTTTGAAATTACTCTTATGGAGATGAGTTATCAAAAATGTCATTCAAAGATGAAAAAACAAAGATTTTCCATGTTTTTGAACGAAAGCTTTGCATCCCTGGACACCCTTATTAAAGAAAAAAAGTAAAAAGTGTGAGGAGGGGGAGAGGAATGCAATACCCCAATCAATTCATCTCTTACCAAAATGAGTGAATAATGGAAATCGAGCTGTTTCTGATGGTCCAAGCAGATTTGTCAATAGAACAATGACATTTCTCTGACTCACTGGTTAAAGTTAGTAAAGGAGTTATGATAGACAGCGTGTTTGCAATAAAAAACCCACAAACTTTTCATTCAATTTTTATACTTTGATTTTTCTTTCCATTTTCTGTTACCAATACAGAAATAGTATTCCTTGGGGTGCTATTCAGGTGCTCTGTTATTATGAAGAAGTTGTGTTTGTTTCCTTATTACTGTTTTCCAACTGACTCTTTAGCAACTTTTTACTAGAGATCCCTCTGTGGTAGACCTGTATATATGGTGCTTTATAGTATCATATACTCTGTAAAAATTCCAGTTGCTAAATTAGGATCAAAAAATAAAGACATTTAGGTATGCCTCTTTGCTAAGGACACATCTTTCATAAAAACAAAACATGTTCTTTGATCGCAGTGTGAAAAATACTGCAAAAACATGGCCAAATCCTAATTCAGCTGCTTCTTACTTAATTTCAAGGATGAATGCTGCAAGGTACTAAAAATGTTGGGTTTGTTTGTTTGCTTGTGAGGATTTTTTTAAATTTTCCATTCTGAATTTGTATTTCATAAATAACCTTAAAGCCTCAGGAGCTTCTTAAAAGTTATTCTGGTATATGAGTGACTTGAGGATGGAAAAAAACCCAAGGAAAAGTAACTTACTTGTGCCACCCAAATTACTATCTGTTAGTAGTCTTAGGAGAAGGGGCACAAATATTTGATGAGCCACCTTTCCTGTTTTACTCTACTTTCTTGAACTGCCAGAGTTCAGTTGTTCCCCACACTTTATCAGTGAGTCTTTCCACAATGGTTTTGCTTTTCTCTTGAATATTTTAAAGGAATTAGTCTAACTCCAGATAGTCTAAATTCAGGAAGACTTTTTGGTTTTGCTAGGTGTAAATTCTTTGTTAATCCTTTGTTGAGGTCATTAAGACATGAGTATTAATGAGGCAAAACACTGAAAACAAAATGTTATCACAAAAACATTTTTCCTTTACATGGTCTATTGCTCTTAGAGTAAATCTTTCTCTTTGTCAAAAGGTTGTTGACTTAGTGAAGCATGCAGATGGTTAATTACTTACAATGCAAAGTACAATAGAGGAAGTCTCACCTGTAGCTCAGTTAGAGCCATTGTTCCCCAGCCTGTGGTGAAATTATTATCTGGACTAAATAAAACTCCCTCACAGCTTTGTATTTGTGATCTGGTTTGTGTCTGTGTTCTTCATAAAACCTTCTGTTGCTAACTGTGAGTTCTGGAATCTGTCACCATTACCTAGAAAACACCCTGTTCTTCGATCTCTGTTTTTTCAACTTGAAAAGCTGGAGTGAATTTCTTAAATTGTTTGGCCACTAAAGTGATACTGTAGCACTATGAGCTTACACTGTCTAGCAGGATGCATAGCAGGGGTGCTAGTTTTCAAAATGATCTAAGCATGACACAGTGAAATAGAATCACAGTTGCTGTTATGAAGAACAGTAGGTCTGTAATTCCCTTACTTGCTATAGCTTGCTGTAACCCTCTGTATTTTATTTCCCAAGTTTCCCCAGTGGGAAAACTGGGAACAGAGGCACAACAGACCAGCTGCTTTTGGTCATATTGAGGTCCTGTGGCTACAGGGAAGCTAATGAGCTGTAGGTTTGGGGTTTCCTCCCATCCTTCCATTACTGGAGTACTTACAGATGTGGGTAAGTATGAGTTTTACCTCTCTTTCTCTCCATTTACTCTACATGAAAAGTAATGATGGAAACCCAATTCTTTTGCCTGCCTTTTTCTATCTCAGACATCACAAAAAACCCCACCCAAGTCATGAGTACAGACCTAGATATTGAGAATCATAGAAAATTTTTTGTTGGAAGGGTCTTCTGGAAGCTATGTAGTGCCACCCCCTGCTCAATGGAAGCCTAACCATAAAGTTAGTTCAGGTTGCTCACAGCTGTCTCCTGCAAGTTTTGCAAATCTACAAGGATGGAAAAGTCCACACTTTCTCCTACTATGGAATATTTTTTTCCTTGTCTCTGATCAAGATTTTCTCCACTACAACTTGTAACTATTGCATCTTGGGCTTCTGCTGTGCACCTCTGAAAAAATCTGTCCCTGTCTTCTCTTTAAGCTCCCTTTATGAAGGGGTATTGATGGTGAGAAGCCCCCTGAGACTCCTCTCCCAGTTTGTTCAGTATTTCCACACACATTGTGTGCTCCAGCCCCCAGCCATGTGAATTCATTCCACTTTGCCAGCATCTCTTTTATACTTGGGGATCCACAGAACTGGACATGGTATTCCAATTGAGGCAAGTGAGTAAAGGAAGTAAATTCCAATTGACTTCCAATAGTTAAAAGGGACCAACAGGAAAGCTGGAGAGGGACTCTTTATCAGGGAGTGTAGTGACAGGACAAGGGATGTCCTGGTAATTCCTTTAAGTGGAAGGAAGATAGATTCATATTAGACATTAGGAAGAAATTCTTCCCCATGAGGGTTGTGAGGCACTGGCACAGGTTGCCCAGAGAAGCTGTGGAAGCCCCATCCCTGGCAGAGTTCAAGGCCAGGTTGGATGTTGCTTTGGTAAACCTGGCCTAGCAGAGGGTGTCCCTGCCCATGGCAGGGGATTGGAACTAGATGATCTTTGATGTCCCTTCCAACCCAAAGCACTCTGATTCTGTGACTCTATGGCTTGCAGACTGGGCTCTCAGGAGAGCAATCCGTCATGCATTTAGCTGTCATCGCTGGCTGAGCACCTATACTGAGGTTGCTCCTTCCAAATGCAGGACCACATGTGTGTTTTCTGGCAGCCCATTCTTCCAGCCTCTGGATGTCCCACTGAATGGCAAAACCCTCCAGTGTCTTTACAGATCTCCTTCCCCAATTTGGGTCAGCTGCAAATTTACTGAGAGTACATTGCATCCAATCAGCCAGGAGAAGATGGGAAATGCCATCAGTTCTAGTACTGACCCCTGAAAAATACCTCTTGTAACCACCTGTGAAAAATTCAAGCTTGGTAGCAGTACTCTTTGGCTCTGGTCAGGTTGTTTCTTTATACCCACAGGAAAGAAAAATAGCTATAGCAAGCAAGGGCTCTTTTTCCCTTGAAATGAGACAGTTCAATTCTTAATGTCAAGGCTTTGGTTTTTTTGAATGAGAATGTTCTTTGCTGGATTTTATGGCAGAATAGTAGACTAGAATTATTACATAAAAAAGCAGAAAAGGATCATTATTGTAATTTTTTTGTATGCAATGTGATATTCAATTTTGTCCTTAATAGGCTTAGTATTGCCCTTCATTTATTTCAGTTCAACTGCAAAAAGTCAAAAGTACTGTTACGCTTGTTCTAGACAAAATGCCCTTTCAAAAACCAGGCGAAAACTTCACATAACCACTGGTATGGAACTGCCAATACTGGTCCTGGTCTGCATAGTATTGATGTATCTGTATGCCTGTGGAAGATGAGCGTGCTGAGCCTCAGATGAGTTTGAGTGCCAAAAGGTTATGTGTGCTTAGCTGAAGGATTTGGGAAAAAAAAAAGGGGGGGGGGGGGGGGGGATGTCTTCAGCATGCAGTTGCGGTCCAGAGAGCTGCCCTCTCCTTATCACAGCCTCGGTCCCCTGTGATTCTTTTCCCATCGATCAATTTAATAAACCTACAGATACAAATTTCCATTAATGTCAGCACAGCGTGGCCAATATGAGAGCCAGAGATCAAGTTGTCTGCCTGCCCCACTTCCCCTCTCAGCAGCACAGTCACCCAGCTCGGTTGTGTCTCTGAGCTCCTCAGTGTGGGGATGAAGATGGACTTGCCGGTGGGGAAGGGTCATTGGCTGATCTTTTGATGCACTGAGAGGAGGTTACAGGCTGAACAACATGAAATATCGTGGTTTTGTTTGTAAACTGAGCAAGCAGAGAATGAGACCCATTGGGATAATAGCTCTGAGACTACGTAATGCCATGGCTGTGTGTGGCTTTGCTACAGAAAGTCAATGCTTTTCCCTTTCCTTTATAAACATATTTTTCAAGTAGACCAAGATTTATTTTTCTCCTTCCTAATACGTCCCAAAACAGCTGACTTTTTCCCTGTGGTGAGGATTACAGCTAGAGGAAATCCTCCTCCCCTTGCCTGTCCCCACAAGCAATATTGTCCCCTCCTGGGAACATGAGTGTGTGCTACATCTGTCCCCTTCTCCAGCTGGGAGGCAGCTCAAGGACTGACTTGGCCACCTGTATTTTTGTGAATGCTGCTGAACACCTGTTTTAATGCAATCGAAGGTGCTAAATAACAGCGCTCTGCTTCTGGAGAGTGCAGGAAGATCATGTTAGCTTTAGTCTGGGCTGGTTAATCATTGATGGAGATGCAATAGCTCCAAGTCTGTCTTCTCCTTCCCTCCCCTTGCTTTCATTCTCTCTCTTCCTTGTATGAAACTCAATTAATATGCTACATTATTTCAGGACGAAGCCTCATCTTAAAATATGCAAAATAAAGTTTTCAATTTTATGTCTTCAGTCACCTTGGCAGGGGGTATTTTTAGCCCAATTTTCACATGCATATTATATCATAAAAGGGCTGATTACAATGAGGTAACATGACAGGATGGCTCATAGTGAATGGCTACGTTATTTGTCCTGTTGAAAGAACATAACTGTAACCTTGCCTGCAATCCTGCAGAGTAAGTTATGTGCCATCTAACCTTCCCTGAAATGTGTTTCTAACAATTGACATGTAGACTATCAATGCAGCAGAAGCCTTTCTATTCTCTTCAGAACAGGGAGGTGGCAAATAAGCAACCAACCTTTCAGGCATAACCCCAAAGTACCCATTGATAAAACTGCTTACATAATTTAGATATTTTTTTTAAAAAAATCATCATTTCAGCAGAGGAGTAAAAGAAAAGCTTTGAAAGGTTTTGGCACTAAAAAAAAAAAAAAGTGATCTTTTTATTCTCATTTCAAAGGGTTTTGCCTTTGCTTGGGTAAGTATTCAATTTCTAACGCAGATACCTGTTATAGTGTGAGCCAATTATTTTAGAAGAATGACAGAGTGTTACCTTTTGTATTGAAAATCTACAATTAACCAATGACAAAGTTTCCTGGGTTAACAGTAACATCACTTTAGTAGAAAATTTTTCAGCATTAGATCTTTAAGTCCTAACCAGAAGACAAGTTCATCCTTTGTATTAACAAGTGAGGAAACCAAAGCAAAGAAGGAGTCACCAGTTTGCCCAGTGGCACGGCTCTAAACCAAATGCAGGTTTTCAGATTTCTGCTCTGGCACTGTGTTCTCAACAGTTTCCCTGGCATTGCATGCTGAGGCACATGGACTTCTGCAGGTGGTCATCTCATATTTTCAGGAAACGTCAAGGAAATATTAGAATCTTTTTGCAGATCCTGGTGCCAGGGTCTTTTTGCAATAATAACTTTCATCTTTAGGGCATCCTGCTTCTCTTCACTCCCTTCTTTTCATAGATTTCATGACTGAAATGTCTGAAGGAGAACTGCTGTGGTCATCTTGTTGCTAAATATCACCAATACTACTACTTAACTTCTTCATTTCCTCACCACACCCAGTAAATTCTGGTTGATGGACTGCAGGATTTTCAGGATGCCAGATTTCGCTCTGAATTTTCCATATCATTTTTTTATCAGCCACTCCCATGATTCATCTTTTATTTTGTATTCTAATTTCTCTAGCTTTAACCTCTGCCACTGCATGTCATTCTGCCTTTGCTAGATTGGAGCACCTTTTCAACATCAAATAAATCAAATAATATAAATTCTCTGAGCAGATTCAGTGACCCAGGTGGTGTTTCTTTTATTTATTTATTTTTCCATTCTGCCTTTCAGCTCGTGCCCAACAGAGCCAAGACTAGTTGAGTAAAGGGCACAAACCTTTTCTGTACTCAGTGGCAAAAGGCTCTGAGAAAGTTCCCAAATGGACTGATTTTTTCCTCAAAACTGTGACTTGTTTCTCTATTGATTGAGAATTTAAAAAAAGACTAAAGGATATTTGCAGTCCTAATGGCAAACAGATGCGTGTACATTGTGCACTTATGTTATCAGCTGCTGTTATGTTAATGATTGATGTAACTAAGGATGTGGCTTGTTTCTTTAGCTGGGGTATAAGTTAGAGCTAGAGACACATGGGGGTTAAGGAAAGGGGACTTCTGTCTGGCAATGTAGTCAGGAAGATGGTTTTTAGTTTTATTTCCTAAGGAAGGAAATTAGTGTCTGCAGTGCTCTCTGTCAATTTGCCCTTGCCCAGGGTTTGATTTCAACAGAATTTGAAAAATAATAGAAAGTTCAAAATAATAGATATGTTCCTACAGTTCTACACAGGTGAAGAACTCAGTGGGCCAGGGATGGGTTTCTTGTACCCTTGAGGGAATCATGAAACCTGGGTGGGAGTCGGGTTGATTGCAGAAGTGATGGTGCAGCGCACCTTTTGCAGATTCCTTTCTTCCCCTGCTTGCAGGAGAACCTGCACTTGGTGTTCTCAAGGGAGGGCATTGTGCAAGGGAATGGCTGCTGCTGCACAACACATCATGGTCACTTTGGAAGGAGCAAGAGGGATGAATTTCCTGATTGAGTGCTGCACTTTTGAAGATGTACCCTTTAAAAAAGGGGTAGATGGGGTACTTAGGGATATGGTTTAGCAAAGGATGGGAACGGTTGGACTTAATGATCTTAAAGGTCTGTGGTTCTGTGATGTAGTGGGGGCCAACCTGTTGGTGGGAGCGAGAAAGGAGGGGGAGCAGATTTAAGCCCTTCAGCCAATGTGGCAATAAGACGCAATTTATTGCTAGTTTTGTTTCTCTGTTTCTGTCCTTCCTATGAAGGAAAAGGTGTTTGTGGGAAAGGATTCCTCTAACTCAAGATTTGTAGCTGGTAAAGCCAGATCATCCTTGGACTAATTAAGGCTGAGGCTTCTGGTTGGGCAATAATGTGCAGCTTCTTCTGGTACAATTACTTTTGCTCATTTGGTTTCACATGCAGGGAAGGGAAATGGGTGCCAAAGAGATGGTTAGGACAAGCTGTTTGTATCTGGTCTTAAATAGGAAACAGTTTCTCCATCCTTGATTGCTTTCTCACTTTATTTGAGCTATATTAAGTGAATGTTATGCACAATCTATTTTCAGAAAGTGGTAATTATATTAAATTTTCTTCTTCCGGTATTCTTTCATTTTCTGATGTATTCAAATTCTGGTAAGATATTGTCCAGACAAGATGATGATAAAATCTGATCATCTGTTACTGTTTAGTAATGAAAGCAAAATTGGAAGATTGTGTAGCAACTTTAAAAAGGGTACTTTGACAGTTTTTATTTTATTGGAGTTGTTCTAGTCTATTATTTAACAAACCGTCTCTTTATTGCTTAAAGAAGTGATTGCGATATTTCACAAGGAGCTCATTTTTCTTCAATTTCTATTCACTTGTGCATCATTCTTCTGATAGCTTTGTGCTCTGCTTCTCATGCTAATTCTTTTTACAGCAGCTGCTGGAGAATCTTAATGAAATTTGGCGTTTCAGCCCCCTTCCCTGCCTGCCATATACATTGCAGCAGCACAACCTGGGCAAGCTTACACATTACCTGGCTGGTGGTAAATCTGGCCACTCAACTCCTGAGAATGCAAACCTTTTCTCTAATATCCTTTATATGCATAACCTTTTTAAAGTCATGGTGAATAATAATGTAACATCTTTTCAAGACCAAGCTTGTATTGCTCCAGCAATGACCAGAGCTGTATGTTTGTAACAGAGGAAGAAAATATATATAATGCAGTTACCATTTTACAGTGGTAAAACATTGCTGACCATTGTTGACCAAAGACAACCATCAGGTTACTGTCTGGTGCTATAGACTACTCTGGCATTTTCAATCCAGTGAGGTATATGATAAAAACTATATTAATTTGCATGAAAATCAGCCTAAATTTGAAACACTTGGAAGGGAGTTCTGCACGTTAATTGAATTTGAGTATATGTGTGCTGCTTTATCCTATCAATTTTTATCTTTTAGTTTTATTGATAGATCTTGTGTTTGCATAGCTGGGAGAAAATGAACATGAGAGTCCAACCAGCTTTCTCATTCTTTTTGCGCTGTTCAGTCATCAGTGATTTTCCATTTCTCCTTTATAAGGAATTTATTGATATTTTTCTATGTTTCTGCAAACACAACCAGTCAAATTTCATTTAGGCTGCAAAAGTTTGTTAGGTTTAGCTTCCAGCCTGCTACTGTTTATCTGGTGGAAAATAGTAGTCTTATTTTCTTTTCACTTGCATATATATATGAGAATATATATATGAATATATTTGTTTTGCAGAGGTAAGAATTTTTTTAATTTTACACTTGCTAATTTAAGGTGTAGCAAATACAGTATTTGCTATGGAAGCTCTCAGATGAACTTTACTAGAGGGCAGAAATGGAAGTTAAAGGGTTATCCTCTCTTAGTGTATCTATCTAGTGGAGCCCTGTGACAGAACAAAGGGCAGTGTGCACAAAGGAGAACACAGGAAGGTCCATGTCTTAACTTTGAGGGTGACAGAGCACTGGAACAGGCTGCCCAGAATGATGGTGAAGTCTCCTCTGGAGATATTGAAAACCTGTCTGGACACAATCCTGTGCAGTCTGCTCTAGTTGATCCTGATTTAGTTTGGGGGTTGGACTAGATGATCCCCAGAGGTCTCTTCTAACCCCTTTCATTCTGTGATTCAGTGATTCTATGAAAGTTGGGAGGTGGTGCTTCTTCAACTGCTGCCTTCATTCTCAGTCTGGCTTGAAGAATCTGCCACCCAAAATCCAGTGTACATTCAGTGCCCTGTGTCACTTAGCTGAAAGACAATACTCAGGGTATTTAATTGCGTGCCTGCTTTTGGCTCTGCTATTGCTGTGTGCTTCTCTTAGCTCTCCATTCTGAGGTTTTGGCGTTTTACAACCAACCAACCAACCAACCAACCAATCAAACAAGCAATTTCCTGTTATGTACTGTGATCTATAAGTTGGAGTATATCACCAGATAATATTTGCTCTTGTAGCCACCAGCCTTCACATGTTCTTTTTCATTATAGCTCTGTATTCCCCATTCATATTATTGCTATTAATATTTATGCTGATGCTGTATTTGTTAGGTGTACTTTGAGCAAGACACTTTTCCTACTACCTTACAATTTCCATGTAATCACCACATTTTCAAAGCCAAATTTTACTGTGGCATACACAAGAGTTATGTTCACATGGATCACAGGGAAAGTCCTCTGCTTTACCTCAGGTAGACAGGAATGTGTTTAACGTAAGAGTGTGCCCTAAAGTTTTGCCCAGCCTGCTCCTTCCTCAGATCTAAATCCATAGTATGTCCATTTTGCACTCACATACTGATAGAAGTTTAAAATAGATGAGGTTTTCTTCACCTCTGTCAGTGAAGACACGTCCTCCAAGTCCTCAGCTTTTCCAAACCTGCTGCTCAAGGAATACATGGCACATCTACAAGCAGAGTCCGGATATGCAAGTGATGTGTGCAGTGTTGCGATGTTGCTAGAATACTCAGGAGCAATTCTTATGGATGGCAAAAGGCACTTTTAATAAAACCCCAACCATTTACTGCATGCTTTTTTGAGGAGCTGGGTTACCACTGGGGTAATCACACTAATGGAACTGGAAAAGTGTCGTGCTACAGTTGTTTTCATATTTATGTGGTGCTCTCTTTGGCTATTATTTTACTTTTGCTGGGTCCACTATTGTATTTCCCAATTGGAGCTAAACACTCCTGAGCCCTGGGAAATTTCGCAATTATTGCCACTGACAGAGCAAACAGGAGTGAGGAATCTAAGCCGTTGCTATAGAGGCTGTATAGAACACAATACCCGTGGAGCACTGGGCATAATAACCGTAACATGAAAAATGAGCTATTGATTCTCTGCCCACTTCCAGGGAATGAAAAATTTCCTCCCAGTCCATGAGCCAGTGCACTGACAGCATCATCCTCCTGAGTGCTTGTCCACAGAGGTCTGACTCCGTCCTCTGGTCACCATTTAGTTTAGACTAATGAAAATGAACATGTATTTGAGGAAAAAAGCTTGTCGTAGGCTTATTTAGAGGCTGTGCAGCACCCCCTGTGCAATGATTTCATGACACTTAAGCTTGCAAGACACTGTTTTGACTTCGGTGGGTACCAGACCTGCCTTACATCTCAGGGAGGAGCGAGGGCTGAATCATGGGAAGCGTCAAGAGGCAATTCTGGCACCGTTACTCATTCAGAGCATTGTTTCAACTTCTGCATAGTCGCACAGTGCATAAACGTCCTACTTGATGTGAGCAAAGATGTCACGGTTTGAGTGATTTTAGCCTAATCACACAGGAAATGTTCAGGAATTATTAGCCCCCAGTCCTGTGTCATAAGCAGACATAATATGAAAAAAAAATATCACTCCCATCCTCATGAGCTAACATTCAGCGGTTTCCTTTGATGTGATCAACTATTTAGTCATGCTTGAAATTTTCGTTTTCCTTCTTGTAATTCAGATTTTCCGCGCTGCCCAGGGCGGGTTTGCTCCAACCCCTTCTGTGTGCAGTGGCCTGAGGCAGGTGATGGCCCCCGGACACATCTGCCGTGAGGACTGACATGAGGATTACTTTCCTTGACATCCCTCTCATTGGTTTTAGGTACCGATGATAGGGCAAAAACTGTGCAAGGTGGTATTAATTCTTTTTGGGCAGCTGAAAGAGAAGCATCGCATGTATATCAATAAAACTTGGCCGCTTTGTTCCGCTGGCATCAGTGCCAGCGTTTTCTTTGGTGTGTTCCATGCAGATCTGGGACCTTGTGTTTCATTTGGAATTCTGCTCGGGACTGCACCCAAGTTTGGGAAATCATGCTGCCAAGTTTTCTCTGGTTTTGTATCAAAAGCAACTTTGGATTGAAGCTGGAATAGAACCAGACACGTGATCTAGCTCCTATACTGTCTCATATGTTGAGCCAGTCTTGTCTAGCCAAAATGGAGTCAGACAGAGGGTGTTATATATTCTTGATGGAAGATTAAAGTAACATCTATGGACAATTTTACTCTCCCTTTTACTATCTGTCTCACAAGAGAACACTTGTGGAACAAACCTTCAATGTGACAGTTATGAATGTGAGGTTTTCTCCCCTCTTCACACTCCCTTCCACTTTCAGAAATGGCGTGTTGAAGGATGACTCTGCCCTTTTTGAGTGTGTGGTTGAAGGAGGATATGAAAGCTGCAAGTGAAGCCCAGGGGTTGAATGCAGGTGCTCGGAGCTGCTGCCTCCCTGTAGCCTTGGGAACAGGTCCCCGCAACCAGTATTTGTGTCCCTCTCTGAACACTTTGAACAATTCTGCTGGGCCCTAGGCTGAAGGCTGTCATCTGATAGTGATATATCAGAAGCCAAGTAAATAGTTTGATATGTTAAACATTTCTGCTAATACAAATAACTAATGAGAAGATGGGTTTTTGGACCAAATTCCTTCTCTTGGGGAAAGAGATGATTTCACTGAAGATATCTTGCTCTTTATTCAGGTCTTTCTGCACTATTTATCACATACACAAACAGGCATTGTGAAGAGGTTTGGGATGGCATTTTTAAACCTGTTTTCAAGACGATCCATAGCATGAGACTCTCAAATGTGAGCAGTGCCTCTGTGTAACCCCACAAACAGTCAGGTGGAACAGGCAAGCTGCCTCTTGCCTCATCATTATCCATTTGATTCATGCGGAAGTGCCTGTGTGCTGCTTTGCTGAACATTTCTGCTTTGATCCTGGGTCTCTGAAACCAGTGAGCCCCTTCCATAGTCTTCTCCTGAGCTTTGCCTCCAGCACAGAGGGCAGACCTTTATGTTCCCAGCACTAGTCCCTGTTATATTTGCTCACGTAAAATATCTGTGCTGTTGACAGGAATTAATTTGTCCGAATTGGGAAGACCAAGAGAGATGTTTTGGGCATATTTTTATTTCAGATGGAGATCTGACTCCCACCTATTCATTACTTACTTACAAGTTTTATTTTTAGAATTTTGATGTGGAGTGATAAACAGGGGGAAAGAAAGCAACCTTAAACTCTTGTTTTCAAATGTATAGAGATATCACTCTATTTCACGGAATTTCTGCTATCTCTTGTCATATCAGGACGTGATTCTGAGCTCTGTGCTGAATCAATCTATTTGCTTTCTCTCTTGGGCTGCTTTTCAAGCAACACCTGACCGATGCTGATCAGCCGAGAGAGATGTGATATGTGACCTACCCACTCGACTTACAGCAAATCAGGCTCCACACAGGCTATTTTTAGAAGTCTGGTTTCTGTGTTAGGCTCCTGGAATTCTGTGTTTGCTTCATCTGGAATACAACAAAAAAAATCTTTTGATTAATTTTAGAGGCAAAGCTCCTTGGAATAAAATTTAATTTAATAATGGAAGTGCATTAAAAATTTATATGAGAAATGGGAATTTATGTCTCTTGGGGAACTTAAATTTAAATACAATCTACCTGACACAGACAGTCAGGATGTAATAAACACAAGATTCGCGTTGAACATTTGAGCCCTGTTAAGGTCTCCAATCCCATCCTGCTTAAAAACCTTTCTGCACAGGAGCTGGTTGCCACGCTTCCCACTCACAGCCTTTTTCTCTATTCTAGCCTAAGTGAACACACTCCCTACGGGTTTTTTCTTGGCAAGGTGAAAGCCTCTTACCTTTCTTCATATCATCTTCTGACCATTTGTTTCCACTGACCTGTGCTGAGGCTCAAAGTGTGGGCCAAACCCAAACCTGGTTTTCATGCTGAAATGCCAGCAATGCTGCATGCAACGGAGAGATGCCCCCTGGGACTTTCCTACATATGTTAGTACAGCTCAGAGGGATGCATGGGTATTTCACTATACAAGCCACTTGTGCCTGGTTGGGAAACCTCTAGCAGAGAGACTTCCATAAGCTGCTGGTCCCTAAGACAGGTTTTTGGGTGAATTATTTTTTAGGTGCTAGATATTTACATTTGCATTCACTTGCTGAATATCAGTATTCTGTCCTCATCTTCAGTGAATTGCATTTTACTGATTTTTGGTCTGTGTTATCAACATGCCATTGAATTTTAATTCACATGCTCCAAATAGTCACTAGCACCTTTCAGTGTGAATCAGTTCTCCTTTATTTTTTGGATTCCCTTCCCCCTCCCAAACTTAAATTATCAAATGAAATTATTGGTTAGACTTCAGCATTCACCCTCATGGGTTTCACCTCTTTGAAATATTGTGAAATATATTTGGCAAATGCACCAGATTTTCAGCGATCTCTTTTTTAATACAGGTTTTCATTTATCTTTAAATCACATGCATTACATACAGATTCAGGCCACAAATAGGAAGGTTGGTAGGTAAGTGTCATGGAGAAGGCTGTCATTGCTGTTCTTCTATCCCAGCTGGAAGCAGGAAACTTGCTGATTATCAATCGTTATTTTCTGGTTCTGGATACTATTTTGTATCCCCACGTCAACCAGCCATTGAGGTCAGAGCCAGGATTTAAAAGCAGATAAGCTACAAAAAACTTACATCTTTGACAATATGAAACTGAGCACCCTGAGGTAGTAGATATTTTTAAAGTTAGGTTTAAGAAAATGAAAAAAAAGGACAATTTCATTTAATTCTGGGGTCAATACACAGGGCTGAGAATCCAGAGCCTTAAAGCTTTACACCTGTCTCAGTGACTCGGCACAGCAAAAGGGAAATTGTGCTCTGGATCAATGTCTTCTTTTTTTTTTTAAGATGTGTGTGGGCAAAGTGCATTTACCACTGTGAAGGCATAACATTTTTTAAATTTACTTGTGCCCACACAAGTTGAAATGGAAACTGTTATTTTAATGTTAAGCATTACCTTTCCTTTTGTTAGGCTGAAAGGTCTGGATCCTGCACTCTCTTCCAATGAGTGCTGGACTCAAATCAGATTTTGGTCTTACATATCGATCTTGTTTTTTCTTCCATCTTTTATTCCAGTTTGATTCTTGCCTTTTAAAAACTCTTCTAAAATCTATTTAGTTTTTGTGTTCTGCTTAATATACTCTCCCAATATTTAATTTGTTGGAGGTTAACAGCGTTCTGATTGAAATTTCCATCAGCTCAGGAATAGTATCAAAGGAGAAAATGACAGATGTGGGAAATCTAGGGTATTTTTAAATCTAAAAGGCTAATTTAGACTAAATGCCAAATGGATGTGAACTGCCCTAGTATTTTCACAATAGCCAACCAGAAGCCATTGGGAAAAAAAACCAAACAAACTCAAACTCAAAAAAAATAGCACTTATCTCTTCATTTTATTTTAAATAAAAATATAGACAGGTATTGATACAGGAGGCATACTAAGTAACTTGAACTACACTTTGTAGTTCACACTGAACAATAGGCATTCAGCTGCAGTGGCATAAAATACGGTGCAGAGACCCCATGATCCTGGAAAGCAGTGTATGAAATTACCTCAGAACCACATATTTGTCAAGTTACTGTTTTTCTAGAAGTATCACCCACTTTTGACTTTTTTTTTTAACTGAGATCTTCTGTCTGGCTCTCACTTTCAGAATGCAGACTGGAGTGTCTGCATCTAAAATCTGGGAGCACAGGCCTGGGCATGGTTCTGTCTGCTCTGACCATCTTCTTGACAACTCAGGCACAGAAAAAATAATCAAAGCCAGAAGTTTTGAGTATTTTCCCAGAGATAAACTTGGGGTTTGCCATGGCAGCAATGGTTCTCTGTTATCATGGCAGTAAGAATTTTTTCTTGGTAAAGATTGTTATCTTGAAATCCCTGGAAATTTAAATTTTCTATGGATGTAATTGTCATCACAGCAAAGGGACTCCACTGGAAGATTTTGTGTGGAAGTGAGTGAGTGAGAAACCTTTGGGTATCTAGAGTGTCACTTTTACTGATGTATTTGTAGCATTGATCATGATCTCTTAAGAACAGGAGTGAAATGTTGGATAGGACATACCAATTTGTTTTTATTTTTGCAAGGTATTATTTTTCTGTACCTTGTGAATATGCCTTGTGTGTAGCTAGAGCTTCCTGCCCAGCTTAGTTAAATCCTTTCCTGACTAACTTGTAGTCACGTGTCACCTCATTTGGGATTTTTTTCCCCATAATATATCCACCTTGACACACTCACCCTGTTGCTAGGAGCACTGTCTATTATCAAATTTAGTCTCTAGATAGGAAGATGCAGTGAATGACTGGCCTGATTCAGCTCTGTTAATTTATCAACTACACAGATGTAAAGAAGTTGCACAAATATGTTAATAGTGCAAGTTAGATCAGAGTCATACCTACAGAAAAGCCTTCCCAACCTCAGTAATTGGAAGATTCAGTCAATATATGGCATGGATAGATTACATCAATAGATATTTGAGGTCTTATCCTGCAACTCTTAATATTAAAAAAATTCACTATGGCTGAACTTCTTGAAAGTTCAATAACTTTCTAATCTCAGAGTTTGATCCAAGCCTGTTTCACGAAGTCTTTTAAATTAAATTGGTTAGCACAAGTCATACAAAGGATAATGAGAATTAATTTTCTTTGTCTATGAGCTTTTTTGATCTGCCAAATACATTTGCAAGAAGCATCACATAAAAAAAAAAGGCAGTAGGAAATCAAGGGAGGGAAAAGGGCAGGGAAAAAAGCCCACTATGTGGTCTTTGAGATTCCCTTTTGTAGCATGATTTATTGGTCTCAGTTTTATTTCATGCTTAAGCTGGGAGGACAGTATCTTACAGTGCAACTACGTAGGCTGTCTTGAGAGAGATGTGTATTGGATTTGTAATGTAAAGAAAGCTGGAAGAAAAGATGCCTGAGAGTTCAGGGAAATAAGCTCCCTTCCCTTCCCTTCCCTTCCCTTCCCTTCCCTTCCCTTCCCTTCCCTTCCCTTCCCTTCCCTTCCCTTCCCTTCCCTTCCCTTCCCTTCCCTTCCCTTCCCTTCCCTTCCCTTCCCTTCCCTTCCCTTCCCTTCCCTTCCCTTCCCTTCCCTTCCCTTCCCTTCCCTTCCCTTCCCTTCCCTTCCCTTCCCTTCCCTTCCCTTCCCTTCCCTTCCCTTCCCTTCCCTTCCCTTCCCTTCCCTTCCCTTCCCTTCCCTTCCCTTCCCTTCCCTTCCCTTCCCTTCCCTTCCCTTCCCTTCCCTTCCCTTCCCTTCCCTTCCCTTCCCTTCCCTTCCCTTCCCTTCCCTTCCCTTCCCTTCCCTTCCCTTCCCTTCCCTTCCCTTCCCTTCCCTTCCCTTCCCTTCCCTTCCCTTCCCTTCCCTTCCCTTCCCTTCCCTTCCCTTCCCTTCCCTTCCCTTCCCTTCCCTTCCCTTCCCTTCCCTTCCCTTCCCTTCCCTTCCCTTCCCTTCCCTTCCCTTCCCTTCCCTTCCCTTCCCTTCCCTTCCCTCCCCTCCCCTCCCCTCCCCTCCCCTCCCCTCCCCTCCCCTCCCCTCCCCTCCCCTCCCCTCCCCTCCCCTCCCCTTCCCCACCCCACATGCATTTCACAGAATCACAGAATTGTAGGGGTTGGAAGGGACCTCGAGAGATCATCGGGTCCAACCCCCCTGCCAAAGCAGCTCCCTAGCTCCTATTGCACAGATAGGCATCCAGATGGGTCTTGAATATCTCCAGAGAAGGAGACTCCACCACCTCCCTGGGCAGCCTGTCCCAGGGCTCTGGCACCCTCACTGGGAAAAAGTTCCTCCCCATGTTGGTGTGGAACTTCCTGTGCTCCAATTTGCAGCCATTGCCTCTTGTCCTGTCTCCACTGACCAAAGAAAAGGGGCAGGCCAATTCCCCCTGCACCCCATACTTAAGATATTTATAAACATTGATTAGGTCCCCCCTCAGTCTTCTTTTCTCCAGGCTGAAGAGCCTCAGCTCTCTCAGCCTTTCCTCATGGGATAGATGTTCCAGGCCTTTAATCATCTTTGTAGCCCTTTTTCCCTCAGCCTTTTGACACTGAAAGCTTGTGTCTGCTTGTCTCATTATGGTTTTGCACTGCTTACTACTTATATGGAAGTCTAAATTAATGTCATTGATTTTTCTTAATGACCCATAAGCCATAAATCAGCAGGAAGATAACTTCCAGTAGTATCTCCATGCATTGATATTTATCTTTACAGTGGATGTGAAACAAGATGAACTACAGAAACCCCACCTACACTTGCAACACCTACATGTTTCTCAACTGTTTTTATACCCATGCTCTTTGAAAATGGATTTGGCATTAGAAATGTGCCTTCAAAATATTGATAACAATGAAAAGGCATCCCACTGATTACTGTAAAGCTGTAACTATAGGAGTTTGGGCATAATTATCTTTATTATATACTTTAGGTGATACTTATCTCCTCTAATTTGAATTGCCTGAAAGTCTAGGCTCTGTCCAACATCAGTGGAGTTAGATGAGCAGTCCCAGGGTGCTTCTTCCCATCCAGCAAGAACTGCCTAAGAAAGGCAGTATGGAGACAGCTTTGGAAGTTCATTTATCTCTGTGAGCTTAGAGAGGATCTTGCTTTTGCATGACTGCAGTTTGACGAGATGGATCCTGTTGATGAGAATGATTATGTTAGTACTGTGTCATACCTTATGTGTAGGTGACACTGTAAAGGTGCTTGTTTTATGGGGTAGATATGAGGAAGATGTATATTGTGTCTGAGTAAAGAAATCCCTTGTGTGGAAGGGCACATATAGATGCATTAGACATTCAGGACGGATCATCAACTCTTTTTGTCGCAGACGGCTAAATGTCACTCAACCACACTTTTACAAGCCTGAAGGCATTAGGGATATATGTTTTGGTCTTCCAGAAATTCAAATATGGGCTTCAGGCAGGAAAAGAAGCAAGAAAAGTCCTAGTGCTTATTGCCCATCTTAAATTATTCTGTATGTGGAGTTCCTTCAGGAGACCCTATCAGTGTGCTACATCTCATCTTCCAGTAAACGTTGAAAAGTCCCAAAGGATAGGAGGCTCAGTATCTACCCCAGGATCATTGTGCATTAAGAAATAGCAATAGCTCTCTCACACAATGCTCTCTTGGCCCTCTTCTTCCTGGTTTTCATTACAATGCAGAATTTGTTGGTGCCTTCCAAGCTAGCTGCTCAGTGTGACGCCCCTGTGAGGAGAGACTGCAGTTGCTCCATGAGGCTCATTCTTCCTTCTTGGTATTCCTATCATGTCTTTGTATGGGATGAATAAGTTGGGGAGGCAATTCAACTGGAATTGTTTGAAGCAATGGATGATTATGATTTTCCATAGCGAATGTAAGTCTTGGCATTGTCAAACAATAACTCATCCTGGGTTCATCTGATAGATTGGCTCGATCCTGGTTGATGAGCACTGTACAGCCACAGTGGCTGTGGCAGAGAATCTCTCAGAATCATTGCAAATGCGTTCAGCTCCAAATACAGCCATAGAGGCATTTTTTCCAGTGAAACCTTTGTGACTGATGCCACAGGCTGGTTTGGCATGACTAAAAATCCACTCTGTCCATTTTCATTCAATATCTCCTATTCAGCCTCACAATGTCCCTTTAATGAAACCATTTAGGAAAATGATTCTATTTTGCGGTAATACTGGCAGGCCGGGGAGGTTCATGCTTGTTAAGCAGACTGGCTCATACACTGACCAAATCATTGCTGCAATACTCTCTTTGAGAAGGCATTTACCACTAAGTGTTTGTTAGCACAGAGAGAACCCAAGCTGTTTCTAAACCTTTGCAAATCTAATACAGAGTAGCCTTATCCTGGAATATCTTTTTAGGAGGTGAACTCAGGAGCTATTAAGAGGCCAGGGTATTGTTAGCAGAGAGAAGAAAATAAAATACATGCTGAAAAGAGAACATAAGATTAAAGATAATAGTTCTGCTGGAGGGGCCCCTTTAGGCGATTAGGAGAAATAGAATAAGGTTTGTAATATTCTTCTCTTTCTCTCATAGCCTGGAGAAGTCTTTGTGTGCAAAATATTTTTAATCTGGTTTTCTATTTTGAAACTCTGTTTCACAAAGTCGTTTTTATACATCCCAATATAAACACTGCTGCAGATTTAAGAGGGATTTTGTGTCTGTCAAAATTAAGTGCATCAGTCTGTATGTGAGGCTGGGAAATGTTAGGAGGCAATCATAGTGAAAAACAAACATAGAAAAAAAGGCAAACATCAAGTATGGAATAGTTTTATGTTTCAGATAAGTGACTTTATTCCCAAGACTGACTAATGACGGAGGAGAGAGAGGTTATCACAGAAGATGGATGATTTGGGCTTTTGGGTTCTTTCTCTTTGCTGACTCATTTTCTGGCCTTTAATGAGTCAAACTCTGTGTCATTGTAGTCTGTAAAAATGGGTGTAATAAGGACGTGTGTCCCAGAAGCATTCTGAGTCTTAATTGACGTTGGTAAAATATTCCAATATTTTTGTTTGAAGACATTGAAGTGAAATAACATAGCTAACAGAAGCACCAAGTCTTTCTATGTGAAATTTCTGTATGGAACCACACTCTGGTGGACCTCAATCATTGGGATTTTCTTTGCTTTCCTTTAGTTTTTGTGCTCAATGGATTGTGTGCAAGCCTGAATGTTTCTACTGGAGCATTCAGCAATTCCACTCAAATGCAACATTTGAATCTTCCCATGTCTCTTTCTTTCTCCAACATGAATGCTTTTTTTTTTTTTTTTTAGGGGGGACCTAATTAGTGTTTACAAGTATCTTAGACATGGGTGGCAGGGGGAATTGGCCAGCCCCTTTTCAGTGGTCAGTGGGGACAGGACTAGGGGCAATGGCTGTAAGCTGGAGCACAGGAAGTTCCGCACCAACATGCGGAAGAACTTTTTCACAGTGAGGGTGACAGAGCAGTGGAATAGGCTGCCCAGGGAGGTGGTGGAGTCTCCTTCTCTGGAGATATTCAAGTCTCGTCTGGACGCCTATCTATGTAATATGAGATAGGGAGCCTGCTTTGGCAGGGGGGTTGGACCCGAAGATCTCTTGAGGTCCCTTCCAACCCCTAAGATTCTGAGATTCTGAGATTCTGAGATATTGAAATTTAAAGTTTATCTAAACTGAACTTTCTCCCTGACAGTTTCTGTAGCTCTGCTTTTTATATGCTGCCAGCTCTTTGGGAGAGTAAATGCATTAAGTCCCTCTCCCATGAAAATCTGGGACAAAATTCCATTGATTTTCAGTAGGGCAAGATCAGATTCACTATTAAGAAAACTCCATTTCCTGCTAATAATCTATTTTGGTCTCCAGATGACTTGCAGAGTTGCCTTTAAAACAGATGTCTAAATCTGATCGTCTGCTTGTTTTGTTCTCTCTAAACCTGCAAAAAATTACATTTATAAGGTTCAGTCCTGCAGATTCTTATCAGCATTGTTGCTTCTCATTCAAAGGTGACCCTTTTTATAAATAAGGATTACTTCTTAGAATAGAGGCTGGCAGTATCAAGCACTAAAATTCTCAAAGCTGTTTGTATTTCAGACCAAATCTCATGTCAGTCAGATGACTACACTTGCTTTGACTGCATTGAAGCCTGGTAAATAGAAAGCGGATAAATGAATTAATAAGGAGCTCAACTAAACCAGTAAAGTTTGAAGAGATGCTGGAGAACATGGCTTGAGTGAGAGAGCGTATGTTATGTTGGAGGGCACCTGAGTTACGTGGTCAATAATACCTAGTGCAACACCAGCTCTTTTCTAAACAGAAGTCTGTAAATTGTATTAAATGGAATATTAACAAGACCTACAAATTATTTTCCAATAGGGATTACATAATGCAAATTAAGGGAAGTACTAATAAAGAGGGATAGAAATTGTGAAACAGAGTCATGGTTATGGTATGGGTTCCAGAAAAGAGACACTGAAGTGCTGAGCATCTCATCTTTGATGAGATTTTGAGAGGTTCAAAGCTGGGCAAACACAAATCACAGGAGAAAAATTGGCAGAGATGCGGGGCCATATTCAGACTGTTTTTCTACAGAAGCCTATCTTTAGCATCTGAATTTGAGAAAGCGATCAGTGATGCAGGCCACCTACAATCCAGCGCTGCCAGACCCGGCTGTCTGCACTGTCAGTGGAGAAAAGCAGTCATGATACCTAAATTAGCTACTGGGAGCAGATTATTCTGAATACAACCCTGAAATTAGGAATGGAAGTAAGTTCTTGTGCTGTTTTAACTAAAGAAAGCTGTTCAAACAGCTGGGGACCCAAAAGTATAAAAGTGTGCCTACTGCTTGGCTCTGATTTCCTAATTTAATAACTATGGATGAACAAGAACATATAGGGGGGAAAGTATGAGGAGAAAATAGAAAGTAATGGTGGTTTCTCTGCTGTGCCTACGTATTTTGGGCAAGGATTTAATGTTGTGCACGATGTGAAAATTCTAGGTATTCATTGAGGAACCTTAAAGCAGAAGAAGCGTAATGAACAGTGCAGAACTCTAGTTTGTAGGAAAAAAAAAGGTCATGTAGTTGCAAGTAGGATCATATCTAGTTGATATGATGATTCTAGGGAACATATTTGTCAGGAGTCACATATTCACTGTTTCTCTTTATCTTTTTATATGGTTGCTTGTTATCAAGATACTTTTGCATAGCTGTTCGTAGCTGGATTTTCATTTTAATTCGTTGTCATGCTATAAAATTTTAGCACTAATAATAATTACAGGTGGATTTTAGTTGTCCCATGTGGGTCCATTATGTTTGTTCTTCCCTGTTAGGTTTTTTTTTTTCTTCCTGCTTTATCTGCTATGTTGTGCTTTGAGTTGTGTACCATAATGCCTAATGAATTTCATGGGTGAATAAAAACACTTGTGCAAATTAGACTAGGAGACAAAGAATAGAGAAAAGGGAAAAAATAAGGATGCTTCAGCTCAGAAGTGTAGGAAAAGGTAAGAAAATTGTAGAAGAAAGCCTGTATTACACAATTCTATTGCATATCTGACAAAGATGACTTTAGCCTCTTTATTTAAAAAAAAATATAAAATTTGGAAGTCAGTAGGTGGCTTTTCTAATGACTCAGTGGGTTTTGGCTGACTAATACTCTGAGTCTGAAGGAATATGAGCAAAGTGCTGTTGTTGTCTGTCAAAGAATACCTGATTACTCTGCTGAAGAATTAAACAATGTTTAGGATGGAATTCATTTGGCCTGATGTTGGGTGGCTACATCTGAGCTAGTCCCTGGGCTTGTGCCAAATCCAGAAGTCATATTAGATTTATTATTTTTGTTTCTTTGATGTGGTCTCAGGTCAAGAAAATGAATGCTTCCCATCTCCCAGTTTCACATTACATCAGGTAGACACAAAAGATCTCCCTGTTTTTAATGATGTAACAGAATGAGACTCCTGGATCTCCCCACTGTAAAAAGGAATAAGGTGGATCAGAAAAGTCTGTACTCAGCTGCAGGTGAGGGATTTGAAAGAGTAGAGTTCTGCCTCTGGAATGAGCCCACAGTCAGATGGTGTGTATCTGTGTATCCAAGCCGTGATCATCATTAAGAAGTAGCACTCAACTTCTTTGAAAAAAAAAGAAATCATATGAATGAAATTCACAATACTGATGCTCTTGCTTTCCAGGCAGAAAAAAAGCCAGTTTTGTCAAATAGCAAAGCAAAGAAAGATCTCATTTTGGGTTTTTATCAAGACAAAGGTTGCTATCAAGAAATCCTACAGGGTTTTGGTATTGATTTTACATGGAAGGTTTGGGGAATTTTTGGTGAAAGATGGTGGTAAATACATGACATTTTATAATAGATGGAGTCAGAGCTCTAAAGACTCACTTGAGTCCAGTATATCCTCTTTTCCTTACCCACTGGGCCAGCATCCTTGTCTGTGAGTGTAAAATGGACAGCTGATCTCTTCCAAGCAAGCCAAAATTACGTTTTCTCAACCCAGATGTGGTGGCTGGTATTTCAGACACCAGCTCATGCACTGTGTGGATGCACATTCTGCTTATTGTTACGTGTGGAAAATAATAAGTAAATATGTGAAGTATTAGGGAAGACTTCCAGATTCTCTCCTCAACTTCCCAACATGGGAAGCTATGTGTTTCCCACTGAATTTATTGGCTGACAATGCTGGTATTTGTGATGCACAGGAACATCGTTCACTTGGCAGTTTTATATGCTAACTTTGATTTCTGCTTTAGCATCTTGGAGAGCCTTGTATTGTTTGAATCATAGAATGGTCTGGGTTGGAAGGGACCCCAAGGATCATAGAGCTCCAACCCCCCTCCACAGGCAGGGCCACCAACCTCAGGCCTGGATCTACACAAGGTTGCCCAGAGCCCCATCCAACCTGTCCTTGAACACCTCCAGGGATGGGGCAGCCACCACCTTTCTGGGCAGCCTGCTCCAGCACCTCACCACTCTCTTTGTAAACAACTTCCCCCTAATATCCAATCTAAACCTTCCCTCCTTTAGTTTTACTCCAGTCCCCCTTGTCCTGCCATTGTCTACCCTTTTAAAAAGCTGATTCCCCTCCTGTTTCTCTGCTCCCTTCAGGTACTGGAAGGCTGCAATGAGGTCCACCCACAGCCTTCTCTTCTCCAGGCTGAACAAGCCTAGCTCCCTCAGCCTGTCTTCGCAGTGGAGGTGCTCCAGCCCTCTAATCATCTTTGTGGCCCTCAAACACATTGTGATGTAGTCTCTCAACTAAGTCAGTACATTAGGAGAAATACCACTTGGAGGTCACAGCATGCTGTTCCATCTGCTGTGTCCTAGTCTATATCCTCAGCTGGATTTGCAAATCGGGTCAGGAATGTAAATGTTACATGTGAGCCAAAACACAGGAATTACAATACCAGGTCAGAGCAGTTGTCTGCCTCGTCTGGGATTATGTCTGGTAGAGTTGGCACCGTATGCCTCAGGAAAAGGAGCGTGCTAGCGAGTAGAAGTATGTTGGGAAGATGAATGGTGGTTTTGTGCCTTCATATCTCTGTGTTAAGGACATAGTGAAAAGGACAAGAATTCCCACGTGCTCTGGCCTGTGGCGATCTGCCCTGTGGCATAACTTTGTGGGAGCAAAACAAAAAATAAAAGTGTGTGATCGTTCCTTTCTGGCAAGAAAGAGAGAGTGAATGTGTTGGCATCTCTGTCTTTCTGTCTCTTTTCTATATCCCCCCACATCTTTTGAACTTGTTCATCGATTTTTTATTTTTATGCAATTTGATAAAGAGATAGAAACTCCTGCAGATCTGGGGATTTCACTGATGATGATGTAGATAACCAGAACTCTTGGAATTACTTTTTCTTTTATAAATGGGAAGATGGGGGAAGGAGGGATGAGAATTAGGTGTTCCTGCAAAATTTTATAAATAGAGCTCTGCAGTGCATTCATCTCTACATCTTCTGATAGTCCTTGAAGAGTAACAATGATTGCTACAGTATTGCTTATGTCAACATTAAGGAACAGAAATCAGTCTTCTATCTGTCAGCATTATGTATTTCATGGTAAGTTCAGCTGCTCCCCTCCCAGGTGCAGTTTCAAATCAGTACCTCATTTGCAGAGTTTATGTAATACCTTGTTGATCTACCACACTGGTCCCTTAATGTTTGAGAGTTTGCATTTCAGAGCTGGGTTTTAAATAATTTCAAGATTGCAGACGTATTATTATTTTGCTATTTCTCCCATTGCCTTTCAGAAATCATTAAAATATTTCCATTGTACTTTTCCACAAAGAATTGTAACAGCTGCTGGTTACACAGGAAAATCAGGGCAGCAAGAAAACTAGATAACATCAAAGAAATTTAGCAATTTGCCCTATGTCCCATTAGATGTCAATTTATATCATTTGAGCCAGTGATGGGCTAGGATTTAGCAACTGTCTTTCACTGCAGTCTCAGAAGGTCAACTTGGTAGCTTGTGTACTGTTGACCCTTAAAGTTGTACTCTCTGCTTCCACAAAAGCAGAATGCTTTGAACACCAGCTGCTGTTCATCAGGATGTTCATCAGGACTATAGTAAACTCATAAGGTGAGCACAGCTAAGAGAGGCAGCCAACAGCTGAACAGTACCTGTGCTCTGCTTTGAGATCTCCTGGGATCTTACGGTGGTGTCAGAGGACTCCTGGGAACTCTTCAAGGATGTTCAGAGTGCTGGCTGCTGTTGGGAAAGGATAGATCCAGGATGATGGTCTTCCAACAGGCTCTAGCAGCTTGTAATGAGTTCTGCCAGCTATTACTGACCATAAGGTGCCTTGAGCTTGTTTTTTTCCAGCCAATTCCTAGGTAGGGAGGATCAAGCAGGTGTTTTGGAGAGAGTACTGAAGGATGTGCTCGCCAATCTGTGCTTATCAGATTGGGAATTTAAGATTTCCATGATGGTGAAGGCAGAAATGTGTGACGTCTGGCCTCGGGAGGAAGACTGCTGTTCCCCTGCAAATCTGCAGCTTCAGGACAGCTTCAGTTCCCTGGGTGCAGTTGACAAACTGGGAGCCCTGTTGAATCAAGCTTCCAAGCTGATGAGATTGAAAGGGGAGGCTGCTAATAGTGGCTGACTCCCTCCCTATGGGGCATGTCAACCGGACCTGCTGGCTAGGGAGTTTTTCTGCTAACCAATGGCTCTGATTTGAGATGTTGTACACAGACTTCTTGGTTCTGTCCAGCTCTTGAGCTATTACCCATTTCCATGTGAGGACAAATGATACAGTCAAGGAAACCTGGAGTATATCAAGTAAGGCTATATTGTTTCATAGGTCATGGTTGAGGACATATGGTCCAGATGGTTTTCCCCTATGGGGGAAGGGCTAGAGAAGGAGTGGGTAGATGCTGTATATCAGCAACTACTTGCACAGCTGGTGTCAACAAGGATCTGCCTCTTATCACTATGTCTTTGGGGATCAAAGATAGTTACAAAGAGACAGGATCTGCCTGACTGAGTGGGGCAAAACTGTCACAGGATTGAAATAGGACAGCAGTGAGGATCCACAGGAGGATCTCGCTTCACAATGGAGTGGGGGGCGGGGGGAACTCATGGAGCTCTGCCTTTTGACTGACAATGAACTAGCTGGGAGCAGCTGAGATGCACTCAGCAGACAATTGCAGGTGATGCTGGGGTGGGTGTTTGCCAGTGATGACCAGATCAGAAAGGAGATGAGGCCTTCTTCATACATTGGGAAGAAGCCATCCCAGAGAAGACAAGGCTCCATGTGTATAAATATCTGATAGGAGAATATAGAGACAGGCAGACTTCTCAAGTGAAAGGAGAAGAGGCAATAGGCACAAGTTATTCAGGAAATGTCATTTAAACATAAGAAAACCTTTACAGTGAGGATGTCTGAAAGCTAGCACTGGCTGCCCCCAGAGGTTGTGAACTGCCCATGCTTGCAGCAATTCACCTGGCTGGACGTGGCACTGGGCAACCTGCTCTAGCTGGCCTTGCTTTGATCAGAGATTGAAATAGATGATGCTTAGAGATCCCTACCAACCTCAGTGATTCTGCATCTCTGTGAGAAACCGCATTCCTTCTTCACTTTTCCATACATGAATTTACACACAGAAGTGAGGAACAAGGATTTTTTGGGATGTTCATAGAGTTTGCATGAAGAGACAACAAATGGGAATGGTTTGCAGCATGGCTTTCTCAGAGCATATTTGCTTAGAGCAATGTAAATTTTCATGAGTGAAATAATCCACCTTGAATTGCTTAATTATTTGCAATAAAAGAAACCACAAGGCTGACCTGCAAATTACAGGGATAAAAAACCTAAGTGCAGGTTTAGAATTCACTGAAGCTTTGTTGTAACGCTGTAGGTATTCCAAGTGTATGTTTAAGAATGTCAAATGAATAAATAACAGCTTCTTGGGCCATCTACTCTTTTTAACTACAATTAGTGGTACACTGCAATCTGCTTTCTCAAAGAATTGGAATTCTTCCAAAGACAGAATAAGCCACAGGATTTTGGTACAGTAGGTAGATATGATGTGATGTCCATTCAGGGTGGAGGAAGGAAAGCCAAAAGAGAATGACCAGGCAGATGCTGGAAGGTAAATGTCTGGATTCCAGCTCAAGCTGGTCTGAGAAAAAGAATTCACAGGTTTAGAGTATAGCTGGTGTTACTCTTAAAGCAATACTTTGAAAAGATCTTGACCATCTCTTCTCAAAAGAGCAGCATAAAATTAATAACTAATATGTGTATTTTGATAGTTAATACAGGTTGTTTGCAAAGTGCTCAATTCTAGTAACTCATATGTTGTATGCAGTTAAACATATTTTGGGACAGTTAGGTTTAACATCTACAGGAATTGTTTGGAGACCATTCAAGGAACATAGGGAAAGAAGCTGTTAGGTTGAAACAGAAATGGTAACAAGGGGAAGTCAGTGTCACATAGTAGACTTAGATTTTTGGACTGAAGGCAGCCCTGGAAACAAAGTTTCTTCAGATTCAGAAATTCATCTAACTTCCCTGCAGTGTTTCAGAAGCATGTTGGATGTTAGCTTAGATGGCCAGAGACTTTACTAGACCGGCTGTAATAGAGACGTGGTTGTCAAGTGCTTCAGAGCTGCCTTAGAGATAAATGGGCTCAGTTCTTCCCTGCTGTGCTGAAGGAGGAGGTCTGTTCCTGCTCTCTGCCTCTGTGGCTCAGGATCACTGGCAGTGGGGTGATGGAAAATTGTGTATTGCAGTTTTGGTGGGTGCCATTTAGCATTTAGCAGCAACGCTCCAGCTAGTCACTGAGTGGCATTCCTGGGCTCTCCCCAAACCCTCTCCTGCACCTAAGTAGTGTGAATTGCTTATGTGTAATTGGTGACTCATCCCTACAGCCTCTCTTCTATCTCTTGCATCTCCAATTGCAGAACCTAGCCAATGCTGATGCAAAGACTGGCAAGGTCTCCTTTTTTTCTTGCTTATTTTTCATTCTTCTACTACTCTGTCACTGACAGAGGCTTCCCACTTTCTTTGTCTCTAGTTTCTGTACCTGCCTCGATGGCCTTCATTTACAAGATAATTTCAGGGCCTCCACTCTTCCACCCTCTCTGTACCTCCTTTTCACCTTGACTTCAAGATTTCATCTCTCTCTTTTTCTTCTTTTCAGCCCCATTTCATGAAGTCTGCTTTGAGCAGGGCTATATTTCGCTGTCTCCACTTTGTTAAGTCCTAGAAAATCCGTTATTATTTATTTATGTCCTGCTTTAAAAGTTAGCTATAAAAATACATACACTACAGAACTGTGGCTATTTGCAGGCAGAGCAAATAACACCCTAAACCAAATCCAAACAGCACTACTACAATTCACCTTTCCCTATGGAAAGGGAGAGAAGAATTTTCTATGTAGCTAATGCCAGTATGGGAAAAGGAAAGCAACTTCAAAGGAATGATGAGTCTGTTGCTCTGCTGAAAGGGAATAAACTATGAATGAAATGAAAACAAACCTCAAAAGGTGACATTCTCCTGCAGAAAACTGAATGAAGTTGTTTTTCCCAGCCAAAAGTTAAGTTGTTCTTTTGCTTTTGTGAAGCTTGGAAACAATTATTTCTCATGTGTGTTGGAAATTAATTTCTTACTAGAGACTGCATCATGTTGGACAGAGCTGAGGAGTTTGGGGGGAATTCCTATTCCCACATACACATCTGGCATATAGTATAATTATGAGCAAATGGTTTCACACTTCTGTGTCTATTTTTCACTATTAAGTAAGGCTAATGACACTTCCTTCCTTTGTAAAGCTTTTTCAGTCTGGCTGGGGAACCAGGTTATGAAAGGTACATATCCTTGCCATTATTACAGAGCAAAATTATCTTGAAGCCTTCTTTTAAAATTTAGGAGAGGACACTTCCACATATATCCAAACTCAACATGAAACATTATGGCTGTAATACTAAGACCCAAGGATTCAAATAAACTACACAAATTTTTATGCTTTATGTTGCTGGTTGTTCATATGTATAAGGTGGTATTTCTTCTGTTACCCACGAACCTCCTTTCTATGTATGGAGCTTTTAAAATTGCCAAGAATAGAAGAAAGTTCATAACTGGATGTATTTCTAAACCACCTTCCCCTTTTTACCACAGTTCAAAATGAGGAGGTTTTTCTGCTGTGCTGTAAAACGTGGAGTTTGCAGTGGCTTCGAGAGGCTTCAGCACCATAAGCTTTCCAGTTAGTTTAAACGATATGGTTCTATAATGTCTACCAAAAATAATGAAAAATGCTAGTTTTCTTCTTTTATTTCTCCAAGGCATTGTATTTGTATTACAGTACTGAGTGATGTGATCTGATTACTTCAAAAGCAATCTAACTTTGAGCTTTTGAGTTCATAACCATTTGGTCATCACACATTGGTCTCTCTGAAGGTAATGAGGTTTCCATTAGAGCTTTTATCTGTGAGTTAAGTATTTTAGGGAATTCATCAGAGCAGCTCTGCTGCAGAGAAAGCATTGACAGTCTGTTTTCCTTTCTGTCTTTCCACTTGCTTTCTGAGATAGCTGCATTCTGAGAGAAACTCTGTATGTATCTAAACAAAGAGTTTGCTCCCTGTAAGCATATGCAGAAGGAATAAGGTTCTCAACAGGGAATATTTCACAATGCAACCTCTTGTTTTTTGGGAAGATCCTTGGGGAGATGTATGGGTGGGTGGGAGCGATACACTTCTCAGTACGTTGAATTTCTGGTGGGGTTGTAGGTCAGCCTGATTAAACCTGGGATCTCTTGAAAGAGATGACTAAGGAAAAATATTCCAGATGTGCTTGCCACAAGGACATGTCTGAGACTTGGCATTGAAATCAGCGTGTTAATCTTAGCTTGAAATGTCAGTTGATATTCAATGCAAATTACAGAGTGTTGTTTTCTGAATAATGGTTGAAGACCTCAGTTCTGGTTATCTGCCCTATGTCTGCACCTCCTTTATTTGCCAATTTAGCAGAGAGAACAAGGCTTTAGTGTACGTAAATAGAAAAATGCACTTCAAACCAAAATTAATGTTGTGTTATTATGGCTGATAATGGTCACATTCCTCCCTGTGATGTTAAGGGAGTCAAAGCCGAAACTCATTTATAATTTGAAAAGCTACAAATCCTGTCTTGGAATGTGTTTTCATTTCAGATTGTATCTGTCAAAACAGGAAAGTCCTCTACAGAGTTATCTAAAGTGTGAGTTGTGGATCCAGGACAGAGATGTGCAATCCTACATTGGGATATTTCTTTGCCAGGCATGCAGTAACATTTTATTTTCTTTTTTTTAATCCTTTACATCTACATATTTAGCTATGTATAAAGACATTTCAAAAGGTACCTGGAAAGAAGTGAATCTTGATGCTTTCCAAATAACTTCCTTTCTTCCACATTTAAAAGTAAAAAAAATCATACCTGAAACCATGTGACAGACAATTATTATTAGTCAAATCTGGGACAGCTTCCTAAGGAGAATGAAGGTTAGGAGATACGTAGTCCAGTTATCCTAATTAACTGCTTCTAGTTGTGCCATAGATGTGTCAAAGAAGTTGTAAAGTTACCTCTTAGATTGGTTTGCAGTTGTTAGAAATGAGCTATAATAGCTGGAAAGAGTTTGCACACAGGTCCATTGTAAAAATTGGAAGTACTAGTGTCAGTTGTTCTTGTCCTGGGTCGGACAGCCCTTGTGAGATTGAGTTCTTCTGGGAAATAGTTTTTTGGCAGTTTAAGAAAGGACACAGTAGTCAAAAGACCATCAAAACATACATGTTGGGGTTTCAGAATAATTGAAAGCTGGACTGAAAAACCTGGCCTTCAATGCCTGGCCCATCCAACCTGGCCTTGAACGCTTCCAGAGAGGAGGCATCCACAGCTTCTCTGGGCAATGTGTGCCAGGGCCTCACCACCCTCACAGCAAAGAATTTCTTCCTAATGTCTACTGTAAATCTACCTTCTTTCAGTTTAAAACCCTCATCCCTTCTCCTATCATTACTCACTGATAAAGACAGGTACTGGAAGGGTGCTATAAGGTCCCAGAGCCTTCTCTTCTCCAGGCTGAACAAACTCAATTCTCAGCCTGTCTCCATAGAGAGGTGCTCCAGTCCTCTGATGAGCTTTGTGGCCTACTCATGACTCACTCCAACAGGCCCATGTCCTTCTTATGTTGGGCACCAAAGCTGAACACGGTCTAATGATAGCAGAGTAGAGGGGAAGAATCTCCTCCCTCAGCCTTCTGGTCATGCTGTTTTTTCCTGCAGCCCACTATACAGTTGGATTTCTGGGCTCCAAGCACACATTTCGGGCTCACATTGAGCTTTTCATGAACACCCCCAAGTCTTTCTCCTCAGGGCTCACAAACTTAATGCCAATGCTCTTGGCACTTATCCCCCATAAACTGACATGAGAAGATTTCCAAAGTTTTGTATAACTATTCCTCAGTGTTTTACTCACTTAATTTGAAGTTTCTCATATGGCTTTGGGTGTATCTGGGGGTGTCCTGGGGAACCAGACTGTTCTGACTTACAGCACTCACAGCTGTAACAGACTGCACATTATATGTAGGGTGGAAACTTTCCATACCTTGTGGTGCTGGAAATGGCACATAGTGGGTATCTGAATAAAAATTATTGACTAAAAACACAGAACATGTTCTTTTACAAAGCTTATAGTTTGTAGGAATTTGGGTTGAGCAGGAAAAGTATCATGTATAACATGCAGGCAACTATACCTCCCCAGCCAAATTTCAGACCCTAGCTGTATCGCCTGAAAATGCTAGAGCTGCTCAGGGAAAAAAAAAAAAAAGGTGTAAATTCTCAGCTGATCTTAGAAACTTTTGAGTCATCCTAGACACTATACTAAAAAAAACCTGCTGTAATTGTGCCCAAACTCATTCATCTCGATGGTGAAAGACAGAATTGGCATCTTTGGTCAATATTTATCCAGGAATATTGAAAAGAAGACTCTCTGCTGTCACTCAGACCACACTGTATTATCAGAAGAAATCTGTGGCAGCATTCAAATAGCAAAAAATTAGCAAAAATATAATTCTCCTTTTGGAGAAAAGCAATTTACCATTTAATAAAAAAAGTCACTTCACACAGGGGGGTGAATCTGCAGCCTACCAAGCCTGCCATATCATTTTTAAATTTATAACTCTCATGATTAGAAAATGTCAAGATAATCAAAATACAGGGGAAATTACAGCTGCTACAGTAAATGAATGCTCTGAAAGTACTCAGATCGCGTGATACTATAACATCCCCATAACAATCCTAAATTTTAGAAACACTTTTCTCCCAAGGTTTTTTGCTTATACATTGCTTGAAGATAGTGAAGATTTGGGTACGATTTCATAGTTGAACTTAAAAGCAAGTTATTAAATCCCTTACACTCGATACACTGCCCTGATAACGAACCTGTGCTGCAGAGAAAGTGTCTAAAAAGTTTCATTCCTTTTGTGCCTAAACCCTCCATATAAATCTGCGTGGGTAATAAAATGATAATCACATATTCATACCTCTTTGCAAAAATAAATGTAATGATACTTTGTATTCCCTTGGCGCCAGCTCTCTCAAGTTCTTCAGGCACTTTATAAACATTAATTAAGACTCGCACCTCTGTGTTGTGGAAGTGCCATACTGATCTCCTTCATTGTTTTGTAAAGTGTCTGCCGTATTTTGATTACTCCAGAGCCCCTTGTTAATGTTATACACATCAGTAAACTGAGGCAGGGCATTTAAGTCGTATGATTAAATTCTTGCAGCAAATCAGTGATTAAGGGGGCTGCAATTAAGAGAGTTTTGCTTTCTGGTTCCCTGTTGTAACCACCGGACTAACTCCTGTGGGTCTTCAAAGCATTTTTGGTGATTTGAATTGCCTTCTGTGTTGGAAGAAAATTAATTTGTAACATTAATAGGTGTAGGATTGCTAATGCATTGTCACTTTTCGGCTCTTGAGGGCAAACATGTGACAGTAGGGCAGCCATGAACCGTACCGTGGCACCCATTAAAGGCTCTTTTCCTATAATAAACTATAATAGGCAGCTGTCTGCAAGCATAAGCTTTGCTTTATTATGGTGAATCTATGGCTCATTTATGACTAAATGGACTCTTTTCCTGTTGGTCTTTAGCTTGCAATGTGCTACTTTTTTCTTGTTTTCCAGTTGAGAAAATTGTACCTTCCCTGGAATTGGCGTGTCTCTAGTCTCTTGCCAAAGGCTGTTTTATTAACTCCTGTCCAACTTCTGTTTCCTGTCATTTTCTGCTACTTTTCCATCTGAAGGAAGACAGTGGTCATGTCATAATTATTTTCTTTAGTAATTGCCACAAAGATGCTGAGTGTTTCCTAATTAGATCAGGCAGCGTTCATGGTGAAACCTCAGAGATGCTGTCCGGGGACGCGAGTTTCCTTCAGATCTCGGTAATTGAGTTGTACAGCCCGTGCTTGTGCAAACTGAATTTCTCCCTGCAGCTCTTGAAGCACACCAGAGGGTTGGGAATAGTGGTATTTAAAGAGACAGAGCAAAAAAGGCTTAACTGGAGAAGTAAACCAATGGGATTTCCTCCCCTTCCCCTTCCCCACCTCTTCTTGGAGATCTACTTGGTTGTATCTCATCATGGTTTCATTTTGCAAATACAAATGGTAGCTAAAATACTTCTGTACAGGTGAGAATCAGCTCAAAAATTGAAGACTTAAATGGGGTTTTGGGGCAGATTGAAAACACATTTTTCAAATGTACTGTTATTTTGATGCAAAATAACTCCACAAAACATTCTGAATAGTGCCTTATTTTGTTGTTGGAAGGCTGCAAAATTATAAATCATTACACTGTCCATGAGATATTAATTTGGGGGAATATAGCAATATAGGGTTGCTGCATACACTTGATGTGCTGCTTGCTTTCATTTTTATGTGTCAGAATGAACAACAGGGTGGTCAACATTTGGGAGCACCAGCAGTGAGTTTGTTCCACAGACAGGATTAATGTTCAAAGCAAATGCCAGAAGGGATGGGGTAAATGGTAAAACTGTCCTTTATCTAACATTGTGCTCGTAGTGGTGGTATGTTCTCTTTGCCCTGCTATTCCCTTCCACCTTTTTTTGTTCAGTGGATAGGAATGGGACGTTTTACTGGAAATAGGAACAGGACACTTGCCCAGAGATAAACCCCAGGGCACCTGGGGGCTGTGATCTTGTCATCACCTTGACTGCTGCAGCGTGTTTCCTATGCCATTTTGGAATACTGGCTGCTAGGGCAGGATTAAATAGCTCTCTGTACCTTGTAACATCATTACAAAGCAGATTAAGAGGAAGAGTGAAGATTGCATTACCCAGCTCAAATTGAGGTATACCAAAGATCTCCTATCACCCCTCAACTCTGTGTTTCTCTTGAAAATTGTTTTAATTGTAGATTCTTGAAAACAATTGCAACTTATCACCTTCTTTGATCCATCTCTTCCATGTAAAACCCACAGCAACACTGTGCCCAGGTATTTTTGGGGAAAGGGGCAACTTTTGCTTCCTTGAGTCCTCCCTGTTGCATGCTGGTCAAACCACATGCAGCTTGGCTTGTTGGTCTTACTAAGCTTTCAACTCTACAGGGCTAAAAAATAATTTAAACCTTTGAAGAAAGAGTTGAAAATTTAAAGTATCACTTAAAACAGGGCCATAAAGTGTGTATGGTGGTGTTTATGTATTGGCTGGTAAAATCCTGGAGAAAAGGAAGCCATTGGTTAGTCAAGAAATGGAGATATTTTAGTTCTGTGTTAATAGCAATGAATAACAACAGCAACAATAGTAATTGTAATAATAATAGCACCAGCACCAGCTTATACTTTTCTGCTATGATGATAAAATCAAAGGCTGGCCTTCTGAATCTGTGGTGATAGGTAGATAGACCGTTCATCCTAGTTATTAACCCCTTCATATGGTGAGCTACATAGTGTATATGCCTTCAGTAACATCTAAAAATGACGCTGAAACCTGAACCACAGGTGGGCAGAACACAGCTAGTTATTTTGCTGGGGAGGTGGATGAAAAGCTTACTGTCACCTGGAAAACAGGCAAAAAGATAGGAGAAAGGTATGGACCATCTGCTTCTCTCCTGTCAGCCTGTGGTCTAATGGTTAATGATACAAAATGCTACTGAGGGACACCAAAGGAAAGTAACCTTTTCTTTATCCAGCGGGTGATGAAAAACATTGCTGTCATTTCCAGGGCTTAGTGGAGTCATTCTGTTCCCCAAAACTCAAGCCTGCTGATGCTATGTATACAGTATAATAATGGAGGAAAGCTGTTGCATGCTGCACAAAGGAGAGGCACATAGGAGCAGCACAGTTCTGCTTTGATCTGCAGCGATGTGATTCAGTCATCTTTCTCTCTTAAAAAAGAATAGAAACAAATTCAAGAAACATGTCATTTCTCACAGAAAGAAACCACCACGATATATAGGATGGCAGAGCTTCTGTATATTAACAGGGCTTTTTTGGGTTGTTTTTTTTTTTTCCCCTTTCTTCAGATGTAATTGACATAAATAGTTTAAAAAATACAAAACTTGGTTCAACCTGTTTGTCCAGCAGAAGAGAACATAAATATTTGCAAGATTATAAACTATATTGTGATAAAACAGACATGTGGCTGGATTCCTCCCAGTGTTTTGTGGACTGTTTGCCGTTCCCAACTGGTTTTGCCAATTAAATTCTCTGAAGAGTCTGTAAGATCATACGCATGTTTGAGACTTAAATTCTTATCTTGATATGAAGATAACAAACACTTAACTCATAGTGACAAAAAAAGATAATTCAGGATGTTTTCCTGCAGTGTGTGTCAATGGTGAATGCAACTTCTTAAACACAGCCTGTGAGTCAGGATGCTGTTTGCAAAATCAGAATCAAAAGAGTTGGAATTGCTATCAAAATTGTACCAGTCAGACCTGTTCTAAAGGTTGGTTGCAAAAATAATTGGCCTTGCATGAAAAATTCAGGAAACCTTAATTGATCCTTTTGACTTTCCAAAGATTGGTGAGCATCTGAATTCGTGTTAGGGGCATATACTTCCAGCTACAGTCTGTCAGCTATATCATGAAAAAAGAACTTTTTTTATATCTTTTTTAAGATGCTCTGGACACTGTAGGCTTTTATCATCATGAATAAAAGGATTTTTATTTATTCAGAAACTATCAGATCTCTTTCATTGCAGTCTCCAAGTAAAAGCTGTCATAATTGTTGCTGTAGACACTAGTTTTTCTTTAAAAAACCAGAGTATTGTAATTCAAGTGCTTGCTCTTCATGGTGTCTTAAAACCAAAATGCCAAAGCAATGACCATCTTAAACTAGGTGCTAGAGAAACAGAAAGCAAAACATAATGCTTTGTTCTCTAGATGGCCAGTACTGTATTGTGGTTTAGAAGTGGGCGTCCTTTAATCTTCAAGACAGGGGAAGTCATTGCATTACACATTTTGAGTGTTCAGGAATGAAACTGAAATGTCTTTTTATGTGTTGTTTATACAAAAGTGAGGAGATAATGTTCCACTCAGCACTAGAAGCCCATCACGCCTCTACTTTTCCAGGAAGGAGGCAAATGGGAAGGAGGCAAATGGGAAGACCTGCACTCAGACCTGCTTCATCTGTGTCTTGAGAGCAGAATGAGAGCATCCTTACTGAAATAATTCACATATGTCTGCAAATGTGTCTTGTATAACAAGCCTGAAGAAGTTGGTAATAAAGCAAGGTAATTTAGCAAAGAGACAAGGCCCTTTGGTTTTCCCCTACTTGTTAGCATGGACTGTATTTTTCCCTGCTTTACTTAAGTTGCTAAGGAACCTTATTTGCTCTTGCATCTATTTTTAATTGACCCAACAATGTAGAGTTTCATTACAAGAAAATGCTTTCTTGAGTCTAGATTTGTGAATCAAGATCATTCAGAAAACCAGAGTTCATTCTAGACTGAGATGTCTGTTATTTTCAGAGCAACTCTTCAGTCCTTAAGACAAATGTTTAAAAGTATATACAGACTGTGACAGACTGAATTAGGTATGTTGGAGATTAACTGTGTTTTATTAGTTAAAAATTTTTAGGAACAACTTTACTATTCTTCCTTGAAGGTCTTCTGTTGAAAAGATGAAATTACTTGTATCTTGAGTTAATTCAGGTATAACCACAAAGAAAATCTTACTGAAGTGGTGCTGTGGGGCTGCTTGTGATCACAGCCATGCTACATGGTCTCACTTTTAGAATGTGTATTTCAGTTTATGTTCTCTTTATCATAACTTTCACAAGACTTACAGATTTGAGATTTTGTTGCATTGCTGTTTCATTTAGACCATCTGTTGTCTAATACCCTGAAATGGTATTTCTTGTTACACAGCTCCTATCAGAGTTGTGGTATTATTAAAAATGAATTTTCATCTTTTTTTTCTTTTCTTTTTTTTTTTTCCCAAGCAAAGCTGCTTGGCATCAACACTGTTGGTAAACAAACACAATCAAATATTCTTCCAGTACTGCATTCCCATGTGTGTTTGTTGAAACTGCAGCTCAAATGAGGTTGTATGCAGCAGTTCTACCTGACTGCAGACAGGCTCAGCAATATTTCCCTTTGCACTCAGTTTAAAGGAGGCACAGGCTTGACAGGTTAAATCTGTGAAGTCCTGTCCAAGACCTTCACATTTGGGATAAGTTTGCTGTAAGTTTCTTTAAAAAATTAACTTGATTTTTGAGAAAAAAAAATTCACACACCTTCAAGCGCTGCTGTATTAGCATTTTGAGACATATATAAAGGCCAAGAAATTCTAAATTAAGGAAGATATGTAAGATTCTTCTCGACCTTTTGGCTTAGATCACATTTAGTATCAGATTAATTTAAGACATCCTGTATTCAGGGGCGTGTTCAGTAATCTAATAGGCCTTCTCCATTTTTAACTGCTCTAATTGTGTTTATTTTTAAATTATCTGACATTCATTGGTTTTTCTGACAATTTTAATTAATTCTAGTATATTTTTCTGCCTTCCTGTGCCAGAGGGTAGTGGATGCTGGACATACTAGAAGGATACCAGCCCCATATGGGAGTGGAATTATTTTGAGGCTAGAATGCAGGCTATAACTAATAATATTGTGGTAAAATGAAGATGGGAACTTTTAGTGTGAGACTTAAGGAGCCTTGACAGTAAGATCTATTGAACTGTGAAGGTATTTCCTAGAGGATATGGTGGAAGTCTCATTATTCTGAAGTTGCAACTAGACTTGATAAATTAAAAGAATTCATATACATGGAACAATGATAGACTAGTAGTTGGAGGTTACATCTCTTTTCAATCTAAATTTTTCCTCCTTTGCTTTATCCAACTCCTTCAGCAGGACTGGAAGGAATTTATGGAGAAGAAAGTATGCTATATATTAAATATATAATTACCTGAGAAGCTGTACTGCAATAGATATCTGTAGTCTTTTTCCAGTAGATTCAAGGAGCCACCAGAGATTTTATTTTTCTCCAACTCTACCTGTTGGGGAGAGAAATCCTGTGACTGTTCTGTGTCTTGCCACCCTAAGATTTGTTGTTTTCATTGCTGGTATCATTGAGACAAAAAAATGAAGAATGCAGAATAAAACATCTCTTCCTTCAACAGCTATGATGACATCAGTAATATGATAAAAGTGAATTTTGATAGTTAGTTTGAGAGACCGGCCTTCCTGAAGTTCTGAGTTTTCAGTGAGATTTTCACTGGGACCTTGTATTAAGATGATGAAAGTGTAAAGTAGTAGCACCTAGGTGTGGTGGTATCTGAGCACCTGTGAATGTCAGCACTACTTGTGCATATGGCAGAGATATCTGCCCTATTAAAGTTGAGGCAGGTGCAACACAGGCACAAAATGGTCCATCTGCAAGCCTGGGGAGAGAACGTTTCGGAAAACTATCCAATGAAAGTGTATGCAGTGGCCATAAAAAGAAAGGAAAGGTTGAGTGAACTGCTCTTCAGCCTTGATAAGAGAAGACTAAGAGGGGATCTGATTAATGTTTAGAAATATCTCAAGTGTGGGACACAGGGGGAAATGGTCAGCCTCTTTCCAATGGTCTCTGGGGACAGGACAAGGGGCAATGGCTTCAAGTTGGAGCACAGGAAGTTCCACGCCAATATGTGGAAGGACTTTTTCACAGTGAGGATGCCAGAGCCCTGGGACAGGCTGCCCAGGGGGTTGTGGAGTCTCCTTCTCTGGAGATATTCAAGACCCATCTGGACGCCAACCTGTGTGACCTGTCCTAGGGACCCTGCTTTGGCAGGGGGGTTGGACCCGATGATCTCTGGAGGTCCCTTCCAATCCCTAAAATTCTGTGACTCTGTGTTGTACTGTAAGTGCTGTGGGAAGTAAGGTCAGATTGCTACCTAGTGGTCTTGTTTCGAGAGGCCATTAGATGTGTAATTGGCATTTTAGGAGAATTATGGAGAAGAAGGAGAATTTGAGAACTATGGTAGCAGGGCAGAGTGCGAGGAAGAACAAGACTGTGGTCAAGGATGGCAATGGGGTCACAGCTGTAATGACCATGAGAAGTAGTAGCTGCACCTTTTTTTGCAGTGAAGAATAGACACTCAGGGACAGGATACAACAAAAGTGTGATATTACCAGAATGATGGTCCAGGAAATAAAATCAGGCTATTTTTCCACTTTAGTTAAGCTCTTTTGAGTCTTTTTCTTTGAGCCCATTAACTATCTACTGTGTAGTGATCACTGATTTTTGGTACATTGGATGTGTAGTCCCTGCTTTGAGTGGGGAATCGTTTCTGAGGCATCCATTTGGATGCTGCCAATGTAACAGAACTGTGATAGTGATATAGTGAAGATAAAGGAGGGAAATATAAGAGAAACCAATGAGGCAAGTTAACAAATTATTAGCCTTTGAAGGAGAAATTTTTGTCTCCCCTTAACTTGAGTAATTGTTTTGAATGATGACTGTTTCAGAAGTATTTTAACTCATTTCCTATAGCACCTGTTATCTCTGTTGCTATAGGTCTCTTTCTGCAGGAGAGTATGGTAACTTGAAAAGCAATGATCATAATACTGCCTTCTGATAATTAATATAAACAACCTGCAGACAAACTTGAGCTATTTTATTAATTAACAGCTGTATTGTTCTCCCTTGGAAATCTCAACAGAACTGCCACTCATGTGACTAACCCAGCAGAAATTGCTCAGCTGTCAGAGCCAAAGATGGCAGGTGGTTTTCCAGGGCTCTCAATAAGTCTGTCATATTTTTATTCTATCGGGGCTCAGTGAGTGGGCAGTCAGCGAAATGGTGTTTGCTGGCTTTGATGGCAATTCACACTATGGCCAAGCAATAGAGCCATGCTTGCAAACAACCAAATAGTAGATTACAGTCCCTGGTCCCAGACAATGCATATTCTCATACAGGTTTCACGTATTTAGGGCTGTTTTGATAGGATGATCAGTCTTTGTAAGGTCCATTGTTGCTCAGTGTTATTAACAACCAAATCAGACCATGGAACAAAGATTTATGTAAATATTTTAGTGGGCTGCAAGAAAACAAACCTCATGCTGATCTCAGATGGATTTTCCTAAGTGATTTTGCCTTGATGTCTTTCAAATACTTAGATTTATTTATGGAGTTATTGTGGTTCCATGGATTCACAATGCATGAGGAAATACGTGCATGAAATACTGCATTTGCAAGGGAAAGGCTGACAGAGCAAACAAAGCCCTTTTTCCATCTCAGTGTCAAGCAGAAATACTCCAAGTATAACTAGACCTCGTACTTTTAGGCACAGCAAAGCTGTTACTGGCACGGAATGGAGTTCTTCTCGACAGGCATAGTTTGGAAGAAAATTTTATACTTAGATGTGGACAGGGACAGACAATGGATGAAAATGACCAAGATTTGAAATGCTGCAGTGACTTTCAAATGGGCAAAGGAAGCTGCCATTGTAGAAAGTACATGATGTAGCCGTATGTATAGGAAGCTACTAGCTAATAGTAAATCAATTAGCTATCTTAGTCGTGAACTTGGTATCTAGAGTGAGTGATTTCTCTATAAACCCAGTGGATGCATAAATGGGTAATTATACATAACATGAGTTCAGCAAGGTCCTAATACCAAATTTAAAATATATGCAGGAGGCCCAAATGCCAAAGCCATGCAGAAAGAGTGTACAGGTCATGTATATTAATTGTTGTATCTCATGTGTCATAAAGCTGGAAGACCCTTCCTTTCTAGACCATCAAAATGTAGGCAGGAAAAAGATTTATTAGAAATTATCCCCGTGGATCTTGACCAGAAAATACTGCCATAAATTTTTGACCAGGTTAATGACTGTTTACTCACAGAAGACATAACTACAGCAGACATTTTGTTCACCAAATTACAGTTCACCTTTTATGAACCACAGACATGTTCCTAGGTTGGAAAGAGGTTGACTGCTCTGTTAAATATTTTCCTCATTCTCACTTCTCTGAACTTTTTTAATCATGTTTTCTCATTAGCGGAATATACTTGATTAACTCACTCGTTTAATGAGGTGCTTTGGGATGGTAAAGACAGCAGTCCATTCTGCTGAATAACTTTGAGATGTTAAAAGATAAATAAAACTTGTAAGTGCAGATCTCCTGTTGGTCTTTACTGATAGTTGGTTTTTGATGTGAGAGAATATTCCATTTTGGCTAGTGTCTCCTTCCAAAGCGTTGATTTTCAGATTGTTGTTAATAACAAGTGTTGGCATGCTGTGGCAGATACTGGCTTCTTTTCGTAGACAAATACTTAAATTAAGTAAGACTAGGTCAAGCTTGCCTGATTTTCAAGTAATTAACAATTTTATTAGTTTTTTATCCTACTTTTTAGAGAGAAGATAGTGATACTAATTTAAATTAGATCTCAAAGAAAAGTGTCAAAGGAAACAGACCTTTGCACTAAGAAAGCATTCTTTTTCTTGAGGCTGCTATGCTCCAGAATGTAAAAATGGAGCATAGCTACAAATAAAATTGGGAAAACAAGAGGATGGATGCTGTGATTGGGTTTTGTATAATTAAGGTCATTAAAGATGACTGGAATAGATATTTCCTGTCAAACACCATTCTCCATTATTTTTCTGTGTTTTTTTGTGACTTATGGTGTGTGTTTGTTGCTTCTGTACTTACATAAGAAACTGGAGAGTAGCATTACCTAATTGTGTTTTATGGTGGCAAAGACCATGGCACAGCATATTTAAGACAGGGAGTGAGTTCCCTCTGTACTGGAAGGTTGAATGTTTGCAATTCAGTGTGCTCAACAGCTGCGTGTCACTTCAACAGCTGGCAAACTCCTTGCAGAGCATCTGCTTTCTATTACAGCTACTTTTCATTGAGGCAAATTAAATGTGGCATCTGAAAGGGCTCTTTGCATACGTGGAGATTTCACTGGTCATTACGTGACAAAGTGATTAAGGACTGAGATTTTGCCTGTTTTTATATGGTGCTTGATACACTGTGTTTTGTGTCTGAGACATTAAGAAATGGTCACGAAAAATGTAGAGAGGGAGGAAACTAGAGAAGAACAGATAGCGAAGTTATACTTCTGTAGATATTTACTACCGAGTTTCATAAATGCTCAAACTGAACTTCACAGATTTTGGATACTTTCTATACTTTTGAACGAGATACTTCACTTTAACAGATTGTTCTACTCTGATAGATGTTTAAAATTAGTGCTGTTTTCAGAAGCCTTTCAAAGTCACACCTCTCATGAAGGGGAGTAGTTTTTCACTTCTGATTCTTTCTTCTTTTGTTTTGTTCAGAGATACTCTATTGACCAATTTGATATCTAAATCTCATGAAATCTCATCCAGCTTCTAACATATTAGTGTGTAACTATGTGCTTTTATCACTAGATATAGCTCAGGAACCTCAGTGATACGTCTATGGAAAGAAGTAATAACTAGGATTTGGCCAGTGATCTTCCCAAATTGCCATCTTATGATGCCTGTCATTTCTCAATAAAGGATTATAAGAGGTTCTTACAGAATGGGCTCAAGCAATAAAATCTCTTCAGAGAAAAGGCCCATGAATGGTATATTAATAGGTGATTATGTAGCTATGGACACGAGGCTGAAGCCACCTGCACCGAAACTGTATTCCAGCAATAATGTCTGACACTATGGGTCAGGACGTTTTATTGATTGTCCGTAACATCTGTATATAGTTGGAAGAACTTTATCACAGAATCACAGAAACACAGAATGTTAGGAGTTGGAAGGGACCTCAAAAGATCATGTAGTCCAACCCCCTGCCAGAGCAGGATCACCTAGACTAAATCACACAGGAACGCATCCAGGTGCGTTTTGAATGCCTTCAGAGAAGGAGACTCCACAACCTCTCTGGACAGTCTGTCCCAGGGCTCCATCACCCTCACTGGGAAAAAATTCCTTCTTACATTCATATGGAACTTCCTCTGCTCCTTGTCCTATCACTGACCATCACTGAGAAGAGCCTGGCTCCGTCCTCCTGACACTCGCCCTTTACTTATGTATAAACATTGATAAGATCATCTCTCAGTCTCTTATTCTCCAAGTTAAAGAGGCCCTGCTCCCTCAGCCTTTCCTCATAAGGAAGGTGTTCCACCTTAGTCTAGGTGATTGTGGTCTGGCAGGGGGTTTGGCCTAGATGATCTTTCGAGGTCCCTTCCAACTCCTAATGTTCTGTGATTCTGTGATTTTGCAATTCACTTGCACTTCATCACCTTGGTGGCCCTGCAGTGGACTCTTTCAAGGAGCTCTATGTCCTTCTTGAACTGAGTGGCCTAGAAATGGACACAATATTCCAGGTGTGGTCTCACCAGGGCAGAGCAGAGGGGGAGCAGGACCTCTCTTGGCCTACTAACCACACCCCTTCTAATACACCCCAGGATGCCATTTGCTTTCTTAGCCATGAGGGCACATTGTTGGCTCATGGTCATCCTGCTGTCCACCAGCACCACCAGGTCCCTCTCACCTGCGCTGCTCTCCACCAGACCAGTCTCCAACCTATACTGGTATCTGGGGTTGTTCTTCCCTAGATGCAAGACCCTACACTAGCCCTTGTGAAATCTCATTAAACTTCTCCCTGCCCAGCTCTCCAGCCTGTCTAAGCCTTGCTGAGTGGCAGCACAACCCTCTGGTGTGTCAGCCACCCCTCCCAGTTTTGTCGTTCCATCACCTTTCCAGAGATAGAAGTGAGGTTGACCAATCTGTAGTTACCTGGGTCCTCCTTCTTGCCCTTTTTGAAGACTGGAGTAACATTTGCTTTCCTCCAGTCCTCAAACACCTCTCCTATTTCCCAGGATTTAGTAAAGATGATGGATAGTGGCCTAGCAATGACTTCTGCCAGCTCCCTCAGCACCCTTGGGTGCATCCCATCAGGACACATGGATTTATGGATGTCCAGACGGGTTAATTCATCCCTGACCCAGTCCTCATCAACTGAGGCAGACTCATCGTTTATCCTGACTTCCTCCAGGACTTCAACCATCTAGGGCTCCTGCAGTCTTCAGGAGTATAGACAGAGGTAAAGAATGCGTTCAGTAACTTTGCATTCATACTATCCTCAGTCACCAGGGCACCCACCTCACTCAACAGAGGGCTTACACTGCCTCTAGTGTTAGATTTGTCTGCAGTGTATTTGAAGAAGCCTTTTCTGTTGTCTTTGACCTCCCTTGCAAGCTTTAATTCAAAAGAGGCCTTAGTTTTCCTAGATTTCACCCTATATACCCTAACAACAGTCTTATATTCCTCCCAAGTGGCCATTCCCTGCTTCCATGTCCTGTAGACTCTTCCTTGAAAGCATTTCAAGCAATTCCCTTCCTTGAAAGCATTTCCTCTTTAAATTACTTATGCCAGGTCAGGCTCTCTGCTTCACCCCATGCGTGCATGTAGTTAAAGTGGCTATCTCCTTCATGCTCCACCCTCTCTTAGAATCCTTTCTTGAGATACATGAGCTCATGTTGCAAGTGCTTAAACAGTGAAAGTCAAGGGAATGAAGTTAGCCAGCTGAAGCTTCCTAAAACTCATGGTCAGGTCTCTGAATGTGAAGATCTTCTAGGAAGTGACTGCAAGTTGTTTTCTTCTTACTCCCATCCTGATATTGACATCTGTTTTTCAACTTTGAGCCAGGAACCACATAATTTGTATTCTCTGAGCTCAGATGTACACCCTGATTTACAAGGGGGACTGCAGTATCTGTTCAGGACGTTTATGGAAAAATAATTCAAGTATTGTTGCGCTTCTACTGCTTCCTCATAGCTGTTTACCCAGTTATCATGTTCTCCTGTGTTCTTGCCACTAAGCATGCTAATGCCATTAATGGAAATAGATGAGAGAAAACTTCATTTGTTTTAGAGAGTTTTCCAGGAGAGGGCAGCCATAGTTAATTCTGGGTCAGTTCATGTAGTACAATGTGAATGTCGATTACTGGCAGCGTTTGGCTGGGATGCTCTATTGCCCAGCATGGTTTGTGTGTTTAGTTCTTTTAATTTGTTCTTTTGTTTGGATTGCAAATGCATAAAAGATAGACTTTTTCACAAATTAATGCTGGAAAAGACAAACCACATAACAGACTGGTTAACTCCCAATGCCCTGTACTTGCTGAAATCTCAAATGCTCTTGGGGACAGTTTCTATTATATGTCACTGTTTGCTTTATATGTTCCCCAACCAACCCATAAGCTTTTATTCAGTCTCCTGCTTCAAAACTATTTATGAAAAGCATAGTCCAAACTTATGCTAGGCACCTAATATTTCAGGAAAAAAATTCATTTACACTGAAAACTTCTACTTGTTTAGTGGTTTAGTAAGGATCAGGAAAAAATGATCCTCTCTTTTGTTTTACATAATGAGATTTATAAAACCCTGAGTCTGGAGATAAAGAAGGTAAGTTCACACTATAGGGGCATATCTCATTTCCACATTTTGGAGGATATACTCAACCAAACAGCAGTCAGGATGTAAATGGCAGCAGGAGACTTTTTACTACTGTCCACCCAGAGCTATTGCCCTGGCAGAACTGCTTCTGTGACTGGAGTGGCAATCAGGACTCTGTATTACACTGCAAAGAAAGTTGCCTTATCATATGAAATGGGTAGCAACTTTTCTTCTTTGCCTTCTTTTCTTTTTTCTTTTTTTTAATTTAAAAAAAAAACCCAAACCCATAACTCTTTTTCTCCTGCACCAGCAAATAAAAAATCCATGAAATACCTTCTGTAAATCCATGGATTTTTATGAAGCTAAAAATCTGGTCCCTGCAGGTATAGTGGTGATGGGGTTTCTATTTTGTTCACATTCTGTAGGAGGAAACAAGGCGCAGTCAGTATCACTTCATGTAAATCTGAAAAAATGATGCATGACCTCAGAGGTACCGAGGAAGAAACACAGCCTTTCCGTATGTTGAACTTGGAGTGCTTTTTAGCTTCAATTTTGTCAACTTTGACAACTTCCTGTTCTTTACAACCTCTCTTCATTTCCCTAGGCATTCAGTTGATGTGTATCAAACATACACATGTAATTTCCAAATACATAAACCATTGAAATATTGCGCTAGCAAGAGTTTGTCAGATGATGCAGTGTTGCTTTGCCTGACATGGAGGGTGAAGAGTTAATAATTCCTCTTCTCTTTCCCCCTTTACTCTGCCCTGGTCAGGCTCCACCTGGAGTATTGTGTCCAGTTCTGGGTTCCCTGATAAAGAAAACACAGGGATCTCCTGGAGAGAGTCCAGAGGAGGCTACGAAGATGATTAAGGGCCTGGAACATCTCCCCTGTGAGGAAGGGCTGTGTGAGCTGGGACTGTTCAGCCTTGAGAAAAGAAGACTAAGGGGGGGGCCTAATTAATGTTTATAAATATCTTAAGTATGGGATGCAGGGGGAAATGGCCAGTCCCTTTTCAGTGGTCTGTGGGAACAGGACAAGGGGCAATGGCTTCAAGTTGGAGCACAGGAAGTTCCACACCAATATGTGGAAGAACTTTTTCACAGTGAGGGTGAGGGAGCCCTGGGACAGGCTGCCCAGGGGGTAGGGAGTCTCCTTCTCTGGAGATATTCAAGACCCACCTGGACACCGACCTGTGTGATCTGTCCTAGGGACCCTGCTTTGGCAGGGGGGTTGGACCAATGATCTCTTGAGGTCCCTTCCAACCCCTACGATTCTGTGATTCTCTGCTTGTACATCTGTGGGTCTCTGGAAGGTAGAGCAGAGACAATACTGTTGCTGTAGATGAGCTGATAGCTCTGGCCAGTCTGTGCACAGAGCCTTGTGCAAATAATTCTTAGAAAAGAAACCTAATCAGGCACTGCACTACGCTGATTTGCACATAATTGTATCTGTCTTTTAAAAGCCGAAGATAAAAGGACAGAATCTGACACCTGCTCATTGCTCATTTTTCCAGTTGCTCAGCGGGCTGGAGCACAGTTGCAGAGTTTGAGCAAGGAACAGTTTTACCACCCAAATGGCCAATTAAAAGGAGAGGGGTTTGCAGGAATGCTTTGCAGCACTTGACAGGTGAAGCTCGAGGCATGGCTCACAGCCTCGGATACAGAGAGGGTTTAATTTTTTACTCTCTCAAGCTGAACACAGGGTTTATTTTTTTCTCTCACCCCCTGTATTTAATTCGAAATTTTATTTAAACCCAAACTTTTCATCCTCTCTGAACTTTATTATTGTGATATCTGAGGTCTTCATTCCTTCAAAATGAAGTGATGGGGAAGAAAAGATTTCTGGGCTCTTACTTTAACTGTCTGACCAATGTGTTGTCTGTAAATAGCATTACTGTTATTCCAATTTAGTTTTTTTAAATTTCAATTTACTTTTCCTTATGGCTGGGTTTCCTTTGAGCCTCTCTTGCCCTTCTTGCATGTCCTAAAAATCCTCAGGTTTAACACTGATTTTAGTGCAAGACTTATTCCTGTAAGGAGTTGGTACCTCGATGAACTAGCATAGGGATTTTGAAAGTAACAATTAAGATATTTTTCTCTATCTTCTGGATGTCACTTTCCCCTCTCAATTCTTTTATGTAGCTTTACATTATTTCTGCTCAGTGAAAACTCCTGACTGCTCTTTACAAGGCAGGTTAACTCCTTCCTAAAATGCCTCAGTGTTCCCATTCGGAAAACTGCTACAGTGCTAATTTCCTTTGCCTCACCAGGGAACCTTGAGAATTGAGATATGGAGATATTTTTAATTAGTTTTATTATTTATATTTAATTATTGTTTCTAATTCTCTAGCAACGCTGGTTGGACATTCAAGGAAAATAGGTCTGTATACTTCTAGAAGCCATACAAATTGTTCTGCTAAGCTCTTAGGAACATGACTATTGCTATCCCTGAGAGCTTACAGTTAGTGTTATATGCATAATTATGTATGTGTATATATGTGTATTTTATATATATATGTACACTATGGAAGTATATATTGTTATATGAAAAAGAAATAGTTTAGAAAGAAAGACGAATAGGGATAAAAGTATAACAATAATAGGAGAGAAATAGTTCTGTACACAAGTTCTAGCCCATAGGTAGCAATGATCTTGACTTCCCACTTCTGTAGCAATCAGATGACAGGTCTCTGGAATTATTACTGTGTGACCTCAGCAACAGGTTTCAGCCTGCATAGGAAATGTTGGGTCCATCTGTGGGGATTTAGTCTGGGCTGAGCTCTACTGCTATAACGACAAAGTAGACAAGCTGAGAATGACGTCTATGGAAGGGGCCATGTGTATATAAGCAGGTTATAGACCTACAGGATAATCTTTGCAGCAAGGTCTTCAGTAGACTAGAAGGGAACTAATTTGGAGGTGTCAAAAGCAGAGATGAAGAGATTTTAATTGTTCAGGTTTATAATCCAATTATATCTTAGACAAGGGTTTGGCAATGTAGGCAGAGGGAAAAGGTCAAATTTGAAGTAGTCTTGTAGAAACTGGCATCAGGATTTAATCACAGACTGCAGGTGTGAGTCACGAGAGGAGATCAAGTCAAAGAGAAAGCCAAGATTGTCAGGAAAGACTGATTTCTGAAAAGACAGGTATGGAAAGGAAAGGATTTAATGAAAAATTCAGGAGCTAGGGGTTTTTGCATGTTCAGTTTTGGCAAGTAGTAAATTATTAACAGAAAGATCTCAGAGATAGGCCAAAAGTTGTTCAGGTTCATGACACTAGGCTTAAAAATTTATTGTTTTCATAGACTCATATCATAGAATCCTGGAATGGGTTGGGTTGGAAGGCACCTCAAAGATCATCTAGTTCCAACCCCCTGCCATGGGTAGGGACACCCTGACTAGACTGGATTGCCCAAAGCCCCATCCAACCTGGCCTTGAACACTGACGGGAAGGGGATATCCACAGCTACCTTGGGTCTTTTCTGAGGACAGTGCCTCACCACCCTCACAGTAAAGAATTTCTTAATGTCTACTTTCTTTTAGTTTAAACCCATTACCCCTTGTCCCGTCACTACACTCCCTGATAAAGTGTCCCTCTCCATCTTTTATAAGTCCCCTTTAGGTACTGGAAGGTTGTCAGTAAATCTGATTGTTATTTGTGTCTTCATATCCTATCTAACACGGAAGAATATGGATTTGTGTCAGAGGATGACTGAAAACTAGCACCTACACATTTCTGTTAGTGCAGTTCTTTTGTGAATTCAAATGAGATTTTTGAGACAAGTCTTGATGTAGAAGGTTGCAGTGAGAATGAAGAAGTCATAGCCCCATAGTAGTGTTTAATAGTTTCCAAGTCACATTTAGAATCAGATAGAATCATAGAATGCATTAGGTTAGAAGGGACCTTTAAAAGTCATCTAGTCCAACTCCCTTGCAGTGAGCAGGGACATCTTCACTAGCTCAGGTTGCTCAGAGCACCATCAAGCCTGACCTTGAATGCCTCCAGGGATGGGGCCTCCACTAACTCTCTGGGCAACCCATTACAGTGATCTACCACCCACACAGTGAAGAACTTTTTTTTACTATCCAACCTAAATGTCTCCCCTTTCAAGTTTAAAAATGTTATACCTTGTCCTATTGCTACATGTCCTTGAGACCAGTTCTTCCCCAGCTTTCTTATAGGCACCTTTCAGGTATTGGATGGCCGCTATAACGACCCCCCCAGAGCCTTCTCTTCTCGAGACTGAACAAACCCAACTCTCTCAGCCTGTCTTCATAGGAGAGGTGCTCCAGCCCTTTGATCATTTTTGTGGCCCTCCTCTGGACACACTCCAACAGGTCCTTGTCCTTCTTGTGTTGAGAGCTTTGTGTCCAAAGCAGGGCACAGTATTCCCAGTGAAGTCTCACCAGAGCAGAGGGGCAGAATCACCTCTTTTGATCTCATATAGCTAGATTACATTTTCATGCCTTGATGCTAAAGTGGCAGAATGGACTAACTACACATAGGGGAAATAGTAAAAAATTAACTCAATCCACTAGTAAGTAAAACAACTTAGAGTCATTAGACTGAAATATGCTGTGATTGAAATTCAGAGAAACTTCATTAATAATCTGTTCATTTTAATGTGCACCTCTGCTTTGGAGCAACTCTGGTCTGTAGTCATTAGCCACATGTAGTCTAGTAACCAGACGTCACACCTTCCCTGTACATAAAGTGCTGCAATACAGCGTTTGTACCAGGAGCTGTTTAATATCTCTCATTTAGCTCAGCTCATTGCGTTTCAATCATGGTTGGGCTAAAGGAGGCCCATGAGGTTCAGTGTCCTAGTGCTCATATTTACACAGTTACTGAAATGTGGTAAATCATCTACCTGCCTGTTAATAGGGGGGTTATATATTATCTTTTACCAGGCTTTGGCTGATCTGCAAGGATACAAAAATTCTTACGGTGCGGGCATCTATGCAATTTTTCGCTGTTCTTTTTTAAGACAGGCTTGGAAAATGGGTCATGTACCCATCATTTTTCTTTAAATAATCAGTATCACTTTTTTTTGTTGTTTTGCTTTCTTAAGGCATCCTGCCCTTATATTTGTATACATCTGGTCATGGAGATACCCACTGTCTCATCTCTCTTCTCATCTGTGTTTGAGTTCCTTCTTCTTCAGATGGTACATGGGATATTTCATCCTACAGAAGCCCCAAATACTTTTCAAATAAGACAATTATACTACACCTAGGGCTAGTTTAACTAGCAATTTTTAAAAATAGCTATATGCTTGGTATGATCCCTTGTCTATATAAGAGTTCAGAGTACCACAATGTGCCTGTTGAATATACGCTTTCCACATGAAAGAATAGAAAATTCAGTAAATCAGTTTCCACTTCCATATTTAGGTAAGTAGACTGTGTAGTGAAATCCACATATTTCCCTTTACATGCAGAGAATTGAGTATGGGGCCTAGTTTTGTGTCTCTGCTGTTAAATAGGTGTTACATTGTTTGTAATCATCTGCTAGCTCACTACTAATTCTATAGCAAGTGTGCTACAATCACCACCCTCATCACTGATTTTTAGAGCAGGTAATACTCCCTGGAGGTCTCCAATCTATGTAGTGTCTAGACTAAACCTGCTTTTAGATCAGACAGACTCCCAACCCTATGCACAAGGGCTACAGACTCTTTTTACCATTAACTTTTCAGCAACAAGCCAGAAACTCTCACAAAGGTTGCATGAGACCTTTAAAAATTCCCTCTGCAGAGGGAGAGGTTTATCTCACATCCATCATTGCAGAATAGCAGAAAGAAGATGAAAATTTTAAGTCTCATTTGCAACCAGAGAAGAACAAGGTGATTTTCTTTCAGTAAGCTGTAGGTTAAGCCATGTTACTCATGACCTGCAGCGATTTTTCCTGCCAGTATACAAAAAATAGTATTATATAATATATACTAGTATGGATTACTTTTGTTTAAATGTAATATAGGGCTGGTTTTTTCCTTCTTTTTGCCTTTCATTTTTTTTTCCCCACAAGGCATAGTAAGAGTGCTCTGAAAGTAGTCCTGCCATATACAAGCTATAGAAATAAAGTTTTCCGTACTCTAGAATGACTTGCAAATCCTGGGGTTGTGAAATTTCAAAACACAGGCATACACTGTATGCCAGCCTGACCTTCTGGCTGTATAACAGGTAATAGAAGGGAAGGAATTCTTCCGCAAACCTGCTTGTGACAAACAGATAGAAAGGGGTTGGCCCACATTCAGAAATGAGGCTATTGGAGCAAGCTGGGGCTATGCTTTGGAACCCTTTAAAATAAGTGAAAAGTGTCTGAGGCTCACTGGGAAACACAGCTTTGAGAATTTTAAAATTTGGGGACCTGCCATTGGGCATTTGGTTAGGGCAGGACACCACGAGCACCAACTCTGAGGTGATTTTCACTTCTAGAGCAAATTGAGCAAATCACCAAATGACTGCTTACCTTGGCAGCCAAAAGAGAAATGAGACAAGCCCGTGGCATCCATGTGCCAGCAATTTCACAGGGCAGGAGAAATGTCTGTCATAAAAGGCATGTGCAAAATAAAATAGTGCACATCCAAAGCAGATAGGTTAAACTCAACAGCTCAGTTCTCAAATCTGTAGTTAATGCGCATTCAGGTTTGTTGTTTGAAGATCTCAAGTAAAAGTTTGAGACAGTCAAACCCCAGAGCACTAGACGTGATTGTACTTCTCTTTTCAGCTAGTGTGACCCTGGTATTTAGAGCTAATTGAAGAAGATTGTGCCACATCTGAATGTTTGCAGTTGAGATCAAGTAGCACTGAAATGGAATGCTGATCACGTGTCTGCCAAGGATAGATTTGGAGATTAAAATTGGACATAAACATTACATGGGTTTGGAGGAAGAAAGCTTATTACTCAACCCAAATGAACAAGGGCTAAAAAATCCTTTTGCAAGCGAGTCCTGTGGGGATGCTGCAGCATCCTCAGCCTGTTGTCATCACAGAGTTAAGAACAGACACAAACTCGAAACAATTTGGCAAGAGCGATAATCGGACCAGTCGGGATCTGTCATCAGCATACTGGCCACTGCAAAAGAGTGATTAAATAGGAAGACACAGACAATTATCAAAGACTAATTGCTTATTGTTGCTAGAACTATATTTTAAATGTGTTTTTCTTTTTAATTGCTTTTGGAGTGAATAAAGTGTCCTTAATTCAATTGTAAAATGTTTGGGAGTGGGAAGTCTGCCAGGAATCAGGCAGCTCAGAGGTCTTGTGAAAGCAATTGCCTGTATTCATGTTCAGTCTTCCCATCCTCTGCCAACTTCCCTGGTTTCAGGTCCATGCCCCTGTGTTAGCTGAAGGTCTCTGTGCTGTTTGTACTTGCAGGAAGCTGCAATAGTTTGTGCATATCCTTTCCTGTATCCAAGGGCCTTGACCCAAAGAGGAGCTGAACTCTTGAGGTCCATAAGGGTTTTGGATCCACAGGCTCTGAGTATAAGGGTAGTTTCCAGGACAGGACCAGCAGTAGTTGGCAAGGAGGGATATTCGTGTAATTTGAACCTAATACAATGCAAACATCTGTATGCCTCTGTTCTCTGTTAGAATTGACTGCAATGAAATTATGCAGGGGATGAATTTGGCTCAGTTGTGTGTCAGTATAACAATAAATAAAGACGAGGATGTTATTCCAAGTTAAGAAGCTCAGGTTTGGTGTGAGGAGCAGATCCAAACCACATACAGAAGATTTAATGCAAATAGCTATGAGGCTCTTGCGTTATTAAATAACCATTCTGCATTTTCATGATGAGAGTGACAGGGAACACAGCTTTCATACTCATAGAAATATCTTTTGTGTGGATGTATTCAGCTCTGAAAAATACAGCAGGACCTTGTAATGGTCAAACAAATGTAACCAATGCTATATCTTCCTGTTAATAATTTGCATGAATGGTTTAAAAAATGAAAGGGGACTGGTCTACATGAGGGAGAACAAATGAGAAGAGGGGAAATAGAAACAGTGTTTAGATTCATGTATTGGAGAATATACATAAGAAAATTTGAGGGGCCTGTTGTCTCAGCCAAATGCCACATTTTACCTGCCAACTCCTCTAAGCAGCTGACTGAACCCCAAATAACAGGCTGCTAAAACTATTGCTGACTTCACATGCAGCATGAGAGGCAGGACATGGAACATGCTTGTTTGGAGACAGGCAGGATCAGCTTGCTCAGTACACACACAGTTTTCCAGTAGAAAAGGGTTTTTTTCTCCATTCGTTCTGCCATCTGCATAATATGTTAAGATCAGAAACAGTCAGAATGGTTCAACTTATTTCTAAATGAACGGTTTAGAAAAAAAATTAAAGATACTTCTCTATCCATTGTTAAGTTCCTTGCAAAATCCTGAACAAATGTTCTTGAAGAAGAGGAAACTAAAAAAGATGTTGTTCCAGACATAAATGGCTCTTTTAGGGCAATTAGAAGTAAAGCTGTCCTGGGCAGACATTTTAATCAGCACTTTAAATTTGGTGAAGGCAGAAAAACGGAATCACTCTGTGAGACTTCCACTGCAGCACTTCTGGCCTGAGCTCTTGGACTTTGGCTTTCCTCCATCGAAGTACTTAATGGGCATTGTCTAGAGATGTCAGTGCTGTTGCTTGCTCTTCTCCCCACCTCAGACCACAGGTCTCCCAGTTCACAGGTGGAGAGGAGTAGCACTAGTGTTTTGGAACAACTCTAAGAGGAAAAAAGTTTGATTGACTAAAATTCCTATAACTATCACAGTACAGCTGAGCAAGACTTGCTTCGCTGGGACTTATCATCTCTTTTATGTCTTATGTGAGGAGTAGTTACTCATTTGACATCGCTTGCCTCAAGTTTTGTTGACCTACCCATTTGTGCGAAGCCATGCCTCTGTGAGGTGTCTGCTTGAAGGCTTGAGACCGGTTCCTAGCTGCAGCAAATGGCAGAGACAATGCATCTGCATCAGTTCAAGATTTGACATCCAGTTTAAAAGCAAATATCCAATGGAAATTTCTCCACACCTTGAGTGCTGTGTCCAGTTCTGGGCTCCTCACCATAAGGACATTTTGGTGCTCAAGTGAGTCCAGAGAAGGGCAACCAGGCTGGGGAAGGGGCTGGAGGGCAAATCCTATGAGGAGCAGCTGAGGGAGCTGGGGATGTTTAGCCTGGAGAAGAGGAGGCTGAGGGGAGACCTCACCACCTACAACTACCTGAAGGGAGGTTGTAGAGAGGTGGGCGATGTTCTCTTCAGCCAGGTGACAGGAGATAGGACAAGGGGAAATGGCACAAAGCTGCACCAGGGCAGGTTTAGATTGGACATTAGAAAAAAATTTTTACTGAAAGAGTTGTCAGGGTCCGGACAGGGACAGGCTGCCCAGGGGGTTGAGTCACCATCCCTGGATGTATTTAACAGATGGGTAGATAAGGTACTAAGGGCTATGGTTTAACTTAGGATGGGATTGGTTGGACTTGATGATCTTAAAGGTCTTTTCCAACCTTGTGATTCTGTGATCCCCCAATGTAAAGATAAGTAGAAACACCCTGCCTTCCTCTGCAGCCTGGTATTTTTTTTAATATCAACCCATACTTGAGTGAGGAGAGTAAACATTGATGGAATATGCATTCCCACTGAGATTAAACATGGATTTGTGGCTTTCCAAAATTAAACTTTCACAGGGGCAAATAGGGAGTTGGGTGCAAAAATGCAATTAGCCATGAGTCAGGACTCGACATACAGGTGGGTCAATGTGTTGTGATTGCTCACATGGAAATTTGACAAAGTAGCAGAAGAACTTACTGTGTGTTAACATGAGCAGAGTAAATAACACAAAATATTAATGTTTGCTATTAATTTCCAAGCTTCTCCTTTGGGTGATGTAGAGAGAAGTACACCTGGCAGGTAAATGATGTTTTTCTTGTGGAATAGTGTTTCTCTTCCCAGTAGTAACATTCGTTCCCTGTTCTTGAGTTTTGAGATCCTGAAAGACAGACACTATATGAAATTTGATGTATTACTTTCATATAATGGTCTCCCAGCCATTGTGGTGTCAGTAAGCATCACCTGTGAACTGGGCCATGAAGCAGTTTTTCCAATTAAAAGGTGAATTCCCTGAGAGAGCATCAGTGAAAAAGCAAGGTTTTCTGATCACTCTTCTCACCCATTCTTAAGGGTCTTTTCCAACCCAAATGGCTTTATGATTCTCAGTGACTTGTATCATTCTCATCCTCTGCCTTCCAAAACGTGTTGGGGACTGTCACGATCCACAACCTAGACAAGACTTTGGTTTGGCAGAGGCTAAACCCTCTTGCGTTCCAGCCGAACCTCAGATCGCTCTGGGTGGCTGGGGGCGGCTGGGCTTAACCCCTGAGTGATGTCCAATCACTAGGTGTTTTATCGTGATACGTTCTTAATTAAATTCTCGGAGAACAGAATTGAGACTCGAAACGGAGTCAAGGTGAAGGTTGTTTTATTTAGAAAGAAATGTTCAGGGAAAGGGGGGAAGAAAGAAAACGGGGGTGAAAAAGAGAGATAGAAAGAGAGAGAGAGAGTGGAAAAGGGGAAGAGGGGTGAGGGGAGGCTTTATCTACCACCACGAGGCTACGGCATTCCGTCCGATGGCAGAGTATTCTCTGGGTCCGATGGGATGGGAGAGCGCTCCCTTCGTTGTCCCTCCATGACGAAGTATGAGGATAAAAAAAGAGATTTCTCTCGTTGCACCCCTTTTTGTAGGGGTACCGCTCCTTTGTCTCACTACAAGCTTCCACCTGGCCTGTGGGAATGCTCCAGGGTGGATGATGGGAGTGTCCAATGTGTGAATGGCTCCCGATGTGTGCTCCTGATAGTGGAACAATGGCTCCTGATGTGTGAATGGTTCCTGATGTCTCTCTTCTGGGTGGCTTGTTGAATTAGATTCTCGGAAGCCTGGGCCTGACCAGTGGTGATGTAGTGTCTTAGGAATGGGGTTTGGTAAGGTGAGAGGAGGAGAGGGGGGGGTCGGTTCTGTTGGCAATTGTAAGGCATAATTCCGGTACCTTACAGGGACTTTCTCCCTTTGTACAATAATCACTTAGAGAGGGACAAAGAAATAAAATACCCTGCACTTCCTCAGAGAGATCCTTTGCCGGTTCATGGGTGAAGATTAGAGACTGTGTCTTCCCTTTTTTCATGGCTATCAAGAGTTGCAGAGTAATGTTGGCACCCAAGGGTGCAAGCATAGTGGACATATGTAGGTAAATGAGCACGAAAAGGTGAGGTGGGAGGGGAAGCACCATTCTGTTGGCTTATTAAAGTGCTTCAAAAAGGATTCAACTTTTAATTAGAAATAAATTTCTAGGTCTTTGTGCTTCTTTTTTTTTTGCCATCTCAGTCAGAGTTTACACTGCCACCTTTTAAATGTAGTTCACATGTGTTGTTTGCATTAAACTTGGTCCTTCTGACTTTCTAAAGTAATGTTTCTCTTGTACCTGAACCTTTGGAGGATGGAGATACAGCCTCCACTGGCTTCTGTGCTAGCGTCTCTATCTTCTGATTCAGAGCTGCTGTATGCTGAAGCCAATAATGATTCACTCTCACAGCAGTGGTGTGAGCAGTCTCAGCTTTTATATACCATCTGTGTGAGCGAGCTGAATCTGCAGAAATGGGACCCTGTACACATGGCTTTTCCTCTGTTCGTGGAGGAAAATATTAAAGCAAATCCGTATGGTCCATGAGATGTTTTCTGTGTCAGGAAGGGAGTAAAACTGCCTGTCAAACCAAGCTGTTCTCTCTGATGAAAGGAGAGTGTTTTTAAACACTCCTTTCCATAGTATTTTGCACGCCAGCCATGTGTGTTTTCTCATCTGACAACTCATGGAGATCTTTGGCCTCAGTGCTGCCAGAGAGAAGGGCGTGCTGTGAGGGAAGGAAGTAATCTCTTGATATGTACACAAGCATGTGCATGCACACACACTGAAATCAATCTTAAATTAACTTTTTTTTTTCTAGGAATACGAAAGAAAATTCATCTGTTTAGACCAAACTCAATTTCTTCCTTTTTTTTTTTTTTACTTTCTATTTTCACACGAAGATATTGGGAAGGGATGCTCTGGGCTATTATTAGACACAGAGGTGAAGACAGAGGGCAAAGAGTTCATTTAAAATTCCTACAGCAAAGCATCGAATTTTAAAGCTAAAAGGCAAGTTGATGAGCAGCTTGAAAATAAAGATTCATCCATTTAGCTTACTGAGTATTTCTGAAGGTTCATGCTGGTCTGGGGAGCTAAGCATTCTCACAGCTGTAAGACCTGCTGGCTGGAGGAACCAGAAAAAAAGATGTGGGTTGTTGCTTGTTGGGTTGGGTTTTTTTTAATGAAAGCACTTACCTTGATGGGAGAAGCTTCAGAAGCTGATATAAAGTCATGAATTGATAGAAATGCATTTCTTTTGAATGAGGCAACTGGATTTCACTTCTGTGGCAGGTGTTTGGGAGCCATAAATATTACACACACACATTTTTATGTTTTGAAAAATTCAGGTCAGTTAATCCCAGATAATGGGATGCCATTTTAACCACCACTTCACCTCCATGATCTTAGGGCAATCCTGCCAGAAGCAATTTGATCATGTTGAGCACGAGAGCCTATAATGTTCGAGTGGGCTCTTGCAAAAGAATTCTAATGCCACACAAGTTTTCTAGCCCTTTTCTAAATGGCTAGAATCACAATGGTGATTATAACTTCCTTTCACAAAATCACAGAATTGTTTAAGTAGGAAGGGACCTCTGGAGGTCATCTGTTCCAACTCCTCTGCTCAAGCAGAGCCACTAGAGCCAGTTGCCTGTGACTGAGTCCAAACTGCTATTGAGTATGTCCAAGGATGGGGAATCCACAACCTCCTTGGGCAACTTGTGCCATTACTCAGTCACCCTCACAGTAAAAAACTGTTTTCTGATGTTCAGAGGGAACCTCCTGTGTTTCAGTTGGTGTCCGTTGCCTCTGGTCCTATCACTGGACACCACTAGAAAGAGATGGGCTCCATCCTCTTTGCACCATTCCTTCAGGTATCCATACACATTGATAAAATCATCCTGAGCCTTCTTTTCTCCAGGCTGAACAGTCCCAGCTCTCAGTCTTTCCCCACAGGAGAGATGCTCCAAGCACTTAATCCTCTTTGTGAGCCTTCACTGGACTCTCCGGTATGTCCTTGTCTCTCTTCTAATGAGGAGCCCAGAACTGGACCCAGCACTCCAGGTGCAGCCTCACCAGTGCTCTTGTCAAAAAATGGGCATCTCCTTTGGAAAGGGAAGTTTTGGCACAGGGTCTGTCCCAACTAGGACACCAGCATGGGTTTTGGACAGCTGCAGCTTGAGCACTACTGGGTTTCTTTGTGCTTGTCCTGCCAAGCCACTTGTGTCTGAGATGTGCTGCTGCATTTGGGCAGCTTTGGTCAAGGATGGGCTTTCACCTAGGTAGTTCAACATTACTCACCGGGCCTCTGTAATAAATGTCCCTTTCTGAACTTGTTTCTTCTTCAGCACTAGCTTCTTTTTTTTTTTTTTTCATTTTCTGTTCTAAAACTTGTTCAGTTTGCCAGGCTAAAGGGCATTGTGAGAACATGCATCACTTTGTAGTTTTTCATCTAAGGCAACAAAACAAAACTAAGTAAAAAACAAAGAATCGCTTTGGTGTAGAATTCTTTTTCTGTGAAAGCTCCTGAAGAATAAAAATAGTGTCTTTTCTTGAAGAGGGGATATTACTAATGTAAATCTGATGCTGTTGGCTGAAGAATAATATGCTATATGTCATAAGGCAAGCAACTGGAGTGATCGAAATGCCTCATGGGTGTATGAGATTGTGGGGATAGGTATTCACACAGAGGATGCTTTCTTACATGTGCCCAAGGCTTTCTCTTATCTCTGAACATGAACCCATAGTGAAATAGAAATGTTAATGCATTAATAGTGCATTGGAGATAACCCTCATCTGAAAAATACAGTAATACTGCACAACTGGGAACCCTTTCAGCTCAGGGAATTGGACTAGCAGTTTCATAGTGTGTTGGTAATGAAACATTTTGATTCTGTATAAGCAAATGGGCAAGGTTAGTGGACACATTACTCCAGCTGTCATTGTCCCAGCAGTAACCAATTTAGAGGCTTTATATTTTCTGCTATCCCAGTAACAGAAAGAAGAGTAGAAAGTTAAAAATAGAAATCCCAGAATGAATTAAAGTGCAAAGAGTGAACAAGCTCGTAGTACTGCTGTATAATTTAAAAATATCTTTTTTCTTTATAATCTGGACTTTAATATATGTATTAAATTGCAAATTCTGACAGTGTCTGTCCTGCTCCAAAGGTCACCTCCATGCAGGAGGATTTATTCTGGCTGTAACATGTGAATGTGGGCATCAAGCCCTGAATCTATCTAGCTACCATTTGTATTGATGATTCTTGTTTGTATTTCTCTTCACCTTGACTTACAGGAGAAGCATGAGAAGTTGCCTGTGGCTTTGGCCTTCAAGGAAGGAGGTTAAAAAAATGTCTTTTGATGCCTGTGTATAGATAATCATTTGGGTTTTTGTAGTTGTTTCAGCAGCTGTGGAGAGACGTCAGACCTTCATTAATTATTTTCTTTTGCAAGTAGTTTCCCTGCAACACTACCCTGTGCAACAATGCAGCATGGGGTTTTCTTTCCTAAGGTTAACTGTCATGGACTCTTGGTTTCATTGAGGTTACTCTTCCTTTTTAAGTTTCCTATCAAGATTAATACAGCTTCTAAAGCAGGAGTCCAACCTAACGTGGAATTGTTTTTTGATTTGCAGATATCCTGGTTGATGGCAAGCTTTGTGACTGTGATATTGTGGTAGACTGCAAAGTGGGGGACCCCATCCCCTTGCAGGTGAAGCTGACCAACTGGAGCAAACACAGTGTGGGGCCCTTCGCTCTCACTGTGACACCCTACCAGGATTACCAAAATGGGGTGCACAACTATGAGCTGCAAGATGCTATCACCTTTGTGGGATCCAACACCTTCTACATCGAATCAGTAAGTTTTTCTATCAGATGGATGATGATTCTGGATGACATGTATTTGCAGAAAAGGTCTTCATTATTCAACTGTGCATTTTAAGTAAGATTAATTTTTGGAAAGCACCAGGATTATGGCAGCTGTTGCTAAAGGTGCTGCTAAGTTTGGAGACAGAGAGTCATCTCTCTGAAGTGGTTTAAGACTGATTACTTATCATGTAAACTATCACAGACAGTAACTTCTGGTTACTCCAAATCTGACTAAATGTGAATGGGTAACCTAGATAAAATGTTTAATATCATATTGCCAGTCCCTTGAGCTACCCAGTGCAGCCTACAGTAATAGATTTTAAGTAACTTTTTCTCTTTAGTCCATGAGAAATATTCCCCAGGCTAAGCCAAGGAACTCAGCAAATCAGTTTTAGTCAGGTCCTAAGGAAATGCAACAGAGTGCAAAAAGAAAATGCTAAACATTAATGACCAGTATGATGAGCTGGTTCACTTCCTTCTTGCTTAGCATACTCTTATAAAAGCATGAAGAAAAGCTGTTTAAAATGGGATAAAAAAAAACCAACCCAGCCACCTTTGGAGAACAACTGAGATTTTGATTTTTATCTCAAATTCTTCTTTAGAAAATTAAAGTCTGGGAGCTTTTTGCTTCTAAGGCAAGACATTGAAAATATTTCCCAGATAAAACTACTCCTTCCTACATCCTTCCCCCAAAACAGCAATAACAACAACAAAAAATGAATGATGAATATATGTACAATACCACAGAGTGGAATGAGCAGTATTTCTGCTAACTTAGAATATAAACATGAAGAAGAAGGGGAGTGTTTGGGCTAGTGCTTTAGGACCTTTGCTTAGGTCAGCTCTTCAGATAATAAAACATACCTGTCAAAACTGCATATTTAAGTGAACCTTAGCAAGCAAGAAAGAAAGGTTAACCACAGGGAGTCACCATGCATATTTTTCAGTTACACATGATGGGAAGAAAATATTTCGAAAAGCTAATGAGCATGGAATGCACCATCAAGTTGAAATTTAATGGGGGCTAGCTATATTCTTAGCAGAATAATTTAAATATGTCAACAGAAATAATCAAGATTATAATCATGGCTTTCTCTTTCTGACAATGTGGATTTTTTTAATCAGAATGGCAGTATTTGGATGCCCAGCTGCCGAAGGGCCTGACCCTCCAGGCTAATGAGGGAAAAGGGAGATGTCAGTGTGATGTATTCTTACCTTCTGATTGAGTCTCCTACGGGGCAAAAAGTCAGGAGGTCACATCTCTTGTGCCTGCCCAGGCAGCCTTCTCATACGTTACGGTCCCTGCTTTTGCCCCGTTGTTCTGTATTGTGACATTTCTTCTGTAAACACAGTCTCCAATAAGTTAAAAATAGAGTTGTTTTCTGCTATTTGTCCTCCTTTTCATCCGAAAGGTGAAATGAAGAAAATGTTGACTCTTAGATAATAAGTGTTTTATTTTGCAGTATGTAGTATTGATACTTGTCCTACACAGACTCCCAGGGAAAATGCTTAGTCATATTTCTTTGAGGCATAGAGCCCTGATCATGGAAGAATATTCTTCAAATGGTGTAATTAATGCAGTCAGAGGGCCTTTCATCCCCCATAATAAGTAATTTGTTAATGGAAAGAAGATTTCAGAAAACCACACCTCTTTCAGGGACAGGAAGAAAGTCCTATTTTGTGCATTTGATGCTTCAGGAAAGAATGAACATATTCAGAATTGTGTTCCTGCTCTGAGTTTGGCAGAAACTCAGATGCTGGTTAAGAAACTGAAGAAACTCATGGTAGGGTCAAATGAAAGAGGTTCAAAGATGCTCTTTTTATTAATGAAAGCCGAGATACTGGACCAGATTCCCTGCTGGGGTAATTCAGTGCTGTTCTTTTGAAGCTATTAAACATCTGCCTGTTTTTTTCATAAACTCAGGTCATGGGCGCATCATTATTTAGCTTGTTGAATGGAGGTGGCTGGAGGTGCTACCGTTTCCCAGCTACGTGAAGATGCTCCCTTCTTCCCTAGTAGATCCCGCAGGAGGGATGGTTTGAGCATTTGTTTGCGTGCAAAGTTGGCCACTTTAGCAAAAACTACATTCGTCAGCAGTTCAAGCTAATTGGACTGACTTCACACGACACTGGCAAGGAGGTGGTGACATGATTTATTGCACTGCTGAGCTGGGTGGGAGGAAGGATGGAGAACTAGTGCATGGTTTGGCGTATCAGTAGTGTATAGTCAAGAAGAAGTGGGAGCATCAGGTATACAGCAAGAGAAGATGCTTCTCACTGAAAATTTGGTCTGCTATCATACTGATACATTATTGGTGCTCAACTGAATTTGATTTCTCTGGGGGAAAAAACCCAACAAAACCCACCCCCCCTCTGCTTTCCTAAATATTAGTTTCATATTAAGCCTGATGCTCAGCAAATAACAAGTTTTTTTGTTTCCTGACTAAAAAAAATCAATTCAGTTTCTCCTGCTACCTTGAAGACAGGAGATATGTACAGGAATTTTCAGCAGCCACATGCTGCTCTGCAGTATGCATATGAATTGTTTAAAGGGTAAAAGTCATATGATTTTGTATTTCTCTTTCTTGCAGCCTGAAGTCTAGGTTAGATGATTTATCTTGGAAGGGATGTAATGAGTGCTTTTTCACCTTCTTGTGCTCTTTCTTCTATTTGATGCAGCAGTCTGGGTTTGTGTCACAAAATCTTTGCTGGGATACGCTACTTCAAAAAGAAAATTATTTTACTGAAAGTTTTAAAGGATATGGAGATACTTTCATGCATTTTAAATAAGTTCTTTATTTTTAAACACAACTTCTAATTCAATTAACCTTGTATTTGTCTGTCTGTATTTAGCAGAAGAATTGATCTCATTGATTATCATTTAGATAGTAGAGATTTTTGTTCAGTGTGGGGTTTCAAAACATTAAATGACATGGTGGACCCTCACCCATTAAAATACACTGATTTATTTTTTTATCTCACTTCACAATCTGAAGTTTAGCTTTAGCCATGTAATAAGAAGTTATTTGTTCTTACCAATTTTTATTATTTTTTTTTAATAATTAGTTGATCTGACAGAGTTGCTTCTTGCCAAATTAAAACAACCCCAAGAAAAAATCTTCTATGGAGATTCCTGTAACTACCAGCAATTCATCTTTCCTTCTTGTTCCTGCTTTTGCCATTATTATCCTCAAGCAGGTTTTTATCACGCACTAGCTCAAGTGATTGGTGGTGGGACATGAGGAGAAATTCATTAGTAGATGGTCATTTTGAACCAGCTCAGAAGCTATGATGAACATTTGCTCACTTCTGGCAGGTCCTCTGTGGCCCATCTGGAACAAATTAGTTTTCTTGGCACTGTTTTCCTCACACTGTAAACTCTTTGGGGCAGCGAACAGTAGCTGGCACTAGCCCTAATCTCCAACTGAGCTCCCTAAGTACTACAGCAGTATAAATAAGTAGTAATTAGTTCTAAGCAATCACAATCCCACATGGTAGCCTGAATCAGGGAAGGATTAGGAAGGAGCTAGAAACTTAATTTTTCTCCTATCTCACTGGAACAGAGGAGTAACGTGGGCATTTTTTTCTTGGTTCCTCAGTCATGTTTTTCTGGGGTAGAAGCTTCCCATCTTTGGTCTCCACATAAAGGATTTGGTGGAGTTTATCTCTTTTGACTCGATTCAGTGAGCATATGTTCAGTGGTATCCCAGCTTGGCACAACATGTAAGCGTGTATCTAGGCAGTGTGCTGCAAGATCAAATGATACACAAATTTGGTCTGGATCAGTTACAAGGGTGTGATATACAGGTTTCTTGTAGGTTAGCTGTATTATGCATTGCCATCAGTGGGATGGTGTCTACTGTCAGCTACAGTGGGAAACGTCTGAGTTGTGTACCATTCTGAACAAGTCCCCCTGAGTTCCCATCATATCCAGTGTGGAGCAAGTCATCAGAGTTGAGAGAGTTTAGGGGATATTTGAACTCACTCTAAATTCAATCTGATACATTCTTGTGTTCAACAGCTGGCTTAGATGGGGACATCCACTTTACAGACATTTGGGTGGATTCTGTTCCAGACTGAGACATCTGAATGAGTAGGTGTTACCATGGATGCTGGCCAGCTAAGCTCCCATTTGTCAATGGAGATTTTGTCTGCAGCTGTTAGAACCTGGCTTACACTTACATAGATGCCAGGGGTGAGATTCAGTGGCCTAAAAGTAGGTGCCTAACATAATTTGTGTAGTGTGGGTCCCACTGGGCCTCTACCTCTGCCAGAAATCCTATAAATCATCCTGTAAATCTTGCCAGCCCTGTGCAGATGCCTCAGTGCCTTAAGTCATCCCAAACGCCATGAGGTGCCTATGTTTAGGCAACTGTATCCTGACTCTATAGGTTGACCAGCTAGACAGTTATGTGTTTGCTCTACTGGCTGCGCTGACTAGATGTCTTCTTACTGTAGTAGGAGCGTGGATACCTACTGTGCAGAGAGACACATAAATGTAGGTGGTTTAACATCAAAATGAGTACTGTGCCCAGTATACCAGCTGGGCTGGGTCTGGCCCTCTACTGATCTGACTGCTGCTGATGTTCTTGTCTTTCAGCAGTGTTTGTAGGCAGCACCACTAGAGAGACAGCCTTACTTTCCAAAGTTAGTCACTAATTTGGAAGAAACTTTTTGTAGTTTCTGCAGAGCCACTTGTATCTCAATAGTGCAAAAGTTTCAAGCTACTTTTGCTTCCCTTTTTCTTCCCTAAACCGAAGTGTTGATTAGAGTAGTGATTGTACAGGTGGTCATACAGATGACTGTCACAGAGACTTGTGCTGTAAAGGCAGGGAAAATGAGCAAACATAGACAGAACTTCAAATGAGTGAAAAGAATCTGTTTATGCTTATGTGCCTGAAGCCACCCTCCTGCTTGTCTCATGGTGCAACTAGAGTAGGAAAAATGAACTGGGAGCTTTAAAAAGGGTCTTAGAATCATAGAATCACAGAATGGTTTGGGTTGGAAAGGACCTCTAAGATCATCTAGATACAACACCTCTGCCTTGGGCAGGGACACCCTCCACTAGACCAGGTTGCCCAGAACCTAATCCAACATTCCAGGGAGGGGGCATCCACAGCTTCTCTGGGCAACCTGTGGTAGTGCCTCTTACTTTAATCTAAATCTACCTTTTTTTTAAGTTTAAACCCACTACCCCTTGTCCTATCACTACATGCCCTTGTAAACAGGGGTCAGTTTGCTCTTTGCCTCCTCCCATTGCTGGCATTAATCCCTGCCTCTGACCTCCTCCGGGTGCAAGTACCCATCAGTTCCAGTGAGGCAGAACTAAGGCAGGCAGCCCCAGGAGGAGTGGAAGGAAGCAAGAGGAGAGACTGCTTGATGTGGGTCTGCATGTCCAGACGCAATGCCAGAGGGCAAGAACTTGTACCCAGTGAGGAGGAGAGATGCCAAGGACGGGGGTCAGGAGAACAGCTGTGCCTGCTCTGATCACTTACATGGATGGTACGGTGCTGATAGAAAGTTTGCTGTAGGTCAGCAAAAGTGCCCAGCACCAAGACCGATGGGAGCCTGGGCTCTGCCAGCTCTGATGATCTTGCTGCTTGTGAACATCCAGGCCCCTGTGCAGAAGCAGTGCTTTAGACAGGTTCAGCAAGGAAGCCTGATAGCCCAGGTAACTATATGGGGTGCATGTCTTCTGGCTAAAGGCCCCAGTAATGAAAGTCCCAAAAAAATTAGAATAGGAAAGAACAGAAACAAACAGCTCATTTCCCTTGCATCTGAGAGCTACAGAGAACCTTCCTCGCTGGAGGTAGTGGCAGGCAATTTTCAGGTCTCTGACATATTCTTGAGCTGTCCTCAACCTATGGAAAGATTTTCTAGGGGTTTTTCTTCTCCATTTCTCCCACCGTGGTCTAGTCATCATCCTTGTTTTAGTGTTCCTATGCAATGTCAAGATGCCTTGCAGCAAAAGTTGTCCATAGACAGTTTCCAGTTAATACCCCATTGTGGATGTCCCAGTTTATCATATGATGATATTTTTTAAAGTGAGCACGAATCCTGGTAACCTTAGCCTCATCCCTTTACTGTTCCAGGTGGTAATGTCCCATTGGTTCCTAATGATGTCCCTGGCAAAGGTTTTGTCCCCCTGAATCCAATGGACAGCTCATATGGACAGTGCTTCTGGATCCAACATCATAGTTTCTGTTGTGATTTGGCTTGGGTCTCTGCTTGGCTAACTAGTGGTCATGCTGTCATTTGGAATCAATGCTGGGCTCTCTAACATGATGGACAGCTGGGGTGTTTGGAGATGACCAAAGAAAAGTCCATTAGCAATTAGTATTCAAGCAAAAAAGTAAATACATGGGCATAGACCTGCCCATGAAAGTAGGGATGACCCCATGAGTATATCTTAAGTTGTTATTCCTGGGGTCCAGAAAGCAGAAGGGAACTGGTAAGATGATCTTGACTGAGGGAGAACCAATACTGAGGATCATCAAGTGCCCTTTATTCGGTCTTTTGTGATGTGATGAAGTTGCCTTCTCACCATTTTAAAAATAAATTCTATCCAACGGTGTGGCTTTGTGCTGATTCCATGTTTTGAATCTCCAGCAACTTCAACCCATTTCCAGGCACCCTGAAACTGTGTTTAACATCTTGTGGAAGCAAATATTAATTTAAACATTATCACATGCTGAACAGTCATGGAATTGTTAAAGACAGAAATGACTTAAGTGTCTTACTAAAATGATGGACTGAGATTTATTATTTGTTGTAAAGATATGGATTGTGAATAGTTTTGTGATGAAGTGAGATATATAAATGTAGGAACAGTGTGAACTTCGTATTTAATTTGAGCAAGCTAAATCAGAGTGGCTACTTTTCATAGGATGTTTCTTGCTAAACTTAATTATTTCAATGAAAGGGAATATTAAAGATTCCTGATTAGAATTGGCAGTCAGGTTGTGTCTGAATAATAAGTGGGGATGAATTTAGTTGTTAAATGGCATTTAACCATGTGTTTAACATGAGTTCAGAGTCATGATTTAGACTTTTAATATAGATGTTGTTAAATGCAGTCTGAGAAAAGATGTTCCTGGATATTCAGGACACTTTGGGTGACTCCTACCTTAAACCAACTCTGTTCTGGAATCAGTGACTCCTGAAGATCTGTGTTCTGGATTGAGCTGTGCCACAACTTTGCTGCAGGAGGAAATAATACAGGATTTAATTTTCAATGCTCCAGTTTCACCATTGCTAGCATGGGAACAGTATCTTTACGCCTTTTTGTGTGAAGGAAAGATTGAGATTTGAATCTAGAATATCCTGAGATCATTTGCAGGTGCTATTGGACTGCAAAGTGCAATTATTTGGTTTGGTTGCTTTTATTTAATTTGAGTTGGTTTAATTGTGCTGATTTTTATATTTTCTTTTCCAGGTGAAGCCAACCAAAGACTCTGTGTACTTTGGAGCACTTCTCTTTCTCTACACAGGTGATTTCTACTTGAATATCAAATTCCATGAAGACAACTGCAGCAAGGAGCTGCCTGTCTCCTGGTTCTGCCTTCCTAGTGTCCACATCCGTGCTATGGATCCCATGGTCCAAACTAAGCTGTAAATGTCCTGTGTGCTACTTGGTTAGCCACAGTGCAGAGAAATGCTTGGCACATCCTCTTCTTGACCCCATCATGTTTCTGTCCAACCCCAGACCACAGTCCCTACTTTGGAGGAACAGCTGAACATGTTCTGAATTGGCTGATAGTCATTTGGGCAGCTGCTTTAGCTAATTTCATAGAGAGAGGGAGAGATTATAACTATGCTAGAGTATCCCTCTGTTTCCAAAAAGCCTTCAAAGCTGCTAATATATGCATTACTCTTTCAGATACTCTGTTGATATCAGTGGGTTTGTAAGGGTCTTGAGGGCTGAATTTAGGAGGGCTGAATATAACCATGTGTTTGAAGGTCTCAGCTCCAACTTCAATAATCCCATTTCAGCATTCTTCAACAAAAGTTGTATATCTGTATGAAATTCCTCCTGGCTTATGCTGGACCTATGGCATTTACCCTTGTGATGTTGTTCTCTCCCAGACTTGTTCCTGGGCTTGTTCTTTTTCACTTGCTTGCTGAGTTTTTGGTGCCTTTGGTAGGAAATAGCATTAGTGATACTTTTTCCTGTGTTGCTGAAAAAGTAGAAAATGTGCCTCCAGTTATTCTCTTCCTCCCCTGAGTCCAGTGCCACTTGTTCCTGGTAAAGTCATTGCCTTTAGTTTGGTAGATCTGTGAACAAGAAATGAAAGAAGGCAATGAAGACCTAAAGAGTTTTGTCCTTGAGAAATGAAATAAGCCAACTTTTGGGTTGCCTAGGGCTTGCCTGTGAATTTGGGCTTTCACAGTTCTGTTTTATACAATCACAAGCACCTAAAGAGCCACCAGAATTAATCAGCTGGACATAGTATCACTTTGCAGGAGTTTTTGCAAACACTCTGGTAAGATTTTTCATGCTAAAACGCTGGGCTTGATTATGTGGTTTGGGTTTTCTTTTTGTTTGTTTGTTTTTTGTTTTTAAGAATGATTAAGTTTCATTATTAGGCAATTAAAGCCATGGAATTCTTGACTATAAAAGTAGCTTCTGAATGTACTGAAAATTTAGCCTGTTGTCTTTCAGAATAATAGGGGGCTTTTTTTTTTTTGGTATAAAAAGACCAGCATTTACCCCATGTAAAGCAGGGAGATGTCTTGGCTGTATGATTAATATTGTTATTCCATGGACCATATGCTCCAAGCCTGGCTCAATCTTTTCTAAAATTTACAGCCTGCAGCTCTTAAATTTGGTGGTAGTATACTTTTGGGGAAAGATACACCATGATGTGACAGGGGTGCTCCAGTTAACTCTATGCATGCTAAATCTACATGCACAACCTCTTTGTCCATTTTTTTTTGTTTGTTCAGGCTTCATCCAAATGTGGGCACACCACCTCATGCCAGATCCTGATCTGTCCTGCTCATGTCATGGAGCACTAGCCCAGATATTTCATTCTGGTTCCCTGTGCCGTGCCCAGTTGTCCTTTTAGATGTGACTGAAGTTTTCCATAGGCATGACAGTGCTCAAATCTTGATTCATTCCATGTTTGCAAATGACTATAATGTATTCATCCTAAATATATTTCTAATTTGGGGGAACTGTAGCTATAGCATGATAGCTATATTTCCAGTGTATGCAGGGTATTATCTCTAAAAATCTGTATTGTGGCAATGTTAATCAGTGTTTGCTCTTAAGCTGTGGCTCTGTATACAGCTTTGAATGCCAGAGTGGCAGTCTTCAGTCTTAGACTGATGGAAATCTGGGACTGTACAGAAGATTTACCCACAAGGATGTACTGCTTTGTCAGCTGCCAGCATGCAATGTCCAGTTAGAAATCTGTTCCTTAGACTTGCACGGTGGTTCTAGGCCAGACATGCATGGAAAGAGGGTCCAAGCAGCTCAGTTAGCCATGTTTTTTGCATTAGTGAAGCTTGGTTGACCAGTTTGTGCCATGAGGCAGAATTCTCTGTCACTACATAGGCATATACACAGAAAAATAAGATCCCAGGAGAGCAGGAATTAAACCAGTTAATCTCCATAAAAGCTTGCTTTTGACATGTGTCTCTGTACTATGTTACACAACACTGATGCAGTGAAATCCAAATTGGGTTTTACTCAGTATTCCCAGCAGGTAATCTGCAGATGCTAGGAATACAGCTAAGGCTCTGCAAGGACCACATTGCATTTGAAACAAAAATATTGTGAAGCAGATGCTGTTGTAGTCAGGATGCTTCAGCTTACCCAGCTAAGGGATCATTTCCTCGTTTAATTTTAAGAGTGTTCTCTGAGAAGAGGAGATATTGTTCTGTGAAGCCTATACTGGGATGCAACATTCCTGCACCCTTTACTTACAAAGAATCCTGCTCCACAGCCTGCCAAAGCCGTTGGAATGGTAACAAGCTTTATTAAAACAAAAGCAAGCTGCATATTTCCAATATGCCATTATAAATCTGCCATATGTGGTCATAAATACAAGTTTTTATGTGTGAGATGACCCTTAATGGTCTATCTGTTCATTGCAGTAGACCACTCTGTCCCTTGTCAACTTTGATGTTTAGTTGCTTTTGGCATTTATGATATCTTTCCCTGTTTTCTCACACTTCTACTTGTCTTGGTGAGAGAGATGGAACACAAGAAATTCTTCCTTCTGGGGATTATTTGTGGCTTGTCCAGAAGGAGAATATTTAAGTGTTGGCGTAATTTAGAGAAAGGTGAGGGAAAGGTGCTTGAAATGAGAAGACTGCATCACTTTTGGTTTTCTTTTTAATGGAAGCTTTCACTGGGATTGCTGTCAGGGTTGGTCTTTGCAGTGCTTGAAAAAAAAAAAAGCTGATACTTTTCTGATCTACTCTCCTCTTCTGGAACTGAAAACTTGTTTTTATTTCTCTGAACCACCCAGCTATTATTTTGAACACCATGAGCCAAACTGCACCTTGTTACACAGATGTAAGTCTGATATGATCCTACTTGGTTGAATTAAAGCATTCCTAATTTAAATCACCATTGCTGAGAGCAAATGTTGGTCCAATAGATGTATCCATTGGAGAAGCGTAAGTTGTGTAAATTTAACTGTCTGAATAAATACTTATCTTGTGTTATTTACACCTCTGCCTGTCTCTTTTGTCTGTAATTATTGATAGTGTTATTGTGTGCTTTTACTGGCAATAATAACATATCTGTCGTGCTGCATTCTTTCTCTGAAGAAATGTATTTGACCAGGAACTGAAATTTCAGCTTCACTCAAACTTTCTCTTCCTAGATGAACTCAGAGCACAGTCTCCTCTGTGGTGTGGCTCCTGTGTCAGTGTCCATTAATTGTGAGCTGAGGGGAAGGAGATGTGCACTCCTGTGAAAGGTTACTTATACCTCAATGTCCTGATAATGACAATGAGGGTGGTGAAACCCTCACACAGATTGCCTAGAGAGGTAGTAAATGCTGCCCCTATACCTCAAAACATTCAAGGTCAAGTTCAATGGGGCTCTGAGCAACCTGACCCTGCTTATTGCATGGGGTTAGACTAGATGGCCTTTAAAGGTCTTTTCCAACGCTATTATGTGATTCTATGATCCTCCATCCTCTACAGAAGCAGCTCAAAGGCTGGAATGAGAACCACCCTCCTCTCTTCGGTGACCAGTGATAGATCCCAAGGGAATGGCATGAAGCTGAGACAGGGGAGCTTTAAGTTGGATATTAGGAAGAGGTCCTTGGCTGAGAGGGTGGTCGGGCACTGGCCCAGGCTCCCCAGGAACATGGTCACAGCACTGAGCTGCGCTGGGTTCAAGTGTCTGGACAACACACTCAGTCCCATGTTCTGACTTGTCTGGCCCTGTGTGGAGCCAGGAGTTGGACTTGATGATCCCTACAGGTCCCTTCCAACTCAGGAAATTCTGTGATTCTATGATTCTGTGATGATGGCGTGTATGGGGAGACTGACTGAAAGCACTTCTGTACGTACCATCTGATACCAGCCTTGTTTGACCCCCCTTCTTTTAAACAGTCCTGAGGCTCCTGCATTTGGGTTCCCAATCTAGAAGCTCTTCTGCTTTCCATAGTGACAGCCAGCTGCACTCTCCCTTACTTGGATCCTCTGGCTCCCTTCTTGGATAAGAGCACTCATCTTTCACTGAAATGGGACTATGCATCCATCCTACTTGCATCAGGCACTAGTACAGTGCTACCTGCCACCACCTTGGGATGTTCAGCATGCCTTGTAGAGCTCTGGGATTGTAATGCAGTTGTTTGTTCACAGGTGGTATTTGAAGGGTTTCCTACACATCCATGCTTTACAGAGGTTTGTAAACACTAATGCTCTTTTCTTGATACAGAACACATGCAGATCTGGACAAGTTTCATGTCCAGTGTTCAGTGATACGTATTTACTTCTGCAGGTTAGACCATTCTGGGGCTTAGGTCAAGGTCCTTGTGTTGTCCAGCATCATTTTAGCTTTCCTCTCTCACCTCATCCTTCCCACTAACTGTTCCACTCACATCTTTTCTGCTTTTCTTTAACTGGTCCCAACAGAAAGGATCAAGATGTCCATTTCTTTTTCTTCCTCTGTCCGTCCTGTGGACCTCCATCAGAGCCCTCCTGACACTTTGGTTATCTACTGAGGAAAAATAATTGCTTCAAACCCTATTTCAGTTGTTAAACTGGAGGAATTTTGCTCTCATATCCTCTCCTAAAAACATCTTGAGATATTTCATTTGAGCAGGACCTTATCTATTTTATTACCACCTGGTTTTGCTTGTTGGAGTGATACTTAGGCTCCTACATTTGTGATGCATCAATTCCACAACACCAGTGGGACTTGTGCTCTGTGTAGATGACATTTTATTTAAGATATATTGATTATTTATTGTCCCTGTGTTCCCAATTCTGCAAGATATCTAAGCATCTGCTTAGTTTTAAGCACATCAATTGATTAAGCACTGATTACAGATAACTCAGTCACAAATCTGCCTGGTTAACTTGATAAACCTGTGTCCAAATAACCCATCTGCATCTGAATCTGCAAATCTGAGATTGAGGTCCCTGTCCCATTACATTGCATGGGCCATCACCACAGGCTTCCAGAAAAACAGGTTCAAGAAGTCATGTCATCAAAATCAGGCACCGTCATTTTAATACTTGAGGGTTAGATACGTAACAAAGAGTCTTGAGAGTGCAGAAGATCCTTCCAGGAGAGTATGTTCTCAGCGTACATCTATACCAACCACAGTAATGAACCTTGGAGGCATAAATTGAGTAGACTTGCTTGGGAAGTCATGTTATACCTAAAGGCCGTGCCCAGCAGCTGCATCCTGAGACAGTGTTCCTCCACCTCCTGCTTGCAGTTTCTCTTCCAAGTGTTTCTTTTCCAAGGGCTGGTACCAGCACAGGTGCCAGTGTCCTATCAGCCTCCACATCCACAGGAAATCTCCCCAGGAACTGTTCAGAAATTACTTGGTGTAAGAGAAGACATATGTTAACAATGAGGAAACACAGCAACACTATTGTGACAAGGGAGTACTGGATCCTCTGAAGAGAAGAATTTATTACAGACCAATATACTCTGATACCATAACTGAAGAAGGATGATTTCAGCCCCTTTTCAGCATGTATTCAATTTGAGCAAAACAACATAGACACTGCCAGAAAGAAATCAGGCCAACTATTGAAACAGTTTAACAATGAGCATCTTGTTAATGACTATGAGGATGTCATCACTAATCTGTGTCAGAAATGGGGTCCTGCTGCTCTCCAAAGTCTGCTCATTTTCTTACACAGTGATCCAGAAAAAGGCTGAAGTGATGCCATGGTCAAGTTTAGGCATCCCCCTACCACCTCCTTTCCCAACAGCTCCAGTCTTGAGCTCAGATGCTATTCCCTCCCCATTCCTTTGCCTGATTCACTTCTTTACCTGGCCACACCAGGCTGAACCCATGCAATGGGTTTGGCTTGAAAAGGGGAAAGAAAAGTCAGGGGAGTGCTTTCCTTCAGTGTGCGATGGGTGAAGGGGTTACTGATGTGTGGCTCAATCACTGAACAGACTGTTGAAGCTCAGATGGTTGCATCATCCCTCACAGACACATTTACAGCCCCTTTCAGAGCAGCACAGGAGCAAATAAGCAGTGTGAGGAAGGGAGTGGAGAAACACATTGAGAAATGATAGAGGGCTACAACCAGAGGCACCTCTGCAAGCTGCCTGAAGTTAACTGAGATGAATCAAGGCCAAATGGGTTATGTAACTGCTACGACATTAAAAATAGGTTACGCTGTATATTAAGATTTCATTTATAAATTGTTTATAAAGCATTCATAAATGTTAGATGTGGTAAGCACGTTACGCACACGAATACTTTTGTGTTCTAACATTATTGATGGCTGTATATATGGCAGCTGCAGGTATTATAAATGTTAAGTCACAGCTCTGTAGACCAACAGTTCAATAGCAATATACAATAAATGATTCATCAATCACTTACACGTGTATTAAGCATTTATGTGTTCTTTATAAATGGAACCTTAATACGAAGTGTGACCTTAAGAAGTGTGAAGCAGAGAACTTTTCACCTTTCATTTTTTATTTCTTTCTTAAAAAAAACCACCAAAAAACCAAAATACCTCTCAAATCACCAGTTCAGTGATTGTTTTTTCCTTCACCTCTCTCCTGGGAGAGGTCACAGGCTCTTGAGAATTAAAAAGGGTGCATGGAATGAGTGCAGTATTTGAATGTGCTCCCATCTGCCTGCAAATATGTTTTGTGTCAGTTGGGGGCGTGGGGCTCTACCGAGGCTGAGGAATGTCACCCAAGAAAGGTGGCACCTTGCTAGCCTTTGACCCTGCTCAATCGGATGTCTGCAGATCCCTGGAGGAAGCACAAGAGCAAAGGTGAGTGTAAAGTAAGTCAAAAGCAGACAAGAAGAGCTGTGAAATGAGACTTGAATTTAAATCAACAAAATAAATCTAGAAGCCAGCTCTGTTGGCATGGGAGATGCCACCAGAGAAGGTGCCACCATTGCAGAACCTCAGCAGAATGCAGACTATGTAAGAGGTTTCTCCTTCCCTACCTTCAATGCAAAAAAACCACAAAAGCTGGAGGAAGGTGTAAAACTTGCCCATCACACCCCAGTTCTCACTCCCTTGCAGAGCTGAGCCCCTTGAGACTCTTTATAAGTGGAAGAGATGCAAGGTGCTCCTGTCTTTACACACTTGGCTGACATCCTGTCCAGGGCAGTGCTTTTACAAGTCCCCTGAGGAGGACATTGAAGGGAGCTGGCCCAGGTCTGTAGCCTTTGAATTACACATAGATACTAGCCATTTCTGTGTGGTGTCACCCACCGTGCATCAGGTAAGTCATGTTTCTTACCTGAAATGCCTGTTTTTGGCCAGCAGCTATAGCAAGATGAATAGTTGAGACAGAGACATCCTCTTATCAGACCATTGTATCTGGGTGACACAAATCTCCCTGCTCTCCCATCAAACACAGATAAAGTTAGACAATATGTTTAAAAGTTTAAAAGAACCTAAGAAGACACCCATGCATGTAAATAGCGTGACCACAGGAGCCTCATTTATTTGGAGGTGGACTGTCAGGGAAGACAGCAGGCCTGCTAGCTGCCTAGCTCTCGTCTTCCAAGATTTAGGCTCTGACAATATCCTCCTGTTCCCATAAGACAGGAAAAGTTCCTCATGCTGAGAGGAACTTAATAATCACATTCTCAAAATACAGTGGCCTTCTGATAGGGGTACAGGCTACCCTAAACCAAGAGCTAATTATGGGAAGGTATTTGGGAGTAACGGAACAGGGTAAGAACCAACCATAATAAGATGGTCAACACAGCAGGTGTGAGGATGCTTTTAGGCATCAAAGGTAAACTAAGGATGTTTAGCTATAAGATATGTTTATCAGAACTCGTTATAATTACTAACCAGTCAATATGGTGTGAACAGTGTGTGTAACCAATTAGCAGTTTTTTAGCTTGCCACGTTTGCAGTAATAAAGGTATATAATCTGTGTGATTTCACCCAATAAAATGGCTTCATCTGAAATTCATATCGAATTGCGTGTTGCTCTCTGTCAGTCATCACAGTGGGCTAGAGCAAAACCCTTTTCTTCTCCATCCAGGGTGCAGTTCTGTGGGGGCTAGATTTGCATGCAGGCTCTACAGCACTGCTGTGCCACAAATACCAGGACTGCAGCTCATTCCCAGTATTTTTCCTTTTTGGTATGCACACCATCAGCCAGATGCACACTGACCTTCTGGGCGAGCAGGGCATCACGCGGTATGTCAGCAAGGAGCCACATGATGGGGAAATACAGGTCTCCTGGGGACCACGGATGTAAAACGTCCAGGGGAAGAAGGAAACCTGGTGAAGCTTTATCTGGGCTTTATGCAAACCCATTCTGATGAGACCCTCAGCTGAGAGGCCTTTTGAGCTGTTCCTGAATGAATACAGTCATATTTTCCCTCTTTTCCCCACACCCCTTGCTGCACAGTAGATAAGGCAGAAGTGTTTTGGCAGCTGGGAGGTGATGCTCTATCTGTTTGCACATATAGGATACTAATGGAAATGTGCCACCCATCACTGTTACTGGGGTTTAGCTTGCCTCTGCTCATTTTGCTGGGGACATCAGCTGGTTCTTTTGGTGGCAATGCAAACAGAAGGGATCAGATCACAGCTCACAGACCAGGTAGACATTTGCATTCAAAACTGAAAAAGCATCTGTATCAACTTTCCTTACAGATGTTGCTGCTCAAGGCTCTGTTACAAGGCTTGGCTGCAAACCTCTTTCCCCCCGTGCCTCTTCAGATTTTCTATTTCAGGATTTTTTTGCTGAGATCAGATTTATATATTTTGTAATACCTCACTCTTCTTTGTGTCACTTCTCTGCAGCTAGACTGTACTGTATTGTCCACTTGACCTAATGACTGGTTTCTGGCTTTGGAGCAGTCAGAAGTAGGTGCTGCAGATGAAGTTCACCTGAAAACATAAGATTTTTTAGGTGCATCCTTCACATGCTCATGCCTTCTCCACCTCCTGCCATGCTCTGCTGCCTGCTTTATTTCAAGATGGGGAACCAGAAGGAGAATAAGAGTCCTGCCTGGCACATTTGGTTTGAATTAGCCCACAACACTGTTGTCCTCTCTTCCCTTATACATCAGTCCTCTCACCATCTCCCAACCAACACACAGGGTAGAGTCTAGCTTCTGGTGACATTGGTGCATTGAGGAAGAGTGAGTAGGAAAGGAGATTTAGTATCACCTTACTACCTCCTGCAAAATCCTTGTTTTGTTGCTTAGTGACAAAATCTTTATGCATAGTCCCAGTGCTATATGTAAAATACTGAATGCCAAGCAAAAAGTTAAACTTCACTAAACAGCACTTCTCCCTGCTCAGGGCTGGTGATGTGGCTCCTAGTTCCTCTTCCAAACACTAAAGGGCACATCAAGTCCTAGTAATACAGACTGGCACAGGATTGACCCCCCAGCTCCATGGCAGTGTGGTGCTTTGCTGAAGCGGTGGTGGTGGTAGTTTTGGCCTCTCTGCCGTATTTGGGACATCCTGAATACTGTTAGTGTCCAGGCGGATGGGATCTGGGGGCAGATTCAGGCTACCTAAGCATTCAATATCCATCAGAATATCCAGCAGAGCCCAGGAGTTTGAGATGGCTGTCTCACACATGTGTAAACACAGCCTTGCTTAGCTCAACCTGAAGTTTATTTTTACTCCACAGTCTCTCCCAGGAGGAAACACTTCAGCATCTCTATTTCTCACTTCCACCTGAAGATGTAAAGACAAGTCCTAGCTGTTTTCAAGCCTACACCTTGGTGATACTATAATTCACATTAAGAGAGGAGGCTGTGGAGCTATTTGTGGTGCAATCCTGACAGCTGCAGTGTGTACAAAGCCCAATTACTCAATCAAGGGAGTACATTGCCCTGCCCCATGTCCTACCCTCAACTTTTGGACTGCTTGGGGAGTCAAAAAAAATCCAGTATAACATAGAATAGCATAGCACATTATAGATTAGAAAAGACTTTCAGTTGGGAGGGCCTTACGGTGGTCATCTATTCCAAGTGCCACTTCAGGGGTAACCAAAAGTTAAAGCACATTATTAAAGGCATTGTCCAAGTGCCTCTTAAACACTGACAGGCATGGGGCATCTCTCAGTAAAGAAATATTTCCCCACTCCACAGTATCAATCAGCAATGTCAATCAGCAACAACTGATGAATCAGGATCAAGCCACCCCCTCCATAGCAGACAGTAGCAGGGAGAGATAGAAAGGATTTTCTGTGCTTCCTCAGCATCTCCTCTTGGATAGGAACAATTAGCAGCCACTCTTCTGTCGCTCCGACAAAGCAAAACTGGGAGTTGCAGATCTGACCTCTAGCTTGTGACACACCTTGTTATATTGGTACTTGGATGTGTGAGATAAATTAGCCAAAACCAAACCACCAGCAAAATCCCCCAGCTGTATCAGGGAGAAATGCTCAGGGATGGATGCCTGATTCAATTGCAATGAAGCGGCTGCTGTATGAAAATGCATATTTCATGGGCTACCTGTGACTGACAATGCACCAAATATATTTTGGACGGTCTGCCTTGCTAGTAAACTCTGCCTAATCGACTCCAGGGACTGAAGTGGTTGCAGCAGCCTTGGCTACACCAACACAGTATTCCATTTTTGTCTCGTTTGATACCATTTCATACAAGGCAGCACACTCAGCCAAGAGCTGCATTGCTATTCTTATAACAAAAGAAAGATCTCCTCTCATTTTAGGTGAAGTCTCCATTTGCATTAAGAATGCCCAGGGGATGTGGATACATGAACACACTTCATCCGAGGGAAATGTTGAGCTGGGTTCTTGGTAAGACCCAGCTCATCTCTCTTAGAAAAAATTTAAAAAAACCCCAGTTAAGGCTGTAGCAACACTTTCTTTTTTTCCCCCTGTCACGCTGGGCAGCAAACCCGCGCTTGAGATGGTGCACAGGAGGGCTGTAACAGCAAGAACATGCCTCTGGAATGGATTTAGAGATAATAAGAAATCATCTTAATGCGACTGTTGAATGTACAAGGGATCTGGTAATAGTTATCACAGGTACACTTTCATTAACTCCCTTTAATTTAAAAGCTCAGTGTTTGCAGCAATCTTTTACAGTCAAGAAGAAGTCAAATCAAATAATAATAATAATAAAAAAAAAGAGAAAGTGCAGTGCTGCTGCTTCCCCCAGGAACTGTACAGCACAGCCTGAAATCCATGTGCAATGATCCCCCCAGCAAGGTCCCACAGCCCTTTGATGGGCCAGGTGGGCACTGCTAGTCCTGTGGTGCCACTGAAACACCCTGTGTCATCCATTACCCCCTTTATCTCTTTACAGCAGGGACCCACACTTGCTGCATACAAACGGGGCTTGGGTGGTACCCTTCCAGTGAGCAAAACACAAGTGACAGCACCCACCACGTCAGCAGAGCTGAAGCTTTTCCCCACGCTCTGGATGAGATAGTAAACATGGTCCAGGCTTGGGGCAGTAATTTTCCTCCACTGGCTGTAACCTATGTTCATGCCTATTGGATAGAGGGAGAAAAAAGGAAAAAAAAATGGTAGTTTAATACCCAAGCTTAGTATTTCTGCAAGAAAAACCTGAATTGTATAATAGGGATGCTATGTAACTCTCCTGAAAGTTAATAAACGATTCGACCTACTCAATGCATTAGCTGCATGAATCAATAAACATGCCAGAGAAATCAGAGATTTCAAACAAAAGCCCACAGCTTATGAAACTTGTGATTGCTGAGTGGGGGGGGGGGGAGGGGGGAGACAGACCATAGCTTCAATACAACATTATCCCCCCTTCCCCCCTGCACTCCCCACCCTCCATCTGAAGAAGTTACACTCAATGCTGGCAGTGAACAAGGAGAGAAGGTGACCCAGCTACGTGTTGGTTGAGTTTACAACAGCTTGCTGATCTCTGCCCCTAGTTTTCCTGTGAGCACTTCAGCTTTATGAAAGACTTCATACATATTCAGGGATTTCAGAGGACACATTCCAGGAAGGCTGTAGGAAATTTCAGTGCAGTGATGGAGTATCCCTGTGGCTGCAGTAGGAAATGCCTTTATTTGCGGAAGCAGGATGAGGGGTGGGGGACACAGAAAGGAAAAAATAGTTTGGTTCAGGAAAGGTTTATTAAAGGAAAATAACCTAACTGTTAGATGCTATCAGTGTTGTGAATCACACACCTTTCCAGCTTGGCTTCAATAGAGGACTGATAGCAGCACCCTGCTCTGTAGGGAATGTGGTGTCACAGCGTGGTGACCTTTGGGGACAGTTGGGGGGGGTTAGGACTAAATGTGTGATAGTTGTTTTGTTTAATGTGTCCCCCACCTTGCCATTGATACTTCTGTTGCAGGTGAATTATTAAGGGAAGTCATCATTCTGGGGTTAACTGAAAGGGTTTTATTAATGATCAAACAATGGTCAAATGGTAATTAATTGAAGATTGAAGGAAAATCAAATGGTAATCACATAGTTATTAAGCAATAATTGAATGTTAGTTAAACAGTGATTTAACAATGATCTGACAATGATTTAAATTATTTAAATGATAATTTGGTTGGTGATTAGGCAATGATTTAGACAGTGACTTCAACAATGGTCAAACTACTATTTGCAATACTTCTAATAAATAAGCTATAGCTAGATATATATAAATGCTACTAACATACAATATACTTACAAGCCCAATGTATAATATCACTTACCTCATTCTGGATATCAGGTGCTGGGTAAGGGTTGTCTCAGTCTCAAGGAATAACCTTGACAGGCCTCCCTGCTAAGGGAAGATCATGGCTGTGCAGGCTGCTGATAGACAAGAGAGCCCAACTGACTCAAAGGAGCTACAGAATTTTTTGAAGTGATTGATTTGTAGTCAAGCCTCTAGATGTTGTAGTTTTGTCTATCCCAGCTCAGGCTGCTGCTGTTAGCTCCTGAAACATGACAGGTAGCAGGACAAAGGCACAACAACCCCACTGAGGGATGTTGAAGACTGCAATTTGGCAACAATCACTGCCCCCACCTGCTGGGGGTGACTGTTAAATGGCCAGTGGCATAGGGCTGTGGTGGGAGTTGTTGTGTGGAAGCTGGTCTGGTCTACTTCTGAGGGAGAGCAGTACCTCAGAGCCTGTTTGGGGTCTTGGGGCAGTGGATGCTGCCTGCAGTTGGGAAGCTGCTCTGGGAGATGGATAAAGGTGGGCTGGGGCAGCCTTTGGCATCCTGTAGCCCAAAGAGAGGCAGGTGGGGCTAGCAAGGTGAGAAGCTGGGGAGGGCTGTTGCAGGCTGCTAGGGACAGTGGTTGTAGTTTTGCATGGTGGGGTTCTGGTGGAGGAGGGAGTGCTGCAGTGGTGGCTTCTGCAAGAAGCAGCTGGAAGCTTCTCCCAGGTCTGACAGAGTAAAGACCAGTGGCTCAAGTAAACACCACTGCTGACCAAGGCCAAGCCCATCAATGATGGTCACAGCACCCCTGGGAATCACATTTAGGAGAAAAAAAGTGCAAGAAGCTGTTTTTTGCCACCAGAGAAGAGAGCGAGAAAATGTAAGGAACTGTGCAGACACCAAGGTCAGTGAAGAAGGGGAGGGAGAGGTTACTCCAGGTGCCAGAGAAAAAGATTCCCCTGCAGCTTGTGGAGAAGACCATGGTGGAGCAGGTGGAAACATATGGAAGATGCTGTGACCTGCATTGGAGCAAGCTCCTGGCATGACCTGCAGCCCTTGGAGAGAGAGAGAGTGGCCTACACCAGAGCAGGCTTGCTTGGGGACCTGGTGACTCCATGGGGAACCAGGCTGGAGCAGTCTGGGCCTAAGGGACTGAGAGATCTTCTGTGATTTTATGACTGCACCCCATAGCAGTGACCCGTGCTGGGGTAGCTGAAGCCCTGTGGGAAAGGACTCACGTGGAGAAGTTCATGAAGTCCCAGTGGGTGGGACTGAATGCTACTGCCTGCAGCAGGGGACTGAAACAGGGCTGTGCCTTGTTGGACAACCTGGTGGTGGGTTGGACTTTATGGTCTTAGAGGTCTTTTCCAACCTTAAAAATTCTATGATTCCTTAGTTCCTGAGAAGATGCAGCTGAGTGCAGTTCTCACAGGTTGCACAGCAGAGCTGATTCAGTCAGGGACATTTGTCATTGGTACCTGAACCAAAGTGCTGTTCACTCAGACTAGGGGCATCCCTCACAACTTCCCATACCCTTTCTGCTCTGAACATGGGTGAGCAACAGACAAGACTTGTGGTAACACTGACAGAAGAGGGACAACACTGAGGTTCAACACTGCCAAGTGTCAGGGGTTGCACTTGGGCTGGAAGAATCCCAGACATAGATACAGACTGGGAGAAGAGCTGCTTGAGAGTAGCCCTGCTGAGAAGGACTTGTGGATTCTGGTGGATGAGAAACTTAACATGAGCCAGCAGTGTGCTCTTGCAGCTCGCAAGGCCAATGGTATCCTGGGCTCCATCAGAAGAGGGGTGGCCAGCAGGGACAGGGAGGGGATTGTCCCTCTCTACTCTGCCCTCGTGAGGCACCAGATCTGGGGCCCCCAATACAAGAAAGATGGGGAACTGTTGGAGAGGGTTCAGAGGAGCCACGAAGATGATTAGAGGGCTGGAGCACCTGCCCTACAAGGAGAGGCTGAGGGAGCTGGGCTTGTTCAGCCTGGAGAAGAGAAGGCTGCAGGGAGAGCTCATTGCAGTCTTCCAGTACCTGAAGGGAGCAGAGAAACAGGAGGGGAATCAACTTTTTAAAAGGGCAGACAATGGCAGGACAAGGGTGAATGTTTTAAAGCTGAAGGAGGGAAGGTTTAGATTAGATATTAGGGGGAAGTTTTTTACAGAGAGAGTGGTGAGGGGCTGGAAAAGGCTGCCCAGAGAAGTAGTGGATGCCCCGTCCCTGGAAGTGTTCAAGGCCAGGTTGGATGGGGCCCTGGGCAACCTTGTGTAGATCCAGGCCTGAGGATGGAGACCCTGCCTGTGTCGGGGGGTTGGAGCTCTATGATCCTTGGAGTCGTTTCCAACCCATGCCATTCTATGATTCTATGAAATGGGTAGAATATATAAAGATTGAAATTAGGATCCAGAGAGAGAGAGGAGGGGAAGGTGAAGTAAATAAAACAGCACCTGCCATGCGTGTGAAGTGATGTGGAGCTCTTCGGTACGTAGGGACCTTGCCTTAAGATGTTTAAAGACATCTAGCAAGCAGCCCAAGCCTGAAGGCCCAGGTGACTGGCTTCCAGCAGCTTTTCTTTGGAAGCTGAAGCCCATGCAAGAACAAACTGATTCATGGAGCTGGAGGGAGAGGAAGCAAGAGGTGTAAGGGGGTTATGGCATGGACCCAGGAACAGATTATCCCTCCCTTCTCCAAGGTGCATGATGACCATTCTGACCCTGCTCCAAACACTTATCCTGAAAGGAGCTTCTGTACTTCCCTGTGCCCGTGCTGAGTCTCTGGAAGGACCAGAGCTTGGATGCTGGGGCAGGAGCACCTCTGGATGGATGTCCTACTCAACCAGGGAAGTGTTGGGGTTAGGCCCTGTCTGGCTAGGGCATCATGGACATGGGGGACTTCTTGGCTACTGTTTAAGTGAAGACAGAAATTCTTTTGATATGTATTACTTTTTCCCATTGAGCTGCACAACTGACCTACAAGGGTACAATTCAAAATAACCTGCAAGAAGATTTGTGTGCTCTGTAGCATATTCAGATAAGGATATCTCTGGGATTGGCTTTCTTTCATTCTATTCATCCTTCTCCTGACACTGCCATAGTAAGGCTGTAAGGACACACTCAGATCACACACACAGAAAGCTGATGTCTTTCTCCACCCATCACAGAAGATTGTAGATGTTTCTATCTGGGCCTACCTGGTAGAAGCAGAAGTTCCAGAGTTAGGAGTTTTTAGGGGGTACAATATTAATGCCCAGGTACTTGTGGTAGTTGCAGAGGAAGGAAATATGTATCAATGAGTGTCTTCTGGTTGTGCTCTCTGTGGCGTATCCTGGACATCCCCTTCCCCTTTGCTGGCCTTCACATCATCACTCGCTTGAGCAGAAACTCACATTGGCTATGGCACAGGAAATTTGGGATGAGGGACTTCTCTGGACAAGAGAGCTGAGATCTCTTCTTCCTGAAGGCAAAAATTAAATGGCCATTATTCAACAAGATGTATCAGTTTGCAGACAATATCCTAGTAAGTGTAAGGACCAAACATCAGTAAGACTGATTTACTGACAGATAAAGAAATTATTTTATGCTAAAAACACTGTCTGGAGAAAGGACTTGGCAAGGAAATCTGGGTCAAAACCAGAACATCTCCATGCTGCATGAAATAATGGTGAACACAGTCAATCTGGAGTTTTCTTCTTATGCTGGAGCCCTCTCAGGGCTTGTCTGGGCATGGCAGCCTGAAGGACACCTCTGTCTCCTCTCCAGCACCTGTGTCATTTTCTCACCTCTCTTTTCTGGTTTGTTGCCAATCTGTTTTAGCTCCACCTGCCATGTGAAGTGATGATATCCCCTTTGCAGTTGGGTATCAGGGCCCTCTGGGCCCACAGGAACAGAGAGGCAGACATCTTAAAAATAAATGTCAAAGACCAAGCTTCAACAGAGAAGCCAGGCAGGCCTGACCCCAGCTCTCAAAAAGTGTGTTGTCATTCATCTGAAGGTCTCCAATCTTCAGTCTGAGCAGCAGAACAGGCCTCTCAATGGAAAATTGCTCTAAGAAGGCTTCTATCTTTGTGAAACCCAACCCACCATGGGCTGTGACCCCTACAAAATATTTCATTATGGGAAACAGCTGATCATATAAACCCTTTTCTCTCAACCTCTAATTCTTTGCCCCAGGCTCAGCAGGAGCTGCAGAGCCATCAGATTTGGAGTCTGAAAAGTGGAATTTAATCTATTTTCTCTTGCAAGGAGCTCTGTAGGAGACAGCTGCCCCAAGACTGAGTTTCATTCTACTGAATGCAATTTTTCACCATCCCTCCCCTAACTGGTCGGTGTGGGGCAGCTTTTACTGCTGAGGGTTATCCCTTGAATCATTTGTCAGCTTTGGCTGCATGTCTGCAAGGATGTTCTTCAGTGAAGGATGTTGGCTTGTTAAAGGACTTTGCAAACCTACAAGTCTCTGAATATTGGGGGTTTTGCAGCAAAAGCACCTGTGCTACCAGAAACTCTTGCAGGCTTCAAGTCCATTGAAGGATCATGAGGAACACAAGTGTCACTGCATCCCTCCATGAAAGCTGGAGGAAGCCTGCCCCCATTCAAGGGGGAGCTGGCACGTGGATTTTGTCTGAGCAAGCTGTAAAGGATTTCTTAGCCTTACAGTGTCTCGTCCATATGCTGCAGAGTGGCTGGCACACATGTCTTGGCAGGGTGAGTCACACCTGTACTCCTCTTTTAAACACAAGGCACTACATACAGAATGCTCTTGGGGTGGTTTTGGCAAGCAGCTTCATTCTGGTACCCCCTCTGCATCCTCCCTTAGCTACGGCACCTTGTGTAACTGAGAAATATGGCATATTTATCCCATACCTCAGGCCGTCTCTATGCTCTTTCACTGTACCTTGGAAACCAAACTTCTATTCTTGCCAACAAATCACTTTCAGACGAATGGGGGAGTGTGTGGTAGCTTGGATTTCTTTCTTTCTTTCTTTCTTTTTTTTTTAAAGAATTTTTTTGCAATCTAAGAAAAGACTTGAGGATCTATTTTTAAAGATTATATCCCCCCTCCACCCACTGCACTGCAACAACTGAACACTTTGGCTTGATGAGAATATTAGTAAAGCAGTCACAATCTGTAGGGTGCACTTCTTAAAACTACATTGCATAATGGGACAAGCAGTGAGCATAACAAAATAGTGCAATAGGGGCCAGGATTTTCTGTAGTATGTGAACTAAAATGACCTGTCTTCAGCCAGGATTGATCACCACCTGGTTTGCAATAACCCACCCCCTGACCTTTCCTGTTTTTGTCTCCCCAGATTTAAATCCATCTATCCTAGAGGTTTGCTAGAGGGTGGTTAAACAATGTTTTGTGGGAAATGTAACTGCTAAAACAATCTCTTTCTGTTCCTTGATATATTTTGGTATTTAAGGAAACCAATAAGTGCAGCAATGGCAATGATACGCCGATTTGAAAAGTACGTTTTTTTCATAAGAGTCTGGGGGAATTGCATTAGATCTAATAAAATCCTATAGGACTTCAGTGAGGAAAATAACTTTAAAATGTTCTTAGTAGTATTGTCAATAGTATTCTGAGATCTGCAGTGTAAACAAATAAGGCACAAGGAGAAAAAACTTCCTTTTGATTTGGTTGAAGGCTACTGTGTTCAAGGAAAAAATATAGCACTTTCTAGATTTTTATTGAAAGTCCTTGGGAATCAAACACCCACCCGGGGTGTACTCAGTGATTAATGCTGGTCATGTGCTATTTATCCCTTAAAATGTAATCACAAGCTGATTATTTTGTTCAACACATTTTTGGTGATTTGATTAAGAAGCTGCACGGACTTAACAGATTCAAAGGAAAACACATGGAAGAAGAGTTGAAAGACAAAGGTTGCCGCTAGGTAAGAATGTTCTTGGGACCTCAGTATAACCAAATATCTCTGATTAAGATTCAGCTTTCACAGCACTTTAGGCTCCTGTGTGTTTGCATCTATCTTAAAAGAAGTGGACTAAGTTGATGGGGGTAAGTGAGCGAATCTGGCCTTATTCTGCAGACCTTTGTGCAGCTAGAAGAAACAACTTTGCACTTCAGGTCTACAGAACATGTAGGAGAGAAGGGAAAGAAAAGGAGAAAAAATTGACATGATGTTTAAAATTTGAAAAAGAAATGTGTTCATTCTGAGCTGAGCTCCCCACTTTGAACACCCACTCTTTATGCCTGCCATGGCATCCAGCAAACAGGAACCTTTGGATAATAATTATAAAATAATGGTGTTTATGTGGCTCTTTGCATTAGTATGTAATGAAGCACATTGAAAGATGGGTATGTCTGACTATCCTTGCTACTGAGAGGGCGTACAAGAGCACAGAATAATCTTTCTCTTTTGATTAGCTAGCAACCACAGCACAACTAAGTCCTGGGATGGATGTTCTCTACCTGTGCTGACCTATGGAAGGGTTGAAGCTACTTATTTTCTAGGGACACAGTGCAAAAAAGAAAGATAATTTCTTTATCAACAACTTTCTGCCTCTCTTCTTTCTCAGGTGTTTTTGGTTGTTTGGTTTTTGTGAGGTTTTTTTAAGGGCTAAAATGTGACAATGACTGCTGAGATGTCCTCTCTGTCAAGTGTTAGATATGAAAGTCTTGAAAGAATCTTGTGAGAACCAGGAGGTACGTCTGAATTAGCCATAGAAAAGCTGTGAGGTGTATGTCTGAAAACCTGCTGGCCTTATGCTGGCAATTGAGGGAAGCAGAAGAGATCGTGCCTGCATATGAATGCAGAACAGTTGATGTGAAAATGGAAGCTTATCCTAATTAACTGAGTGAAAGCAAATTCAATTTGTCTGGCAACATGTGCATGTTGGATTCGGTTTGCCTAATAATGGTCTGAGTTTAACCCTGTTAAGAACTGGGATCCAGGACATAATGCCTTGAAGTTGATGGGAGCTCACCCATGAGGTGCCTGTCCCTGTCTGAGGGAGCAGTTTGTGAAGAATCATAGAATACAAGATGAGGCAAAGAGTTCCCAACTTTGCAGTGTGCCAACTAGCTTTAAGATTAGAGAGACTGACTGTGTTGAGCTTAAAAGATGGTTAATGTTCAGAGGTCCACAGACAGCAAATGATCTTTGGCACTTTTTGGCTTTGCATGGGCTGAGATGACATTCAAATGTCCTTTGTTCAGCCTGCTACCTGGATGACAGGAGAGGGGGTTTGACAAGCCTTGAAAGTAGCTGGTGGTTTAGCCTGGGAGCTTAAGACAAGGTGAACTTATTAATGCAAAAATCACTTTTTGCAGAGTCCTGTCATTCACAGTCTCTCTGAAAGCTATTTGATTTGCAGGGAATTGTTCTGTTGTTTTTTAAACTGTTTCTCCTGGAGCTGGTTCTTCTTTGCTTCCCAAGTATTGGCTGAGACACTCTGATTGAACAGATGCCTCCATCTGTGCTTTCCGTGCCACATTCCTTTCTCATCAGCTCTCTCTTGCTCTCTTCTGTGGTCCTATTCCTACCTTCCACCATTTGCCACCTTTTGGATTCTTCTCCCCACTATGGCAGAAGACAACATCAGTTAAGGACCTTTGCAGTGTAATGGCTCTCTCTAAGTAGCTTTTTATTATCTGTCCTATACTCCTTGCCTCCAGGCCTTTGTCAAGACAGTGGTCTCCCAGTCCTCTCCTGCTTTTCCTGGCCATCGTACCACCATGCATTCTGTCCTTCTCTCTTCCATTTTCCACTGGAGCCATACTGAAATTTATACTCTTTTCACAGTGCATCCAATCAGTGACTCCCCTGGATCCATGGATGTCTCCAGCATTTCTAGGTGGATATTTTGTAGGCGCTCCACTTTCAGAATGCTCCTCCTGATTCATTGCTGCTTCTTGAACAGAAGAATATCTTATGCTGCACTGTTGGCTGAGATGGATGATGCAGGACTTTTGTTTTCTCTCTGCCAGGTCTAAAGCAGGGCTGTTCTCAAACCACTGAAACCCAATACACAGGTGTCATGTTTTGAGTTTGGCCTCCAACCTTTGCCCTCTCCAAATGACCAGGCTACCAAACTGATGCACTGCTTGAACTAGCAGCTGTACCTGAGAGTTTTCATTCCTTCCTGTCTGAAGGAAGCACATGCATGACAACTGAGTGATCAGGCCCAGGTAACGTGGGTTTATGAAAGGCAGGTCCTGCCAAAACAACTTGATTGCCTTCTATGACAAGGTGACCTGCTTATTGGATGAAGGAAAGGGCCTGGGGGTGTTGGGTGATTGCCAACTGAATATGAGCCAGCAGTGTGCCCAGGTGGCCAAGAAGGCCAATGGTATCTTGGCTTATACTAGAAACAGCGTGGCCAGTAAGTCTAGGGAGGTGATTGTGCCCCTGTACTCAGCATTGGTGAGGCTGCACCTCGAGGGCTGGGTCCAGTTCTGGGCTCCTCACCATAAGAAGGACACTGAGGTCCTGGAACGAGTCCAGAGAAGGGCAACCAGGCTGTGGAAGGGGCTGGAGAGCAAACTTTACAAGGAACAGCTGAGGGAACTAGGGTTGTTTAGCCTGGAGAAGGGGAGGCTGTGGGGAGACCTTATTGCTCTCTACAGCTACCTGAAAGGAGGTTGTAAAGAGATGGGTGTTGGTCTCTTCACCCAAGTGACAGGTGATAGGACAAGGGGGAATGGCCTCAAGCTGCACCAGGGCAGGGTCAGATTAGACAGTAGGAAAAAGTTCTTCACGGAAAGGGTTGCTGAGTATTGGAACAGGCTGTCCAGTGAGGTGTTTGAGTCACTGACCCTGGATGTATTTAAAAGGCAAGTAGATGAGATGCATAGGGTTATATTTTAGTAGAGGGTGGGTATGGTTGGAGTCAATGATCACAAAGGTCTTTTCCAACCTAGTGATTCTGATTCTGAAGGTTTTAAGGTGTGAGAGAGTCTAACTCTTTCCATTTCTGTTGGGAGATGCCTACAGTAGTTTTGGATGTCATTAAAATAATAGAGGATGAAGATAATTTCTCCCTGAAGCACAAAGTAAGAGGTTTAAACTAAATTTGAAGAGAGAATGGGATATATGCAAGCTTACTAGAGACTTTGAGCAGAATGGTTTAGTGAGAGGTGTCCCTGCTCACGGCAGGGGGATTGGAACTTGATGATCTTTAAGGTCCTTTCCAACCCAAACCATTCTATGATTCTGTGATTCTATAAGTCTGAGGCTAAGTGATAGGCCAGTGTTTGGTAAGCAGTGTGCTAGTGAGGGCCTTCTGTCTGCCATCTCAGTGGAGGGAGGAAATGGAGAGCCATGCAACAGAAAAAACACAAGGGTTATTGATGTGTTAGAAACTATGAAAGAGCCTGAGAAATTTTAGGTAGGAATTAGGGCTTCTCTTCTAAAAAAGGTGGTGGGATCAGTAGACCAACTGAAGTGCCTCTACACCAATGCATGCAGCATGGGCAACAAATAGGAGTAGGTGAAAGACATTGTGCCATAGGAAAACTATGATATAGTTACCACCCCAGAAACCTAGGGGGATGACTCACACAATTGGAATGCTGCAATGGATAGCTACAAACTCATCTGAAGGGATAGGCAAGGAAGGAAAGGCAGTGGGGCTGTCCTGTTTGTTAAGGAGTATGTTGACTGTTTAGAGGTCGCTGATGGTGATGATAGGGTTGAGTGTTTATGGGTAAGAATCAGGGCATAAGCCAACAAGGCACATAACATGACGGGAGTCTGTTATAAACAGGATGCAGAAACAATATTCTTTAAGCAGCTGGGAGAAATGTCCTGATCACTAACTCTTGTTCTCACTGGGGACTTCAACTTACCAGATGTCTGCTGGAAACACAGTGCAGAAGAGAGAAAATGGTCTAGGAGGTTCTTGGACTGTTTGGAAGATCAGTTCCTGAGACAGCTGGTGAGCCAACCAGGGAAGACACTCCTCTGGAACTGTTGCTTATGAACAGAGGACTTGTAGGTGATGTGATGATTGGAGGCTCTCTTAGGCATAGTGATCATGAAATGATAGAGGTTTTGATTCTTGGAGTAGTAAGTTGGGAGTCAGCAGAACTGCTGCCTTGGAATTCTGGAGGGCTGGCTTTGTGCTGTTTAGGAGACTGGTTGGCAGAGTCCTTTGTGAGGCAATCCCAAAGAACAAAAGAGCCCATGAAGGCTGGAAATTCTTTAAGAAGGAAATCTGAAAGACAAAGGAGGAGGCCATCCTCATATGCTGGTCTGGCTGAACAGAGAGCATTGGCTAGAACTCAGGAAAAAAATAAGGAAACATTATGGCCTTTGGAAGAAGGAGCAGGAAACTCAGACGGGACTACAAAGCTGTCTATGAGGGGAGAAAATTAGAAGAGCCAAAGCCCAACTAGAACTTAATGTGGCTACTGCCATAAAAAACAATAAAAATGTTTCTCTAAATCCATTAGAAACAAAAGGAGAAATAAGGAGTAGTCCTTAGTCTTTAACAGTAAGACCAGTTGTTCTCTAGGTACCCAACCCCAAGAGCTGGAAGACATGGTCAGGAAGTACAGTGAAGCCCCCAAAATCCAAGATGAAATGTTTAGTGACCTGCTACATCACTTAGATGCACACTATGGACCCACACAGGATCCATCCAAGGGTACTGAGGGAGCTGGGGGAAGTGCTCATCAAGTCACTTTCCATCACTTATCTGCAGTCTTGGCTAAGTTGGGCTTGTTAAGCTTGGAGAAGAGAAGGCTCCAGGGGAACCTTATAGCAGCCTTCCAATACCTGAAAGGTGCCTATAAGAAAGCTGCGGAAAAACTGGTCTCAAGGACATGTAACAATAGGACAAGGGATAACATTTTTAAACTTGAAAGGGGAGATTTAGGTAGGATATTAGGAAAAAGTTCTTTTATATGAAGTTGGTGGATCATTGGAACAGATTGCCCAGAGGTAGTGGAGATTCCATCCCTGGAGGCATTCAAGGTCAGGCTTGATGGGGCTCTGAGCAACTTGATCTAGTGAGGATGTCCCTGCTTACTGCAGGGAGTTGGACCTCTAAAGGTGCCTTCTGACCTTACACATTCTATGATTCCACGATGCTATGACAAGCGCAGATTCAAGCCATATACACCTCCAGCACATTCAAGACTTCATAGGGACTTCAGCTGATAATGGTTTTACACAAAAACCCCTGGAAGTTCATAGCCAGGGTGTCTTTTTTAAAAAAGCAGCATAACATTGGGAAAAAAAAGTTGTTTACAGTGACAGAGGAAACTCCTGCAGCAGGGAAGGAGCCCAGTGTAGACTCAACTACAGCAGGGAAATTTTGGCAATTATTGCATCTGAGTGAGATGAAGAGGCTTCTGGAGCATCATGTGGGACATGAGGAAGGTACCATGGGAAAGAGGACAAGCCAATGCCACACTGACTTCAGCTCAGCGGAGACATGATAGAAGCAGAATTTCAGCTGCTCACGTCTCTGAGATTACCCCATATTACAGTTTGCTGATGAAATGTAGGTGAATCGGTTGCTGTCAGGGATCCAGGAATGTTCTGGGATTGGTAGAAAGCTGTAACTGAGTAGAAAGCTGTAACTGATCAGTACAAAGCTGTAACTGAGGACTAGAGATGGTCTTGCTAGTACCAACTCCAAACTATTAATGCATGAAAGTGAGAGATGAGAAACCAGAGAGTCAAGAGAAAGGAAGGCATGTTCAATGCTGAAAAATTTGCTTTTTTCATTATTCTTTTTTTTTTCCTGAAGCCAGAAAAGCTGTTTCAAAATTTCCTGCAGAATTGCAAGAGACTGAGAAATGGAATTGGATGAAGGAGATGGCTGTAATTGCCAGCAAACCCAAGTTAAGAATTGTTATTAACAAGGCTTCTGTTAGACCATTAAAAAACCCTCCAGCCATTTTTTCACTCCTGGTATTGTGTGAGATAACAGAGTTGGTGGCAGTATGGACAACTCCGGCCTCATTACTCAATGACACTGCTCAATAGGTTCAAACAAGCTGCCAGTGATGGGACCAGAGGGTCTGCAGGAACTGATTGATGCACAGGCCCACCAAGACAAAGCCAGGCATTGTAGGATGGAAACTTCTGCTGGCAGATTTTTTTGGCAGGCAAATACCAAAGTCATGGAAAACCGGGTCTTGCAGGTAAAGAACATCTTGCTCTCTCATTGCTGGGGTGACAGAGATGCTTCTTTCTTCCTTTGAGAATCCGGTTTCTAAATCAGGAAGAGTCTCATTCCCCCCTAAATGATGGTTTAAACTCTTCATAGCTATTCTAGTCACTTTACAAAATTGTATTCTGTGGATTTCATATGATTGTTTAAAATCTTTCTAAAGCCAGATTTGTTAGAAAAGTCAAGGCCTTGGTTAATTTTCTAGAGAGAAATTCCATCAGGAGACTTTGGTGGAAGATGTGCTTTATGGATGATGAACAGGGGAAGAGATGCACTACCTATGGTCTGTGACCCCACACTATCTCTGACCACAGAGGTTTGATACTGTGCCAACTGCAGTAATGGAAAACTCCCATTGTTTTCAATAGGATTAGATGAAATCCCTAAGGAGACTGTTTTGGAGGCAGAAGTATGACCCACATGGTCCTTTCCCTTTGATGTCTCACTGTGACTCCTTAGAAAAGACTCTGATATGGGCATTTCACTTTCAGCCTCAATCTTGGACACAGTTCAGATCAATAGTGACTGGATTGGTTGCCCTCTCCTGTGTGATCAGAGGGTTTCAAGACATGTACAAATAGACTCAGGGCATCTCACTGCTTAGATGTCCAAATCTTCCTATCCAGAGCCTTTGTTCTAAGCTCAGGGGTGCAATGAAGATGTGGCTGGACCCGCATACTAAATTACCCTCTCATCCTGTAGGTGATCCAATTAAGCCAAATTTGAAGACAACCAGAGAAGTTCATGCTCTGCCTTGCTGTGCATGAAGTCAGCAAGTTAATAATGGACATTGATCTCCACGACTGTCAGTCTGTCTAGGGCTGGGTGGAAAAGATTTCAGTGTGGGTCTTTTTTCATCACATCGTTAGGTTTCATACTGCAAGCAATAAACTCTGTAGCCTGCAGCTGTGAAAACACTAATTTGAAAGCTATTATTTTTTATATTTTTGAGAACTTGCTGCTGTATTTATATATATATATATATATTTCAAAACTCCAGTAGTTCTTTCAGTTTACATTTCCCCTTTTCTGATATTCTGAACTTTCATAGCAATTAGGTTATCTCTTTCCCTCCCTTCTCTCGGTTCCCACTTCTCTTTTCCCCCCCTCTCTCTCTCTCTTTAGTTGCTAGAGCAACAACAACCTTCAGAGTTGAGGGGATTTACACAGTACAGGCTCTAAACATATGGTGACACCAAAGTTTTTTCTGTTACTTGTGAATATAATATATGTCCTTCTCACACCTAACCCCCATTTTGGGTTTTTTCATCTAATAACTTCTTCCCCCTCTCTAGGACTATAGTTTCCTAGATCTGTTGGCTTCATTCCTACATCTTCAGCCTTGTAATATTAAAATAGTCCTTGGCTAGGACTGAAACTATCTAGGAAAGGATTTGTCACCCATGAGTGGCATGTTCAAGAGTTTCTCCTCTCTCTTCCTTTTGTGCCATCTCCCTGTGTTTACTCCCCAGAGACCCCTCTGCTTTATTAGTCCCTACAGCTCCAGAGTGTCAGAGGGACATCAGTGCAAAAGCTGGCCCTGGGAATAGATGTCTTGAAGGCAACAATAATGGTAAACCTCAAGACAATTTTGTCAGTCTGTGTCTTTTGGATTAATGAAAGGAGATGTAACACCTGCCCTTCTGCTGTTATGGGGTGGTTATAGTTAAACCTGCTGGCATCTAGTGCCGGGTGATGAAAAGCCACATTTCTGTCTGACTTAAATACAGGCTTGGAAAATAATAACAGGAGTTAAAAGTGTGACTAAGCACTTCCAAGGGCTGTCATGCTTGACACTGAAGGCAGCTGGTCATGCCCTTAAAGTCCTTTTTAATAAGATTACTGTGTTGCTCATTATTCAGAGGTCTAGAAAAAGCAATAAATTGTTATGTTCTTATAAAGGTAACTAGCTGCTCGAGTATGTCCTTATTCCTCCTGTACCAGGGCTCCTGAAGAGCTGTCTCTATGATGGTCAGGCTGGACCCGTGATATTTAATTTAGGATGCCAACTTGTGTATTTTTTAATCATCTTTTAGTTGTCCAGAGTCCTTAAGTTTGTGTGTGAATATTTCTAAAGTCAGTAGCACATGCTTTATGGGTGTGACAGAAGACATACCAGTGCTGCAGGCACTACAGAGCAGATGGGGAGCTTCCATCACGTCTTGAATGGCATTGTGTGGTCACAGCCATCCAAGTCAGAATGGAATGACAGCAGTGGATGCTTGATCTGCCCTTGTTATTAATGAACAAAATGAAATCTCTCTCCTGTCTGAGTCTACGCTGGGCTGGAGAATGAGCCACACAGGAAACCTGACTTTAATTTCCTTTCCAATCCCCATGTTCAAATCTCCATGACTGTGATTCATTACTGAAAAATTACTCTGTTCTACATTTGTATGTTGTAACTAGATTAATACAGCCAGATTGCATGTATTGGTGAGGATGGCTAGTGGTTAGCACACCTGGGATTGAAATAAAAGCCTCTAGAGCTAACAGCATGAGTCATCCATACAAGCTCAACTCAGGAGTCAACTTTCATAGCTGGGGCTGAGAAACACTGCAGATGTAGGAAATGTGAAGCCTCTGCACTGAGCTGCATCTCACCCACTGACCCTGGCATATTCTTGGAACTGGGAGCTTAAGTGTGTGAGGATGCCAAGGTTGGGGGTGTCAACTCCCCCCGTGCTCTGTCAAGCTCTCTGGAAAGGATAATATATTTGAGGTTACATGCATAAAAAGTTTGAAGGTATATCTTTAGTTGCAGACAGTTGTTCACAAGGGTTAGCCTCTACTTGGGTACTGGAATTCATCTTCTAGTGAAAGCACTGCCAGTACCATCACAGAGACTGTAGGAATCTGTATGAATCATGGAATCATAGAATACCAGGTTGGAAGGGAACTCAAGGATCATGTGGTCCAACCTTTCTTGGCACAGCTCCAACTAGATAAACACACTGTCTAGACAAGATGGCTGGGCATCCTGGCCTGATGCTGGGGAATCCACCACTCCCCTGGGGAGATTATTCCAAAGGCTGATTCTTTTCATTGTGAAAGATTTTCCTCTTTTGTCCAGAAGAGTGTACTAGATAAGCTCCTGTATCCTTCATGAAAATTTCCCAAGGAATCGCTCCCAGGTGAGCTCTGAGTGAGCTGAAGTTTGCTCTTCTAAAATCTAAACCCTATGTCTTAGTACCATCCTTCAGTGTGCTCATCAGCATCCCAAACTCCACAATATTGTGATCGCTGCAGTCAAGGCTGTGCCTCATTTCTGGTTGGCATATCTAATGAACCAGTACTCTCTGCATTCCAGGAACTTGATGGATGACAAGTGAGCTGCTTTATTGTTGTCTCAACAAGTGTCTCAGTAACTGAAGTTGCCCAGAAGAACAAGGTTCCATTGACCTGAAGCATGCTGAAGTGACCCAAATATTGCTTCATTGGCTTTATTACTTCGGTTTGGAGGTTGGTAGAAGATGCCTACTGTAAGATCTCCCTTTGAGATGATGCCTCTGATCTCGACCCAGATGCATTTGATAAGGCTTCCACAATTGCTGTAGCTGAATTCTATGATTCAAGGTTCTCCTTGACATAGAGCTTGACTCCTCACCCTCTTCTTCCCTGCCTATCTTTACAAACCAGCCTATAGCCATCCATCATGACCCCCCAGTCATGTTAGCTGTCCCACCATATTTCAGTTTTTCCTATGATACGATAATTTCATTTGGAAGGGAAAAGGAACTGGGAAACACAGCTTGACTTGAATAACTGGAGAGATCAATTTCAGCACAATGACAGCAATTAAGAGAGAGAGACTTCATTTGCGCCAGACAACGTGACCCTACAGAGATGCTGTATTAGACAGCATTTGCTCTTGGAAAACTTTGCCAAATCTTTTTCTTGTATTATATGATGAATCATTTGTGAACTCTGATGGCTTTAGGAAGGTGTGTATGCACTGGGGAAGGCTGGGGTGATGCTGATGTTTGGAAGAATACTCTAACTGCCCTGTTAGGAGAGACTCAGCACTGGATGTTGGTACATGTAGAGAGGACTGAATGCGTGGAGACCTGGTCACTGGTCCCCAGCTGTCCCTGGCCAGTGATGCTAGAAACTCTCTGCAGCTTCAGGATCTGCAACAAATATTTAACAAGTTTCTGTCTTTGAGGGAAAACATGCATGCTGTTAAAATTGAAAATAAAACCACAGCAGATGGTACCTTGACAGTTGCTGGCATGGACTGACCACGCCAGAGAGGCTAAACTCCCCTCCACTGCCACCCAGAAGCACCCTCCTAAACTGCGTCTGATGTGAATTTAAGCATTGTTTGTGTTCATGTTTTCTTGTTCTGTGGCACACATCCAACATTATTCACAAACTGCAAGCAGCAGGAATCACTGTGAATGAATTATCTTCTCTTCTTTTATTCTTTTTTTCCCTTTTTTTTTTTTTTTAAATGGATTAGGCCGCTTTTGGATACAATGAATTCAGGTTCATTATCAGCTTGGAGAATGTGAGCTTAAGCTATCACTGACTTCTTTGAATCTGTGGAAATAAGAATAAAGCATGACCTTTCATGTCTTTAGTGGTTCAAACTGAATTGAAGTAGATGATTATTTAAGGTTCAGAACAGTTTAGCTATCTCTTCCATTGCACTGACAAATCTCTCTCTTTCTTTACCTCTTTCTTACTTTTCCTTCATTTGTGCCCTGGACAAGTCCTGGAAAAAAAGACATGCCAAACCCAAACCCAAACCCATGGATTATATATGTTCCTACCCAAAAGAGAGTGGGGAGTACTAGAAATACAGTGGTTTATATCCTCAGGGCCCAAGCAATGTGGATAGTCAATGGAGTTTAGGAATTACTTAGTGACTGATGTTTAGTGTCCCTATTTATTTTAGTTTATTTAAAGGCAAAGTGTTTTTGGCAGCCTGGACTGGACTTATTTTTGTTAATAAGATAAAATTATTTTCAACAGAGAGGCATACTGAAAAAAAAAAATCACTGCTGTCGTGCAGCTCTATCCATCTATGATGATTCAGTCCACAGATCTGAATCCACCACTGAGTTTTAGGGTTCCAACAAAATTTATTGGCTTTCTAACTGTTTTTGTTGTCACCAGTGGGCCCTGGATCAATTAATGATAATTCTAAACTCTGCTCTTTGCGTACTGGTTTTTCTCTACTGGCTCTTTCTAGCTCCTGTGTACAGAACAGGTGTTGAAAGGGCTTCAGTGCCAGTCTCAGCCAGACCAGATCAAGACACAAGCCCTTTTTTGCAGTGAAAGACTGGAGCACTTTCTACTGTTGCATTTAGCTAAAAGTCACTCTCCCTGGGTTTTTTTTTTTGTGGCAGAAAATCAATGCCATAATAGCTATTCCTTTTTGGCAAGAGACTGATAGCATTGGCCAGCACCCAGAATAATGCATGCTGGAGATATAGAGTTCTGCCAATGTACCTTAAACCTCCTGACCTTCAGCATCTTAGGATTTCCAGTGCTGAGAAGAGAGCTTTCAGGAGAAGAGATTGATAATTCTTCCTGGCTGGGAGATGGTGTCCAAGAAAGAGCCCCAGTAGGAAACCGACAGCCTTCTATGTGTTGCTTCTGCTTCCACAGTAAGGTAAATAATGGTTGATGTCACTGAAGCCCAGGGAACTGACTACTGAAACTTGGGCTAAAGACAGCTAAATCAGTCCTCCTATGCATGTTCTGGCTGCAGGACTGCACTGTGTTGAGTTTGCTCACACATGCCTATTGGACCAAACCCAGTATGTAGTTGGTGTGATTTTCTTTTGTTCTGCAGATTAGCCTGTGTTTTGGAGACAAACTCCTTGTGGATGCTGATATGCTGTTGCCCTATGAGCTACCCACTTTGTGACAGGCTAGCCCTGATGCTTCAAAGCAGCTGGACTGCCTGAACCTTGCAGATTGTCATAAGACTGTGTTTGCATTTCAGCATCTCGTGGCTGCTGGGAGTGCAACCTGTGCTGATTTTACCCTGACTAACTTGCTGCTTTGTTGATGTACTCATTCTTCAGACACTAACATTTTATATCGTGCTGAATGGGAAGGCTTGGTTCACCAGTCATAGGACAGCTCTGGGACCCAAAAGCGCTGACACCTCAGCCTGCCTTGAACAATGATGACCTTGTCCCAGATGCCTTGCCTCTGTTTTCCCATCTGTAAAAATGCGTTTACAAATTCTCAGCAACCCACCTTTCCAAAACTGTTTACTAACAGGCAGAACAGTAATTTTTTCCTGTTTACCGCTCGCTTGACTTGCTTCATGAACTGGAGTGGGATGCTGGATGTAATGATGCAAGAGAAACATTGCTCCAAGCTGATCCCCATAATATAATTCCACCATGAAATACGACTTCTGAAGATATACCAAGCACAAGGATACTGATGTGTTGCTATATCTTTTCACTCCTTTCAGCTTAAGGCTTGCAGTCCTGTTGTCTACAACACAGCTGCTGCTCTAATCCTTCACGTATTACTTTCATTTAATCTGAGAAAATTCCTTCAAGGGCATATTGTGTTGTGCATCTGTATAATTTTTTCTTGATAGTGAATGAAATCATCCTTCCCACATACAAACAGACTTCTGAGGAGTGAAAGGATATTGTTATTTCATAGCTCTTAGACCAAGTGCATCCATTTTAATTGTTGAATCTGATCTTCTGAACAGCCAGACTATTGAACTTTACCAAAAGATTTCTGCATCAGTGTATATTTTATATGGCGTTTCCTCCTGAAGAAAAGCAGCATCAGACAGCATCTCTTCAGACACAAGTGTAAGCAAAACAGGAAAAGCAAGAGTTAAGCTAAACTGGAAAGTGACAGTATACCAGATGCATTGACACTAATGCGCCTCTTTAGAGTTCATGCCTAAAGGCTTTGTGTGCGATGATAAATATATTTGTTTTGGTTTCTGGAGGTGCCCTTAAATTATTAAAAGACAAAACAGAAAAAGGGCTTTTCATTTTCTAGCCCCATTAACTTGTTTCACTGGTCACGAGAAACTCAAAACAGAGTTTGGAATTGAAAGATCAAGGCACAGGCAGCCCAAAATGTTGTTATAATTTTCAACCTTTTGTTGTGTTTCACTTTCCTACCTGTCAAGGTCCAGTTAGCAATGCCACTTAATTGTAAAACCCACAATCTCTGGCTGCTGCAAAAGTCTTTTTGTAATAAAAGAGGGAAAACCGGGCATTTTCAATGTTACCCTCTGTTGATTTTGTGTATGTGTGTGCAAGAGAGAGAGAAAGAGACACAGAAGGAGACAAAAATGCAGTGGTCATATAATAATACAGTAGCAGGATAATTTTAGCTAAAAGAAAAATGTTAAAGGGGAAAAACACTTCTGACTCCGTGAAGTCCTTTGACACAGTCACAGACATATTTTGGGCTAAACTTGTTAAAGTGGAGATTCACCTCCATCATGTGCTACCTTTTATCTATTCAGGCTGCATTTTTCTTGCTCTTGCTCATTCATTTAACCCTCTGCTATTGAATAAATAATTCCATGTCATCTGCAATTTTTTGCTCTCTCTCTAGCTTTCCAGATCACAGAGCTTTTCAAAAAGGTACGACCTCAGCCAGATCTTGCAGAGATCCCTAATTATGTGTTTGTTTGGTTTGGTTTTTGGTTTTCTTTTTTTTTCCAAATTGAAGATAAACCATTTAGTTACATGCTGCAGGTCCTCTTGGTGTTTCTCCATGGTACACTAGACTCATGGCTGAACTCAACCTGTTGGTGGTCAATGTAATGGCATGCAGGTGTCATTCTGTATGTCCTTCTACACATCTGTTCACTTACTCTCAAGTATAGACTAAACATTGGCAAATAGATACCAAGCATTAGGTCTCTCAGTTCTTAAAATATTATCCTTTTTTGTTATATTCATTGATTACTGTGGAAAACTTCACTACTTACAACATTATGAAAGAAGTAACAGCTTCTCTGGGTTGATTAGTAATGCAGACTCTCTAGAGGTCCTTGACCACTTCTGACATCAACTTCTTGACTGATGCCAATAAGAGAAAAATATCCCATATAAAGACATGCACTTTTGGAGGAAAACCGAGTAAATCAGACACAACTGCCCTCCTGAGTTCTCTGCAATGAAGAAGGATGAATGTGTGCAACTAAATGTCATGCAGAGTAGCACAGAGAGCTCGAGATCTCTGCAGTCCTACATATTCTGACACCAGCATGACCTAAGGCAAATAGGTATGGGGCAGAAGGTAGAACCTCTTTTCTTGAAACACAGGATTTTCGAAATCAGGGTTATAACAAGGTGGTGAATGGAGGGTGAACTGAAGACGAGGAGGTGGTAAGATTCATGGTTAATGAAGCATTGATTCAAAGAAAAGGAGCTGACCTCTTTTTCCCTTGCAGAGAAAGTTTGAAGTGCTTTTCACTCACATCCTTCTATACCTTTACTATATGTCTCCTCACTCCCTACACACGCATCAGAGGCCTATAGGTAAGATTGGTCCCACTGACACCAGCTGATGTATATGTAATGTGCATCAGACTATGAGCAATAAGTGAGAAAGTCATGAATGAAGAAATATCATGGAACAGTTAAGCCCTGGAGAAAGTTTAGGCAAGGGCTGAAAAAGCAAATGCCAGAGCAGTCAGGAGTGGTCAGATGCCTGAGGCTGGAAAATATCACCTGTCTACCCCTCCTGAAATGAAAAGCTGTTTCAGGTCTAAATAAAACTAAAGACAGCAGTTCCCTAGGTGGGTTTGATTGTAAGTATAGTCTCCCACAAACATTCAAGAAGCTGGCTTTATCACAGTAAAAGCTATTTATTTATTTTTTAATCTATGATCTTTCAGGCTAAGAAAGGTCCTTAACTATTATAACCTATGATGTTATTTATCCCATTAAACACACAATAAAACCGTATTACATCTCCCTTGTTAGTGGCTTGCTCAGTACACTGCATTTTAAAATATCAAGTCCCATTCATTTCATAGGTACTTTCACCACAGGTAGTGGAACAACATTTTAGAGGTGCTGCAAAAGAAAACCCGGGCAATCAAATATAGATATACTTGAATGCAATTACAGCAGCAAATGATTGTGTACCACTGAATCTGGGTTTAATCTAAGCTATGCAATCACCTTCCTTACCCTTTTCAGTATCTTATTATTAACCTCTTGTCTATGGAAAAGCCACTCTCAAAATGAAGGAGCAAATGAAAGTAGTTTTAATGTTAGGCTTTAAATCTTAGCTGGGTCTTTATTTGGGAGCAAGCACAGACAGAGCAGCCTATAAAGCTGCCTAACACTTTCACTTCTATATGACCCCTCTTTTCAAAAGTTTTTCCAGTCTTTCATATAATCATGAAATAACTTTAACTGCTTTGGCTAAAATATTCTGTCTGCCTATTTCTGAGCTTTTTCTTTCTGGGTTTTATTCTTTGGTTGTGGGGTTTTTTTTAATATTTTTTTCCCCAAAAATCTATGCCTTTATTTCAGCAAAAATTATTTTGCTTTTAGAGGTATGGAAAAACTGCTTATTTTGTCCAGGTCCTGAGATTTGTTGGGAACTCAAACATCTAGATGTTTCACAGCAGGTATGACATCCCCTTTGAGCCAGGGATGTGTCTTCTGCAACTCCTATTAACATTCAACCCCATTGATTTTAGTTATGAGCCGCTGAAATATCTGTTTACACGTAATCAGTAGGGCTATATTGAAGCCTGAATGCTACTTTTTGCTAAGCAGCCACCCACCCTGAATGGGTTCTACTCCCTCATTCTACCTCCTTGTTGGCAGGATGGGGAGCACAACGATGCAGCCATTTCCATCTCCATCCAAGAAAGTCACACTTCCTTTATAGATAAGAGCTGAGCTGTATGGTCAGTGAAGCTCTGCACACTGCCTCTGATAGGATCTATCCTGAACGCTGAGCTCTCCATGGAAATGCCACTAGCCCATGAACATGGAGGTTAAAAGCTCATCTACACTGTGGACAGGTACAGTTAGTCAAGATGAATTTTGCCCAAACTGATTAGTGAAATACTGTAGGGATTGAGCAGTTGCGTGTCCTAGGAATCTGTCATAATGACATATTTAGAGAGAGAGAAATTACTTGCCTGAACATTTGTTTAGCACCATTTCTGGGTGGAATTTTTGACACTATTTCTTGCTGAATTAACTCCAGCTACTAGGGATTTCATGCCCATTCCAACTTCTCTAATGGAATGAGAAGAAAAAAAGAAACTGCAAACCCATGAAAGTATCAAGCTCGCAGTAGTGAGATGCCAGTGGAAATTTTTCTTGTGCAACAATTAAGAGCAAAAGGAACAAGGCTATATGAACTGACCCTTTTTAACAAGATTCATATTTCTGTCATAGAAAAAAAAATCTCTTTTGAACAAACACACTTGATTTTAAGAAAAAAGAAAGAGTTTAAATATTTGGAGAATAATTATGGAAATGGATTCTAGGAGGAAATTTAAGAGCCAGAATCACATAAACTGAAGTAGCATTGCCTAAAATGCATCTAACAAGTAACAAAATGCAACAAACTAATCCAAGTGTTGGTTTATATTGTGGCTCTGGACTTCCTAAGCTCACATTTTGCTGATGCTCTGGTGTATCAGGCTTGTTAAATTAGCTTGGATATGTCTTATCACCAGCAGGAAAGCCTGAAGATAGTCACTCTTGGCATATGCACTGAGCTTCCTTCCACCATTTTTTTTTCATGATGGACATGAAAAACAGGAGGGGAATCAACTTTTTTAAAGCGTAGATAATGGCAGGACAAGGGGGAATGGTTTGAAGCTGAAGGAGGGAAGGTTTAGGTTAGATTTTAGGGGGAAGTTTTTTACAGAGAGAGTGGTGAGGGGCTAGAACAGGCTGCCCAGAGAGGTGGTGGATGCCCCATCCCTGGAAGTGTTCAAGGCCAGCTTGGATGGGGCCCTGGGCAACCTTGTGTAGATCCAGGCCTGAAGTTTGGTGGCCCTGCCTGTGTCGGGGGGTTGGAGCTCTCTGATCCTTGGAGTCGCTTCCAACCCAGACCATTCTAAGATTCTATGATTCTATGACCTTACTTAGTGCTAAAGAAGCTGAAACAGCTTCTTCTAGGAAACTGGAGAAGCAGCAATAATGCTTCAAGACCCTTTTCTCCCAAGCCTGCTAAATTAATTTTAATTCCTTCCCCAGCCTCTGATCATCCCTGTATGAGTTCCAGAAGGAGCCAAGCATGGGAGTGATCCTCTCTTCTACGACAGGTAGGAAAAGCAAGAACTGCAGAGATGCCAGAAGAAATTGCTTTCACTGCAAAAGCTTGACTGAGAAATGCTTGCAGAGAAATGTTGTTCTTTTAGAGGTGGGCATATATCCATTCCCTCAGTACAAGAAATAGCTCTTCTTGGGCATTCCTCTCCAAGAGCCAGAGAAAGAGGAAAGGACAGTCAATGCACAGATATACATCCTAAAGACCAGTTAAGGATGACAGTCAGGAACAGGCAGTTCTGTAATTTTGAGAGAGACTGAGGATGCAGATATACAACCAGGAAATTCCCTGGCCTCCTTATATATATGCCTTGTGCCCTCCTGGTCTCTGTCTGCATGTTAGTGCTGTAGACACTGGATTCTCAATCAGCAGCATCTGCAGTGTCTCTGGTGACAGATGGTGGGAAGCTTGACCAAACTGGTAGCCTCCGTTGCAGCCTCTGTGAACTGCTCATCCAGAAACTTCTCAGCTGTTTTTTAACTACTGCACTTGAGAACATGACTAACCCTGGTGTTCCTGAAGAGCCTGTTTACCGCTACAACCCTTAATGGGATACAGCATGTCTCTGCTGCGTGTTCTACCAGCCCTAACTGCAAAAGGGAGGAGGGAAAGGAAGGGGTAGGGCATTGCTCCTGCTTCCTTTTGCCATTAGGAGATTTGGGAGGGAACCAGTCTTCAGTTGTAAAAGGATGCGGCATGGGGATACTGGGGTATGCCAGTTCCTTCAGTATCTCCATACCTTGCCCTAAAGAAAAATGCCAAAAGGCTTGATGATTCAGTAGCAGTGGCCAGTTCTAGGCATTTCAGCAGGCTAAACAGATCCATCAGAAATGTTTTATTGTTTGTCATTCTAATATAGCTACTAGTAACCATGTAAGCCAACACCATGGCTTTCATGAGTTTATGCAGGGTGTTAAGGAAGGAACAAATTATCTGATGATGCATTTTATTTGGAAGTGCCCTTCACTGGTGGTATCATATACTTGGAAGATTTGGGACGAAACAAGGATGAAATTGATTGCTGCAAGTGGTGGAAGATCTTACTTATTGGTCACTGCAACTGAAGGTTGTGTCTCCAACACCTACGCTTCTCTGCTGCAGTTGTTGCCTGGTCTCAGGCTTCACAGGTATAGGTGAAGATTATTTATTTATTTCTAAACTTGAAAAAAGATGTCCTGAGGTGTTTAAGGGAAAGAAAATTAATAGTTCTGACATGGCTTCTACAGTGAACCTTGAAACCTGATTTGAATGTGCTGCTCAGTGTGAACAGAGCAAAGATCGGGGGGCTGAGGGTGAGGGTTGAAGTGGTCAGAATTTGTGGTGAGTTAGTCTGGTGTCTGTGTGTGTGTCTATATGTGTGTATGTGTGTGTGTGTTGCTGGTTCTTTTTCATCCATGAATTAGGCATCCCAAGCTAACGAGGCTGGCTAAGAAACACAGGCTATGCTCTTCCTGCCTTTTGAAATAGGAAGGGTGTGCTGTCCCTTTCTGGAAAACAGGAGTGCATGTCAAAGTAAAAAATAACTCTTTTTACCCATTTATAAAGAATATCTTACCTTAAAATATATCCTCTTCTCTGGCTGCCAGAGTGGACTTGCTCTCCTACCTGCCATTTGCTCTTTTCCATAGCTCTTGCTACTATTTTCCTGACTTTCAGGCTCCCTTATGTATCCAAACTTTCCTTAATTCCTCCAGTGTCCCTCTGATTTCCCTAAACCAGTATCCTTTAACAGAGATGTTTCCCTGAGAATGAGGAAGAGCTTGACCTGTCCAGTATGGATTTATCCCCGAAGATACCTTACCAATGAGGAGGTGGGCCCCTCCAGCTAGGTGAGAAACTGTAGCTTGAAGAAAGTCATCACATCTCCTCTTTTCTGCCAATAGAGCTGGCAGAAATGATCTGCATAATTACTAAGTCTCACAGGCATCAATGTACTCATAAGGTTATTTTGCAACCTAAGGAGTCCAGTTAGGTGGAAAATATTCCTTTGATTTATGGCCCTGAGGTAGTGAGCTCATAAATTAATGTTCGTGTTGGCAGCTTCAATACATGCCTTATACATCTGAAGGCTGCAGGTAGCACAGAGTGACAGGAAGGCATCAGACTAAGATGTGTAAAACATACAGAAACTGTGTTTATTTCCCATGTCTCAACTGAGAAGGCATTTCACTATGAGTGTTATACCATAGCTCTTTTTAATACTTCATTATTTATAGACATGATTTGGATAGGATTGAAAGCAAGATTTCTGGGTGACAGTAAATGGCAAGGAGAGGTAAATAATGAAGAACAATGCAGTTAGACACAAAAGGTCTTAGATCATTTAAGTAATTGGGCAAAAAGATGACAAATCCGGTTCAGTGCAGATAAATGTGGAATAATGAGTCTTGCAGCAAAGAATATAAAAAGAGAATGTGTTAACTAGAAGAATGCCACAGCATACTGACTAGCAAAGAGAACTGGGGAGCTAATGGAGATAGTGCTCCTTAATGCTCAGGATATGACCACTCCTGAATGGGTGGAGTCACAAAGGAATAAGAAAAGTGCCAAGAATTGCATTTTTCATAGACATAAATCCCTCTTAGGTTATCTTGTCCATCCACTTGCATCAGCTGAGAGACAATTCTTTCTGAAAAGAACCCTATTATGTTGAATTATGAGGACTGTCAAGGTGATTTATAAGACAGATTTAGTTAGAGCGTGAACATTTTTGCTAGCTAACACAAAAAGCTGAACATTTTGGATGAGATTTTGACCTCACTGACACAGATGTAAATAAAGTCACCTGTGCAATTTTCAGCAGGATCTCTTGTGCTATACAGAAGTATATATGCACTTAACTTGTTCTCAGAACTGGAATTTTACTCCAGGCTTTTCAGTGCTGGGATTTTAGCTCCAGCTGCAGCTGTGACAATGCAGAATGTGGTGAAGATGGGTTTTCTAGCAGGGAAATTTGCAGGACCTGTGAAGCCAGAGATACCTTAAGACTGGTAACTCTAGTTTACTCCCTCTCTTTCATGGGTGCTGCGTGGTGACCAAGTTCAGATATTGATCTGGATAAAAGGTTATCTGCTTTCTCAGCAGACCCACTGACTTCAGAAGATACTCCTGAAGAGTGAAATGAGTACAAGTTGATTCTTTCAGTAAGAATATAAACATGAAAAGCAAGAAGCAAAGCCCAAAATTATGAGTTTAAAACCCCATGTTCAACTCCCACTGAAATATACACATTTTCTATCAGTAAGTATTTGTGACCAATGTTTCCCAGGTTCTTGAAGTTCTTGTTCTCTGTTGCTGGAATCTGCACCAAAGTCCACCTGGGATCCAGAAAAAATAAGCCTAAACTCCTTGTCTTACCTAGGAAGCAGAAGACCTAGTTTCTGATCTTCCTCCAAGGGTTGGTCATACACTTCATATTTAACAGGTACAGAAGCAGTGAGAGGAACCCAGAGCTCCCCTCTCCCCATAAAATCAGAGCAAACCATAGCCCTCTTGGGCTTCTGCCCAATAGGTTACTGAAGATTGTGCTCTTATGTTCTTTTGACACAAGGGATGGAGACCTCTCCATCTGAAGCTTGGATTTACAGACATGGATGAGATACCTGTTGCTTTGAGGGGGGCACTTATCCCAGCATCTCTGTTAAATAACATAGAAATTACAAATGTGAGTGGTACAGAACTTCTCTAAACAAGAAAGAAACCCCACTGACATCTTTTGGAGGATAGACCTATGTTGCTTCTTCAGGGGCTTCAAGACTTCTGTTCTGAGAAGATAAATGAATCCTCTTGCTACTCTGTGCTTGGTGAAGGAAGGATTAAAAAAGGATGCAGAGGAACCCAATCTCCCTCTGCAGTCCTACAGGGAATAAACACTGAATATTGGGTCCTAGGTCTCAGATGTCTAGGATCCTGCATACTGTGGGGGAGTATTATGCTGCCTACATGTTTCTCTAGGAAAAAAAAAAAGATCCACAAGTGATCTTAGTGCACAACTAACAGGGTAATCTAATCAGAGCACTGTCATTTTGTTAATTCAGCCTTGGAGAAACTTATCTCTAGGTAAACAATAGCTGCAATATCCTTACATCAGTGAGATGTATATTCTACTGCATCATTCACCTCTGTCTGTTCTTATTTCCAGACATTGCTGGGGGACCAGAAAATGCTTACACTGATAAACACAGACAATTTAAGAAACTAACACTCTATTGGAATTTGAGATGTTAATTAAAAGGTTGATTTCCCGATCTCTAATTCCTTTTTTTTTGTTGGTGGTGGTGGTTTTGTTTTTTCTTTTTCTGTTTCACAGAATCACAGAATCACAAGGTTGGAAAAGGCCTTTGAAGATCAAATCCAACCGTTCCCATCCTAAGCTAAACCATATCCCTAAGTACCTCATCTACCCCTTTTTTAAACACATCCAGAGAAGGTGACTCAACCCCCTCCCTGGGCAGCCTGTTCCAGGCCTTGACAACTCTTTCAGTAAACATTTTTTTTCTAATGTCTAATCTAAACCTGCCCTGGGGCAGCTTCTTGCCATTTCCCCTTGTCCCCTGTGTTTTCATCACGCTAAGCAGGGGTTGGGTGAAGCAGAAATAAGTAGTACAGGGTGGGGAGGAAGCAGGACTGGTTTGCTGCTGGAAGCAAGCTATACACATTGCACCACAATGGCACCAAGCAGCTCCCTTTGTATAAAGAGTATCAACAGGGATTTTCCAAGAGCTGTACCTATGATGTGGAAAGAGAAGGCAAACCCTCGATCCAATGCAAGCTGTCCATGCCACCAATGACAAGGTACTTCTGGTTTTGTATCACTGTTTGTAAAGCCTATGCACAAGAAGAGACATAGCATGTGTTCAGAGCCCTTCCCCATCTCCCAGGGACACGACACCAATAAATGCATTGAAACTCTTTATATGGTACTCAGGGACATGGTGAAGTGATGGATGTGGAAGTGTTAGGTTTATGGTTGGACTCAATGACTTTAAAGGTTTTTTTCCAACCTCAGTGACTCTACAAGGTTGGAAAAAAGCCTTTAAAATGCTTGAGATAATTTTTTACTCTTAATTCCTTTTTAAAAAATATATATTCTTTCTGTAAGGTATAGTGCTTGTGGAGAAACCCTAGACTGAGCTGAAAATCACTTGCAGCTTTGAGGTTTTGTGGAAAAATAATATTTCTTTGTGATGAGGTACTGACTTTCTGGAGCAGCACCAAAATAATGCTATTTTTATTATCCTTGTTTTCTTTCAAAACTGGGGTTACAGTCTATGTCTAATAAAGTTTCTAACAAGCCTCTGTGGCAATTTGTTGCTTTCTAATGCCTTGTTTGCCAGGCCCTTGAAAAGTGTGACATTACATTGGCTTTTCAACATATAATGTTTTTGCTGCTCTTTGATCTGCTGTAGGTTCCAAATGCCTTTACTTGGTTAACAAATGGATGCCAGTGTTGAGTTACATGATTAACAGGTATTTATTTAAACTCTTTGACACACCAAAATGTCAAATGCTTCAAGATGCCTTTCCTTTTCAAATACAAGGCTACAGAAGTTTCTCTTATATTCTGGTGTGTCTTAACAAGTGTAAAATTCTATTGCTTTAAATGCTCTATATGGCTTTAAAAGAAAATGATACCCTGCTTGGTACTAATGAACAGCTCCTAAAGACTATCAGCTACATAGACTAAGATAATTACAGTTCCCTCTGAAGGGAAATCTCAGACTCTAGCCAACCACAGGGAGAACCAGATGTTGAAGAAGCTTTCTGATAGCATCCCAGCTTCAAAGCTTATCTTCTTGTGAAATATAAACAGCAACTCCTGACATGGGGTATGAACTAACTATGAACCCAGAGTTTCTATAGCCATGGGTGATAACCAGTTCTGATATGGGCTCCCTTCAGAATTATATGGGAGACCTGGTTACCTGGGATATGGAGAAGATTGAAGCATTCAATGGCTTTTTTGTCTTAGTCATCACCAGCAATTGCACTAGTCGCACAGCCCAGGACACAAAAGGCAGGTACTGGGAGAAGAATATATATTAATTTAGTCACATCTGATATCATAATCCACCAGCCCAGACCCTTGATTAATGTCAATTTGAGAAAGACATTCCATGACTGAAAGACAGCAAAACTATTTCCCTTCCCCCTCCCCCAAAAATAAAGTCTGAGATGTCTTGGTGAGATGATACATTGTGCTGAGAAAGCAGGAGCAAAATAGAACTGAGCACCACAGGGATGTGCAAGATAGTAATTTCTATAGGATCAATGTGTGTCATGTGTCACATTTCACTGCAAATAAAAAGCCATATTTCTAGTAACTAACTACTAGGGACAGCTCTGTAGAGGAAAAATGATGTTCTTTCACTTTATTTTTTTCTGTCAAAAGTAGGTTTCTTTCCAAAATATCTTGCTTATTTCAGAGAGGAAGGAGGAACTGAATGCAGCAGTTGCTGGATGAAAATCATGATACCTGGATACAGTAGTCCCCTGGGTAAAGTCCTGGCTTCACTAGAACAGGAGAGGATGGGAATTTTCCACATAAAGTGATGCCTTGTACATCCAGAAGATATATGCATATATCTGTATTTTATATTACATCAACATTTGAAACACAGTTAGGTTATTTTTTTGGTATCAGTCAGTACAGGAATGGGCTCCAGTATCAGCTGCAAGTACAACTAGTGTTTTGATGGAGAAATGCCCAGTAGCATCACAGATGGATAAAGAGAAGTTGTTGAAATGCTGGAGTTGAGTCAGAAAGACCAGTGAATATTACCTACAAGTCTTGCTTCCAAACCTTGATAAAAGGATCAGAGCAGGGCACAAAGTAGAACTGTTATAGTGGAGGAGCCAGGTGGGCTGATTTTTGAAAATAAAAAGGTCTGAGATGAGCTAAACAGCTTTCTTCTGTGTCAAAGTAAGCTCTCCAATTCCAGGACTTAGTAGGACATATTGTCATGGACTGGCATATTTATAGTGATGGAATTCAACAAAAGCAAGTGTGAAGTCTTGCACCTGGGGAGGAACAACCACATGTATCAGTACAGGCTGGGGGTGACCTGCTGGAGAAGAGCTCTGTGGAGAAGTACCTGGGGGTCCTGGTGGGTGACAGGTTGGCCATGAGCCAGCAGTGTGCCCTGGGGGCTGAGAGAGCCAATGGGATCCTGGGATGCATCAGGAAGAGTGTGGCCAGCAGGTCAAAGGAGGGGATCTTCCCCCTCTGCTCTGCCCTGGTCAGGCCCCACCTGGAGTATTGTGTCCAGTTCTGGGCTCCCTGGTATAAAAAGGACAGGGATCTCCTGGAGAGAGTCCAGAGAAGGGCTACGAAGATGATTAAGGGCCTGGAACATCTATCCTGTGAGGAAAGGCTGAGATAGCTGGGGCTGTTCAGCCTGGAGAAAAGAAGACTGAGGGGGGACCTAATCAATGTTTATAAATACCTTAAGTACGGGGTGCAGGGGGAATTGGACAGCCCCTTCTCTTTGGTCTGTGGGGACAGGACAAGGGGCAATGGCTGCAAGTTGGAGCACAGGAAGTTCCACACCAACATGTGAAGGAACTTTTCCCCAGTGAGGGTGCCAGAGCCCTGGGACAGGCTGCCCAGGGGGGTGTGGAGTCTCCTTCTCTGGAGATATTCAAGACCCATCTGGATACCTATCTGTGCAGTATGAGCTAGGAGGCTGCTTTGGCAGGGGGGTTGGACCCAATGATCTCTCGAGGTCCCTTCCAACCCCTACAATTCTGTGATCACTATCTAGGCTTGAAGGAAAGTGTGTAAAGTAGGTTGCAAATGTAGGGTGTGCATTTGTGTGTGTGTGTAAAAAAAAATTGGTTTGCATTAACTTAGTGGTGTTTTAAGCACCTGAACATGAAATGTATGCACATGGGGCATTTGGACCATTGGCAGCTGTATTGCATCAGTGTGTGGCACCGTGCTGCAGTGTAAAGGGAACAGGACAAGTGCAAAATTTAGCAAAGGAGACCTGAATTTTCCCACTTGTTGAGATAACCTGACCTAAGGAACCATCCTGGGGAAAATCAGTGTAAATCTGTGTGGCTCATCTTTGCAGTCAATGAACTGGGGACGCTGTAGTGTGCTCTGTGAGTACAATGAAACCTACCACGTTCAAAACCTTGATGTGAGAGTTAGGAGGCCTGGTGTGGATTTGTGGTACATGGTTTTATGGGTGTGTATTGGACACACTCCTTGCTCAAGAGGATTAGAACCTGTCTTTTACTGCTCCAACAGGACATGGCTATGGGTGAAGCCTCTGATTAAGAAGCCGTACTAGAGAGATAGCAAATTTTCAGTGATTACCATGGGAACCACAAACGATTTCATAAGGGTGGAGAAATTATAAAAAGTTCTAATTGAGACAGGATGAGGTTTAAAACAGTTTCTATGGCAACCAGAGGTGGCATCCAAAAAAAAAAGTGTGTGTACTAATCTGATAGTTTGATTGGCAGGTAATTGGTTCAGTGTTGGAGTGGTGGAAGCTTTGGGATGTGAGATGAAGTGTCCATCACACAAATATATAAAACACATCTTCTGAAGAGGAGCTGGAGCCTCAAACTCTTTCACTCCCAGCAGAATACTCTGATTGCTCAGCTGGTGATTAATTTTTCATTCTTCTCTCTATGCTGAGTGAATCTGGTTTGGTTTGTTTCTATTTTTTCCGGGTTTTGTTGTTTGGGGTTTTTTTAATTGCAATGTGGATAGAGATGATAGATGGAGCTTCTCCCTCTCCTTACCCAAATGGTAGAAGTCATGAGGGTGCTTTTATGGAGAGGAGGAGATAGGATGATGTTATGGATAGCAGATGTGGGCTTCAGTGTCCTCCTTCTCCGACGGAAAAGAGAAATGAACGTGGACTTCCAGCCTTCAGTAAGGACTATGAATAGCTGAATGAGATGCTTGCCTGTGTTTTCTAGGACTTCAGTTTCTTCTGACTGACTGGCTAATATCCAGATGAGCTCGATTCACAGAACTCAGAATATGTGAAACACTTACTTGTCAGATCGCAGTGGAAATCCCATGGACACAGCATCTTGTATGGCCTGTGAAGGAACTTATAGGCATACAATAAACTATATAAAATAGTCTTTATATCTACCAGAACCATCTGCTTCCAGGTCAAGTGGAAAATTGTTGTCAGTTTTAGGGAAGACTTAGGATGAGCAAGTCAAATCTTTGCTCTCCTTCATGGGGCTACAGCCCAAATACATTACAATATCCTTCAGCTTGATGCCTGAAGAAGGAAAATAACATAGCACTGTTGTCAGTAAATTAGATAAATAATAGGCCTTTGGCCAGCTGCAAGTCCTCAGCAAGATCTTTGCCAGCTCAGTGGTTTGGCAGCCACATACCTTCCTCTAATAATCTCTGAGCTCACCAAATTCATTTCTCCAGTCAGCAGATGTAGACAGGAAAGTCAAGCATTTTGAAATATATTATAGATTTGGGGTGTTTTGAAAGAAGATAAGCCTTCCTGTTGAAAGGCCTAAAAGGCTGGTCTGCAATCTCTACAACACTGTGGTTCAAGCTCTTCCCTTCCCCCCCCAGCTGTACATAATCATGATTTAAGTCAAGTATTGCAAAAGTATTAGGGAAAAAAAGCATCCTTTAACTTAGCAAATGTGAATTTGGAGAAGTTACTTTGCCTGTTTTCCGATCATTTAATTATCAATGTCAGCACAGCCCAGGCTGGAGCCATCTGAAGAATGGCCACACTTTCCCACAGTCAGTGGCAAATTTTTGGGAGCAAATTTCTATCCAGAATGGCTGCTATATCATAACCTCTGTATGCTCCAGCATGGACTGGATTTGAAGAACAGTACACAAAAGTACTCGAGACAACAAGGAAGCTTTCTTGCTCCACTTTTGGTCTGGCCATTTTAGATTAATCTTGGGTCAAGCTTCACTCTGTGTTTTATATATAGGACTAATGTTAGGGAAGTCTAATAGGTACCACACCTTTCCAAGACATTGAAATGTCTGTCTGAATAATCTCAGAATCACAGAGTCTCCTGAGTTGGAAGGGACCCATAAGGATCATCAAGTCCAACTCCTGGCTCCACATAGGACCAGCCAAGTCAGAGCATGGGACTGAGGGCATCATCCAGATGCTTCTTAAACTCAGTCAAGCTCAGTGCTGTGACCACTTCCCTGGGGAGCCTGTGCCAGTGCCCGACCACCCTTTCAGTAAAGAACTTCTTCCTAATATTCAACATAAACCTCCCCTGTCGCAGCTGCATGCCATTCCCTTGGGTTAATAATAATTATAAACTTAAGCTGTAACCTTTCAAGGATTCTGTCTTTACAACATTTGATAAAAGGATTGTTTTCCATAGACTGAAGGGCTCAGAGAAGCTATGAGGAAGGTAGTGGCATCCATTTAAAAAAGACTCTGAGAACAATGCCTCATTAATTGTTGTCATGCAACTGAAGAGGCTCTCAGGTGGTCACCCTGCCTTAAGGTTCAGTAAACCCATTGCTGCTTATACCACACTTTCTTTTTAACATCATTTCACAAAAATTGGGCAGTGAACTAAACAGAGAAGCTGAAGAAAATGTCAGGAGATGTAGCTCAGTGCAAGAGCACCCAGGTTCCCATCCTGCTCACGCAGTGAGGGTAGGAATATTGTTGTGTTTTCCTCTCAAAAAACTGTGTGTTACTGAATTTTAATACATGTTTTTATTCCCATTGCCACCAGTGGGCAAGAAGACAATCAGAGAAACAAACTTGACCAAGCTATACTTGTAGTTGCTTTGACATCTACTGTTTTTTTTATTCATTCACAGATGCTGCTTGTCTGTGCCCTATTATGAACCATGCAAAATTTTCCCAGCAACCGAAGCATTAATCCACATTTCATTTCATTTCAGATCTTGCAATTGCACTTCTCAGGAATGCATGTCTGCATGGGGGAAGGTGTGTAATAACCTGATTTATATATTTGCTCAGTAAAAAGAAATAGTGAAAGCTTCTGGTTTACACAGGTGAACACTTTGTGGGGTTTGCAGGTGGTGACATTGCATGCCAGTACAGCACGCCAGCAGTATTAAGCCTCTCTGGAGACCCTCACATTTTTTCTATGCAAACAAAATGTTCTACCAGAACATTTAATAATTAACAATGAATAATAATTCTGTAGCTCAAAAAAAATAGACAGCAATCTTCTACCATCATGGACTGAAGGCAACATCCACCACCTTACGTGGGATCAACATGCAAGAATCACCACTGGGTCAAGATTAGGTGAATTAATTGATGAAACTTTTAATTGTGGAGCTTAGATATGAGATGCTTAACCTGTGGATACTGAGAGATGTTTGAGCATATGCAGAGCAGGTGTTTAGTATGATTTAAGAGGAAGGCTTTGAGGCAGGAGTAATACTTTGCATGAAATAACTGTGCTGCTCTGTAGGAGGGAAAAATAGGAACCAGACATTGGGAAAGGGAGTTCACAACATAAGAAAGAACTTTGTCATACCCATGTAACTCCACAGTACTCACATGCTGAAGACTTTATAGAGTTGTGTCCTGTCTGGCTCAAAAAGGCACAGGAGAACTGAAAGGCACAGAAAGGGAGACACAGCAAGGGATAACTGTGTGAGGGATGATTAAAAGACTGAGATTCCTCTCCCTCAAAAGGGAACAGCAGAGGAGGAATTTTAAAGAGGCCTTTAAAGCCCTGAGTGCTATGGAGAAAATGAAAGAGGAGACTTGTCTTCATGTCCTCTTTCAATACAACAACTAGGGGATAATAATGAAACTAGCAGGCTGCTGACTGCAGGTCCAGAGCAAGTAAGAAGATACAGTCCCTTGCGTAACGTGTAATTAGGCTGTGAAATTTCTTCCCATGGGATGTTGTAGATGCTAAAGGTTTCATGAGTTCAGGAAGCGATTAGGCAAATTCATAAAAGAAAATATCTGCTAAGGGCTATTAAATACAAAGACACAATGTCGGTGTCAGGGATTCCTAGACGACAATTTACAGAAGCCGGGAAAATATCAGCATATGCTGACTCAGTTCTTTCTCTTTCTTAGAAATTCACCTCTGGCCAATGTCAGGGATGGTGCAATAAGCTGAAGGAAATTTGAGTCCCACCTAGAAAAGCTGTTACCTCATTGAATGTAGTGCAGGAATCTAGCTGTGAGAAAGAGAAGCTCAGTGTGGAACATGGAACAGAAGAAGCTAACATAGGACAGTGTTGGCCCACTGATGCAAAATGCAGTTCAGGAGTACCAAGCTAGGGTCTCAGAGGCCTGTGTTTCTTCTGTTTGAGTTAAAATCATAACCACAACTGCACTGAGAGCCCTGCAGAATTTTTTGCAACACTGTGAATACACAGTCCAATATACAGTCCAAAAGGACAGGGAGGAATAGATTGAAGCTAAAGGAGGGGAGACTTAGTTAAGAAATGAGGGGAGGTTTTTTTACAGAAAGAGTGGTAAAGTAACGGAATGGTCTGCCCAGAGAGGTGGTGGATGCCCCATCCCTGGAACTGTTCAAGGCCAGGTTGGATGGGGCCCTGGGCAACCTTGTGTAGATCCAGGCCTGGAGGTTGGTGTCCCTGCCTGTGGCAAGGGGGTTGGAGCTCTATGATCCTTGGAGTCCCTTCCAACCCAGACCATTCTATGATTCTATGATAAATAGCATGCTGTAACTTTTGGAGCTCAGCTGGGGCATATTTAAAGACCCTGATGTTGAGATGGTTGGTAGTGCCACCACTGTTCAATAATTTCACAAAGCACAGGAATAACCAGGACCATGCAAGGAAATTCAACTGAAAGGAGCTTACATCTAGATGTTTGTCTGATCCATGTATTCAATGAAGAAACTTTCTTGAGTTCCTTTTTTTTTCTTCATTTTTTCGTTATTTTTCATTTTCATCTGTCTTTTAGTTCAGTCTACCACAGTGTGTCCTGGAATACAACTTCATGGTTTTTGTCATGATTAAACAAGTCTAGATGATGGCAGAGTAAGAGCATTTGTAAGATTTGAAGTCTTCACATACTCATAGCTTACACAGAACAGGTGCATTTAAAATATGAAAACAGACTTTTTTATACTTTTGGCCTGAACTTTATTTCTGTTTAGGCCTTAATGGCCTAATGACACAATTATAGATTATTTGTGCAGTTTTGTGTTAAATTACAAGAATTTATCATTTTACTTAATAAATAAACAAAAAAGAACATGTATGTCCATGTGGTGTGTTGACATGAGCCAGGAGCCTGCTCCACTGAGAGTTTCCCATGTAGAATCCACCTGCTCCAGCATGGGGCCCTCCATGGGTTGCACGTGGGTATCTGCTCCCCATCATCCTCCATAGGCTGCAGGGATACAGCCTGCCTCACCATGGTCTTCACCACATGATGCAGGGGAATCTCTTCTCTGTCACCTAGAACACCTCTTCCTGCTGCTTCTTCACTGACCTTGGTGTCTGCAGAGTTGTTCCTCTCACATCTTCTCACCCCTCTCTCTGGCTGCAATTGCCCTTGGTGGATCTTCCCCACTTCTCACCTATGTTATTCCTTAGGCACTACCTCTAGCCACGGCTAGAGGCAGGTCTGTCTTGGAGCCAGTTGGTGTTGGCTCTATCATACATAGAGCAAGCTTCTAGCAGCTCCTCACAGAAGGCACCCCAGGAGCTTCCCCACTACCAAAACCTTGCCATACAAACCCAATGCAGTCCACCATAAACGTGATGATAAATCAAAGTTTAAATGAAACAGTGCTGTTTCTATTCACAGACAGGCCAAGTGTTATGTGAGAGTGAAGTCAGTGTGCATGTTCCTGAAGATGGCTTACAGTGATTTGCTTGCAGAGTTTGCAGATTTAATGATTTGCTCTTTTGTTGAGTGATAGTTAATATAGTAGCCTGGCTACTATATCAGCCTTCCTTCTTCCAAGCTGCAAGGTAAGGTACCATTAATGGAGTATAGGGAACAGGTATAATTGGGAGAGTAATTTGCCATCAATAATTTCACGGATAAATGTTACCTTTCTTTTTAATTTTTTTTCTTCTGTTCACAAACTCTCCATGAATAGGCTATGATTGGAATTATGTGCTGACCAATTTCTGCCACTGTGTCTCCATCTATCATGAACTTTTCCAATGAAAGTATGATTGACAAAGGTCAAGCAGCTTTGACTTCCCACATGGTAACGTGGATTGTCTCTTTTCCATCACTGGATGGCAGGAAATCTCAGAGTAAAGTCTTCTGGAAAAACATCTGTAAAAAAAATTCTTAGTCTGCCTGCTGATTGATTCAGTTATAATTCTGCTGTTCTTTTAGACTTTTTGAGGTGCATTACATGTTTTCTTCCAAAAGGTATCTTTCACAAAGAACCTGGTAGATCTTCAGCTCAAAAGCTGAAGAAACTCAGGAGCTCAAGTCTAGATGTCTTCAGAGCCATCTTTCATGCCATTTAAAATTAAGAGTATTGCACTTTTCCTAAGCACTCTGGACAGTAGAATTGTCTTGCATATATATTTTAAGATATTATATATATATAATAGATTGGAAAGTATCTAGGGAGATATCTAGTTCAGCCTCTTGCTCAAGGCAAGACTAATGTCAAAGTAGGGTCAGATTGCCTGAAGTACCCTCCAGATAAGTTTAATTTATCTAAGGATGGAGATACCACAGGTTCTCTGGATAACAGTGCTTCGCTATCCTCACTGTGAAAAATGTTTTCTTGCAAACAGCCAAAATTTTCCCCACTGCAACCTGTGGCTATTGCTCCTTGTCTTTTCACTGTACACTCCTGAGAAGAATCTGGCTCCATCGTTGCTATAAGCACCCACTAAGAGTTAATAAAGTCTTTGGCTTTAATAAGGGCAAACACGAAACACTGGAAGAAATACTTGGTTATGTCCAAAGGTAGGCTACTTATAAAATAAATAATTAGGATATTACTCTAGTTTCTAATGGAAAAATCCATCAGCACAGATGTCATTGAGATAGGACACATGAAAACATAAAAGTAAAGAAATTAGAGACATATTTAATGAAACGGATATTTTATATGTCTGTAATGTTTCTCATTACAGCAAAGCTTTCCTCCCCTCCAAAACACCCAGTCCTTGCCCCAACTGCCACATAACCTGTCTCAAATATGCATGACTTTCTGCAACTTGCCAATGCTTTCATGGCATTAAAAGATTCCCATACAGGACATCACAGGAAAGGAAGGAAAAACCCCACCATGTCCCATTGAAACTGCATTGCATTTGTTCTACATGAAGCAAATCTGCTCCATAGGCTGTACCATACACAATGTAACAGCAGGATGAATTCAGAGTGGTTTACACTGGTCACAGTGTAATTCCACGATTGTAATTGCCAAGGAGGATTTTTTTTCAGAGGAGAATAGTATCAGGGATATACAACTACAGTATTATGACCTTTAACGATACCAGTGGTATCAAACACCTGTTTATTACACATTGCCTACTTGCTGATGCTGGGGTCCTGATGGACAAGGTTTGTTAAAGTGGCTCTTTGGTTTAGGGCATGTGGGTGGTGGTTTTTCATCCCACTTTAGACACTATGAACACCAGATTTAGCTGTCCAAGAGACTTTTCAGCTCTGTATCCCACATCCCCTTTCCCACAGTGGGAACAGTAAGACCTTAATGTGGTCATTAATATTCAGATTTTTCTGTGTAAAATTAACATTACTCTTTATGTGGCACACTTAGAAAAGGATACCAAACCCTTCAGAAGGCACAGTGGGTTTGGGTTTTTTTATCAGTCCTGAGCGGTTCATTTCTGAAAAAGCAAAGAATATATCAGTATCAAGTGGTTCATTTTAGCAAAAGCAAAGAATAAAACAACTGTTAAATACCAAAGCCCTTGTTCTCCTGTGTGTGCTAACCTAGCCCTTCAAGGAAATTTTTGGCTCATGTGTGTCACTAGTCAGACCCATTCTCATTACAGTACAGCTGTTTTTAGTGCCTTTCCATAACCCTCATGGATCTTTCCCAGACACTGAGTCAATATAGTAATTTTAAGTGAACTGCTCTACTTGGCTCTCCCTAATAATAGGGGTCTTGTGATAGGTCTCATGAGGAAAGGAATGCCATGGGCAGAGCAGTGCACGCTGTTTGTGGATGGGAGGATGTCTGTTGGTAATTCTGAGTTTGTTTTAACCAACACAACAAGCAGGCAGACTAAGGGCTGACACTGGGACTAGGAGGGTACAAAGGTAGGTTAAAGCCATCTCAGTTCACACCAGATGGTTGTGCTGAATTCAGACATCTGGAACAGAAGCTAAGACAACTTGTGTGATATAGTTGAGTGGAAGCACTGGAATAATTGGTCCTGGATACTTAAACTATATCAACTGATGTAAAACATTGTTTTCCATCTCAGTGGTGTTAAGTGATTTTAGTTAGGTTCAGAGCTAACTGGTATCTATCCTGGCTGATGCTGGCATATGTTAAGTGCTGGGCACCTTCATTGCACTATATGCTGATGTTAAATTATACTAAAAGAAGGGTCTGTTAGCAGTCTGGCCATTGACTTTAATGAAATAGCTAATTTGATCATTTTAATTATGAGTTGAGGCAAAGCAAGAGCATAAATGTTAAAATATCATTTCAGGCCAGTAGAGAGAAAAGCTGACATTTACCTAAACCAAGGACTAGATTGCTGAGAATGAAGAAGAGAGATAATGAGCAAGTGCAAAGGAAAGTAGGAATGAAAAGGTGAGACAATTTGAAAGCTGACAAGACTCTAGAAGGACATGACCTGGAGCCAGAGATGGCTGGAAAAGACTTCAGGCAGGGAGAAGATGAGAAGTGTTGTGAAAAGGTTTCATGTGCTTCTTTGGTTAGGGAGGAAGAGTGCCCATGCTGTAAAAATGAAGCCTCTGTTTCCTGCAGTTCTGAAACAATGCATTGGATCTTGCATGCACGATAACATCTCTGTGTTGTCTTCTGAGTGGAATTATTTCTGCATTTGTAGAGCTAAATTTGATCAAATTCCCACAGGAAGAGAAGCAGGCATACAGACTGCCTTCTTTTTTTTTTTTAATAAATAAAGCCATACTTTCATTGTGAGAGGCTAACGACTGCAACAGGCTAACAACAACGCCAACAGAAAGCAAGTTTCTAAGAGAGAACAAAAAATGGGATGACACAATCCCTTCAGTACCAGAAGCAGAGCAGAATTACCAATGCGCTGCAGCTGCCAACAGTCTGGCACCAAAGTACCTCCACCTACATAGGTTGAGTCCTTCTTTTGCTTTAGCCATTGATTAGGCATGTGGAATTCACATGAATCATCTAAATTCCCTAAGTGAACTCTTGGCGCTGTGGAAATCAATGAGAATTTTACTGTTGGTGTCACTGGGGGCCAAAATGCTGGTATACAGCTCTGAAAAGGAGGTGTAAGAATATTTACTGACTTTGAAGGGATGTGTCACTCACTGTTTGGTGCTCATTTAGCACTTGGCTGGGTATCGTGTTATGGGAAGTCTGGCTATATTTGAAGGTTCAACTCCTGCTTTATACACCTTATGCTGGAGCCATATTTTCCAAGCTTTTTTAAAAAATATTTTTTGTCTTTATGTATTGGATCTGCATATCAAGGTTTGGGGGGTGGGAGATGGGTTTAGGGCTGGCTTCTGCAAGAGGCTGCTAGAATTTGCTCTATGTATGATAGACCCAACTGGCTCCAAGACAGACCTGCCTCTAGCCAAAGATGAGTCTGTCAGCAAAGGTAGTAATGCCTGAGGGGTAACATAGATAAGAAGGGGGGGAAGACCCACCAAGAGCAATTGCAGCCAGAGAGAGGAGTGAGAAGATGTGAGAGGAACAACTCTGCAGACACCAAGGTCAGTGAAAAAGCAGCAGGAAGAGGTGCTCTAAGTGCCAGAGCAGAGATTCCCCTGCATCCTGTGGTGAAGACCATGGTGAGGCAGGCTTATCCCTGCAGCCCATGGAGGATGATGGGGAGCAGAGATCCCACGTGCAGCCCATGAAGGGCCCCATGCTGGAGCAGGTAGACGCATGAAGGCGTCTGTGATCCCATGGTAAGCCTACGCTGGAACAGGCTCCTGGCAGGAACTGTGGCTCTGTGAGGGACCCATGCTGGAGCAGTCTGTTCCTGAAGATCTGCACTCCATGGAAGGGACCCATGCTGGGGCAGTTCTTGAAGAACTGCAGTCTGTGGGAAGCACTCACACTGGAGAAGTTGGTGGAAGACTGTCTCCCATGGGAAGGACCCCACACTGGAGCAGAGGAAGAGTTTGAGGAGTCATCCTCCTGAGGAGAAAGGAGAGGCCGAGACACTATATGATGTGCTGACCACAACCCCCATTCCCCACCCCCCTGTGCCACTGTGAGGAGGAGGTCTAGTGAAGCGAGTCCCTGCTCATGGCAGAGACATTGGAACTAGATGATCTCTGAGGGTTCTATAATCTCTCATGAGAACACATTCCCTTGCAAGGGAAATTCCCTGTTTCTAGAAGCAACATTGTAAAAAGAAAATCCTTGCCTGGCATTAGAATTTTTTTCCTTACCAATCCAGTAGAGAGAAATTCCCTATGATCTTACAGTCTAGGAGACAGCTTTGATCTTATATTAGAGATATATAATATCTGACAATTTTAGTGGTTTATCGTCTGTGTAATTGGATGCAGTGAATGGATTGGGTCCAACTCTCAGCAGGTGTAAACTGACATCATTGGCAGCTTTGAATCGGTGCATTTTCTCTAGTTTCTGTCAGCTAAAGATTTCAGTATGACTGAGATTATCATGCAGTGGTTTGAAATCTTCTTTGTGTGGACCTGGCCAGGGAGTGGTATCAGGGAAATCTGGTCCATGTAGGTACTAGACAGAGGTAAGTGGGGAGGCAGATTTGACTCCTGTTTTATAACCTTGGTGTCTGCTTTGATTTGACTGAGGTTTCTGATCTGCCCATATTTCCTGCGTGCTCCTGGTCAGTGCTATAATTTCTCCAAGATGCAGTTCTCTGTAAGGTGAGAATAGTAATTCAGCTCTAAATTTCTCCTCACTCAGGTGATGCAAGGAAAAACCATTAATGTGGGGCATTTAGGAAATAGAGCAATGGTGGCTATAAGCATCACAAATACCTGAGTGTAGTCCTGCAGAGGGACGCACCCATATTTCTATGGAGATAAGAGCCATGTTTCTCTATCTGCTACCAAACCACCTGATGTTGTGTTGAAAAAGCACAGCACAGGAAAATAAATATCCTAATTGCAGTTCCACAGAAGAATTGTGTGGAAATAAAGGATAGGAAATAGGAAAGTGATGTTTTAACTTCTATCGTCATCTTCTCTACTAAGCCATGGGAATGTTTTGAAAAGTAAAAGTGCTGCTTTGTGGCTCCTGCTCTCCCTCTCTCAAATCACCCTCTCTCATTCGCTGTAAAGCATCATGACAGTGTAACTGTTAATAGTGATCTTTCTCTTTCCCTCTTCAGGTCCCTCAAACTCTGCTCCAGATCAGGCAAGGAGCTCCTGTCCCAATCCTTAACCACACAAGTTGTGCTAGAATGGCTTTAATTACACATTAGTAATAGGTGCTTTGGGCTAAATCTTAAATATCTTTTCATTTATTCTCAGGCTCTGCTAATGCAAACTTCCAGTGAAACCAGTCATTTTCACCAAAACCAGACTTCTGATTGACTAGACCTCAAGACACAGAAAATCAAGCATGTGCCCTACGTGATGTTTGTGTATGACATCAGATTATGGGTTTTTCTTTATGTATGTGAAGAAACTGAGACCCAAGGTAGTGCAGAGTTGCAACCATTGCATATGGTCACCCTGAGCAGAGCCAGGAACACAGACCCATGGTGGCAGCCCATGATGGGCATCCAGAACTTCTGGCTTGTGTCATGGCAGAAATGATTTTTAGTGACAACTTGCATGAGCTGGTGGCATTGGAGGTCAGCAGGCAAACTGAACCCAGGCAAGTGAGAGACGTGGAAATAGTTATGGAGTCAGGAGAGGAAGAGCAAGATAAACAGAGCATGAGGGCCAGAGTAACTGCGAGGTAGGAGTAGAAGTTGGATGACGGCGGAGGATGTGATAACAGATGAGGCTGCTATAAGAAGCCTCAACTATTAGTAGTATATCAGTCTTATGTTTTACTTAGCAGTGTGCTGGAAAGTGTGATGAATTCAGTCTTGTGTAGCTTGTGGAAAGGCAGCTCTACATACATTTGAAATGCAGGAGATGCTGCGATCTGGAGTGGATCTCAGCCCCTATTTTATCTTGCACATCTGACATTTACCGTTGAAGGAATCCTGCAGCAGGAAATGGAGTGCAGTTTATTTCACGTTTATATGAAAAACATTCAATCATATGCCCTGCTGTTCGTACAGTTGCTAAGAGGATGAGATTGATACTAAGTGGTCTTATGAAGCTATCAAGCAGCTTCATATTCAGAGCTCAGAATTCTGCCTTTTCAATCTTCCCAAAACACCCCTTTTCAGGACTTTCCAATCTGACAGAAATCATCATCCTTGCCAAGGCATGGAATACCAAAAAGTCCCAATCTACTTCTTTCCCATCTCCTTTGCCTGACTCAGCAGGTCAGAAATACCATTTGCCATCTTCTCGTACACTTTTGACCTGTAACTGTTGCCTGCTACTTAGCGTGGCTTTACAGCAGGCTGAGTGAGGAAGAGCTCAGCAGCATCCCAAGTACACACACTGTGGAACCCGGGCCAGCTCCAACCAGGCTACTTGGCCAACCTGAACCACAAGCCTTTTGCTGGCCTAGCGACATTGCCTGGGGGTGCGAGGAAGTGTGAACCCTGACTGTCTAGCTATGCTGGCACCAAATGCTAAAAGCAGTGCAGTTCTACAGCTAAAGCTGTGTGCTGCAATCAGACAGCTTGCTTTGCTGACGGGGAAAAGCTTCTAAGCTCATGCAAAGCTCTGCTTTGCAGGCAGGAGTCTGCGGATGCTTGCAAAGATACTTTGCTCCTATGGTTTAGCAGTAGGGAAATGCATCTGCTGTAGGCATAAATTTAATCCTGGGGAAAGTCTATTTATGCAGTAAATTTCCCTCCTGAACAGTGTGTCCTAAGCAGTCTTTTCAGGAGAACGGTGGGAAGGGTTGTTTGGGAGGTGCATTAGTGTTAATGCCCCTCAGCTATCAGCACACACAGGATTTCTCCAACTGCACTCAAGGAGGCTGAGATCAGAAAACTGAGGAGTTGGTGGAGTCTTGGCTCTTTTTTTCCTCACACCATCAGCTTGACACACAAGTACAAGCAAAAGCCTCTGCAGTGTTACATCCACATAAGAAAAAAAGCCCTAGCAAGAGGAGGCACGATGCCTGTTGGAAACACAGTTTGGGTCTGAGAGCCCACTTTGTTCTGCCAGTACAGTGGTAACTTCAATGAACATAATGTGCCTTTCCCAAGAATCCCTGAGGTTTTGAACATGGCATGACAGACTGCATGACATGACATCTGGCCCCCTGGGGAAACTAAAATGCGGGTGCTATCTGCTCCCTCCTCTACTTCATTGCCTTCAAGAAAAAATGCCAAGGGGATTCAGCCAGAGCATTCAGACAGCTGGAAAAGCTGCAGACACAGCTAAAGTGGACATTGATAAACATTTTCTGCAGTTCTCACTGCAATTATTTTCTGCCCAGTGCCAAATGGCTGATTGCACCAACCATCTCCCTCCTGGCCCCTCATCCTCAGCTCCTCATTTCTCTGTCCACTCTCTTCCTGTTTCCCACACCTTCTTTCCATTCTGCTTTTTTCCCCTATCTAGATTAGATCCCCTGCATGACTACCACCACCATCAGACTCTTCACCCTCTCTATGCATACTGACCCTACCACTGGTCTTTTCTGTCTTGTACATGCAGGTTGTGAGCCATCAGTGGCGGTGGTCCCTAGTCTTGGCTGCTCCTTCAAAATGGTCTTACTGAACCTGGTGAGCTGTTAAGCATCTCTAAACCTAGTATTAAGCATAATTTAATTCCTACATCAGCAACTTCAGTGGAGTGTGGATTATTAAACAAAGCCATAGGTCTTGCAGTGGCGAGATGTGACACCATGCAGGTAGGAAAGCAGCAGCACTGTACAATGGGAAGTCATTATTTTTGGTAGTCAAAAGACAAAACCATATACATTCTCACTCTGTTTAGGTATTATTACAACCTTATTCAGTCAGTCAGAGTGGCATGCACTGGGCAACCACAAGGAAGAAATGTTGCCCCAGTGCACCACTGTATGATGGTTAGGATGCTACAACCCACATTTGGTTCATGCCCTGTCACTAATTCATTTGTTGGGCTTGTAGCTATATAACAATACTGTGCTTCAGAGTAACCATCTGCAAACTGAGTATAGCACTTACTGAATCACAGGCATGTTGTGAGGCCTCATCAATCAGTTGTGGCTTTAAAAGGACTCTCAACTCCTGGCCCAAAAGTGTAAATCATCATAATTTATGTCCTTGTTAGATTATTTTTTTTAATACAAGCCTTTGTCCTATTCTTTTCTCATAACAAATGTACACGAGGTCAGTTCTCAGTGGGTTACTCCTAATTTAAATGTGTGTAACAGAGCTGAGAATCAAATCCTTCGTCTTCAGCCAGAGGAAGGCTTTTAATACTGCAGCTACTTACACACCCTTGAAAATGGAAACTATTTAAAAGCCTTATTTGACTTCAACAGCAGGAAAATGTGCACCTCACTCTCCTCAGCATCAATCCTTTTTAAAGCATATTGTGTGTTTACAAGCTATCTTGAGGACTGAAATTGATTTTGGAGCTGGGCAGTTATTAAAGGTTCATTTTCCCTCCCTCCTCCAGTTTCAAAATAAGTGATAATATGAGGTGGTGGGAAATTCTCTCCATGAGATGGTACTGCCTTTGCCCTGACTCTCTGAATTTCTCAGGAAAGGTTTTCACTAGAGTATATATCCTGCTTGATCTCTACAAGTAAAACTATAATCTTCCTTTCAGAGAAACAGTTTAGCTTTGTGTGTATATACAGGTTGGAATTTATTTTGGAAAATAGCTTTAAGAGACTCTGGCACAGCTCAATGTAATTGAATTAGCTGGGGTTTAAGCTACTGCTATGCTCTAACTTCCATTTCAACACAGTCAGATACCGTAATAACAATATTTAGCATCAATTTCTTAATTACTAGTTAGTCCAGTGACTGCCTGATGTTGGTGAGATAAAGCTGACACTTCCAGCATGTCTGTGAAGAAAAGGGAAGATGCTGTTCTTACACTGGCTCCACAACAGATTGGCTTGCTTGGCCCTAGTCTATCCCAGGTAGAGATCAAAGTTGCACCCACAATTGGAACTTTCAGGGATGACATTGGAGTATTCAGGCCTTGGACCACCAAGACAGATTTGCAAGACGTGCAAGTGGAGGCATTGGGGAAACATCACAGGATGTCCACATTCGTCTGTGAAAAGATCTAGTCGAAGGCTGCAGCTGGCTAATCCACCTGCCACAGGCTTTCTCTATGGCTTTGGTAAATCTCTCTGTTCTCTACCTAAAAAAAAAAAAAAGGTATACCCAGGAGGAAAATGTTTGCTGGAAAAAGTTTTTCCGTTATTGGGAGGTGGTGAGGTCATAAATGATGGGGATGGAGGACAGAATAAAACACGATAGAACACAGTGTACTCTGAAAATTACAGAGGCTTCTGTAGGGTGAATCTATGCACGTGTCCTCAAACAGGAACAAACTAGGAGGTGTGTAAGAGACAACTCAACCTTTTCCAAATAAAAAGGATGTATATACATCAGCCACTTATTCAAAGGAGGTAACAGCTAGGTCCTGCTGCTCAAGCAGTCAACACGGAGAAGCCAGTAAGATAAATCTGCACATTTTATTCAGCCCAATTTTAAGTATTTTAAGCAATATAGACTCTTATACTCTGGACAAGACAATTCCACAGGAAATATTCATGATAGGCCCTATTTTCCCTTTACAGCGACATCCCATCAGTAACAGTTGTAGCTTACTGCTCTAGCCAGGAAGCCCCCTAAGCAATCCATTTGCTCCTTCAGTGGTGCTATTAACAAAATGCACACCCAGAAATTCATTCAGAAATTGTTGCATCAAATTATAGTACCCTCTGTTACAGGAAGACTGTTGTCTCTCCCAGCACTCTGGATCCTTGCAGCTTGATCACCTTTGGTTGTGATGGAGAAAGCTGTACCACCACAGGGATCTTCCTTTCCACTTTGACAGGGTTCTCCTTGAAGAGTTATTCTTATACAGCAGCAGTTTTGGTATGCAAAGTAGTAACCTAAAGCATGTAACAAGTATTACATCGAGGCACCAGCTGCAGTAAATGCAAAAGTGACAGTCACACTGTGAGCATTTAGTAACCTACAAATAGATCTGGAAGTCACATTGGCTGGGGAAAATTCGGTGGAGTCAAGTCAGTAACAAATGCATCAATAATCAACACCTTTGCTGTATTAATTTATCCGAGGCAGCCTGTTCCTCTATAGCATGCCTACAAGACGTGCATACATTACCATCGCCGACTGAAGCTGGCCCCTTAGCTCTTCATGTTTAATGAAAGCTTTGTGCCTATATATAAATCCTGTGTTTGAGTGAAACATCTTCCGAATCCTTCGCAGCAGTTCTGGAAGAGACCTTTGGCTTGTATACTGAGAAGTGAACTCACCCTTTCTGCCATGCACAAGCTCTGCAGAATAAAAATGATACGCGGCTATAAAAATAGAACAGAAGAGACTATTTAGGCTCGACCAGATGCTCACATTCCTGCCACCTAGGTTGATTTAATATTAGTGAATTCCCTGCAAAAAGAAATGAATGTGGGAAAAATACGAAGCGTAGGCCTGATCCTGTTCTTTTTTTTTTCTCCCACGTGTGAATTTGCTTCACACAAGCACCCTCTCCCTAAGTCAATGAGACTCTTCGTGCATGTTTTCTGTCACTGCTGATTACTTTCAAGAAGACTGTCATGTTGCAGGCACAGGGGAGATGGAGGCAAAAATTAAAGCACCAGTCCTCTGTTCTACCTTCTTCTGCATAACCCCTGCTTGAGGAAGGGAACATTATTAAGTCACTTGAGACCTGCCTGAGCATATCCAATAGAGGTTGCGCTTCTTTGAACATCAATGGGAAAAAGGTACAAAGAATGAAATGAGAGCTGCACTGGGAAGGTTCCCTCCTCCATCATTTTCCTGAGCAACTGCTCTAATGACACGGGTGTACTCACCTAGTAACCCGAGCTCGGCTTCCTCTCGCCGAAGTCCACGGCCCACAAACACTTCAGTGAGTGGAGATGCACCCAGCTGGTGGAAGCAAAGGACAAGAGAGCTTGAGAAGCTAAGGGGAAGTTTGGCTACTTACAAATAGTCTCTGATGCTTGTTGTCATAATCTTTGCATTCTTGATAACAGCCTGATCTGAAGACCACCAGAGCTGGTAGATTTGGCTACAACAGGCTTGTGTGGCAACTACCTCTCCTTGTGTGCAACCACCTTCCATGGTTAATCGCTGACTGCCACTCAAAAGAACATCCACAGTGAATTTCAACACCCGTCAGGTGTTGCTACGTATCTCTTGCCTGAGTATCTAAGCTTCCTGAGGGCATGCAGCACTGGAGAGCAGAACATCTATGTTATTTTTATGGTAGCAATTCAAAGAAATCCCCAGAAGGGCTATACCTCTGCCTTGCTCACCTGTATCCAAAGAATTAGGCCTGGAGCTGCTTATTTCCATAGCAGACAGATGGGGAAGCCAAACAGAGCTGGCACATTACATCCCTGCATGGGGATTGTGGCTAAAAATGAGGCTACCTTCTTAAACTTCCAAAATTCTGCCAAACCTTGGGTGGCATGGAGAAATCATAGAGTTCACTATCTCTTCCAGCAAAGGGGCATGGGGCCAGCAAAGGAAGTGGGGTCTGAGCAATCAAAGGGGGGTACTCTTTCTGCTCTGAGTAACACATCTGCAGAACACCTCCTAAACAGAGGATGAGGATTTTTGTTGAGGATGCAAAAGTCTTAGCTGGGTTCAGGTTGGATGGGGCTTTGGGCAACCTGGTCTAGTGGAGGGTGTCCCTGCCCATGGCAGGGGGGTTGTAACTAGATATCTATAAGGTGTATATGAAGAGAGAGGCCTGGGAGAAAGATTGATCATGGATCACTAAATAGCACTAACTGAGGCTCAGAAAATCCTCTAGATTAAGATAGTCTGAGGTTGGGAGTATATTTCAGGATGTGAAAAAAATCACATATACTTTTTCTGCTTGCATTTCTCCCTTCATGTCTGCTATAGCCTCTGTAGAAGAGAAACTTTTTGGGCTAAATGAACCTTGGCCTTGGACCATCTTCATGCCAGTTTCAAGAGAAAGAAAATGATTTATTGATAATCTGTGTAGAAAAATACTTAAGGTTTTTTTTCCAGTTTTGAGAATTTTTTTTGTTATTTTTTCTGGTTTGTGGGCTTTTTTTTCCCCTTATCTTGTTTGTTGTGACTCCTGTTGTTCAACTGGAAAATGGTTCATGAACTGGTGGTTTTCAGACCCTTCTTACAGAGACAGACATTAGATGTCTCCCAAGGAACATCACTGAAACATCAACAGGATTGACAAAAAGCAACTCAGAAGCCAGCTGCCCTTGCAGCTAGCTCTTGCCTTCCTTCCAGAGTAAACTCAAGGTAAAATACGAGAGCTGCTGTGATTACAGCACCCACACACTCTTACCTTGAATGTGGGAGACTTCTAACACTTGTTGGCTTCTTGTAGAGGGAATGGATGAAATGTTGGGTTACCACAGCTATCAGCAGCCAGGGCAACCACTGCACAGCTCAGGGCTGCCTTACAGCCTGCTTGCTCTCTTTCAGGTTAGACTAAACCAAGAGCAACTAAGGTATGCATTGACCTTCCTCTCAGTGACTAATCAAGGTTTGTTCCTTCAGAAGTTCCATCTAAAATCTTATGGAGAAAACTTTTGGCCAGGAAAGACCTTTTTAGCCATTTCCATCTATATTCACTTGTGTCTTACCCCACCGATCCTTTTCAGACCAGCTTTACAAAGATGTATTTTCTAGATTCTTTAACTTCAGAGTTTCCTTTTCTTTCAGTCATGTTGTGCGCCTCTGAGTCCCAATCCTCTACTCAGGCTGACAGAAAACTTTCTGATCCTGGGTGTATATGTCTCTGCCTCTCACTTGGGTGATGCCAGCTGAGCCTGGCACTCTGGCAGAGCACACAAGCTGAGCCATTGATCATCCTGCCCAATGTCAATCTTTCTCCCTGAAGTTTGCCTGATTGCTCTGCTGTAGATAGAAGGATCAAAGGACACTTGTCTTTGGACATTATTTACTCTTAGGTTCAAAACACAGACTTCCACTGGTGAGTTGGGACAAGCAAAGACTGGTCCTCAGAGAGGCAGATACTTTTCTGGCAACAAGCTCAGCAAAAAAAGAAGAAAAAAGAAGAAACCCACAAATTCTTGTGGATGTAAATAGGTGTTTAAATAAAGTGACTGTGGCAGTACACAGAACTGCAAATATTTCCCCTTCCACAACTCCAGCAAACTGCTAATCACACAGCTATTTCTCCAGAAAGCAGTACCAACCCACAGCTTGACACCGCAGCCTCACCGGAGTAAGGCTGCGAGCTCACGGCTGTGCCTGTACTCTCCGTGACTGTCACGCTACTCTGTGCCCTGAAGTCCTACGGAGACCTTGTCCCATCCCCAGCTGCCCACAGGCCCTGCTTCGACCCCACACTAACCACCACTTTCTAGCGAAAGGTTAATTACTCCAGGGGACATTTCCATCCAAGCTGTTGCCCGCAGGTTGCAATCCCTGCCTGAGTGCTATTTTTAGATCAGCTCCTTCATTGCTATTGATCCCAGTCACCCTCTGTTAATTAGATACACACAACACACACAGCATTTGCAACTCATTTATCAATTCTGTTCAGCACCTCCCTCCCCTGAGATGCAATTTGGAGGCCTCCTTGAATCATGCTATTGATCTTTCCCAGCAACTTTGCTATAGGATTCTCTGTGTTGCAAACTATTTATAGATTATTCTTCTTCTCCTGCTCTCCCTCGGGGAATCAAAAATGGGCAACGGTAATCAGACTTCTATTTTTGAGGAGTTGATCGAAACCAGATATTTCCTCTTTTCTCCTTCTATCCCCTCCTTCCCCCTGTTGCTGTTATGTACAGGCTTCCTTCAGCAAGTGAGACCTTCCTGCTCCTTGAGGTGCTGCAGTGATTCTGGCAACGCTCAGGGGATGCGATGAGGAATTTGTCCTGGGTGAAATCTTGTTTGCTGAATTAATGAAAATAATTCCTTCCCGCTAGGTCCAAGAGTTTCATGAAGGGCTTTGTGCCCTGTTTTGTCTGCTCAGCTTGAGGTGCTCCTTTCAGAGGGCTCCAGTCTCAGAGGCTGCCCTTTCAGTCTGCAGATTTGATTAATCTGGAAGGCACTGGCTTCTCATTGTCCCCTTGTATCTCAGGAAGGGCATCCAAAGGCCTTAGACAATGTGTAGTCAGGAGCAAGATAGATGGAGTTGCTTTTAAGGATGGAGGGTGACAAGTATTGAACCCTGTGGTCCAAGGATTTGAGAAAAACCTAAACGAGGGAACATCACCTGAGGCTCAGAGAAGTCAGAAGCAGCTCAGCCTTCACTGAACAACATTCAAAATCCCAGTTCTAATGAAGGAGGGGGGCTACAGTTACCACCTTCAAGGTGGCAACAGAAGGGTCAGCCTGGTCTCAGGGAATACACAAAAGCAGATCCAGGCTTCCCCAGTGGCACCTGCTGCTGAAAAACTGCTGGTGAAGTGGGAGAGGTGTGCCTGGAGGAGCTGGGCAGGGTGCTGGAAGGGCCACTGGTCCGAAGCTGTGGGTTCACAGTGGGCCTGGGGCAGTCATGGGGACTGCAGAGCCCTCGGCAGAGTGGTGGCTCAGGAGGCTCCATGGTGTGGAGCAGGGCTGGCTCCTCTGGGAAGGAGACACTGCCTGTGCATGCTGTGTGTGAGGATCTGCCAGTGCCTGTGCTTGGGGAGGTTGTGGTGGACTTGAGGAGGGGTGTGCACGGGCTGGGGCAGTGTGTGGGTGTGTAGGGGGGCTGTAGTGTGGTGGTGCAGTGTGTAGGGCTATGTGCTGGGGGGGATGAGGGGGCTTTCATGTGTGTGATGCAGTGGTGAGGCTGGCTAGGGACTGGGGGGCTGTGGTGCCTGCGTATGGCCATGGCATGCTGCTCTGGTGTGTGGGACTGTGGTACGTGTGAATGGCTCTGGTGTGGAGCTGTGGTGTGTGGGGAGATGGGTGTGTGCGTGGCTCTGGTGCATGGAGCAGTGTGTGTGAATGGAGCTGGCGGGAGCGGTGGGGTGTGTGTAGAGGGGGCCTGTGTGTCTGTGTGTAGAGGGGGGCTGTGTGCGTGGCCGTAGCGTGGAGCTGCGGTGTGTGCGGGGCAGAGTGGGTGCGGGGCTACGCGAGTGGAGCTGCGGAGCGTGTGGCCGCGGTGGCTGGAGCTCCCGAGTGCGCGGAGGGCGTGATGCCAAGCTGGTGCTGCGTGCGGCCGCGGTGTGTAGAGCTGCGGGGTGCGTGATCGCGTGTGTGCGCGGAGCTGCGGCGTGCGGGGCCATGTGTGTGCGGGGAAAGGGGGTGGCGGTGCTGTGCGAGGCTGCGGTGCGTGGGGCAGTCCTCAGAAAGGGGCCGCGGCGCCGCCGTTCCCGCGGCGGGCTCAGCGCTGCCTGAGGCTCAGCGCTGCCTGAGGCTCAGCGCTGCCTGAGGCGCAGCGCGCCCGCTCGCCTGCTCCGCCGCCCGGCCTCTTCCTTCGTCCCGCCGGCCCCTCTCGCTCCCGCCCCCAGCACGGGGGTGCGGCGGCAGGCTGGAGGAGGCAGGGACGCGGAGAGGATTCCACCTGTCCGGACCGTTCCCCGCTGCTCAGTTCGGGGGCGGGAACGGCCGGTGCGCGCTATGCCCGCCCCGCTCCGGACCCGTCCCTGAGGGAGCGCTGCGAGACCGCCTCGCCGCCGCCGCCGCCACCGTCGCTTGGCGGTCGGGGCGTGGCCAAGCCCGGGGGAGGCGGGAAAGAGCCGCGCCTGGGGAGCCCCGCGGCTTCTCCCTGTCAGGGCGGCGCCGACGGGGTTAACCCGCTCCCCGCGGCGGGCCGGGGCGAGCTCCCGCCTCCCGTGGCAAGCGCCGGAGCAGACACACTCGCGCCGCTCACACACACTCACACGCGCAGGCGATGGCTGAGGGGCGCGGGCTCGATTTTCCCCGAGATGATGTCAAGAGCTTGGGAGAAGGAGGAGGAGGAGGAGGAGGACGGTTGCTCTTTTTCTTAACGGCTTTGTTCTAAAATCTTCCTAAATAAAGCAGCCCCAGCCCCGAGCGCCGGGGGAGCAGCCGTGAAAGTAGCTTTTTTTTTTTTTTACCTTTTTTTTTTTTAATCTTCCTTTTTTTTTTTTTTTTTTTTTTAAATTTTCTCCTCATCTCAGGCTTTGTGTCCGCCTGGGGCCGAGCCCCCTCCCCGCGCTCCCCGGCCGCTCTCTCCCGGGGAAAGCCGCCAGCTTTTTTTTTCCGCTCCTCCCGGCAGCCCCGAGGCCGGAGGCAGCGCCTGCCGCCGTGCCGTCCCGCCCCGCCGCTACCCCGGGCAGGTGCTCCGCCGCTGCGGGCGCGCCCGGCGGGCGCCTCCTCGCTGCCCTCCAGCTTCCCCCCGCCCGCCGGCCGGGGCGGCTCCGCGCCGCTCCTCCCGCACGGCGCGGTTCCTGCGGGGCGCTGGCTCCCCGCCGCCAGGGCCACGCCGGCGGCTCGGCGCCCCCGCCTCCCGCCGGAGCGGCGGCGCGGCCCGCCGCGCCCGGGGATGCTGCCCCCAACTCCCCGCCCGCCGCCTGACGCCGCCGCCGCCGCCCTCGCCGCGCCGGACGCCGCTCCGCTGCCCGCGCCGCGGCCACCTGCAGCAGCAGCAGCAGCTCGGCTCCCCGCCGCCCGCCTCGCACCGCGGCGGAAGGAATAAGCCGCTCAGCCCGTCCCGACCGGCCCGGCCGGCGCTCCCCCAAGCAGTAGGGGCCGGGGCGGGCCGGGGCCCCGCGGGCCGCCCCCGACGGCCGGAGCCCGGGCGTCCGCCGCCCCTCGCCCTCTGCGTGGCCCCCCCGCGGATGGGCGCGCTGCCGCCGCCCGGCTCCCCCCGGCCCCGTCGCGCCGCCTGAAGAAACTTGGGACGGCGGCGGCCTCCCCCTCCCTACCGCGCCCCGCCCGGGCTGCGGGGGACCCTTCCCCGCACCGCCGCGCCAACTTCGCGGGGGGACCCGCCCGCCGCAGGACTCCGGCCCGGGGCCGCCGGCCCCTCGGCGGGGCGCCGCCCAGAGCCCCCTTCCCGCGGCGGGGACCCCCTGCCCCTGGCCTCGGTGCTGGGGAGGAGCGGGGGTGCCCTGGATGGCCCTGCGCACTGGGACGGCTTGGTTTGGGCAGGTCCTGCGCAGAGTTTCCCGGCTCCAGGGCACCTGGTCCCGGCGCTCCAGCAGCCTGCTGTGCCTCTCCTCCTCCCAGGAGCCCGAGCAGGCGGGCGGAGAGCGGCCGCCGCCGCCGCAGCACAAGCTGCCCCGGAGCAGCGGCAGCGGCAACGGCGGCGGCGGGCGCCGCCAGCCCCCCCGGCAGCTGCCCCCCTGCTGCAGCTGCTGCGGCCTGTCGGATCCCCGGGCGCCCAGGGGGGGACATGGTCCCCTCACTCGCCCCTTGCTGGCGGCCATGAAGAGGCAGAACGTGCGGACCCTGTCCCTCATCATCTGCACGTTCACCTACCTGCTGGTCGGGGCTGCCGTCTTTGATGCCCTGGAGTCCGACAACGAGATGCGGGAGGAAGAGAAACTCAAAGCCGAGGAGATCCGGCTCAAAGGAAAGTACAACATCACCAGCGAGGACTACCGGCAGCTGGAGTTGGTGATCATGCAGTCCGAGCCTCACCGGGCCGGCGTCCAGTGGAAGTTTGCTGGCTCCTTCTACTTTGCCATCACGGTCATCACGACCATCGGTGAGTGCCTTACCTCGGGGAGGCCCTCTGGGTCCAGGGCTGGGGTAGAAGCCCCCTCACTCCAGTTGGGAGAGGGGCAGGGGGTCCTTGGCATGCAAAGTGTTAAGTGCTGGATGAGTTTTTTGAGTTTTTTGTGTTCCCTCCTGTGCTATACAATTCGTTGCTCTTTGTGGGCACTTGTTGGACCTGGGGTGTCCCGCTCCACTTGCCCTGGAGATGGAGCCTGTGTCTGCTTGGGTGGGTCTGGGGAGGAGTGGGACTGGCTTGATGGAGGGATTGGCGCTGGCTTGGTGGCTACCACTGAACTGTTGCTTAGGTGGCAGTGAGGATGGGGGAAGAGGCAGGATGACAATCTCCTGGGGTCACCCTCGGGAAAGAGGCCCTGTTGTAGTGTTCCTCCTTGCACCTTTGCTTAAAAGACACGGGAAAAACTTAGGCAAAAGGCAGTTGGATGAGTATGAGAACGGTGAGGGCATGGGAACTGGATCAGCTGGGAAAGCCCTCGAGGTAGCCAAGCGTAACCCTGCTTTCACAAACTTTGTTTTAGTATTGGCAAGGGCTGTGGTGGGGGTTCCCACAGCTGTGGTCCTACTGCTGGGCCTCTCCTGAGCATTCCCAACATGTTCCTGAAGTTTTTATTGCAGCTGGAGTGTCTGATGTGCCAACAGGTCACAGTCTGCATCTCCTCTTTGCGGGCACACAGTCCGACAGGCAAAACGATGGCTGCTGTCACATCCGTGCTGCCCAGCTTCCCAGCGTGACTGAGGGACGGTCAGTGGACACAGCCACAGGCTGTCATTTTGTACTTCTCTGCTTCCTGCAGCTAAAGCAGAATGTTTCACATAAAGTTTGCTTCCCTGCGGTAAAAATAAATCCCACTATAACTACAGGCTGCAGAGTGCACACAGAGCTGTGCTGCAACTCTGGCTTTGGCTGGATAAAGCAGGTTTGTTCTCCCTGGTTTTGTATTCATTAAGGTGGGTTTACTGAGGCAGCTGATAAAATTCTTTCCCCCCCCCCCTGCCCCAGCACTTGTAGATGTTCCCCCCTGACATCTGGAGAGATCTGAAAAGTCCTCTCTAGCTCAGTGGCTGTTTGGTAGTCTAGCTCCAGACTAGAGAAGGAGGTTGAGTCGAGAAGGACTCGATCTTTTTAACAGTTAGGGCTTGTTACGAGAAATTTGCACGTTGCCACCTGAAGATACTAACACGTTTAGCAGAACATGCTGTCCACTGCCTTTGAGCAATGACCACTTAACATTTGTGTTTGACTACGTTATACCTGGGGCAGTAAAAAATGTCCTTTGATAGACCACTTGGCGGTATAAAACCTATTCCTCCCTACAAAGCTAAGTTTTTCAAATGATACGAGATATACTTACATAAAATGCATGTTAATAGGCTATAGAATATGGAGTAGAATGTAACTTTGTCTGGTAACTTAGATTTCTTGCTGTTCCTTGTGATGTCAGAACTCTCCTTCCTCCTTTGGTCACTGATTCTCTCCTCCTCGATCTGTCTCTTCTTGTTTATTTGGGCTGAGTGGATACTGGACTGCCATGCCCCTGTAGATTACAATAAGGGTTCCACGCACACACCTGTGTGCTCATGGTGCCCTAAACTCTTGCCTGAGAGGTGCCTGCAATACTTTATGCGTTCCTGAGCTCGGTTGGTGATAGGCTTTTTTTACAGTAGTTTGTGGTTCTGGTCGTGTTTTATTTACATGGAAACAAGTGCAACTTGCTTGGGAAGCTTTAGCATTTTTCTCCTGCACAGAGCTGGGATTTGTTCAGGATGCTGGGAGCACCTCAGCCTGCAGAGGCTGGCATTCATTTCTGTAGGCAGAGGCGCTTTGGGATGTCAGAATTGTTTAAATTTAAAATGCGTATAGCAACGGGGAGCCACAGGGAGGAAGAGTGATGATAAAGAACGGTGCAGAAAGACATACATTCTCTAACGATTGTTCATTTGGGAAACTCTGCTCCAGGAGGATACGCGATCCGTCTTTCAAAAGTTTATTAATAGTTACTATCTGCATCTTGCCAGATGCACTTCTATTTTGTGTACTGTCCCTTCAGTGCTAAAGTAGCTTTGTGGTGTTAACCTATCTACTGGTAGACTGTAGAAGTGAGCATTTCTTAAAACTCCTTATTTATCCTTAAATAATTTGTTACACAGAAGGGAAAAATTGCTTTCTGTATCTAACTTCTTAGGAAAACAAGTTTTCTTCTCTCTGTTTCCTGAGATCTTGAATACTCTTATTAATCTTTTGTGGTGATAGTTTTTAATCTGGCCATGTGTCCGCGCTCTCAGGTGTTTCCTTTGCCCTCCTAAACCTTCCAGACAGACTTCAAGAAGTACAGGTATTGGTGTGTGCGTTTGGGAGCGTGCTGTAGAGTCGGTACGTGCCCCTGTGAAAAAGCACATCTCACTTAACCATCACAGGCTGGCCGTTTAGAGCTGAGAATAAAAACCTCCATCGCCTAATCTGGGGCGGGTACGCCTGTCTCCCCAAAACTTCTCCTCAGAGAAGCGCGGTGGGACTCAGCGGACCACAGAGCCTGGCAGGATGCATGGGATAGCGGGCTCATTTGCGTCTAACTTAATTGTTCCCCGCGATACCGCCGCGCTAGCGGCGCGTCTGAAAGCGATTGCCTCTTGGCTGCGCTGATTGCGACGACTGTGTGGCTTTAATTGAGTCACCGGGGTTTATCTATCGCTGGGCACGGGCTGTGGTCGCCAGCAGCGAGCGGTACCCTGGGCAGGGACTGACCGGTTCCCCACCGCCGGAGCCGGGCGGGGCGGCCTGTGGTGCTGAAGGGACAGCTCCCGCTCACCGTGCCTCTCGTCTGCAGCATCTGGCTTTGTTAGGGGGTGGCAGGGGGGTGTTGCTCTCTTGTCTAGCGGAGTAGTGCTAAGCAAAGACACCAGGCTTGATGGAGTAGATGGAAACTGGTTTTGTCACCCGTGACACAACAGTTTTTTCCCGCTCCCCAGGTGCTACGTTGGGTTTTTGATACATAAAACTGAACCCAAAGCATCAACAAAAGATTAGCAACCGCGGGTGCTGCCACGCACACAGTGACTGCTCTTAAAGCCCATCACCAGAAGCAAAATGCCATCATATTCATGAAGTTTGGGTCGTGTTTGAATTCTGTGGAAGTTTTTAGGTTATCAGAAAAGAACGAATAAACTCTTCTTGGCTCTCACCAGTTGCTGAGTCTATTCCGTGACTGTTCTTACTTCAGAGTTACCTAGTATAATTTCCTATCTGTTCCCAGTTACGTAGCCATTTCCAATTACACAGCCAAAATGATAGAGAAGGATTTAATCAAGCTCTCCATCCAGCTCTTTGTCTCCTATGAAGTACACTGTAGAATACACCACAGAGTTCATCTGGCTGGATACGATGAATGTGCACACCAACTTTTGAAAATAAAAGGTAATTTCCAGGATTCCTACTAAGTTTTAATGCCCTTTTCTATAAGATTATAGGACTGAGTAAACTGCTTCTGTGTAAGCAGGTGTCAACACTGTCAAAATGTGTTATTGGTATGGATATCACTCCATCATTTAGGCCTCAAAGGGTGATAGTCATACTTGATTTAACACCACCGAGCTCTAGTAAACACTGAATATTTCTGGAGGCTTGTGCAGAATGTAAAGAACTGAAAGCTGTTTATGTCACCCTAAAATGAACTGAAACAACAAACAGATTGAGGATTTTTATTTAATTTTTTTTTTCCTGAGAAGTGACTGAAAGGAGAACAAAATCCAGACAGCGTGTGCTGTGAAGTGCTAGTCCCTTTTTCTAGCTTTTAGGCCTTTGTGTTCTGTCTCAAATCTACTACAAGCAGTGATGGACCTATCCTGGTGAACAGAGAAAGTTTTTTAAGAATGTGCAAAAATATGTGTAACAGTGAAGGGAATGTACACCTATTGATAGCTGCTTGGCTACTGAGTATCTAAACATTCAGGAATTGTCTAAATCCAGATGAGGAGATTGCATACACCTCTGACAGAGATGAACCTACATTAATGAACTAAGTGAACACATGCTTAAATCTATTTCACTATAGTAGTTCAGTCTCCGTATCCTTTCTCTGCATCACTTTACCCTTCTGTGAAATGGGTATAAAAATAGCAAGCTGGTGATGTTGCAATATCTCTAAGTTGAGTTAGAAAAAGACCCAAGTGGTTTCACAATTACTTTGTCAGTATCACCCCTTCTTTAGGACCAGACTCTGGTATTTTAGGTCTACTCTTGGTTTTGGATGGATGGATGGATGGATGGATGGATGGATGGATGGATGGATGGATGGATGGATGTTGAAAAGCTTTGAGTATGGCATCATGACAGATGGACAGTTTGCATTGGAAAGAAAGAAGGGAAAGGAAGGAGACAAGATTTGGAAAGGGAAAGACAGAGAACAAAGACACCAATGCTTTGGTTGGTTAACTGCTGCATTCATGATATTCTGGGACCACGAAGGTCGTATATATAAAAAATAAACAAGCAGAGAATAAATTTAAGCCACTCTATTATTAATAAACTCAGTTGAAGGTAGAAAGCAAGATTTTCTGGTGATACGAATGATTGTAGATGCACTGAGATAAAGAATCACAGGATCACAGAATTTTAGGGGTTGGAAGGGACCTCCAGAGATCATTTGGTCCACCCCCCCTGCCAAAGCAGGGTCCCTAGGACAGATCACACAGGTCGGTGTCCAGATGGGTCTTGATTATCTCCAGAGAAGGAGACTCCACACCCCCCTGGACAGCCTGTCCCAGGGCTCTGTCACCCTCACTGGGAAAAAGTTCTTCCACATATTGGTGTGGAACTTCTGTGCTCCAACTTGCAGCCATTGCCCCTTGTCCTGTCCTCACAGACCACTGAAAAGGGTCTGGCTAACCACTTAAAGCATCAGTGGAAAATACTGAATAATCAGAACTTGTAATATCTGTTGGTGGTATCTGCCAGGCAAGGAGGAGTTCAGCTTCAGCGAGCTGCATGAAGATGAACAGTGCATAGAATTTTGCTGCCGTGCATAAGAAAAATATTCTGCAAGAACTTTTCTTTGTTTTTTAGAGAATCGAAACAAACCAAACCAAACCAAAAACCAGAATCCAAAGTACAGACTGGACCTTGGTGGCTGCTTCGCTCACATGTTCAAGAAACAGTTCTCAAGTTCTTGAAAACTGGTTTTGCAGTGATACTTCACATTCCTGCCAGAGGCACGTTAGCGAAAGCTTTATGAAAATCACTGATAAGCAAGGCGAAAATACAGCTCAGGCTTATGCTGAACTGCGACTTCCTGCTGTATGGCTTACCAGCAGTGCAAATGCAATATCCAGTAAGTCTAAAAACAGTTTTGGGGAAGCATTGAGAAACCTCTAGCCACTCAGCTGGGTGATGGTGTCAGCAGATTTCCTTAGCATAACCAGGCTTGCAAAATTAGTGTCGTGTAGTTTTTTTTTAGGATTTCCTTTCATTTCCTCCTAACTATTCATAACTTCTTTCTTTAAACTGAAGCAAGTGAGATTTAGATTAGGCACGAGGAAACTCTTTCCAGCTGTCCGGGGTGGTTGCATGCTGGAAGAGATTTCCTAAGGAGACTGGAATCTCCATCGTGGGAGTGTTTTAAAAAGAGTTTAGACAAAAATCTGTCAGGAATGGTTAAGTTGTAGCTGCCTTTGCCTTTGGGGAGGAAGATGGACTGGCTGACCTCTTGAAGTCTTTATCAGCCGTGTGTTCTATGATTTTCTGAATTGTCCTTTTTCCACATCTTGTGCTCTAATAGTTCCTGGGCTATCTTGTTTTTCTTGAGAAAGAAAACTAAAGAGCTTTGAGATTCCATTTTCTCTACTACATGGTATTTGTGTATTGATTATTTTTCTATGCAGTAAAACCATGTATGTGTCTTTGCAAGTGTCAGTGCAGAAAGAGCTGTTTGCCCACTGACAGGGCTATGGGCTAGAGGTGTTGGTGAGTCTTTTGGGAAAGAAGTTAGCTGAAGAAGAAAATGATTCTGCTGATACAAGAGTGGTAAGCAAAAATGTACAGGGCAGAACTGGAGGGGAGAGGAGTTGTTTCAGGCTAAGAATAAAGGAAGAAGTTTAGCTGTTAGCTGTGGGCTTCTGCCTGCTTCAAGGAAAAAGAACTTTACAAAATCATGGAATATCCTGAGTTGGATAAGGATCATCGAGTCCAACTCCAAAAATCCTTTGCTTTCTGTGGGAACAGCATCAGAGCTGCAGTCTAATGGAAAACTGATTAATGGAGAGCTTCCCCTTTGGACATTACAGGTTTTGGGACTGAGGCTGCTGGTCTGGCACACAGCAAAGCCCAGAATGCTTCTGTCTTCCCTTGAAGGCAATCTGAGCTGAGGTGCTTAGTTCCTTCAGTGCCAGGGCATATTCCTTCATAAATGCTGAAAGCCATCCTCGTGGCTTCGAGCTGGAGTTACACAGCACTTTATATTCAGAATGCTGTACTGACATTAGGTGATTCATCTTCACAACACCTCTGTGTAAGAATTATCCTCAATTTGGAGACAAGAAGATAAAATGACTTTCTGAAGATTCAGGTTGGGAACTATTTCTAATTGCCAAACTGCTCACTTCTCTCCCTTTCAGACCACATGGCATTAGTTTATAGCCAGATTAAACAGTGAAGATGAACCAAAGGCAGAGATCTGTAATGAATTCAAGGTGATATTAGCAAACTCCTGCAGTTTAGGTCTTCTGACACAATAACAGCAGAATCTAGAGCTTTATTAGCCGAAGGGGCATATGCAGTTCTGGGTAATGATCTCTGTTATTACTGTGCATCTTCTGGCAAAGGTCCTTTGGCTTTTTAGGCACCCAGTGTGTATGGATTTTACTGAAGATCCTTGACTGGATTCAGATGAAGGCTGCATGAAATATCCCCTTCCCCTGTAACAGATGCTAGCAAGGACGGTTGCTGGTGATGCAGAACTAATCAGTGAGAGTCCTTGCTGCTTCTAAGTTGAACTAAGAGGTTACTGTGGACTGGCAACAGATGTCTGCTGTGTGCAGCAGGCCTATTCATCTCTTTCTGGCTTGGTATTTTTGACTGAAGCTATGGAACGCTTCTGAAATTTCACATAGGTAGACTGCTGTGATGCAAATCATTTTGAATTCGTTACCTTCTCTGGATGATAGTCCATGGGACCTACTGACATCAAGTTAAAATGTATGGATGGAGTCCTTCACACAGGTTACCTATACACTATGAGGTGTCCATGACTTGAGTAGCTGCAACCAACATTGACATTGTTGGTGTTGTAGCTATGGCAGTTGCACTGATTAAAGTGAGAGGGTCCACGGATTAGGGAATGTTAGGTGTAGCCCCTGCCCCTGGATATTATGGACGGTTGTAAATAATGGAGAGAGTATTTTAGGTCGCAGTAGTTTTGGATCAGGCTGTTAATTGACATGAATTCTACAGTGCAAGGAGCTACATTCTACAGCAAACAAAACATCTGTAATCGCAGTTTTCAGATTTATTTATTTTTAATAATGAAGCAAACAGTTTGTGGAGTTAAAGCATGTGTTAACTTTGGTGTTTATGCTGATTTTTGTTTTTTAAAGTGAAAGTGAAAGGCTAAACTACATGCCTACTGTGTTCCTTAAACTTGGAACGAAGAGAAATATTGAGGAGGAATGCTGATGCTTCTTCTTCCATTTATTTTTTTGGTTGTGGGGTCTTTTTCATCATTTTGCTTTCATTGCTGCCAGACAGTTAACAACCTCTTTTGATTGATTGAGATTTTTGGGGTTTTTTTTAGTGCATTGCACACTTCTGTTTCTGGGGAAGAGCATCCTAAGTTTCTGAGCAGTTTGGTTTTTTTTTCTTTTAAGGAGCTAAGTGAACAGCTTTTTCAACATCTGGCCAATTGCCACAAGAGGGTTATGCAGTCATCAGTTGGTTGAAGGGTCTAGGATCCTTTTTAACTGCTTTCATTATGGAGATGATTAGGACATGCCAGGGAAAAGCGTAACTCTATTAAGGACTCATGTATCTGTTACTTGTCAGGATGGTTAGGAGGGAACAAGCCATATTGTCTTTTCAATTCCCTGACCCTGCAAAGAAAGAAGAGCTTCAGAGAGAAGCAGGTGAGTAGTGGGGTTAAAAGATACCTGATGGGAAGCTGATTGTCTTCTTGCTCTCCCAGTCACAGAAGAGGATCGGTCCCTTCGCTAGCTGCGTGAGGCTTCTGAGACAGGAAGATTTCACAGAGAGCTTTAGGGCACAGATTGATGAATGAAACCTGCAGCAGCTCTCTCTAATTGTATAGTGCAGAAGATGAGCTACGAGGAGATGTTTATTGACTCCCAGTTTAGGGTTATTCTTGACATACATTGAAGGGAAGGTAGAAATAAGAGATCTACTCCCAAGGCAATTTGCCCTGTCAGCAATTTCTGATAGATGTTACCATTAACTCATTACAGAGATCTTTTGGGTGCAGATGGAGTATTTTATTTCTTCCACCCTCTTTTCATATCCTCTAGAGAGGATGCTTTCCTTCTATGTTTAAACCATCACAGCCCATTGCTATGGGAACTATATTAGAAATTAACTGTTGTAACAAACCTGTTGCCCCCTGGAGTTTTGAACTGCCACTTTGCTGCATTTCACACCAACCTGGAACTTTTTGAGACCAAACTCCATAGGAAAAAGGTGTTTAATGCTCTTGTTTTAAAGGTTTAGGCCTCCATTACTCGGATGATTAAACAGTTGCTGTTGAAATCTTAGAATCATTTAGCCTGAAAAAGACTTCTGAGGTCCTTGAGTCCAGCTGTTCGCTGTTGATATTTCAGACTATATGTTGAAACTGCCCTGATTTCATTCAGTGAAAATAGTGGTATTGGCAGTAATAATTGTTTAAAACCTGCAGTTTGGTACTTCAGGTGAACTTTGCTCTGGAAGCTAGAGGACCTGCAGTGAACTCCAGCAGCAGGAAGGATGTGGAGCCTCGACTGTAAGGCTCTCTATTCAGGCTGTGTCATATGAGAGATTGCAGCTGAAATCTTATAAAACTGTTTGTGAAACAAAGGTGATTCAGCTCACCATTGTAATCTTGATTCAGAGAAACACCTCATACCTGAAGAAGTGGCCTGAAGTCTCAGTGTTCCCCTCTCCCCCCCCGCCCTCCCCTCCCCCCTGCCCCCCATTTTTCTGGCCTTTGGGAACTTCTTGGGCTTCCAGAGGTAGATTAGGAGTTTTCTTAGAAGAGTTCCTTACAGGATGAAGCATATGGTATTTCTTGCTGAGGACTAGAAAGAGTACAAAGATGCCCCTTCAGCATTATTCAGGTTTATTACATATATTAGGCTGTCAAAAACCACTGGGTTGCCTTCGACTGCCGAAGAGGAAAGAAGTATATTTTGGATGTGGAAGTCTGTGGACCAGTGTTTGGGAAGTGAGAGTCTCTCCCAACATTTGAAGGGATCTACCCACTGTGAGTCTACCACATCCTCCATAAAACCCCTGATCTGCTGGGTTTTGTTGTTCCTGGACACCAAATAGGAGTTATTATTGCAGTCTTTTTTTCAGTAAAGCTATTTCTAGCTAAAACAGTGACACAGCGTGTGTGCCACTGAATTGCCTGGAAATCCCAGAGATTTGACCTGAATTCTTTGGCCTACCTTTCAACTATACCTTTCAACTAATATATTGAGAATTCAGTGATCTTTTCAAACTCCTCCAGTGTTTTTTCCTCTCCTTTGCCATTTCATCTGGGAGTGAACTTCCCAAGAAGAGGGAGGAGATGGTAGCTGTTCAGTCTCTACTGATGCCCTATCAGCTTTTGCATTCTTTTCTGGGAGTTTTGACTGACAAACAAGTAAAGGATCGACCAGTCTTCTGTCAGCAAAGGCTTAAGCTCATAATTTGCTCTTAAATCACATCCTGTTTAGTAGTAAAAGGCCTGTTATTTAAAGGGCACTTTTCAAAACAATTAGGGCTTTAGTAGCAATGTGTTTGCGTTAATGAGTGCACTCTGCCAGTCAGAGGAAACAACATAAGCTGATGCCTACTGATGTAGGCCAACAGAGGCAAATTAGCAGTGCTACAAGTCAGTTGTGAATGTGCTGTACATCCAAGAGTTTTGTTTAAATGCTGGAGAAGCACTACCTATGATTCAGAATGGCTTCAATTTAGTTTTCTTCTGGAGTATTCACCCCCAATTGTATTTTCATTTGGAAGCCTTTGTTCACTTATGCTTGTGATGGCTTAATCTCTATGGGTTGAATTTGGCCGTGGTTTGACTGGCACTGGAGAGAATTTTTCATAAAGCCTCAGTCTTACTACATTGCTTTTGTTTTATGACATTTGAAGTCAATGTCCTTACACTGTGGGTAGGTCAGCTGCTGGCATTTTTGGTATGGCATTGATTTAGTTTTTGAATGTTTCAAGTGGGTTTTTTTCCTTTTCTGAAGATTGTCTACAGGAAAGGCTGGTGGTACTGAAGAGGTGGATGCATGGGATGCAAGCTTGGCTCTTGGGTATCTAGCGACAGGTATCACAGTGGGAGTTGTTGGCACTTGAGCATATGTGGCCTTGATTTGGATGACTTGCTGAAACTTGACTGCAGGCTGGGTGATGAGCAGTCAAAAAATACTTTCCAGGATTGATAAGAACCTGGTCTGGGGACCTTTTCAAATCTGATCAGAACCATAATCTGTTCCTGAAGAACTGGAATCATAGAATCATAGAATCATAGAATCATAGAATGGCAAGGGTTGGAAGGGACCCCGAGGATCATAAAGCTCCAACCCCCCTGCCATAGGCAGGGACACCAACCTCCATGCCTGGAGCTACACAAGGTTGCCCAGGGCCCCATCCAACCTGGCCTTGAACACTTCCAGGGATGGGGCATCCACCACCTCTCTGGGCAGCCTGTTCCAGGACCTCACCACTCTTTCCATAGTGGAATGTGGTACAGTGAACAAGAAAAGCTGTTAAAAGCAGCAAGGAAGAACTAGAGTGTCCGCAGGAAAAAGAAAAAGAAAATCTTTCTAGCAATGCTAATAGTGAAACATTGAAATGCATTGCCTGGGGAGGGTGTGGGCTCTTCTTTGCTAGGTCTTGAAGAACAGGATAGGCAAGCATCTGTCAAGAGTGACCTATGCATACTGTCCTGCCTTGCGGCAAGGTATGGACTAACCTCCCCCTCCCTTATTTTTAATGGTTCTATACACATACAGGCTGTTTGAAGTTTGACTTGGATCTTACTTGGGATCTGTGTGAGTTTATCTTGTCCTTTGCTTTGCTGAAGGTTCCTACTTCCCTGAGGGATTATCAGTCCATCCTACAATTTTGTCTCCAGCTGAATATCTGGATAAGAATCAAACCTCTTCTCTAGGCAGCAACTGTTCACTGTCAGCAGTGTCACAGGTTTTTTATGGCTGCTGTTTGAACAGCTCTACCAGTGGCTGTTGCAGGGAAAAACAAACACGCTGCCTATCTTTAAAAAAGGGACAGGAGAGAACATGGGAAGTTAATGCTCAGTCAACCTAAATTTGATACTCAGAAAGATATTTGACCAAGCTGTTAAACAATCAGTGTGAGAGTACCTCAGGGATAACAAGGGACAAGCTGGAACAAATGCAAATTTTTCTTGAGTAACTCATGTTTGATTTCTCTGGATTATTTTTTTAATTTATTTTTTTCTTTTCAGCAGATAGCTGATACTGAGGGAGGAGTAGATCTTGACATCTGTTACGTATGGGGCATTGTAACAGCACCGAGCTCTCATAATCACTGTAGAAAAGCACACAGACTGGCTTGAATTGCCACAGGTGGGTGCAAGGTCTGGATGCACACACACTGTGGGTTAGAGGCTGCACTGTGGTTGGATTTGCCTCTTGTGTGAAAAGCACATACGTTGCGCATGTGGGTGTAAATGGGGCAGATAATAGAAAGCCAGTAGCTCCCTGCCAAATCTGGTAATTTCACAACTGGATAAAATATGCATAAATATTTATGGGTAGTTTTCTGTTGGATTGGATGGACATAACATGTACAGTCTCACAAGGGTTTCTCTTGTGGTTGGTAGTGTTCAGTTTTCCCATTAATGGCTTGGCTAATAGAAGGGAGTACCCATAGTAATTGTGAGGGGGGTGGCTAAGCACTTCAGAGGGCAGAAGCAGAATGCAAAATGACTTTGATAAATTATAGAAATAGTCTGAAATCAAGATGATGAGATTCAATAAAGACGAGTGCAGAGTGTTACACTGCGGAAGGAGCATCGTATGTGTACATGGGAAGAATGATGCGAACGGGTGAGGTGCAAGCACTGCAGCATCGTGCTGATAAAGAGGAGGGCAGGCTGAATAGGAGTCTGTGGTGTAAAAGGTTCAAAAGGAGCAAGTGTTTGATGTATGACACTGAAGGTAGCGACTGTGACCAGCAGGGACAGGGAGGTGATTGTCCCTTTCTACTCTGCCCTCATGAAGCCCCAGCTGGAGTCTTGTGTCCTGATCTGGGGCCCCCAATACAAGAAAGATGTGGAACTGTTGGAGAGGGTTCAGAGAAGGCCACGAAGATGATTAGAGGGCTGGAGTACCTGCCCTACAAGGAGAGGCTGAGGGATTTGGGCTTGTTCAGCCTGGAGAAGAGAAGGCTGCGGGGGGACCTCATTGCAGCCTTCCAGTCACTGAAGGGAGCAGAGAAACAGGAGGGGAATCAACTTTTTAAAAGGGTAGATAATGGCAGGACAAGGGAGAATGGATTGCAGCTAAAGGGGGGAAGGTTTAAATTAGATATTAGGGGGAAGTTTTTTACAGAGAGAGTGGTGAGGAGCTGGAACAGGCTGCCCAGAGAGGTGGTAGATGCCCCATCCCTGGAGGTGTTCAAGGCCAGGTTGGATGGGGCCCTGGGCAACCTTGTGTAGCTCCAGGCATGGAGGTTGGTGTCCCTGCCTGTGTCAGGGGGGTTGGAACTGTCTGATCCCCGGAGTCCCTTCCAACCCAGACCATTCTATGATTCATAGAACCATAGAATCATAGAATCATAGAATGGCAAGGGCATATGATTCTATGATTCTGTTGTGTTTTATTTGTATTGGTTAGGCTTCAGCTTCAAAACTGGGCCAGTTTTGGGCGTACAGTGTTTTGAGAAAGGAGCAGAAAAACCAAAATGCTGAGAGAAAACTTGACCTGTATTCAGTGTGAAATACACAGAGGCTGTTTAGTCTGGAAAAGAAATACATGAAGGCAGGAATAGTAACAGTCTTCAAATAAGTGAAAGATTGTTGTAAAGAGCACAGTGATAAGTCTGTTTTACATGTCTACCCAAGGTTTACTCTTCAGCATGGCAGATGTGGGTTCACAGTCAGCTGTGAAAACAGCAGTAACATAATCTGCACGGAACCTCCAGAGTGTCAGTAGGAGGATGTTTATCTAAACGGGTTAAACAGCTTTCCAGCACACATCGGCTTGGTGTACTTTAGCTTGCCTTCGATCTGAATGGGCCAGGTGACCTGTTGAGCCCCTCCAAGCCATGTGTTCCTAGGAGTGGGTGGTTGATAGCTGCTGTAGAGGAGCTGACGTATGAGTTGAGTAACCCTTAAGCATCCTGTAACAGGTAAAGTGTTTTTGTAGGTTTCTCCCAGCCCTAAACTTCTGTGATTATATGCTCTATGGATGTTTCTGGGTACTATGCTAAATCTAAAGCAACATTTGGTATCTAGCAGTGGACCTCATTATGGTCAAGGCTGAACTTGTCTTTAAGAGCTTTTCTGATAGGACAGTCATCAATATGCATCCTGCAAGCCCCATCCACTTTGCATTTTGGGTTACAAATTCTGTCATGCTGAAACAAAAGAGGTTTCTCCTCTTTCCCTAAATCCCATGCATACAAACCAGCAATTTCCATAACACAGACAATCATCCAATCTGTCATCTTGGCAGACACCAATGCCTTTCTAGTTTGGAGGAAGGAAATCTATCCCATAATACACCTGTGCAATATATGGCAATGGTGATTTTGTTGCTAACCCCTGCAGCAATCAGTTTATGCCCTCAAGCATGGGATTTGATTATCCTTGTCATTATCTTAGCTACAAATGTTATTAGCAGCCATAAAATTGTCCATTAAAGTGAGAGGAATTACTTGCCTGTACCAAGGGGAGAACGGATAATTTACTACACAGATTTTAAGCCCAAATGCAGGGTTTTTTTTTCCAAAAGAGCTCTCTAAACCGTTGTACATCCTCCATTTTTGTATTTTGACCCTCCCTCCATGAACTTCAAGTCTGGGTCACAGTGAGATAGATATATGCCATTCTTGAAACAACTGGTGAGATCATGACCATTTAGGTCTTCATGTTCCATGGCTTGGATGAATACTTTCCCTAGTTCTGGAAGTGCAGATGCCCAAACTTTGCTTGAGTTCTGTAATTTCTACACTTCAGTGGTGCTCCAGGCTTCGTTTACACACAAACAATTCTGGATGCCTTGGGCTGCCTTGGCACCCGTGGACTGAATTCACATTAGGGCAGATAATGGCAGGACAAGGGGGAATGGTTTAAAGCTGAAGGAGGGAAGGTTTAGACTGAATATTAGGGGGAAGTTTTTTACGGAAAGAGTGGTGAGGTGCTGGAACAGGCTGCCCAGAGAGGTGGTGGATGCCCCATCCCTGGAGGTGTTCAAGGCCAGGTTGGATGGGGCCCTGGGCAACCTTGTGTAGCTCCAGGCCTGAGGTTGGTGGCCCTGCCTGTGGCAGGGGGGTTGGAGCTTTATGATCCTCGGGGTCCCTTCCAACCCTTGCCATTCTATGATTCTATGATTCTATGATGATCTCTGGTTGAGTGCAGGATGAGTCGATCTGCTCATGGCAGGGTCATTTTGGGAGGTTTTCTTGATACTGCAGTGGTAGGCTTTTTATGAGAGGAAAAGATGATGTATCACAGGGGCCAAGAAAAGATGCTGTGTCTGAGTGGGTGAGAACCAGGGTAGTGTCTGAAAATTTTCTTTGTCTTCACTGGGACTGGCTGATTCATTCTCTTCCCACCACCCTGTTAATCCCTGTTCACATATCAGTTCACCGTAAAGCTGCCTTTTTATTCCCATGTGGTATTGTGTTCCCACCCCCTTCCCAGCTACAGGGAGTGGGAGAGACCACCCACATCTTTCCCAACAGACAAAAAATGGTGGAACCTGACAGACTGGGACAGATTCTGCTTGCAGTTGCTCTCGGTAAAACCTGCGGAACTTGGTTGTTTTGGTGTGTTTGTTTGCTTTAAATGGAGTCGAATGTGTACAGAATCTGGTCTGGAGAGCCTGTATTTTGAAAGAAGCATCCCCTCCTACTCACCCAACAAATTCACACACACACACACGGTGTAGCTTCAGTATTAACTCCCGTAGCAAATGGAAAATGTGTAGCCTGAAAGGAACAGAAAGTGTTCTCAAGCAGGGCTTAAAAAAGTAAATAAACATCATCTAACCAACCAAATCAATACAGTTCCATATTAGCCATTACAGATATCTCTGGCTTTGTCTCCATCATACTGCACGGATTTCAGTGCTGTGGAAGATAGATAACCCAGGGGACCTCATTTTAGAACTTGGAGATGGTATATTAACTGCAATGTCTAGGACAAGACCTGAAAGAGATTGATGCTAAATAACAGAAGAGGTTTTCCTTTTCTACCCTCCCAAAAGAGCATTAATTGAACCAAATAAGTGAAAGTATATATTCAAATGGATATATATTCATGAGCATTACAATATTATTAGAAATGATTCCTCAAAAGCTCTTTTTCACTGAGTCATCTCCACTGACTTAAAAAAATTACTTTGAAAGAACAAATGTTAGGTTCAGGACATCCAAGAGGGGACAGTCTTGTAGCTTTCTGCATTCTAAAAGCTTCATGTTCCTCAGCTGTTCTTCTGCTTGGAGGGAATCCTAGACAGAGGAATGTCCTTATGCTTTCCAGTCTACATCTCATGGCCTTCCTCCTTTACTCTTCATGTCTTCCAAAGCAATCAGTAATATTCAAGCTATTCTTGAGGGTTTCTCTATTGAATTTGTTTAAGTCAAGCTGCTCGTGGCTGCTGAAGGCGAAGGCATTCTCTCTTCTCGTCTACCTTGGACAGCTCGATGTCCCTATTGATCTAGGAAGTAAGAGACAGGACTGTGGACTAAGCAGGTGGTTGACAATCTTCCCAACCAGAAGACTGTGCCATCACCTGTCTCAGTGGAAGTGGTATTAGGTTTAAAAGGAGTAAATGCAGCAGTGACCCAGGGCCGTTCTTTGGTTGTTTGCCTAATACACGTCGTGTTGGGGGAACATCCTGTGTCTTTTGCGTGGTGTGTTCTGCTCCCATTCACAGTGAAGTGTTCTTTGCCCAGGAGTTGCTGGCAAGTTCTCCTACACATTGGTAGAAACTTTGAAGAAGAGGAAGAAACTGAAAATTCCCATTGCTTGGAATCCTTCAGTCAGGTGATGTCCTGAACCAGTAATATCTTCTTTTGATGGTCTTCAGTCTTACAGTGTCTGTCTTTTGTGTATTGGAGAAGCAGTGCACCCTCACTGAATCTGCTGGAGAGCCACAGGAGTTGTGCTTGCTTTTCTATTAGAAAGGCAGTTTTACCTGAAATGTAGCTAGCTAGCTAGCTAGATGGATAGATAGTTAGATATATAGATAGAAAATTTATTTTCTTTTGTATGCAGCCTTTTAATGTGACATGCTCCAACCCTGTTACAAGTGTCTATAGGCCCTCTGGGCAGTCCACAGCCTTTCATCTTGAAGGGGAGACAGAAGTCTTTTGTCTCTCCTCTGCCTTCTCCTTCACCTCCCAACTGCAGTGCTTGATGTCGATCTTGCTGCTCAGAGTGCCTGCAGCGTGTGTGAGACCTGGGGGCCTGGGTTTCTTGTCTCTTTAATGGCATTCTGTGAGCTTGCTTTCAGAGAGAGGGACAGGAAGATCAAAGGCTGCGCAAGTGCACTGTGCTTGATTTTGCTTACACCAATATGAATCGATTGACTTCACTGAGTTATGAGGGATTTACAGCTAGGGGAGAACAGATTCTGACCTAACGGCTCCAAAAGAGGCTTTTCTTGGATGAGCAATGTAATTAGAGCACTGGAACAGACAGATTTTGTGACTCATCTGTGGGTCTGCAGTCTTTTCTTTGCTTCTAGTAGGGTGCTCACTAATGTCACCACACTTTCACTTCACCCATAGGCTTCTCTAATGAAGGACCAACCTTTGCTCTAACAGAGATCTCTATTCAGATGCAAAGCATCCTCCAGTCTTCATGTCACTGTGCAAACTTTATTTACTGCAGAGCACTCAGGGGAAGGTACCATCAAGCTCAGGGCCACACAGCAGGTAGTGGAAAAATTCTATTTTCTTCCTTTGTTGGAATAAAGCAGAGGACTAAAAGAAGTAGAAGAAGTGAGGCAGGGGGCAGTGAGAATGGATTGATGACTGGATCCACTTACTAATCCCAAGGGACGGAATGGTGGGGTGCATGTGTCAACATCAACCTGCTCTGTATATCCTGCTGGAAAGCAATGCATGCAGTTTGAAATCAATAAATCTCCTTTTCAGAGCTGGTTGGAGATCTGGGGATGAAATATTTTCTGTTAGAAGATACCAAGTCACTGAGACTGCAGGGCATTAACTTGGAAAACTCTGTTGAGACTGTTCCCTAAATTTGAGGAAGAGGAGGTAATAATGGTCAGTGTAAAAGGGACAGAGTTTGGAATGGGTGGAGGTGAGCATGGTCACAAGGCTCAGACTTGTGGGTGTCTGGAGGTTATGCTGGGCATGAGGGCCTGGTGGAGAGGTAACAGCCCTCAGGAGGTGGAGGTGCTGCAGCTTTGGCAGCCAGTTCTTTGGTCCCAGGGCAACAAGAAGTAAGTCAGGGGACAGCTGTTGCAGCTTGGCTCATTGTTATGACAACACAGTAGCAGGGATGTGTCATGGTGAGTGGGCAGAAGTCTCCACCCTGATGCTACATAGTTCTGCCTCTTCCTCACCCATCTCTGTTTCAGCAGAGTTTGGGCTGTGGGACCTCTTCCATACCAGGGCTCTTGCAGTGGCAGGCAGCAATGGCCTTGCTTTGGTCCTTCTAAGTGGCAAGGGAAAAGTGATGCAGTGGATTAGAGTTTAGCATGGGATGGGAGAGGTGAGGCAGAGACATCATATCTGGCATCACTGAAGGTTCCTCCAGAAAGACTGGGAGGGCACTGATATGCAAATCCAATGGAGATGCCTACCCTACCCTATCCTGTGTGCCTGTGTGAAGTTTTCAAGATGCCAGTGTGCATCTGCTCCAAAATTGCAACCTACTGCATCTATACCTCAGCTAGATTTAGCCTTCCTAAGTGGGTTGCTGGTGGTGATGTACTCCAGACAGATTGTAAGACCCACCTGAGAAGAAGGTGAATTGCTATGTGCTGAATTGTGTGCCTCACCACTTGGCAGTGACAATGGGACAGCTATATCTGCAATTGGATTTGATGTTGGTTTTCTTCTGACTTGCCACTCAGTGAAACTTAGAGGCAGTCATCATGATTGGTCCTGTCCTTGGATTCAAGCCCTGCTGCACCGGGCTCTGTACCAGCATGAAATTTAGGATAATTTCAGAAAGGTGTCTAGAAGACCACAGAGCTCCAGCTCCATTTTCAAAAGTAGCTTTTGCACTTAGGAGGCTAGTTTCCAAGCCAAGCAATCTCATACCTGCCAAATAAGGGTTTAGAATACAGGTTGGTTAGGGTGTGAAGTCATTTAAGAACATGTGAAAAATATGCCTTTCAGGACAGTTTGAAAAAGAAAAGGGGCTACAGGTGCCTGGTAACTCCAAGTCCTCTGGTAACTCCAAGACCTCTTCAGCTACCTGTTACACAAACTTCCCTTGGAAGATTTTTCTCTCCTGTTACTCCTGAGGGAGTAAGTCACCACACAAAGTACTAATGAAAGCTGCAGTAGGTACTGCTCTGTCTGTGCCTGGAGGTTGAACCTACTCTTTTGGCATGCTGACTCATGAGGTACCAGCTCCTGTTGATATTCACAGGAGTGTGATGAATACCTGTAAATCACAGGAGCAAGTCACTGCCTTGGAGAAATTCCTGTTGCTTTGAAACAAGACACAAGTGAGTTCAGCAAGTAATAGGATGGAAGAAGAAATCATGAAAATACTAACAGTTGGGTTCTCCTCCTTGGTCCCAGTTCCTACCATCCTACCAGTACTTGAAGAATTTATCCCAAGAAAAATCCTGGCCTCGTGGTTTAGTTCAGGGATATCTTTTGCATCCAAGAGGCTGTATGAAACAATGCCTGGAAAAAGCCAAAAAATGCTAGTCACAGCTGGCACAAATGGCACTGCAGATGGGGAAGTGGGTGATGAGAAGCGGGAGCTGGGAAAGACAGAGCAGGGCTGAGTGGTCATGTAAAACAATGTTGTTGAAAAAGGAGATGCAAACAGAGAGAGAAGGGTGAAGTTCTTGTGGTATTGAGGTCCTGGAGCGAGTCCAGAGAAGGGCTGGGGTAGGGACTGGAGGGCAAATCCTGTGAGGAGCAGCTGAGGGAGCTAGGGCTGTTTAGCCTGGGGAAGAGGAGGCTGAGGGGAGACATTATCACCAACTACAACTACCTGAAGAGAGGTTGTAGAGAGGTGGGTGATGATCTCTTCAGCCAGGTAACAGGAGATAGGACAAGGGGAAATGGCACAAAGCTGTGCCAGGGCAGGGTCAGTTTAGATGTTAGGAAAAAATTCTTCACTGAAAGAGTTGTGAGGGCCTGGCACAGGCTGCCCAGGGAGGGGGTTGAGTCACCATCTCTGGGTGTGTTTAAAAGATGGGTAGATGAGGTACTTAGGGACATGGTTTAGTTTAGGACAGGAATAGTTGGACTTGATGATCTTAAAGGTCTTTTCCAACCTTGTGATTCTGCGATTCTGTGATACTGTGCTGCTTGTAATGGCAGTGTTAACACTGTTTTCCTCTGAAGTGTTGTTTTGAAGATAGGTGAGGAGATTCCACCTGCATGGGGTGGTCTGCAGGTACAGAACATTACAGCTTATGTTTAGAATAGTTACATCTTGATTATCCTACCCTGGGATACCAGTGGGGATTGGACTCGCCTGAGAGCTTTCTTCATGCCTTGCATGGTTGTGGGGATCTGGATGAGGATCTGTGGGGATCTGATGCATTGTCCCTTCTAAAAGAGTCTGAAGCTACTGATATTTTTTTTAAGCCCCCAGAGATAGACACTACCATACATTCCTAGGCTATTTGCACTGCATCACTGTCTGTAATGTGTAATACAACATTAGAGATTCGTACAGCTCACAAAGCTGCAATGTACTCAGGATTCAAGCATCCCAGCACAGCCCAGCCTGATCCTTTAGGTTTTGCATGCTTTCCACACTAGGTTTAGCATCACCCTTCTTATTAGCACAGAACTTTTTAATGTCCACCAACACTCTTCAGCAAGCTTTGGGGTTAAAACTGTGGTGGGACAGTTGTAAACTTCCTGTTGTTCTGACCCCTTGAGGTACTTGGCTGTGGAAACAGTCCTCCCTCAGTAGGATTAGACAATGTTAGAGTCAAATTGCTAGACCTGTGGCATTGAACCCAGGTCACCCATCAATAATCCGCAACCCTCATTTTCCAAGCCTAGGTTCTTCTTAATGACTTCAGCTGGATTTGTGGACACCTTCCAGCTTTAGGTGTCTTGAAAACAGATCTGCAAGGAGGGAAGCTGCTCTCACACATGTGGGGCAGATAAGCTGATGTTTCTGCTTTCGGTCTGAGAAGAGGGGGCAGGGCCACGCAAGCGTTCCTGGAGCTGTTCTCTAGGTTAAACCACGCTCAAGGAGTACTAAATATTCTCATTATTACTCGTGTGACTGACTGAAGAGAGCAAAATCACCTCGAGGAAGAAGGAACCGGCCAAATCTACTCTGCTGGCTATATCGCCCTGGGGAAGAATGTTGATGGTGAGCAGCAAAACTCGAGGCCGTGATGTTCAGCTGCTGTCATTGTAATGCTGGGGCAGACGTGCTGCTTCCTCTCTGGATTGTGTATTTTGAGCACGTTTCAGTAGTGCTCTGAGTTAACATTTTTTTTCTCTTCCTCTACAGTGCCAGTCATTGCCTTTTCTTCATTTTAATGATTAATTGCTCTAAATACTCCTGCTCCTGGACTGCGGGAGTACAATTTCTGAGCTGTATTTCATTTGAACTTGCTATGCAAGTACAAGCGAACTTGGGGGAGTGCACACACCCACGTATTGCTAGGTAGACATGGTTGCCAAAAGGACACCAAGTAAAAGAACAGTTAGTTCTTAAACAAGGGTATAATCTAATAAGCCAAAAAGGAGAAAATTACATACTGGAATCTTCAGTGTCTTCCCCCTCCCCCCAGTTTCAAAATTTACAGCTAGTACAACCCCTGACTAGAGCAGTGATTTAAATATATATAGGCATCTGTGCTTCTAAGAAAAGGAAGTGTGTCTGTTTGGGGAGCTGTGTGGAATGAGTTGGTGGATCTCGGTCCAACTTCTGGCAGCTAGGTTTTCACATCGCTCAAAGCCACCCCCTCTCCCAGCCCCCCCTCCAGGGCTCGTGCCAGGCTCTCCATCTCTTCCTTGTATGATCCCACCTGCCATAGCACCTTCTGCTGAAACAGAGTATTTCTTATTTTCCACTGTGGTCCTTCTGGGCCAGAGCTGAGACATGCTGCTGGCCTGTCAGCCCTGCATGTGGCGAGGAGGGTTGGCTGTCTTCTTGCTCTCTCTCCCCCCATGCATCCAATCCTTTGCACATCCCTCCCTGCCATCCCCATGTGTGAGACACTTTTAGCCATCCCCATGAGTCGTTTTGCCTAGCATGTGGCATCATCTTTTCAGCATGCTGAAAAGAGGCCGACTAGAAGGTATGATGCTCTCATGTTAGGACCGTGACACGTCCCCCATCATAGGGCAGGCATGCTGTCATGCAGCTCTTCTAGTTCCAGTGTACCAGATGTATCAGGAGTGTGGATGTTGTCTAGGATGTGGTAAGACAGCACTTCTTTACCTTTTCTGTTTTGTAGCAGGAAAAAAGCTTCAGGACTTGTAGCAAATTTCACAGCTTAGAAATGGAAGGTTATTTCTTGCTGCCTGGAGGTTACAATTTCCTCCTCAGCTCCTAGGTGGAAAATCCATGGCTAGCTGCTGCCCTCCTTCATCTGTTCTTAGGATGTCCGTTGCCAGGACCCTCAATCTGGTCTTGTTTATGTGCTGCTTTCCAAAACGCTACTGTGCGAGTTATTTCTTACAAAGCCGTGGCTCTGCCTGGGTGTATTTAGTTGTTTAACCATCCTCTTGTGCCCTTTGAAAAGCACAACAGCCCTTTTTCATGAAAGCAGCGCTCTGCAGACTGAGTGTTTTTTACCTTGACTCAAAAACTTTAAAGGAAATGTTAATTGCTTTAGTGGTGTTATTGTTGAAGAAGGCGAGCTGGGGCAGACTAGCTCAGAAAGATGAGTCCTGGTGCTGATAAGGGAGAGAGCAATCTATGGAGTCTGTGAAAAGTCAGTAGTGCCCAGGGCAAATTCAAAAGTGGAATGGAATTATCTCAGTGATTTTCTTCCTTATTGCTTTTGTCTGGAGATGGCAGAACTGACTGGCATCTTAGGGCTGTGTTGACTTCTGCAATGCTTTGTCACAGGCTCTGGGCTTCTTCAGTGTGCTGCCTGTGCTGCTTTTATCTGGTATGGCAAGTGGCCAACTGCAATGGAAATGCAAAAGGGAGAAGGAAAAGAGACTTTTTAGGGAATGCATTAGAACCATAGAATCATTGAATCACTTAAGTTGGAAGAGACCTTTAAGATCATCAAGTCCAACCACAACCTAACCCTGCCTAGTCCACCTGTAGACCATGTCTTCAAGCCCAAAGGACACGTTAGTTACAGAAATCATGAAGGACATGGGTAAGTTGTGTGCTTGCTCTTCTCCTAGAAGCAGAGATGCTGTGGATGAACTAGCACAATCAAATTTGATATTAATTCAAGCCTAAGGGATTGAATAGCTCGGGAAAAGGTATCACAGCTCTCTGGGAGATGGGGCTCAGAACCAGGGCATACACTCCCAGAAGCATGAGGATGCCCCTTTCGAAGCTCCCACCTGACATAAAGCCAAATCAACATGACCTCATAATTGCTGATAGTTTGAGATGTAAGTGATATGTCTTCATGTCTTGGTCTTACTCTCTTTGGTGTCCAGGTGATCCTCTGGTGCCTCTATGGTTTTGGTTTGATTTTTGGTGGGTTTCTTTCCTTCAATTTTTGAGCTCTTCCAGTTACAACTGTTGCAGTTTTGCATCGGTGCAGAAGCACCCTTCTCTTACAATTTCCATTCCTAATGCATATTTAGGCATCCTCAGGATCACAAACAGAGGTTACTTGAACCAAGAGGAGGTGGGGAATGAGCACTTTCTACCTGTGCTATTAAAGATCGAGCCATTCTATAGAAAAGGATCCAGCAAAAGAGAGTACAAGGGAGGGAGCACGTGATGCTGTAGCATGGTGATCAGATGAGGAGGAAGTCTTTGACTCTGGTTTTTGTCTGTGCTGATTCTGGATTTTTTTATTACATTAAATACTGTAACAGTCATGACAACCACATCTCCCAAGCCCCTGAGAGAAGGTTTTGAATTTTACCCTGTAAACTGGAGACATAAAGCACAGGTATTTCTATAACTCTATTCTGGGTGCTGAAGTATCTTACTGCTTCGCTCTCTTAAGCTGACTGTGCCTCAGTTTCCTACAAGTGAAACAGGTGTATCAGTGCCTCTATCTTCTCCTACATGTGCAGTCTGCACTGGGAAAGAATCCTCCCTTGTCTTTTACTACATCTGTGGAGTAGATAATATATAGTTACTCGGATGGGGTTTTAAAAGCCTAGCTCAAATCCAACAAACTAATGTGCTATTTCAATTTCTGTATGCACCTGTTACTGTTCTCCAAATTCCTGGATTATTTTTTTTTTCCTCTTACAAATTTATGCTCATTCTCCCCAAAGAGGTTTTAATGGGCAGAGAGAATTAAAATAGACAGCCTGTAAAAATCCAGGCACTTAAGAAAGAGCAGCAGCCTAAATTATCATCTCGAGTTATCGCTGTACTGTGTTACTGCTTATCCTACGAAGTGCTGTGAGCTGTGAGGAAGCAGCTGGTTTGTAACAGTGGAACTGATTGGTATCAGGTAGAATCAGAAATGGCCCATTGCGTGCTGCATGGTAAGGCTGGTCTTCTGCACAAGAGCATGGTGGAAGCTCTCTGGTATCAGAGAAGTACCTACGGTCTTACGTGGCCACAAACTGGCTATAAATGGCATTTATTTCACAGTATCTCAAGCCATACTACAGAATGCTCCCCAAGGTAGTCTATAACCAGCTAATCTTAGTGCTGGCTGGTGGGTCAGGAAAAAAACAGCATATAAAGCATCCTACTAGACAAATAGGAATGGAAGGTATGATGGTTTGTAGAGTAGGAAACAAATTGGCCCGGACCAATCTTGGAAAAAAAGGTAGCCTTATGCTCTGCAAGCTTCCAGGCAGCCAAATTGTCCCCTACTTGTTTTTTTCTTACTCTATCATTCACTGATAGGCTCACTCCCTTTACTCCCTTCTTGATCCTCAGCCCATGTTATCTCTAGTTCACGGAAAGTCTACCCTGGTTCTGATGCTGAAGCGTTGGTTTTACAGCAGGCAGCTGTTACATGCCAGAACCGTTGCTGGTAGGTGAACAGTGATGGCTATTAAAAAGTGCCAGTTAATGTTGTGTCAACTATTCTCTAGCCTGGGACATTCCTAACATTCCCAGAAAGACTTGGGCTTCAGGTTTCACCAGCAGCTGTGAGTATTTCATCCTACCACAAGGTAATGTCTTTTTCCTGTGCTGTGACTTTCTGTTCTGGGGTAATGAAAGTGGTAGCAGGGTGGGAATAATGTTGTGGCAGAATGTGGCAGTTTGGGTGTAACACCACAGTTGTGATGGTGTTTGCCTGGGTTTTCCATGGTTTTCAAATCAGTCTCTTTTACTGGGATGATCCTTCTTTGTACCTGTCAGTGTTCTGAAGAGAGGTGGCTGGACTAGTCTGGTAGTAAAGATGGGTGAGATTCATTCAGTCTGCTAATGGCCTAGTAAAATACATAGAGAAGAATCGGTCTAAGGGAGAGGCAGAGGAATGGTGTTACTGGAAGCTTGATGGTGGGACACCAGGATTCAGGTCCTTTGTGAACAGAGTTGTACCACGCACTCTAATGATGGTGCTTTTCAGCCTGAAATTCCATCCTGCTCCTAAAAATAATGCTGTATGCCAGAAGTGGTGTATTCCCAAGCAGGGGGGCAAGGGCTGAATCAACACTTCTAATAAAAAATACATGAAGATTACTGTATATTCAGTATCTGTCCTCATTGCTGCAAGGGAACGTAGCTATCGTGTGTCTTCCAGAAGCAGCGATGCTCTCTCCAGTGCTAAAGTTGAGCATAATCCCAGTGCAGTCAGTTCTGTTCCTAAAATGAGTGGGGGCTCCTTCAGACTTCCCTGAAAACACAGTGGGAGTCCCAGAAGTGCACCCTGAGATTGGCATCCCGTGGTAACATCTAAGCAGGAAGAACGGAGAGCATCTTGTTCGGCTCAAGGGATAGGGACAGGTCTGACCTCAAAAATTTGCTTCAAATATAGAATCATGGAATGCTTTGGGTTGGAAGGGACCTCAAAGATCATCCAGTTACAACCTGCATGCCATGGGCAGGGACACCCTCCACTAGACCAGGTTGCCCAAAGCCCCATCCAGCCTGGCCTAGAACACTGCCAGGGAGGGTGCAGACACAGCTTCTCTAAGCAACCCGTTCCAGTGTCTCACCACCCTCATATAAAGAATTTCTTTCTAATATCTAAATCTGCACTCTTTCTGTTTAAACCCATTACCCCTTGTCCTGTCGCTGCACTCCCTGATAGAGACCCTCTCCATCTTTCCTGTAGGCTCCTTCAAGTACTGGAAGGCTGCAATAAGATCTCTCCTGAGTCTTCTCTTCTGAAAACAGTCCAATTCTCTCAGCCTGTCTTCATAGGAGTTCGTATGTGTTGTAAACAGGAGGGTGACTGCTCCCCACACTCTGGAGATGTTGTTACTGGTGGGCAGCCCCAGAGGGTAATCTAAATACCCATCACAGCTTTATGGCTGCTTGAGGAAGTTAGCTTTTCTGTTGGCCACTTGTGAGCCACACAACTGTGAAACAAACCTAAGAACCTGTAAGGTGTTTTAAAAGCTGTGGGTGCCATCACAGGGATCCTGGATGGCAGAATCTGATGGGCAGATGAAGTCTCCCCTAGAACAAATCCTGGGCTGTTGAAGTAGGAGGCTCTGTAATGAAAAGCTTCAGGGATCAGCCAATTCGAAGCCATCTAAGACATTTTCCAATATCCTGTGAGCAGGAATAATGTAATTGTGGTGCATTTTCTTTTATCCCTGACATTCATCACAAAGAGGAAAACAGTGATGTTGTGACTCAGCCAACCTGAACAGCCTGACAGTTCGTCTCTCTGATGGGTTGGGACTGGGTTGTGATACGGAGTCATTTACTCTTAGTTGGCTTTCAAGCAGTAAGGACTTCAGAAATGTCCCTGGTGAGGTAGGGATGAGGGCACTTAGCAAAAGCTGGTTCTTATCTAACTGACAAAAAAAACAGCTGTAAGAAGTTCCTTATTCCTGGTAGAAACGTAACATTGACACAAAGAAGACGGGGTTGGAAAAATGCCTCATTCCAGAGTGTGTTTATCCATGGTAAAGTGCTTCTATAAAAGGCATCTTGGGACTCCATGTTTATTCCCTCTCAATGACTTCTAGACTGGGTTTGCTTGATTTTCAAGTCATCAGTTGTTTTTTTTTCTTCCTACTGCCAACCATATAAACTCAGCTGGGTTCTGGAAATCAAACAGTGCTTTCTCCCTCATGACTGTTGCCTCCAGTAATATCCTGCAGTCAGCACATGGGAAACAGCTTCAGTGGCGGTATGTGAGCTGGTTTCACTACCAGTTCATTCCCCACTGCAGGGACCTTATGTTAACAACAATAAAAACCTCTGAAGAAAATCAGAAGACCTAATTTGGGGACACGCCACCTTGAGATAGAAGTGGGCTATGAAGATGATTAAGGGCCTAGAGCATCTCCCCTGTGAGGAAAGGCCGAGCGAGCTGGGACTGTTCAGCCTTGAGAAAAGAAGACTAAAGGGGGACCTTATTAATGTCTGTAAATATTGTAAGTATGGGATGCAGGGGGAAATGACTGGCCCCTTTTCAGTGGTCTGTGGGGACAGGACAAGGGGCAATGGCTGCAAGTTGGGGCACAGGAAGTTCCACACCCACATGGGGAAGAACTTTTTCCCAGTGAGGGTGCCAGAGCCCTGGGACAGGCTGCCCAGGGAGGTGGTGGAGTCTCCTTCTCTGGAGATATTCAAGACCTGTCTGGACGCTGACCTGTGTGATATGAGCTGGAGAGCTGCTTTGGCAGAGGGGTTGGACCTGATGATCTGTTGAGGTCCCTTCCAACCCCTATGATTCCGTGATTCTATGATTCTATGATGTGTTGATCACTGTGGGCTTCTGCCTTTTTTTCTCCTGGTTCCTGTTCTCATATTTAAAGTTCATTTTAGTGAAAAACTGATGCTTCTGTGTCTGAGGAAAAGCAGGTGTATGTAGTATCTTCTCTCTTTTCAGAGAGTCATGTAGATTCTCTGCTTGTACGTTATAGAATCTGTTGGTTGGGATGTGCTGTGTACTGAAAGTGGCAGAGAGTGATTCCCAAAATGGGAGCATGCAAAGGTGGCACTGGATTTACATTTGTATCTCTGGAATTTTGAGAGGATGCCTGGGCTGCTCTGGGTCTTCAGCAGTGTCATGGGGAGGAGAAGAAGAATTATTTCTGTGAGTTGTTTCTGATGTAGCTCTAAATCCATTTTGCTTCTCATCTTGCTCCCAATTTTGGTTCAAGTGAGCCCCTTACATAGAACCACAGAATGGCTTAGTTTCTGATGGCTGTCAAAGCAGACCCAGTCCTGAGTTAGATTAGATCCTTGTCCAGTTGTGATTTGATCTGCTGCTATGCAGATTTTTAGCCATCTGGAGATTGTACATCTTCTTGGACTCTATTCTGGTGTTGGTTTTGAAGATTTTTTATCTTAATATTGAACTGGAATTTCTCTCTGCAGTTTGTCTCTCATTTCGTGCTGCACCTCAGGGTGTACATCTCTCTCTTCTCTTGACCTGATAGTTAAGCAACCTGTTCTGGCTGGCTCTTGTTGCTGCAAGGAGATGCCACTGACTCCTCTTCATCTTCTTATCTACCACGATCACCAGATCTTTCTCTGCAAAACTGCTCCCTAGCCAGCTGTGATGGTTTTCAGGTCCCTCCTGGATGTTTTCAGCAATTATGCTTCCAGAGGTTCACAGAAGCAAGAGCAAGGGAACATCAATCCATTCTAGATGAATATTAGCAAAAAAAGGAATGGAAAACCTTCAGCGAGTGATCTGTCACTGAGGAACGGAGCAGAGCTGCTTCCTTTTGTAGCTGAAGTGATGTTTTTTTTCCTTCCCTGAGTGTAGAACTGCTAAAATATTGCACAGTATCAGTTGTAACAGCAGCGTTACAATTTGCAAACACGCTATGTTAAGCAGTTAGTGTGAGGCTGTGCTGTAGCCTGCAGGTTCCTTGACTGATTTCAGCTGAATCCTTGTAGGTATCAGACGATGGTTGTGGGAGACTGTGCCTCTATTAAAGAAAACCTTTGCTTTTTTTATGGGAAAGACAACTTCTGTTGATGGACTGTTAGGCTGATGCATAGGCCCAGTGTTTGGACTGAGCTAGTTGTTAGCCTGCATTTTGTGTTTCATTCATTCCTTCAGTTCTTGCTGTTTTTACTGCCTCAAGTCAAGCGTTTGCATCCTTCCAGTATTTACTGTTAGTCAGTTCTTTCCAATGTTTCTCATGTCTTTCTTTGGGTTTTCTTATCTCATAGAATTAGTTATCCTCCCTTTCTGGGAGTAGTGTGGAGAAGCAATCACAGGTAAGCTTTTCACCTTTTTTTTTCCCCCAGAACGTTCACATCAGTTATATTTCATCAGTGATTTTAGGTTTTAGTTTTGCCTTCCCTGATGAAAGTGTGAATGCAAGAGTGGTGCAACTCCATCAGCAAGCACTGCATTGAACCAGGGACTTGTGGAACTGAAAGCCACGCCTGGAATTTAGGCTGAAATTGAGGAGCAACACAGAATCACAAGGTTGGAAAAAATCTCTAAGATCAAGTCCAACTGTTCCTGTCCTATGCTAAACCATATCCCTAAGTACCTGATCTACCCTTTTTTTAAACACACCCAGGGATGGTGACTCAAGCCCCTCCCTGGGCAGCCTGTTCCAGGCCCTGACAATTCTTTCAGTAGAAAATTTTTTCCTAACATCTAAACTGACCCTGCCCTGGTGCAGCTTTGTGCCATTTCCCCTTGTCCTATCTCCTGCCACCTGGCTGAAGAGACCATCACCCACCTCTGCACCCTCCTGTCAGGTAGTTGTAGGTGGTGATAAAGTCTCCCCTCAGCCTTCTCTTCTCCAGGCTGAACACCCCCAGCTCCCTCAGCTGCTTCTCATAGGATTTGCCCTCCAGCCCCTTCCCCAGCCTGGTTGCCCTTCTCTGGCCTCGCTCGAGGATCTCAATGTTCTTTCCTATGGTGAGGAGCCCAGAACTGGACACAGTAAACATGCTGACTGTCTTCATATTTCCCTCTGCCCTTCAGAAACAGGCTTTTCCCAAGTTCAGCTTATCTAACATCAAGGACCGTCAACAGCTAAAAGCTCAAAGTCAGACTGATGCAGCGTTACGGGGACAGGAGAGTCACAGATTCTCCTCCCCTGTGGAATGAGGGGATGCTGAGCATGTTCTCCCTGGTAGGCTCTTCTGAGGAGAGGTGTTCAAAGAGCTGTGTTTCACTGAGGCACACGAACAGACTGCTCTGGTCCTGAGTGATAATGCTGATGGAGATAGCTGAGAAGGGTGCCAAGTGACCAGGGTGGAAGATGTTAAAATTAATTCATTCAGAAGCCGTTCAGAATGCCTAAGGCATTTTGTGTGATACTTCTCCGAGAGATCACACAGGAAGATGCACCACCAGCATCGCTACGGGTGCTCAAGCGGGTGCCGGGGGTGCCTTTCAGGCCCTCGTGTGTGATCCCCTACACAGGTACAACTGGCAGCACCCCCAAAGAGACCCCTGTGGAGGGCAGTGCTCCAGGGTCCGCTCCGGTTTTGCTCAGCCCCCGTTTTTCTGTTTCTTCTCGAGCTGTGAAATAGCTACCTGCTTTTCCAGACGGAATTTCCAGGGGAGGGGGATGCTGATGTCGCAAGGAAAGGCAGAGGCGGAGGGGGGAGAAGGCTGCTGTCCCCTCCGCTCCCGTGGCGGCACAGCCGGCCCCGCGGGGGGCGAACCGCGGTTCCGAGCTCCCCCCAGAGGCGGCCGGCACCGCGCTCCCCGGCAGCCCCCGAGGGGGTTCGGAGCCCCTTCTTCTTATCCCCCCTTCTTTCCCCTTTAGTTATTTGGTAAAGGAAGCCGTAAGTGAGTAAAGATGTGTCCGTTCGTCCGCCCCCCCCCCCCCCCCCCCCACCTCCTTCTCCCTTCCCTGCTGATGGATTGTGTCCGGCCCTGTGAGCAATGCAGCATGCTCTGGTCAGCCAG